>CM062918.1:10017500-11400620 GCA_031878705.1 Tapirus indicus
AAGACTGAATAAACAAGCACTTTATAGAAATAGTTCATTTTATAAAGCTCCAATGTTTTCTTCTATTTTTCTTCTTACTCATAATAGGAAAAATATTGACCATGGGAAATAGACTGTATTTGGTTTTCAGATGCAGGTGTTCTTTGATACAATTTTAGATCCAAATATATGAATCCAAAATCCTCTTCTGTCAGTTCACAGAAATATTTCATCAGATATTGAGCTTGAGCAATAAAATGGCCTACATGCATTTTAACTTAATAATAAGCAGTTAATATCCCAAATATCCTGCCTAATTTTAAAGTTTTACACAATTAAGAAAATAATACCTTGTATTTGAGTATGCGTGTATTTGATTATTCAAATCTTGAAAAATATGCTAAAAAACAACCTTAAATTTATTGATTGTCATTTCAAAAAGTAATTATGTTGCATTTGTGAAAAATTTTTTGCCTAAGGACTATGTGTCCTAATAGTACATTTGATTCTTAAATGTTATCTGATATTCTTTCTGGGAAAAAAATGGTTAGAGAATTTGATCTTCCAACTACAAATTCTTTTACTGAAATCCTTCTCCTTCCTAAAATTGTAAGTCTGAAAGTCTGAACCTTTAGAAAGACTAAAAAGGATTTCTACTTTGGACCTGATAAGGATGATTTGCAATTACCCCAGCCCATCGTCTGAGTGCCCAGATAGACACGCAGGTCCTGAGGAATCCAGCAGGCTACAAGCTAGACCATTGAAGTTGTCCCCAATTTCTTTTATCTGGAAGATTCAATTAAGGTTTATGACAAATCCATTAAATGCAGGAAATAAACTCCGTTCTGGAGCTGTCAAAAAAGGAGCAGAGGATAAGCCAGGTAAGAGAGCCTTGGGCATGCCTGGCACTAGTCAGATTTCATTGTCAGGTGATGGTCTCAGGAGTTGTTTGGACTCAACCACAGATTGACAGTTCATTGGTGGACCTTTCAGTGTGGGAATAGTACAATACTAGAGCTCTGGGGACGATGCTATAACCATCAACTCACTACTTATTTTATACAGCTCCGTATATTTCCAACTCTTCAAACTAAGGACCTCCTGGTGGCTTCCTTTATACTGTACAGACATTAGGTGCGCTATTGACTTTCATGACAAAGGGACAACAGGATCTGCCCTGTGTTTACCGTTAAAGATTCTTGATGTCAACTAATTCATGATTTCAAAGCTTTTGATGCTCAAGTATATTTTTAATAAGTATTTAATAAGTAGAATTTTAAAATTCTATTTAATAGCCCATGCAACTTTACGTCTGTTGTATAAACCGTTTTAAATACAGAACCATATTTTGAAGTACTAAAAATAGCTCAAACCCTACCTCTCTTAACACACACACCCACAAACCCACGCCTGTTGTCAAGGAGCCTCAAGAGTCCAGATTAAGAACCATGAATCTAACAGATCTTCAGATGTTCCCTTTGAACACTGAAACTGGCCAAAGAACATTATTTTTTTATTTTTATATTGTGTATGTATTCATATTTATGTAGAAAATTTATGCCCAAAAGTCAAAGTAGTTTCATACTTTAAATTTATCTTTCTGGTACCCCTGTGAGGTTGGTAGAATCGATTTACAGGAAGAGCATTATGTTCAAAACATAGCGTTAAGGTTTAGATTTTTCAGGCAAGATTTTTTTCTCACCCATAACCCAGGAAGAAATAAGATTCCTAGTAATTTTCCTGAGTACATTTCACACTGGGATCTCAGTTCCACTCCACTTTCTTCAGACTCAAGGCCCTGTGTCCTGCCCCCACACAGTGATTCTCCAGTGTTTCCCCACTGAAGCAGACGTGGCCCGAGTTTGCACATTCTGTTCTGGTTTTCATTTCCTGCTTCATTTCTGGCAGCTGGGATTTCTCTTTCTTTCTTGCATACTCAGCTATGAATTTCAGGACATTTTTAGAGTATTTTATTCAGCATTTGTAGGCCATGAATTTGGAGGCTCTTGCATTAGTTTTATCTCAATTTGAACCAAGAAAAGCCCATCTTTTAATATTGTGTTCATACATTACTTTCACAACTGAAAAAATTATTTTCTATGACATCAAGAATCTTTAAAGATGCCTGCTTTTGCCCTAATATTTTCCATTTAAACTTTAACGTAGATTTTCCTAAAAAAACAAAAAGGCCAAATATTTACTTATTTAATGTTAAAAAGCATTTATTTTTAAACACACATAAAAACTTAGAAACAATATAAAAAAATCTAAAATCCACCTTTATCAATCAATTGATTTGTTATTTTTCAGCTCTAATGGCCCACCTCACTCCCCGATCCTGCATTCTTCCAATCCTACTGCTGATGTTGCGTAGCACTCACTTGTCACAAAATTCCTCACATTCTGGGGGGTTCATTTCCAGGGGGAGGGTCTCAATTCTGGTAAATTTCAGCACTGGTCCCTGTCTCACCTTCTCTCCTCAATTCCAGACTCCGATTACACTGAGTCCCACTGGCCATGAGCCTGGCAATAGCCCAGGCTATGCCTCTGAATCGTAGTCCCTGTGATTAGATCGCACACCTGCCATCAGATGTCCCAGAGACAATACCTCATCCCTAGAGAGCCTGGCAGCCTCACATATCTGACCAGCCTCACTACACGGCCTACCTGGTCTGGCTCCACTCATGGCCTCCAGAGCCCAAGCAGTGACGTCCACTGCCTCCAACAAACATCACGTCACCTCACGTAAGGCACGATCTCTGAATCTGAAGTATGTGACATTTCAAAGCTGGCATCGTTCTACAAATATCCTCCAAAAGAAAGCAAAAGGACACTGTGAAAGGCAAAGGCAATTTTCTCCAACCAAAGAGAACAGTCCCTTCTCACTGGTAAAATTGCAGACATCTAACACCATTAACTCAAAGAAGAAAAGAATTAAAGTCAGAGTGAAATGAATAAGGGTCCGGCCCCGGCTCTGCCCCTCGCTCGCTAGCAAGCGTCGTCATTTGACCTCACTGAAGTTCAGTCTCCTTATTGCTTCAGAGGTCGGCTGGGGGAATCCTTAACTAAGGTGATGCGTGTAAAAATATGTGTACAAAAGTTAATCTGTCAAATTAATGAAGTATGATACCATGAACACAATTATTATTAGACCTCTTGGTCAGGGAAGAAAATTCATGAGAGTTATGCAAAATTTGCTCTTAGACTCTGAAAAATTGGCCATATTCGACAAAGAACAATCTTACCCCTTTAATTACTGCTGAATAAATTTATATACTTCAGAAATTAGGTAAAATAGGAAAGAGTCTATAAACTAGAGATTCCCACATCTGATGCTCACCTACAATTAGAATAACATTTAGCCCAACATGTACATTTCTTCCCTCTATACCTTCAAACTACCCTGAGCATAAGGTGTGAAATGTCGGATGGTTACAATAGGCAGTACTCTGACTGATCACAGCTGACATTTCAGATGAATGACTGGAAGAGATATTATAGTGATTTGACCCATCAACGCAAGTTAACTTTAAAATTCCTCTGCAGTTTCAAAGCAATGGTTTAGTCTGAAGGAACATCAGAACAGGAGACTCATTACTGCAAAAAGAGCCACTCCACGTTGTCGTTAATTTGAGGCAGACTGCCTCACCCTGAAGTTTCGACCATAAAAACTTGAATCAACGTGTGTGTGGAGCAGAGGGAATAGGGAAACATCTGGACCGGAAAACCCAGTGATAACGTACACTTTTAAACTATATGGATGCCTTCATGAAAACAACCCCAACCAGGTATTATAGAGGCTCAGAAAAGTGACGTTGTGATGGGTTACACAGGTGATGAATATTTTTGTTTAGGGACTCAATGATGTGCTACAAATGTGGTATTTAACCCTGAAATGAATCTATTGGGATTAAAAAAAATTTATTGATTAAATGAAAGTTTAACAGTTTAAAAAAAAAAGCCAATCTAAGCCCTCCGGTTAACTTTTTTCCCCATGTCTCCTCGTCTCCAAGTTAAACATCCTATAATTTCAAATATACCATTTGTGTATAGTTTTGAGTTCTTTCACCATATCAGCCACTATTCTTTGAACACACCCCAGGTTATCTCTGTCACTAAACTGTGGTGCTCAACAATGAAACAAAACACTTCAGGAGTGTGTAACTGGTAACCTTTGTATTTCCAATCCTGGTAGCAACATACCCTCATGTTAATGCAGCCTAGGATTATGTGACTGCTTGTTTCTTTGTGACTATATCACACTCCTAACTTATACTGAGCTTTCTGGCAATCAAAACTCCTAAGTCTCTCTTGTATATTCTTTTTTATGTATCCTACATACAGCACTTGGTCACATGAGTTTTGGGGTATGTATTCAGGGCCTTAAATGTATTCCTGATGATACTTCACTCTGTCAAATGTCTCCCTGTTTTAGAATAACATACGTACTGGAATTTAAGGAAGGGACAAGGGTATAAGGATGACCATCCGCCAGTCAAGATCCTGTCGTGCAGTAGCTATTCTCTTTCTTCCAGCTTATTCTAAGCACAAGTTTGATGACTTGGAATTCTACACCCATGTTGAAGTAGATAACAACAATAGCTAACTTTTTTGAGCATTCACCATGTGTTAGTTCTTTGATAACTGATTCACATGATTTATCCCACTTAGTCTTCACAAGAAATCAATGAGGTAGATACTATTACTATTGCCATTTTAAAGATGAAGAAACCACAGCTTACAAAGACTCAGTGTCAAGGTCACATTCTAATAAGTGGTGGAAGCAGGATTTGAGCTCAGACAGTCCGAGTCCTAATCACTGTAATTGTGTGATACCGCATTGCTTCTGTCGATCATTAAAAAAAGAATGTAATAGGGTCAAGAACAGAGTCCTAAGACATGCCTTTATGAAAACTGCCAGATGACACGGATCCAGTAAATAATAGTCTCCGGATATAGTCTTTCAGCCATTCACCTAATATCGTTAACACTCAGCTAATCATCCGCCATCTTTACCCAAAGGTATCTTGAAAGACTTGGCCAATGCCTTGCTTTAGCCCAAATACACTACTTTGTGCATTTCTCTGACCTACTGATCTAATGGCTCCATCAAAGAAGGAAACTATTACTGTCATAATGTTTCTATTTAATAAATACACATCAACCTCCAGGAATCACTATTGCCTTTTCTGGCTTTTCACCAAACATTTCTCTAATCATTAATTCCAAAATCTTACCTAGAATCATTTGTGTGCCCAGACTACAGTTTATGGGAAACTTCTTATCCCTTAAGAAAAATTGAAGAGCATTCACCTGTCTTCATTCTTCCAATACTATTCCCATTCTTTGCAATAAAAATTTTTGAAGAAGAGATCAGTAAACCTTACCAGTCTGTCTCAAATTTGTGCTTTAGAGCACTAGGTGACTGGAAGTGTAGCTAATTTTGTGCCAGCAGTACATAAAATGTGTTTTGAAGTGATAAAAAGATGGCAATGAAAACTATAAAGTTCATGTTTATAAAATAAAGTAATGAAAAGTAAATTGTTCCTCCATCCGAAGTAAATTCATGTAATTCCTTTCTATAAAACCTGTGCTTGAAAGTAAGTGCTTATGGCACACTCAAGCTATTGATTTCTGCAAGTTAATAATTCCTACCCGTGGTACACAACCCCTAGATGGCTGGTAAAACATCTGTCAGCCTGTGTCACATTCCAAAACGTCAGTCAGTGGGTCAATAAAATTTGTGAGTGTCTTTGGTGTGGAGACTACTCTAGAAGATGCAGTGGGGAAATGTAAAGTAAAGAAATGTATAAATTGATTCAGGGACCAATGAATCTCAATGACAGCTCTCTGGATAAGAAAATAGAAAGTAAAATTTGGGGTAATTGAATGCTCCTCTTGGAACAGACACAAACTTTTCCTGAAATGATAAGTTAGTTTAAATCTATATACTCTCACTTATATTTTTCCTGGAAATGGAAAAACGTGTTTTAAAAGATGTTAGATTTTAGTGCAGTGCTATATCCCATACCTTTTGGGCTTTCAGCTCCTTCTTCATGCCTGAGGATGTTGACTGAAGACCTCAGGCTGTGGCTGGACGCCCATGGAGTCTCGAAGGGAGTGGACCCAGCCCTTCGTGTCACCCCGGCAGAGAAGAGAGGTAGGAGGTACCCCCGGGGGAATATGCGAGGCACTTGGCTCCAAAGCAGAGACAGGAAGAACAAAAAAGGCCACTCCTAAGTAGACATTTGGTAGCAGGATCCTGAGAACCCAAGGGATCATGCTTGTGTTTACAGACAACTCTCAGTAAACACGGGAGCAAAGAATGAGATTAAAAACTCCAGGATGTGATATCCCCGCACAGGCTGGTGTGAAACCCTTTGGACAAGGTGAGGAGAGAAGTCCAGATCTAAATCCTATAGACCCTCCTCTGAGCCAAATCTGGATAAGTGGTCTGATTCAGATCATGCTGAATGCAACAGATTATTCTCTGGACAGAGCCCTGAGAACGAAAAATGGATGCGAGTAATCAGAACCCTATTCGTAAAGTTATTTCAACATAGCTTTTAGTTGTCTTCATTTTTAAAACATCCTCCAGATATAACATAAAAAGACATATGAATCAGGCGGCTACAAGGGATATGGCTGTTAATACTCTGGGTCCTAACAGAATGCTGCGAGCTTAAGATAACTTTTCTTTCACTGTGGAGATTACAGACACCAAAACACCAAGAGAAAGAAGATCATTTAAACACCAAGAGTATTCTAACTTTTGCACCCCATGTGCTTACTGCATGATAGAAACTCTATAATATTTAATTAATTAATAAATAAAGGAGCAGATAATTAGACATAAGTATCTTCATACTCTTAACTCAGCTTTATGTGATCTCCATTTCAAAAGCTCTCAGGAGAACTTGTTAAAAATGCACCGAAACCTAGACCTAGAAATACTGGAACAGAATCTCCAGGGGTGGAGCCCAGGAATCTGCATTTGAAACTCTGGAGTCATACTAGGCTCTGCTATTTACTTGCCCTGTGGCTGTGAGTGAGTCTCCTTTCCTCTCTAAGCCTCGCTCTCTCATCCGCAAAGAGTGTGCAGAGTAGCACCTTCTAAGGTTGCTGTGAGGATCCACGAGGTCTGCTCACGAAGTGGCAGCACAAGCATCTGCTTAGTGCACAGGCACCAGGAGAGTTATAACCAGCAAACACCACATGGAGTTAATGACAGAGAACAGAGCATTTTGGTTCTTCCCCCCCGACCCGCAGCAAGAAATAATCATCACCAATCACAATCATTAACAGTTACATTATCATTGTTAAATACCAACCATGTGCTGAATGGAGTCCAGAATATGCACTTTACATGCACTCATACGTTCACAATCAACTCAGCATTCTGTCTGTTGCACAGACGCAAGCCACCCACGTCTTCATGGGTAGAGAATGCCAGAGCTGTTCTTTTCACCCAGACATGAGGGTCAAAGCCAATGACCTGCTCTGAATCCCAAAGATGTGTTTGTCTCCCAAACTTTTACTATGTAATAAGCACCCTAGGTCTTAAAAATAAAGTACATTTTCCTTCTGAAGAAAAAAAAAATTTCCTTTAAAATTCTCAAGGGCAAGATTTTTGAACGTGTGACAGCCAATATTAAAATGTGGATTTACCATCTTTTCACACTCTTATTTATAGCCTATGAGAACATTCTAAACTGGAAGTTCACTATCAAAGCTGTCTTGATTAAGATCTCATAAAACTATTCCAGATATAAACACTTGTTAAAACTGAAATTCATTATCTGGGAATTTCCTTTTCAGGCTATTTTTACAAACAAGATCATTGGGCCAATAAGTTGGTCAATGGTATTTATTGAGCACATGCTAAGCGGATATGTCTGGGAGGGCATATTTGTTCACCATTTCATAGTTAGACTTTGCAGTCCTGGTGATCCAGCAAAAAAAAGCCTTTCCCATTCAATAACGTAAGATTAGTTGACAAAACTTTCTTTATATTGAGTCCTGTAGCCTACACTTTGTTTTTGCGATTACTACTGTTTTCTCTCTTTTCATCCATGAGGTAATGAGAGACGCCAGCTTTACAATTTTCCAGTTTTCTGCAGCATTTGAGTTCAGTACCTTTTTTAAAATTATTACTTTCAATAATTTTCAGTAAGTTTTTTTAAATTTGTTTCTGTTGTTTTGAATTAAGATTCAAAATACCAAATGTACAATAAAATGCAGTACATTTTCAGGACAAATGAAGGCTAGCAATCCAAAGAAATGACTTCTTCCTGTCAGTCCTCTCCAGGATAAGGTGAACCCCTCCATGCAGCCGCAGATCTGAATCATTTTTATATGCATTTTAAGGCTTTCCATATTATACTGTTTCCAGGCTCTTCTTTGTCATAAAATTTTGGTTGAATGACTCCTTGGGTAAAGGGGAGTTCTATTTTATTTCTCCCATTAGCTTAATTGGTTCCAAGAAAGATACTGAATATTTCATGGGGTTGGAATTAGCTGGAATGTGTGAGATGGCATCAAGGACATCATTCAACGATGGGGTCCCCAGGTGAGAATATCATTAGCAGGCAGCACGACTTCCCTATGACATAAGTTGACTGAAGATGGCACGGGAAAAGTTCAGAATGAAGGGTGACGCTGCTTCCCTTTGTGACATCCCCTTTACCCAGCTTTCCTCACCGGGCACAATGCAGTCCTTGGAGCTTTGTCTCATTGAAGACACTGCGTAAGAGCAGGGCTGAGAGTGCTTCCTGACAGACCTGCTGTTCTGGAGCCCCAGGTTTCCTTTTAGCCTTCAGTTTCTTTCAGATTAGACGTGAAGGCTGAAGCAACAACCCAGGAGCTATGGATCTCATTAGAATGTGCCAAAGAGCAGTGGTCAAAAAAGAGCTTTCGTTTGAACTTCTAACCTGACAAATCTAATTTGCA
Source organism: Tapirus indicus (assembly GCA_031878705.1). Taxonomy (NCBI): domain Eukaryota; kingdom Metazoa; phylum Chordata; class Mammalia; order Perissodactyla; family Tapiridae; genus Tapirus; species Tapirus indicus. Next base: position 10,026,429 of record CM062918.1, read on the forward strand.
AACAAGTGAACCTAAGGGAACACAGAGCCTCGTTGGTCAGAGTGAGCATTCCACCCATGTCATTACTCCAGCCTGACAGCCCCTGAAAGGCTTAACAAGGCAAACTAAACTTTAGTAATCAGTTTATATTCTGAAAGCACTTCTGCTAAAGAGGCTTGCTCTGAAAAAACACACAATTTTATGTTTTATTAACTCAAACTTTCACTCATTCATGCTATAAGTACTTGTTTCGCACCCACACTACACCAGGGAGAGAGCTGTGGGAAACACTGTAGGGCAGGAGGTGGGGAAATCTCATGGTAAAAGATAGTCCTGAACCTGGCCTCACAGAACTTAACATTTTATGGGGAAGACGAATAATCAATACTACAAGTTACAACAAAAATATGTGATGAGTTTTATTACACGAAAGTAAGTGTAGGAGACCATGAGAACATATAGGAAGGATCTAATTTTGTTTTAGGATCAGAGAAAGCTTTCCTAAGGAAGTGACGTGTGAGCTGATTCCTGTGAGATAAGTAGGGGTTGCCAAATGTGTCAGACCTTCTTGTTCACCATTTCAGTGCTCTCAGCCTCACCCAGCTTATGCTCCAGCTGCCATGGAAATGACCAGCTCTTGGTGGGCTCCGACCAACTTTATACAGTCGCAACCTCAAACTGCCTTGCCTCAGCCCTGCACATCTGTTGACTCCCACACTGGGACTTCCCTGCTGATTCCTCAGGATTTGCTCAATGACTGCATATATGCAGCCTGAAGTGTGGGGGATTTAATAGCACGTGGGGTGAACCTTTTGACCAGTGAGAGAGAAGGGATTGTGAGTAAGATCCCTCCTCCCCAACACCATGTGTTGTCCTGGAAGGAGTTAGCTTCTCAGAGGACTGTTCAGCACGACTGGGCGATCAGTCTCGCCGAATGGAGACTCAATTTCACATCTTTGTTTGGCTCTCCTTCCTTCCTTCTCTGCTTCACCCTCCTTGTCCCTCACTCCTGCTCCCTGGGGTTAGGCTCTCCAGTAAAGGAGTGGCTCGTTAGCCTCTGCTTCAGACTCCTTTTCTGGAGAACTTAAACTAAAATCCCCTGATAAAGTAGAGGAATTATATTCCTAACAGAGAACCACAAATACAAAACCCAGAGTTCTGAGCGCCTGTAATTTGATACAGTTGGAACAAAAAGTATGAGAAGAAAAAAAGTGACTAACCAACCATTTGAGAAGCCAGATAAGGGAAGAGTTGGTATGTTGATTTAAAGAGCATAGAAATGCACTATCCAATATGGTAGCCGTTAGCCACTTGTGGTTATCTAGCACTTGAAGCGTGGTTAGTCCAAACTGACATGAGTTGTACACGTAAAATACACACTGGATTTCAAAGATCGTATCAAAAAAGGAATGGAAAATATCTCAATTTTTGACATTGATTACATATTGAAATGGTAATACTTTTAGATATATTGGGTTAAAACAATATATGATTAAAATTAATTTTATCTGTTTCTTTTTACTTTTTTAATGTGGCCCTTAGAAATTTTAAATTACATACGTGGCTCTCATTATATTTCTGTTGAACAGTGTTGGTTTATAAGGACAATGGGAAGCCACAGAAGGTTTCAAGCAGCATAGCAACATGATCAGATTTGTCCTTTTGGAATATTACTCTGGCTATAGTGTGGAGAATGGATTTGAGAAAATCTAGATGCAGAGGCCAGTGAGAAGGCCGCTAAAGTAATTCAGGGGAAAAAAAACTGTCTTGGATCAGAAGTGGTAGCAGTGTGATTCAGGAAATAGAATTGGCAAGGCTTGATGAAAGATTGGATGTAGGGATGAAAGAAGTGCCAAGGGTTCTGCTGTGGATTCAGGTGTGGGCAGCTGGATGATGCTGTGACATTTATAGTTATGGACCAGCGAAGGAAAGAAAAGCCAGGAATGAGTTCACCTTTGGAAACGTTGAGTTTGTGATGCCTGTGGGACATCAAATGGAGATGTTCAGTAAGCAGTAGGTTACACATGCCTGGAGAGAGGTCAAAGAACAGTCCTGAGCTAGAGATCTGGTTTGGGGAGTCATTTACACTATAATTAAAACCATGTGAGTGGATATGATTGCCCACAGATAGGATAGAGAGGGGGAGAAAAAAAGACATGCCACCTCTTCATTTCCACTGAAACTTGACTCTGTGAAGGCATTATTTTTCTCCTGTAGTGCCCTCATGCAGGAGCTGTTTATTCTCACACATCCCTTGTACCTTGAAGTCCAGCAGTGATTCAGAATCATCCGCGTTCCTTATTTCCACTTCCAGACTACTACTTTTATTATTTGAGACTCACAATTTTTTTTATTTTGGTGAGGAAGATTGGCCCTGAGCTAACATTCATGCCCATTTCCTCTATTTTGTATGTGGGATGCCTCCAAAGCATGGTTTGATGAGTGGTGCATAGGTCCTCACCCGGGATCTGAACCGGCGAAACCCAGGCCACCAAAGCAGAGCTTGAAAACTTAACCATTATGCCACCAGGCCGGCCCCAAGACTCACATTTTTTTTTTTTTTTTACTATAACATGTTTTCCTTCCTTGTTGCTATTAACTACCTTCCTGCTAGATCTTTCCCTTTATTTATTGCAAAGTTTTCGGTTAGGTCTTATCTAGCAATCCTCATGTCTAGTTAAGATTTAAAACACACAAATTACATTAGCAATATTCAAACATGGCCTCCTCTAACAGAAGACTTTAGACATATAGTACCTGACATACAGTAAACATTTAATGGATAGTTAAATGGATAAACTAATGGATAGTTAAATTCCATCCCAATTCTCATATTATCTTGGGACATTTTAAAGTACAATACCATGACCACTTGGTTTCTTGACTACCTCATCTTTAATGACATCTCAGCCACTCATTCCCATAAGCACACCATGAACCTGGTTATCACCTGCAAAATCGTGGATTCAAGTATTTCACTCTCCAATCAGTTTTCTACATTTCTTTCTGCACAGCTACCTCTCCCCTTGAATCACATTAGAGCTTCCTCTTTCTTCTTGTCTTTCTGCCTAGTCCACTTTCACTCCCTTCCTTATCCTGCTTATGTGCCACCATTTCAACACCCTGAACTTGACCTTTTGTTCTTTCCTCAAACCTGCCTAGCAAAAACCCAAATCTGCGTGAACCCAAAGATGTGTCTCTTGCTGCCTGCCCCCAGGGACCTGAGTGATGCTGGAGGAAACCATAGAACAGATTATGGGCTAGAACTGATGTCGCTAAAATCTGTGCTCATCAACTCCCCTGAGCCCTCAGCACTGCCTTTAAATTGGACTACCTTTCTTTAGGTAACATTTCCCCATCATCCTAAAGATACTTCAAACTCTCCCATGTCTTCAAGTCGCAAGTTTTCCTACCTCTCCCTTTAGTCTCAGCAAATGATCTCGTGCTCTACCTCACAGAAAAAATACACATTGCCATATAGCCACTCCCTCAGCTTCACATCATACGACAGAAAATCTAAGAGCATTCCTACACAGCAGCCTGAAGGAGAGTCCTGCTCTTCCCAGCCAAGACCAACCCATCCACGCGTACTCTACAGCTCCTTGCTCCTCCTTTTCCAGACCTTCTACTAAAAATAATTCCTTTGATACTCTGTATCTGCCATCTATACCCTCTAGTGAGTCTTAATCAGGAGCCTTTAAACATCCTTAAGCTTCTGACATCTTAAAAAAAAAAAAAGCTTTGTCTTCTCAAATAAACACCTTATCTTTCTTCATTTTTAACTTGAAGAAATGTCTTAATAGAACTGTTTAGGGTTACTGTATCTGTTTCCTATTAACTTCTAACCCACTAACTCCTAATCCACAACCTGACTTATATCCTGAATGCCCCTCCATGTGGGCATGTTATCTTCAAACCTGAGATCCTGTGATCTGATTGCTTTTGTTGTGTATTCATTTTCATCCTGTGTTTTTCACTAAATGTGTAACTAATTTTATCACCTCTTTAACTTTTACTTATTCAATGATCAGCAGGAAGTACAGGGTCATCCATGCCCTAAGCAAACAAGGTTAAATGCACTTTTTCCAGGTGGTGCTGCAATTCTCCATACCAGTCCCTTGCCCTCGATCTCAGGGTGAAACCCTGAACAAGAATGTCAGCCAATTAAAAAGGTGCCAGTTAAGTTAAAAACCACTGAGCCAAATAACTCAGAAGAACCAGAAAACCAATCCACCTTTCACAGAGTAGTGGCATCCAGCTTAGCCTAAGGGCAACACAAGTCTTTATTTTCTCTGGTTTCAATAGCTCTTCATGAGGACAGATACTTTGACTATTTAGTCTTTAACTTGCCAACCATTTAACATTAACCCAGGACCTAAGAGAAAGCAGCAGTAGGAAATTTCACCTGGGTCAAAGGCCCCCTGGATAAAAGACCTCTAAAACTCCCATCACTAAGATGAGGTGTAAGAGTCACTTTTTCTGGATTCCCATTGTCACCAGATGTCTACAATATAAAACCATATTTGATGACTAGGTCTCTCACTTGTTCTGCTCCAAGGAACTACCCAACTAGAAACGCTCTTCCATCTTACTTAAAATGCTACAATCATTCCTCTTTGGTGATTCTTAACCAGGGGTATATTGAGAATCTCCTGAGGAAGTTTTTAAAAAATTGATAACTAGGCCCCACATCTAAATATTTTATTTCATTAGGTCTGTGGTGAAGTCTGAGTTACATGTATACCACAAAGCTTCCCAAGGGATTTTGTTATAAGTATTGGAAGTTTCCATTTGAATGCTTCAGGTATGCCAGGTACGGTGTGAAAAGCTTTGCACATGTTGTCTTATTCACTCTTCACAGAAACTTCATTCATGGCTGACAATGTTGATTTATTATACAACATGCATTTCCCAGCCTTCTTTTTAAGCAAAGCTCTGAGTTTGTGCAGGTATTCACCCTCCTCCACAGAGCCATGTAGTAGGGCTCTCACTGATCTAAGATAATGATGGTGTCTCCTTCCTCCGGCTAGTGACTGGTGTCTGTACTGGCATCAGATGCTATTCTAGTCAATGAGGAGTGACAGAACAACCTGCTAAGAGGCTTGAGGGAAAGGGGTCTCCACTCCAAAGAGAGAAACATAAGTATAGGCGATTTCTTCTCGCTCTGGGGATAATCATGTCTGCCTGTAATTCCTATATCATGAGGTCAAGAGGAAAGCTTGCCTGAGGTCAAAGCAGACAGAGTAAGAATGGCAGAATAGAAAAGTCTGTATTAATCAGTTTCAAATAACACAAACCAATAAACCAACTCTGGCTGATTTAAGGACAAAGAGAATTTATCAAAATCAGAGTCTGGTATATTAGGCTCGAAGTTGTACAACCAGCAGCAAGACTCCAAAGGATCCAGCAGAACTGATCGAGTGAGTCAAGCGCTGCTGCCAGCCCTGAGAAACAGTCTTGCTGCGTCACCTTCACTGCCACGGCTGGGCTGGGAGCCCCGTTTGCAACCACTACCCCTTTGCTTCTGTACTGATTCTAAAGAATGGCATCATGCATCTACTCTGCAGTCTACACCTTAGGCCTGTAGCCCAGCAGCAAGGAATGTTTGGAAGGCAAGTAACTGGGACCTTCAGCAGGAGGTACGTTCTGTACCCACCAAGAATACGTAAGATGCTAAATTCCTCAAAACATAGCAAGGAGGCTCAGATGCTGGGAAGCCAAAAAAAAAAGATGCATACCCACTACAGGTGAAAAGCAGCTGGGTCTAGGAGCATTTTTAAAATCACAATGGAAGAGGTCATTATACTATTCTATTTTTGTATATGCTCAAAAGTTTTCTAAACTGTAAATGAATAAATCCATAGGCACTAACCAACTGTTGATCCCAGTCTCAGGTGTACTCGTTCCTATTCTGCTACAACAATGTACCACAAACTTAGTGGCTTCAAACAACACAGACTTATCATCTTACAGTGCTGAAGGTCAGAAGTTCTAAAATCAACGTGTCGGGATTCCTTCTGTAGGCTTCTGAAGACTGACCTGGTGCCTCGGCTCACGCCCCGCTTCATGCAACAGCATCATTCCCACTGTCGTCCGATTCCATTGTCACACCTTCTCCAACTCTGACCCTACTGATTCCCTCTTCTGAGAACACTTGTGATTACATTGGGCCCACCTGGATGATTCGGGATACTCTTCCCATCTCAAGATCGTGATCTTAACCACGTCTGCAAAGTCTCTTTCACGTAATAAGATACCATATTCACACATTCTGGGGATTAGTACCAGACATCTTTATGGTCCATTATTCAGCCTGCCACACCTGGTAATACCACTAACTCTGTCCTGTGGTGTGATTCTCATCCAAATCGATGTTTCATTTGAGGATCTGGACCCTCTGAGTAATAGTCACCCTTTTTCAATTTCACTTTGTCCAATAATAGTACCAGCAGGAACAGATGACATACTCAAATAGGGAAATTTGAGAAAAGGTTAATAAAGGGACTACTTATGAAGGAATGAACAAGGTGTAGGGAACCAAAAGAGAGAATGCAATGTCCATGGACCAATACAGCAGGTTTCTGTTGACTCCCTAGGCCTGAAGGTGACCAGTTATCAGAACTGAAGCAAAAACAAACTAGTGGGATAGCCATTGATGGGAGGTACCCTAATGTTGAGTGATGAAGCCAGTGTCTTTGATCTAATTGGCCAAGGGAAAGGACTTTAATGCTACTTGAGCCGTGGATACCAAAGAACACTTGAAGTTCTCCTCCCCACTGGTTGTTTGCCTCATTGAATGTTGACTTTTGGACTTTCTTCTCTCTTAGGTGATTGGGAGGGGAGTCCAGAAGTCAGTAGTCTCCCAATACACCCTTTCACCTTCATCAGTACCAAATCATTTTTTAGCTTATCATCTAGGGAAAAAGACATTAGTGAAATCCTTAAAATCCAGGTAGATATTAGGCCTGGCACTTTGGATATGGTGAACGTGTATTACACAATGTTATTCAAAACCCATCACTGGTAACCTCATTCTGGCTTATCTAGAAATTGAAGAAATTTAAAGACAGGGGAAAGCTAAGACATCATGCAGTCCAATGCACTGTTTTAGACCTAGAAACCAATGACCCAAGAGTATATGGTTCTTTGGTGCACAACCACGCTCCCTAACACTCTGTCCTTACCATTATACCAAAATGTCAGCCCTGTCTTACCCCTGTGAGCATGTTTGTATTTTATCACTGGGTTACAATGAAGGCTGAGGAACGTATTGAACATAAGGCCATGAGAAAAATCAGTGACAGATACCACAGCTCTTGACATCGATAGATAACGAGCAGAGGCCACATTTTACTCACTGTATTATCCATGACTATCGCTCAAAGAGAAGAGTGAACTTCCATGTTTGTCACTGAATTCCTTAATCGCCCTTTGCCATCTTATTTGCACCTTGCAAAGCTATTCTTAGGGGACAGGTAGAATGTAGTTTCAGCCCTCCTGGATGGTTCTTTTAAAATCTTGAAGATCTTCTGTTCAGAAGTCCTGTTGGTTAAATACAAGCACACTTACAGGACGCTTTAAATTCTCTTTCCCCTAGAATACTTTATTCAAAATAAATATTAAACAAATTGAGAGAAAGAGGTCTAGATGAAAATAACAGAGCCCCATTTAAACGCTGCCCTTCTCCAGCCCTCAGCACACTCTGAACACTCCAATTTACAGAGCTAGATGTTCAAAAAGCATAGGGTTACTTGTTTTCCAGAAAATCTCCCCACATCATGAACCATCAACACCTTAGAATTTAAAAAGCAAATTATAATCACATGGCTTTATTTCAACCTCTTTCTCATTTGCTTATTGCTGCCTTTCTAATGTGTTTATTGAATCAATATGAACTGGGAGTGGGTGGACTTTTTCACTGAGTAAAAATAAACAAACTATTTTTGTGGTATAATAAAGAAGCTAATCATTACTTGTTTTCTCAATGCACAGTCTATGATTTGAGTGCTCAGATGCGGGAACACTTAGAAATTGATTATAAAAACCACAGATAATTAGCAAAATGTGAAAATGGACATCAATTTATTCATAATATATATCAATATATTCTTCTAAACAAACTAGATAATCTGAATACATAATATCTTGGAATATAAATATGTTTAATTAACACAGATAAGTAATTTCCCCAAAACTACAAAACCAACAGAAAATACCACAATTGCATATAATAAGATGTATAAGCATGACATAACTGAGATTGTCTCACTATTTGTTAATCTTCTGTATTTGTGACAAGTGTATCAAATCTCAACCATTAAGTTTTTCCTCCTTTGGAAATTTGAGGGGGACACAGCTCACCCAGTATTCCTACTTCTTCCCATATGTATACATACACACCCCTACATACACTGCATGGTTATGGAAATGCAAATTATTATTTTGTTTTTTACAAAAAATGAAATGCTTTCATTCAAATGTTAAGTTAATAATATATCACTAGCCAGACATTAATGGTACTGAAGATTAAAAAAAAGGAGTAAGACATGACTCCTGCTCAACTAACAGAGCCTCATTCAAAGGCATAACTGAAGAGATCAGGTTATGAAGGCACTTCAGGATCAGCTTTGGGTATAGAGGACTCAGCCACATGTCGTGAATTGGGAAATTTCAAAAGATCCCACCTATTTCCCACAACTTTCCTATTAGATCTACTTCCTAAAAAACCTACATATCATCCATAGAGATTTTACCAAGGTTAAGAATTTTTGATCCTCTAGAGAATATCTTTATGAATTTTATCTCATTAATCCTCATAAATAGTATGTGATTAGATTCACATTTGGAAGTAAGAAAATAGAGAATCAAAAAAATAAAAGTGATCTCAAGTCACACAGCTAATAGACAGCACAGCTAGGTCTCTGGGCAAATCTTATGAATCCATGATGCCCATGCCAGCATCTCACACACACACACGTGGGGACACAGGCCTGGGTGTGGACATCCAGAGCAGCACTGGAAGCCAACTGGGAAGTCTTAGACTCAGTTAAAAATAGGTGATGTTTACATTAGGGTTTAGACTTAATAGCACTTCCTATGTTAGCTCTGTTTTTAAGATGTAAACACTCAGATTCTTTTCAATGGTCTATTTCAGAGGCTTTCATGATACACAAATTCTGGTACTTTCAGGACAGCTATAAGATATGATCATGTATGCACCTTCTAGAAAAAGAGTTTTTAAGAAAGGCATTTACTTTAATAGGAGTCCTATGGGAGCAGAGACCTTTCTGTGGTGGGTATTTCTGTTATCTCAGGGCCTAGAACATTGCTGCTCACTGAATGAGTGAAATGAATTCCAAACGATAATTTGAAGATAGAGAAATAAAAGTAATTACAAAAAGGAGGAGAGTAGTAGACAAGTATAAACTATTAGATATTTAATGAGGCAGGCAGTCATTTAACAATTCATAAATTTCCTGTAAGGATAGAGCAAATCAAGCATTTCTTTACTGAAGAAAATAAATCTGTCAAGTCCAAGATAAGTGACTATTGATAAAAATACATTCTTCTTGAATGGCATCAAATCATGATAGTTCTGTAGATAAAAATGCACCTTTAAAATAGGGCTCCTTGAAGAAGTGGTGAATTCCATGGCTGAGGCAGGGAAAAGTACAAAATTAACCTGGTGCATCTTGTGATGCTTGAACATAAGGAAATGCTTAAAGGAAAGAGAAAGAAAAAGGTGCGGGGATGTCAAAAGAGCATGGAAGTTGGGCCAGCCTGGTTGCATAGTGGTTGGATTCACACATTCCACTTCGGCAGCCTGGGGTTCACAGGTTTGGATCCCGGGAGCAGACCTACACACCACTCATTATGCTATGCTGTGGCGCGGTCCCACATACGAAATAGAGGAAGATTGGCACAGATGTTAGCTCAGGGCCAATCTTCCTCACCAAAAATAAAAAGAGCACGGGAGCTGACCTGAAAGCTCACAATGGCCAAAATTGGAACAATTTGAGCAAAAATATAAATAACAATAATATTGAATTCTAACCTCAAAAATAAAATAAGTAGCCATCAGCCCAAATTGACATAAATAAATGATTGAATAAGTAAATGGAGAACAAGGGACAACTATTCCTTCAGAACAATTCCAATTCATAAATGCAAAAGAAATAAGACAAGTAAAAGATCACCATTACAACACCACAGTAAAAATTGCTGCAGGCACGATCTACTAAAGAATGCTAAAATTAGTTGATGAAAGATTAAGGAGAAGCGTAATATTTGCATAGCCTTAAAGTATCTCACCCCAAATACTTATTAAAAAGTCAAACACAGTAACTTTACATTGGAGGAAACAGGCAGACACCACCTTGATCAAGTGATCAAGGTTAACTCCCCAGTAATTAGACATATGGATATCATGTATCCCCTGATACGAGGCACTGAGAAGGGCATCTCACTTCTGTGTCCTTCTTCCCCAATATCCATAACCTCAATCTAATTATGAGAAAACATCAGAGAAATCCAACTGAGGTGCATTCTATGAAGAACCTAACCAGCACTCTTCTCAAATGTCAAGGTCATGAAAGATAAGAAAGACGAGAATTGTCACAGATCAAAGGCAATTAAAGATTATAACAACTAAATGCAATGTGGGATCCTGGATTAGACACTGGAACAGAATAAAGACATTAGCGGCAAAACTGGTGAAATCCAAGTACAGTCTACAGTTTAGTTAGAGCATATCCATATTAATTTCTTATTTTAATTAATGTACCATGCTTATCTTAAGTATTTATACTAGGAGAAGCATGGTAAAGGGCAAATGGAAAACCTGTTCTATCTGTGCAGCTCTCTGGTAAGTCTAGAACTAGTTCAAAACAAAAAGTTTTAAAAAATAGTGCCATGAAGGACCTAATTTAGATAGGGCTATTAGGGAAGGAAGACCTCCACCAGAAAATGATCTTTAAACCGAGACATGAAGCATGAGAAAGTGTCATCTTCTCTAATTCAAACTATCCATAATGTGATATTTCTTTTATAATTCCAAAAAATAATCTGCATTAAAAATATTTTATATTAGCACCTTAAGTTTCAGAGAATCATTCTAATAATTGTATTAAGACTTGGACTGACAATTTGACAGATTAGAAGTAATACATCTAGAAGGCTGTGAACTTGTGTGTGTGAATGAGACGATAAATGCTCAAGAAATGGAAAAACTCTGAGAAATCATTATTTGCATTCTTAGCTATATATTTAATAATCATATATTCAAAAACAATTTATTACTTTATCTTAAACTCTAGTTAGTGGGCGCTGGCCCCACGGCGTAGTGGTTAAGATCCATGCATTCCGCTTCAGCGGCCCGGGTTCATGGATTCAGATCTGGGGCGCAGACCTACACCACTCCTCAGTCACGTTGTGGCAGCAACTCAAAATAAAGCAGAGGAAGACCGCCACAGATATTAGCTCAGGGCTAATCTTCCTCAGAAAAAAAAAATAAAAATAAGAAAAAAAAAAACACTCCAATTACTAACAAGTACCAGGCACACCACGGTAATTTCAAAATTTATGAAATACGAAAAAAGGAGACATTCAACTCTTCTCCACTGCTCTCTTGCTGCACCTTATTCCAGGTCATTTCCTCATCATTCTTTTGGTCCTTTCCATGAAGTTATCTTTTCTCACTAAAATAGGACAAATAAATTTAGGCACCTATTGATTAGAAAGCATGTGCTGTGGTCAGATTATTTAGCGACACAGGTTGCTAACAAAGGCAACAATTTTAGAAATCATCTAATCCAGTGGTTCTCAGCCCCATCAGACCCAATGCCTGTTTTTATATCAAATATTTAGTAATGGCCCCTTTATTATCCTGAAATTGAAATTCAAAGATAATATAACCAACCTGCACACAATTTCAAATATGTGTGTATAGTCCCATACTATAATAAAAAGGAGAATGACAAGGAAATTAATTTAAAATAAGATAATATGTATACAACTACATTAAGAAACACGAAGTAGTCAGACACAAGCTCTGCATAAATTACTGGGACCGTCTCTGCTACAAATGCAGACGGACAGAACAGTATTAGCAACTCGAACTCCATGAGAAACATGAGGTTGAAACATCATTTCCTGGATGGTGAACAACTTTTTGAAAATCCCAAAGAAAACAAATTCAAATTTTCTCCCAACATACATATACTGATTCCTGTAAAACACAACATCTGTTAAATTTTGTACTTATATTTCTTAAAGCTATACAGACAATACTTTGTTATCCATGTAAAATGAGTTCATTTCTAGGCTCAGAAAATTATAAACAGGTTTTGCCTGCCAAATGAATGGTCCCTGGGACATTTGAAAGTCATCCTGGATGAGGGACAATTTTTGTTGTCCAGGACCCTTTTAACCATTTTAGGACATTAGGCCGTTCTGATTTCCACCCAATAAATGTCAGTTGATTTACCCCAGTCATTTTGAGAATCAAAAACATCCCCACAGATTTCCAAAACACCCATAGGACATTACAACCCACTGATATAGACCAGCACTCATTTGACAGACAAGGAAGTTAAGGCCCAGAGCTTGTACTTTCTCACAATTACAAATCTAGTTCAAGATCAGACTGATGCTAGAACAACAGAAGTCTCTTCTCTCTACACTGTGCTGCATCTCTTCCACTCCTTCAGTACTTGGAATTCAATATGTAAATTAGAACTTTCCCACGCTTCATCAACACAAAAGAACAAAAACTGCTGCCTCCCTCAAAAACTTTGTTTATCTTCTCCCTTGAGATCCATTAGTTCAAGAGCCAAAGGCATTCTTTCTAGCATTCCTTGTGAATCAGCTTTCAGACCCATCTCCTGTTCTTTCCCTCCTGGACATCAGCCCCAAGCCAAGCCTGCTACAAGACTCAGGGATTCTCACCTCAAACCAGGAAGAAGTCAAGACTATTTTACACCAAATATCTCTGAGCACCATATGTGGCCTTTTCTCTACCAGGGAAAAACAGGTCAAGATCTCTCAGGGTTTCTGGTAGCAGTCTCTGAACCCTATGGTTTTATGCTCTTTCATTCCAACACAAGGCAGAATTAGTTCTAAATCTGGTGGAAAGTTGAAAAGCAAGGAGAGTGTAGGAGGAGGTGGGAGAATTGCCTCAGCTGATAATAGCACAAGCTGAAATATCTCTTCAGCCACAGACATGAACGTGGTTTTAGTAGACAGTCATCTGAGCCACTCTCAGTACACGCTGCATTTCTGATAATTGGTCAGATCATAATGTTTTTGATATTATATTAAGTAATTTGCTCTCCAATTAACCTCATATTGACAGAAATGTTTTCCAAAGAAGAAAAGGCCTTTGTTACACCAAATACCTTTTACATATGTTCTGTCGTTGGACAGGATAAGGCTATTGTGCACATCAGTTTCTTTCTACCACTTTTTGGTATTAAGTCACAGTCATTTACGAAGGAATAGATTCTGGGGAAATGTTCTTAATATGAGCACTCTTTGCATTGACAGAATCCCTAAACAACCTGTCAAAATGAAAAGGGCCTTTATCCCCAATGATTCTGTAGACATCCTCAGATAAATTAGACACAAATCCTATCTCGCATAAAGGATAATGAAAAATATCTGATTTGAGGTTCATGAAGTTATTTCTGAAACAATGTCTCATCATGTGAAATGTAATACATTTCTCAGAGAAATATTTTTGCTCTATTTAAAACCCATCAAAGCTATGACTTGTTAGGGATTCCAGTTAAATGACTCTTAACAAAAAGTAAATTCCAATTTTAAGAAGGATTAACATTCAGTGAAAGATTCAAAAGGCGTTTTGTTCAAAGAATAAGTGCTTCAGAAGGTATCAAAAAGTAAGAAATTGGAAGACTAATTTTTTTTTAAATATGGACTTTTGAACTAAACAATGAAGAGAACACCAAAATCTATCTTTTGGACTAGAGGGTATATTTATATACTTAAGAATCTGAAAATTTGGAGAAAATGCTTTTTTAACGCACATAACATTCTTTTCTTTTTTTTCCTTCCTTTTTTGTTTTGCATGCTTGTACCACACACACACACACACACACACACACAGACCTGAAACAAGCATAGTATGAGTCCAACCCAATGCTTTATCTCTAAAACAAAAATTCATTAAAGCATTTCCCTATTGGATGGAAGTATTATCTTGGAATTTAAGAAAGATACACTTGGCTATATTCAAGCTCTATTCAAGAGAGATGAGCTGGGTATTAGGAATAATAATATATATATAATATGAAATTCCTGCCCTCATAAAATTCAAAGCTAACCAAAATGATAATGAATGAAGATATACTGTAAGTAAGGTCCCTGATTAACGTTTATTTTCTCTGGGTAATTTCATCTAACCTCACGGCTGTCTCCACCTAGACTTCCAACAGGCACACGAACCTGAGCTCTACCCTTGGTAAAAATTTGGGCTTTCTCCTATACTTCTATCTAGATCCACCACAGCAGGAGCTCGCTAGTCACCAACCTAGTCACCAACAATCCAGTTTAAAGCCTATGCATGCAAGCTCCCTCTTCCCTGCCTCCCTCCCTCCCCAGGGACTGGAAAGGCAAATGGGACACAGCCCCTGCCCATGTGAAATCTTAATACCGTAGAGTTCTCCATCTGTTCAGGGGAGTTATGGGAAAAATGAGTAGGGCTAGCACTACAAAAACTTGACACTAGAAGAAACTTTCATCCCTGTTTATGACTATCTTTTATTCTTTAATATATTTTTCAAACTGACATATAAATTAACCAAGTTTTCATTATGATCATCCGAGGTTAATTTTGTGTGTGTGTGTGGTTTACCATGAACACATATGGTGCTGCTGCTGCTCTAACCAATAGCACTTTGGATGGAAGCCCAGGAACAGCTCTCATCCTATCTTCTGCCCATCTGCAGTGCTCCAGAGAATGGATGTCTACCTTTCACTACTGAAAACAACTCACTGTCCCAATGTGCTTGCCCCATTTGTCTTTCCACCATTGACGAAGTCCAGGAGGCATCATAACATGATGCTCTGGTCCAAAGGTTAACCTGGTAGCTATTACTTGGTTCTCTAATGCATCATCTGGCAGGGTTCTTTATGTACCACGCTTGAGGATATTCTGCTAATGAAATGCAGCCTCTTGTAAAATATCAGAATTAGGAAGCCCAACCACTAATTTTATTAATTAGCTATGCCTACAAAATCGTGCTGAGATACATGCAAACTATGAAATTCCAAACTCAGCTGATTAGGAAGAAACTATCCTTTAAAACAAGAGGAGAAAAAAAAATACCCATAAAGCAGCATTTAGAATAGAAAGTACAACTTACTTAACTAGAATATAGACATCACTTGTAATCACAAAAATACATTATTGATTTTTTAAAACTAATAAAGTACAACATGGGTCCTGAAAAGTGATTTTTAAAAGCATATTGCTAAACTGCACTGTGCAGTTAAATAAGCATTTGTAAACCAACTCCGTGTCAAGTAACTGTAACAGTGTAAAATCAGTTAATGAAGCTTCAAAAGAAATTGACCTGGGAATTCTGTAGGAAAGCAAAGAAAACAAGTTGTTTTTCATCTACTTAAGCAATTCAGTGACTACATCTTGATTACCAAGTCAAAGTTAGTACAGCATTTCCCTAGAATCTGATTAGCCTGAAGCTCTTTTGCTAAAAACATGGGATTTCTTCTCATTGTTCCTATCAAAATTTTATGGGACAGCTAATAATAGAAATTCCACACTGCATTTTAATGAAAAGGGTGACCCTGGTTTATCAAAATGAAATAAAAATTAGAAGAAAGGGACACCAATCTGATGTCTTTTAGTGAAAGTCAGCAGATTGTATTAATAGTACTGCAGGTACCTACCTGTCCCACAATCTGCTCATGGCAACATTTTTCTTCTAAAGTTTGTGTGTTTATTTGGTTGGTTGCTTTTTGACCGGCCCACCTCATCATTCTCAGGTGAGAAATCATCCATTCCTAGCCACTTTTAATCTTAAGGTTTATTTGCTTGTTTTGTAACTTTCCCATTTCATACTATAACTATTTACCTTTTTGGTTCTCCAGACAAATTCTGCCAGTGTTCTACCATTCCTTGTCTAAGAGTTAAGAATTAATAATATTATATTAGCCAGTAATGTGCCTGAGCAGTTTCCCATAAGAAGACCCTCAAAAAAATATGTTTCATAGATTCAAAAAAAATCTCAGAAATAAAAGGAAACTTAATATTATTTAATCCAACCACTCTACTAATGTTCACCAAGTCTCTAACCTTAAAACACCTGCAATGACATTAGCTCACTACTTCTCAATCACAGCCCATTCCATTTTTAGCTAATTCTGACTAGCAAGACAAAACTTGATTCCCAAGTCTTCTACCCAATGATCCTAGTTCTACACTTTGGAGCCCTCCCTAAAAGGGAAGAACAAAAAATCAACTTATCCTTTCTCATCAGGGCTTCAAATATTTGAAAACAGCAATCTTATCTATGTTTAGTCTTCCCTCCCTTGTGCTAAATATGTCCATTTCCTTCCATTTTTTCACATTATATGATTTTAAGTGCCTACATCTGAAGACAAACATCTTTGGAGGTCAAGAACCTGAACTGAGCCAGGGGACAGTAACCTACCTTGGGAACTATATGTAGGGAAGTTGAAATTCTTGAAGGAGAACTAAGAATCTAAGCCCGTGACAACCAATACCAATGATAATTCCAGAATTGCAGGAACAGAATTAATAACAAGAACCAGAGCCTAGAGTCCATGGCTAGGCAGACACAAAAGTAGATTGGTGACACCCAAGAGGATAATCTGGAATGTATTAGAGTGTTGATGGTTCATCTTTACCAACTAGTATGGGCAAGTGAAGAGCTGGATCAAATCTCCACACAAAGATAGTGGGGTAAGATAGAGAGGTACACATTCCAGGGCTTTCCCACAAGGTTATAAAGGCCCCATTCACAACTAATGCCCCAATATTACAAAGGTGACAAATATATTATAATTGTCTGGATTGCAATTGGATATGAAACATGATAGCACATGAGTAAAAAAGTCATTTAAATAAAAAACATTGAGAGGAATGACATAAGCAACATGGTGGAGTGAGCCATTATCTTTGTCTCTCCCCCTTTGAACTACAACTAAATAGACATGCATTGACCAATGGTGGAAGCTCACACAGCACAACAGGACACCTGAGAGACACACACAGCTATACATCTATACAGCCATACAGCAGATGGGCTAGGACCAGAAATGCTATTCCTGCTTCCTCTAGCAATAGCAGGTAGAGATGCAACCTAATACTACCATAAATGTGCTGACAAAAGATTAGTTCATCAAACACCATGAGAAACTATAGCAACAATTCAGACCAGAAGGAAAATGACAATTTTCCAGAAATCAACCCTGAGGGCACAGAAATTTACAATCTAAATGACAGAGAATTCAAAATAAGAGAATTCAAAAAAAATTTTTTAAAGAAGGAATTCTTCTAGAAATTTCCAACTGAATTAGGAAAAGCAACATAAGGATTATAGGTACTCCAGATGGAGAAGAGAGGGAGAAAGGAGCAGAGAGCTTATTCAAAGAAATAATAGCTGAGAACTTCCAAAACCTGGGGAAGGAACCAGATTTACAAATACATGAAGCAAATAGAATGCCTAACTACATCAATGCCAAAAGACCTTCTCCAAGGCATATAACAGTAAAACTGGAAAAGGTCAACCACAAAGAAAAAATATTAAGGTCAGTAAGTCAGAAGAAAATAACCTACAAAGGAGCCCCTATCAGGTTTTCAATAGATTTCTCAGCAGAAAATCTACAGGCTAGGAGAGAATGGAATGATATATTCAATACACTAAAAGACAAAAACTTTCAGCCAAGAATACTCTATCCAGGGAAACATTCCTTCAGATATAATGGAGAAATGTATCTGAAGCTTTCCCAAATAAACAAAAGCTGAGGGAGTTCATTGCCACTAGACCTCACCTACAAGAGTTGATTAAAGATGCCCTTATACCAGAAACAAAAAGGCAAAGGTCTACAAAGCTTTGAGCAGGGAGATAAACAGACAGACAAAATCAGAAAACTGCAACTCTCTGTAAAAACAGGGAAGCAAATACTCAATTATAACTTAAAAGATAGAGGGAAGGAAAGCATTAAAAGTAACTATAAATACTTCAACTTAGACACAAACTCACAATATTAAAAACAGAATAAATTCTAACAACAACAGTTGAGAAGGGGAAGAGGAAAGGGATGGATCTGCTTAGATTAATGGAGATAAGACGCTACAATAAAATGAACTATTTCATCTATGAGATCCTTAATACAAACCCCACAGTAACCACTAGATAAAAAATCAGAACAGAGCCACAATTCACAAAAAGAGGGAAAACCGAAAATCTCCTCAGAAAACCACCAAAGTGAAATGGCAGTCAGAAATACAAAGGAAGAAAAACAGTGGAAACATAGAAAATCAGAAAACAAGCAATAAAATGCAAGTATTAAGTCCTCATATATCAAATATCATTCTAAATGTAAGTGGATTAAATTCTCCAATCAAAAGACACAGAGTGGCTGGATGGATTAAAAAACAAGACCCAACAATATGCTACCCCAGGAAACACATCTCAGCTCTAAAGAAAAACATAGGCTCAGAGTGAAGGGATGGAAGATGATAATCCAAGCAAATGGCAAACAACAACAGGTGTCACCATACTTATATCAGACAAAGCAGACTTCAAGTTTAAAAAGACAATGAGAGACAAAGAGGGGCAGTACATAATGATTAAAGGAACATTCCACCAAGAGGACATAACACATTAATATATAAGCACCTTACACAGGGACACCCAAGTACATAAAGCAACTACTAACAGACCTAAAGGGAGAAATTAACAGCAACACAATAATAGTAGGGGACCTCAACACCCCACTTATATCAATGGACAGATCATCCATACAGAAAGTCAACAAGGAAATAGTGGATTTAAATGAAACACTTGATCAGATGGACTTAATAGATACATAGAGAGCATTCCATCCAAAAACAGCAGAACACACATTCTTCTCAAGTGCACATGGATCATTCTCAAAGATAGACCATATGTTGGGAAACAAGGCAAGCCTCAATAAATTTAAGATTGTAATCATCTCAAGCATCTTTTCCAATCACAATGCTATGAAACTAAATTTCAACTACAAGAGAAAAACTGGGAAAGTCAGAAATACGTGGAAACTAAACAGCATGCTACTAAACAACCATTGGATCAATGAAAAAATCAAAGGAGAAATTTAAAAATACCTGGGGACAAACAAAAGTGAAAATACAACATACCGACTCTTATGGGATGCAGCAAAAGTGATCATGAGAGGGAAATTCATAGCAATACAGGCCCACCTCAACAAACAAGAAAAATCTCAAATAAGCAATCTTAAATGGCACCTAACCGAACTAGAAAAAGAACAAACAAAGCCCAAAGTTAGCAGGAGGAGGGAAATGAAATCAGAGCAGAGGTAAATGAAATAGAAACTAAAAACACAGTAGAAAGGATTAATGAAACTAAGAGCTGGTTCTTTGAGAAGATAAACAAAATTTACAAACCCTTACCCAGATTCATCAAGAAAAAGACAGAGAAGGCTCAAATAAAATTAGAAATGAAAGAGGAGAAGTTACAACAGATATTGCAGAAATACAAAGGATTATAAGAGAATACTATGAACAACTATATGCCCACAATTTGGATAGCTTAGAAGAAATGGATAAATTCTTAGACTCATACGACCTCCCAAAACTGAATCAAGAAGAAATAGAGAATCTGAATAGACCAATCACAAGTAAAGAGACTGAAACAGTAATCAATAACCTCCCAAAAAACAAAAGTCCAAGACCAGATGGCTTCTCTGGAGAATTCTACCAAACATTCAAAGAGGATTTAATACCTATCCTTCTCAAAATATTCAAAAAATTGAAGAAAATGGAATGTTTTCTAACTCACTCTATGAGGTCAACATTACCCTGATACCAAAACCAGACAAGGATAACACAAAGAAGGAAAATTACAGCCAATGTTGCTTATGATCATAGATTCAAAAAATCCTCAACAAAATACTGGAAAACTGAATACAGCAATACATTAAAAGGATCATACACCATGATTAAGTGGGATTTATTCCAGGGACACAGGGATGGTTCAACATCTGCAAATCAATCCCCATGATACACTACATCATCTCAATAGATGCAGAGAAAGAATTTGATAGGACCCAACTTCCATTTAGATAAAAACTCTCAATAAAATGGGTATAGAAGGAAGTTACTTCAACATAATAAAGGCCACATATGACAAACCCACATATGACAAACCCACCAGCATCCTTAATGGTGAAAAACTGAAAGCCATCCCTCTGAGAACAGGAACAAGACAAGGATGCCCACTCTTACCACTCCTATTCAACATAGTAGTGCAGGTTTTGGCCAGAGCAATTAGGCAAGAAAAAGAAATAAAAGGAATCCAAATTGGAAAGGAAGAAGTGAAATGCTCACTGTTTGCAGATGACATGATTCTACATATATAGAAAACCCTAAAGAATCCAAAGAAAACTATTAGAAATAATCAACAACTACAGCAAAGTTGCAGGGTACAAAATCAACTTACAAAAATCACTTTTCACTTCTATACACTAACAACTAACTAGCAGAAAGAGAAATCAAGAATACAATCCCATTTACAATCGCAACAAAAAGAATAAAATACCCAGGAATAAACTTAACCAAAGAGGTGAAAGACCTATACACTGAAAACTATAAGACATTATTGAAAGAAAATGGAAAGATATTCCATGCTCATGGGTTGGAAGAATCAACATAGTTAAAATGTCCACACTACCTAGAGAAATCTACAGATTCAATGCAATCCCAATCAGAATCCCAATGGCATTATTCATGGAAATAGAACAAAGAATCCAAAAGTTTATATGGAACAACAAAGGCCCTGAATAGCCAAAGCAATCCTGAGAAAAAAGAACCAAGCTGGAGGCATCACAATCCCAGACTTCAAAATATACTACAAAGCTATAGTAATCGAAACAGCATGGTACTGGTACAAAAACAGACACACAGATCAATGGAACAGAATTGAAAGCCCAGAAATAAAACCACACAACTATGGTCAGTTAATCTTCAACAAAGGAGCCAATAACATACAGTGGAGAAAGGAAAGTCTCTTCAATAAATAGTGTTGGGAAAACTGGACAGTCACATGCAAAAGAATGAATGTAGACCATTATCTTACACCATAGACAAAAATTAACTCAAAATGGATTACAGAGTTGAATGTACAACTGAAACCATAAGACTCCTAGAAGAAAATAGAGGCAGCACACTATTTGACATTGCACTTAGCAGCATCTTTTCAAATACCAGGTCTACTCAGGCAAGGGAAACAAAAGAAAAAGTTAACAAGTGGGACTACATCAGACTAAAAGTCTTCTGCAAAGCAAAGGAAAACATGAACAAAACAAAAAGACAACCCACCAACTGGGATAAATATTTGCAAATCATTTATCTGACAAGGGATTGATCTCCAAAATATATAAAGAACTTATACAAATCAACAACAAACAGCCCAATCACAAACTGGGCAGCAGATATGAACAGACATTTTTCCAAAGAAGATATACAGATGGCCAACAGACACATGAAACTGTGTTCAACATCACTAATTATTAGGGAAATGCAAATCAAAACTACAATGAAGTATCACCTTACACAAGTCAGAATGGCTATTACCAAGGCAAAAAACAAGTGTTGGAGAGAATGTGGAGAAAAGGGAACCCTCATGCAGTGCTGGTGAGAATGCAAACTGGTGTAACCACTACAGAAAACAGTACGGAGATTTCTCAAAATATTAAAAATAGATATACCATATGATCCAGCTATCCCACTACTGGATATTTACCCAAAGAACTTGAAATCAATGATCCAAAGAGATTTATGCACCCCTATGTTCATTGCAGCACTATTCACAATAGCCAAGAAGTGGAAGCAACCCAAATGCCCTTCTAAGGATGAATCGATAAAGAAGATATGGTGTGTGTACATATATATATATACACATATATACATATACACATATATACATACACACACACACACACACACATATATATACACAATGGAATACTACTCAGCCTTAAAAGAGACAAAATTGTCCTATTTGCAACAACATGGATGGAACTTGAGGGTATTATGTTAAGCAAAATAAGCCAGAAAGAGAAAGACAAATACTGCATGATTTCATGAATATGTGGAAGATAAACAAACACATGGACACAGAGAACAGATTAGTGGTCACCAGAGGAGAAGAGGGTTGGGGGGTGGGCAAAAGGGGTAAAGGGGCACATACGTATGGTGATGGACAAAAATTAGACTACTGGTGGTGAGCATGATGAAGTCTATTCAGAAATTGATAAATAATAATGTACACCTGAAATTACACAATGTTATAAACCAATATGACCTCAATAAAATTACTGGGAAAAAAATAACAAACATTACATCACAGTTTGTCTTCTGTGACAAAAATTTCAAAGTTTTTAAACAAAATAAAAGCTTAAAACAAAGATAAACTAGAATGCATCCCACAGAGAGAATCAGCTCTGCCTCATTAGACTGTGCCACTGCGACTCCATTGGTAGTAGCCAAAAACAACCCACATGGCCTTGAACAGGAATGGATAAGCAAACTGTGGTATAACCAGACAATGTAATACTATTCAGCAAAAAAAAAAAAGGAATGAACTAATGTAGTTGAATCTCAAAAATGTTATGTTCAGCAAAAGAAGATATGAAAGAGTACATACTATATGATTCCAATTATAGAAAATTCCAGAAAAGGCTGATCTAAACTATAGTGACAGAAAGTAGATCATTGGTTGCCTGGATCCAGGGGTGAGGAGGTGAATTAATTTCACCAGGGCATGAGCAAACTTTTGGGAGTGATGAAAATGTTCTATATATTAATTATGATGGAGATTACATCTGTGGATTCATCTGTCAAATCCCACTGAACTGGACATTTAAAATAGGTGCATTTTATCATATATAAATTATACCTCATTAAAGTTGATTTTTATAAAAATGTATTAGAAAACCAGTTAGACAGATTTAAACCCCTTACCCACATAGAGAGTATAAAAGATCAAGAGTAAAGATAGCTCTATCAAAAAAAAAACACTTGGGGCTGGCTGGGTGGTGTAGCCTTTAAGTTTGCACACTCCGCTTTGGCAGCCCGGTGCTCGCAGGTTCAGATTCCCGGCATGGACCAATGCATTACTTGTCAAGCCATGCTGTGGTGGCGTCCCATATATAAAGTAGAGGAAGGTGGATACAGATGTTAGGCCAGAGCCAGTCTTCCTCAGCAAAAAAGAGGAGGATTGGCAACGGATGTTA
This sequence comes from Tapirus indicus, assembly GCA_031878705.1. Taxonomy (NCBI): domain Eukaryota; kingdom Metazoa; phylum Chordata; class Mammalia; order Perissodactyla; family Tapiridae; genus Tapirus; species Tapirus indicus. The sequence goes on from CM062918.1 coordinate 10,049,925, forward strand.
GCTGAGGGCTAGTCTTCCTCACAAAAAAAAAAACAAAAAACAAAAAACAAAAAACATTTGGATGCTGTGGACCCCAACCTTCCTAAAAATTGAGGAAAGGTGTGTATTTCCTTGCCTTAAATCTAGTGAAAAAGCTTCAACAGGACTACTCAAAAAACCTAACAACTGCTATTTCAGAGTGGGAGAGAGACCAAATTAATGTGACTCACACTTAAGAAATTCTAAGGCCAGAAACTGATGGCAGAGCAAAAGTGAGATAGCAATTTGGTAATTTATCCTGCCCACCTAGAATGCAGCAGAATGAAAGATTCTAGAGGGTTTTCTGGGAGCCATGTGCAAGAAAACACTAGAGTGGAATTAGTTTAGCTCTCCTCTAAGAGGGTGGGCTGGAAAGATGTTGAGTCCTCAGCAGAAAGTAGCTAAATGTGAATGGTTGAATTCTCAGGGGCTGAAGAAGAAGCTGCAAGAGACAATGGACAGTAAAGGGCACCTTCCCTTGTCAAGGCAACTCTAGATAAGAGGTCTCCAGAAAATGGAGTCTCACAGCAGAGAGAGTCGTATGTAAGCATCCACCAAGCGCAGAGAACACGAGGGCAGTTTTGTAGTACCAGAGAAGGAAAAACTTCCCTGCCCTTTTTCACATCTTCACTACACCCTCCACCCCACTCCCAGAGGGGTTAGGAATCCTAGCTAGCAGGCCTGGAGAGAAAAGTAAACACACAAGGCGTGGGAAGACAGAAGAAGCTGTCAATACACTCCCTTTCTAACACAAGCAGCCAATCCGTAGAAATTTCAAGCTCAGGGACAGAAGTTTTCACTTGAAATCAAGTTTGAAGTTTTGACAATCATATGGGATTAGGCAATTTAATTTCCGGATCAGTATAATTTGTATTACATATGAATAACCAGAAAAGTTGAGCACCTTCCTTACTTTTTGGACAGTTGTAGGAAAAGAAATATTTCCACTGAATGAATTTTAAAGGAATAAGGAAGACAAAAGTAAAATTGCTGCTATAGACTAAATGTTTCTGTCCCTTCCCAAATTGAAAACTACTACCCAATGTGATGGGATTAGGAAGTGGGGCCTTTGGGAGGCAATTAGGTCCTGAGGGTGGAGCCCTCACGAATGGGATTAGTGCCCTTATAAAAGAAGCCCCAGAGAAATACTTTGCCTCTTCCACCTTATGAGGGCACAGTGAAAAGACAGCCACCTCTGAACCAGGAAGCAGGCTCTCAACAGGGTCCAAATCTGCCGACACCTCCATCTTGTACTTCCCAGCCTCCAGAATCACAGGGAACGAATTTTTGTTGTTAATAAGCCACCCAGTCTATGATATTCTGTTATAGCAGCCTGAACCAACTAAGACAATTCCTTTCTGGGTCTATCCCATGATTTGTGCTTGTTCAAAATAATGGTTACAGTAATTAGTAGCTACCAGCAGAGCCAACACACAACAGAATTCCAGGAGGGGCTATGCAGAGACATGGTGTGAACCGTCCCGGAGTTGGGCAGCACAACAGCCCTGATGCCAGGAGCTGTGCAAGTATGATCTCTCAACAACATGTGAGGGGCTAAAGAGCACACAGCGCTGCCCCCATTTAACCATTCACAAAGTCAAGATGAAGCACTGGGTCTCCCACTTCTTAGATGAATGTTCTGTCAAGTTTGTTTAACCTGGTCATTTCTACTTCCTAAAAGTCAAAAGGCTTTTGTCTTCGGCACCTAATACTCGGTAACTAGTTGTTGAATACGTCAATGCATGAATCAGTCTAATCAGTCAAAGGTACGCAGCTCTAACGCCACCATTCAGCTGAGACTTTCTAGCTCTTGTGATTTTTATTCAACTTTATTTTATTGAGTTTTACTGCTAAATCTAAGTGAAGGATTAGATAAAACAGAATTATCATATTTGCTACTCATTAAGCATCAATGCATTTACAGATGTCATTTTTTTTATTTGTAAAAAAAAATCTCTCCTCATTTTGCCGTTCAAAAAGAAATAAACAGAAATGGTCAGCAATGTAGATTTATTCACTCAACAATCATTTACTGAATACTCACTCGAGGCTATTTGCCCAACACACCCCAGGACCAGGTTTTTCTTCACCTCTTGCCAAGCTCTGTTTCTCCCGGATTAGGTCCATTCTTGGGTGGCAGTAATGTAGCCACAGAAATTCCCTGTGATATATCCTTTCGGGTCAAAGTCAAGAGGCAAAGATAGAGCCTATTCCTTGAAAACTTTTTTTAAAGTCCCAGAATTTAGTGCCCAGGGATAAAGGGTTAACAAAGCCACTTCCTCTGCTGACTGAGAATCTGACCTTCGGTCAGCTGTCTAGCTCTCTTCTCCTAGACTTCTGATAAGAGTCAAGAGTCAACTATATTGCTAGACAACATTTCTTACAATAAAAATGATCCTTGGTTGGTAAATTGCACCAGGACTTGGAAGAACTATAAATCAATCAAACAGCTAATGAGGTTGCCATGCTTTGGGCTCCCCTAGGTTCAGTGACCCTTATAACTATTTTCCTTGCAGAGACCCTGGAAGCTAGGCCTATGGATTTGTTACAAAAGATATTGGCTCTTAATAGGGCACATCTTCTCCACCTATGCAATGTGGATCTTGTTTTCTCACACTTGGGCTCTATTGCTATGCTGGACTGCTGCAAGGACTCTTGCAGAAAAAGAATGTATAATGCCACAGGCAGGTTGTGTTTCCTCTCCTGTAACCTGCTGGGTAGACTGGTATTGGTGGTGACATATGGAAGTGAGTTTAAACATCTAGTGTAGCTGTGAAGACCCCTGGTAGGTGTTGCAGTGCCCACCTCTGGACCAGTAACTGTAACGAGGAGAATAGAAATGACTGATTGGAATAACCTGAGGTTACATGTTCTCCCCCCAGAAAGAGGGGATGCTGAGCTGCTTCACTAAAAGTACAGGGGCTGAGAGTGGGGCAGGAGTGGTTCTCCTGAAGGTCAATCAGAGTTCTTTACCAGAAAGAATTAAATGCCCAGCAACAGAAGTAAATATTTACTATGCAGTTGACTCCTTCCCACACACCACATCAAAGCACATAGGATTCAAATTCTTGCCTCAACCAAATGATACATAATTACATATCAGGAACTGACCACATGCCCAGTTGGGTGAGCAGTGCAGGATAGCTTGTGGAAAGACTGAAGAAAAGACCCAGAGACGGCGAATGACACATATAGGTTTATTGGGAGTTACTAACAGGGACTGTCCAATGGCAGCTGGTTGGATGGAAGTGTGCACCCACTACCGCCCCCGGAGGGAAGCTCACTTAAGTAGGAAGAGGAACAAAGGCTACATGCTTGCCAAGGGGGATTGTCCTTCTATGACTTGCATTCCAAGGACCAGCGCTCCCCCAGAGGGCCTCCGTGTTCCCTCAGACCACAACAGTCTTTGTGCTCACTACCCGACAAGAAACGCTGGGTCGGTCAAGCCCAGGGCTGGTATCATCATTAGGGCTGGGGCATAGCCCAGACAAGTGGCCTCAAGGAGGCATGGCTCTTAAAGGGCATGCAGACTAGTGCCTCTACAGGAACCTATGAGTATGCCTGTGAATAATAAAAAAAAAAAATTCACATATTAAAATTTCAAATGCTAAAAATCTACAATGTTATTGGTAGTATGTCTTTGGAAATGATAATCTACAACTACACTTTGGCCTACTTATTAGGGGGTCCCATCAAAGGATTCAGCAATTACCAAAATCCCCTGATACCTCTGTTAAAATGCTGATTGCTTTCCTTCCGACTGTTTAAAGTGAAAAAAATAGAAATCTACATCCAAGAGGCGGTTAAACATAGTTAAAAGTACAGACACCAAATGAAGTCTATGCAGGTTTGAAGACTACTGCCTCTAACTAATGGTTGATTTTGTGCAAAGTTAAGCTAAATCTATGTTTCTCAGTTTGTTCATATGGAAAATGAAAATGATACCTACCTCACTGGGTTATTTTGAGAAGCAAATGAGTAAAATTACAGGTAAAACACAATGGTGACTGACACAAAGGAGGAAGCAACAAGCATTATTTAATCATCATCATCATCCCAGGAATTTAAAAATCTGAAGTACATAATCTGCATCTCAACCTGACATCTTTTTTATACTTGTAGCCACTCTCATAAAGTAATAAAATTTTGTGACTTTGGGGAAAATAGGCATCAGGTAAGAGAGAAAGCTTTATTTAATTAAATTTCAAAAGATGATTAAGTTGTAGCACAAGATACACAGAAATGTGATTCTAAAGAAAGTCAAATACTTACGCAAATATTCCCATGCTCTGAAATCTTGGGATTTGACAGGGGTCTCAGGGATCTATCCCTGGTAAATATATCAAGGATCTAGCAAAACTGGGCCAGCAAATATTGTCCAAGTCCAACAATGAACCTGGGTTACACAAGGTAAATTCCATGTCATTTCAGGAAGCCACACTCCAGGGCTCTTTATGTGCTAAGCAGCGTCCTTGAAAAGCTCACAGCCTGGTGGGTGAGAAAGACCCATAAATAAGTAAAAGCAATGCAAGGTGCTAAGTATTATGTGGGGGCATGCACTGGGTGTTCTCTTCCCACAGAGGAGGGGGTTAAAATCTGAGATGCCTGTTAGTCAGACTAAATTCACTCCATTCCACTTCAGTAGCTCCTCTGTGCCTGTCTGTAAGAGCACATAATGGTAGAATACCAGCCCTTCCCTCTTCTCAAGACAGGCCTGTGTGAGCATCAGTGAGTTAATGTACATTAAATCATTGAGCTTTTTTGAAATAAGTTACTGCAGGAAAAACCCAAGAGACTGTCACTGAGATGATCACAGCTTCCTGCAATCTGCTTTTATCTTTATCAAAGGAAACTGTTTGAGCACAAACATGGCATTGCCATTATTTCAGAAGCATAAAGAAGGTGAATACCACCCAAATACATAATAGCCCACAAAATGAGAACCTATAATCTATTCTGATAAAAGAAAGAGAGACTTTCTAATTTTTTTCCCCTAATGCCAGCATGAAGAAAAATGAATTGCTTCTAAAGAATTCTGTAGGTCTTCATGTTTCTAAAAAGGGAGGAAAATAGGTACTAGGGATAGGAATACAAAAGAATTTTAGAACTGGATGTGAATTGAAAGATTATCAAATCCACCTTCTTTACTTCAAGAGTACCCACAGATACTAAGCAGCTCGCCTATCTTAATGGAGGAGCCAGGAATAGCAATCAAGTCTAAAACTTTCCCCACTGTGGGAAACAGCATCCACAATTATTTTAAGGTTTCTCATTGTATTGATAGTACTATTTTAGTTTCTATGATTCAGATTCATAGCAAGTTAAATAGGTTTTTGTTTCCAAGACTAGGAATCTACCATTTCTAACATTTCTTTTATAGAAAAAAAAGTCCTTTCTAAATTTCAAGAAAACTTACTAACAAATAAAACCTCCTTAACACAACCCATTTTTTAGTTCTATTCTTGTGTGTTAATCATACAGACTTTCCTATGTTCATTCTGGCTGATGACTTCCTCCTTTCCTTTTGCCCCAGTTTGACACATTTGCTCAATAATTACCCTAAATGTAAATATTGGAAGCCTATTAGATAGTGTCAGCAGAAATTTGATGTTGAGTAAGAACTGCCCTGAGGGAGAGACATCATAAAGTAAGAATGTCCAAATGCTTATAGATGGTACAATTTCAGGTCTTCCTTCTAAAACCCATTATACTCTCCACTTTCACCAACTGACATAAAACTTGACTCTTTTTCTATTTGAAAGAACAATACTTAAGTTTCCTAAATTACCTGAAGGTTCACCCCACTAAAAATGCTGAAGGATTTAACTGTTGGAGAGGCACAGCTTGAAATGCATCATAAACCAAAACCATTGTCAGAGTATTCACTGTTGTATTTTCTTCACCCACCTTAATGCCAAAAGCTTTTGACACTCAGCAATGTGTTTAGCTGTCTAATGGAAAATAACAAAATAAAAAACAGGAAAATTCGTAAGTCACCTTGCAAAGTTACTTTCCTAAACTTGGACTGAAATTCAGTAAAGATAACCACAATATAGATCTATGAAATATGTTATTTTGGGCTATATTTTAATCTACTTTCAAGAAAGGATTAATTGTTTTCACTTTAGTAAACTTAAAATACTTTTCGTCCATTACCCAGGTAGACGTAACACAGAGAAGTGCCTCTTATATTTACTGCTAGCATTGTAATAAATATTTTATTAGGCCTATTCCAGTTTTCATTGCTGTGGTGCTTACCATCACTCCAAAATATTTTACAAGTAAGAAGTCTGAACTAGGGAGATGGACTGAAGCTTGTGAAATTGGAAATCATCATTATTAATGCTTTCATCAACAAGGGAATTCAATTTCTCCACTTTGTGTAGAAGCTTGATGTCAGAAACAGAAAGGAAATAGTAGATAATGCAGAGTTGTAAAATGTCAAAACAAGTGTAAGAGAAGGAATAGAGGCAGAAGCATTGAGGACACTGTGAGAGACAGTGGTTGGGGCTTAGCCTCAGAAGGGAAAGGAGTGGAGCCAGGAAGGAAAGACAGATTAGGAAAATAAGGGGTGGTTGAAGGGAGAGAAAGCGTGGTAAAATTTTAGGATGTTTAGTCTCAGTGAGGAAGAAAGAGATGAGAAGACTTTGGTCAGAGTTTGACATTTCAGAGTTTTAAGATTTTACAGAAAGAACTCTTCTAGATGAGGGCAAAGTCAAGTGTGAGAAGGGGGAGGTAAAACAAAATGGAGGTGAAGGTCACTGATGTCAACAGGTCATGAACTGTGAAGCTACATGTTAGGTGATTATTGTTGGGAGACACTTCTCCGTGGGTCTCTCACATTTCTGCACATATTGTGAGCTATGCACTAACTACTCTTTACTCTGGACTATCTTTGAGGATTTCTTACTTCATAAACAGCCTCAGAGGGATAGTGTCTCCCTCTGGAGCAGAGGGCAAGTATGCTAACTGCCCATTATAAAAGATTCAGGCGACTTAAGCTCAGGGTTTCTCTACTAAAATGTGATCTACTGCATGTTCTGGTATCATCTGGCTCTCTTCACTATGGGAATTAGGAAAAATGTGGATATTCTGGCTACTGTTACCACTGTGAGTAATAAACAGTCCTTTATCTCTGACTCAGTGGTTTCATGTCTTCTGCAAGCGGCCATGAAACTGTGCCATGTTAACTTGTTAGTTTGCAAGTGGGAGAAAATCTCAAACCCTTTATATTTTTGACAGTTTTGACAATGAGGAAGGAGTGCTGACAAACACATGGATTTTTAGAAGAAGAAGAATGAGGACATTTAACAAAATATGAGGAAAGTCTATGGGAATCGGTAGTAAACATGTTAACCAAATTGTACGGTATACAGACAATAAATAGTCCTCAATGCACTGCTTATTAAGGGGGGAAAAAGGGGGAAGTAGGTTCAAAGAGGGCTGCCTGAACAGTACCCTGGTTGTTGCTGACTCCTCTTTGGGCAGGATCACTTCCTTGCCAATCACTCAATCAGCCTGAGTTTTGCCCAATTGTAACAACTAGTGCCAAGATTTATCCTGGTTCCTTAGGGAACCTGAATCATTTGTAATGGGCAGTAAGAATGCTGTGTTACATCCTTGAAAAGACAGTCTGGAAGAATGAAACTTGGTGCTTCACTCTTAATACATGCTGAACTACAAGAGACACACAGAGAATTGTCTCACAACAATCTCCACTCATGTCTACACCATGTTGGCTTCTGGTGAATTGTCCCATTAGTACACCATTCTGTCAGTCACTAATTACTGGCTGGGACCAAATCCATCCAATTTGTCTAATACAGCGCTTAATTAAGGCTACTATCGACAGAACTTCTAGCTGTATTGATCTTGATCATACCCCCCTCAGGGTCCCAGACCCAGTCAGCTAAACAATTCTGATAAACCACCAGAGTACATGAGAAAGTCAGGTAGCTTTCTCTTTGTCTCTGTACTGACCTTTCTGCTTGCCCTAAAGCATTAAGCCATGGACAGCAGTATGTACTAGTGATTGCACAGACTCAGCCTTGGCCCACAAAGAAGAAGCCAAGGGCAATTTTACCAACCAGAACAACCCAGGCCAGTGAGTTCAAGCTGGCCAGAAGGCCTTCTAGGACTGAGGTGGTGTCCTGGATCAGAGATTCATGCTAATGCCAGAGACAAATCTCACATTGGCTTTTCTAATGAGATAACACAAGTCAGGGAAAACTGCCCTCAGGGTAAACATAACTAATATGTCACTTATTCCTCCACAAAGCTCCCTAGAGTAACCAAGGGTAGTTTCACTGAAGAGAGGCCTCCACAGTTGTCTGAGGGCTACATGATACACAGGTGTTTCCTTAAAGACTTGCAGGTCTCTTATTAACACCCCTGAGAAGGAAGCACCATCATAGATTTACTTTGTTTGTCTTACAACATCACATAACATGATCAAACAGTACGTACTCTTCTTGTGTAAAGCTTCTTTCACTCAACATAATGTTTTTGAGATTTATCCATGTTGTCACATATAACAGTAGTAGTTCCTTTTTATTGGAACTAGTATTTTGTTGTATGACTACCCTTCAGTTTATTTAGCTAGTCATTATTCATGGACATCTGTGCTTTTTCTGGTGTTGGGTCATTATGGATAAAGCTACTATGAACATTTTTAAAGTCTTTTTGTGAACATAAGTTTTTATTTCTCTTGGGTAAACACCTAGGAGTAGAATTGCCAGGTCATAGGGTAGGTATGTATTTATTTTTAAAAGCAATTGTCAGGGGCTGGCCCGGTGGCATAGCGGTTTAGTTCACGCTTGGCAGTCCAGGGTTCGCGGGTTCGGATCCCAGGCGCCTGCTGACGCACTGCTTGTCAGCCCTGCTGTGGCAGCGTCCCATATAAAGTAGAACCAATGTTAGCTCAGGGCTGGTCTTCCTCACACACACACACAAAAAAAAGCCATTGTTACATCTTTTTCCAAAGCAGTTGTACCATTTCCGCTCCCACCAAGAATGTGTGAGCGTTCCGGTTACTCCACTTCCTTGCCAACATTTGTCATTGTCACTCTTTTTAGTTTGCAGCCATTCTGGTAATTGTGTAGTAGTATCTCATCACAATTTTTTGCTTATTTTAAAGTTTGTTTCTTTCAATCATCACAGGAATGTTTAGTGAATAGAGATTTAAAGAAAAAAGAAAAAACAAGAATAGAAAACTAATGGAAAAGCATTGTTTATATACATAAGCCCTTTCCCCAAATACCGTGATCCCACATAGTATTCAGAGAAGCAGAGTGATGGACAAGGGACATCTGGGGTCTGGGCAGAATGACATTCAAATCCCAGCTTTGTGACTTAGTAACTTAGTGACTCAAAACCCTCTGATTCTCAGTTTCCTAATAAAAGTGGGGGAAAAAATCTAAAAACTATGTAAAGCATTAAATATAGAATTATAATTAAGGTATATTATTTTGACAGGAGGCAGCTTGAGACCATTAGCTGTGACCTTGTACATTTTACTTAACTTTTCAAAGTGTCTGTTTCTCCATTTACAAACAGGGAAAAAGCTCATTTATAGAATGTGCATTTACACGGCCTTAGGAACATATAATAGTAGCCAACATTTGTAGAAAAGTTACTATGTACTAAGTTTAGCCATTTACACAAATCTTTTCATTCAAACTTCACCACAAGTTCCATAAACTTATGAGGTAGGTATGTTTTATCTCCACTATGAAAGGGCTTTGAAAGATCCTGTGACTTGCCTCAAATTTCATAGCAAGTAGCCAGACTCTGGATCCTGTGAATACACTGCCTTCACAAAAAAATAAAAAATACAAGCTAACTTTGTTCATTATTTGTTCTATTGCTAGTCTCTACCTCCCTTCATTACTCAATTTTTTTCCTTCCTAATACATTCTAGGAAACTAAAAGACTTGAATTTTGAATTCAAAGACTGGTTTCCTAGCAGAAAATCAGATCAAATCAAGTATTTAATATATTTATTATATATATAAAATCCTATCTTTTCTGGCAACAAGATAAAAGGTTGTAAATTGTTTTCCACTGCCCCTTTATGACAAATAGTACATATTCTTAAGATAACTGACCCAAATTATGATCAATCCTTGTGTTAGACAAACTTCTAACACTATCTTTGCCCTAACAGGCCTGCCAACAAACACACTGTCAGTAAGACGAGTTGATGAAACAAAGAGTGCTGGTTGCCATACCTGAGCTGACAGGCATCAGTGGCAGCCTGAGGGGTCTCTCATTCCATGGATCTGCAAATGGGACAGTTAAGGGCTGAAAGGGCCTAGAGCTACTTCTTTCTTCACTGAGTTCTTCAGCCTTCCTTTTAGAAATACACACAAACAGACCATCAGCTCCTATTCCATGCCCATTATTACTGGATAAGACTAGCATTTTTACCAGAAGGTACCATGCACAGCTCATCTAGGGAATTTCTTATTATATCTCATGAAATTAATCACCAAACAGTACCTAAGCAAGAGTAAAACAAAGGGCAAAATGTACACTTCTCCACAGTGCAAAGTCATCTAATCCCCTAAAAAAGAATTGTCAGCTCATAGCTTGTTCTGTAATCCATCAGCAAGGTCTGCAAACCTTTGAAGCTCAGTCATGCACAAGTGATTATGGAAAGAGCCATACACAAAATAGGCTTTCATATTAAAAGGCTGCTGGAAAGTTATGTCCCAGCTATCTTCCTGTTTTTTGAAAAGGAAAAAACGGTCACATGAAACATCAATCAACAGCTTTAGCCAAATGAAAGATCTTGAAATAACCATTTATAAATAAATGAACCCAACTGGCCAAAGATGAAGAAGTAACTTATTTAAAGTTCCAAGGTCTTTACATATGAGAGTCTCATCATGCTGCGGCCAATGATACGAAAGGATTCACAGACTATGTATTATCATAGAAATGAAGATGTCACTCCAAGGTTAACTCCATTTGAATTTATTGATGACGGTCTTTAACGGACAAGGCTACAGCACTTGAATGCTTTAATTGAGTTAGGACCTTATGAGCAAAAGAACACTTGATAAAACACTGAGTGGGGAAAACAGTAATAAAATGAGAAAAGGAGAGCCGCTGCTAACAAATCATGGTCCTTGCTTTGTTTTTCGGGCAAAAAAAAATCCCCACTATTCAAAGAGCACTAGAAACGTCTTTCACTGAACTAAACAACAGTTTGGAAAACGCTCATTTATCCGTGGTCAAAGCTTCAGGTCAAAGCATATACAGAAAGGCGTTTGGGAAATGTTTTCCATCGTAGCCTCCCTGGGATGAATCACAGATGGTGGCCCCCAGGACGCTTTGCCTTCAAAGGTTCAATAGACTCCTGCTCTAAGGTTAACAGGTAAGACCTGCTATGTTTCATTCAAAATGATTCTTCTGTTTCCTATCAAGCTCTTAGCACTCCAGGACAGTGCTGGCACAGTTCAGACGGTCCAAATTGTATCAAAGAAATTTTAAAAAGATAATACCTTATAATGCCAAAACAAAATGTCAGCGTCTAAGGTTAAACATAAAAGTCCCTTATTTTCCAAAATATGTTCTACAATACAGATGTGTGTCTACATCTATGGTGAGCACATATGCCAGTTATTTATCAATGAGACATTTTCTGAAGAGTTTGGCTGTAAGCATTCTTCTATTGCTCAGAAGCTTTGGACAACTCTAAATGCTACCCTCAGTTTATCAGAAATGGATGTCATACGGATCTCTCTACATTTTCCTTTTTAATAGAAGGGTCAGAAAAGAAATTCAGTTATTGTGAAAAAAGTAGTATATATCTCATTAGCTGAGAGACAGTTCAGGCTGCAAAAGATGCCACTTGGCTCTGGACTCAGATTTGGGTTTGGATTCTGCTAGCTATATGAATTTGGGCAAGTTATCTAACCTTTTTATGCCTCAGTTTTCTCGTCTGTAAAACAAAGATAAATAAAAGTACCAATTTCTTTAATTAACTGTGAAGATTAAATGAGAATCATAAAGCAGTTAGAACAGTGGCTGGCACACAGAACGCACTCGATAAACCTTAGTTACTGTTATTATCATCATCATTAGTACTATTATTTGGGAAAGGAATAGGAAAGAAATTTTTCATGAAGATGAACTCTGCTAGCTAGACACGAGTTTCTTAAAGAGACATGAGATTTACCTCAAAAGATTCTTGAGATCATTTCTTGTCCCTCAAGCCAAAGCAGAAGCCTGAAAATTGTATCCTTCTTTCTATTACAATGTTGATCAAACTTTAATGTGCAATAGAATCACCTTGGGATCTTGTTAAAATGCAGGTTCTGATTCAGTAGATCTGGGCCAGGCCTGAGACTCTATATTTCTAACGGGCTCTCTGGTGATGCCAACACTGCTGGACCACACTTGGAGTAACAAAGTTCTATAAAGCAAGTTCTCTCCTCTCTCCTTTGCATACCATCCTATGTCTAGTAAGTAATGAGACTTGAAGCCAGGTCTCTCTCTAGGCTGGCAGTCTTCAATGCGTAGCTGAGTAAACCAAGATTTTTGCTGTTTTCTTATAGATCCTTTCTAAAGGCCATTTTCTGATGGAGAACTACTCAAGACTTTCCTTCTCCCTCACCCCATTAAAAATGTGTCCTGAAGTTTCCAGGTTTAACCACCAGACAATACTTCCTCCTAAAGAAACCATTTTCCAAAAATAATTTATAGCACAAAAAGTAGCCCACTCTCTTAGAGCAGCAAAATTAGGGTTTTGGTTTCCAGTTAAACGGCACAGCTATTTCCCAATCTCCTTATCTACTCCTCTAAACCTGAATACAAATAAATAACTAGCCTGTCAGCTTTTTCTTGAACTATTTTACCAAAGAATAGAAACAGCTCTTTTCAATGTGACAATATGGTACTCACAACAGTATAGATAATGATGTAAGCTATTAATGAACAGTCCAATGTACAAACAAAAACAGGGAACTTACCGAGAGACAGTGTAGCTTAGTGGTTAAGAATGTGAATTCTGGAGCAAGGCCACCCGGATTCAGATTCACTATACCACTGCCTTAGTCCGTTCAGGCTGCTATCACAAGAGACCTCAGACTGGTGGCTTACAAACAACGGAAATTTATTGTTCACACTTCTGGAGGCTGGACGTCCAAGACCAGGGGCCACCAGGGTCAGGGGAGGGCCCTCTCCTGGGTTGCAGACTTCTCCTTGTATCCTCATGTGGCAGAAGGGGCTAGAGAGTTCTGTGGGATCTCCTTTATAGGAGCGCTAGTCCCACTCATGAGGGCTCCGCCCTTATTACCTAATCACCTCTCAAAGGCCCCACCTACTAATACCATCACTTTGGGGGTCAGGATTTCAACATATGAATTTTAGGAGACACAAACATTCAGACCATACATAGCAGCTCCCCATCGTATATATGACAATGACCAAGCCACCATACCACTCTGTACCACAGTTTCCCCATCTGTAAAATGGGGATAGTAATAGTACCTAACTCAGAGTTGTTACAGGATTAAATCAGTTAATCAGTTAATATGTATAAATTGCACAGTATACTACCCGATAAATAGTAAGCTAAATGTGTTAAGTATTTTTTTAATTTGTTTTAGAAAAATAGCACATATTTACTAAAGTGTTTGATAGAACATAAACCTACACCAGTTGATATTATCTATCTTACTCATTGCAAATTCTATAGTTTCCCACCTTAATATTTTTCTTTTAGCTTTTTTCAGTGTTTCAGAGCTTACTTTGCCATATTTTCCCTTAGCTTCCAGATTTCCAAGTTAAAATAATTTTGAATTTAAAACCCCAGCTCATACAGTCTCATCAGGACAAAGATTTCATTAAACAGAAGGCAGAGAAATTACTGTTCCAGGTTCCTAATAATACTGAATACAGTCATGGGCTTCAACTGTGCTTCGTGAACAAGCATTTAAGAGCTCAAGTAGAATGAGTCATTTTATATATGCATAGGAAGTTCTTCAAAGATACAAGTGTATCATCAGTCTCACCAGATTAGAGCTCCACAGAAAGAAATAAGTTATTCAAGTGTGATTGATTATTTTTCTTTTCCCAATGCCCATAAAGATTGTTGCCCTTCGACATGTTATTGTAACTAACACCTCCCTTTTTAGGCAGAAACTTATGGGAGTTCTAGAGAACATAGGAAAGACAGAACAATTCTGGTTCACCTACATTTAGGAGATTGTACTAATATGCATCCCATACATTCCTATGCAAAGTTATGGAGGACTCCAAACATCTATAACAGGTGTACATCTTTGTTACATTATATTGGGGGAAGAAGTTCTCCCATTAAGAAGTTCCACAATCCTCTTCACGTCGTAGTCCTCCGATCTCATCACCACAAAACTCATACAATGACAGATAGCAGAGGCATATTAGGAAGAGAATTGTAAGAAACCATCTTCCCTTCTCCTATGCCATTCTGGCTTTGGAACACCCCCAATTTGCCTTCCAATGAGCTTTCAATATCTTGTGGCATCTAACACTCATGCATGAACACAGAGCAGTGTCTAGATAGACAAAAGCTTGACTTGACATCTTGGAAACAACAATACTGATTATTCATGTCTCCCGTTTCTGTCACCAAAAGATAAGACAACATGTCAGAATACGTGAAAAATAAAGACTATTCCCAGACAGAAGGATGCACAGTTTCTCTCTCAGTAGCCCTATTTAATAAGTAGGGAAATGAAGGATGAGAACGAATGATAATAGTATAATCTGTGAAAACAAAAAGGAAGAAATTCTAATCCAGGCCTATTTGACTTAGAGATCCTGATATTTAAGAAATGAGCTCTGATCTAAGCCCTGTTAAACGGTTACCCAGCTTTTGTTCAGTTGTTAGAAGTTCCCACCTTTTCTTATGTGCTGTCAATTTCCTGTACACTGCAACCCAAAAAGTTACTCCAAGAAATTAGTGTTTGTTTTGTTTCTTTGTTTTGTGTGTTTTGCTTAGGGATAAGTGAATCTCAAGTATCTAAAGCACTGACTGGCTAGGCAACCAACAAAGGTAAAATAAATGAATGAATCCTACTTCTGTGTTTGGGGGGAAACTGAAGTGGCTTACTAAGACTCAAGGGTTTAGAGACAAGCAGATGACATATTATGAACATAGGGATTAGATAATATCCTCCCTGACTTTTGGCAAAATCATCTTAGAAACGGCTCCAGAGCACCAGTGCAGCTGATTTTTACTGGTGGCAGGTTCCACATTTAATGGGTTACTTCACCTTCCCTTCTGAGGTATCTGTTAAGATTGTGTGGTAGCGTATGGGTTCTAGAATCACACAAGGCTTTGAATTCTGGCTTCACCACTCTATAACTATGTGCCCTTAAGCAAAATAATCACCCTCTCTAAGACCTAATCTCCTCATCTATGGTACAGAGAAAATGGTAGTTCCTATTTTACAGCACTATTATGAAGATTATACAAGATAATACAGACAGATGATTTATCTTAAACTTAAATTCATGTATCAACTGTCACCATTTCATCATCGTCAGTATTTCATCCTCCTATATTCTTTATTCAGGCCTATAAAGATATCAAATATGGAAACACATTTCGATATAACTACCTAAACAGGGAGTGATTCTTGGGGCAGTGTCTGCTAATGTGCTAGATTAAAGCCTGAATTGTATTCCGAGGTGGCTCAATCTCCCCAGCACTCCTTTCTAACCTCCCCACTAATCTCTTACTGTATGCATAAGTCTCTTTGGGCTCCCCCTAGTAATACTACTACTACTACTTTTCTATTAATGTAAAGGCACTGAACAAAGGCTTTGTATGCATTGCCTCACTCATGGTGGAAAGAGAATTTACATAATTTTGTAAAGGTTACATCATCAATAAGTACTGAAGCTGGAATTTGAAATTAAATTAAATGATTCCAAAGACCATACTTTTAACCATCACGTCATATTAAGACAATATTTCAAGACTTCTACCAAAAGAAAAGTCTACCTAGTTTTGTATGTTTAAAAACTCTAAGTGAATATTTTACGCACTTATAGAATTTTAGAGGTTTTTTGGATCAGTCTGATGAAAAAAAATGTATGCTCCTTATTTGTAGGAAGAAGCAGTGTTCACTTCAGTGATTTTTCTGCTGTTGATTTTTCCCCCCAGAAATTTCAACAAAATAACACTATTTATTCAACTTGAATGTTTAAGATTGATATCCTTTACACAGCAAACTTGAATACCATTACTTGTTTTGGAACTTTATGTAATGAAATTATAACATGCCATTAAGTGTTACACATATAAACAGAAACAAATTTCGAGTAAAATAAAATTCAGATTAACCACTAGAATTTATGATTAATAATAATACTGATTAAAGAAAGAACCAAATTTCCTATGTTTTTTCAATGTTTTCCTTCTTGCTCTTAATATTTCTTGCATTCTACAGCAGTAATTCTAAACATCTGAGATAATCACAAACCTTATTTAAATATCAGAGGAAGCAATGAACCCTCTCTTTAAAACACACAGAAACAAACCAAACAGATGAACTCTTACAACCATGTTTCACATAATTTTAGGGAGGGTTGATAAGAATCTCTTTTCTAGATAATTTTCAATGAGTTTATAGTGATAGAAAATGGTAGTATCTGTATTTATTCTATATTTCATTTGTTCATGCAGAAGACAAATGACACTTAGCTGTAGAGCTTAACAAGTTACGTTGTGCATTATACGAAAAATACCCAACTCGCAGTCATAAAGCACAAGATTAAAGCCTTACCAACAAGATTACTTCAGCAAAACCCGTGTCAAATAAGCTAAACCACCATGTTAACTCTTGGAAAGGATAGACTCATTATCTATATCCAAAGGACTTGTCTTCGATCTATGACTCCAGAACTGGGCATATAAAAAAGATAATTTCAAACAAAAATGCTCTTATTTTCCCTGGGGAAAGAGATGAGGGTGAAGCAGGAATGATTCTCCCATACACATGTTTTTTTAATGATGAAATCTATATATCTGCAAAAGACCCTCCATCCCTAATACCATCGATTCTCAGGGTTGCAGGAGAGAAACCTACACAACCCTAAGCTAATACTCATTGTGTTTACAGGGAAACAAATACTCAAAGATTTAAGCCCAAGGTCACAACTAAATTTCACAGAACTCAGATGTTGTCCCACTGTCCGCACTCTCGCAGTGGCTTCACACAGCTTCGACAGCTGCTTATACCAAAGCCACCGTTAAAATTACAGAAAGGGTTTAAAAGGACCACTAGAGCAGGTGTGTTTAATCCTTTTGACTTTCATGCCTAAATTCACATTCTTTCCAGTTCTCTAGGCTATTTGCCATTAGTTTAATTTACTGAAAGGTGATTTACGACAAAGAGATGATTAAACTAATCCAGGTTGAAAGAAAGTGATCTAATTATGAGTCATAGAGCCTCATTCTCACAGAGAAAATCTGAAAGTGGGTGAACATTTAGATAATTTTAAAATAATTATGTACTTAGAGTATATAATGTAAGGTTGATTATCTGACTAATGGCCATCAATAATGAGCAAATTATTAGATTATACATGTGCTAACATTTCTTTTCCTAACCTGAAGTTCTGTTTAACTATTTCCATTGATTAGTATTATTCCATCAGTGGGGTATTTAAAAACCTAGCCATTATCTTCAGAGGACACAGGAAATGGGAGTGAAGCAGTCAAATGGAAAGTAAATACAAGAGCAATTTTTCACGTTGACAGAGTATTCTAATGTACTGACAGAGACCTAAGAGCGGTAACCATCAGTTAAATAAACAAGCTTGAAACATAACTATCAGCACAAGTAAGCATTTCCCCAAATTTTGATGATGGTAGATAATAGCCCAGAGAGGTTTATAATTATTATTTATCAGCTCCAGAAAAAACACTCTTTATTATGACCATTACTTTTGTACATGGATTAAAAATCTACAGTCCTATATTTTTGCCAACAGTTGCAAGCATTTGCAATATGTTTTTTGTGAAACTACTGTGCCTGAGGCTGCCTGTGTCACACCATTCCTGATTGCTAAATATCAGTTGTTTGCCTGAAACTTTTCACATTGCCTTTCTATCACACTGTTTAAAGCTTCAGTCTCTTCAGACTACCTCGGCTGATCCTTGCTCATCATCATTCCATGTCTTTTACTTCCTCCAGTTTATTCTACTCTAATCTGCTCACCTTTTCTCAAATCTTTCGTTGGCTTCCTATTACCCAGTTAACACTTGACAGAGATGTAGTATAGTTTTCTCTATTAATTAACCTTCTCAATATGACATTGTGGTATGAGTGCTCACCTTATATTTCAAATATTGTCAGAAGTCCTTGTAATGAGAAATAAAGAGCCCATTAATGTTCCATGAAACTGATTATATGAATATGGAGGAGTTCATAAAATTCTGAAAGTTTGAATGCACTGCACTTGGGAATGATCACACATTGTGACTTTGACATGAGATTTGTCTAGAGCAGATTCTACTGGCCTAAAATGAAAGGAGATATATGTGAACAAAATTGAGATTGGTGCCAGATGTGTACAACTGAGTGTATTACCAACTAAATCAGTTCACCTAGAGAAAGTGGCAAGAAACAGACTTCAGGAATTGGTATACATGTTCCTCCTGTCCCTGGGCATCAAAAATACACATGTAATATCTTATTAAGGATGAAGTAATTCTTCCGCAGTGCCCAAGCCTCACCCACTTAACAGGCAGCCACCAGGTCAAGAGTATTGTGGGAATGTTATAGTTTCTTTATTCTCTGCCAGAATCTACTTTGTTCAAGGTGAAATTTTGAAAGCAAGTTGCACAAGTTCATACAGAATGACACTACATGTTTCTACTCCACCCCATCACTGGTAGATCCTTATCCACACTTCAATTTCGCTGTAAAATATGCCAAGAAAATGAGGCCAGGGCAAAAGACAGGTGGATCCAGACACGTTTTCTGCTGAACGTCTGTAATGCCACCACAAACAAGACTACAGGATTCACTTCATATTTACTGCTGCTTGGACAAGATGAGACCTCTTGGAATGCCAGAGCCTCAGGAAAACATGAAGAGCCACAGAGCATTGTCACCTGGCTGAAAGAACTATAAGAGATTCCCCTCGGAGAAGCTGGAACTTCAGACTAGAGCGAGAGCTCTAAAGATGGAGGGAACTGCCCTGCCAGAAACGACTGATTAAAGCTAGAGTAATCACCACAAATGAACAAATAAAAATCCTTACCATATCATATCAGGTGAAAACAAATGTAGAATTCTGAAAATCTATGGCATAAAACTAAGAAGTAGGGAATAAAATCAGAAAATCCACAGTGGAAACCTGCTGCCCTCGGGCAGTGAATCAGGCACTCAACTGTCTGCAAGGCTAAGAGCATTAGATCCAGATGGCCTGGAACTTGAGCCCTAGAGCAGTGACCTCAAGAGGACAACTAAGAATTATCACTCTTCTTCAAAGCACGCAGATATGAGGCACAACTAACACAGGAATGAGTGCCAATCAGGGCAGTGAAGAGTCTTCAAACGCTAAGTGCTCGTAAGAGCTGTTTGGCGCAAGGCAGCACGTCCGGCAGGAAAGAAGGGGAGCCCAGACAGGATGAAGGGATGGAGAATGGGAAGGACTGTCACAGGCTGGTCTGTGTATGCTCTAACACATCTTAAGCTGTAAGGATATAAAAATTTCCACTTTTTCACATTCCTATTCCCTGAGTGACTCCATCTACTCTCACAATTTTGATTACACATCACTTGCTAGAGACACCCAAACCTACACATCAAACCCTGTTCTATGTCTTATTTTCTAACTTGTTTATTCAACTGTCCAACATGTCCTGCCAGATTTCTCTCAGTCATATCAAACTTGGTATTTCTGTAACTGATCTCCTCATGTTTCATCCATTTCCCCCCACACATGTCTAAATGCTCCTCAATGTCAGTTTGGGTCCTCCAGGAAGCAGATGCTGCATTGAGATTAGAGATGCAAGAGCTTTATTGGGAGACACACCTGTGAAGGAGGAGGGAGCTGGAGTAGGCAGGGAGACCCTTCAGACCACGATGCAGGTCTGATTCTGTGAAAGGAGACAGTGGATACTCTGAAGGACTGGGTGGGAAGAGCTTCATACTGCAGTGCAGTCATGAGTGTCTTGGCCAAAATAACGGAAAGTCCTTGAGCAAAAATTACTGGTGGAAATGTCCCACACCAGACAGGAATGGCTTGGCTCTAGAATTACCATAGTGATCAGGCATTGGCAGACTGCAGCTCAAGAGTCCCTGGCCATGGCCAATCCAAAGGTGTTGTCATTGGAGCTATCAGTCACTACTTACCCTGCAACAAGGACTCTTGAAGGGATGTCTGTGTGACACATCTCCATTGCCCTCAAACTCATTTTCTCTCAGTTCATGGTCCTGCCATTCTTCCAATTTACCCAAATTAGGAACCGGTCATCCTTAATAACTCTTTTCTCTCCTTCTACCTTCTAAATCCATTAAATTTGCCTTCTAAGCATTTCTCAAGTCCATCTTCTCTTCTTCATTCTCTTCTCCAATTGTCCCTGCTCAAGCCTCCATCCCCTCCTGCCTGCACTACTGCAACAGATTCTAACTCCTTTACTCATTTTATTCCCCTCAAATCTACCCTAATCATAGGTCTGCCAGAGAGACCTACATACTTAAAATATAACTCTTCTATACCTCCTCATTTCCAACACAAAAATATTCATGCACACTCTTACCAGGATGTATGAGATCCCCACAGTATACGACTCCTGCCTTTCTCTCTAGCATTACCTCCATCTCTTACTCTATGATCCAGAAACACTAAATGCTCTTTCGTAACCCCACATCTTTGCTCTCATTTTCCCTTCTGCCTAGTATTCCCTTCTCATCTCTCCATGCCCAGCTTACTCCTAGGAATATTAATTCTTTAGGGTTCAGCTCAAGCATCATCTAATCTAGGAAATCTTCCCTGACCACACTGGGTTATGTGTACACTCTCTGGGCTCACATAGAATCCATGTGCTTTCTAGATTACTTTATAAATATTTGTATCTTAATCCTTCAAAAGATTGAGTTTCTTTAATTTTTGAGCAAAAATGTCAAGGCTTCTTATTTATCCTTATGCTCCCCATACTTAGAAAAGTACCGGGTATATAGGTGCTCAATAAATATGGTTAAACCATTTATGGGAAGGTAGGAAACCTCCCAAAAAGTTATTGAATGCCAAATCCATGTTGAGTGCCATCAATTTTACCTCCTTTAAATATTTCAACAATTCCATAAGGTTAGGTATTATACCTCCACTAAGAGATCGAGGCTCAAAGATGTCAAATAAGGTTCTGAGATTTAAACCCATTTGATTCCAAAGGCTCTTTGCCAAGCGGCCCCCCTTAATAATCCAATTTAATTCCAATGAGTAAATTCCGCAGTATACTCTACTCTAATTATACTCAAATACACAACGTGCCATACTGGGAAAAGTGAGAGCTTTAGTCAGTCTTGGATTTGCCACTTTCTAGCTACGAGCATTGGTAAAATTATATAAGTTCACTTGTTTTTCTGTAAAAACAACAATGAAAAGTGGTATACCAGCACCCACTTTGTAATAATCTTTTTAAGGACCACGGAGAATAGACATATACCACCTAGCATGATGCCTGGTGAAGATGATAAATTTAATAAACAGTTAGCAATGGTGGAATGGATTGTTTCATCCAGACATAGCGAGCCACTAACAATCAAAGAAATGGCCCACCACGTTATATTCCTGCTCTGTCCTACCCTCAGATAGAGGTGGTAACAAAGAACCACAAACAGCGAGTCAACAGACAGGAGGGAAAAATTTAAAAAGAAGCGCTTTTAATTACCCTATTGGTGGTTACAAATCTTTGAAAATGGATAAAAATAGAGTTAAAAACAATTGTCTGAAGAAAGACATAGTCTTCTGTGTACGAGGTGTACGAGACAACCCTAACAAGTATAAACTATTTCATTTCTTTTCTGTGTACCTCTCCTATGGGGAAAGTATCTTTTGAAAAAGAAAGATCTCCTTAGGAAGAAGTTATTTGATATTTGGAGGTATTAAAAATGCTGTAATATACAAGAATCCTGTTGAGTGCATTTGATTTACATCACTTCAACCAGGTTATCTGCATATTTCCTGAAAGTATAAGGCATGGAAAATGCCATGTCTCTTGGTGCCCTCTTACTTCTCGCAGTAGCCGGTGGCACTGTGAAAATGTGCTCTCTTTTAGCAGTTCATCAACATGGCTGATGAATTCAAAATTCTTGCTGACCCAATTTTTTTTATTACTTCACGATTGTTCAACAATGGAAAGGCAGGTTGAGGATGCAGACAATTTGTGCAGGTGCAGAAGTTTACATAATGCTCTGTTCTGTGGCAGAAATAAAGTAGGGATCTGGATCTTTCTGTGAACATTTCTATTTTAACTGTTTCTGCCCTTTGGTTAATAAAAATCAAAATAAATTATTTGCATCTTTTTCAAGCTTAAGAAGAAAGATGATGAGTAATGATAACTTGAGGATGGTTCATCTACTGTGGTTTTCCTGTTTATAAGATTATTTATCCTGAAGTCTTACTGGAAGCATTAAAAAACCAAATTGCTCTAAAAAGTTTCTGCCTATTTATAAAAAAACAGTAATGGTTGCCCTTTTAAATAATTCATTCCATCTAAAAAAATTTTTAAATATTTGCTAAAGTGCTTGGGATGTGGTGATGGCATCTTCTCTAAGGCTCACTCTGGGCTAATTTGTGCCATACAGAAGAGGTTGTCAGGGGTAAAGGAGGGTCAAAATGACATGACAAAAGAGTTGCTGACCATTTAAGAGTTGAGCAGTTCTTTCTATTTATATATTTTGGTGGTTATCAATTGTTTTAGAGCTTGACTTGCCACTTTGCAATTGAGCAAATATTACATACACTTCTAAAGTAGGAGAACATTTTGTTCAAAGACAAGACAAGCTTTTCTTTTGAAGTTGATAGATATTTCTGAGTGATAAAAGGATTGCAGAAGTGACTGCCCAGTGGGCATCAAAAGCTTGAGAACTAGCCATCTGTCCATTGATTAAATTACATTTCTGCCATAGGCTGATTTATGGACACCAACCAATTTCTAACCTTTCTCCAGAGCTGTATCTGATTCAGCTGATTGTATTCTTGAGCAAACAATGCTACATTTCTGATCATCTTGTTCACCTCCTCATTAGCTTCAGATTAAAGTGGTCTTCATCAGACTGAGGAAACACACTGTCTATAAATGTCACACTAGCATAAAACTAAGATCTGATTTGCTGGAATATATTTACCTTTATGAACATAAAGGAGGGGTTACACTTTCAAGGTAAATTATTTCCTTATCACAGATTTCAATGAAAATTGGGGACATAGAGCAGTGCATTTCCCAAGAAAACGATCATAGGCTAGTAGAGTTATCAAATATGAGCAAGGAAACTACAGTTACCAGTGGATGAAATCAGCATTTTGGCCTCATTACAGCATAGTCATTTACAGCAATAAAAGAAGGCTCACTAACGACTGTCATCACCAGTTAACTGAGCACCATGATTACAGGTATATTTTTCTGCTGAAAACATAAATTTTAAAATTCTACAGTTAGTGTTTAAAAATTGGTCGTCATCACTGAGTTATATAAAGTTGAAAAACACAACTTGTCAAGGCACAAAAGTCCAAGGGGCCTTAATATAAGACAGAATGTCATGGCATGTCAAACTCTTCATTTAGAGATACAATTATCAATTTTTAAAAACTAGTTTTATTATGTCTAGGCAGTAGCATAATATTTTAGTACTGTTAAGAGAAGATTTTATCCAATAAAGAGTTGAGATTTTTAATTAAACCAAATCTAAAGTAGTATTTGAGACTAAAGTAATAATAAACATATTTCAGTGGTTTTTGCCTTTATATAATGTTATGGATGGTCAACATTTGCAACTGTACTTCTTTCTTTGTACTCAATAAAAAGACTGATTTCAATTTATTACGCTTATTTTATGTTCCTTATAAGAGTGATAGTCATTGAGTCATTGTAATAAAATCAGATGATAATAAATTTCTTCCAGGAATTATATTCCTTATATACTATGGTTTACTTGGAAGCTATTTTATAATACAGTACTAATCAATATCCCACTGTATAAAGAATTAAGTATAGCACCCCAGTTCCCAGGACTTAATTATTCAGTTCACAATAAAACAGACAATAAATATACTTGGAAAGCTGCTTGAAAATAAAAGGACGTTTAGTAAAATGCAAATGACTTAAATTATGCTAGGGCACAGAGAGGTATAATATGGCCTGTGCGCAGACTTCTATGTCTGAGTCCATTTGAGATGCAGAAAATTTTCACAACTGCTTTAAACGTGTCTTCTGGGACGTGGATCCCTTTCAACCCAGGAGAAACATATCTGGAACACTGGGCAATGCAAAAGCAGGCAACAGCAGGGCCAGCCCCAAGGGCCTAGTGGTTAAGTTCAGTGCACTCCGCTTCAGTGGCCCAGCTTTAGTTCCCAGGCGAAGACCAACACCACTTATCTGTTAGTGGCCATGCTGTGGTGGTGGCTCACGTACAAAGAGGAAGATTGGCAGTGGATGTTAGCTCAGGGCAAATCTTCCTCAGCAAGAAAAAAAAATCAGGCAACAGCAACATTCTTATACCATGTACCATGCAAATAGCATGTGGGGATAGAGGTGCTATGCACAGTGCATCCATTAGTTTGGTGAATATAAACTCAGAAATTTAAGTAAGCACTGTTAGCCAAACAATTGCCAAGGATAAAAATGCGCTGCAGACAGTCTGCTATGCCCCCTCTTTCCTTGGCTTTGGGGATGGCTAACTTTGGTTTGCTTTTTATCTAATTCAATCTCACCTGAAAGGTAAAAAAATTCCAACTGTAAAAAGCACTGTTAGCCTCTTAGGAAAATTCAAAGAAATATCAAATATAGTCCCTGACTTCAAAAATGTTAATAATAGATTTCACTTCCAGTTGCAATTCTGAGGGAAGGTTTCACAGGTGAGGAACTTGTAAGACAGTAGCTCTTTAAAAGTTTAAGCCTCTGGACCAGAAGTTCTCAAATGGCTGCACACTGGCATCATCTGGAGAGCATGAAAAAATACTGAGACCTGGGCCCCATGCCCAGAAATCCTGATTCATTAGTCTAGAGGGTTGGGGCCTTGTAAAAGTGGCCCAGGTTATTTTACTGTTCAGACAACTTTAAAAATGATTACTCTAGGTTCTTCATTTATTTCACTGGTTCTCAACTGGGGGTGATTTCGCCCCCTAAGGGACATCTGGCAATGTCTGGAGACATTTTTGTTTGTCACAACAGGGAGAGTGCTCCAGGCATCCATTGAGTAGAGGCCAGAAATGCTGGTGAACATCCTGTAATGCACAAGACAGCCCCCACAACAAAGTATCAGACTGGAAATGTCAAGAGTGCCATGGTTGAGAAACCCTGACTCATTCATTCAAGAAAAGAGCCACAGAGACTGACTCTGCGCCAGACACTGCACTAGGTTCTAGGAACCCAGAAATGAAGGATGTGGCCTTTGTCCTCCAGAATTACCATCCACGAGCAAGGACACTGAAGCGTACCTCAAAGGACAGTACAATATCAGAACCCAGCTAGGGGGATATGTAAAACAAGAGAAGCAATGCCTAAGCTTGTCAGGAGGGTGAAGGCACTCTCCATCGACATCAGCTGTTGGCAATGGCTGTGACAGTGACAGCTGGACTCAGATTTTCTCGGTTCAAATCCTGACTTTATCACACAAACTAGCTGTGCCTTTAGACAGGCTACAGAACCTCACTATGCCTCAGTTCTATCATCTGTAAAATCCAGAAAACAATAGTACTTATCTCAAAATGGGAACTGAACGAGTCACTACGTGTAAGGAACTTAGAATGGTACCCAAGTATAGTAGGTACTTAATATTTTAGCTATCATTGTGGTTATCACTACATTTTATTGAAAGAAGTATAGAAATTACTCAAGTACAAAAGGTAATTCCAGGCAAAGGCAGTATCAGGTGCAAAAATAAAAGGAAGCAATGACATCATTTTTGGAGAACTGCACAAAGTTCACTATTGCCGGGCATAACAAAAAGATGGGGCTTAGCAAGACTCGAAGATGGAGAGGTGGGCACATATTGTAGACTGGTGGCAACAACTTCCCAGTTTTCACCCCTCCCTGTATCCACGCCCTTTGCTATGTGGATTTGTAGTTCCTGCCATCAAAGTCTATTTCCCTACCCCTTGTATCTGGGCAAACTTTATGACTTATTTCAGCCAATGGAATCCAACGGAAGTGGCTGTGTGCCAGTGGCTGTGTGTACCAAGCCTAGGCCTCAAGATGCCTGTAAACTTCCACTTCCTCTCCTGGAACCTTGCTCAGCAGCCAGGAAACAAGCTCTGGCTAGCCTGCTGAATAAGGAGAATTGTGGCTTAATCACTTCATCACACCAGCCAAGAGCCAGCCACAGAAACTTGCCAGCTAACCACAGATGCATGAGATCTAGGTGAGGTCATCTAAGCCTGAGAAGATCAGCAAAACTCCCCAGCTGACCTGTAGACCTGTAAACAATGTTTGTTGTTTTAAGCCACTGAATTTTGGGGTTGTTTGTTATGCAGCATTCTTGCAGCAATAGATAACTGAGACAGAAATATCCAGATTATGGGATATGTCATATGCCATGCAATGGAGTTTGAACTTTTATCTTGAAGCTAATGAGGAATCAATCATTGAATGACATTTAGCAAGAGAAATACAGAAAGAGTTTTAAGAAAAATTATTCTGGCTGCAATGTGACAGAGGGATCAGAGTGGGGCAAGCCTGGAGTTGCAACAGAAGAGATGAGAAGAATTTGATGTCAGATATCACTGCTAAATCACAGAGAATTAAGGGCAATGAAAAGATTCATTTTTGATGGGAAAAGTAGATTTTACAAATTATGATCTATAAGCGTAATATTGATATTCTTCCCCCCAAATTCTAGATAACTATTAAATTCTCTAAGACCATTTCATGCCCAATTAAACTTTCATTCTTTTTTGATTACATTACTAAAATGGTAAAACCAGGGTTGATAACAGACAGTATACCTTCAGATGAGGTCAGATGGCCATCATTTGGAGATGGTATGGAGAGACTTCTTCAGTGAATGGGAAGATAACTTCTAAGTTCCATTCGAACTCTTCTTTTTGGGGGTTCTATTGGGAAGGGGAGGTAGAGTATTCGTTTGTTTATAATATTTACCACCACTGCTGCCATCAAATTTAGAAGACTACCTTTGTTCTCTGAAACAAGCAAAACATGAATTATGGAAACGAATCTAAAAACCTGACATACACCCCTGCAGAACAACTGTATAAGATTTATAGATAAAGTACTATTGACCACATTTTACAAAAAAGTCGGAGAACATGTGACTCCTAAGGTTCTTAGTGAACAAATCAGAATAGAAAATAGAACTAAGGTCTCACTTTATTTTGATTTTTTTCCCTATATCTACATCTGCCTCTTGCTTCAACACTCTACACTTAGCCATAGTATACTTTTAGTTTTAGAAAATAGTCACTTTTACCTAAACTGCAATAAATGTTTTTGGAGCCCTTTCTGTTCTCAATCATTTTTCATTCCATCTCTACTTTACTGTGCTACCCAGGCCAATTCTCACCTTCATGTCCTCAGAATTTCCCCTTTTCCTTATAAGTTTCTCCTGCCTTTCTGCCTCACAAGCTTGCTCACAACGTGAATCTCCCCCTTTTCCTATTCAATTCCCAAACCTAGCATTCAACATCAGTTTCTACATAGAACACAAACCTCAGCCATCTGAGTGCCTTTAAAATTTCAGTACACAATCAGAAATAATTTCTCCACACATTTGGTCTGTTTCAATGCTTCCAAAATGACTACCATAAATCTGTGAATCATGTCTAGAACATCTTTTTTATTTTCCCCCCAGACCATGGTTTCTCTTATTACTTTCAAAGTCTTGGATAATTTACCACCCATCCTTTCAAAGTACCTGCATGTCTCATGGCAGCAAGTGATACAAACCATACAAGCAATACAGCACACGTTGCTCCCGCGGGGAATGTACTTCCTTTGTGTAAAGTTTCTCATGGGTTAACCTTCTTTAAAGGGTGGAGGTTTTTTACTTCTTTTTCAAAAGGAATAAAAATAGGATTTATAAATAATTCACAGGTTTCATTGTCTTCAAAGGGTTCCCTACTATGAATTCTTGTTCTTATTATGTTAGAGTCTATAGAGTAGTTAAAAATAAAATATAAGTTTGCAAGACCCAGAAATATTCTTTGCAAGTTAGTAATACAGTAATCAACCTTATTCATAGTTACTTAAGATTGTGAAAATGATACATAGAGGGGTAGGGATCTATAATATAAAGAATACAGTGAGGTTATTGCCTACCTGTTTTTAAGTTTAATTTATTATAAAAGTAATATATGTTGTTATATATTCACAATGCAGAGAAAAGTTGGAGAAAAAAGATCAAAAAGGCTAATGACAACTACTAATATGTTACTATTTTTCTAGTCCTTTTTCAATAAATAATTTACATAATTGATTGTGTTGTATATCAGGTCTATAATATTGTTTTTACTCAAAATTACAGCATAAGTATTACCCCATTTTGAGTATAATTTCATTAAAATAACATGTATTGAGTATTTACACTGTTCCAGGTTCTTTGCTAAGCGGGTCACAGAGTAGTTCATTTAATCATCACAACCACCTTTTAAGGTAACCATCATCCAAGTTTTTTAAAATGTAAGATAATTATTGTCCTAATGTTACAAATATAGAAATTACAGCATGGAAATATTACCATTCTGCTAGTGTTTAAGGCATTCTGTGTAAAAATTAAGTGAGATGCTTACTAAAAATGCAAATTCACGTACCTCCACTCCAAACCTTCTGAATCAAAATCTGAGAAAATACAAATTCAACCAGCACCCCAATTTTTCTGCTCTACTGAAAGGTGGGAACTATTGCCTCTTTGTAACTACTGCTAGATTTGCCTTATGTAGCTATAACCAATAGCACATTTACATCATTCATTTTTTCAGTCATTTGCTTTGAACCACATGTAGAGGCATTAGAGAAAACCTTACGTATGAGGGAGAGCTTCTAAAGTAAATCATCCTGGGGGAGAAGATGAATTCGTTCACTGCTTCCACCTGGGATACCTACAAAGTGGTCAAATCGTACTGCAGTCCTCCTATATGGTCTCCAGTATAATGTCTTTTATCTCAACTTCCAAAGTCAAGTTCAGTTGGCTTCTATCTAAATCCTTTAATTTTATCTAGTTGGTATGGCTGCCTATTTTCTTTTCTTGAGATTAAAAGTGGTTTACAACCAAAGCAGTTATTATGGAGACTTTTCTCGCCAGCTTTTTCCACCATGCCTGAATTTCTCAGGAGAGACGCAAGTTATTTCCTTTGGAGATTTAGTAGTTAGAGTTTTGGTCCAGGACAATGTGTTCCTTCTGGAGTTGCCACACACACACAAACACACTCCAATATTTGTTACACTGTCTATATACTGTAGAGGTGGAATCTGTATACAAATGTCTGAAAGTGATTCTATTTTATAACACATATCATCGGAAAGGAGATGGCACCCAAACTAAGTCCGAGATTCTAATAGGTCAAATTCAGAATAATACTCAATAAATCTTGTGATAAAATTGAGGTACTGATCTCAGCTCAGTTTGGCAGCTTTTGTCGACTTGGTTTACTATACTAAAAGTCATCAGGCTATCTCAGCTTTTGGGCTTTCTTTATTTCTGTAGGGTTGGGCATGTAATTCCTGATGACACAACCCAAACCTTGTGATACATGTGTCAACACTGACAGTCAACCCAAAAGTAATGGAGTCACTCAGCAAATTCTGTGGTACCTATCTCCTCCTGAAATGCTCACCACCAACCAACTGGGCCATGTGGCTATGTGTGCAGGAGAACACAGCACTTTTAGTTACAGATTATTTTAGAGCATCTCTCTCATCTTGATTCTTAATTTTGAGTTATCTCTCACTTCACCGAAAAACTTATTCACGAAATATTTCTAAGAAAAGTACTTGGATAATTTCTTCTCTAAGCCCTTGAGTGGATATAAAAATCCATCTTTATTGCTACAGAGAAGTCTGAGCCCAACCCAATTCTTGTTTCTTGGTACATATTTCTTAACGGTTGTAGAATTGTGTCTGTAGTCTTGTAACTCAAATATTTTGCTATTATATTACTAGGTATGAATTACTTGGATTTTACCTAAAACTTGATGTATACTTCCAATATGCAAGTCAAATTTGTTTTATTCAATCATTTTTTGGCTGAAAAAAGTTTTCTTCCATTATGTTTTAATCATTACTTCTATCATATTGTTCTTATTCCTATATCAGGAATGCTGTATAATTCTAGAAAAGATTTTGTGTTCTTTGCCCTATATATCTGTCATCTTTTAGCTCTATTATAGCCAACAAATATAAAGGGAACATTGGTTTTGAAAGTATAACTCCAGTGTTAAAAATTTAGAAATGTTGTAACATAAGCATTACAATTTCAAAAGAGTTATCAAAGTAATTGAGAAGCTTGGACCTGGAATTTTTGAGCACATAAGCAACTTTACTAGGAGTTCATTTAAGTTATATTGATAAATATGAGATTTACTATTACCTCTCACTATGTTAAGTTCTCTGTATTAAATGGCTTAATATCATTGTCACTATTAATGGTCACTTAGGTTATCAAATATAGAACAATTTGACACTTTGATTAAAATCTGTAATTTACGATCCAGCTAGGTTTGATAAATATCTATTATAGAATAAATTATTTTATCACTCCAAGAGGAGGTAATTTATTATATAGGCGAATTTTTAATGCCTGCTGAGAAAATCTAAGTAATAAATATCCTGGCAAATATTGTCAGTCTTGATATACATAGTTATGAGTTTGGCAGTAGAACAAATTAGCCGAGTCTCTCAGTTCACATCTGCTAACAAGGAGTTTACAGTTCTCAATTTATTTTGCTTTCAAAAAGGAATAACTTATGAGTGACTATATTTACATCCCTGTAATTCTTAGCTGTGATCATTTTTCTCTGGCCCTTAGAGTTGAGTAGTAGAAAGTAGCTCAGGACATCCTTTAGAGCTAAAGACAAAAGCAGAAAATCAATTCGGTATCCAAACAGTAATTTAAGGTCCTAGATTTTTTAATAGAATAAAATAAATATTCTTCACAACAAATAGGAAAACTGATGGTAATAGAATAAGGAGTTTATGTTGACATCTTACAGTGGTCCTTGGTGAGCTGAGGCAGCATTTTTGGAACTTCACTTTACAAAAAATAAAAACATCTAGTTTTAAGAGACATTAATAGATACACTATAAAACAAGACAACCAAAGCAAACTTTAGGGTGGTAAAAATATTTAGGGAACATTATATACTATATCTCACATTCAGAATATTAGATTATTAAGGCTCTGAAAAGTACTGTAATACCAAACAAATATTGAACTTAATATTTCCTAAACACATAAGTATAGACACTTTTTGTTTTGTCACATACTCAGTAATAACCTGAGGAAAATTATTCCACATAACATTCATTTTTAAAAATCTAACCTAAAGGTTATACTTATTGGCACACCTAAACTGGACAATTGAGGAGAGTTTAATAAAGGGATTATTTACAAAGGTGTGGATAAGTTAAGGAAATAATAAGAGATGGTACAGTTTCTAGGGTCTACCAACATCAGGGGATCCTTACCACCCCTAGGCCTGAAGGGACAAAAGGAAGGAATGGAGACTAGAAGCCGGAGGGGGTGATATTACATGGAGTTGTGGCCCTTGGTAGAGGGACGTAGACAACCGGATGAGACATAGCAAAGAAGCTGGGGGAATAAGTACCCAAATCTACTCTTCTCTCACCCTCTGATCGCCTGTCATTGGCCCCATTGGCCAAACTCAACAGAAGCCAGAGAGCAGGGACAATTTGTCTATAAAATTCAGCTTCTTTGGGCACAGAGCAGGACATAATAGGTAAATAGTTGATCTGAACAGACCAACACCCAACACAGTAATACTACATCTGAGTTCTAGTCAATAGGATTTTTTTTAATCCTAGGTGTAGTATATATTAATCTACTCATTCATTTCTTTCAATGAAGAGATTACTTTGTAGGAATATTTTTCAGTATTACTAAGCTTCTACTACAATAGGAAAACAAAGATACAAGGTCCCAAAGCAGCTGACATGAGAGAAGAAGGCATGAGTGAAAGGTAGATATATAAACTGAAATGCAATTTAATTAATGCTATGATAGAAGTGTGACTAAATTGCCTTCAGTTTCAGGGGAAAAATGTAAGTAACTGCCTGGGAAAGCAAAAAAAGGCACTAGAGAGGAAGTGACATTTGAACTGAGTTGTGAAAAATGACTAGAATATTTTCCAGGCAGGGTGACTGCAAAGTCAGGGAGTGCATTTCTGGCAGAGGGAACAATATGTGCAAAGGCAAGGATGTGAGGAAAGGTGATACTGGCTCAAAACAAGGTTGACATAAGGGAAGCCAAACTGTAGAAAAGAAACCTTATCGTAACTTTGAATGACCTCTGATTAACTAGCCCAGACATGTTCTGTGGGTTTTATGGTCCACCCCAGCTGCTATAAGTTGATAACTTTGTTCTTTTGAGTTCCTCAGGAATGTGATGACCCCTCAGCCGAGAGTCTATGCTGACAGCCATCATCAATGACAACCAAAAGGTCAGGGTGTAGGGCATTGCTCTGGTCTCTGATGCACATCCAGTAAAGCAAAAGACTGTCAGGAACTAAGACCAGATGTCTGCCCCACCTGGAGATAAGATGGACACTCCCACCCAGAGACCAGATGTCTCCCCCACCTGGAGACCAGCCCCCTATATTACTGGCCTGTAGTCTTTGTTCTGTAAGATAGTTCTTTTGGACATGAGTCAGCCATCTTCCCTCTTGTTGGCAAGCTGTTATAAAAAGTCTTTTCTCTCCTACCACCTTGCCTCCTGACTATTGGCGTGTATTGCAGTGGCCAGACGAACCCCCCTTTTGGGCAGTAACCAAGGGAGGCATATTTTGTGTAGGGATTGGTAAGAAGTCTGAACAGTTGATTACGCAGACATGTTGTGGAGCCATGGTGGTAAAAATGGAAAGACTGATTAGGTACGTGTCACTATTCTAGGACTCTGGAATTTGTTCTACATCTAAGATTTTTTTAAATAATGTTATTTTAAATAAGAAATTAAAGATTAGTGCCTAATGGACTACAAACGGGGTAATAATGGCTCTGCTCCCCAACCCCAAACTGGTCTTACTTATTCCTTCCTACTCTTCTGAGGCTGTGGGTTGCTCTTGCTGTTGAGACCCACCTTTTAGTTTTCAACTAAGATGTCTGCAACATGATCAATTCAATGTAATTTTAGTAGGTGCTACCTGAAATTGTGGCTATTCAAAAGTATCAAAGAGCCTGCTAGAAAAAGACAGCCCCAACAGTTCTGTTAGCAGGCTTCCTTGATGATAAATAAATATCACTGTGGTTGTACTAGATAACAACCAGCAAGAGCAAAGTATACAGATTTTGCCCTATATGGTTCATGTAAGTCCCGAGTGCCAATTTTCATAGAAATTTAATTCTTTCTCCACTGCCTTGTCCAATACTGTTCTCCAATTAACTTCAAAACAAAATAAGATTTCTAATAAAGGACTTCAGGGCACAACCTAATTTTGGGTGGCCTTTGTAAATTACTTCCTCTCCCTGCCTGCTTATGATCAGATCAAACTGTGAATGAACGATTCTGAATTATTGAATGTAATGAACCAAAGAAACAGAAATGTGCCCGTAGGGGTAAAAGTTCACTCTCCTGTGGTCTTTCCATATTTATATCCTGTGTGATCTTTCTCAGGTGAATCTTTGAAAGAAAATTTCAAAACTAGAAGCAAGTGCTTCAGTCCCTTACCTGAAATATATTTCCTCCAACTAAGCATTTTTTCTTTAGGCTGTTGTTCATCTTTGTCTTGGCCACCAAATACCATGAATTCTTAGGGCACCAATATATAATGCTTTTTGATAAACAATGTTTTCAAGAAATGTGCATCAGAGCACCCTTCACCTCAAAGAATGTTTGCATTATAGCTTTGATTGCTTAGCAGAGATGGTTTTTGCTTAAGACAGCCCTTCTCCACTACCCCTTTTTCTTCACATGGTGAGATCTTTCTTTCTTCAATTCTTAGTTAGGTATTACCTATTCTCCTAGCGTCCCATGCCCAGCCCCATCCTGTGTGTCTTTATGCTTACCCCAGTTAGATCACTTAGCATATCAATACTACTATTTTTTACCCACATTTCTGACTCTTTTCCTAGACTGACTCCTTAATCTCAGGAACTATTTCTAATATATCTTTGTAATCTCAGAAATCAGTAAATGAATATGATAAATTAAAGTGAACTTTACCACAAATAGCAACCATTTGAAATAATATGCAACTTATTTTTCTAGTCCTAATCCAACCGCCAAATTCTTACCCCAAGAAATCAATCAAGAATAGCACCACTGAAAGAGAACTGAAGTAGGAAGCTGAGTCGCTCCAGGTCATAAATGTTTCAGAGATTGAAATAAACTTCACCTCAACCCCAGGCTAGTTCCCTGTGTATTGGACTCAAAATTCTCCTCCAAATAGACTTTCAGCCTGCCACCCATTTCAGCTCTGGTTCTCATTTTGGCTGCCACTCCTCCTTGAACCTTAGAAGTACTGTACAACCCGAAAACTAAAGGACCTTTCCTTATTTCTAAAAGTTACAACTTCCAGTTGGAAGTAAGCCAACTACAGCCTCTGTCTCCCACTGATTACAGAGAATATCTCTGGACAAAATACAAAAGGCAACTATCTGGAAACTCTGAGAGGTAATAAGTAGATTGGGAAGTACAGTCAAAACTTGAAGAAGTGACCTCAGGGGATAGTTTCCTGGAGTTTTTTCCCCTCATCTGTTATAGGTTAAATTGTGTTCCCCAAAAATGATATGTTGGGATCCTAACCCCAGTATCTCAGAATGAGACCTTATTTAGAGATAGGGTCTTTTCAGAGGTAATGAGGTCATTTAGGTGTATCCTAATCCAATAGGACTGGTGCCCTTATAAAAAATGGGAAAATTTGGTCACAGACAGACATGCACATAAGAAGAACGCCATGTAGAAATTGGAATTACACTGCCACAACCAAAGAGCTACCAGAAGCTAGGAGAAAGGCCTAGAACAGATCCTTCCCTAGCGCCACAGAGGGAACACAGCCCTGCCAACATCTTGATCTCAGATTTCTAGCCTCCAGAACTGTGAGACCATGAATTTCTGTTGTTTAAGCCACTTACTTTGTGGTAATTTGTTATGGCAGCCCTACAAACTAATACACCATCTTCTCTCTCCTAGCTCTGACCCGAGGGTGGTCCCAGTTATGGAATTGTTCAGTGGGCATGAACAGCAAAAATCTCAAAGAGAATCCCTGAATTTCTGGAAAGAGAACAAAGAAAAGGGAATCCTAGAAGCCAGAGTGGCTGGTGGGGGGGGGCGGGGATTGCTGTAAAGTAGAGAGATGGAGATGGGAAATCTCTAATTCTATGATCAAGTTCCAGGCTCACTCCTGCATATATGTGTTGCATGCACTATACAAACCCAAATTAGCATAGAAAAGCTTGTAAGAACTGAACCGCAGTACAAAACACAACCCACTTGCCAAAATAAGCCCTGAGTGGCACACGCTCAGAATTTAGAACTGACTTTGGAAACCCCACCCACAAAAGTGAGATAAACTGATGGTCTGAACCTAACCTAACCTGGTTGTAGGTTGATTGCCTAAAAAAGTTAAGGGGGGAGAAAAATATCTAGAAGGCCAAGGAACATACTATGTAACATTCAAAATATTACAGTCAAAAATTACTCAATGTACAAATAACTACAAAAATGCAATCAACTCTCAGTGGAGAAGATAATCAACTGACTGCAATCCCAAGGTGACCTAGATGTTGGAATCGTCAGCCCAACACTTTAAAGCAGCCACTGTAACTATGTTCATGAAATGTTACCAGAGGGAAATGAAAACTTGAAAAATGAGTGAAAAGCAACAGAATGGTAAATATTTGGACAAAATAATATTTTTATTCTCTTAAGTTCTTTAAAATATGTATTTTTGATGAAAACAAAATTGTAACATTTTCTGGTAGGATTGTCAGTGTATGGAGCTGTAATATATATAACAACTCTAAGACACAGGGGGAAGGGTAAAGGGGGCTATATGATTGCAAGACTTCTACATTTAAGTGATAAAATATTAACTCTAGGTAGACTGTAAAAGATTATTGTGTATATTTTATTCCCTAGCACACCTATTAAAAATATGAAGCAATATAGCCAAAAAGCAAGTAGATAAATTAAAATGGTATACTAAAAAATATTGAAATAATCCAAAAGAAGGTAGGAATGGAGGAAAGTCAAACAAGGACAAATGCTAAACAAACATTAAAATGATATGGTTGGATTTAGATGCGTCAATAATTACATCAAATGGAAATAGTCTAAACACACCAATTAAAAGTCAGATTGGATTTTAAAAAAGAACCCAATTATATTCACTCTACAAGAAACCCACTTCAAATATGACATAAATAGATTAAAAGTAAGTGGAGAAAAAATGCAATATTAAGGAAAAGAAAGCTGGATTTTATTAACACCCAAACAAAGTAGAGTTCAAAAGAAAGTATATTACAAGAATAAAGAGGGACTTCACCTAGTGGGGAAAAAAGAGATCAATTTCCAAAGAAGACATAACTAGGTTAAACATGCATTATCTAAAAAAATGAGCTTCAAAATACATTTTTAAAAATGGATAGAACTGATAAAAGAAATGAACTCACAAACACTTGCAGTATCCAACAATGCTATCTCAATAAAGAACAATAATAACAAAAAAACCCAACAAGGATATAGGAGACTTTAGCGACACTATTAAGCAACCTGACCCAATTGACACTTTATAGAATGCTTCATCAAATAACAGCCAAATGCACATTCTTTTCAAGGACACATGGAACACTCACCAAGGTAGACCATATTCTGGGCCATAAAACAAATGTTAACAAATTCGAAGAATTAAAGTCATATAAAGTAAGTTCTCTAATAATAATAGATTTATACTAGATTTATATAACAAAAGATCTCCAAATATTTGGAAATTAAATGAAAATCTTCAAAATAATACACGAGTCAAAGAGGAAGTCTCAAGTAAATTGAAAAATATTTTGAACTAAATTAAATGAAAATACAACATATTAAAATTTGTGGGATATAGCCAAATCAGGCCTTAGAAGAATATTTATAGCACTAAGTGTATATATTATAGAAGAAAAAAGGTATCAAATTACTGTTCTAATGCTTAATTACCTTAATCCACCTTAATAAACTAGAAAAAGAGCAAATTAAACCCAAAGCAAAAAGAAGGAAGGAAATAAAAAGGACAGAAGAAAAAAATCAATAAAACTAAAAACAAAACAAATAGAGGGAAAAAAAAATCAATGAAACCTAAAACTGGTTCATTGAAAAGGTAAAATTGATAGACCTCTAGCCAGACCAATCAATACAAAAAATAGAGACAAAATACAAATTACACATATCAGGAATTAAAAAGGAGTCATCACTATAGACTCTACAGTCATTAAAAGTATACTAAGAAAATACTGCCAAAAGCTTTATGCCAACAAATTTGACAACTCAATGAAATGTACAAATTCTTTAAATACACAACCACCAAAACTCAAGAAAATTAGATAACATAAAAAGTATGTATGCTGAAACTATGAAACTCTGATGAAAGAAATCAAAGGTCCAAATAAATATGGAGATATAATGTTCACGAATTGGGAGACTTGATACTGTTAAGACAATATTCACCAAATTGATTTCTAGATTTAATACAATCCCAATCAAAATCCCAGGTAAATTTTTGTAGATATTGACAAGTTAATTCAAAAATTTATATGGAAAGGCAAAGAACCAGAATAACAAAACAACTTTGCAAAAGAACAAAGTTAGAGAATACATACTAATTTCAAAACTTACTATAAATCTACAGTAATCAAAACAATGTAGTATCGGCAAAAGGATAGACATATAGTTCAATGGGACAGAATAGTACAGAAATTCCCCCAAACAAATAAGGGCAACTGAATTTTGACAGAAGCACAAAAGCAATTCAATGGGGGGAAAAAATAACCTTTTCAAATAATGGTGCTAGAACAAACAGACCTCTACATGCAAAAAAAACTTCAGTCTATACCTCATATCATATAGAAGACTTGAAATATATCATAGACTGAAATGTAAATCCTAAAACTTCCAGAAGAAAACAGGAGAAATTCTTTGTGATTTTGGGTCAGGTAAAGTGTTCTTAAATAAGACACTAAAATTATGATCCATAAAGGAAAAAAATTGATAAACTGGACTTCACCAAAACCAAAACTTGTGCTCTATGAAAGACCCTGTTAAGAGAATGAAAGGATAAGCCATGGAACTGGAAGAAAATATTTGCAAATCACATATCTGACAAAGGATTTATATCCAGAATATAAGAGCCCCTAAAACTCAATAAGAAAAACAACAAAACGGGGCAAAATATTTGAATAGATACTTCCATCAAAGAAAAAATACAGAGGGCAAATAAGTGCATGGAAAGAAGCTCAACACCATTAGTCATTAGATAAATGCAACTTTAAACCACAATGAAACATGACTACACACCTATTAGAAAGCTAAAGTTAAATTTTTAAAAATACCAACATCAAATGTTAGTGAGAAGGCAGAGCAACTGGAATATTCATACACTGCCAGTGAGAATGAAATGGTACATCCACTTTAGAAAACAGTTTATCAATTTCCTCTAAAGTTAAAAATATGTTACTACATGACACAGTGTTCACACTTCTTGGTATTTACTCAAGAGAAATTAAAACCGGTCATGTCAAAACTTGTATGCAAAAGCATATTGTAAATTTTTAAAACTTCATTGTTTTCTTGATGCCTCAACGTCCACACAAACAGGCCATGAGCACCTTGCCCAGGCAACCAGGTGAACTGGGGTGATAAGGCTGGTCCCTGCCACAAGTGCCCCTTCTTGACCTCCCCTGACTGTGATCTGGTGACATTCAAATGCACCAATGAAACCTCTCATACCTTTGCTGTGTACTCCACCCTCACCCCCAATAAAGACACTTGCCCATGGTTCCTCTCTCAGCTCCCCACCTGATTGGTTGAGCCCACCCCCAGGCACTCCTCCACTATGGGCCCCAGCCTCCCTCTTCTAGGACCTGTGAGATGCTTTCATTTCACATGCCTCTCCAAGTGTAATTTCTGCGACCATGTTAGAATGACCCTTGAAGACTTCACAAGAGGGACATACTCCCCCATTTACAACACAAAAAGTTGATAGTGACTTTCTTCATAATCACTCAAAACTGGAAACAACCCTAATATCTTTCAGCTGGTGAATGTGGCACATCAGCAATAAAAAGGAACAAATTATCAACACACACAGCAGCATAGATGAGCCTGAAATATATTAAGTAAAGATGCCAGACTCAGAAAGCTATATACTATGTGATTCCATTTGTATGACACTCTGAACAAGACAAAACTATATGGGCAGAGAGCAGATCACTGTTGCCTGGGTTACAGTGGGAGGAAGGGCTGACTAAATAGGGGCAACATGAGGAAATAATCTGGGGTGATGGGACTCTTCCGTATCTTGATGATGGTAGTAGTTACAGGATTCTCTTCATTTGTTAAAATTCTTAGAACTGCACACCCAAGAGTGAAGTTTATTATGTAAGTTAAATACAAATTTTCGAAAACATTTTTTTTTTTTTTGTGAGGAAGACCAGCCCTGAGTTAACATCCATCGCCAATCCTCCTCTTTTTGCTGAGGAAGACTGGCCCTGGGCTAACATCCGTGCCCATCTTCCACCACTTTATATGGGACACCGCCACAGCATGGCTGACAAGCAGTGTGTCCGCGGGCACCCGGGATCCGAACTCATGAACCCCGGGCTGCCAAGCGCAAACTAAACTGCTGTGCCACCGGGCTGGCCCCCATCAAAAACATTTTTAAGTAATATCTTCAGAGTTTCTATTGCTCTCAGAAGATGGGTAACAGATGAAACTATTAGGATAGCAACAAGAAATCTCCATAAATATTTATGACCTAAGAAGAGGAAAAAGTATATTAAGACTCTTGGAGATTTTTCTTAATAATTTAAATAGGCATTTACTGTATTAACTTTGACAGCAAGTCAAATCTATTTTTTGTGAATAAATACTGTTCTTCCCTACCCTAACACCTTGTGGAGAGACAGCTGAAAAATTCAATGGTTGCAAAACTCTTGGGTTCTTATCCAAAGGCAATAATGAAAAAAGTATAAAGTCCTACTCGATTTCAGAATGAAAGTTCTTTCTGCTTGTCCCTATTCATTCAAAAGCTCTAAAGAATTGCTAAACTGTTAATTTTCTCTTTTGTCCTAATTAGTACTCTGTTTTAGCAAAGGCACTAAAAGAGAAATGGTAAGTTCTGATTGCCCTAAGGATGTCTATTTTCTCTCTCTTCTGCCCACTCGCCATGAAAAGGGCAAAGTGGATCACAGTAGATATGAAGGCTCCATGTACAAATAAAAACACACAAACCCAGGCAGTCTTATTTTAAAGGTTAGAGTAAAATAGTCAATTGTTAATCAATTATTTTCAAAATATTCAGCTGTGTGTATTCAACTGAATGGGTTCTATAAATAGTTGCAGCTACAGTGCTTACTACCATAGGAATATCTACTATTGTGAATTATAATTGCCCTCTCATTTGAATAAAATAATTTAAAAGTATCTCTATTGGGATAGCAAAATTAATTAGGGTAATAAGTTCATTTGTAATTCTGGCTCTGTTTGCTGGTTCTCTAGTAGTTCAATATTGATCTGAAGAGCCTTAAATATGATGAGTGAATGTAAATTAGAGAATTGTTTGCACTACCTGAAAGTTGGAATCAAAAAGATCATTCTGTCATGTGAAGACGGGAGAAGAAAGACAGCAAATGCCTATTTGTTTTAGCATCTGATCACCTAGCAATAGGAATACTGTACAATGCATAGCTTACATTTTGACTTACTATAAAATTGCTACCTTAATGATAATAGACCACATAATTGAACAGAAAATAGGCTAAAACAAACAAGACAAAAGAAAAAACGCTTGGGTAAAATATAGACCTCCATCATTGCAAAGTTAATGAAATGACAGATTTACCCAAATCTTTCAGTTCCGGCTGCAGTTTGGCACCTCTGGTAATGGTTTTCTGTTCCAATTTAAATATCAAGGGACTTCAAAGCCAGAAGCAGGAATTCCAAGAATACAATAGTTTGGGGACTGGGGCAGGGGTGGATTTCATCAGCCTCAGCCAGGTAGAATGAGTCAGGAGACTCCTGGGAGAAGAAGGACACAGGTCCCTAACTTCTACCTTGCTCCTTTTGAGGAAGGGGATTGCCTAATGCCTGAAAGCATCTCTAATCTCATGGCCACCTCCACCTCCACCTCCACCAGATAATAACTTTAGCCCACCATCCACCCCCACTAAATGACCTTGTCTGAGATCAGGCGCTGGGCCAAGGGTGGGAACAAATTGCCAACTGTTCGTGATATTCAAATTCACATCACTGCTGTGTTTTCCTATATTTGGAAGACTGAAGGAATGCAAGTTTTTGGGTTTTTTTTTGAGAGACAAATCTGACGAGGAAAGTACATAATGCATAGAAGCTAATGTGGATGTCTTAAACTTCCATGTAAGAATGCCAAATTTTAAGTTTACTATATTTTTATAGTAATTATAATTCATATTTTTAATGAATTAATAGAAGATACAGTGATTGTTTATTGTCTTCCAGCTAATTGCCCCTATGAACACTACACAAGTGCCCCCAAACACACACATATACACACACACACCACATACATTAACTTAGGAAGTTACTGTGTAAGAATGAAGTTTGAACGTCAATGGTTGGTCAGTGAAGTAGGTAACATTCAAAACTTTGTATTTCTCTTTCCATTGTGTAGATACAACCTTAGTGATTAAATCATTAAACGGGCTAAATGAGCACCTACCATGTACTCAGCAGGAGTTCAAAATCTAGCAGGGGAGAAGATCCTCAACAAATAATTACACACGTCTTACTGAATTCAATTCCAGTTGTGACAGTGCTAAAGCACAGTGTGCAATGCACCTTGGTTTTCATCCCCTGTCACATCACAGTGGATCTTTCTCATGGGTCAATTTACAGGTCAATTTAGACTCAGAAGGCACATGTAGGGAGAAAAAATCCTATGGCTTCAGATATATTTCTAACACCTATCTTATAAAAGCATAAATGTCCCATGCGCTCAATAATAGGTATTTGAACACTCCTTCAAGGCTCACTTTTACTTGAGAGCAGATTGCCGCTGTCAAGAGACTATGGCAGGCATATGAAAACAAACCCTCTAGCTCTTATGGACTTCTTCTTCTAAGCTTGTTCTTGGAAATGTTTCTCTTTGCCCCATATAAAATAGAAATGCAGTCTTCTGTTCCAAATAACAGGATTGGAGTAACACAATATTTCTAAGGTTAAGTCTGCTACCACCTAGTTTGAAAGTCCATCTAACCCCTAGACTGAGAACTAAGAAAGCCAAAAAACGTCTGACAGCTGGGAGTTCATTGAGTTTCTGAAAGTGCGCCTATTGCCCAGAGCCCCTAGTCCATCCACAGAATATCAATACAGCCATTAAATCCAAGAGCTAAAAATTCCACATAGCAACACAGAAAAGGAATCTTCCCAGAGAACATAAGCTCCACAAATATAGGTCTTTGCTCAATTGCTCCCTGAGTTTTGCAAATAAGGCTCTCCAAACTCTAGAACTTTTTATCGTCAGTGACTATCTGAATTTCTCTCTCTTTTCCTTAAGGCATACCAACACATTGCGACAGTGTTACAGTCAACACATCTGTTCAATCAATGCAGAAGCAGCAATTCAGACACACCTAACTAAAAGAAACTGCATTTTTACGTAATTACCCGTGGTTTGGTAATGGTGTATGTTTTATGATATCTATCTTATAGATTTATATTGCTACATGGGGTGTCACTTTGAATTATTGCTAGATTAATAAAACTGTAAGACCAGGTTTAAGTGGAAGCTTTATGAAAAGTGTTTATGACAGGATCAGTCAGGCTTCGGGCAGGATTAAACTTAAACCTTTTACAGTTTGGGATTGAATTGCTTAATGAACCAATCAGCACTTTATTTTCTGCCTTCAGCCATATATTTTTTAAATGATTCTCAACTATTAATCATCAGTTTAGATTCCCATAGGTACTAAATATAAACCTGCCTGAAACCTAACCCTTCATGAAGGAATGCTCTACTCTGTGTCTCAAAGGAAACAAGATCTGAGGAAAAACATCAGCCTAACTCTTCAAACACGTCCATGGGACTTAAAAGCATCGTTTTCTCTATGATAAACCTTTAGGACCAAATATTCAAGTTTGCCCATGAGAATGTTCACACCCCCAAAGACACAACTTGAGTTGTTGCTAATTGCTCTCTTTAAGGCAGATCAAGAGCAATTGGCAGCATGTTACCTAATCAGCACTTTTAGAATTACACTGACTGTTTCTAGCAACTAAGGTACCCACATAGTAGAGGGGATAGCACATCATTACAAGTATTTGAGAACCTAACACAAAATAGTCCATTACAAATACTTAGGAACTTATTGAGGAACTTATTAACCTCTAGAATCCAGAGGAGAGAGAGAGAGAAAGTTGTTTTTAAAGGTCTTTTAAAGAAAAATATATGGGGTGTTACAGAACTGTAACATGCCTTCTGATCATATGGATTTGGATTAATAGGATAAATAATGTTCCTTAAAATGTCATCTGCATACTGAAATAAGTGTTTCGTGGCAAAACTGCCCTATATGACAATGTTTAACCTATCCCATATCAGTTGTATAAAGCATCTCTTAAAACATTTTAAATGCAATATACAGAAAATCATAAAATTCTCAAAAATTAAAATTTAGTAAATATCAAATC
Organism: Tapirus indicus; assembly: GCA_031878705.1. Classification (NCBI taxonomy): domain Eukaryota; kingdom Metazoa; phylum Chordata; class Mammalia; order Perissodactyla; family Tapiridae; genus Tapirus; species Tapirus indicus. Next base: position 10,094,222 of record CM062918.1, read on the forward strand.
AACAACTTATAAGCAACAGGACGTTATTATATTTGTAGAGCATTCCAGTGATGTCAGTGGCTTCAGTTTACCATATAATTTTATCTTTACAACAAGGTAAGGGAATTAAAGCTCAGCAAGGTCAAGTGGCTCATCCAAGGCCCCAAAGACAGTATATGGCAGAGCTGAGACTTGAGCATGTGTATCTGGACTGTAAAAATCTCCGGGGTTTTGCACCACATTCAATGTTCGTACTGTTTAGAGTTAATACATTTGTTACTTGAGAAGTGGCGCATAGCCTCAGTTGCTCAGTAAGTGAATACGCTTTATCTACCTGGATTTTTATGTGGTGAAAAGAGCACTGGGCTTGGGAGTCAAAAAAAACAGACAAATTCAGACCCTATTGCTGCAATTTACTACTCACAGGCAACTCACTTTGCCTTTCTGAACTTCTGTTTCTGATTATAAAAAAAAAATCCATAAAATGTAATAAACTCATAAAACGTGTTACGAGTCTAATAAGAAAATGACTGTTAAAGATGCTGGAAAAGTGCTAGAAATATTAAACCAACGTTATTTGTATCTAATTCATCTCCACCTCTTCAAAAGCATTTAATACCACGTTTACAATTGGTATTTAACAAATGCTTCCAAGTATGCCAGAGTTTCCAGACAAAAAGCATCTAAGCTATTTAATTCAAACAACTAGATATTGTGAATAACAGTTGAATTCAATTACCATTTTGCTGTTTGAACGACCAGTATGAAATGTACCACTATAATCAGTAACACAGGTTTTAGTAAGAAAGAAGCTTTTCATTTATTTAAAATGTACTAAGAGGTTGAAGAGGAAATCTGGGCCATTCAGAAACTTTAACAATTTTCTCTATGAGGGCATTTTTAAAGCCCAGAAAGGAGAAAGCTAGAATATGAATTCAAGTTACAAACACATGAGAACTACACATGAACTTGAGAAGGTTTAGAAAGCTGAGGAACAAGAAAATTTGTAATATCCATAGCAGAAGGAAACACTTAAGGGCTTACTTTGGTGTTGGGCATTCTGTTGAGCCAGTTTCAATCATGATCTTATTTAAGCCTCACATAATCCCTGTAGGATGAGTATTATTAATACAATTCCCATTTCACAGCTGCTGCTTCCAGAGGTAAAATGATTTTTTTATGGGCACACAGCTAGAGGGGGCAGAGTTGATCCCAATCCATTTCTACTCACCACACACCAGAGAGGATGGCACCCTTCCCCTTGCTGTCCCCATCCCTCCCCCTTCTGTCCTCAGTTTCCTTCTCTGACCCTAGGTTCCCGTGGTGTTCTGGCTTTATACAGTTTCTTCATCCCATCCTTCTCTTCAGGAATTGTTTTATTACTACATCCTAGTATTATCCACATTATGTACTGGATACAAGCATATATATCCAGTATTATCAACATTTTTCATATCTCTTTGTCTCATCCAGTTAAGGATGAGCAGAGTGATAAAGAAATAAAAACACAATTGTCCTTGCCCCAGTATACATAAAATCCTCATTCCACCATGTCTTGAAGGAAGAGCAGGTAATAACTATTCAGTTCATGGAAGAATGACAAGTCAAGTCCCATTTATCCAGGTACACTGTAAGCCAGATACAGGCCTGATCCTCTTGTAGGGAAAGTGTAAGCAGACACATCAGTTACCCACACCTTACATTCAGTCCTCAAACATGCCAACCTCTTTCTAACCTCAAGACCCTTCACTCTGCCAGAAGCCTCTCTCTTCAACTTCTAGACCTTAGTTTAAATATTACAACCTCAGAAAGATCTTCCCTGACCTTGCAATCTAAAAGAAATTCCTAATTATTTTCTGTCTCAGCACAATGTTTGTTCTCGTTGTAACATTTCACAATTTGTAATTGCTTCAAATATTCATGCCTTCACTTGTTATTGTCCTAGAAGAGATGATGAAGGACTAAAAATTTTCCATTCAAAATGTTGCACAACCACCACCTCTATCTAGCTCCAAAATAGATCCATCACTCCACAGTAAAATCTCTTAACCGGTAAGTAGTTTCTCCCCATTCCTCCTCCTCCGAGCCTCTAACAACCACCAGTCTGCACTCTGTCTGTATGGATTTATCTATTCTAGATATTTCATATGAATGGAGTCATACAATATGTGACTTTGTGTCTAGTTTCTTTCACTTAGCATAATGTTTTGGAGGTTCATCCACATTGTAGCGTATTATGGCTAAATAATACTCTATTGTATGTACGTACCACAATTTGTTTATCCACTCATTCATTGATGGACATTTGTGCTGCTTCCATCTTTTGGCTATTGTGAATAGTTATGGTTACTTTCTGTTTTTAAAAAAAAGACATGTGTTAAAGACACATATTGGAGTATTTCCAGGTTAAATGATAGGATACCTAGGTTTTGCTTTAAAACACCTCAACCAAAAATCAAAAGTGGATATAGATGAAACAAGATTGGAAAAAGTCTTAATTGTTGAAGCTGGGAGATGAATACAGATGGGTTCATTATACCATTCTGTCTACTTTTATATATGATTTAAAAACTCTATAGTTAAGAGCTTTTTTTAAAGGCTTGGGAATCAGGATATCTGAATTAGATTGGTTTTTTAGATTAATATAGTCTATTAGTATTCCCTCTCATCCCTACCCTCTCAAAATATCATATGCAGAATGGGTGCCATGGCTAGCTAGGGAAAGAGAGTACTCTAGAAAGTTAATAAAATACTGACTACAGACTGTTGGGAAAAATATAATTAAAAATTTCCTCTCCACCCAGAAAATATCTCCACAAAGGTAGAAGAGAAAAAAAGGAATTTTATCCTTGAATAAGCGTTAAGCCAGAATGTGATGCCTACCTCAGGCAATCTGCTAAGAGATGGCAAAGATACATAGAAATCTCATCCTTCATATAGCCATGTAGATATAATCCATTACAGACACTTTCGAGATAAATAATAACTAGTCCTCAAGTAAGAGGATTTGACAGCGCCATTTGTCACACATAGTTCATCCCAAATTCACTTGGTAGTTAGGGTGAGCATTTGCATTAGCTAATTGGCTTTATCCAGAGGAAAAATGAAGTTCTCATATCTTTATTGACAAGAGGTAGTTTTGCAGTTTGAAGGGACAGGCCCAATGATGTTAAACTCTTACCCTCTCTGAGCCTGGGAGACAGGGACAATATCTTCCTTGATTATATTTCAAAGATAGAGCTCCCAGGTCCTGGCTAGAGGCATATTTAGCTTCTAAGTTTTACATACATTTCAAAGAGACAGAGAATGAAATTACAAGCTTTCTAAAGTAAATATTCTAACAAAAGTAGTGGCGAGGGTCTTCCCTTATTTTCAACAAGGAGAATTAAGCCTATTTTTCATCTGTATTTGCCACTACATGCCCTTTGTAGTAGAAAAAGACAAAAAATAACAGATTATTTCATTACAAATCACTACTATGGTGCTTTGTTTCCAAAATATGTGATGTCAGCTTATGTAAAAGAACATTCAAGAGTCAAGAAATAAATCTGTAGCTTACATGACATGCACATGACAAAGTCGACTGAAGCAGATCTTCCCAAACTTTAACGTGAATTTGAATCACCTGGAGATCTTGTTAGATGCAGATTCTGACTCATTAGGTCTGGAGTGGGGTCGGAGATTCTGCACTTCCAACAAGCCCTTAGGCCCACGCTGCTGCTCTGCTGCCACACATTGCGTGTCAAGGCTCTGTATCAGTTATTCTCAGTTAAGTGCTCAAACCAGCAGCATCGGCATCACCAGGGAACTTTTTAGAAATGCGATTCCTAGGCCTAGCCCCAGACTAGTGAATCAGAAACTATCCTGAATTGTGACAAGCCCTTCTGGTCATTCTGATGTACGCTGTGGTGTGATAACTCCTGCTGTAGACTGATGGTTCTTAAATTTAGAACACTGGAATCACCTGGGAAGCTTCAAAAAAAAAATACTAACTCCTGAGTCCACCCCCAGAGATTTGATTTAATTGGCATGGGGCAAGACCTAGGAGTTTTAAAATCTCCCCAGGTTATTCTAATATGCAGCAAAGTTTGAGAACCACTGAACTAGAATGTAAGCACCACACAAGCAGGAATTTGTTTGGTCATTGCTGAATCCCAAGTGCCTAGAACAACGTCTGGCACTAGTTGACATCCCATAACTATTTATTAAATAAATGAATGAATAAAAGGATGAGCAGAACCCAAATTACTCTAAAAACTGTTTGCTCGATGATACACAGAGGAAATATCATATTTGTCATTTCTCTTCAACAGGAAATCTGTTTTCAGCTCAGAATACAATGTAGACATGAACTTTCCCACCAAAACATATTTGAAATGCCCTTCATTATCAGAGCAGCATTCTGGGGGCCAGAAAACAGACTCAAAGCTTGCAGATTAAAAATAAAAGTCAGAATGAAAACTAAATATAGCTATTAAATATAACAAAAAAAAATAAAGCATGAAGTTGGCAAGTTGTAGAGAATATAGAAGGAGACATAATGCTATAGTATAGAAACAAATAAAGGCTTGGGACCTGAAACTTTGAATAATTGGTTTGGCAGAGGTAGGATTCTAGATCAAAGCAAAATAGGAACTTTTAACTAGGGTGTCCAGAAGATATTTTCTAAGTGAAGAAAAAAATTGATGTGAAAATCCCACAGCACGGTATTCATAGTACTTGTACATAAGCAGGTACCGAGTTAATGTATAGCAAAATATGTAATTTGATAGGGAAGATTCAATCATAACCTCAAAACAAAACATTACTGCAACATTAAGTTTTCACTGCATTATATGAGGAGAATACATGTCCATTTTTGTTGGAATATAACAACAACAATAAAAAGCAGGCAAGGAATATAAGACAGTCATTTGTTGATGTCAAACTTCTCTGCACTAACTCATCTCTCCACGTACTCTCCAGTCAAACCACCACAGAAAGTGGGACATTGATTTGGGGGAGGAGCTCTTTTAATTCAGTTTCTCAAGGAGTGTCTAATTCAATATTCAAACCAACAATGTTAACTTTTAGAAGGCTTACTTCATGTTCCCATAAAATTTACAGAAACAAAGGCTGTCCAAGTACAGGGAATCAGCTGCTGAAACCCAGAAATTAAGCACAGGAAGTTAATCCCTGAGATATCAGTGCACTGGGAGGAAAAAGGAGAAACAGACATTTTCTTAAAATAGAGTTTAAAATGGGGCATTATGCAAAAAGAAAAAAGTGAAGTTCCAGGTCTTAGGTTTAAGGTACAAAATCGGAGTAAAATAAGCCAAAAGGGTAAAATGCTGAGCTACTACACTTAAATTTCTTGAATTTCTCTTTATTAAGGTCTCTATTGTTCCCAAGGCTAGAGGATGTAGAGACTGAAATTTCCATTTAAAGGTAAGTAGTCACGGCTGCGAGGGGCATGCAGGAACAGGAAATCACACAACACATTGCCATTTCTATAACTTCAGGGTAGTATAAAATAGTCAAAAAAAGTTCCAAAGGGGTCTTTAAGGGAAAATTAAATGGAACAAAATTGGAGGCTATAAAATGGTTCACTGTAAATATATGAGAATTCCTTATACACATAGGTAATATCATATATTTTAAGACCCAATATTAGGAAAACCCAAAAAACATAATAAATTACTTTCAAGACTTTTCAACTAATAAATTCACAGAAAAACAGAGAAACATTTGTTATTTATTATCTTTTGAATTGATTTTTTTTTCTGTTTAACTTTCCTTCTTCATTGCTCTTTTATACAAAGACTAAATGTGAAAAGTCACAACTTCTGCAATATCTTGTCATCAAAAGCCTATTTTCCTAAAGATGGAATATACAAGCTCTGTGATTCAGAGAGGAATTTCAAATCCAGAGATTCTGAAGAGAAACATACAGCACTTTCCCAATGAGCAGCTATGTTTGGTGCTCAAGCTTCCAAACCAGATCAAGGAGGAATAGAATGAACTTCCAAGAGAAGCAGACAGGAGCAAGGTAAGAGTTGTCTTCGTAGGAGAGAGGCTGTCTACACTTAGGCTGAGTAGGTGCACCCTGTTTGGTGTGGGAGGCCCTGGGAGGCAGGGGGAAGCATCCAGAGAAGAATATCTAAGTGTTGGTTGCAGTATAGGCAGGTTGCTTGGTGTTCTGCAGAACACCCGTAGTTATAACAGTGACTCAGCCAAATACGTAAAACTTGAATGGAATATTTACGTTCTTCTTAGAAAAAAGAACACAAATTCATCTTTAGAGATGTAGTCAAAAGCAAAGACTCCCAGGAAAGAACATGATACGAACATAAGTACCTATCTGTCATGACCCAGTTGTCATTGGCCCCTACCCTGGTCCCCACCTCCTATTTCCAGAAATAAACTTAAATATAAAAAGACTTAAATATAAAAATAGGGAAAGTTGTATGTCAACACTGAACTCTGGAGAAGAATACTGTCTACATGCCACAAAGTTTTAAACAATTCTGCTGAAAAAGTCTCAGTTGGTGAACTGAAATTTAAAACATTATTTTTTTCATTTTATTTTTTTATTGCAGTAACATTGGTTTATAACATTGTATAAATTTCAGGTGCACATCATTATACTTCTATTTCTGCATAGATTACACCATGTTCACCACCCAAATACTAATCACAATCCATCACCACACACACGTGCCTACTCATCCCTTTCACCTTCCACCCTCCCCCCTTCCCCTCTGTCTCCAATCCAGTCTCTGTCTCTATGTGTTTGTTTTTTGGTTGTTTTTATCTTCTACTTATAAGGGAGATCATACAGTTTTTGACCTTATCCCTCTGACTTATTTCGCTTAGCATAATACCGTCAATGTCCATCCACGTTGTTACAAATGGCTGGATTTCATCATATCTTAATGGCTGAGTAGGATTCCATTGTGTATATATACCACATCTTCTTTATACATTCATCCCTTGATGGGCACTTAGACTGCTTCCAAGTCTTGGCTATTGTGAACAATGCTGCATGAACACATGGGTGCATGTATCTTTACGTATTCGTGTTTTCATGTTCTTCGGATAAATACCCAGCAGTGGAATAGCTGGATCATAGGGTAGTTCTAGTCTTCATTTTTTTTTTTTTTTTTTTTTGTTTTTTTTTGTGGGGAAGACCAGCCCTGAGCTAACATCCGTTGCCAATCCTCCCCTTTTTGCTGAGGAAGACTGGCCCTGGGCTAACATCGTGCCCATCTTCCTCCACTTTATATGGGACGCCGCCACGGCATGGCTGACAGGCAGTGCGTCGGCGGGCGCCCGGGATCCGAACTCGCGAACCCTGGGCTGCCAAGCGCGGACTAAACCGCTGCGCCACCAGGCTAGTCTTCATTTTTTGAGGAATCTCCACACTGTTTTCCATAGTGGCTGCACCAGTCTGCACTCCCACCAGCAGTGTATGAGTTCCCTTCTCTCCACATCCTCTCCAACAATTGTTGTTTCCTGTGTTGTTAATTATAGCCAATCTGACAGGTGTGAGGTGATATCTCATTGTTTTTGATTTACATTTCCCTGGTAGTTAATGACGTTGAGCATCTTTTCATGTGCCTATTGGCCATCTGTATATCTTCTTTGGAGAAATGTCTGTTCAGGTCTTTTGCCCATTTTTTAATTGGGTTGTTAGGTTTTTTTTGTTGTTGAGATGTATGAGTTCCTTATATCAGATATAAGGAATATAACCCCATATCAGATATATGGTTTGCAAATATCTTCTCCCAATTGTTAGGTTGTCTTTTCGTTTTGTTGATGGTTTCCTTTGCTGTGCAGAAGATTTTGATGTAGTTCCATTTGTTTATTTTTTCTATTATTTCCCTTGCCCAGTCAGACATGGTACTTGAAAATAGGTTGCTAAGACCAGTTTCAAAGAGTGTACTGCCTATGTTTTCTTCTAGAAGCTTCATGGTTTCAGATCTTACATTCAAGTCTTTAATCCATTTTGAGTTGATTTTTGTGTATGGTGTAAGACAATGGTCTCCTTTCATTTTTTTGCATGTGGCTGTCAAGTTTGCCCAACACCATTTGTTGAAGAGATTTTCCTTTCTCCATTGTGTGTTCTTCACTCCCTTGTCAAAAATTAGCTGTCCATAAATGTGTGGATTTATTTCTGGGCTCTCAATTCTATTCCATTGATCTGTGTGTCCATTTTGTGCTGTTTTGATTACTATAGCTTTGTAGTATATTTTGAAATCAGGGAGTGTGATTCCTCCAGCTTTGTTCTTCTTTCTCAGGATGACTTTAGCTATTCGGGGCCTTTTGTTGTTTCATATAAATTTTAGGATTCTTTGTTCTATTTCTGTGAAAAATGTTGTTGGAATTTTGATAAGGATTGCATTGAATCGATAGATCGCTTTAAGAAGTATGGACATTTTAACTATGTTAGTTCTTCCAATCCAAGAGCACGGAATATCTTTGCATTTCTTTGTGTCGTCTTCATTTCTTTCAACAATGTTTTATAGTTTTCAGTGTACACATCTTTCACCTCTTTGGTTAAGTTTATTCCTAGGTATTTGATTCTTTGTTGCAATTGTAAATGGGATTGTAGTCTTAATTTCTCTTTCTGCTACTTCATTGTTAGTGTGTAGAAACACAACTGATTTTTGTATGTTGACTTTGTATCCTGCAACTTTACCATACTCATTTATTATTTCTAGAAGTTTTTGGTAGATTCTTTAGGATCTTCTATAAATAAAATCATGTCACCTGCAAAGAGTGAGAGTTTCACTTCTTCGTTTCCAGTTTGGATCCCTTTTATTTCTTTTTCTTGCCTGATTGCTCTGGCCAGGACTTCCAATCCTATGTTGAATAGGAGTGGTGAAAGTGGGCATCCTTGTCTGGTTCCTGTTCTTAGAGGGATCGCTTTCAGTTTTTCACCATTGAGGATGATATTAGCTGTGGGTTTGTCATATATGGCCTTTTTAAGTTGAGGTACTTTCCTTCTATACCCATTTTATTCAGAGTTTTTATCAAAAAATGGATGCTGTATCTTGTCACAATCTTTCTCTGCATCTATTGAGATGATCATGTGGTTTTTATTCTTCATTTTATTAATGTGGTTTATTACATTGATTGATTTGTGGATGTTGAACCACCCCTGCATCTCTGGAATGAATCCCACTTGATCATGGTGTGTGATCTTTTTAATGTATTGTTGTATTCAATTTGCTAGTATTTTGTTAAGGATTTTTGCATCGATATTCATCAGTGATATTGGACTGTAATTTTCTTTTTTTGTGTTGTCCTTGTCTGGTTTTGGTATCAGGGTAATGTTGGCTTTGTGTAATGAGTTAGGAAGCTTCCCCTCCTCTTCAATTTTTTGGAAGAGTTTGAGAAGGGTAGGTACTTGAATCTTTGGTAGAATTCACCAGGGAAGCTGTCTGCTCCTGGACTTTTATTTTTGGGGAGGTGTTTTATTACTGTTTCGATCTCCTTACTGGTGATTGGTCTATTCAAATTGTATATTTCTTGATTCAGGTTTGGAAGATTGTATGATTCTAAGAATTTATTCATTTCTTTTAGATTATCCAATTTGTTGGTGTATAGCTTTTCATAGTATTCTATTATAATCTTTTGTATTTCTGAGGTGTCCATTGTAATTTTTCCTCTTTCATTTCTGATTTTACTTATTTGAGCCTTCTCTCTTTTTTCTTGGCGAGTCTAGCTAAATGTTTGTCAATTTTGTTTATCTTTTCAAAGAACCAGCTCTTGGTTTTATTGATTTTTTCTATTGTTTTGTTAGTCTCTATTCCATTTATTTCTGCTCTGATTTTTATTATTTCCCTCCTTCTACTGATTTTGGGCTTTGTTTGTTTTTCTTTTTCCAGTTCCTTTAGGTGTACTGTTAAGATTGTTTATTTGAGATTTTTCTTGTTTGTGGAGACAGGCCTGTATTGCTATAAACTTCCCTCTTAGAACACTTGCTATATCCCATAAATTCTGGCATGTCATATTTTCATTATCATTTGTGTCCAGGTATTTTTTGATTTCTCCTTTGATTTCTTCATTGACCCAATTGTTGTTTGGTAGCATTTGGTTTAATCTCCACATATTTGTGGCTTTTCTGATTTTCTTCCTATAGTTGATTTCTAGTTTCATATGTTTGTGGTCAGAAAAGATGCTTGGTATTATTTCAATCTTCTTAAATTTATGGAGACTTGTTTTGTGGCCTAATATGTGATCAATCCTGGAGAATGTTCCACGTGCATTTGAAAAGAATGTGTATTCTTTGGTTTTTGGATGGAGTGTTCTGTATATATCTACTAAGGCCATCTGGTCTAACACGTTGTTTAAGGCCAACGTTTCCTTGTTGATATTCTGTTTGGAAAAGTTATCCGTTGGTGTGAGTGGAGTGTTAAAATCTCCTACTATTATTGTGTTACTGTCTATTTCTTCTTTTATGTCTGTTAATAATTGCTTTATATATTTATGTGCTCCCATGTTGGGTGCATAGATATTAATGAGTGTTATATCCTCTTGTTGGATTGTTCCCTTGATCATTATGTGGTGCCCTTCTTTGTCTCTTGTTATAGGTTTGTTTTAAAGTCTATTTTATCTGAGTATTGCTACCTCAGCTTTCTTTTCATTGCCGTTTGCATGGAGTATCTTTTTCCACCCCTTCACTTTCAGTTTGTGAGTGTCTTTATGTCTGAAGTGTGTCTCTTGTATGCCGCATATATATGGGTCCTTTTTTTAATCCAATCAGCCACCATATGCCTTTTGATTGGAGCATTTAGTCCACTGACATTTAAAGTAGCTATTAATATGTATGTACTTACTGCCATTTTTTTTACTTTTTTCTTGATGTTTAGTAGTTCTTCTCTGTTCCTTTCTTCTTCTCTGGCTCTCTTCTTCTGTGGTTTGATGGCTTTCTTTGGTATTATGTTTGGGTTCTTTTTGCTTAGTTTGTTGTGTATTTATTATAGGTTTCTGGTTTGTGATTACCATGAGGTTCATATATAATAATCTAAGTATATAGCAATCTATATTGAGTTGATGATCTCTTTTAGTTTGACCTCTATCTGAAAGCTCTACTGTTTTACTCCCCTCCTCCCACATTTTATGTTTTTGATATCATATCTATCTTCTTTTTTTGTGTGTTTGTATCCATTACACTCTGATCATGGAAATAGGTAATTTTTTCCTATTTGTCATGTTCTCTTTCCCCCTTAAATAACTCCCTTTAGCATTTCCTGAAGGGTTGGTTTCTTGGTGATAAACTCCTTTAATTTTTGCTTATCTAGGAAACTATTTATCTCTCCTTCCATTCTCAGTGATAACCTTGCCAGGTAGAGCCTTCTTGGCTGTAAGTTTTTTCCTTTTAGCACTTTAAATATATCGTGCAACTCTCTTCTAGCCTGTAAGGTTTCTGCAGAGAAGTCAGCTGATAGCCTTATGGGGTTTCCTTTGTATGTAACTTTTCTTTCTCTTGCAGCTTTTAGGAGTCTCTCTTTAATTCTGGACATTGTAATTATGACGTATCTTGGTGTGAGCCTCTTTGGGTTTATCCTGTTTGGTGCTCTCAGTGCTTTGCATACATGGATGTCTGCTTCCTTCCTTAGGTTAGGGAATTTTTCAGCTATTATTTCATCAAATAGATTCTCTGCCCCTTTGTCTCTCTCTTCGCTTTCTGGGACCCCTATAATATGAATGTTAGTGTGCTCAATGTTGTCCCAGAATTCCCTTAGACTGTCTTCACTCTTTTTAATTCTTTTTTCTTTTATCTGTTCAGCTTGGGTGATTTCCTTTAGTCTTTCATCCAGCTCACTGATCCATTCTGTGGCCTCTACTCTGCTTTTAAGTACCTCTAGTGAATTTTTCATTTCCAGTATTGTATTCTTCATTTCTGATTGGTTCGTTTTTATGTCTTCCATTTCTTTGTTGACATCCTCACTGTGTTCATCCATTCTTTTCCCAAGATCAGTGAGCATATTTGTGACTCTTTGTTTGAACTTTCTGTCAGGTAGATTGCTCATTTCTGTTTCATTTATTTCCTCTTCTGGGTTTTGTCCTGTTCCCTTACTTGGAAAGTATTCCTTTGCCTCCTCATTTTGCCTCTTTCTCTCTGCTTGTGTCTATGTATTAGGTAGTCAGCTACATCTTCCGGTCTTGGAGAGGTGACCTTATGTAAGGGATGCCTTATGAGGCCCAGCAGTGTGCTTTCCTCTTATCACTAGTTCCAAGTGTTCCAGGAATGACCCCTATGTGGGCTACTTGTGTCCTTCTGTTGTGGCAGGGTTGTTCTTGCCGTAGGTGCCCAGCGAGGCTGAGCTGTCCCCCACCAGGCTGGTTGTAATGCTCAGCTGCATGTGGCTGTTGTAGGCCATTCTGTCTCTATCGGGTGTGGGAGGCCCCAGGACAGTTAGCTTCGAGGTCTAATAGCACATTCCTGTTGCAGTTTTTCTACTGAATGAGTAGGCCCCCAGAGTGGCTGGTTGTTAGGCTCAGGGCTTTACAATTGCTATAAGCGTCCAGGCTATTAAGCTCTTGCCGGCTCTCTGAGGGTTGTAGCTGGGTGGGGCTGGCCCCAGGCACTGGAGCATCCAATTGTTTCAGGCTTTGGAGGGTGGGGCCAATCCCCTTTGTGGCTGTTTGAGAAGCACAAGTCTTCTGCAGCTGAGAAGCCCCACTGCCCATGAAGCCTCACACACAGTCAACCCAGTCTTGCCCCATGCATATGCCCCGTCCCTCTAAAGTGGATCCAGTCACTCCAATGCAAGGGCCCCACACTCTCCACCTGCTCCTCTGGCTCACCCTACCCCACAGAGGTGGACCTACTTTCCAGGCTGCAGGGAATCCAGGTGGCTCCCTTAAGCAGGCCCACAAGTTGCCCGAGGGTTGTTGTTGGGTGGGGCCAGTCCCTAGGGCGGGCTGCCTTCCTCTACTGAGCTGGATTAAATCAGTGATCTAGTTGGTGGGGCAGACCCCAGGCTAGCAGGCCATAGGGAGAACTCCAATGGCATCTGCCAGCGTCTGTCCACACGCCCACGCCAGGTCACAACAATGGCCATCACCAATGTCCTAGCCCCTCAAGAGGTCTCACCTCTCACCAAGATACACCCAGGGCCTATCAAGTGAGTCTCGTTTCACCAAAGGACTGTGTGCTTTTCTTTCTGGTGAATTTAGGTTGCTTTCCAAAACAGGTGAATTTGTATGCGGGCCTTTTAAGGACCAGGTTTAATTTCTTTGTGTCCCAGCTTTTCTGGGGGTATTCCCCATTGTTGTCAGTAGCTAGCAAAGCCAGATATTATGACACTCATCTCGGTTGTGCTGGGTCCAGAAAATGTCTATAGTGGCAGTGTTCCCTGGCTCAGGTGCCCTCCTCCTCCAGGGAAGGCTGAGTACCTTTGGATTGCTCCTGGGCGGCTGTGAAGCATTGCAGCTTGTGAAGGTGGCATTTTTTTCTCTCCAGAAGGGATTTTCTGCCTCTTCACCTCAGTTAGGACTGTCATTTGCTACAAGGGTTCCTCTTATCCAGTTTTCAATTCTCTCTCAGGGGTAATATTTTCAAGATTGGTTGTATATCTGTTGTGTCTGTGGGAGGCAGTGAGTTCACAGTCTGCCTATGCTGCCATCTTGACCTCTCTCTGAAATTTAAAACGTGTAGCAGACACCATATTACCAATTCTTTCCTTCATCCTGGCCCTAGATAGTGATGTACTCTGCTTAAAAACAAACAATGATAACAAAACTTCTACATATTTCCCAGCCACCCTCTCTTGCAGCCAGGAGTGGCAACGTGACCTGTTCCGGCCAACAGACTAAAGCAGAAGCCTGCTGGGGATTTCTGGAAAAGTCTTACTTTCCTGACAGAGGTTCTACCCCTTCCTCCTTGATTCCTTTTTCTCTGGTCTGGAGTGTATTTTTAGGACTGTACTGGCCTCAGCCCTAAAATCTTTGAGTGGTGCTCACTACAGAGCATTTGTGAAGTTCCAGTTCTTCAAATTACTAGTGCTAAGAAAACATAGGGTGGGAAGCTGCATAACGTTGGATTTCCCAATAGTTTCTTGGATGTGATACCCAAAGCACAGGCGACAAAAGAAAAAAAAATAGATAAACTGGACTTCATCAACGTTTAAAACTTTTGTGTCTCAAAGGACACTGTCAAGAGAGCAGAAAGGCAACCCACAAAATGGCAGAAAATATTTGAAAATCATTTATCTAATAAGGGATTAATACTCATAATATATAAAGAACTCCTACAACTCAATAAAAAATAACACAATTAAAAATGGGCAAAGGACTTGGATAGATTTCTCCAATGATATACAAATGGTCAATAAAGTACATGAAAAGGTGCTCAATATCACTAATCATTAGGGCAATGAGAATCAAATCAAAACCACAAGATACCACTTCACACCCACTAAGAATGGCTATAATCAAAAAAAGAGAAAATAACAAGTGTTGATAAGGATGTTGTGGAACTGGAACCCTTCTGTATTGCTGGTGAGAGTGTAAAATGGTACAGCCACTGTAGGAAATAGTATTGAGGTTCCTCAAAAAAAGTAAACATAGGGGCTGGCCAGGTGGCACAGTGGTTGAGTTAGGCACACTCGCTTCAGTGGCCCAGGGTTCATGGTTTTGGAACCCAGGTGCAGACCTATACTGCTCGTCAAGCCATGCTGTGGTGGCATCCCACATGCAAAGGAGAAGAGGATGGGCACAAATATTGGTTCAGGGCCATTCTTCCTCAAACAAAAGGAGGAGGATTGGCAACAGGTGTGGCTCAGGGCCAATCTTCCTCAACAAAATAAATAAAATTAACATAGAATTACCATATGATGCAGCAATTTCACTTCTGGGTAGACCTCAAAAACTTGAAAGCAGGTATTCAAACACTAGTGTTCATAGAAGCATTATTCACAATAGCCAAAAGGTGGAAAAAACCCAAATGTCCCTCAAAGGATGAATGGATGAACAAAATGTGGTATATACACACAATGGAATATTCAGCCTTAAAAAGGAATGAAATTCTGACACATGCTAAAACATGAATGAACCTTGAAGACATTATGCTAAGTGAAATAAGCCAGTTACAAAAGGACAAATATTGTAGGATTCTAGTTACATGAGGTACCCAGAAGAGTCAAATTCATAGAGATAAAGTAGAACAGTGGTTACCAGAGGCTGGAGGGAGTGAGGAATGCAGAGTTATTTTTGAATGGGTAGAGAGTTTCAGTTTGGGACGACAAAAATGTTCTGTAGATGGATAGTTGTGATGGCTGCACAACAATGTGAATGTACTTAATGCCACTGAACTGTACATTTGAAAACAGCTAAAATGGTAAATTTTATATTATATACATTTTACCATATTAAAATTTTTTTAGTTGTTAGTGCTAGATCTCAGTAGGCCACATTAGATGCCCCAAATTCCATTCCTATTCATGTTTTAATCTTTGCCCAGGGCCAACAGAGAGAGCTGAGGTGGGCTAGCCTCTTAGATTCGTGTGGCTTAAATATAGGCTCTTAAGGGTTACTGGACACCACTTAATCTCACACTGGCTCTGAATTTGTTAATTCACAAGTTTTGGCTCTGGCTTTACATTTCAGAGACCCAATCTATCACTTCACCCTGGGTAAATTATATCAATAAACAAATAATAAGGAATGAGGGCTCTAAGAAGAATATATCACCTTTGCTGGGTAAAGATAAATTACTGTAAATCCAAAGACCCAAAAACATAATTAAAAAGGACAGTCCCTGGACCTCAAAAGATCTCTGGATTCATATTGGCTAAGAAATCAAGGAGGAACTAGAGTACTATAAAAATGGGCTTCAGTCTTACTAGCGTAATAAGACAGCAGTAGAAAGAAAAAAGTGCAAGGAAGGGAGAGAGGATAGTTGACTAAAGTTGGGGAAAAAAGATTTCCTTAAGATAAAGGGAAGAGCCTAGACAGATGCTAAAGAGAAAGTGAGAGGTTAAAAGGCAACAACAGACATACAATGTAAAGAAGATGCACCAGCCCTAACTGTTGGGAGAGAGGCTCTCAGAAAAAGGGAAGATTCTTTAGTTGTTTCCAGATCACAGTTGGTGAATAGGGGGTTGAGCAATAGGGTCTCAGCAGAGATAAGTCACCCACTCCCCTCCAAGTTCATGAGAGCTAAAGAGTAAGTTACGTCACATATAAACAGATTTGAAAGAAGAACATTAGAAAGATTAGCATAAAATTTTCAAAGAATTATTGGATGTGCTTTCAGATACTATGAGCTCGTTGTCTTAGACAACAGGCATGAGAGAGCTCAGGAATTAGAAATCTAATAAGAGGCACCCAAGGAGACATACAAAGGTGAGCTAAGAAGGATAATAGTAGATTGAGTCCAATTTGCTCTAATGGGAGACTGTATTTGGTAGGATTATCCAACTCAGGATGGTGAGGACGGACAAGTTTGCTTGAACAATAGATGCTTTTGGCAGACACAGAACCCATCAATTTCATCTCTCAATATAGGAGACCCCAGAAATCAAAATCTAAAAGTTTTAGAAACAACAAACACCTGGGCAAGAAAACAAAAGAGAATGTAAAGGAAAGATGGTACACAGATGCAAGAATCAATGCCTACCCTACATTTCTTAAAGAAAAGACACCAACCTAAGAATAATAATAAAAGGGAGGAATACGGGAAGAATTGAAAGGAAACAAAATATTAAGACAAAACTCACTACTTGAGAAAAAGACGAAGAAAGAAATGCTACTCAGGTCTGGAACTTTCAAAAGCTGAGGAAAGGCATGCCTCTAGAAGCACATGCCCCAGGTGTCGGCCCCCTGCAGGGTCTGTGGGCACAGGCTCCAGCAGCATCAACAGAGCCCTCAGTTCAGGAGTCAGCTGGGAGTGATTCACCAGCTGGAACAAGTGTGAGATCAGGATATAACACCTCCTAGACAGCAGGTCACCGAAACCAAAGCAATTCTTCAAGAGGCAGTGGCCTCCGGCAAGTGGCCCAGGACCGAAAATGCCTGTTCACAAGAGAACAAGGAAGTGATGTCATTGTATTCAGTGTAGAATGAGGACACCAGAATCTGAGTGCTTAGAGGCCAGATAGAAAGTGAGAAGTTTTGAATAAGTTAGAGAGGTTTCTCTAATAACAATGACAGTTACTGTGACAACTCTAAATTTCTAAAATTAGCAGTAAGAAAGTTTCTATCAGGAGAGATGAGAAGTTACAAAAACAGATCCCTCCTCCCTGCCACATCCCTCACGCCCCACTCCCCACCAAAGATGGAAGCCAGTGCTATAATTAATTCCCTTAGTGCAGATTGTTTTTCCTCCATTTAAGTTTAAGTTCATAGATCACGGATTCCTAAAACTGAAATAAACTGGCACCTGATGCAGGTGAAACCAAATTTTTCTCTGCCTGCCTTCTTTCCCTTACGTACCAATGAGGTTCAATAGTAAAATGGGTTGAACTATATTAGAAACTGTGTGTTTTTGAGGCCAGGCATTTTGTTTTCTAAATCCGGGGGGAGGAGAGTAGCATTGTCATGTAACTTCTGACTCCCACCTATCATGAACTAGGGCCCCAGACAAATTCCCCACACTTGGGTGAAGGAATAGTGATAAAAAGTGGCTAACAGGGGATACTAACATAGGCCAAGAAAACAGGAAAAAGAGAAGGCTTGGGTCCTTGAACCTTCTATCATCACATGCTGGGATCTGGGCCCAGGCTCTGCATCTCAGTGAAAGGACACCTCTCCCTTCCCCACCACCCCTTGAGTCCTTTCCCTTGAGTCCTTTCCCTTGTCCATGAATACAGGGGCTGCTTGGGATCAAGCAGTCTGGATTTGTGGGGCTAGCTGTATATGGGAATTCACTGGGAATACCTAACACCCAGCAGCAAGAGGCCTGGGCCCTGTATTAATCTAGCCTGTCAGGGAAGAAACAATATCATCCCATGGGAAGCAAAGTTGTGTGTGACTCTTCCCACACGGAGGAGTGGCCCAGTCCCAGCTGCTCACGATTCAAGCAGTTCTGCTCATTGCACCACACAGATATAATCTTATAGTCCATTGAATCTTTGACCCTTTCAGAGGGACACATGGGAGAGAAGGATTCCTCTTGTGAGGTTCGGAAAAAGCTACACCCAATCAAGTAGAAGATAGTTTGGTTCACAGCTGCTAAAAGAACTTCAAGTCTTCCCAGCTATCACAAAGCCCTCAGCTAAGACTGAGCAAATAAGAAATTGGAAAGCATGAAACTAATTTCTCTGGAATTCTAACCCACATGAGCAAGAAAATTTGATTTTCTGTTTTAATTCCTTCGGACTTTAACTTTCTTAGACTTTAATTTGCAATTGTTCTAGTATATCATAGAATAACTTCCTTCTCCATTTTGCTCTGTGAATGTCTGAGCAAGTCTTAGACAACGCTAGCACTTAGCCATTGATGAAAACATTTTGATCAAAAGTATTTTAGCATGATTATAGAATCCAAAATGTTTTCAGAAGTAACTGAAAGAATTATAGTCAGTTGTCCCACTTTCTTAAACTCAAAGATATAGAAACCAAAGGAGAACTTTGAACACTAAAGGCTTTATTATTAAACTTAAGCTCAGTATTTATGAAGTCGTCAGCTCCCTTTACCAAGAGACTTGCTGGCTGTGTCATAACCAGCAGTAGTTCCACCACGTCCCATTTAGGCAACAAGAAGCTAAGTGTAGGTTAGAGGAAAAAAGAAAAATATTTTGGCTGCCTGAATGCAGCTAAATTTCTCAAGCTTCAAAACGTCCCTGATCTCTAAAACAGCACTAGATAAGAATACATTATCTATGAATTGTCTAAATAGTTCTGACTGTATTTCAAAGTTAAATTTTTTAATAAGATTAGCCACAATTTTTTCTCTTTTCTCAATTAAAATAAGTATCACCCATTAAAAATAGCATTTGATTTAATTATGTAAGAAATGCATGTAAACACGACTGGATGTGTGCATGCATGTATTTGAATATATGTGTGTATATACATATTCATTCAGAAGATTAACTAGACATACCACCATTTTCACTGATAGAGGAAAAAAACTAACTGCTAGGACCACAAAAATTTGTTAAGTTAAAAAAAATTCATTTTCTAATCCTTTCTAAAAATAAAATATATAAGGCTTATAAATACTTGTGATCACTCACATTTAAGTATTCATTTTCAGTTGTCAGTGTGATTGTAGCAATAAATGAATTTTACGTCTTACAGTGTAACCAAAAAACTTATTTAGACTTAGGTTTTATAAACTTAATTAAATTGATAAGAAAGATACTATATCCTCCTTACTACAAAATGCCAACGCTCTGTTAGACTTTCTCATAAAAAGAAAGTTTTGTCTCTGTTTTTCATTTTTAAATCACAGTACGAAGAACAAAGAAATCATCTAACACAATTTCATTGAGAAGTTTTGGTAAAAGCCTAGAAGTGTCAGAACTATTACCACAAATGGAGCCTGGCATTTCAAAGAAAGAAAAAGATTTAATTTGATTTCAAAAGATAAATTGAAATAGAAACCACAGAGATGGAAATCTTGCAACCCTACTGAAACAGAGGAAAGTCTTTTCATAATAATTATTTTCATTTTTAACTTACTGCATTTTGAAGAGAAAACATCTGTACATCTAGCAAATGTGAGAGAAAGGGAATTAGTGAGCAAGTTCGAAAGATGTTTGAAAAATTCACATGAGCTATTTCAAGAACTAGAAAATATGCTTTCTTTGATGCCCTTGAAAATGTAATTCCAAAGAATTACTTTGAATTTAAAAGAAATCCTAGGTTCATAACAGACATAGATGCTCCAAGATTTTCTTCCTTTCCCCTTTATTTCTTAGTGACGCTCATGGAGATTTTTTCCGTAACAGCTACTGACTGCATTGGGGTACCACAGTCACAGTCAAAAGTCAGGATTATTCTCTGGCATGGGTGCTCCTTTAACTCAGAAAGGAAACACTCCTGTTAAGTGAAGCTTTTCACTGTCCCTCTACCAACCCATTTTGGAAGAGTTCTGTCTAGAGAGGAGATTAAAAGAAATCTTTCATCCAAAGGAAGCATGAGGATGACAACACAAACGGGATGTGCGAAGGAGCAGATGGATAATTTCATCTGTGACCCTAATATCACCAAAGATTGAGAGTATTAAGGGTTTCCTAAATCTGAAGTATATTAGTTTTTTAAATTCACCAAATATCAACTTTTGAGATAGTTAACAGGGAGTTAAAAGCCACCCTATGCCCCAGAGACAGAAAAGCAACTGGAGTTGGAAACTGTAGTAATTATTTTTCAACTGTGTTTTAAAATAATATAATTGTCTTTAGACACCGAATATTAAAGCTAGCATCTTTAATTTTTTTTTCTCTTCTGCTCCCTTGAAAAGAATGAGGATGTAGCAAGGAAAGATCCACAGATAGGAGAACATCCTGATTTTTACTGCTTAAGAGACCGTGAGCAAATCACTTCTTTTAAGCGGGAAAGGCCAGGATTATATCAAAGTCATACCCTGTGCCATATTATATCAAGCCCTAAACTTGAAGAATCTAATGATACCTATACTGCCTAGTTAGTGTGTTTGAAATGGTTAAACAGTAAAACATAGGAAGCATAACAGCGTCCAGGAAGATGATACAGGCACCCGAGCAAAAAATACACAGTCACAGGAGAGGCACACAGAAGCACACAACAGCAGAAAGACACAGACAACTTCAGGGTGTGTTGGAGGAAAGCAACTTCCATTAAAAGACAACTTTCCAAAGACTGTCCTGATAAATGGATATGAAATATGTCCCAAAGCAGAGCGGCACAGGGCAAAAACAGTAGGGACACCATGAAGATGACCGGCATAACATGAAGATGAAAGTGGCGCACCCTCACAGAATTTTAGGATCCGTAGTCTATGTCCCTGGTGGGAAAGATCAGGTAGGGAGCAGCCATTAATAGCAGCTGCCACTTAGTGAATGCCTACCACGTGCCGGACACTGTCTTAAGTGCTTTATATACATTTCTTCATTTTATCTTCAAAACTACCCTGCAACATAGACATTAGTAGCTCATTTTATTGATAAACACACTGAAGTGTGAAGTACTTGAGGAATTTCCTTTCAAGTAGTGTTACCACCATTTAGACTCAATGATTCTGACCTCAACACCCTGGACTCTCCCAGGATATCACGCTACTTTTTAGAGACTAGCACTATCCCAACATTTCACCTGTACAGTTGTGCCGCATTTCCCCATTTTTAAATTCAGCAAGCATCTTCTCCTTTTGAATAAAGGAGTTAGGACACCACTGCAAAATGAAAATCTTACCTATTTTGAAAATTTTTTAAATTAGTTAATATCCTCCCAATCAAGGGAAAGAGAATCCCTCCCTGAAAAGTATTTCATAAGCAGAAAATGAAGAGAAAAATAAATTTTTCTACTCCTTGAAATAGCTTTTTGGCATCTCCTCCTTCCCCAGCCCTCTCTGACACTTTTAGTGGTCAGTGTGAGAACTGCAGGCACCAGAGAACATAACAAGTGCCCATTTTAGTTTTCATGATAGTTCCCTGGAAGTTTTTCATTGTAAAATATGGTAAGTATTCCACATATTAGCATTTCCTGATGTTACTTAATAGAAAGAGAATTTGAAAACAAGTCTTTAAACAACCAAAATTGAAAAATAAGATCATTTTCTGACAGAAAATAGCTCTAATTTGGTTTCTTGGCAGATGAAGACTTTCTCAATTAGGTTAATGGCAAACTTTTTCCATAAATTTATAATTTAATTCTATTCATCTAAGGTCAAAATTATATTTAGAGAACACGATATGATAAAAGCATTTTACCAAAAATATGGTGGTGTCAAAGGTGTATTGAAATTAACAACAGTTCCCAATGCTTTCTGAATGTGTACAGTAAACAAGGTACCCCTAGTAACAGATATAATTAATAGCCATTTAATCAGTCTTAATAAATTATATTTGGAATACCTCCCAGAAATTGGGGAAATGAATAGTCTTAATGACTGAATAACAAATACTTCTATAAGTTGAAGGTTTTTATCCCTCAATTCTTGGCTTTCAAAAAGAAGAAGAAAAAAAAAACTGAAGCAGAACCTAATCAAGTTGTCAGCCAATTGCCAATTTAAAAATAATTTATAATGATGGATCGCTGTGTGATTTTTAGCATATAACTTGGAAGGAGTTCCAAGAATTGAATGACCTACTACGTCAGCCAGAATCCAGCCAGTCAAAAAGCAGAAACGAAACTAGACATCTCAAACAGAGGAGATTTAATATTGGGAATTGGTTTCATTGTTGTTAAAGCTATTAGAGAAAAAAAAAAAAAAAGAACTTGAAGTAACTCAGAGATAACTACAGGAAGCAGCTATAACGCAAAGGGTTGGGGGAATCCAGGGGAAGAGGTAGATTTACCAAAACCTAGAGGCTCAGAAGAGGAACCCCATAGAGCTGGTGCACAGCCCTCTGAGGAAGAAGGGGTACTTTGCAATTACTGTGGAGTGGGGCACAGCAGGGCTGGTTGTGACAGCACCAAAAGGAACCAGGGGATCAACCAACTGCCGTTGGAGTGTCACAGACTAGTATAGAGAAAACAGGAAGGAATTCCTCCTTCCCCTCTGCCTGCTTTCTAGTCTTTCCCTAAGGGTCCCTAGCAGAGGGGCCTGGGAAATACTCTCTTCTGAATCCCGGGGCCTGCATCCCACAGAAAAATACAGGAGAGTGAGTTTAGGAATAAGAAAGAATAGTAAATAAATAGCACTTGCAGCTATAACAAAACTCTATTCCAATCTACCTTTTTATATGAGCAAGGTTTTCAGTTGTCACATCTACAGAAATTAAAAAACAGAAGGTAGTGTTCCTTATTCTATAAATACTACTCATTCACAAGTATGTGAACTAATTAGGGAAATTAACTCATCTCATTATGAGTGCATTTCCAATAAAAGTTTTTGAATAACAATTATTTACCAAAATTGGTCATTTATTTATGCTGCTTTGATCAATAGTGAACTAATAATTAATGATTACAATCGAGATAAAGAAAGTTGAGCACTTAGAACACTATTGCCACTGGAAATCTAGTTATTTTAATTTATACATGTTTGTTTGCAGGAAATTATTAAAGAGTAATCAGTAAAGACTTCCAAGCATAAAAGTACATCACCTTAGGGAAAAACTGGGGGAGAAATGGAACAGAACACAAGTTCAAAAAGGAAGAGAAATGATGAAAAACTTTTGACTACTAAAGTGAAAATAGGTCCGTTAAATTTTGTCTATCAATACGTTATTATCTTTACATTTTTTGGATACACAAACATTTATTGGGTATATGTAAATTTTATTTGAATTGTCAACATTTACAATATTCTGAAAATTATATTATTTGCAGCTACTTAAAACTATGGTGAAAAATTTGGATATCAACCTAAAAATGTATGTGAGAGTACACAGCTCTTTGTTCATTTTTTCAATTATTTTAGGAGGTGAGCTAGCAAAAAGGTTTCAAGAGCACAGAAATAGTGTTGATGTGGTTACTGTCTGACAGTGGTTCTCCTCTTCTCTCTTTCCGTTATTTCCCTCACCTCCCATCCTCCCCAGAGACATTCTTTCCTTTTCTACTCCAATTTTCCTATTCTTTTTTGATTCAAAAAAAAGAAAAAAAATCTCACATTTTGCCTACTTTCCTTACGTTTTCCCCCAGACAGTGAGTCTGTTTAGTGAGTGAAAGTTGTCATCTCATTGGTTGAGAAACGTCACCTACTTTCTTGGAGTTTCCTCTCACATCAAAGCTTTTGACCTCGCTGTTGACATGCTGTAACTCCAAAAGAAAATTCATCCCAAGATGAGAAAGTAAAATGCTAAAACATATGGCTGTAAGTATGTCAACATTTCAATGTCCTTGCAAAGACAAGACCTTTTCAACAGCTTCTCTGAAAAATACGAGGTAATGAAATTTAATCCTTCAGGAATGGATTAGTGACTATAGAATAATCAGGAGGAGAAGAAATTGTTCCATTAAGTAACTTGGCAGTTAATTAGCTTCAGTATCTGCCTAATTCCACTCACCAAAACCTGCCAAATGAGAGCTGTCTAAAGAAGGTAAGAAGCTGCATGATTTCCAGAACTTCCCCACCCAAGAGGCAACCTTACTTCACAACGGGTAAATGCTGTTCATAGTGAGAAATTTTAAAACATTGGTTCTTTAACTCTCATTTTTGTCCAAATGATCTATTCAGTGAATGTCACATTTAAACATTTGGCTACTACAACATAATTATCATCAATATCAATTCAACTGCTAATTTCCAAAACTACTTGTTTGCTGGCATAATAAATTTACTCAAAACTATGTACAAGAATATAGGCATTTACATCTTTTTAAATTTCCTTTAAAAAAAAAAAACATAAGACTGTACTACTTTAAAAGCCAGACAGACGGTTCTTTCTCTGCAGGTAACTGCACTTTGAAGTAAGAGGGAGAACATGTCACGCTACTTCTCGCATCCAGAATGTCAGCATCAAAGATTCATTTTGTGATAGCACAACAGGTAATTTCTCAATCAGATTTTCTCCTTACCTTATCCAAATAGGGAGATTAGAAATAAGCATCAGATGCTTTGAGGCCGAGATTATACAATGTTCACCAGGAGGTAAAAGGTGAAACGGTCTAGAGGTCTGTAATTCATTTCATCATAATTACATTTCATTGCCTGTGGCTTCTCCAATAATTAAAAGCACAGTGTCAGTATTAAACAAGAGCTATGAGAAAATGTCAGATCCCTCACCAAAGAAACATCAAATTAGAGTAGGAAAGACTGTCAAAAGTTTGTTCCCTGAGTGAATACCAGAATATTTGGACGAATATATATACTTCTAAAGTTATAAAACGGAATCTGAGATTTTCAAATTTTGTTCATTTTAAGTCAAATGAGAATATAAAAAAAGACTTTGTCAGGTATATCTCCAGTGGTTAATATTTCAATATTTGTTTAATGAATAAATCAATAGCACAAAAATGTCATAACTTGAGTCGGATTGGTATGCTCTCAGAAGCAAAATACTTCCAAGTGTTTGGAATTGAATCTCTTTCCAGGTTAACACCAGCACTTTGTTTCTATGAGACTATATTTTTCTCACATTACTTTACCATTGAACTTCAATCAACAGAAACACTAATTTTAGAAATTTCAGGGCAGAAATAACCAATAATCCTTTCTTAGTAGCAGCAAAGTGTTAGTAAACAGCAATATTCAGAAGAGATGCACTCAAAACACTGGCAGAAACAAAATTAAAGTATTTCCCGCAGAAAACATTTAATTAATAGCTAAACAGCATCTATAATAATGAAAATCATTTGCTTCCTAAAAATCAAATGTCACCTCACGAAAAATCCTGCCAGCAATACATTCTCTACCCCATCCTTCCCCTCTAATTCATGGAAAGAGAATAAGCATGGGTTGCTTAGATCTGTGTCTCACTGAATTTAATAGTAAGTGACTGATCTGTTTATCTCCCTGGACTGTGGAAGGGATTTTTTTTTCCCTTGATCTTTCTGCAAACATCTCATTAGGCCATGTTCCACGTTAAAGTCAGTTGAGTTAAATTGACTTTAACCAGTGTTATCCAACATGGTGGACCAGTAAACTCTCAGGTCAGTGGTTAGCTTTTTAATAATTTTCCTTCATTTAAAACTGTGCATTTTCTGACAAATTGTTCACAAAACAATTGGAAACCTAATTAAAGCCCAAACCTAAGAGCCAATACAGAATTATATTAAATGCTCTCATCTTGGTGCTAAGCACCTGAAATAGCCTATGTTCTCTGTGTACCGGGTGTACCATTATCATATTTTACTATAAGAAATTAATAAGTGGTATTTCTCACCTGTTTTTGAAGACTGAAGCAGATGCCATGCTATGCTGCACAAATCCCCCCCTTCGCAACCAAGGCACTTATTTACCCCAGTACTGGGAGTTTCATCTGTTAACTGTTCACAGCTCACAGTTGAGTCTTTCCCTAGGCATCACCCTCATCCAAAAGGTGCTTCCCTGGCCAGCCCAGTGGCAGAGTGATTAAGCTCATGTGCTCCACTTCGGCAGCCACGGTTCGCAGGTTTGGATCCCAGGCTCAGGCCTACACACCACTCATCAAGCCATGTTGCGCGGGCACCCCACATACAAAATAGAGGAAGACTGGCACAGATATTAGCTCAGGGCCAATCTTTCTGACCAAAAAAAAAAAAAGTGCTTCCTTGCCAAGATTATGCCCCCTCCTTGAGACAAATTTGCATCCACAGCCTTACCAAACCAACTGCCATTTACTCAGCCTCTTATTTCAGGATCCTATTATCATCCCCACTGTGACCAAGGAGCCCAGTCCTACAACAGCGTTGCCCACCAACAATTCTGGCCTACCGAGAAGAGAGCTTCGCAGTGATGCTGGTGCCCTTCTCACCAGAACATTCCTGATGGCTTTGGTAAATGGCGTGTCTTCTGGGGCCTCTTGCAAGAACATAGTTGGCTGGTGGGTTTTTTGACTTTACGAAGTATATTCTCACTAGCATGCCCACTTCTCTGCACCTTTTCTATCATTTACCACAGCAATTCTAGGGTTTCTAGTCTGGTCCACTGACACAGTATGCCATATAACCACCTCAGACCAAGGAATCCACTTTATGGAAAAAGGGTAGGTAGCGGGCATATGGCCAAGAGGTCCACTGATCCTATTGCATACTATCCTCCTCAGAAACTGCTGGGTTGATAATACAACCAAAGAGCCTTTTGAGGAAGTATCTGAAGTACCATCTTGGAGATGATATCTTACAAGACATGGATCCATCATCCAGGATGCAAGGATACCATAAATCAGTGACCATTATGGTGCTGTGTTCCCAAGTCTTGGAAAACATGGGTCAGAGGAACAAGGGATAGAAGCAGAAGTGGCCCAACTTACCACCATTCCCAGGGACTTACTTTGGGATATTTGTGCTTCGTGTGCTACAACTCCAGGTTCTGTGGATATACAGGTCCTGCTTCCACTAGGGGATTCAAGAGTTCCATTAAATTTTAAGCTACATCTGCTGTCCGGTCTTTGGGGTTTCTTGTGCCAAAAGACCAACAAGCAAGGAAAGGAGCCACCATCCTGTCAGGGGTAATTGATTCTGATCAAGACTGCAGTTATGGAATAGAGGCAGAGAACATATTTGGCCTACAGATAATCCACTAGGATGCCTGTCAGTACTCCCTTGCCCAATTTTACAGTGAATGGGAAGTGAGGGAGTCACTCTCTGGAAAGAGCACCCCCAGGGATGGTCTGGGTTACTCCATCATGTAAGCCAACTGACCAGTAGAGGTATTAGCTAAAGATATACAGAATCTACAATGAATAGTAGGAAAGGACAATTTGGGGTTTGTTTTTTTTTTTGCACAGTCCTGAGACCAGCTGCAGTACCTGGGGCTATAGTACATCTCTAAACTTCCTTTTTTAAGTTTCTCCCAGTGAAAGAGACCAACTAGATTTCTGGAGGAGCTGATCTCAGATGGGCTGGACTTATTATGCAGATCAAATGGATTTGAGCAGTGCACTGTCACGGGTGCTATGGTACACCATCAAGATTCTCCCTTCAGGACCTAGTCACTCATTTCCACAGGTGCCGGTAATGTTTCCCACTGAGGGTTCACAGCTGAGCCCTTCCCTAGGGATTTTTATCTACTCATAGGAACTGCCTCATCTGAAATGAACCCATCCCCAAGAGCAGCCTGCATCTAATGATGGGTTGATTCAGGGGTACAAAAGTCTGGCCCCCTTGCCTCATATCAGGACAACTCCACAAAAACATTCAGTGCTCCCCTGTAATTGGCTGAGGTCTTCGCTACAACTGGATCATTCTTCCATTTCTTCCTCTGCTCAATCCTGGCTGCTTCTTCCTCTCACAGGACCTGTTGCCAAGAGCGCTCCACGACAAGCTATCTGCACACAAATCTCCACCTCAGGGTGTGTTTCTTGGGGGCCCAACAAAGGCAAAAGTGTGAAGACCACACCACCACATAGCTTGTATTTTACAGTTTATGGAGCATTTGCTACTTCCTCACATTCTTGGCACAGTTCCAGGAGAGAGGATGAATAGCTATTATTATTATTCCCACTGTGTAAGTGATAAAACTCAACTTCAAAGGAATTAAATTAATTTCCCAAGCACACAGGAAGCATTTTTTGTTATTTGTATTCCATTTCATTTCAGAAAAATATGAAAGATTCCCAGATTTATTTAGGGCTAAAATGTGGGTGTCCTGAATGCAAGTATTCTGATTTCTACTTCAGTGCACCAAAAAATAATAATGATAATAACAGTATGATCTATAAGACAGAATTAACCAGTTATTTTATTTGTATGGTTAAGTGATTCATTCCAAATAACTACATAATAACCAATGTCAAAGTCACAGAATTATTAATCCTTTTTTTAAGGAGTAGATAAATGAAAGTGAGCTAGCACTGCACTAAATTGAGAATATTCTGAACTGACCTCCCTACATTGCCCTGGGAAGCATTAACCATCCTTAAAGATATAAATCACCCCAGAGCACAACATGGGGTTGCATATATGTGAGGCCAGATGATCATCATCCATCTGGACAATGTCTGCCCATCTCCCAGAGGTGCCTCTGCCTTGATGTCAGCCAGAGTGAACTCCCTGTATATCTATTCAATATTTTAAATCAGACCAATTTAAGCATAAAATCTAATGTAGTGAAAACTTCTTCAGTCTTCTTATGTAATGGAATAATAAATGAATAAACAGTTCATTTCAACTTCTGTAGATGCCACCTTCAAAGGAGAACTTCCTAGACCTCAGTCATCACCAAAAAGAGTCTTTTTGCTCAACAAGCATACAGAAGGCATGCCTACAGGAGTGCCATCCCTCCCACTGTTCAGTTTAGAAGGTTGGATGTCTTCCAGCGCCTCCGCTATAGCAGTCTGGTGGAACTACTCTCCCGGAATGCCTTCAGAACCCAAAGCACATTTTTTAAGGTCATAGCACATTTTTAATTTCCATTTTTGTAATGAATCTCTATCCTGTAAGATTCTATTTATAGGAATAGAAGTCACATAGTCTAGGAGTCCTCAGAAAGGAAAACTGTCCCCTAAATGGAAAGGGACCCCTACTAGGCTGTTTAATTCTGTATCTGAAGGAACACTCATCCCTTCCCTCACTCCCTGAATCCTCAGTGATATTAACTGTAAATCAGAGCATACAGAGAGGGGTTCTTCAGTTTCCTTGCTCAGAAATATAAATAAAGCACAGTCATTCAATAAGATTTCTAGTTACTGTTTTATAATGGAATTTGTAAGGACTTTGCAAAGTTCTATAACATTTGTCACTTCTCCCTGTTTATTATTTGTGTTATTCCCTTCCTGCTTTCCTGAAGCATAGGGAATAGACTGTAGGAGGACAGCAGAGGGAAGCAGAGTTTGTGGAAAGAGGGAAATCCAAGGATTAGACTGGGGGGTAGCAGCAGCCAAAAGATGAGCCAACCGGTTAGGTCCCATAGCCTGGTACAAAGCAAGCAAGCAGATGGGGAGAGGGAAAGGAGGGAAGAGGGAGGGATGGAGACAATCAGTCAGCAACCTCCTCCACCCTAAAGGTTGCACTAGGTAGCTCATCCTAGAGCACCCCATCTCCTCACTCAATTAAACCATTTTTGAAAACAAAGTCTATATCTACTAATTCTCATTGATCTCCTATTTATACTCAGCAGCATGCTCTGCAAATACTGGACACTTGACAAATGTTTTTGTGTGGCTTAAAACTTAACCCTAGAAATGTATATTTACTGTCTCTAAAACTATCAGCATCTCTGTAGCTAATGTAAGATGCCTGTTCATTAGAACACATTTTTCACAAATTTCTGTGGTTTTTACCTTAGCTTGTCTGTTAAACGATAGCACTAAACTCCTCTGGAAGTTTTCGCAAACTTGTGTTCTTTTTTCAGTGCTATAGCAAATCATTCACTTGATGAGTTAGGGAGTCAACCGAGCATTTGGTTGTAACACATCCTAAAAGTAACTTAGGCATGTCAATGTACCCTCATAAAAATTACTTCTAACTTCTGCTGCATAGAGTTGCTAGATATTAAACAGTTTTGCATTCGAGATGAGGTGGGCAACAGATGTGCATGTTCACCAGAGGTTGAACCAGAGTAATGGTTCCTGTATTGAAGTGCAACTAAGCTTACAGATGCTAAAGTAGCTGCTTCACGTATTCCTAACCTGCTATGTCAGGACAAATGGGCAAAGACACAGCACTTCTCTGAAACAATTCTGTCTTTATTTCTATTACAAAATTTATCTCTCCTTTGTAATTTTGTTTTGAAATAAATAGAAACTAACAATTATTACCAACGTTAAAAGCAAAAAAAAAAAAAAGACTAAATTTTGAATTATTACATTTATTACATCTTGAAATAAATCTCCAAGGAAGATAGCTCAGTCACCTATATCAGCTTCATTATCATATACCTATGTTATTTTACTAATTTTGGTAGTTTACATTCAAATTCCCCTTCCAAGATTCCAGAAGAAAAAAGAACCTCAGCAAACTGAAAATGTTAACTTACAACTTCCAGTGAACAGGGTGAAGTTTTCTTAATACATTATTCTTAAATAATATCAGAACCAAATGGAAGTACACAAATAGTTTCAAAGTATCTCAATAAGCATCAGTATTTTCTCAAAGTCCCTAAATCTTTGGACCATAAGAATAAGAAACATGTTTTAGTTTTGTGTCATTAGACTTTCAATCCGCAGAAAAATTTACAACACAAATCTTACCTCAGGATTTTTCCAGGAAAATTTGTTGAAATCATAAGATTTTAGATAATCATTCTTTGAATTCTCTGAGATTTGGGAAGATCGCTGAACACTATTCATTAAAACTAAACTGTTCTAATTCTACTGCATCCCAAAGGTCCAAATTCACCAAATCATGTGTACAGTTGGGTGTTTAATGTTTCATGTAAGCTTATTTATCCTCTAAATAAGGGCTGTAATCCAGTTAATGCAGTTAGTCTGTACAACAAAGAGAATACTGTACTTCATATTTCAGATATATTGTTTACACATGGTTCCCTATCTTAATCTTTGAAGTGGTGGATAGTTATCATTTGGGGAGAGGCAACGCCAACTCCTTTTTCATTTGTGGAGAATTCTCAATTGCTTATGTTACTGGTGAGATAGAGGATCCCACCTCTAACCATAGAAGCTTAAGGGAGGAGGTAGAATCTATCCCTGGGATCCAGGACGCAGGCACAGGAAGTAGGCCCCACGAGTCAGATATCCAATATTCTTCCCCAAGACTTTAGATCTTGAGAGAGGAATGTGAGGACAAAGGACAAGTTTAGCAATCAGTCACTATGAAGCTGGTGGTAGCAAGAGGCCATCAGAAGTGGGGTCCAGTCACAGAGGTCCATCAGCAGTGGTCCCAGTTGTAGCATCCTAACAAGATGGTTCTAGTGGCCTGAGGTGACCCAAGCTGTGGTTTCTACTGTCGGTGGTCACGGCCTGTTTTCTGAGCCAGGCCTCTACCTTCCCATTGAGTTTGTGAGCTATCTAATATATTTCTAATAAATTTCCTTTCAACTTAAATTATCCAGTCAATTTCAGTTACTGGCAACCAAGGACCCTGATTGACATGGTCTTAGAAAATCATTCAGAGATTCAGTATATATATATATTTGCAGGGGAGGATTCACCCTGAGCTAACATCTGTTGCCAATCCTCTTCTTTTTTGTTCTCTCCTCCCCAAAGCCCCAGTGCATGGTTGCACATCCTAGTTGTAAGTCCTGCTAGTTCTTGTATGTAAGTCGCATACACAGCATGGCAGCTGATAGACGAGTGGTGTGGTTCCACGACCAGAAAACGAACCTGGGCCACTGAAGCAGTGTGAGTGCCGAACTTTAACCATTAGACCATCAGGGCTGGCTCTGATTCACTGTCTTTTAAATCATCTTTCATACTGTTTTCTTTTTTGCACATTGGAATAATATTAAGGTGATCCTCAACCATCTTTGTTTGACCATTTGGGAATTACAGGCTGTACCCCATTGGATTTGGTAGCATAAATTTTGAGCTGTGGATTTTCTATTTTAAGTACTCAAATATCCCTTCACTCTTCATTTCATTTGTTCTTATTTTCCAAAATGGCATCTTTATATACTGTGTATAAGCAGCCTATATGTTTGGTTTTTTCTGCTTTAATTTTTTCCTATTTTAATAGAAAACTATTTAAGATTGTATCCTTTTCTTCTCTAGAAATTGTGTTTCCTTGGTAATAATAAAATTTCTCCATTCTGCCACTAATCCCTGGTTTGTTCCCTTAATACTTTCCCACGAATATTGCAATGGATTTCTGCTTAATTGCTCTTAATGAGTTTACTTCTTCATTAATATAATTGCCATTAAAATAACATTTCCTAAATCATGTTCCACAGAAACTTCCATAAATAAGTGTTGTGAACACTGAGTAAACTAAACAATAAAAAAGTTAAGCAAGTTGTTCTCTGCAACCCTTCTCAGAGCCCTTAATATACTAGTGTGCTTTGTAAATCTCTAAGAGAAAGATACAACATACACCATTTCCTAAGATTATTTGCTCATGGGACCATTTTTGCCCAGAGCAACTTTCAGTATGGTTCCTCAGAGCCTGGTTTAAAAAGCACTACACTGGAGAGAACTTTCTAGAATGCAAATCATACATCCTTCCTGATTAAAACTCTTCAATGACAGTTCATCATCTGTTATAGTAGGGGACGGCAAACTACAGCCTGTGGGCTAAATTCGACCTGTCTTCTGTTCTTGCACAGTCTGTGAGCTAAGAATTGTTTTTACATTTTTTAATGTTTAAAAAAATACTATCTCATGACATGTAAAAATTATATAAAATTCAAATTTTAGTGTCCATAAAGTTTTATTAGAATGCAGCCATTTTCATTCACATGTTGTCCATGGCTGCTTTCATGCCGCAATGACAAAGCTGTCCTTATGATGGAGACTTTGGCCCACAAAGCCTAAAATATTTACTACCTGGCTTATTGCAGAAAAAGTGTGCTGACCCCTGTACTCTTGGATAAAGTCTAAATTCCTTACTAAGCAAAAGACCCTTTAAAATCTAGCCCATGCCCTCCTATCCAGACTAATCTCCCACACTCCACCACCTATGTTTGAAACCCAAAAGAACTGCTTGAAGTTACACTACCTCCTGTCTCCAACTCTTTACATATGATGCTCCCTTTTCCCAAAGTCTCCTTTCCCCCTCCCCAAATCCTTGACAAATTTCTACTCCTCTTTCAAGATTCAAAGTGTTCCAGTCAGATTGTGTTGTCCTAAGTATAAGAATTGCCTTAACACTTACTCTCTCCTCTGATTTTCACGCACTATTAGGTTACTTATTATATTGATCATATTCACCTGTGTATCCCCAGTGCCTAACAAGATGATTAACACATCAATGATAACAAATGTGGCAAAGAAAAAGGGAAAAGGGAAGGTGAGAGAAAGGGATCAAGAGAGAAAAAGAAGAAAAAGAAAGAGGGAAGAGCAAAGAATTTCTTTTGCTGTTCAGAGTATAGTTCATTTGCTAGTACAAAAATTTCAATTATCCAGAATTTAATTCTCCTCTGAAAAGTTAGTTTATGATTATAAAACTCAAAGGGGGCTATTTGAGATATTAAAGGCTATTAAATTGATTAAATATAGATACACATAACATCTGTTGACAAAATACACTTACTATGCAACATTTATTGATGACCATTTATTGTTCTATACATGTTATTACATCAATTTTTTTATTTTTCAAAAACTCATATTTTCCTTCTAATCTTGTGAAAAACATAAAGGAGTCTTCCGGGTTAACATTTAATCTGTCATACTTATTAGTTTAGATTGTACATCATCCCTAAAAGTATTATCACAATTTTTGACACAGGAATTAAGAGACTGTTAACTAGTATTAACAAATTTGCAAAACGTTTTCCTTTTTAAAAGAGTTATTAGCTGCTCAAGAAACAATTTGGAAGGCATTTTTTTTCCTGTAACAACAACAAAAACATTCTAATTCCATTTCAAAAGTAGATTTCTTGTAGTTTACTAACTTCAAAGCACTATATTTTGGCTTTTCTCACAGAAACCACTTCACCAGATGTTTGAAGGTTCTTGTGTACACATTTGTGACTTCAGAGATAAATTTATTGACTACATTTACTGGAAAACAGCCCTTCCACAAAGGGAATGTAAATTTCATGCTAAAAAATTTATCATACGTTTTTTTCTCTAAGGAATTTTAGTACTAAATTAATTCTTTAAATTATTGATTAAACTGGCCAAGCTTTTTAAAAATAAAGTTTCCAAATATCCCTTAACTAAAAGATCATTTTGGTAGAGCAGAAATATAAACCTTAGGCAAAAAATAGCAATGCCCCAAATTGGGCATATATAGGAAGAAACTACTCAGCATTTCTGCCTGACTCTGCATGGCCTGCCTACTTGCTATGCATTGCTCCAAAGAGTCATCTTAAGACTCAAATGCTCTTAGCCCAGTGGTAGCCTCTTTGTAGCATATTTTTCAGACCTTGCAAAAAAGCAGGAATACTTACATGCGAGTCAGAGCATAACATGGTAACAAAAAAAATATTTAATGGGAAAACACCAGACATTTATGCATCTGGCTTCTTCTCAACATGTTTTCCCGACAGAAAGCTCAAATACGGTATTTTTCAGTTAAAAATCAGATACTTGGAAACCCCTAGTTTATTTATAAACCAAAATGTCAGTTTACTGATAATGGGAGATACTAAAATGTCAAAATATTTCTTCCCACATCTGAATTATCCCTTCCCTAAAGTAGGAAGTAATACTCCTGGAGGTTTGCATTAAGAGGCACAGAAAAGGAAGCAAAGTACAGAAGCCCGTCACTTCTTCTGAGAATTATATATAAGAAAACACTTGGTAAACTAGCTTGCTCTTAACTTACAACAAACATATTTCTTAGCCATTCTCATATCTTTGAGTCTTCTCACATGCAAGGTTATGGTAATGAAATTCTATAAGACAGACGTTTCAAAGAAAGTATTGAGGCCTAGACCAACTCCTAGAGGATGCTTAATGTTGTGAGCGTGGAGGTGTAGTGTAGATATAGGTGTGTCCCTCCCTCTCCAGATTGGACATCTGTCCACACTCAGGTTACATCTTTATGTCATTCTTGTCACATGCCCAAGTTTCACAGCTCTCAGGAATAAACCATGTTTCTATGTGGTTGTAACCAATCGTATGCTTGCTGTTTCATTCATTGTTCAACAGATATTTCTGAATCCTTTCAATAAATACTAGGCTGAGTCATTCCTAAGACATGCAAATTGTATTCCTTATAGAAGACACTTATTCCGAACCTTAAAAAGGACTATAAATAAGTAGATGTATCCATATTTTACACTCAGGTACATGCAAAACAAAAAATAGTCTAGTAAACTTCCAGGAAACAGCTAATCACTTTTCTCTCAGCGGTCTCCAGCGAGGCTGACAAGACAGAGCACATGGTCCAGCCCACTGTTTGAAAGTACTTCATTAGTGGTGATGCTTTGGGCAATGGAGTATGTACAGTTAGATGCCAGTGCAATAATGAAAAACAATGAATCACCACTGGAACTTTGCAAAGAAGCATATTTTGCGATTAAACCTATTTTGTTGAAGAGGAAAGAACATCAGAATAAAGTTGTTCTGCTTTACAATATACACAAAATAGTCTTCTGTAACATAAAATCACAAAACAGATAATACATTACAAAGAAGGTTTCCATATAACAAAATTAGTATGTATTCACATACTAATAGCTCATTTATTTTGTTAATAAATACTTATTGGGTACTATCCTGTGCAGGCATTGTTCAATGGATACAGCAATTACACTGTAATTCCTTCCTTCGAGGAGTCGCAGTCTAGAAAAAGGTGGCACAATAGAGCTATGGATAAAAATCATTGCTATTAAAAAGAAAACAAAATGAGAGTGTCAGAGAAAAAAGAATCAAGGCAAATGGAAGAAAAAAACATAAGTAATACCAAGTAATGCAAATTTGAGAAGTCCCAAGGCTTAAGAATTGAATTCCTGGGGCACTGAAATGACAGGCAGAGAGAGAATGAGAGAGAGAGATTCTTTCCCTTTACTGTTTTCATATCACTTTCTCAAATTTGTTTAATCCTCTACAGAGAGCCTGGACAAATTTAATCAACCAACGTTTCCTTTAGACAGGCATTATGATTTCTAGCAGTATATTCAAATATAGTGACAAATTCACCTACAAGGAAAACCATCAGTTTGTCATAAAGAGACTTTACTTTTACCTGAAAAGCATTACAGTAAAGCGAACTCAATGAGAACTCTCAGCCACCAAGAGAATACTTTGATTCACTGAAACTTAAATTCACTTATTGTACACTTTTTCTCTAATTATAAAAGTTTTCCTGTTTCTTCAGTCTATTTCTAACAGCAAAATACATTTTCCAAAATTCAGAACACAGTCAGCAAACAGATAATTATCCATCAAGGCCTAATGAGCACAAAGAAGCTGTGTCCAGACTACAGTAGACTTAGCCTCATAAGGGATTAAAATCTAAAGGAGCTATTTCTAACATCAAGTGATCTTAACTGGAATTCACTATCTTTCAGGGAACTAAAAAGATTCTTCTACCTGAACTCTCTAAGCCCAACAAACCAACTAGGTAATTCAATTATTTATTTACGGCATATTAGAATATAACAGAATTTTGATTTCGATTTCTAAATGTTAGAATTTACATGCCTGATGACATCTTTAAAATATGCTATATCTCCATAGAGACTTCTAAAGCCATTTAAGTGCTCCTCAACAGCCAGGATAGAGTTCAGTTAAGTGACAATGAAATACCTATGACTGTAAACTTCATAGATAATATTATTCCATTTCTAGCTAGATGCCTTTGCCGCAAAAAGAATGGGGCTGAGCAAAGCATTTGGGCTGCAAAAGAAGATCCATTAGCTTGTTTATTAAGCCTGGAAAGAAAATTTCCCTAGTGGAGTGTCATCTTTAAATTCACCAGATCCAAATGCCCAGCTTCAAACATTTGGAATTTGAAATCTCTCTCCCTGTGGCACCACCTTTTAACTAAGAATAAATCAATCCGTGGAAAGCGCATTTGTGCAACAGAGCAGCATTGTATGCAATGCTTCAATCCTGCAACCTCTCCCCGCTAGAGAAGATGTTGGAGATGTTGGAACCCAAGGAGGCTCAAACAGTGCCATCCCATTCCCCCGAATTCTGAACCAATTGAAAATTAAGACAAACACACGAGGCAAATGGGAGTCCCAACTACCATCTTTGTCCTGGTAAAGGCTGAGTTGGAAGATATAGTTTAGTGTGAGAACTGACTAGGCCCGAAATCTCTCTGCCCTCAGGACAGACTTCCACAGGGAAGTCTGAGTCTGTAGAGCAAACATTTACACAAGTCACTGTTCCCTCTCCTCCAGAGTGGAAAGGGAAGGGAAAACAAACTCAAATGCCTTTCATTTAGGACTATTGATAGGTTAGCTCCTGACAATTGGTAAATGCAGATCAATACTGTTTCCTGCCAGCCAGATAATTCAATCAACCCTGATCAGAGAGAGTAAGGAGTAGAGTAGAAGCCCAGGCATGTTGAGGGGAAATTTCCCCTGAGAGAAACCAGAAGAGTAAGTGGTATCTCATGTCACAATTCATGAGAATCAACATACAGTGGATTTCTGTCCTGCCAGGTGACCCCTTGATTCTACAGCACCACACAGGCTTTACTGGGGAGACTTGGAAGACGAGGGTCAGAAAAGACAAGACTCCAGTCCCCCATCCTGCCACCATCCCACAGAGAAGCGAATGAGGACCAGGGTGTTCTCCGCACATGCAGCAAGCATTCACGTTTCAGGGGAAGGACTCCACCTCGCTATGATCTCTCTTCTTATAGGGCAAACTCTAGAATAATCTCTTGGGGTGCCAGCTATTCACAGGAGTTGCCAGAGGAAAGCAAGCTGCCCACCACCTGGGGGCCACGTCTTCAGATACCGCTGATTCTGACAGAGAAAAGGAAACCACCAGTCCCGTGGGATACTAAAATTGGGTGGAGCCCCTCCTGCTGGGTGATGGAGGAACCTGGCTCATTGTTCAAACTACCCAAAGTGAGTTCACAGGATCATTGTTGAAGAATTCCACTTGTCATATCACAGTTTCCCTTATTAAGGAGTATGTAAAAAGAGAGAAAGTTAGCAAGTTTTCCTGCTATTATAATTTCCAGATATTCTGAAATAGAGGTGAGCTCATGTGAATGTTTAAAACATATTTGATGGGACAGCATTTAATAGGAATACTTACTTCTTTAACAACTACAGAAATGAAAGATAACGTGTTCTTATCAATAAAATTGGCTTCTGAGTTTTTATGAGGAATTGTTCTACAAACATGAAGAAACAACAGCAATGAATTGGTAGATTCAACTCAGCTCTAACTGAATCAGTTAACAATTCACTGGGGCAAAATGAGAGTATGCGAGTACTCAAAGGAAAAGAAAGCAAGCTTGAAATGGGGAGATCTTGACCCTTTCATGACAATCTTGTCCTTCAATGGAAAGACAAAAAATTGGACTTCTTCAAATAAATAAAGTTCTAACATGTGGTCTAATAGAGATGTGTTTCTGAAACAACATATGTAATACTAGAAGAGAAATTTCGCGTTAGCAAATGGTGGACATTCATTGACTAACAATGAATTCTCGTTAATATTCCTGCTTGATGGAAATACATTTTAATAGTATAATAACCTCTTCAATTAATTAATTCTGCAATCATTTATCACAGTGTAACAGCTGCTGAAGCAGGGTAACAGTTTAGTAAAATGTGGTGCTTATTCACTTTCACACAACAGTGAGCTGCTTAGACTCTGTTATATAATCATAGTAACGCCATTCATACATCCTTTCAATTACATCCATTCAGTTATGCAAACCAGAAAACCACAGAGCAGGGTGGCCCAGAAATGCCACAGAGAGAAACTGAAAGCAACTTCCAATGTCACTTTACCACCCCTTATTTTCTGTTTTTACTTTACCCATTTTTTTTTTCTTTTCCTTATTCATCCTACTTTCATTGCCATCCTTTTTTCCTCCACTTTAACTCTTCTCCCTCTTACCTATTTATTATACCTGTCACGGATTCCAGAAGTACTGCTTGTGTAACATGGTGAATTAAGAGAAAGCTGTCAGTGTCAACATCCCCTTCACTACAAAAGGAAAGATGGCCCCTCTAAGAAAGAGCATGTGGAATCTTCCCCAAAAGGGAGGACACGGAAAAAGAAGCCTTGGAGGGTCGAGGAAGAAGCTAGGTGGGTAAGGCCCTCCACTTCTACCAACAGAGCTGAAGAGAGTGGGGAAAACCAGGAAAAATGACCAGGCCAGTAATGCATAAAGGGGCCCCAGCCCAGCTGCAGATCAAGCAAATATTGTGTAAACATTTTCTAGCAGTCTTCGCTTGCTTAAAACAAACAAAAACTCAGGTCCCAAAAGTACTCTGTGGCCCTACCTACCTCTGTTCTGGGGAGAGGGCAGTGCCTCAGAGGGAACAGTAGCATACTGTGTAGGATTTTGGGAAATTCTGGGGATGTAGACAAAAGTCCCAGAACATGACCAATATTTACTTTCTTATGTCCTTGAAAAGTGGGAACTTAACATCTGAATTAATTTGATTTAAAAACATGAATGATGTGATAATTCTTAAAGAATTATAAGTAAAAATGTGTATTCCTCATTTCAAAGATAGTCATCAATACTACAGAAGTTGTTAAATGCTTCCTTGTGTCATAAGAATTCTATAGTCAATCATCTCTGTCCTGAGGTTTAACACAATTAAGACTATTAAAAAATCTCATATGATTTCTAACCATAAAGGTATCAGTCATGCCAAAGAATAAAGTTAGGAGCTTAACTCAGGCTTCTTGTACTTCTCCTTCCTGCCTCCTTTTTCTGATTCTAGCTTCTTTGTTGAAGTAGAAAGTAGAGCTTAGAGAAAAGTGCCCAAGACATTCTTACCCATCTTGTGCAGTTGTAGTCTTCCCTCAGCCAAAAATGTTCTCCCTGTGGTGGTCTCGGTGAAATGCTTGTTTTATTGAGGAGCGCACAGTTGACTTCTATCAGGTGTCTCTTAAGATAACTCCCCACCGTATAGCCTTCTGCTGTGGAACATCTGCTCTGGCTCAGTGCTTCCAGCCCCACCTCAAAGGCCGTCATGGGTGATCAAGCACACGTGGTTCCTCTGCATCAGGTAGCCCTACGTAAAATTCCACATCTTTGAGCTCTAAACAATGGATGCACAATCTCCTCACCTGCTGCTCCTTCTCTGCCTTGTGGTTGCTCTGTTCGCCCCACCAGTGCTTACATAATTGTGGAGCAGATCTGCAAGGCTGCCATGGTAACAGACATCTAATCCAGAATTGGGATCCCAACGTCATCCTCTTCCAGGCACCACCAGTTCCTGTGAGGTATTCTCTTAGGCCCCACTTTTATAGGTTTGTGAGGGGATGACTATAAGGAGAGAAAAGCCACAGTACTTCATGCTAGCTCAAGAACTCAACACCACAGTAAGTATCCTTGAAGCCCATAACCTTTGCTGATACCCACTGGTTGGAGTAGCAGGGCAATTCAGCTGTTTCTTTTCATGTGACTTGAAAAATTTCTTATCGAGGTATAACTGACTATGACATTATATTAATTTCATATATGTATTGTGTACAAGATAATGATTCAATATTTGTGTTTATTGCAAAATGATCACCACAATAAGTTTAGTCAACATCCATCACAACACATAGTTACTTTTTCATGGTTACATGAAAACTTTTAAGGTCTACTCTCTTAGCAACTTGCAAATATGCAACACAGTACTATTAACCATAGTCATATATGTCATGCTGTACATTACATACCCAGGACTTATTTATCTTATAACTGGAAGTTTGTACCCTTTGACCCTCTTCATCCATTTTGTGTGATCTCATGTGATTTGGTTTTTTTAAAATTATTTTTGTACCTTTAAAAATTGATGTTTAGTTTATGCTATTTCTTAATAGGATACAGAGGAGAGATCTCAAGACTTATTGATGGCTCTCTGTAGAACATGGAAGCACTCATTAGTTTTCTGTTTTGGAGTTTTAGCAGAAATTCCAAAATAGGAAAAGTCTCATTCACCATCCTGTTATACACTGCAAACCAAAATTTGGGGAAGATGAGAATTTTTTCAGGCTGCACTAATCCCAGTGTTTTTCCTCACAGCAACAACATTTCCAGAGGTCACTGGCAGTTAGGAGTCACTTCAGTGAGGAGCCACACCTTCGTCTTTTTCATTTTGTTCAGGTCTTTGTAAAGGCAGATGGAAATGAGTATGTGACTATAGAATGGGCCTCCTCTTTGGAAGGAAAAACATGAAATCAAAACTATGAACTCTGCTCGGAGAAATCTTTGTAGTTGCTTTGTCCCTTTAGTCATTTCCTTTTGCATTCACTGCAATTATCTCAAACGCTTACTTCATTTCTCACATTCAATTTTAAGTTTTTTCTATTCCTTGCTGCTTCTAAGTTATTTATTAGATCTGTAATAGTGTTATTTTGGTTCTCAATTTGCATTCTTATTTCTGCAATCCGTCTTTTCATCCCATTCTCCTCCTTAATCATCTTATCTTTGAGCCCTGGTTTTAATAAATTCATGTTTTCAGTAGGTTTCTCTATAGAGTGAATCAACAGGAATATGATTTCATGGTAATGTTTTCTTTTAGATCGGGTTCTTTCTGTGTTTTGTATATTAGTTTCCTTCTCTCTTTTTCCCTTGGTATGTATACATAGGCTTTTGTATGTTTGGTTTTGGTTGTTTGCCATAGTTATGATTCTTTTCTGTTTTATTTTGATTGCGTTTAATGTGGGAAGCTCTGTCCAGACCATGTTTGCTCTGATGTGTGTGTGGAGATTGTCCTGATTTCCCTTCTACCAAATCTGGGACAGTGTATCTTGCAGGCTCTCTCCACTTCTCTGCTGCCCAAAATCACGGGACTGGAGGAGAATTGTCTTGGCCAGGCCAACTGCGATCCTTGCTGGGAGACCCCAGGCTCTGATCACTCTGATATCTAGTACCAGGGCTCACTCCATGCCCCCATGGGTTTCCCATTCCCCAGCTTGGGCTTGTTACCCCAACTCAGCACAGCTCTCTAAATGGAAAGACCTTTGCAGAGGTACCATAATGCTATGTAGGGGCTTCTCCTGTCCGATTTTTTCTTCACATCTCCCAGGCAGATCTGGGGTGTAATTCTTTGGGATACACCATCCCTAATACAGAACTTCTTCCCTGGTACCCAAATCCTGCCCTTCTTCTCTGCCCACAGTTCCAGAATCTTGACCTCCATTATAATTCGTTCTCATCACACATTCTAGGACCAGTTCTACGATGAGAGTGGAGAAAGAAAAAGGATTTGAAAATACATTAAGACTCTGTGAGAGGTGCTTTGTATACTAGCTAATTTAATTTTCACAATACTCCTATTTATTTGTATTAAGAAAATAGGAAATTTAAGAAAGTTTAATAACTTGCCAAAATGAGAGAGAGGGAGAAGGAAAATTTTATCCTAGGTGTGACCAACCTCAAAGCCGTGCTTTCTCTGCTACACCCAATAGTGTGCTGGTAAATGTTTAACAACCATTTGCGAGGGGGTGGGGTGGGTAGTGGAAGTGCTGATTTGTGACATTTGCAGTTCCATGGTGTAAAGACTCCCACCATGATCACTTACAGGCTAATTGAAATATACACAAAAGGCTGGCTGGAACATCATATTAATGTCTATTTTTAGCAACAAAATAATATTGATAATGAGCCAGTTCATATTACATATTAGTCTGACACATTGCAATGTGTAATACAAACCAAAATACTAAGGAAAACCAATCTGAGATGTGAAAAGTTATACAATAGCTTTTTTAGAAATATTAATCATGAAGGATTTATTGTAAAGATTGTTCACACTGATTCAGCGTCTTGAAGCTCTGTAAGTGTTTTTGAGATTATCCAACACACTAAAGTGATGTGACAAACATTCAGCTAGGAGGGAAATCCTCATTGAGAGGTTTCTTAAGAAAAACTACTTACTTGATTTTTCCAATTCCACGCACCAGAATTTTGATTGTAATATTCCAAGAGGGTCTACCCAGATCATTATAAATAAATAACAAAGCTTAGAGGGTTCCTTTTCCAAGGGCCTCTATGAAAATGACAAACATGCTTGCTTGCAAACAATTGAACACAATCTCTAAAAGAGAAGTGCTATTCGTAATACAATGGCTTTAACCAAGTTACCAATACATACATAAGCATAACTGACACTCCACAATAGAGTTCTGATATCAAGTTCCAAACGGACTAAGAAACTGTTAAGAATCTTAGCCATTGAGGCCCAAACAGCATCCATCCCAGAAGCCTAGACATCTCTCCTCCATTGCACATTGTCATGATACCCTACAAGGGTGGCACCATTAAGCATCCCTTTGATGGCACCAGCTCATGGATATTACTCTGTAATCACTTGACAATCATTTTCACGTGCGCCCCATGAAGTTGTCCTCACACAAGCTCAACCTCCATCAATTACCTGTTGTTGGCTCAGGAAGTCAATGACAAGGGCTGGGAGCTCCTCCATTTTTAATAATATATATTACCATAAAGTTTCATTACAGCAACAAAAGTGCAACTTCCTGTGGAGGTCCCTGTAGGAGATCTGACCTGTGACTTGGTTATTTAGATACAGATTGTTAAATTCGCTAATTTTGCCTAATCCCTTGCTGCTGCCCCTCCTTCTTTCCCTCCCTTTTGGTCATTTTATTGGCATCATTTGCACTTTCCGCAGCAGGTAAGGAGGAGAAAATACATGTGATAAAACTCAAGCAAACACATTCTTCAAAATGTAAGGCAAACATTTCTACTGAAGAGAAAAATTAAAACCATCGGCTAACATAAGATGTGTGATGGAATTAATAATTTGAATATTCTAATCAATCCTTCCCTTGTAAACCTGCATTAAAAGGACTAACTATAAATATTACATTTTTATGTGAAACAAATTGTCAAAGCATAAGTCTGTTATATAAAAAGCAGTTTAAGCAGAGATATTGTAAATCTGTTGCCATAAAAAAATTCCGTGTCATACTCAATGATTCTAATTCTCTTAAAATGTGCATCATGGCAGTAAGTATAATGATCTCATTTGACTATATTATAAATATGGTATATAATTTTTGAATAACCAGACGTTCAGATTCCTATAATTTTCCAGAGGGATTACTACC
Source organism: Tapirus indicus (assembly GCA_031878705.1). Lineage (NCBI taxonomy): Eukaryota > Metazoa > Chordata > Mammalia > Perissodactyla > Tapiridae > Tapirus > Tapirus indicus. Next base: position 10,138,647 of record CM062918.1, read on the forward strand.
AAAGAGGTAAAGTTGGGATTAGAAAAACCAGTCTAGTTTTTATTTTCTTTTGAAATACAAAAAAATCTTAAGACGACCATGGAAAACAACTAAGAGAAATTACCACTGGACACATCTAATTCCTCTCTTTTAACGCACAGCTACTTAGAATGCAAACCAACTCACCACTGTCCTGAACTATTCTCTCCAATTTCTGAATGTCAAACACTTAGAGCCATTGTTGGCTGTCAGAGTACAAAGTCTGTGGAAGCAGAGAAAGTGGACATTTGGCATTCAACACTTGGAGAAATTAATTAATTATTTAATTAGTGTAAGAGAAAAGTATCTATACAAAGATCCAGGCACCCAGTCTGTCATAGAAATGTCTCTGAAATGGTAAAACACATATTAAGGAACTGGGAAAAGGGATAATATTTTATAAACTTGTATGAGTGCAAATTAACTCTTACATTTCAATGATAAATGGAAATCTCAAGTATAAAAAAATATATTTAGTCATAAGGAATCCACAAAATTTCTGTTTGCATAAGAATATTTTTTATATATTTCTTATGAAGTTATTAAAAGCTTATATTTTCTATTGCTCCAAACTAAAAAGCAAGCTCAGTTTTATCTTAACATTTATATAATTAAAATGCATCTTTCTTTCATTACTTTTCAAACACTCACTAAATGATTTCTTCATAATTTACCACTCAGTGCTACACAGTCTTCAATACATAAATAATGATAAATTTGAACATTAATTGGAAAAAGTGTTCATGAACGTTTTCCCTTGAAGATCATTTCATCTGCTCCTATTTCAATTAAAAAATGTGACTGGAACAATAAATATTATAGCAGTGTGTGAATAGGTCATCCTTTCCCAAAGTGTGTTCCTTGGAAGCCTAGATGTAACAAGCTTTTTTTAAGTAAATTTTTGTTTTGATATATGTATCTGCCTTTTTAGCATACTTTTTATTTTAGTATATCGAATGTTCAGGAAAATACACAAATCATAGGTACATTGCTCAATGAATTTTCACAAAGTGAAAGCAACAACCAGAACAAAATATTACTAGCACCCCAAAGCCCCTTTGAGTCCCCTTCCAGAGTAAACTCTGTCCTGATACCTAACAACATAGACTAGCTTTCCTGTTTAAAAACTTTATACAAATGGAATCATCCAGTATGTACTCTTTTATGTCTGCCCATATAGCTGAAAATTATATTTGTGAGATTTATCCATGTTATTCTCTATAGTTGTAATTTATTTATTCTTATTGCTGCCTTATATTCCATTGTGTGAATTGATCACACTGTATTTATTCATTCTACTGTTGATAAACATTTGAGTTGTCCCCAGTTTGGGTGTCCTTATAAAGAGTGCTGTTATGACCATTCTGTAGTACATGTCTCTTTTTGAACATATACATGCGTTTTGTTGGGTATATAATCTAAGAGTGAAATTGCTGGGTCACAAGATAAGCATGAGTTCAGCTTTAGTAATTAATGCCAACCGGTTTTTCCCAAGTGGTCATACTAATTCACACTCCCACCAAGAGTAGATGAGCATTGCTGTCACTCCACATCTGTGTCAACACTTGGAATTTTCTGTTTTTATTTCAGCCATTCCTTTGTAATCACACTGTGGTTTTAATTTGCATTTTCCTGATGACTAATGAATTCAAGCACTTTTTCATATATCTATTGCTATTTGAATATCCTCTTCTCGGAGGTGACTGTTCAAATCTTTTGTCCACTTTTTCTATTGGATTCTACCTTTTTGATACTGCTTTGTAGCAGTTTTTTATATATTTTATACATGAGCCTTTTGTCAGATATATATGCTACAAACATCTTGTCCCAGTCTGTGGCTTGCCTTTTTAGTTTCTTAATGGTGTCTTTTGGTGAACAGAGTTCTGAATTTAAATGTGGGCATTTTACCATTCTTTCTCCTTTATGTGTTTTCTTAAGAAAAAATTTTCTCCATGTCATGAAGATAATCTCCTACATTTTCTCCTAAAAGCCAAATTGTTTTATCTTCTGTATATAGAGAAGAGGTAAGGATCATTTTTTTCTTCCTTTGGATATCTAATTGACCCAATACCTTTGAAAAGACCATACTTTATCCACTGCACTGCAATGTCATCTTTGTCATAAATTACTACGAGGGTCTGTTGCTAGACTCTGTTTTACTCAATTGGTCTATTTGTCTACCCTTATGCCAAAAACACACTGCCTTAATTTACTGGTTCTGTGAAATCTTAGTAGGAGAGATCCCATTAGGCTGACTGTTAAACAAAGTTAAACAGTTTTTGTTGTTTTTGTTTTTCATTTACTATGTGAATTATTAGAAACCTTATTTAATATGCTAAAATGTATTATAATTATCTAATCAGTAGATGTATCATATGATGTTTCCCAAACTTAAATTTAACTATGGAACATTTTTTTTCTACAAATGACTTTTAGGACTAGTGTTCTAAGTAACATATTTTGGGAGACAAATAGATGTACATTTTCAGATGGTAAGAGCTGACCCTCAGGCCAGGTCCAAGTTGTTGATTAAAACATAGCTCTCAGCATGAGTTAGAGTTTCTAATTATCTTCACAGTCTGCGTGAGGTCAATTACATTAAGCTCTCAACATTCAGGTGCTTAAAAGAAGACAGATATCTATTTATTGGAATGCAGTAGGTAAAATAAAAAATCCTCTTTCAGACCTTTCCTTGCACTCCTAGGTCCTACAGATTTTTGGTGCCTCTTCCTTTATACAGAAGGAGAAGATATAATAAAATGAGTTCTTTTAATACAAAATTTAGCCATCTGGCCCTCCTGGTGTCCATAGTTATTCACTCCCTTGAGGATTATTAAAGAAAACTCAGAAGAACCCATAGCAGCAGCCCCACCAGCCTGGCTTCCCAGGGAGCTCTAAGCTTTGAAGATTTGCTTCTTGTTAGCAGAGGTGGCAGAGTTGCAGAGATGCAAAGAGTTCATGTCTATAAATCAAGTGACCCTCCACTTCAAGTTTGTCTTACTGAAACCCTAGTCAAGGCTTTGAGAACTTTCATCACCTAATATAAAGCCCACCCCGTCTCCACACCACCATCATCCTGATGTCCGATTAGCAAGGGACCCTTGGACACACTTTTCTGTCATAGGATAATCAGTCATAAGGATGCCATGATTAGAGTTCTAAGACTTCTCAGTTTTTGCTTGCATTCAAAACATCTCAGGATTTCAATTTATGAAAAAAAACCCAGGGTTATTCTGTCTGTACTTAGCTACTGTAACAATTCACTAGAAAATTAAATGTATTTTACTCTAAGAAAAATACTGAGTATTTTAACAGTGTCTTTCAATCAGCCACATATACTAAATCAACACATCAAATGTGCTGGTTAAGGTGAGATTTACGGATATTACAAGTATACCTGCAAATACGTTAATAAGGCCCTTACACAACACCTATATCCAGTCCCTGTTAAGCAGCATCTTACCACTCCTACCAGGGGCCAGGTAGGATTAAAGACTAATCCTACCAGAGTAAGGGATTCAGTGAGGCATGGTGGGAGGATCCCAAGCCAATACACCCGAGTTCAAACACTTGTCCTAACACTTATGGTCTGTGTGACACTAAGCAAGTTATTAAGACGTCTAGAACTCTACTTTCCTGGCTTACAAATTAATATAGTACTATCTACCCCTAAAGTTTTATTACGAATATTATATAAGATATTTATGTGAAGCACTTAGATTACCTGTCACGTAGCCAATGTTCAATAAATATTCATTCCCTTTCCTCACTCCCTCCACCAACACCAGATGTTTGAGGATGTTACTGAAGGATCATCACATCTTAATGGTTATGTCAAGTTGCCCACCTTCAGCTTGGAAACTCTGTGCATCTCTGGACTTCTCAATACTCCATAATAACCTTGATTTCTAAGAATACAAATACAGCACCATAGGATCAACAGTGGATGAACAACACTCAGGTATCCAAGTGATAAAAGCAAAACACCAAATTGACATTTCAGTGCCACCATCTTAGTGCTACCAGTATTTATCCAAGCAAGATTCCACACATGCCACCTATGATATGCTCTACTCTAACAGCAAAGCAGGAATTGTAGGCTTTCCTTAGACTGCTTAAGTTTTTATCATTTTCTTTTCTTCAGCCAAAGGCAGATATAACTGAATTACTTTATGCTAGAAAATAGAATCATAAGGCACTTCCAAAACGGGAAGCAGTTAAATGCTTCAGTTCTCAAGCTGCAACATTTTGATGAATACAAATCAGAATTGTACCAGAAATATTTCAAGTTTAAAATTAGAACTGTTCTTAGCTGTCAAAGTACAAAGTGTGAAGGGATGGGCATTGCTCAAGAATAATGTCATCTAAAGATCAGAATCCAGCAAAAATTGACCACGGAACCCTTCTGTTACTACAGGAGTCAAGAAACCCCACAACTACTTCTGTAGCTAAGTACTTAAAATTTGTGCTGATCCCAAGTTTCTTAGGGGCCTTCTTTCTCATGATGTCTTATGACCTTCTTAATTATGTCATTATGTTGGCTATGCTGGAGCCTTCTGCACAAATATTATTCCTACAAATTTGTCTAACACCCTGGGAGAGCAATAATGAATGTAAAAACTCTGAATTATATGCCCCTGAATATCGCAGATTATATCATTTCCTATATTAGAAGCATTGATGTTAGAAAAGAAAGGGTAGGGGAGAAAACTTCTCGTCCACATCCTTAGATTGATAAAATAGAATAATCAACCTATTTTTCAGATCAGTTTGCATTTAAACTGGAGATGGAGAGGTGGGAAACAACAAATGTTGGGCTGTCCCCTTTAACACCAGCTCAAACATGCCCATAGGGGTGGGATCAAGACTTTTGAAAAGGTACTATGGCAGGGAGGGCTGCCTCAACTCATCCCAGACCTTCTGCTTTCCAGCTTCCCATACTGTGCTTTATGTTGCCTCTTGGACATAGTGATTTCTTCACCGGATCTCACTTTTCTTCCTATCCAATATCTATATTACTTTACTTTACTCCAATTTGTGGAGCAAGCTCACTGCTACCAATCATCACCATTACTTCCGCTAGTTTATCTCTTAAATTCTCTACTTCCTATTTTTCTGTAACCAATTCAGTGCTGACAAACTAACAGTTTTTTGCCTCTCCAACATAACCAGTAGGGAAACGTCTTAAGAAATTCAAGATATTCACAAGTCACTGTCACCAAGAGTGGCCTACCATTAAATACAATGTCTATGAGCAAATTCCAGAACTGAAATATCTTAGTCTTATTGCATGTGTAATGGAATCTAGGAATTATTGCTAAGAGATTTACTGCATTGACTATAACCTGTATCTGGAAGCCAAAATAATTTGGGTTATAAAAAACACTGTGAAGGCTCCTCACTATATTTCATTTTCCCAAATAAAATGAATAAGAAAGTTTGGTTTAAAATCTATATTGGTTTGTAATAACCAAAGCTCAGAAATAATGGATATTTCCACCAATAAGAGACTAGTTAAAACACCATGGTAAGTTCATACAATGAAACACTATGTGTAGTCTTAAAAACGAAGAGGAACCTCTTTATATACTGCTGTGGAATGACTGCAAGACTATATAATTAAATGAAAAACTGCAAGAGGCAGAATAATGTTTATAGTATGTTACCTTTTCTATAAGAAGTAGGGAAGGGGGGACACAAACATTTTAAATACTATTTACTTTTTAATATTAAAAAGATGGAAGGATAATCAAAAACTTTAAAAATATGGTTACCTCTAGGGGAGAGAAAAAACAGGGACAGAAGCTTGACTTCTGTTCATAGTTTTGGCTTTGGAACCATGTAGTGTTTTACACTGTTAAAAAACAAAATTAAATCAAAAACGACTCAGGTTCCAGTTGAGATAACGTAAGCACGCTTCTCCATTTTTTTTCCCACTGAATATAAGTATAAAACCTGGACAGAATGCATGAGCACATATTTGAAGACTTTGTAAAGTAAATAACAGCAGGTGTTAACCAGAATTCAAAGTGCTAGTGACTGAATCAGTAGTGAGTTTACCATTTTTCCCGTCTGGTATCCCCTTACTTGAACTCACCACGGTGGGAACCCACAAGTGAGCACTGTGATGCAGACAGACAGGAGAAGCCCACTAGCTCTGGCTTGAAAGTCAGAAAAGGGTACTCTTGGTGCTCAAAGGAAATGTGGAAGTACCTTGGATTTTTTCTCTTTTCTCCTACCCTAGAACCCCAGTCACTAGGCAATCTTGTGATGGGGAGTCAGTGACAGCTACGGGAACCCACGAGAGCCACAAAAACCCACAAGGGCTAAGGAGGCAACCCTCCTCTCTGTTAGGTGGAGCTGTAGTTCTAAAGTGCCAGGCAGGCAAGCCCTGAGGGCTTCTCTCTTTCTCTTTAACTATCTCTCTCTGTCTTCCCTCTGCTTGGGCCAGGACACAGACTCAGTCACAGAAGTGAGGGACAGAACACAACAAAGCAGGATAACTAGAGTCTCAATTTCCTGGCCAGAGGAGTAAAAGGCAAGTCCCAGAAATCAGAAAGTACTGGGGGGAGATTAAAGACGCATAGGTCTATTCATAATTAGCATACCAACAATGTTGAGAAGGAAACTAATAGATATGCCAGTGCCCAGGTTACAGACTAACTTCTGTATGGCACACACCCAAGGAAGATCCAAAAAGTGTTATAAAGTCTTTGAAAACTGAACTGACATTGGAATTATCACCCATAAAAGTCTGAACCTACCCAGGTCTGTTTACTGCTAAAACAAAAATATCAACATTCTCCACAGAATTTAAACAAGACAGAGTCTCATAACATAATGTTCAAAATGTTTAGGATACAATCCAAAATTACTCAGCATATGAAGACCCACAAAAATCTCAAGTCATATAAAAAAAATAACCAACAGACATCAGCATCCACACTATTAACAAAGATGCTGGAATGATCTGACAAAGACTTTAAAGTAGCTATTTAAAAAGTATGCTGGAACAAGCAATAGCAAACATTCTTGCAACATATATTAAAATAAACATCTCAGCAAAGAAATAAAAGATGTAAAGAAGAACTACATGGAAATAGAAAAAAAATTGAAATTTTAGAACTGAGAAATACAATAACCAGAATAAGAAACTCATTGGATGGATTCAATAGCAAATATAGATACAACAAAGGAAAGAGACAGTTAAACCTGAAGACAAGGTAGATCATTAGAAATTATCCAATCAGAACAACAGAAAGAACAAAGATTGAATTAAATGAACAAAGCCTTAGGAATCTGTGAGACAATAACAAAAGGTCTAATATTTATGTTATCAGAGTCTCAGAAGGAATGGATAAATAATGCAATGCTGAAAAAAATCTTTGAAGAACAAAGGCTTTAAAAATTCCCAGTCTTGCTGAAGGACAAACCTACAGATTCAAGAAACTAAGTGAACCCAAAAGAAGATAAGCATAAACAAATCCATGCCCAGATACATCATAATCAAACACAGAAAAATAAAGACAAAAAAATTTTTAAGGCAGTCAGAGAAACTTGACACTCAATTTGAACGACCGTGAATTTCTCATCAAAAACCATATGGTGACCAGAAGTGGCACAATATTTTTAAAGTGCTGAAAGGAAATAATTGTCAACATAGAATCTACAACCAATAAAAATATCCTTCAGGAATGAAGGTAAAATAAAGACATACTCAAATGAAAGGAAACTAAGAGAATTCATATTCTGTAGGTCTGCTCTAAAGAATTGCTAAAGGAAGCTTTTCACACAGAGGGAAACAATACCAGACAGAAACTTGGACCTTCAGGAATGAAGAAAAAGCAATAGAAATGGTAAATATCTGGATAAATAATAGACCATTTTTCCTCTATTGTGTGCTTTAAAATGTGCGGGCAGTTGAAAGCAAAAATTATAACATTGCCTGTTGGATGTTTCGGGTTTAGACATAATATATAACATAACTGTAGCATAAAGGGGAAGGTAAAGGGATTTATAAAGTAGTAAGCCTTCTTCATTCCAACTGAAGTGGTAAAATATTTATTCCAAGGAGACTGTGAAAGTTAACTATTTTTTAAGTCCTAGAGAAACCATTAAAAACACTATACATAAAGACAGTCAAAATCACAATAGATAAATGGAATATTAAAGATGTTAAACAAATAAATTTGAATTTAAATTACTATATCTGTAATTTATTTGTCTCTTTACAAAATATATCCATTTCCTAGCTCTGTCCACTAAAAAGGCCTAAAATCAATGAAAACCCTCAGTGTCCAGATTGTGGTCTCTAAATACCATTACCCACTAAAAGAAACCAGAGTATTTAGAAAACATAGCTGATTTCAGGTCTGGAATGAGAAATGTACAAAATAAGCCTATGATATCTTTAATATCTTGCTTGTGCCCAAAAGTAAGGAGAATATGAAAAACAACTAGGGTCACATATATTAAAAGAATATAGGCAGTCATTCTCACTGGCCAAAGATGAGACAATCTGAGCAGCAAAAAATGACTCCAATAGATTGAAGCATATCAAACATTCTATATATTTTTATATATTTATATATTATATATGTTTATATATTTATATTTAATCAATGTGTTCATAATGATATGCAAAATAAATAAGATATAGTATAATAAATAAAATAAAACTTAATTGGTCATCTTTAAATGCTGCTAGTGCATCAATTCATTATGCTGATAATTGATAAATAGATGGAAACAATCTGGCATTATCTTGTCTTCCCATATGAAACATATTTCAGGGTGATCTAATGGTGATTAGGGAAAGACCTTCTTTCTAGAAGAATCAGAACTAATGATTGCAAGAGACATGGCAGCGTTAGAATCCAATCCCCAATGAGATAATGGATGTAAGAAAAAAATCACCAATGGCTACTGAAATCATTAGGTGAAAGCTATTTGGGAATTATAAAGGAGAGATCAGGCTGACCCACTGGAACTTACTCATCAATCTTAACATCATTAAAAAACAACAACAAGACACATGTGCCTCCTCATGTGGTGCAATAAGAAGCACATGGCACGATTCATGAAGGTGACCTCATTTACAGAAAATTCAGGGAATATAGGAACAGGAATGTGTTCAACAACACCAGGAGAAACAATCAGCTAAATCCAGACTTGAGAAATTCTACAGGACAAATAACTCTTATGTGTTCAACCAATAAATGGAAGGAAGAAAACAGAAAACTATCATAGATTAAAAGGAAAAAAAAAGGAGAGGAAACGTAAGAAATAAACAAATGCAATGTTTGGGTCTTGTTAAGATCCTGACTCCAACAAAGTACAAAAAGATATTTGTGAGACAATGAGGGAAAATAAAACATGGACTGGGTGTTAGATGATATTGAGAAACAAATGTTAAATATGTTAGGTAGGCTAACATTATCGTGGTTATGTTTTTTAAAAAGTTCTTGTGTATTAGAGAAACATATTTAAGTATTTATGTGTGAAATTATTTGATATCTTGGATTTCCTATAAAGTCCTCCAGATGTATTCAGACATTACTTATGCATTAGATTACACTAGAAAGTAAGTAAAATTTGAAAATTCATATTGATTTTATAGCACCACTCAAGAGAAAGAACTGTTTGTGGTAAATAAGTAGCTCATGGTACTCCACATTTCCACCAAATTTCAGCTGGCTGTAATTAGTTCTGTTCTTTGTTGTTGTTAGTGCAATGGAGTGGATTCTGACTCCTAGCCACCCTGTGGACAGCAGAGTGGACCCCTGTTTGGTCTTTTTGTGCCATCTTCTCACCTTCCTGTGCTCTATCAGACAATGCTCCCCTGCTAGTCATTGGGATTTTATGGCTAATTTTTTCACAAGTGGGTGGCCTTCTTCTTAGTGTCTTAATCTGGAAGACTCCACTGAAACCTATCCACCATGGGTGACCCTGCTGGTATTTGAAATACCAGTGGCATAGCTTTCAGCATCACAGCAACATGCAGCTGCCACCGTTATGATAACACACGGAAGGTGGTGTGGGTCCCTGACCACAAATGAACCCAGGCCATGGCAGTGAGAGCACAGAATCTTAATCACTAGACCACCAGGACTGGCGAGTTCTGTACTGTCATGTGTAATACATGAACTCTCAGATACTATTATGTCTGACCCATTAAGTTCCTAGAATTTGTGCACAAAAACTATCTGAACTATCCCACTGTACCCCATCCTTTCCTTCAAGGTGGTCAGGCAGAAAAGATGGTGTAGACCACTAGAGATACTCTTGTTTGGACTGTTGGAACAAACCCTCTCACTGATTTTCCCATTATTCACCACATCACTCTTTGTGGTCAACAGAGTTCAGTTGTGCTGAATTGCCAAGACTTGCTTAAATTTTACCCACACGAGGTTCATAGAACATATGAATCAGTGTGTCACTGACAGATTAATTCAGTCTTCCCTCTGGAACAATTTGACCACCATTGAACCATTAAGGCCTCTCTCATAGCACCACAGCCTACTTGTTTCAGGCCAACATCTCAAGATAACTACAAAATGAAGAAAGCAATCCCCACTCTCTGTGACTATAACTACAGATGCCATCCCCTAGTGTCTCCGAGCTGCTAGAATAAGAATCTACAGTATTTGCTATGTTGAAGAGCATCTGGTTAAGGCTTGCTCATTTCTTCTCTGTTTTTGTTCTTCTGCACAACTGTTTGCTTTCCACACATATCTCATACGAGTTGCTAAGTGAGTGATCAAGATAATCAGAGGGTCCTTATGTATCTGAAGAGGCCTTCTCACAAGTGAGTAAAGTAATTCTCAGACTGTCACACATCTTTTCTGTGATAGGCTTATGTACCTTTGTTTAAACTCCATATACTAAGGCCTGAAATAATAATGTAATTGAAAGGTTGGTTTTGTTCCCAAAATCATAAGGAGCCCAAACCATCTCACAGCAAAACAATTTACAATAATATTAACTACCTCCACTTGAAAAAAATCATTACTGTTTAATTACTGATCCTCTACTCTGCATTGATCAAATTTGAAGCCACAGTTTCAGGAACTGAAATCAATTGGATGTTGATTGGATATTCTAATGTAAATCATATTTCAAAATATGTCTGCCCTTGATGATTTCAGAACAAAATTCAGAGAGAATACTTTTGATACGCAGTGATTGATGGGGCAAAAATCCAAGCAATTTTTATCTTTCTTCAACGGTTTTAAAATGTTGATTGTCCTAAGGTTCATAGTTTTGGCAAGGCTCATATTCCCTGAACAAAAGAAGACGCAGTTCTTTATAAATATTTCTTGATTTGTCTATTTAGATGTGTTATATTCACTCCAAAATCAACCTTCCCATCCCCCCAAGACAGTTCTGTGAATGTGAGAACACTTGACAAGGCAAGCTTGTGTGATTCTCTTTACATGGGAACAGTGATTAGAAACCAATCTATGCGAATTCTTTCCAGTCCTATGATTCTATGTCTTATTTATGCCTTTACAAGTAGATATGGCTACCTATCCAGTCCATGAAAGAAACCAAAAAGTAGCCATAACATGTATCCCATCTTTCTAGCTCCTCAGTTTCCAATATCTTAACTGAACATAAATCCACTGAAAAAGTTAAATTGGTTTTCTGGAATACTAATCTTAAAGATACAAATTCCTTTGCAAGAGCTGACATCATTAATAAACACAAGTTTTACTACAGGATCACCAGGCTTGTCTCTGTTTTCTTTTCTCTCCCTTTTCCATACCATTCTTCATTTTTCTCCAATTCAGAAACTAAATCTTATCTTGTTCAACTTGTAGTCATGAATAAAAAACAGCAATGCCTGTGGTTGCAAAATTAAAAGAGACATTGCTTTTAGATGCCATATTACCAAGAACTGAAAATGGGATTACTTCTCAAATATAAACCTAGGTGTCACTCTGCATCTCTTCACAACTTTCTCCTACACTGTTTTTCTGTCTTCGCCAGTCTCTGTCCATATTTATTTTTCCTCTCCCTTCTATTTTCTTTCCTTGAATTTTTATCTCCTTTTTCCATTCTTGCCCTCTTCTTTAACTAGTCATTTATCACTGATAATGCATTATTTCTCCCCCCTGAAATTTTTCCTATCCTGTATTCCCTGTTTCAGGTAGTTTTAAGTATGTCATCATATAGATGTTCAGGTTACAAATCCAGGGGTCTTCATAGACTCTCAACTCCTTCTCACAAAAAGCCCTGGTCCAGTCACTGAGTCCTGTTTATTCTGCCTCCTAAATAATGGAAATATCCTCCAGAAATATCCTGTCCATCCCCATTGTGCATTATTCATCAACTCTTACCTAGACAATGGCAATACTCTCTTCATTCACTTTTCTGTCTCCATTCTATTGGGTAACAAGTGCAATCTAATCTGCATCTGCCCCCTCCAACAAGAGTTATTTCTCTAAAACACATATAAGATCAAGTATCTGCCATGTTTAAAATCTTCCAGTGATTCTAAATTGTCAAGGTTCTTTGCATGGAATACAGTATTTGCATTTGGCTTATGTCCACCCTTCAAACTACATTCTACACCATTACCTTCAACCCCTCCTCTCCACCCTCCCTAAGCATAAACTATCCAGAGATCTGAAACATAAACACTCCAGGAATCTGAAGTCATAGTTTCCTCTTCCATATCTCCATCTCCTTGTGGCATAGACATATCCCTCTCTGTGTTAGAATGTTATCACTGTGCTTCACATATCCTACTATTACATAACTTATCACAATGTAATATAATTATGCATTAATATGTATCTGCCTGTTAGACTGGATTCCTTGAAGATGAGGACTGTAACTTAAATATCTTCATATACCTGGCAACTAATACTATGCCTGTCCCATTGCAGACACCTGATACTTGTTGAATGCACTCAAGGTAAACAGCTGCTCTAAGCATTTTTTCACTTGTTAAATTCATTATATAATGGAACTCTCAACTTGAGTCTAGGCTGTGCCCACTGCGGGAATTCAGACTTTAGCTGTTAAGACAGTCTAGAGAGAAGCCTATTTGCAAGGGAGCTGAGGAGACTCCTTGGAAACAACTCAAGTTATGCCACTGCTGAGTCTGAGACATACTGGAAACGTCTGGTCAACTTGCAGATGGCCTGACAAGTATCTGTTTGTAGGGAACCAAAAGTGTTTCCTGGAAGGGAACTAATTAAAGGGAAAACTGACTCTAAATGAGAGAGGAAAGTGGTGATTGTGGGTACTTTGTGGAACACTCTGTCCCCACAAAAGTTCTTAGACACATCCTAAAAATGGATGAACACCAAGCAAAAATTTAAAAAGTGAATCCACTAAAAACACTGCAAATCATAGAAGCACAAGCTACACTGCTTTATGACCCTTTAAGAGAGCATAAGACAAATGGGAGAGAACATGTCTCCCCTACTTCTCCTCTGACCTGAAGGTCAGCTTTGGCACAGCCAAGGCAAAGGAAACCATTATACTCAGGGGTGCCATGGGGACTGCTTGGCCCAGCACTATGCTGCTGCACCTGCACTGCCAAGCCACATCCTAGTGTGTACTACATGACACCACTGCCTGCCCAATGCCATGACACCATGGCTTCTACCAGGCAGCACAACACCTGGAAGAGTGGTGTGCCTGATGGAAGAGGGGTGGACTCTAGCAGAAAATGCAGTTTCAGCAAGACCCTGGGAACATGAACATAGAGCAGCATCTATAAGACATGTCCAGGGGATTCATAAATATGCTTGGAGGAGGGGTATTTATCATCCACATAGGGACACAACAGACTGTGAAAGGAGCTGTTAAAAATAAGCAAAAGTATATCATTTTAGGCTTTATTGACTAACAAATTGGTTTTGTCATATTGTTGTTTTTATAAAATAGCCCTATTCAAAAACTATTTTCAGTGACATCAGCAACATGGTGGAGTGAGCTGTTCCCTTTATCTCTCCCCCTTTGAACTACAACTAAATGGACATTCATTGACCAATGGAGGATGCCCACACAGCACAACAGGACACCTGAGAGACCCAAGCAGCTATATATCTGAAGGTGGATGGACTGGCTCCCTGGGAAGTGGTGAAAATAGCTGAGCACTCACCTACCCTTCCCCAGCAGCCCTGTATGTGCAACCAAACACTTTCCCAGCTGGTGCAAGTGCCCATAGTACTGCTGTGGCCCCAAAAGTTGTGCCTCAGCACAACTGTGGGAAGACACAGCAGCAGCCCTGGGACCATGCACAAATGCTTTCTCAGCTGGTAGGAGAGCCCACCCTGACACTGTGGTCCCAACGAGTGGCCCAGGCTTGGACCCTATGAACAAGCCCCACCCACCAAGCCCAGTGGCCACCACAACCATAAGAAGAAGTGGCAGCAGATATACGTGTGCACATGAATGTTTTCCTAGCCGGCACGAGGGCCCATAGTACCACTGCAGCCCCACAAGCAGGAACATGCCTCAGCATGACATAAGCCTTAAACCCATGTGTGAACACTTTTCCAGCCAGTGGGAGCACCCACCGTACCTGTACAACTTCCAGCAGATGGGGTGGGATCAGAAACTCAATCCCTCTTCCCTCTGATGGTAGCAGGTGAAATCTGTGACCTGATACTACTGCAAACGTGCCATCAAAAGGCTAGTTCATCAAACACTGTGAGAAACTACAGCAACAATTCAGACCAGAAGCAAAATGACAAATCTCCAGAAAGGAACACTGAAGTCACATAAATTTACAATCTAAATGACAGAGAATTCAAAATAGCTGTCATAAAGATACTCAATGAGTTACAAGAAAACTCAGTTTTCTCTGAGTTCAATGGGCTCGGGAATAAAACTAATGAGAAAAAGGAACACTTCACCAAAGAGATTGAAACTATGAAAAGAAACCAAGCAGAAATTCTGGATATAAAGAACATAATTAATGAGATAAAAAAATAATCTAGAATCCTTAAAAAATAGAGGTGAAGTTATGGAGGAAAAAAAATAGTGATTTAGAGGATAGAAATATAGAAATGCTTCAGGTGGAGGAGGAGAGAGAACTAAGATTTTAAAAAATGAAGGAATTCTTTGAGAAATATCCACTCAATTAAGAAAAGCAACATAAGAATTATAGGATTTCCACAGGGAGAAGTGAGGGAGAAAGGAGAAGAGAACTTGTTCAAACAAATAATAGTTGAGAACTTCCCAACCCTGGAGAAGGAACTGGACTTACAAATACATGAAGCCAATGGAACTCCTAGTTACATCAACACTAAAAGACCTTCTCTAAGGTGTATAAGAGTAAAACTGGCAAAAGTCAATGACAAAGAAAAAAATACTAAGGGCAGCAAGGCAGAAGAAAATAACCTACAAAGGAACCCTTATCAGGCTTTCGGTGGATTTCTCAGCAGAAACCTTACAAGCTTGGAGAGAATGCAATGATATATTCAAAATACTGAAAGACAAAACTTTCAGCCAAGAATACTTTATCCAGCAAAACTATCCTTCAGACATCACAGAGAAATAAAAGCTTTCCCAGATAAACAAAAGCTGAGGGACTTCATCACCACTAAACCGCCCTTACAAGAAATGATCAAGGATGTCCTCATACCTGAAACAAAAAGGCAAAGGTCTACAAAGCTTTGAGCAAGGAGATAAATAGACAGACAAAATCAGAAAACCGCAGCTCTCTTTCAGAACAGGGTAGCAAATACTTAATTATAAGTTAAAAGATAAAAAGGGAAGGAAAGCATCCAAAGTAACTATAAACACTTCAACTTAGTCACAAACTCACAACACAAAACAGAATAATTTGTTAAAATAATAACTCAGAAGGAGAAGAGAAAGGGGAAGGAACCTGAGTATGACTAATGGAGATAAGAGGCTATAAGATAATGGACTATCTCTAGAACTTTTACACAAACCTCATGGTAACCACTAAACAAAAAATCAGAGCAGAGTTATAATTCATAAAAAAAAGAGAAAACCTCCACAGAAAACCACCAAAATGAAATGACAGTCAGAAATACAAAGGAGGAGAAACAATGAAAATATAGAACAACCAGACAACAAGAAACAAAATGGCAGTATTAAGCCATCATATATCAATAATCACTCTAAATGTAAATGGATTGAATTCTCCAATCAAAAGACACAGAGTGGCTGGATGGATTAGAAAACAAGATCTAACAACATGCTGCCTCCAAGAAACACATCTCAGCACTAAAGACAAACATAGGCTAAGAGTGAAGGGATGGAAGACAATACTCCAAGCAAATGGCAAGCAAAAGAAAGCAGGTGTTGCTATACTTACATCAGATGAAGCAGATTTCAAGATAAAAAAGAAGATGAGAGACAAAGATGGGCAGTATATAATGATAAAAGGGACATTAACAGACCTAAAGGGAGAAATTAATAGCAACACAATAATAGTAGGAGACCTCAACAGTCTACTTACATCAATGGATAGATCACCCAGACAGAAAGTCAACAAAGAAATCATGGATTTACACGAAACACTCAAGCAGATGGATTTAATAGATAAATATAGAACATTCCATCCAAAAACAGCAGAATACACATTCTTCTCAGGTGCACATAGAACATTCTCAAAGATAGACCATATGTTGGGAAACAAGGCAAGCCTCAATAAATTTAAGAAGATTGAAATCATATCAAATATCTTTTCCAACCACAATGCTATGAAACTAGAAATCAACTTTAAAAAAAGCTGGAAAAGTCACAAATATGTGGAGACTAAACAACATGCTATTGAACAACATTGGATCAATAAAGAAATAAAAGGAGAAATTTAAAAATACCTGGAGACAAATGAAAATGAAAATACAACATACCAACTCTTCTGGAATGCAGCAAAAGCAGTTCTAAGAGGGAAATTCATGGCAATACAGGCCCACCCCACCAAACAAGAAAAATATCAAATAAGTAATCTTAAACTACACCTAATAGAATTAGAAAAAGAGCAAAGCCCAAAGTCAGCAGAAGGAGGGAAATAATAAAATTAGTGCAGAAATAAATGAAATAGAGACCAAAAAAAAAAAAAAAACAGTAGAAAGGATCAAGGAAACTAAGAGCTGCTTCTTTGAGAAGATAAACAAAATTGACAAACCCTTAGCCAGACTCACTAAGAAAAAAAGAGAGAAAGCTCAAATAAATAAAATTAGAAATGAAAGAGGAGAAACTACAATAGATATCAAAGAAATACAAAGAATTATAAGACAATAGTATGAAAAACTGTATGCCCACAAATTGGATAAGGTAGAAGAAATGGATAAATTCTTAGACTCATACAACCTCCCAAAACTGAATCAAGAAGAAATAGAGAATCCAAATAGACCAATCACAAGTTAAGAGATTGAAACAATAATCAAATACCTCCCAATAAACAAAAGTCCAGGACCAGATGGCTTCTCTGGAGAATTCAACCAAACATTCAAAGAAGATTTAATACCTATCCTTCTCAAACAATTCCAAAAAATTGAAGAAGACACAGTGCTTCCTAACACATTCTATGAGGTCAACATTACTGTGATACCAAAACCAGGCAAGGCCAGCACAAAGAAGGAATATTACATGCCAATATTGCTGATGAATATGGATGCAAAAATCCTCAACAAAATATTGGCAAACTGAATACAGCAAAACATCAAAAGGATCATACACCATGATCAAGTGGGATCTATACCAGGGATGCAGGGATGGTTCAGCATCCTCAAATCAATCAATGTGATACACCACATTAACAAAATGAGGAATAAAAATCACATGATCATCTCAATAGATGCAGAGAAAGCATTTGACAAGATCCAACATCCATTTATAATAAAAACTCTCAATAAAATGGGTATAGAAGGAAATTACCTCAACATCATAAAGGCGATATATGACAAACCCACAGCCAACATCATACTTAATGGGGAAAAACTAAAAGCCATCCATCTGAGAATAGGAACAAGACAAGTGTGCCCACTCATCCCACTCTTATCCAACACAGGACTGGAGGTTCTGGCCAGAGCAATTATGGAAGAAACAGAAATAAAAGGGATCCAAATTGGAAAGGAAGAAATGAAATGAAACTCTTGCTGTTTGCAGATGACATGATTCTATATATAGAAAACCCTAAAGAATCCATCAGAAAACTATTAGAAATAATCAACAACTACAGCAAAGTTGCAGGGCACAAAATCAACTTACAAAAATTAGTTGCATTTCTATGCACTAATAATGAACTAACAGAAAGAGAACTCAAGAATACAATCCCATTTACAATCGCAACAAAAAGAATAAAATATCTAGGAACAAATTTGACCAAAGAGGTGAAAGACCTACACCCTGAAAGCTATAAGACATTATTGAGAGAATTCAAAGAAGATATAAAGAAATGGAAAGATGTTCCATGCTCATGTTTTGGAAGAATAAACATAGATAAAATTCCATATTACCTAAAGCAATCTACAGATTCAGTGCAATCCCAATCAGAATCCCAATGACGTTAAGCGAAATAGAACAAAAAATCCTAAAATTTACATGGAAGAACAAAAGACCTCGAATAGCCAAAGCAATCGTGAGAAAAAGAACAAAGCTGGAGGCATCACAATCTGAGACTTCAAAATATACTACAAAGCTATAATAATCAAAACAGCATGGCATTGGTACTTAAACACACACACAGATCAATGGAACAGAATTGAAAGCCCAGAAACAAAACCACACATCTATGGTCAGTTAATCTTTGACAAAGGAGCCAAGAACATACACTAGAGAAAGGAAAGTCTCTTCAATAAATGGTATTGGGAAAACTGAACAGCCACATGCAAAAGAATGAAAGTAGACCATTATCTTACACCGTACACAAAAATTAACTCAAAATGGATTAAAGACTTGAATGTAAGACCTGAAACCACAATACTCCTAGAAGAAAATATAGGCAGTACACTCTTTGACATCAGTCTTAGCAGCATCTTTTTGAATACCATGTCTACTCTGGCAAGGGAAACAAAAGAAAAAATTAACAAATAGCACTACGTCAGACTAAAAAGCTTCTGTAAGCAAAGGAATCCATGAACAAAACAAAAAGACAACCCACCAATTGGGAGAAAATATTTGCAAATCATATATCCAACAAGGGGTTAATTTCCAGAATATATAAAGAACTCATACAACTCAACAACAACAAAAAACAAACAACCTGATCAAAAAAATGGGCAGAGGACATGGACAGACATTTCTCGAAAGATATACAGATGGCCAACAGGCACATGAAAAGATGTTCAACATCACTATTAGGGAAATGCAAATCAAACTACAATGAGATATCACCTTGCACCTGTCAGGATGGCTATAATTACTAAGACAAGAAATAATAAATTTTGGAGAGGATGTGGAGAAAAGGAAACCCTCATACACTGCTGGTGGGAATGCAAACTGGTGCAGCCACTATGGAAAAAGTATGGAGATTTTTCAAAAAATTTAAAATAGAAATACCATACAATCCAGCTATCACACTACTGGGTATTTATCCAAAGAACTTGAAATCAACAATTCAAAGAGATTTTTGCATCTCTATGTTCATTGCAGCATTATTCACAGTAGCCAAAACATGGAAGCCACCCAAGTGCCCTGCTATGGATGAGTGGATAAAGAAGATGTGGTGTATACACACACACACACACACACACAGACACACACACACGGAATACTATTCAGCCATAAAAAAGACAAAAATCATCCCATTTGCAACAACAGGGATGGACCTTGAGGGTATGACGTTAAGCGAAATAAGCCAGACAGAGAAAGACAAATACTGCATGATTTCACTCATATATGGAAGACAAACACATGGATAAAGAGAACAGATTAGTGGTTACTGGAGGAGGAGGGCATTGGAGGGTGGGTGAAAAGGGTAGGGCCACATATGTATGGTGATGGATAAAAATTACACTGCTGGTGGTGAGCATGATGCAGTCTATAGAGAAATTGACAAATAATAATGTACACCTGAAATTACACAATGTTATAAACCTTAATG
Organism: Tapirus indicus; assembly: GCA_031878705.1. Lineage (NCBI taxonomy): Eukaryota > Metazoa > Chordata > Mammalia > Perissodactyla > Tapiridae > Tapirus > Tapirus indicus. The sequence goes on from CM062918.1 coordinate 10,158,709, forward strand.
ATTTCAATAAAATAATTGAAAAACAAAGCCATTTTCGAAAAGAAAATTTTTCTAAAAAATATAAATAACATGTATTCAGGTACATTAAGGCAGCATAAAAAGTACTTCTTTATAATTATTATCTGAACATTAAAAATAATTCACAATCTTTTTTAGCTGTATCTGTTTCTAAGATCATGTCAATGGTATTTTATTTGGAAGAATGTGTTTGCAAAACAGTCCTATTATGCTTTGTTATATAAAATTGTCTGTAATCATCCTAAAATTGCATTTTATGATTAGAAAACTTGAAATTATTGAGACAAAATTCACTTTTCTGTAGACAATAATATTTTAATTGAGAAGAGACTTTCTAGATATATGCTGACATATCTAGAAAAATCAGAAGAAAAAATTCTTCTAGATAGAGAATATTCTCAATTCTAATTTTGTTGTTCATATTTCAGTGTTTAAATATTTTACCCCAACTATTTCTACTGTCTTTTTGCCTCCATTCAGAATCTCTTTCTCCTAAAAATATTTTACAAGAAAAAACTTTTCTCTATTTATTATTCTTTTGAACATTTCAACAGAAATAGGTGCAGCAAAATCATAGGACTTCTCCCTTTTATTTTATTCCAATAAAGAATATAAATTTATCCAATTAAAAATCATAGCTCCATCAAAATATTCTTCCCATAAGTTAAGGGAGTCCAAAGTGCAACTATAGAATGACAGAATTAAATCATGTACCCCATTTGAGCTCTGATTTAGTTTGTTCAGTTTCTTCCTTGCTCATGTAAGATAAACTTTGGAGTCTTCCTGTTTGGGAAAAAAAATTGTACAGGCCAGGAGGGAACTGGTTGATACATCAAATGGCCGCAGCATCAAATATTTTTCCCACCACCATCCCAAAGGAGAAATAGCCACTCCTATGCACATACACTTGGTTTTATCTGCTCTGGATGGTGTCCTTGTAAGAGAGAGGTTAGTTACATTGAGTCTGGAAAGGGCTGGGAAATGAGAATTGAGTTGTCACTGGTCATGCTTTCAGATGTAAATACATATTCCAGTGAGAACGCTGTTCATGCACGTGGGTCTCACACCACACCAGGAGAGACCCAGGAAGAAAGTGGGCATTCAAAGTGGATCTGTCTACAGATCCATACAGGTACATCTAGTGGCAGTATTAATAATACTTTGTTTAAAGAAATAAGAAATCTGGGACAAATGCGAACAAGGCAAACTACCAGAATAACAAGCATAAACAGACCACACTACCTGTTACCCACGACAGTCACCCGACTCAGAGGAGAACTTGCAGAAAGCTGGAGGCTCTAAATCGGTAACCAAGAGAAGTGAGAATAGAGCCAACAATTTTTTAATTAATGTTCTAATCTTATCTGTACCTGTGAGCTGTGAGGCCAGGGACAGCTTGAACTGAACAGAGTGTATTACCAAAATATTTTCTAGCTCTTTTTGAAAAAAAAAGCAGTAAATTAAGTTAATGTTGTTGTTTCTAATTCCCCCTGAGGATAGTGGCTCTCGGAATAAGCAAGTTTTCTAATCCAGAATTTACAGACTAGTTATATGATACAGACACCAAATACTGCGGTAATCAGGATCTGTACAAATCCTCCTCTTCCTAAGGGCAAATGTAAATTGAAATCCTTTTCCACCCACCTAGAGAAAAAAACATTAATCTAATATAGAAAGAAGCAGCTATTGCCCTAGAATCAGAAAACACAGTTTTTTTGGTTAGTGCCACCTGTCTTAACCCACTTGCTTCTCTTGCCTGTGGTAATTCTCCTGAACCTAGAGTGTGCAAGCAAGGACCACTACTCATAGGATTCCCATGTACTCCTCCCCACCTATCAACAGACGTTTATTTCCCAAAGACACAGTTTTGCCCTTCCCCACACACTTAACAACTTACTCATCTTAAAATTGTTGCTTTGCAAGATGAGAGAGTCTATTAAGATGCTCTTGCTTTATCCAACTCCCTGTTCTGCCTCTGCTGGAGACTCTGGACCATAGCAAGCCATATTCCCAATTGGCATCACATCATCTCCACAACCAGGCAATAAAGTCTCACAGGTAGAAACAATGTCTCTGCTTTGTCCTCTCTTCTGTCACCCTGTCCTTTCCCTGTGAACAAAGTGAGCGCTCAACAAATACTCCTGAGTGAAATGAATCATTTGGAGACTCATACCGAAGAATTGAAGCTTCATCTTGCTTTAAAAGAAGGAATGAAAATAATTTGGTGGCATATTCTTGAACTCATAGAGCAAAATAACTCTACATAATAAAAATAAAGTCAAATTAAAATAACCCTGTTTTGTGCATTTTTCCAGACAGGAAGAAAAAAGATCCCTTTAGGATAAGAAGTCTAGATTAAGGAATTCCAGTGGGAAAATCTGCAATCTCTTCAAATACATTTTCTTTCTTATGTTATTGGAACATCATCCATTCTATCTCCAATTCACACATCACTTAGTTGAAAAGCAACTTTCTTCTTTAAAATATATTTTCATATCATTAATTGTATTTTAACACTCTGTTCTTTTATTATTTAATTCTACTATATTTCTAATGAAAAACTAACATAAATATAGTTAGGATGTAAAAAGGGAGAACTTAGACTCTCTCTCACACACACACACACCAAAAAATAAAAAGATGACTGCCTTGACTTACTACTGAAATGCTAGCACGTAATCAAATGCAATTTAGTTGGAGAGATTCCTTACACAGGTAAAAAGAGAATATTCCAGACATCTGATCTGAATTCTGATATTGATTTGAGATATTAAGTCAATTTACCCAAAACATCTTCATGAGCCTGGAAAATACAATGTGTTTAGGTGATCACAACTTATTTGTATTGGTTACTTGTAAACCTGCTCTCAAGTCCCAAACTTGCTGTGCCTGCCTATTGTCAAAGAGTACTGTTGAGAAGGAAAGTGTGTGCTGTGAGGGTTTCTTGCTAGGAAAGCTCTCCTCTGGTAATGAACAATTAGTATTAATGAACAATCAGCATGAAGACAGCTTCGGACAGTGTTAGTGTCTCAGAGATCCTTAATGCTAATTTTTGCCATTTGTTCATCTATTCATTTAAAACATATTTAGTTTAAGTAAACAAACGTGACTTAATCTTAGGTTCTTCACTTGGGCTATTTGTAATCTAGGTTGATGAAAAGTAGACATAAGTAGATAACATTAACATAAAGTATAAAGTGATAATTATGAATTTAGCACTTTCTGCAATGAGAACCAGTCTTGGTTAAATTACATTTCATTTAAATAGTTCCTCTCAAAGCAGTCAGTCATGCCTCACATTTTTGCTGTTATTGTCATAGTCTAATTTAAGAGATTAGTCTCAGCACCTTCAAAATCATAATAGTTTAGCCAAAGAATTCTATGATGCACTATTATTATGGTTGGAATTCAGTGAGCTCAATGTAAGTTGTACTCTGCCAGATCTGGGACCATGAGGCTTTGTGATAATTTCAGAAATTCAGGTAAGATATTCACTATAATTGTTTCCTTTGTTTTGTTTTTTGGGGGCTTGATCTTTCAACAACAACAAAATCACTCAAAGTTTAGGAGTTCAGAGTAATGGACAGGCCATAAACATTGATATTAAAAGTTCACCTGAGGAATAGCGTCAAAACCCCTGCCACATTTAATTATTATTTTCTTATTTATTATTTATTTATTTAAATTAAATAAGTAATATATAATTGCATTTCTTTATCAAGAAAATTTTAAACAATGTAGATAGAACTAAGTTCCTTTTGATCACCACCCCAAACATAGTACTCATCCCCTACCCCTGAGATGTAACAGCAGTTATCAATCCATGTGTATCACTCTAGCTCCTTCACCAGTCTTCGTCACATGTCTGTAATACTGAAAACTTGAAATGTTGCTTATCACTTTAGGAACTGAAAAGCAAAATATGAAATATCCATCCTGAGAATACTCTGCAGCATTGACATTGAATGAGAAAGGTCTATGTTAACCAATATGGAAAAAATCTCTAAGATATATTGTGGAATTTTAAGAAACAAGTCACATGACAGATACTGTAACAGGCTGAGTAATGGCCCCAAAGATGTCAGGTCCTAATCCCTGGAATTTGTAAAAATTACCTTATTTGGAAAAAGGGTCTTTGCAGATGTGATTAAGTTAAGGATCTTTAGATGGGGAGGCTATACTGGATTATCTAGGTGGGCCCAAAATACAGTCACAGTGTCATTATAAGAGAGAGGAGGGGGAGACGTGACACAGACACACAAAGGAGAAGGCACGTGAAGATGGAGCAGAAAGAGATTTGAAGATGCTGGCCTCGAAGTTTGGAGTGATGTAGCCACAAGCTAAAGAATGCTGGCAGCCACCGGAAGCCAGAAAAGGCAAGGAACAGATTCTCCTCTAGAGCCTTTGGAGGGAACACAGCCCTGCTGACACGTTGTTTTCAGACCAGTGATACCGATTTTGGACTTCTTGCCTCCAGAACAAGGAGGGAATAAATTTCTGTTGTTTTATTTTACCAAGTTTGTGGTAACTTGTTACAGAAGCCATAGGAAACTAATACAGGTACATATCATACTATTTATATTAAGAAATACACTAACACCAATACTGTATATTTTCTACAGAGCTTCTGCAATTTAAATTTCAAAAAGTTAAACTTCAAAAATTTAGGAGGTTGTTAGGTATGTTCTGAGTTTAAAATATTTCATATTAAAAAATCTAAAGATATGGCCATAATTGCTTCAGATCATTTTTTAAGAAATTAAATGCTGTAGAAAGTGTTGAAGCCCCCCATAACCCACCTCAATCCCATTCTCTTCCCCCCACACCAAAGCTAACTACTATCTTCAAAGTAGGTAGGTATTATTTCTACACATAGTTTTATCCATAAATATACAGCATTTTTGTGTAAAAATTTTATACTACATTTTTCGTTCTTGTATTTTTCCTTGACACTGGTTTTGAGGATTACCCATGTTGATTTCTGTAGCTTTAGTTCATTCTTTTTTCACTCATGTACACTATTTTGTTATATAAATACTCTATAATGTATGTATTCATTCATTAATTCTCCTTTTGGTGGATGCTTCATTTTTCTCCAACCTTTTGCTATTAGTAACAAATTTACAATGAATAAATATTGTGGCACTTGTCTTCTGGTGCAGAGGTGCAAGAATTTCCCTAGGATATATATATTTAGAAGTGGAATGTCTGAGTCCTAGATTGTATGAATCTTTAAGCTTACTAGATATTGCCAAATTACTCTTCAAAGTGACCAAGATGGCTTTAACATTCTGCTCAGCTTGACTGAACTTTAGACAGGTCTCTTCCTGACTACAGGCCCCTGACCTCCCTATTCTTAGAGTATTCACTTCAGAAAACCTGAAATTGCAAATTCTTTCTTCATCCCTTAGAGACAGAAATCTTCTTAAAGGCTCTTGACAGTTTTACAACCCAGGAATGTCTTTCTCAAGGATCTGGGAGCCGTCCTTTTTTAATGTAATCCTAGGGAAGACAGTGCCCCATCTCCTAGTTTCTGTGAGAGGGTAGTAAACTAACTTAGATAAGTTACAATTAGTAAACAGAGATGCCTAATCACATTGACCAACCTTGCCCCTAAAATCCTCCAGAATTTCTTCCCCTAGCTCATCCCAGAACTTAAAATTCCCCCCACATTTAGTTCCAGCAGAATTGAGTTCAATCTCTCTCCCCTATTGCAACAGTCTTGAATAAGACTTCCTTGTCTGTTTAACTTATCCAGTGCAATTTTTCTTTGACAAATATACTCCAATTGTTATTGCTACTTATGTATACTCCCCATTAACAGTATTCAAGAGTCCCCATTTCTCCACATGATTATCAATACGTCATAAGTTTGATCTTTTCAATTTTTGCCAATTTTATGTGTGTGAAGTGGTATCTCATTTGAATATCCCTGATGACCAATGAATTTAATCTCTTTTCAAGTGTTTATTGGAGATTCAGTGTTTCTCCTCTGTGAAATCTCTGTTCATATTCTGTGCCCACTTTACGTCTTTGGTCTTTCCTCTTTATTTATCTTGAATACTAATACTTGTCAGTCATATGTCTCAACTGTGATTTGATCTAGCCTGGCTTGATGACTTAATCTGTCATATTCTCAATGCAATTCATCATTGGCAAACTGCCAACATCAGACCTGTTCTAGACCATGGATCCTAGGGTTCACGTAGCAGCACCGTGAAATCGCTAGTCAAAGCACCTAGGGAAAGTAACTTGCAAAGTAGAAATTCACACTTTGTTAAAAATTACCATTCGATAGTGAAGTCACAATAAAAATGGAGGAGGGGGTAATTTTACTATTGTTGGTGTTTGTCTATTTTAATAAGCCAGCAATTATTATGCTACAAATTCTTTAAAACTGAGATTCCCCTGGCATTTTACAATTTACATGAAGTAAATATTCCTTTATGGGGAAAAATGTCTTTAAATTGTGACTCTACCCAAGTGTTGAAATAAAATGAGGTTTCATTTTCAACAAAGGGATTAACAATGCTAAAATTAAGAATTCTAGTTTCTCCAATGAATAATGATATATGTAACCAGAATATACTGTATATTAATCACCTTTTTATTGATACATATCTCTTTGATTCAGAACCACTACTGCCTTCCTGAAAGCTAAATATCTTTTTAATCAAATAACATTTTTATTTTTTGCTTATTATTTGAACATGTGCCTCAAAATCACTGCCTATTTTGATTCTAATAAGATCTTTATTTTTGCCCAAGTTTTCACATTGCAGATTTGTCTCATTGTTATTTTTGGGTTTTTGTTTTCTGTTTTTGTTTTGAGTGTGTAGAATGCCACATACTACATAAAGTAATTCTTTTCACTTACGAACATTGTCACTAATTTTAAAAATAACTTGGAGAAAACAATAAAACTATGACAAGTTTTCAGTAAAAATGCCAAGACTTTGACAACTTTGGGAAATTGTTTATTCCTCCTCATGCCGTATAGAACAGGGAAACGACAAAAATGTTCTACTAGAGAATTCATTGATAATTTGGTCTACATAACCATATATTTTTAATTTTGTGTGGTTGTTGTTTCCATTAATGTATGGTTAAATAGCTGCAGTTTGAACCTAAAATCTTTGATGTCTTAGGAAACAAATTCGTAAGAGTATCATATAAGCATTAGTTTTCTTCTTAAAGATGCAAAATATTTATCTTGGATATAATGGCTACTGGGGTATGATACATCAGTTATATCAAGGTTAGAAAGTGTTGTTTGTTTGTTTTTGTTTTTGTTTTGGTGAGAAAGACAGGCCCTGAGCTAACATCCGTGCCCGTCTTCCTCCATTTTGTATGTCTGATGCCACCACAGCGTGGCTTGATAAGCAGTGTGGAGGTCCACACCCGGGATCTGAAACTGCGAACCCCGGGTGCCAAAGCGGAGCATGCAAACTTAACCACTACTCCGCTGGGCCAGTACTGAAAGTGTTATTTTTAAAAGAATTTTTTCTTTCCTTTTAAAAGTAATGACTTTAATGAGGAATTGTATAATAATAACTATCATTTATATAGCATTGTTTTAAATGCTTTCCACGTTATCTCAATTAATTCTCATGTAAATCTTATAAATTAATAACTTTTATAATCTCCATTTTACAGATAAAGAATTGATAACACAAAAGGATAAATAGTTTGCCTAAATTCACACAGCTAGTAAGAGAGAAACCAGAATTGAAACTCAGGCCTTCTACACTTATAACCACCACACAACACTGACTCACTAGCTTACCATGTTCCACGGCAGAATCCAATCTCTTACCCACTGTTAATCTTTAAAAATGGCCTAGAACTTTTCATCCCATGACTGATATAAATTATAAGTTAAAAGCTGAAATAGTTCAGTAATATTAAATTTAAAATAAAATAAATTGAAACTTGAAAAAAATTAAACCATAGCAAGGGAGTCATTTATTCTCAATTTTCCCAGCAGCTGAACAAGTACTGGTTTTCCTTGGCTCAGAAAACAAATGAAGTTGTTCATCATTTTCTCATGGTCATAACAGAAACTCATAAGAAGCTCTGTCATTTCTTTGTACTCATCTACCCACAAATAAAACCTTAGAAGACTTATTGAGAGCAGATTCAAAGATATTTATAACTTTTAAGGTTGGTTTGAAACCCAACTGGCTGCCAACCCTCAAAAATGTAATTAAGTCCCTGGAAATAGAAGCAAGCCTTGTGTTTGTTAAAAGTCTTCTCTACGTCCACCAGCTCTGGGCTGGCACACAGGATGAAGTGCCCAGGATTCAGGATTCAGCAACAGAAGATCCAGGACTGAACTCCATCTCTGTCTGTGCCACATCATCTCTCTGAGGATCAGGTTCCTTGCTGTAAAATATGCACCAACATGGCCTCTCCTACCTGACTAGGGACAGTGAAGAGCCCATGAGATACTCACATAAAAGAGCTTTATAAACTCTAACAGAGTTTATAGTTGCTGCTAATAGTCACTGTGGCTATCATTATTGCCAGGTACCTCTCCTTCAACTGGTCTCAAAATTTAAAACTTAAGATTTCCAGAAAAGTTGTTATTATAGTGTTTGTTTCCTATCATTGTGGTAACAAAGAAACTTAGTAGTGCAAAACAACACAGATCTATAATCTTGTAGTTCTGGTGGTGAGAAGTCTGAAATAGGTCTCACTGGACTAAAATCAAGCTGTCAGCACAGCTGTGCTCCTTTCTGGACCCTCTAGGGGAGAATTCATTTCCCTGTTTTTCCAGCTTCTACAAGCCACCTGCATTGCTTGGCTGCTGGCCCCCTTCCATCTTGAAAGTGAGCAATGGCTGTTCAAGTCTTTCTCACATTGCTTTCACTCTGAAGAAGACTCTTCTGCTCTCTCTTGCACCTTTAGGGACCCCTGTGATTAACTATTTAACATAGTATTGGAAGTCCTGGATAGAGCAATCAGGCAAGAAAAAGAAATAAAAGGGATCCAAATTGGAAAGGAAGAAGTGAAACTGTCATTATTTGCAGATAATATTATTTTATACATAGAAAACTCAAAAGAATCCCCCAAAAAACTTCTAGAAATAATAAATGAATATGGTAAAGTTGCAGGATACAAAATCAACATACAAAAATCAGTTGTGTTTCTATACACTAACAATGAAGTAGCAGAAAGAGAAATTAAGAATACAATCCCATTTACAATTGCAACAAAAAGAATCAAATACCTATGAATAAAATTAACCAAAGAGGTGAAAGTTCTGTAAACTGAAAACTATGAAATATTGTTGAAAGAAATCGAAGAAGACACAAAGAAATGGAAAGATATCCTGTTCTCTTGGATTGGAAGAATTAACATAGTTACAATGTCCATACTTTCTAGAGTGATCTATAGATTCAATACAATCCCTATCAAAGTTCCAACAACATTTTTCACAGAAGTAGAACAAAGAATCCCAAAATGTATATGGAACAACAAAAGACCTCAAATAGCTAAGGAACACTGAGAAAAAAGAACAAAGCTGGAGGAATCACAATCCCTGATTTCAAAATATATTACAAAGCTATAGTAACCAAAACAGCATGGTACTAGCACAAAAACACACACACAGATCAATGGAACAGAATTGAGAGCCCAGAAATAAACCCACACATCTATAGGCAGCTAATTTTTGACACACGTGCAAAGAACATACAACAGAGAAAGGAAAGTCTCTTCAACAAATGGTGTTGGGAAAACTGGACAGCCACATGCAAAAAAATGAAAGGAGACCATTATCTTACACCATACACAAAAATTAACTCAAAATGGATTAAAGACTTGAATGTAAGACCTGAAACCATGAAAATTCTAGATGAAAACATAGGGAGTACACTCTTCAACATTGGTCTTAGCAACATATTTTCAAGTACTGTGTCTGACCAGGCAAGGGAAACAATAGAAAAAGTAAACAAATGGGACTACATCAAACTAAAACTCTTCTGCACAGCAAAGGAAACCATCAACAAAACGAAAAGACAACCTAACAATTAGGAGAAGATATTTGCAGACCATATATCTGATAAGGGGTTAATCTCCAAAATATATAAAGAACTTATACATTTCAACAACAAAAAAAACTAACAACCCAATTAAAAAATGGGCAAAAGACCTGAACAGACATTTCTCCAAAGAAGATATAAAGATGGTCAACAGGCACATGAAAAAATGCTCAACATCATTAACTATCAGGGAAATGCCAATCAAAACTACAATGAGATATCACCTCACGTCCGTCAGAATGGCCATAATTAACAAGACAGGAAACAACAAGTGTTGGAGAGGATGTGGAGAGAAGGGAACTCTCATACACTGCTGGTGGGAGTGCAGACTGGTGCAGCCACTATGGAAAACAGTATGGAGTTTCCTCAAAAAATTAAGACTAGAACTATCCTATGATCCAGCTATTCCACTGCTGGGTATTTATCCAAAGGACATGAAAACATGAATACGTAAAGATACATGCACCCATGTGTTCATGCAGCATTGTTCACAATAGCCAAGACTTGGAAGCAGTCTAAGTGCTCATCAAGGGATGAATGGATAAAGATGTGGTATACATACACAATGAAATACTACTCAGCCATAAGATACAATGAAATCCAGCCATTTGTGACAACGTGGATGAACACTGAGGGTGTTACGCTAAACACAATAAGTCAGAGGGAGAAGGTCAAAAACTGTATGATCTCCCTTATAAGTAGAAGATAAAAATAACAGCAAACAAACACATAGAGACAGAGATTGGATTGGTGGTTACCGGGGGTAAGGGGGGATGGAGGAAAGCAAAAGGGATGACTAGGCACATCTGTGTGCTGATGGATTGTAATTAGTATTGGGGTGGTGAACATGATGTAATCTATGCAGAAATAGAAGTATAATGATGTGCACCTGAAATTTATACAATGTTGTAAACCAATGTTACTGCAATAAAAAAATGAATTTTTAAAAAAAGGACCCCTGTGATTACATTGGGTCCACCTGAATAACACAGAATAATCTCCCTATTTTAAGGTCAGCTGATTGGCAAATTTACATCAATCTTTGACTGTAATTACCCTTTGCAGTGTAATTTAACATATTCAGATTCTAGGGATTAGGACAACTTTGGGAAGCCGTTAGTCCGCCTGCTAAATAGTGATACCCAATTTTAATCTTCTATGGATAATCTGTGATTTCATTTTGCATTAAAAATATGTAAATATCATCCTATAGAAAATGAAATAAGTTTCATGAGTGATTTCACTCTTTGAATTCCACTTAAAATGTTCCTCATTAATTTTCTTGTTTTGGCAGTAAGATATAAGAGGGTACTATGTATTTCTGATTGTATTAAACTAAATTGCATCAACCTCACTTCAATAAAATGGTCTAGAAACAGTTAATATATTGGTGCATGTTCTACAATAATTGAGAATATGTTTAGACGGAAATTGTTAGATGAACAAATGTCAATACTTTTTCTTTTGTCCTAAGAGTAAGCATAGTGTATATCAAAATACAAAAAAAAAAAACACATAGTTTCCTTAAATCTCTTTGCTTTGCTTAGCTTTTTATAGGACTTTAACTCTTTTAAAGGGCTAAATAAAATAGATCTACTTTAAAAACATAGAATTTTTTTTCAACACTCCAAGTAAGAAGGCTGTGAATTTCATATCTTGCAAAGTTAATATAATTTTCATCAGTTGAAGCACAGTTCAATTTCTAAACTTTGAAAATAAATGAAATGATAAAGAAATAAAACACCAAATCAATCTGCTTGGTCATGGGAATTCATCAGAATGCGTAGTTTTGTTCTTTGACATTAACCTTTATTGATTTGGCCATTTTAACAAATCACTTCCTATTCTCATACCTTCAATTTTATGCTTCACTATTTCTGGGATTAAATTTCTTTCAAGTTTTACTATTAGGCACTTTCTTAGTATTTGCTCTAGGGAAGAAAAATCTATATTATAACCATCTCAACCTTAAAATTATTCTTTTAGGAAATCTTTGGAAAGAGCTTTCGAAAAATCTGAACCTCCAATAGACCTGTTTAAACATGTCCTTAATAATACTAAATTTCTTGAGTGGTAAAAGTTGGGGCAAAATTTTCCCCCAGTAAAATATTTACTGTTTGTTAACATAAGGAAATATTTCCCTAGTTTAGGAGATTGACTATTCTCAAAGCATCTATAAATTTAGGTCAACAATGAGAGTGTGAACAAACAACTGAAGAATGCAGCAATAACTGAGCCAAATTCTTATTTCTTCACATACATAACATGACAAAGATTTCAAAACTTTGTTTTATGAGTTTTCTGCCATTAGAACTCAGTTTTAAAATATCTTTAAAAATTAATAACTGAGTATTTCTCAGGCTTTTTTCTTGATATCTCAAAGATTAATGATTATTTACACAGCCTCATAAAACTAAAAAATGTTCCATTAGATTAACAGCCATTGTGTTAATAGCACCATTATCCCATTTTAATATGAAGGGTAATAAGATATAGATTTAGGAATATCATATCGTAGCTGAGAGGAAAGTTAGCAGTTCTTTTTTTAAAAAAATTAAAGAATTCAATTGGATCAAACAGTAAAACTTCCAGCACTACTGTATTGTTTATAACATATTCTAGAAGAAACTACTGGCCATGAGGTACCAGAATATGGAGCATTTTCTCTAAACTTAGGTCTGTTCCATGTTTGCAGTTGGGAACTATTTACATTATATTTACAATATTCCAGGACTTAACCAACTCATGATTTTTTTAAAAATCTAACTTTTCCCTGTTTATTTTCTCATGAACACCACAGACCACCTTAGACTCATTTCTTCCACAAGAACTCTGCCACTTGAATAGAGAGGAGTTTTTTTAATTATTTAAATCAGAACTCACATATAATATTCTCACCTAGCCTAATAAACCATTTAAATATTCTATATTATGTTCCTGCTCTAATCACCTGTGGTGCTATCAAGAGCACAGCATTGAGAAGGGTTCTGAGAAAGAATCCAGGCTTGATAGACGAGCACTTAATACTTAGCGACTTTTGTCATGGCCACAGGAGGATTGGTGGCATGCCTGCCACAACTTTGCTCTTCCTGCTACAAAAATCAATGCCAACATAGAAAATTTGTTACCTTGTTCCTAACAGTAAAGGAATGTGAAATACTTGGCTTAATGATAACACTAATATAAAAATATTTCATTTAAAGTAAATTAAATTCCATTATCCCCATGCTATAACTGACAAAATAATTAGGCATGCATTTGTCCACAAATAAATTTATTTCATCAAATGTCTGAGTGAAAATTATACACAAGGCACTGTGCTGGTACTGTCGAGAGTACAGAGTACAGGAAATAATCTCGTGTTCAAGTACACAAAGTAAACTAACATTTTTTTGTGTTCTGAAGATATCGCAGACCCTGTATTAATGAGTGTTATACGCATGAACTCAGATAGGACAGCATACAAACCACCACATAAGGCAGAAATTGATAAATGCTATAACTGAAAAAAATTTATTACAAGAGTTTAGAGTCAGAAAACTTAGAATATCATTGAATAAAATATTCAGATTATAATAGTTAAAATAAATGATTTTACCTAACATAGTGTGGGGGATCACAATTTGCCACACCAAATGTGTTTCTTTGTCTTGATTATTTTTAAGAACAAAAGACTCTGAAAGAAACTTTGACCTTCCCCCAATTGCCTAAAAGAATTTAAGATAGAAGACCTGTTGAGGAAGGAGTTACTATCACAAGGTAACTATAATATAATGTAAAATAGGTGTGATAGACAGAATGGCACCAGCAAGCCCATTTTTATCAAAGTTCTGTCTCTCGGGGTCACATCATCTACAGATGGCGCAGCAAACACTTGTTTATCAGACATTTGCATTTCCATCTCCATGTAAATTGCCTCCCTCCCTTTTGAAGACCCAAACCACTATCTGCAACATCCTCCTTTGTCTTTAGCTGAAGATGATATTTAAGGTGGTGGCTTCTGCCACTCTGGTGAGTTACTCGGTTTTCTTGAGTTTCTCCCATTTATACACAGTATTAAACTTTTATTTTCTCCTGTTATTCTGTCTCATCAATTTAATTCTTAGACCAGCCATAAGGACCTAGAGCGTAGAGGAATTGTCTTCCTCCCCTACAATAGGAATGAGAGTGTGAGAGGGTACAATATGGAAAACTACCTAAAGCCTGAGGAGAAATGTGTCAATAATGTCATGTTAGTATCTTCCTCATTCCCCAAAGTCCCTTCCCAACAATTACCACCCCGCTTTGTGTGTAAAAATCTCTATCTTTCTGAGTCTGGTCTCATTTTTCTGTACATCCTAACATGGGCATTCGTGAGTTGCTTATCTAGCATTCATTAACCCCCCTCTGCCTTTGCTAATTATACTCCAATTTTTTTCCAAAGCCACCCATCCTCTACTTAATCTATGTGCCTTTTGATAAACTGATATTAAGTCTACCTCCAGAATTAGTGCATGCATTTACCTGGACACAATGATTGATTCTGGAAATCCTATCAGAGCAAAGCTCAGAACTTTTGTTCAGTTGTTCTAGGACATGGGCACTTTTTCTCCTACTAGGAGAAACTAGGAAGTATGGATTCTTCATTATTGCTGACAGCTATCTTGTGAAAATGAGGAAAATCAGCCCAAAGAAAAGGCTAACATATAAAGAAGAGAAGAGCCAAAGACATAGAAAAAAAGTAGACAAGCCCTGATTGAATAGTTCCGGAAACAACCCTACTTCTGGACTTTTATGTTTGTTTTTTAAATCATTTGAGATGGGTTTCCTGTTACATTCATGGACTTCATCATCACTAGAAACTGCTGCTCTTCAGCCAAAAAAAGAACGAAATCTTGCCATTTGAGACAATATGGATAGACCTTGAGGGCATTATGCTAAGTGAAATAAGTCAGACAGAAAACGATAAATACCATATGACCTCACTTATATGTAGAATCTAAAAAGAAAAAAAAAATCACCAGCTGAGCAGATGGATACAGAAAACAGACTGATGGTTACCTGAGGCAGGGGGTAAGGGGTGGGAGAAATGGGTGAAGGGAGTCAAAGGGTCAAAAGGTATAAATTTCCACTTACAAAATGAATAAGTCATGGGGATATAATGTACAGCATGGTGACTATAGTTAGTAATACTGTAATGCACATTTAAAAGCAGCTAAGAGACTGGATCTTTAAAGTTCTCGTCACAAGAAAAAAAAATTGTAGCTATATATGATGATGGCTGTTAACTGGACTTATTGTGGTGATCATTTTGCAATATATACAAATATTAAATCATTACTGATTGTACACGTGAAATTAATAGAATGTTATGTCAATTATACCACAATTATAAAAAAGAAACTGCTCCTTCACAAATTGCTACTTTAGAAATCTTGTCCTCAGACATTAGCCTTCTGTCCTTTCAGTTTGTTCATTTATACTTACAACATTTGATCAGAATATCAAATCCATTAATCATCTTTACAGTCCATCTACTCCTTCCTTTCTTCAGATATATGTTTTGTTCACCAATGGGCCAACTTACCTAGCTCAGTGCCTTATACCTAGTAGGCAATCAATACATTGTGTTGATTGATTGGTTGATTGATTAATTAACTGATGTCCCTATCTTAATCTATGCCTTCCCAAATATGTATTACCTAGCAATTATTTTTATTTTTCCCAGAGTTCATTCCACAAATATGTCCTTATCACTTTCCCATTGAAAATTTTCAGTGACCTTCATTTTGTCCGGAGCTAGACGTCAGATATGGTCCACACTGTGTTCCTGATGTTGTTGCTCTCTAAAGGTTACCATCTTCCAGTGGGGACTGAGGGGGGGGGGCCAAACCCTTCCCGAACCAAACCCAATCTTGGGACCCATCTAAAAATGCCAGCCCCAACCATGTTCTAAAATAAGGTACTTCTAATAAATAACCATAATCCACCACCATCATCTCAAATCTCAGAAAAGCCAAGCAATGATCTCCCCCTGTAGTATCTAATTTGGTAAGAATTGTATTCAGATCTAGACATTATATTTAAACAGGAGACACTGATGAAACAAAAGTTATCCAGAGAGTAACCAGGATGGTGAAAAGTCAAGAAATCATATGTCAATAGAAATACAGGGTTTCTTTACAGGGAGAGGACTTACAAGGAACACAACATTTACATTCTGATGTTTGAAGGTTTGTCATGTAGAAGAACAAAAGTGGCAATTGTCTTCTGCTCCAGAGGGCAAAAAAGGTTAAATATTTACTCTTCTATGGAGTCACATCTTAGCTCCATATGCAACACAACATTAAGATGTTTATATCTGGCCATAGAAGGGGCTTACATAAAAACAAAGTTTTGTAAAGTATTGATCAAGTTAGTCTAGTTTGTGCTACAACAACAAAGAACTCCCATATCTCCATGGCATATCACACAAAAGTTTATTTATTTACACTACCTCTCCGACCCAGGTCACCAGGGGCCCTGCTCACTGTAGCATTCAGAGACTCAAGATGACAGAGGCTCCACCACCCTATGCTGTCCAAACACAAGTCTCCAGGGGTCATCATGGCAAGGAAACAGAGCTTGAATCACAAATTGACTCATAAATGTTTCTGCCTGGAAGTGATTCAAATCATTTCCACTTAAGCTTCATTGGCCAAAAAAAGTCTATGACAATGTCTAATTTCAAGGAAATAAGGGCATGTAATACCCACAAGTGACTCATAAAAGAGGGATGTCAGAGGTTTCAGCGAGCACTTGCAACATCAACCAGAATTCTCAAGAGGATTTAATCAGAGATCAAATCATCATTAGGAATATTACAGAAAAGAGTAGACCTTAAGCCCCTTTAAACTCTGGGATTCTAGATTCCAAATTTGTCATGCAGTTCCTTTAAGACCAGGGATTTTGTTTCCAAGGGTCAAACAAATGACTCTGGATGTTGAAATTCCTCTACAGTAGGAAAATCGCTATGCTCAATATTTGAATATACTGAGCTGAGCTTACAAAGACTTGGTTTGGAAGAGCTAAATACTGACAGATCAACAGCTCCAACTGTTGGATAAGCTTGCTATGTTTCATTTTTTTTCAAACACTGCTGCAAATATTTACATCTGACTTCTACATAAGAGTTGTTGATTTTCAGTATAGGCTGAAAGAAAGACGGTTGATAACTGTTCTTCGTGTTCTATAGAATTTACTTGCAAGGTTTTAAGCTATTTTTTCATCTTCCTCGGTAAAAGTGGAGGTGGTCTTAAATGTTGTCAGCTCTATTCTGCTGGCTTGATTGTGTCTTTGACTGTGTAAGAGCCCCTTCTTACAGGCTGTATATACGTTATATATATTACAACCTACCCAATTCATTTTCCTGAAGTAATTGCTTAAATTGAGAGAAATTACCCAGCTCATTTTAAACCTGATGTGTCCTCAATTTTTCCTTAAATTATGGATCAAATAAGGACAGCTATACATTTTCATATCATGGATCTAGATCTGTAGTCTAGAAGGGGCCTTGGGGATCAATTGGTTCACTCCATTTTACATGCAAAAAATTAACAACAATAGTTAACACTTATTGAGAATTTACCATGTGCTAGGCACTGGGCTAATGATTTAACTTGTATTATCTGAATTAATTTTCACAATAGCTCAATGAGATGAGCACTGTTATTTACTCATTTTACACATGAGTAAAATAAGGTTAAGTGTAGATCCACAGTCAGTAGTTAGGAAAGGGCAACTTTTTGTTTTCATTTAAACTCCTACCTGTCCACCTTCCCAGAGACTTTTCACTAGGGGATGTTGGGGAGGTGGGGACCCACAGGCACAACTCCAGATGTCCAGCCACTACATGGAATTCCCCATCATTTCAAGAACTCTATATTTGTGCTGATTACATCAGAACTCCCTCCCTTACAGTGTGTATGCATACACACACATACATACACACATACCCTTGCCAATGATGCCCAGCATGAACTGAGTCCCCGTCAGCTCTTAGGACATCCACTGCTACCCGCATACCCAAAACACCTTCCATACCCCTGGTTTCAAATTTCAACTCTTGTTCATACTTCTCACCCAGGCACGTTTCCAGTAAACACGTAAAAAAGATATTCAACCTTAATTAGGAACTCAATTAAAAATAACAATGAGAAATATTTTCCCCTTATCAGATGGGCCAACATAGAAAATGAACACTGGAAAATCCTGGTGTTGGCAAGGACATGGATAAATGAGCACGTGCCCTCAGTCACTGTTTAGTATTTTGTGAATTTAGCTCCGACTTTTTAACATTGAATCTTCCTCCATTGCTCCATAGTTCTTACACATCAATTTGAGAAAAGGTGACAAGACAGTAACAAAGTCCAGGAAAAAAATTACTTGATCCAATGTATTAGATAAGAAAGTGAAAATTGGAGACAGTCTGTAATGTTGCCTAATCTGGGGAAATGATAGGGAAGGAATATCAAAATTATTAGTGTTTGCAGCTTAGACCCCAGTCTCCCTTATTGAGAAGTTTCTGGATTAGTCTCTAGAGTCATTTCTGAAATAATTTCCCCAATTTTGATTGAAACCTTTAAAGTAATAATGCTTATCTCTGGAAAGGGATTTGTGTGCTTTTTACATTTTTCTTTGTACTTTTCAATATTGTTTAATTTTCCATTTCAGTGACAGTGCATTTTATAAAATCAACGAGGAGATTTAAGCAAATGCAACCAGTTTATTGAATAAGCTGAATTTGATAGGAAGAAAGCAAAAGGCAACTTTGTTCTTTCTCACCACTGTACCTGCAAATCTGTTCTGAGTGTCATTTAACAAGCTGTTACATGAACTGAGATGTGGGGACTGTCCTCCCACTGCCAGAGGCCTACCACTTTAAGAAATGTCTGTCCTTGTCAACACAGGCTTCACCAGACATTAGGCATCCCCTCCTCAAACTCACCCTCACAAAGTTCCAATCTCTGTCCTGCACAGGCACCTGTGTCAGGGTTCTCACTAGCGATTCTGGAAACTAGATCTCAAGCTCCTTGACCCCTGTACTTTCTCACATCCTCCCACCTTCATTCTTCATACCAACCTAGCTTTGACCCACTAGTGCAAGGACCTTCAAACTGAGGTGTAGGACAAAGACGTTCCAGACTATAAGTAGGCTCAGATCACTGTTGGGTAAACATTTCCAGATCTAAGCTTCCACAAACTCACTCCTCAAGCCGACCCGCCCACAAACTCCCATGTCTAACAGTCACACCTCCCTTTCCCACCTTTCACACTGCCCTTCTCCACTTTACAAAAGAACAAAATACTCTTCTCTACCCTAAATGGTATTGTGGCACCTTCTCCAGGGTGTGAAAACATTTGGGGCATCAAAAATAGGAGCAAACATAGAACACCACTTTCCTGAGGGAAAGTCTATAAGTAAAGCCAAAAAAACTTCAGAAAGAAATATTCAGGGGGACCTTGTTTCATCCAGAGACATGCTCAGGACAAGTATCTATCTGTTCATCCATGTCTTGTTTTATCCGTCTATCCACCCACTTGTCTACCTATCAATCAATCATCCATCTATCAATCAATTAGCCCATCTTAGAATACAGAGGTGAGAAGAGTGTTAGGCAGATTCATGACTGTATGAATTTTCAAATGAAATCATACCTTTTCTGATGAAAAGTAACCCTGATTTGGCTGATTAGTTTCACAATGATGCCTGATTATCTGAAGGACATGTTCCATAAATTGAGTGAGCCAAATCTACAGCTCCAAGATTTGGATAAAAATACATTTAATGTTATGCATATTATATAAAATAAGCCAAAAAACACATCCTTTGCAACTATTTAATTTTATGATATTTAAACTTGTTAAAATTTTTTAGATTTCAACTTTAAAATGTGTGAGGTAGCCGGTTTTCAAAATTCTTTTGAGAACATGAAAACAAAAAGTTTGGAGACGAGTGCCTACTTGATCACTTCAGCTACTTGCTTATACATGTTCCATTTACCTTGTCCCTTTGCACTCACACCCAGCTAGAAAATACTCACCACACCTGTTGTCTCCTTGCCTAAGCCTAGGTCTTGGGTGCTGCTGAAGAAAAAAGAAGACACACAATCATATTGGTGCCACTATAATTTTGTGGCATTTAACTTGTACTGGGTCCTCCAGGCTGTTTGGCAATTTATCTACATAGTTTTAGCTTTCTTCTATTTCCCATAGCTACCATTTCAGACATTTTTCAAGCTCCTCAAACTCTGACTCCCACCACCTCCCACCATCACTGTCAGCCAGCCAACGGGCTTTCTCTTGCCTAAATCCAGCCCCACCCCCACCAGTCTTACTTCATCTTCAAATTCTCATATGCATTTGAACATGTTCTGGTCTCACTCATTACAACAAACAGAAAACAAACAAACACGTACACTTTTCCCTAGACTCCTTACCAATCTGGCACCACACCATTGCTCCAGGCTCCTCGTGCTCAAACCTCCCTAAAGCAGTGTGTACACTCACTCTCCTCCACAGGCTCACCACCCACACACTCCTCACCTCATAATGAAGGGACTTCTGCCCTCACCACTCCAAGGACGCTGCTCCCTCCAAGGTACTGACAACCACCTTATTGCTAAGTCCTGTCTTCAACTCACCACAGCATGGCCTCTGCTGAGCCTTTCCTTCTTGAAACATTTTCTTCCCTTAGCTTTCTTGACACCACACTCTCTTGATATACCTCTTACCTATCTGTTCACTTGTTCTCAGTCCCCCTAGCCAATTCCTCTTCCTCTGTCCATTTGTTAAAAAACAGTGTCTTTAAGGATCAGGCTCTAAGACTCTGCATGTTCACCCTGAGCAACTGGATCAATTTCTGTGGCTTCCATTTCCACCCTTAGGCTGATGACTCTCAAACACACATCTTTCATTCAGATCCTTTTCCTTAGCTTTAGTCTTGCACATTTAACTATCTCCTAGACAGCTTTTCAATTATCCCACAGGTATCAAAAACTTAACACACTTGAAACTGAATCTACATTTCTACCTCATCCAGGTCCTCTTTCCTCAGTAAATGGTGCCACAGAGTCCATTAAGAACAAACCCTGGGAGTTACCACAAACTCCTTGGTCTTTCACGTATTTCATGTCCAACGAATCATCAAGATCTGGACATTCTTTCTCATGATGATCTCCTGAATCAGCCCATATCCCCCAACCCCCAGCCACCTCTCTGCTTCAGGTGATGACTGCCTCTCACTAGTCCACTGCAAGCAGCGTTGAGTCCTCCCATCTGTTTTTCACACAACAACCAGTGAAAGTGTTCTAAAATACAAGTCCGATTATGTAGTTTCTTTCCTTAAAAGCTTTCAATGGCTTCCCATTGTCTTTGTGTTTTATCATTCATTTACTCAATTACTATTTTAATTAAGCTCTAAGGATAAATTCTAAACTCCTTGGCACGGCTTTCAAGGCCCTTCTGAACTTGGCCTCTGCTCACCACATCAGCTTTGCCTCTCCCCACTTTTCACTCCAAAGTCTTCTAAAGTTCTTTCAGTCCCCAAATCTCACCAAGCTCTCCTGCCTCGAACACTCTGCCTCCCTCTTGTCACTCCCTCCTATTTTAAATTAAGACTTCAGCTGAGATACTCCTTCCTCCAGAAAGCTTTTCCTATCCCTTCAAATCTGGGTTTGATCCTTATATGCTTCTGTGATGCATTCTTCTTAGTCCATTATAGCACCTACTCTATGTTGATTTTTAACTGTTTACAGGTCTATATCCTTGAGAGCAGAGGGACATGTGTATAAAGCTAGGAGACTAACCACTGCCTGGCACATAGTAAGCATTCAACAACATTTACTTAGTGAATAAATACATGAAACTAAAATATCTTTGCCCCCTCCAAAAATCATATTACTTCTATAAATGGCTTATAAACCTGTTTAGTGACCAAATGTAAAGTTTTCATCCAGTTTCCACAAAACTGTCATCCAAAGAGAATACACAAGCTGAATGGGGACAAAATGCCATGCCCAATCTCTCCAGCAATGGTAGAAAAACCTCCCTCCCTATCCATATCAAAATAACTTACCCGAGATCGGAAGGAGTCCAAAGAAACCGAAATTTTCATTCTTTTGTTAATTCATTTAACAATCAATGGTCCCCTAACCCTGCCCTCATAAAGCTTCAGCATATTACTCCCTGAAGTCCACTGAACCCTGGACAACAGCCGGGCCCTTTTCAAATTTATTATTTTGAACCATCTAGGAGCAGCTGCTTTTATACAAGTAGGAATATTTTTTCAGTAGCATTTTTCCTTGTATGTCAGAAAACCCAAGACGAAAATAAAATTACATTTCTTAAAACTTCCATACTCCTGGTCTTTTTCTCCTTTTCAGCTGTGCCAGAGGCATGAACGTGCATACCCCCAGCCCCAGTTAGGCAGGTGATTTATGAAACAGACTTAAATGAAAGATGGGTTGGTGTGGATACACTTGGATTCATAGTCCACGCCTTGGGGCAGTGTTAGTACCAAATTTCTAACTAATTCAGAAAGGAAAAATTTCTCTCATTATTTCAAGATAAATGTCTGAACCTTCCAGCTCTTGTCTGCCTGCCATAAAAGTATCAGAAACTAAAAACAGAGATTCTGTTGTTCACATTTCCTCTAACCCTACAATGCTGGCATATGAACCAGTTGCAAATCATCAACTAATGGTATCTTTTTCACACTTCCAGGTAAAGCCTCCGGTGTCCATTGTACCAAACTCTTTCCTTTCTTTATAGTGATCCCTGTACAATATTATCACTCGGAAGTTATGTTGGAGAAATTATTTTCAATAGGTTCATAAAATCTACTCAGAACAAGTTAAAAAGCCATAATAAAAAGACAAATATTTCAGGGCCAGCCCGGTTGTATAGCGGTTAAGTTCGTGCGCTCCCCTTCAGCGGCCTGGGGTTCACAGGTTTGGATCCCGGGTGTGGACAGACGCACTGCTTGTCAGCCATGCTGTAGCAGTGTCCCATATAGAGTAGAGGAAGATGCACGCGGATGTTGGCCCAGGCCCAGTCTTCCTCAGCAAAAAAGAGGAGGATTGGAAACAGATGTTACCTCAGAGCTAGTCTTCCTCACACACACACAAAAAAAGACAAATATTTCAATTTGATTTATGGAAAGCCCTAAGCCTGTGCTTGTACACAGAGAACAGAAAAATGACCTGACTAGTTTCCAGTTTGGTCTCAGAATTTGCACATATGCATTTCACTTCCTTGATTTGACCCTAATTCAAGAGGTCAGCCTGAAGAGTCAGCAATGCTAATATATTGGACCTTGGAGGGAACATAATCATATAACTGAGAAAAGCAGGATGTCATTTTCTCATCATTGCTGCAAATAGAGAAGCTGTTTCTCAATGATAGGGATTCCTCATAATGGGAAATAATTTGTCCTGAACTCAGAACTGTAGTGCTTTGCTTGGCTTCATTGATTGTATAAAGGACCTCCTTATTCAGAACAGGTAGAGCTCAATGAATTGAAATAGTCCAGAAACATATCTTTCCTTGTTGAAAAGTAAATTTAAATTGTGAGAAAATTACTTCCTTACCAAGAATTTCCAAGATTCTCCTGATCGTGGTTCAAAATTCCATGTAGGTTTGGTCTTGCTTCATTTCAGAGACATCATAAATGGTACTGTTCTCCTTATATCAAGAAAGAACAACATCCCAAGTGTCAAGATATGGATATGGTGAGGCCTTTGCCACTTGTCTCCTTTGTGTCTAAGAGAAATCAGGTAACAACTAGCATATAAGTACCAAGCTTATCCCCTATAGCAATGCCTTACATGCTGGAAATCAGAGATCTTGGTAACTCTATATGTCATCTTAATTATTGAAGACCATCAGTATTCTTTCAAACCAAAAGGTTTTTTCTCAAAAAGATGTTACTAGGATTAAATATCTAGTTTATATATAACGGAAAAAAATAGGATGAACATAAAAGCATAGAAAGACTCCAGCGGAAGCACAATTATATAAATTGTGCTAAAATGAGAAAGGAGCAAGTATGAATCACTTGTACAATTCATTCTAAATAACAAAAATGATTTTAAAAGTGCAGCCAATAAAAATAAAATGATTAATAACTCAAATGTTTTCTCAGAGTGGTTCTGCTGTTTGTATTGCTGTTTACATCTCTAGTGGTATGAAAATAATTGGATATTACAAAAAGAAAAGCAGAAGAAAATGGGTCCAATAAAATAATTTAAATAAAGGGAGAAAAGGGTGGTCCGCAATCTTTATCTATTTTTCCTAATTTACTTAGATATCAAAGAAATTCAATTGTTGTTTAAATGTGCTTTAAATGCAAAAGACAAAACACAAATATATTATATGTTATATAATCATTCAGAGTCAGCAAAGACCAGCAGCTGGAGACAAATGTGGAAACCACAGGAGAGACCAGTGGAAAAGGAGAGGCTCCTCCTACTGAATGGGGAGTGGCTTGGTTACAGGAGAGGTTGCAAACATCAAAGAAAGAGAGGTGGGTGTTCGTGGTAGACATAATAATGACCCCTCAAAGATGTCCACATCCTAATCCCCACAACCTGTGAATATGTTACCTGTTATATGGCAAAGGGGAATTAAAATTGCAGAAGGAATTGAGGTTGTTAATCAACTGACCTTGAGATAGGGAGATTATCCAGGTGGGCCCAACCTAATCACGAGGGTCCTTAGAAGTTGAAGAGGGAGGCAGAAAAGGAGTCTTGGAGTGATTCGATAGGAGAAAGACTTGAGCATAGTTGCTGGCTTTGAAGATGGAGGAAGGGGGCTGGGAGCCAAGGAATGAAGATGGCTTCTAGAAGCTGGGAAAGTCAAGGAAATTAATTCTCCCCAAGAACCTCCAGAAAGGAATGCAGCCCTGCAAACATCTTGATTTTTACTCATTGAGAGCCATTTCAGACTTCTGACCTCCAGAACTGTAAGATAATAAGTATGTGTTGCTTTGTGCCACTAAATTTATGGTAATTTCTTAGTGCAGTGATAGAAAACTAATACAGTACTTCACAGTAAAAACTGTGATGGGAAGGATTCCCAAGAGGCAAAGAGGGGTAAATTCAAAATGCCATAGTAGAAAATAAAGGAGATGAAGACCAGAAGTTTAGGAAATAATGGAGAGAGGGCAAAAACAAAAGAATTTATAAATATCAACAAAATGAACTTCCACCTGCAATAGATATAATAACAAAGGGAGGGCAGACTGCAGTACTAAGGCTAAATTCTTCAGGGTAAAGAAGTAAAACAGAAGATATCATACAATGTCCTTCACATGGCAAGCTTTAACAAATATTTATTGATACGTTGCTCTTGGAAAATTAGGAAAGCAAAAAGTAAGTAGCGAAACTAGAAATGAATAACACAAAGAAAATCATAAAGCAAAAATATAATTATACATATATCTAAGGCATTGGGTTTTTGATGCAGTCTAGACTCAATCAGGTAAAAATTAGCTAAAGTAACATTAAAAGTATGGGCAAATCACGTCTATAACATCCAAACTAGCATGTAATTCTACATTATTTGAAAGGAGAGGTATTATATATTCCATAGCTTCTGAAAATGACCTCAATGAGAAACCACAGAGTTTTCAAATGTCAGATGACTACATGTAGGTTTCCTTGTACTTTTGTCTCTGCAGAGTCACATACAGTCACATGACATAATGAAAAATGTGTGAATTGCTGTTTATGAGAAAATATAAACAACCTTTGGGGACGGATGTGACTTTTCTTCAGTTGAACATGAACTTTGAACTTCTCCTAATGCTGTGTGCAATGATAAGACCAAGCCTAAGATATCTTATGACTTCCAGAAGTCAGTCAATTAACATTTGGAGAATTCAAGGCCATTATTTCTCACATCAAACACATTAGCTGATGACTGAAGATAAGAAATTCTATAGGAAATATTAAAGGATATGATCGTAGGTTTATGATGCTGTTAAAAAATAAAGTTCAAAATGTAATATGTGGAGTTGTTTTGGAACTGACCTCCTATCCCAGCTCCAGCCATGACAGTAACTTTTAAGGAAATTGAATAAATGAAGGTGTGTTCCTATTGACTGTTTTACATAAGTTTGAGAAAAGGCTTTGAAAGTAATGCCTAAACCACACATTGATTTGTTTTTTTAATATGTATTTGTTAAAAGATTAAGCCATCAAGAAGATATTTTCTACCCAGTTCTTCTTTCCTGTTTAACACTTTTTTCTCCCAAAATTGCTTCTTTAGTTTCTGCATTATTCCTGAAAGAACAGTGAGGTTTTATGAGGACATCAAATAAGGTGTGACTTGAAGGAGAATAACCGATAGGATCACAATGACAGTTTAATGCTGGGAGATACAGATAAGAACTCTTCTGTAATCACAAAATCCCAGCACCTCAGAGAGGGAAGGGCCCTTAGAAGTCACTAGATCAAGTTCCAGTGTAAAGCAGGAAATCCCATTGCCACGTGCTGGACTGGTTGTCATCCAGCCTCCAGTTGAACATCTTCAGTTCGTCTGACTTACTAGAATTTAGGCTTCATGAGGAAGAAAGACCAGTTCCCTGTCCTCATAAAGCTTAAATTCTAGTAAGTCAGACGATGAACAAATGAACAGGCAAATAAGATTAAAAATAATGAAAAGTGAATATTTACTGATTCGGGAGATGATTTTTAAGATGAGACCTGAAGGATGAAAAGGAACTAGGACTGCAAACAACCAGAGAGGAGAACTCAAGAGCAGTAAGTTAAAAGGCCTTGAGGTAAAAAAAGAACTTGGCCTCTTCTAGGTCAGTGCTCCAGGTCAGGGAATCTAGAACATTAGTGGGAGAGAAGTTGAAGTGGCAGACGCTGAAACTGGAGAAGAGCACAGACCCAGACCATAGTATGACGTTTGGACTTTATTCTCTGTGCAATAGGAATCTATGTAAGAATGGTAAGCAAGAAAGATACAAGCAATTTGCTATTTAAAATACCACACTGGTGGCACTGTGGAGAATGGATGAGGGTAGGGCAAGAGTGGAAACAGAAAGATGAGTTTGGAGGCTCTTGAAGTGAGAAATGATGGAGACTTAGCTAAACACAGCAGCAGTAGAGATTGAGAGGTGTGGAAAGATTTGAGGCATACTTCTGGAGGAAGCACTGACAGGAGTTTCTAACAGTGGATATGGGTGGTGAAGGAAGATGGAGAATAAAGGGTGACTCCTGGGTTTCTAGTTGGAGCAACTCTGGATGGCAGATGAGAAGAGGAGACATCCAGGAGGAGATTGGGTGTGTAGATGTGGAGCTCAGAGGAGAGGACTGGCCTAAAGATGTAAAATACAGGAGTTATCAACATATGAACGGTATTTGAAACCATAGAAATGAATAAGATAACCTAGAGAGAGAGTTTAAAGAGAGGAATGGCAGAGCTCAAGACCTGGTCTTGAAGAACTCCAACACTTAGAGCAGGGAAAGATGAAGAAGAAGCCAGTAAGGAAAAATGAGAACCAGGAGTGTGACAAAGAAAGAAGGGGTCAGCTGCGCCAACGGTTTTTGAGAAGTGCAGCAAGATAAGAGTCAAGTGACCATCAGGTTTAGCACCAGGGAGATGGCTGGTGATCTTGACAAAGCAGCATCCATGGAATAGTAGGACTAGAAGCAGACGAAATAGTTGTAGGAGTGGATCAAAGGTGAGAAAATGAAGCAAGGTATGTGGAAGTTGTGTTGGGAAGAGGAGCAAAGAGGATAGTAGCTGTGGGGATGTGGGTTCAAGAGAGGTTTTGTCAGGTTTTCTTCCTTAAGATAAACACTTACATGCCATAAAAACTAAAATTCAGTGATTAAAGCAAGCTTGACGTACCCCTGCTCTAGGCCAGTGGTTTTCAAACTGTTTTCAACAGAAGACTGGATTTCTGGGATGGAGCCTTCGGGCTGCTGCGAGAGGCAAGGCCAGCCTCCCTCCTTAGAACAAAAGCAACTCAAATTTAATCCATTTTATATATGGGGATTTAGAATAAGATGTCATTTGAAAAATCACTGATCTAAGGAGAGCATAGGGTAGCCAAAACATCTCACTATATTAGCCTATTAGATGATAGAATACCTGATGAATCCATACATGGTATGTATTCTTAATTATGTCATACAATGGCTCTTCAGGGAAAACATGATGATAAATTGTAACTGCAGCACAATTTCAGGATGCTAAACAAATTTGTCATTGTTTCACAGCGTCTTGGCAATGATAAATTAAGCAGCTTCCTTTACACTAAATTTTTCAGGAACTTTGGTATAACTCAAACCTTGATTTTCAATAATTTTAATTAATATATTCCCCAGTCAATAGGTTTGATGAACTTGAGACATCTCAAACCTGTTTTAATAGAACTGACTTACAAAATAGAAGGGAAAGAAAATTGTACACAGATCTCGACAGCTGTGTAGACTAACTCTTTATGTACTCAGTAAACACGATTTTTTCATAAAGAGATTTCCTGAGTTTTAGATATGCAAAATAAGACTTGAGCAATGATTTTAAATTAAGAAAACATAATACAAGGGCACAGCTTATTTTTTTAACCATTTGAGAAAAAAAATGAGTGGGACAATAGGAAAAAGGAATAGATTGATGAGAAATTTGTTACTGAATTAATCAAACATAAGTTATTTTCCTAAAGGATATTTATGATGTTTATGACCTTCAGTAAACTGCTCTTATATAAATTCATTGTGTTGATTATTAAAATTGTGCACTGATTTTGTATTATACCACTGCGGCTCTGTTTCTCTACAGTAGGATTTCTCATCCTCAGCACCACTAATATTTTGGGCCAAATAAATCCTTGTTGTGGGGACTGTCTTCTGCATTGTCAGGTGTTGAAGAGAATCCCTGGCCTACATCCACTAGCTGTTAATAGCACTCCCCTCCCCACCAGTCGCAACAATCAAAAAATGTCTCCAGACATTGCCTAATATCCCCTAAGGGTCAAAATCACTCCCAGTTGGGATTTTGCTCTGCAAGATAATTTGATTCCTTATTCTGGAGTTAAGCTACTATTTTCATAATTCTCAGCAAGATACTCGGGCTCCAACTAAATGGAATGAGGATAGTGTGACATTCAGACCCAGCTGTTCATGTAACCGTACTGGAGAGAGGGAAGTAAATACATCTCAGATGTGACTACATAGCATGACAGTTGGCTCAATAACACATGCAGAAAAGCACACAATCTAGACCAAGGTTGACGCCATATAACTAAAGTTTCACCATCAAAGATCCAGCTTTTGATCTTTATGTGAGGAAAACAGTGAATAAGAGCACTTTTTAGAGTGCTGCTCTATCTATCCTTCCATTAAAATCAGCAGTGTGGCAAAGCTACATGGAAAACCTTGTCAAGCATTAAAGGCAGGCGGATCATGTCTGGCTGTGTTCATTTTACATAGTGTTGCGCTTTATGTTACCTGTTTTTAAATGAAGAGCTGGTGAGAAAAATACTAAAAGGGAGATGTTTATATGTAGAGCTAAGCTGCCACCTAGAGAATCTTGAGATGGCAGCACCTTAGCCTTCTATATCTACTGCATGAACAATATGTCCTTCCTATTTACTAAAACAGCTCAAATTCAGAATCCCAAAAGCAATGTGAAATCCTAATGTCATATTTTTCAAAATTATCTAATTATCCATGAAACAGTAAATTTAATTTTCTTAGTGGTGCTTTTAAAAATTTCGAAGAGAGTGAATTAACAGAGACAATCTTTTAAAAGTTCAAAATCATTCTGAAGTGGTCACTGCTGGACAGTAGCAGGCTACCTAGACAGAACATACTGTCAATGCTGCAAGAAAGCCATGGGCAACACTGAAAGGTGTTTTTTTCATTTCCAAGTAGAAAACATTTTTGAAAATAAATTGGAAAAATGAGTGAGAACAACTGGCAGACTTTTCAATGTTTACCACCCTTCCTAACAATCACTCTTTCCAATGAAATCAATTAGGGAAACAATCATGGTAAGTAAAATGCAATAGAATCATTAACTGGAGGGAGGGGAGTGCTACTTAGGCAACCCAACGGAAGCAAAATATAAAATATAAGAAAGGAAAAAGTCTGGTGGGAATAAGAATGCTAAAAATAACCTGACTCTGAGCTAACACATAAAACAGAGCTACAATTTCTGGAAAATATGAGTCTCCTTTTCTAAATGTAAAAGTATAATTGAACACTTATTAGGTTCTCCAGACCATAAACCATTGCCTGGTTAAGGTAGGCATTTGGGAAGCTACACAAACTCTTTTGGGCCATGAGGGTCCCATTTAGAAAATTACTACTTCAATGCACTGAATGGTACCCTTGTGGCCTGGTAGTGGATTCCAAAAGAGCTTAATTTACGCACTGGGAGAATCTGGTGTCATTAGGAGAGAAGTGTGCTCACATATCCCCATGGAACAGAAAGTACTATACTCACCCAAAAGGGGAGTATTGAAATGTGGCCTAGAGATTCAAGTGTCAAATTATCATGTGATGGTATACCCACATGACCTGGCCTATAAATGCTTAGGACTGTGACTTCAGATTTTTCTCCTTCACTATTTGAGTTGCTGCTTTATCTTACATGAGTTCCCTATGTCACTGTTTTTGCAGTTTTGCAGGAAGAATTCCAGGTTCAGCCTTCCCAGAAGGTTTTAGAGTGGCGTAGCTACTTTTCAGAGATGCTTACCTGACAGTCCAGCATGCCTGCATCCACCTGTACAAGCCAGTTAATAAAATCCAGTTGTTGAGAGGTGATTCTACTCAACACATTTGTCATATAACATGAACCAATACTAGGATTTACTGATACTTCTTACTTTTCAACTTGCTGTTTTATCATAGCCTAGAGAAAATTTCATGACTTCTTTTGTTCTGAGAATTCTGTTTAGGTACCTGTGGGATTTGAATTATGTACGTAAATGGCATTTTGCATTATTTTACCTAAAACTGAGCATTTACACAAGTAGTAATTTTTATGATTAAAGTCTTCCCTGTTCCCATATCAGACCAATACAATAATACTTTTCATATCTCTTTCATATCATGCATATCTTAAAACGCAAGTTTCTAATGATGACTCGTATACATAAATAGCTGGGATTCAATTATAAATCTCAAATGATAGTTATTTATATTACACAATTGTATCACCTGCCTGAAAGTTATGCATTTGGCTATTTTTAGATGATGTGAAACAGAACCACCTTTTATGTGGTAAATATATTGAATTTCTCCAATGTGCCTTTTGATTGAGAAAATATGACATTTTAATGGCTCCAAAAAAGGCCTTTATCAGTGAGAATGAATTTCTACGCATTTCAGAAATCTGGACCAATAATATACAAGAAATGTGTAGTCCAAAAAATTTCTGAGGTTCATTTCAGAAATGGTAACATCTCTCTATGTCAAAATTCCAATTAAAAAGACAATATTACAATTACTGTGTTTAAAAGCATGATGCTAGGACTTGCAGAGGAATGAAATCATTTGGAGGATTCCCAATCTGGTGGAAGAGATTGAGACCAATCTCTTGGTTTCTTGAATTGGAGAAAATAACTTCTATCTAGTGAGCATCTCATGTGCCAGGTACTAAGCAGAATACATGTGTTTTTTTATTCACTCGAGACTCGGAAAATCTCCCAGTAAGGATTAAATGAGATGCCCCTATGAGGCAGGTGAGTTTCATAAGCATTTTGTAAGTACACCAAATCCTAGCGGTAATGTGGGTGGGGCTGAGGACAGGAGTGGAGGAGTCTTGGATCTTAAGGCTCGGAGCCATTAATCTAAAGGCAAATGGAAGCCACTGAAGAGTTTTAAGCATAAGAGGAGAGTGATCAAATGTGATGTCTAAAGGACCGTTCTGGATTTGGAAACAGAATGATAACTGGAGAGCAGTAAGACTCAAGGCAGGGAGGTGAATTTAGGAGGTGATATACTCTAGGACAGCAAAAAGATGATGATGGCCTAAATCAGGATGATGGCAGTGGTAATAAAGGGAAATGGATGCATTTGAGAGAGATTTAAAATGTAATGTATGAGATTTTGTTACAGATTGGATATAGAAAATTAGGGAGAGAGACGGGTGATGGATAACTCCCAAGGCTGTAATTTGAAAATCTAAATGTTCCTAACAACTCAAGAAAGAATGTACTGGGGACAAATCCATAGAAGGAGGGAGAAGATGGGGAAAGATGATGAGTTCACTTATGAGCATGCTGATGTTGAGGTTCCTGACAGAAAGTATTCAAGTAGAGATGTCAAGAGAGATTTGAATTTATAAGTATAAGCTCAGGCAAGAAATACACTTGAGGGTAAATCAGCGTATAAATGGTTATGGAAACAGTGAAAGTAAATGAGATTTCCTGAAAACATGAACATGAAAGGCCTATGAGACAGCCCTAAAGAACACTGAAACTTAAGGGTCAAGAAGAAGAGAAAGGTCTAATAAAGACAGCGGTGAGTGAGGAGGAAAATCAGTGGATTGTTGTACCGAAGACAAAGGAAGAGAGTGTTTCAGAAAGGAGGATTTGATTAACAAAGCAAAATGTCATCCTAGATTAACAAAATTATGACTAACGTTTTCCCCCTGCCATTTAATAACATACAAACCTTTGTTAAATCCAGTTTGAATGTAACTGGGGATCCAGAGACTGGAGTGCATTGTTGTGGATTCAGCAGTGAGAATGAGGTGAGAATACAGAAACAATAATTATAGATAACTTCTTTTAAGAACTCTGAGTGTGAAGAGGAGAGATGCATGACGAGAGCTGAAAGATAATATGAGTTTAAAGCAAGCAGTTTTTTCGGTTGGTTGGTAGTATTTTATTTAGGTGGAAAATCTTGGGCATCTTTAGCGAATGGAAAGATCTGGTAGACAGTCAAGAAAAAAGAATACAGTAGAAAGAGGATAATCTATAGGGTAGTGTGATGGTTACTTTTATGTGTCAACTTGACTGGGCCACAGGGTGCGCAAATATCTGGTCAAATATTATTCTAGGTGTTTCTGTGAGGGTGTTTTTGGAGATTTTGGAGATTGACATTTAAATCAGTAGACTGAGTAAAGTAGATTGCCCCCCATACTGTGGGTGGGCCACATCCAATCAATTGACAGCCTGAATAGAACAAAAATGCTGACCCTCCCCCAAGTAAGAGAGAATTCCTCCTGCCTGATCCCTTTCAAACTGGGACATAGGCTTTTTCCACCTTCAGACTCTAACTGAAGATGGCTATTCCTGGGTCTCAAGCCTGCAGCCTTTGGACTGGAACTACACTATTGGGTCTCCTGGGTCTCTAGCTTGCCAACTGCAAATCTTGGACTTCTCAGCTTCCATAATCACATGAGCCAATTCCTTATAGTAAATCGTGTGTGTGTGTGTGTGTGTGTGTGTGTGTATCTCCTATTGGTCCTATTCCTCTGTAGAACCCTGAATTATATAGTGTCACAAAGTGTGGTCATTGGACCACCAGCATCAGCACCACTTGAGAATTTGTTAGAAATGCAAATTCTCAGACCTCACCCAGACCAACTAAATTAGAAACTCTGGGAGTGGGGCCCAGCAATTTGGGTTTTAACAAACCACCTGCAAGTGGTTGTGATGCAGACTTAAGCTTGAGAACCACAGCTCTAGGGCAAGGTTCTTCTGCAGGTGGGAGGGGTTAAGAGAGTACAGTTGGAGGGCTTGCCTTGTATAGGAGGAAGTACTTTTTCCACTATAAACGGAGCAAAGAAGGAAAGGAATGGGGCTGGTAGATGAAGGTAACTTTGAGATTTGGTGACGGGAATTTGAGGCATTCTTGCCCTGGCTTCTATTTTCTCTATAGGGCAGAAAACAACGTGATTTTCTAAGAGAAACTAAGGAGGTTCTAGGTGAAGTAGGGAAAAAAGTCTTGAAATATTCATTGCAGAAAGTAAGAAATTTTGATGGCCCATCAAGTATGAGGGTAACCGGACCACACCAGCCGGTTGCAAGATTTTCCCAGATGTGGTCAGTAGTCCCAGTACACAGGTAAGGGTGATAATTGGATTCATCCAGGATGGGATTTTGCCGGGTCAATTGGATGACAATGAAAAAGAGGAATTGATGTGGTCATGAGAATAGAATCACTGCCTATTGAATCCAAGCAGGATAGGGACAGAGGTGAAGAAAAAAGGGTCTGGGCAGAATAGAAAACAGAGAAGTCAGGGGTTTCAAGTAAGCCTGATTACACCTGACACCAGTTCTCTGCCGTTCAGGGCCACCACTGCCACCCCCAGTGCAAAGTGTTCTAATAGATTCACCTGGTACAATGAGATAATGGAGGAGAGATCTTACTTCCGGTTGGAGGATATCTGGTAAGGCCTAGACAAGGAGATGGAACATGAGCAGCCTTAACGAATTTAGATCTGAAGGCTTGGAAGAGATTTAATAGCACAGAGAGAGTCTGTATAGAGCAGGTTGAAGAACAGAAAATATTCTTTCCAATACAACAGGAATTTAAGTCCAATGGAGATAAGAGAATCCCAGGAAGGGGCGAAGAACACTAACAGAAAGGGGAACAGCACATTAAGGGAAAAGATGAAAAGACACTCTGCATTTATATCTTGGAGAGCTTTGGATTTTACTCAGTGTGTAAGAGCTATCAAAGACTTTGACAAGCAGAATGACATGATCACTGAACCTGCACTTCTCCGTCATAATATTTGTAAAGATGGTAAAGACTGAACTGTTTAACTGATGGACAGACTAGACGCATTCCTAGAAGTTGTTCCCTAAAATTAAATTTATACATGAGCTAATACTTTACCTCTAAATATTAATATTCCTGATATGAAAAACATTAAAGTCTCCATAAGCAAATGGACAAATAAAGGAACAGGAATAAACAATTCAGAAAACAGAAATGTAAGTGGCTGATAAACAGAAAAAAATGTTCAGTAAAAAAACTAAAATGCAAGATTTTTAACGTATTAATGGTGATATTCAACATTGTCAAAGATGTGATGAGATGAATCTCATTAGTACTAGTTACTGTACATTGGTATAACCTTCACAGACAGTAATTTAACAATACATATCAAGAACAACTTTGAAAATATTTACTCTTTTTGACCAGTGTTTCCACTTCTAAAAATAAATTCTGAGAAAATTATCAAAATACACATAAATATTTATGTATAAAAAAGTTATGACATTACTTATAAAATTTAATATAATATCCAATAATAAGGGAATGCTAAGTTATGATAAATCTTATGATGAAATATCATTCAGCCTTTATAAATGGTGTTTACAGACAGTATTTAAGGATGTAAAAGGTGTCAATAAGATAAAGTGAGTAAAAACAATGAAAGATGCAGAAGTGGATAAATAGTATAATCTCAACTATGTAAAACGTATGTGCTTGCGTGTTCAAAACTATTGGAAAAAATGTACTAAAATCTTAACAGCTGTTACCTCTAGATTTAGGGTATAAAGATCATTGATATTTTCTTCTTTCTGTTTCCCATATTTTATAAATTGCTAATGACAAGAATTCAATCTATAATTAGGAAATAAAATAAATCGTTTTGTTAAATTAATATTTCCATAGTAAAAATGAATCAGCCCTAGAATGAAAGAAGCATCATTTATGTCACCAACAAAGAATTTTATTTCTACAAAATCCCTTTAAGGCTATCTTTCTCTAAAAAAAGGTGGTGAAACCTGGGGCCGGCCAGGCATAGTTGCTAAGTTCGCGCACCCCACTTCAGCAGCCCAGGGTTCGCAGGTTTGGATCCTGGGGGCGGACCTATACACCGCTTATCAAGCCATGCTGTGGCAGACATCCCACATATAAAGTCGAGGAAGATGGGCACAGATGTTAGCCCAGGGCCAGTCTTCCTCAGCAAAAAGAGGAGGATTTGCAACAGATGTCTTCCTCACCAAAAAAAAAGGTATAACCCATCTCTGGTTATTTCTGTTTCAGGAGGGCAGGTGGGCATTTCTTCCTCTCTGTTAGTGCCTCTAGAGTGCCATGGGTATATACTTGGATATCAACAATTGCTTTTGGATGATGATTCCATTTTCTCCCTGAATTATCCGTGACTGGTGAGACATTTCCCAGTAGCACACACTCTTGGAGCAATGTTCCCTTTTCTCCCGATTTCCCCAAATCTGAGATCACTCTTTGTCAGAAACAAAAAATGCTTAAACTGTAACTGTGCCCCAGAGGGGACACCTAACTGACCCTCCACTTCAGTGGATCTTTGCCTCCAGGCAGGTGGCGTGCATAGGCCAAAAGATGGCCAGCATACCACAGGGACACTTTCACCACCAGAAAAATGAGAGGAAGTTCTCATTCTACAGACTGAAAGGCTCATAAAATTGTGTCAACCTTTTCCAGGTAAGTTGGATTGAATGTCTTTCTTGTTTTATAATTCCCATTTTGACCAAACTCTTCACTGGGATACTAGTGTTCAACACACAAAATTGAAAAGTTAAAAATACAGCATAGCAAAAACTTCAGCCTTCTGGTCCTGTGGTTGGATTCCTTAAATCAAGCTTAGTAGGTGAGAAAGAACAATGTTTGAAGTTATCCTGATGGAGGATAATTGGTGATTGCTCTTACTTCACTTGTAAGCAAGGTTTTCAATTATCTTTCTAGAAATAAATTGGCAGAGATATGAACTTATTCAACAAAGAAACTGTGATTAAATATGCTATCTACTGAATTGCCTGTACCCACTAATTTTATTTCAGAAAAGCAATAAACTTTATGATCATATTCTGCTTCCACTATCCTCCAGAAGATTACAGATCCTCTTAATTTATACTATTATTTTATTATCCTTGACATGAAAGGATAATTCACAAAGGTCTCCTGATGTTTCCGGACACTTCCATCTTCTTTCTCAGCATTTTCTTTGAGGACACTAGTTAAATATTTCTTTATATATCTTACCTTCCTCCTTCTCCCTACTCATTTGAAAGTTTGCTCAGCAAATCCTGCCAGAAATTATCCCATGGCTATGATATTTCACTTGCTTAAACAGAAACCTTATAAGCAAATAATAGCTGTTTTCATTCTACACAATTAATCATGTAGCAGTCGCTGAATCCATTTGCAATTTCCAGATACAGACACTAGATGAAACCATCCATTAATAAGATTTTCATATGTCACTCTAATGCCTTTCATTACTACATGAGGTGTGACTGTCAAAAAAATACATTAGGCTTATTGGTGTATGTGGTTTCCAGAATCAATGGCATTATAGGGGCATATCATATGGCTAATGGTACCTCTAACACAATCTTGTATGAAAGCAACCTGCCGAAAAGATTTTACCAGGAAGCTTTAGGCCAAATAAAATCAGAATTAAAGCCATCATATACTCTCAAATCAAGTATCCTTGAAGAGCTGAAACTTAGAGGTAGAAAATGAGAGAAAGTAACTGTGCAGTTTCAATAAGAAATTTTTGTAACTTGGAAAAAGGCATGAACAAAAAGAAAAGGAATGAGAAGAAATTACACTGGAATGGAGTAAATAAAAGGCTTAGATCAATAAACAGTTTTACATCATCTTTTGGTTTTCTAATACTCTAAAAATACTTGAAAATTATTAATACCTCTTTTTTATTTGACGAGTATTATCAGGTACCTGCCCTTAGATTTCTTCAGAGATTGTGGGGTATTTATACTTCATCATATACATAAATGACTGAGAAAATGTGACATTCCCAGTATATTGACTCTTTGGAAAGATCAGTCTTTATAATGGGCACCCAGGAATACGTGAGGACAGGACAGACCAAAAACAACCTGAAGTGGGCAGAGGGCCAGCCAGCCAAGTTGAGATCAAATTCTTCTTGTCGTTCCACATCAGAAGACTCAGGCTAGATAAAGAATCTGACATGCCCCACTTAACTCCCAAAGATACAGTCAGAGCAAGTGCGTTCAGACAAAAGTCAAAATATATAAACATATATTAACATGCTGCATCCATATCAGACATGAGGGACCGTGTAGATAGATGATAAATGCCTAGGTAGAGAGAACAGAAAAAGTAGCCCAGCAGCTAGTGTGCTAAACTTTCATTTCAAGAAATATATGAGCACCTACTATGCAGGAGGCAGTATTCCGGGAGTATGCAGCAGTGAATAAAATGGACAAAAATCCCTGACTTTCTAGACTGTACATCCATTGTAAGAGACAGATAATAAGCAAGATAAATACAGAGTTATAAGAGCTAGGAAAAAATAAAACCAGGAAGAAGGGATATAATAGGTAGTCCCCAAGGATGGCCACCACCAAGTCCTGCTCTCTGTGTATTCACATCCCACTCCTTTCAAAACAGAGAGGGGGTCTATTTTCCCTCTCCTTGAATCCAAGCCAGCCTCAAGACTAGCTCTGACTAATAGAATAGGCGGCAGCACCAGCTCCAGGCCTTGCCCTTAAGAAAGCTGGCAGCTTCTGTTTGGGTTCTCTTGAAACCCAGCTGTCATGCTGTAAGGAAGTCCAGACTATCCTTCGAGGGAGAGAGGCCACACAGAGAGGCCCCGGATGATGAGACCAAGGTGGAGAGGGTTACAAGAGGGAGAAGAAGCAAGGTGCACCTTCCTAGCCCTCAACTACAGTGGACACATTTGATACCCCTGCTGACACCATGCAGAGAGATTATAAAGTCCAGCAAATCCAGACAATAGTGAGAAATAATGAAACATTGTTGATGTAAGTCATTAAATTTGGGGGGTTCTAACACTGTATACACAGTTATACTGTAATAGATAACTGAAACATCTGGGGGGGTAGTAAAGAGGAAATTGGGAATTATCAAAGTGAAGCACTACAATGTAACAGTGAGATTCTCTATGTCTTGTCTGAGAATAGATCAAGAAGCAAATATTTACATTACATAAGAAGAGAAAGAGTTAAGGTAAGCATACTGTATCCCGTTGACCACTGGAAAGGAAGACATATGCTGCGTTTCTAACCCAGGGGCTGAGAGCCAAAGAATGATCTTGCCGACTCAGTTACGGGCAGCTCCACCTTTGGAGCCACATTTCAGGAGCGGCACCTGACGAACTGCACCCATGCGCCTCAGCCACACCTGGACATGATCTAAATGTCATGACCCTGGACCTCTAGCCTAGCTGGAGGCTTTAATGGATGAGACTTTAGGGGGCTTTGG
Source organism: Tapirus indicus (assembly GCA_031878705.1). Taxonomy (NCBI): domain Eukaryota; kingdom Metazoa; phylum Chordata; class Mammalia; order Perissodactyla; family Tapiridae; genus Tapirus; species Tapirus indicus. The sequence continues at coordinate 10,197,968 of CM062918.1, forward strand.
GGGATGGTGAGTGTATTTTGTGGGTGGGAGGGATGTGAATCACTTGGAGCCAGAGGGCAGAGTGGGGTAGACTGTTAGGTTGGTAGCCTCTAATGAAATATACCTCCAGGTGTTCACCATGTGTAATCTCCTCCCACATTGACTCTGACCTTGGCCATAGACTGGCTTTGGCCAACAGGACATTAACAAGTGTGATTCAAGCAGAGGTTTGATAAGCTGGTCACCTTGGGGCCTGTCCTCTTGGAACACTCCTACTTGGAAGCCAGATTCCATGATTTAAGCAAGGCTGACTATTCTGCTGGAGAGAGAGCCAGGTGGAGAGGCTCTGGAAGATGCATCATCAAGTAGAGAGAGGGGCCATGTGGAAGAGAACCAAGATGTACCAAGAGTTTCCAGGTGAATGTAGTCACTCACAGGTGGAGAAGAAGCATCCACTCCATCTACAGAATTGCCTCAAATAAATCATCGCTGTTTAAGCCACTAAATTTCAGGATGGTTTGTTATGTAACAATAGGTAGACATCTGAAATAGGGGATAAGAAGTAGGAAGACTGCACTGAGAAGACTTAGAGGTGAGAAAGAAGCCATGTAGATATCTGGAAAAAGAGCATTCCAGGCAGAGGGAAGAACAGGTGCAAAGGCCCTGAGGTAGAAGTAAGCCCAACTAATTTGAGGACCCGCAAGGAGGCCGGTGTAGCTGGAGCACAATGAGTGAAGGGGAGAATTTAAAGACATGAACTCAGAGCAGTAACCAGAGCCAGATCAGCCCAGGCTTTGTACGTCTTTATGAAGACTTTGACTTTTACCCAGCGGTTGATCCAAAGCCATTAGAGATTTTTATGCATTCCTCAATTCATTCAACAACTGTCTATTCAGCCTGACTGTGTGCCAGTTTCATAGTGCTGGGCATGCAACCATGAATAAGACTTCATGTGTGTGTTTGGGGTGAGGGGTGTTAACAGGGTGGAAGAACAGCAGGATTATAAACAACTGGACCAGGACAAGATGGCAGAAAGACGTCAGCTGATTCAGGCCAAGATGAAGGATAGAGATCCCTTCAGCCAGGACCCTTGTTTGCTTTCTTCAAAGTCTCTCTTCAGGATGATTTGCCACAACTTTACATTAGGGTACATCATACCTGCATAAGAAATCTCATTTCTCTTTTAATACAATTTAATTGCCTAAAAGCTTTTTCCAAACAAATCGTGGTGTTGCATCATGCACACACAAATATTCTCAAAAGATCTTGCCAGGCTCCAGCATTCTGTGCTCTAAGTGTGTGTCAATACATTTACAGAAAAATGCTCTGCTAAATTTAAAAAGAGTCTCTTCAAAAATACCCTATGTACTTCCCAAAAGGTACTTTACGAATATAGTACTTTACAGATTTCAGTGAGGTTTCAGAGCCATTGACTCACCACCACATCCTATTCTTTCAACTAAACTAAATGACAAAGTAACAAGCAAAGAAGTCACAGAGCTGACATTATTACAGCTTTAAATAAAAGTTCACAGAGCGATTTTCCTTAAGTGTGGTGCCACACACATCACAGTATATTTGGTAGCACAGATGATGACAGAGTGACAAGAGGACTTTGTCATGCCTTGACATGAGTAGTTCCCGGAGGAAAGTGTGACGATATGGTGGGGAGGATGGGATAAATTGCATTCCTCCAGCTGTTCAACCCATCAGTGTACACTGAATCTGGATGGTCTCCCAGTTCAGGTCTGAATGTATTTAGAACAATAGTTTCACAGAACTTCTTATCAAACATGCTATCTTTGTGGGAAGGAAACAGAAGGGCTCCCTTCAACAGAATAAAATCCCCCCCCCATTTATGCTATACTTCCATGGGTTTGTAAAGATGAAAAATCCCAAAATACTTTACTGCTTTAGAACAGAACTTTGTTCAGCTTATTTCTCCCAGCAATGCAATGCAATGGTCTTCTTTACAATGTTATTTCTTAAGTTCTAATTAACACAAGATTTCAATTTCCAGTTAGCTAATATTTCATGACTTCATTGAGCATTTGTTTCCTGCCAGCAGCTCCTATTTGTCTGAGTTAAGGGCTATAGAAAATAGATAAGAAGGTGATTAGTCTTTGGGTGGTGCACATGATACAGTGTACACAGAAATTGAAACATCATGATGTACACCTGAAATTTATATAATGTTATAGACCAATGTTACTTCAATTAAAAAAAATAGATAAGAAAAATCTAAAAATACTACGCTGTCTACTAACACTATTGTCCTGCATCTTTTAAATCATTCTTGTATAAGGTGTTTTATTTTCCATTTAAATCATTTACTCTCAAAGACCTATAACCTAACTTCTCTTAAAATACAATTCTGGTTTTAAGACAATGACAAAATTTCTTGTGTTCTATGCCACTGTTACAGTCTCTGCACCCTCTCTCTGTCCCTGCACTGGAATCTCTTCCACAATCTGAAACAATAATGTCCAAAGATTCCAATCAGTCACCTGTTTATTTAGCTCTCCTCAAGCTGCTAGGCCAATGTTTCTCTAAGTGTGTCTCCTGATTCACCAGAATTGGAATCACTTGATGTTAAAATTCAGGTCCTGAGAACCCCCCTCAAACTTATGAACTTGGAACTTCTGGATGTGTGGCCAGGAATTTTTGACAAACAACCCAGTTGATGCAGATGTACCAGAGAGTTGAGGAGCACTGCACCAGGCAGTGGTCCGCAGGCCCTGCGAGAACCTGAGGAGCACTGTACACCCTTGGCCCAGGAGGACTGCGTTGTGTACATTCTCTCAGGGAATTCCCAGAAGCCTGAAGTGGACGCTTTCCCCAGGTTGTCTGGACCCCGGGATCAGAACCCCTGCTTTACTAACCTTCTCTTCGAGGCTTCCAGGGATATCAATGTGGGGAAAACTGTCTGAGCACCCACTGTGCTCTGTGCCATTGAGAAGAGCCACTGAAAATTTCTGTCTTTTATCTCAACCTCAGAATGAAGTGTGTTTCTTCTTATCCGATTCACACAAGTATTGTGAAGCTGAAATTGCTTTAAGAGCTTTAGAAGAAAGATACCATATAAATGCAAATAACAGGAGATTTGATAAAAGAAGAATAGTCACATCCAAGTGCACAATGGCTGCCCTGTCCAAATGAACAGTTTGAAGTTTCACTGCTATTGTCATTCAATATACCTCAGGGAATAAAGACTATGAAGTGATTCTTCTAGAATTCTTTCTGCTTGAATTGCAGGCATATTTTCCTCATACTATCACATAATATGTCACCTAAAGAACCGAAAGAAGATACCGGGACCATAAGTCCTATATGCTTGCAACTGTCACCCCAAAAGGATCAAAGGATAGAGAGGCCCTATCTCTGATGGGGAAATGCTCTACAACTTCCCATGCAACCCCCACACGGAAACTCAGGGAGCTCTGAAGAGAATACTCAGACCGCCACTATCTCCCTGCGGCAAGACTATTTTTAACACTCAGCACAAACATCTGTCCACACATTACAGAGTCTGGCATTTACCATTTTAATTGCTCAGGTTGGCATGTCTGCCATGCCCCCTGATCCATCAAGTTGGTTTTTGTAACCAGGGCAACAGTGCTGATGCTCGGCCTAAGGGAATAATTCAATATAAAAAATAATAAATAGCAGGATATGTTTTCTCTAGACACTCCTGCTCTTTGGATGATATATCAGCAACTAGTCCCAGACTTCCTCTGAAACTTTCTCTGAAATTGCTTACAATTTCGCCAATAGCTGACCACAGCATGCCTTCCTTGGTTGCTACAAATTGAAGGAGCAGTTGGATAAAATGGTTACACTAGCCAATGAGTGAGTGGCTGAAGGCATTCTGCATGGCATCTTTCTAATTCTATAAAAGATATAAACAAAACCTAGGGAGAATAATCAAGGACAGGAGAGTAACCTCACCTCCAGAACAGCAACCTCTGCGCATCCTTTTTGCCTGAGCTCCAGAGTCCACATGTTACATCCTCAACTGCTGTACATGGCAGGAGAGGAGAAACTGACAGTCTATTATGCCTGAGGCAACTGGGATCTGATCTTTGCTTGATATGCATATTATTCTTTTTGTCATTAGTGTCCTTTTAGGTTAAAGTATTAATTTTCCCCTTGTTTGAAGAGACAGGCTGTTGGGATTGCTTATTTTACTTTTCAGCAAACCCATGAAGAAAAACAATCCATACCCAGGGTCTTAAATAGAGGAAATTCATCAAATACAAAAGCCAAGACCTAATCCAGGAACTACCAGATGGAAGACAAGAAAGAAGAGAGAAAGCTCACACTTTTGAATAAAGACTTTAGATGCTATCAACCCAAACCAATTTTCTTCCCATAGCTCCCCTGTAGGAGGCAACACAGAGCCAAACAGAACAGCCTAGATGACCCAAGATCAAGCCTTGGTTCTAAATGCCTCCTTGCATAGTTAGTGGGCCTTACAGAGACAGAAATTCAATGCTTAAAACTGGAGATCATTTTGTATCTTTAGCATCTCTTTCTGCCACTTTAGGAAAACTTCCAAATATTTTAACACATTTCAAAACCAAAAATCTCAGAACCACAGCAGGAAATGCTATCTAAAGAAGAAAGTTGAAGATTTCTACCTGAACAACTTTTCTTTCATTTCAGATCACAAACTTTGAATCTACAGAGCTTTCACGATATATCATTCAGTGGAAGAATTCACAGAGCTAACTAGTTCTAATTTTTTAGTCATATGGAATAGTGCTACTACAGATAAGACTAGAAATCTTATCAAAACCTCTGTCCTTTGGTTCCATCAATAGAATTCTTCCATTATAATACCAGTGAAAATAATACATCTGCATAAAACATTTGGAGTGAATGTAAGATCTTCCTTTGAAATTGCTTATTATCTTGGCTTTTAAAACCTAATACATTCCTGCCACAGACTGGGTATACTATTACCCAGAAAAGTCCCACTCATGATAGAACTATTGTATCGTTCTCTTTCATGTTCAAAAATGTTTCTAGTGTTGTTGTCCATGCATGCAAATGAGGCTAAAAAAAATGAGCAGCAGTTTCTTCTCCACTTGATACATGTAAAATCCATTTTTCATCAGCAGCTCTTCCAAGAACCTGCCACTGATTGCAGCTCTGCTTTTCTCATCACAGTCTGATGGATGTTTTGGCTCAAAATAAGCTGCCTTTTGCTGATTGCTGCAGCCTACTTGGTCTGTCAATTGTGAATTTCCCAGCTAGGCCACATTGCTTATTGTAATCAAAGAGTCAGATGTAAACATTCATTCCAATGACTCCCTGGCTCTGATCTGTATTTGCTCTACTGCAGTGCTCATTTTGGTTGTGAAGTGTCCTCAGAACAAAAACACCACAGGTTAGAGATCCCATCACTCACCCCAGCTGATTTAAAATCTTCCTTTCAGTCGGAGAATAAGCCTCTCATTTTTCCTAAAATATGTGCAAGAAAAGGGTAAATTTTCTTTTAAAATACAACTGGGTAGAAGCTGCCATTTTTTTTATGAGGCTGCAGGGAACTAGAGGATGTAGGAACTGGAGACTAAAGATTTGCATTCCTGACAGCAACTCTGAACGTTAGGAGTTCAATACCTGTCAATCAAAAGCATGTTTGTGTATGTCCCACAACAATACTGACAACGAAGTGGTTAAACAGAAAGGCTCTGAGCTACTTCTTAAGTACTGCTGCTAGAAGGGAGATGTGGAGTTTAAAGGTGTTATTCAAAGAAAATAAGTGCATTATATTCATATTTATGTGCAATGGAGATCTATTTAAGGTCCTATTTCCAAGTAGGAAATAACTTTTCCTGCCAAGTGGAGTTAGCATTCAAACCAGTTAAGACTAGGTTCAGCTAGATGGACCGGAAAAATCCAACAAGAGACTGGCTAAAATTCCTAGAGAAGAGAAGGAATTTGTGTCTCTTACACATAAGACATCTGGAGTTAAGTGATCCAGGGCTGGAATCATGGGCACGTCATCATCTTAAACTCAAGCTCTTGTCATTCCTCCCCCATCCCGGTGCATGATTTTCATTCTCAAAATCATTTATGGTCCAGATGGCTGCTAGAGCTCCAGCCATTATATCCACATTCCAGACAGCAGGATGGAAGAAACAAGGAAGAAAACCTCATCACCTCTTTTTTAAAGAAACTTCCAAGCAGTCCTATACGATACTTCCACTTACATCTCATTGGTAGATTTTGGTCACATGGCTATACCTAGTTGGACTGGAAACAGAGATAAATAGTTATATTCCAGGCTGCAACAAAGTTGGCTAAAACTTGGGGTTCTCTTACTAAGGAAGAAGGGAGAATGAGTATTTATTAGAAAACTAGTGATACCTGCTACAGCGCTCACTCTTCACCACCATCTCTGCCATCAGAGATATCAAATGACCTTGAGCAAGTCATTTAAGTCTCTCTGGACTTCAATTTCCTGAACTCTAAAATATTTACCTACTTCATTTGAAACTCAAATGAGATGACATGTGTAAAGGGCCTAGGGAATACAGTTCCTCAGGAAACACCAGCCTCCTTCCACATATCAACAGGAGCCAGAGTGAAACCAATCCAGCCAACTCCTTGGACCCTGTAATTGGGACTATTGTCCCCTCCCTCAGGGACCACACTGTGTGAATTCTCCTGTCACTTGGTCCAATGCTGGCTTCCTCTTCTTTCCTGTACTGTACCTTATACCCAGCCTGTGCCACAGAAGCTGAGGCAGGCCTGATAACTGGGCCCACAGAGGCTGCGGCAATCGGAAGACGCACTGGACTGGAAGTACTGAAGAAATGAAAAAGAGGGTGAAACTAAAGGAGCCCTCAGGAAAAATAAAAGAAATCAATTTTCCACTAAGACTTCATAAGCCAGAGGGACTCTAAATAAACGCTTTTTTTTTGGGAAAGACAGCAAACCATTCAGATTTCTAGTAGTTTCTACTGTCTGCTTGGAAGAAAGTGCTTCTAGATTACCCACTTTTGATTTATTCCTCAAGTCATTCCTTTCAGAGGACCCACTGAGAGACTGAATGACTTGGGATAACTCATCACCACCAGGAACCAAACACCACAGAGTACAAACCCTCCTGATAATTCCATCCCTTTGTGGGGAAGCCAGAGGATTGCCGATCAATTACCTGCTATACAGACCAGGTTCTCTGGAAGCAGAAGCTGAGATGGAGTTTGGATGCACGATGTTTGTGAGGGATAAACCTTGTGAATGGAAGAAGTACAATCAAGACTGGGGAGAAGGAAAAGTTAAATTGCAATGCAGGCCCCACAAATCTGGTCGGGAGCTCTGGAGCAAGTATTGTCTAGCAGAGTGTCCCCCATCAATCTGCAACTGTCTGGTCTTTATTACCACCACCACCCCACCCCAACGCAGTCATCAGTGGTGAGCTGTTCTGGAAGGGCATGACCTCGGCTGAGGCTGGCCCTAAAGGAACTGACAGCTTCAGGCTGTCTGCAGACTGTATCCCCACAGTCTGAGCAGCAAGACCTTCCTTGAAGGGGGGATGGAGCAGCACAAGTCTGCCCCACCTCCACAGAAAGTCATGTCAACCATAAAAGGATTTTGATGTTTTCCTGCCTCTACTGTTCATACATTGATTTCTTATCACAAATGGAGTTGACATAAAAATCACTGTATTTTACTCCTCAACTCACACATCACAGAGTGTATGCTTAATTGATAGCAGCTTGAAATACTATGTAAACAACTCAATTAAGATTAAGATGATTGGACAGAGAGCTTATTCTATCAGCCTTCTTGGTATAAAGATCAATGTATATAAATAAGGATTTTTCAATTTTAAAAAAGGTTTGAATATACTTTACAAGCAGTAGCAAGAACCCTAACGATAAGGACTGTGGAGGAAAATGATGTTTTAGCAGATTTCCAATATTTTCTAAACTTTGCTTTACCAGGAAGCAAACTGTTTCAGTACTTATCTTCCAATTTTCAATTCTACTGAGATGTAATAGATGCTTTCATTTTCTACTTAAAATGTTCAGTGGTAAGCTGAATTTCCCCAGTTCTCAGAGTAATCTTGCGATCACTGTGTGTGTCCTTCCATGGAGATTCTATCTAAGAAATGTTAGGCACCCTTCTTTATTTCACAAAATTACCAAACTCTCAAAGAAGCAAAACACGCCAAAAGGATTTTGCTACATTGGAATCAAAATCACTCCTTGCTTCACAAATAAAATCTAATTTGTTATATTATTTAGTACAACTCCACCACAATCTAAACTACAGACCAAACTCACTTTGCAATAAATCATTTTGAATTTTTTGGGGGGTGGGTAACATTTAAGAAACTAGAGTACTAACAGAGCAGATCACCAAAACACTATGGATTTCACAATGACATAGTTCAGTTAACTACCAACTTTCATCTTAGCGTTCCTACGGAGATGCTCTTACAATAACTACTAAAATTTTTCTTGCCCAGAGAAATTTACTAGGGAACATACCAGAGAATGTCCCAGAAGGAGGAGAATATGGAAGATGTACAAGAGCCATTCAATTGTGGAGCTAAGTGTTTAATGAAGAGAGGACCAGAGCTGAGAGTTTTTGAAAGGACACCACACCAAGAGGGGCAACTCTAGACCAAGAATCAACAAACTACTGCCCATGGGCCAAATCTAACCCATCATTTGTTTTTGTAAACAAAGCTTTATTGGAACACAGCATCTGTCTGTTTACGTATTGTCTACGGTTGCTTTTGCGCTACAACAGACGGCAGGTTGAGTAGTTACCTCAGAGATTTTATGGTCTACGAAGCCAAAAATATTTACCATCTGCCCCTTTACAGAAAAAGTTTGCTGACCCCTACTCTAGATGGTTACAAAAGCTGAGTCACAGAGGGTGCAAGGCCAACAGCTGTGATGTAGACTTAAGTGGAGAAGTAAGCTTCTTTGGGCAAAGAGAGAGCTAAGGCAGGGTCTTCAGGACAGTCAATGATCTCTTTTAACTCTTATGTGCCAAACCAGCCAAGCTACGTCTGCCTTAATAAGGATCCTCTCTGGTAGTTCCTTGACTTGTTTTTAGTGACTCTTCCACCTCTACTTTCTTCCTAAGGTTCTGTCCTTGGACCTCCTCTTTTCTAACTCACACTGTCTCCAGGCACTTTCATGAATGTTTTTAGCTTCAAGTAACTTCTATAGGCTGATGACTCCCAACTCTACATCTCCTAAACCTGAGATCTGCATACCCACTGCCTTTGGGACAACTCTACTATTCAAATGCAATGTGCATAAAACTCAACCCTTCTTTCCCCCAAAATAAAATTAGCAATGAATTCCGACTGCCTTACTAGTTATGTAATTTGGGGCAGGTTACTTAAACTGTCTAGTACTTGGTTTCCTTTTTTGCAAAGAGGGGATAATAATAGTGCCTACTAGAGTGTGGTCATGAGGATTAAATGAGATGGTGTAGATAAAGGACTTAAAACAGTGCCTGGCACAAAGGAATAGCTCAACAACTATTAGTAGTAGTGAAATTATCAATAGAATGTTTTATTTTTATTTCCAATATTATTAGTAACTAGCACTTTCATTAAATGTCACCTTTTACCTTGGCTCTCCCCCTGAAATTCTGACCCCTCTATGCTCCTACAGAGCATACTTGCTGCTAATAGATCAAGGATTTACCATATTGCTTTGTAATTGCTTACTTATATGTTGTCTCTCATACAAGTCCATAAGCTCCTTGGTGAAAAGCTGTGTCTAATTTAACTCAACACTGAAGGAATATTGTAGAATGAATAGGGACAGTGGGCAGGCAGAGAGATTAGTAAGAGGATACTAGATAAGACCTAAAGAGGGACTTTTAAACTAAGTCAGTGGGAGCGAGGATGCAAAAAAAAGGAATTTCAGAAAAGTTTAGAAGAAAGAATCAACAGAACTTGTGACGGAGTCAGTGATGAGAGAAAATCTTCCATTTTACTTCCAACCCGCCATGAGTTTACCCACTCTTCATCAGTAAGAATGTTTGCAACAGAGCAAAGTGTGCTGTTTTGAACTAGGACTGGCACTAAGAGTGAGAAGTAGATGCTACTCCAGATTTCCCCTCTGCCCAGCTTTAATGTATTAGTGCTCACCTAGTTTCTTCATCCTTTTTCTTATTTTTCTCGTTAATCTATTGTGTAGCACAGTAGATGAGAGCACAGGCTGAAGTTAGACAAATCTGTGTTTATGTTTTGGCTCCTCCCTGATAATTGTGGACCACAGGCAAGTGACCTAACCCCTCCAAACCTCAGTTTCCTCTCCTTAAAATGAGAGTGATGATTGTATATACTTGTTGGTTTGTGTGAAAATTAGACAATGCGTGTAGAGCTTTGGGCACAGTACCTGGCAAATAGCAAATGTTCTATATTTGCTATTTTTATTTTATAAAAATAAACATAATAAAGTAGTGAATCTTTAACTTGGAGACCCACAAATATAAGAAACTCATAAGACAGAGCTACAACTTTTGTATCATACATCATTAAATATAATCATATCTCTAGTCTGGAATTTTGTAAGAAAGATATTGAATACCACATTAAGCCAAAAGCTAAAATCTCATCCTATAGCAACTGGTGAAAGATATCGTTAGGGACTGAACTAGAAAAAAAGAAAGTCAATAAACTGAAGTCATTCGACCTCCGTAGTTTACTTTCATAATAATAGGAGTCTGTTCTTTTGCTTAATAATAAATAGTGAATTCCCAGTTTAAACTCTATCATTTCACTACTCACACAAATTCCTTTACCTATCACTTATGAATTGATCACCAAGTCTTTTAGATCTCAAGATCCTTATTCAGTACAGAAAAAGCAAAGACAACAAATATATTTAATAATTTCATCCTGCTAGCAAATGGAAAGTAAATGTTATGAGCAGCTATTTTAGTACTATAGCTAGTTTAGAAAGGATTGGTTTACAGTACTTAGTATTTATTTTTGCTTAGGAAAACTATAAAATCCAAATGACCTATCAAGCTCCTGACTGTCAAGATTTTCTATTGACAAAAGTGACTAATGTGACACTGACGGTAGTTGGTTCTTCATTTCTTTTCGTATTAGTCAAGTCACATCATTACCAGTATATTGTTTAAAAAATACAAGAGTAACTTCTAAAATGAAAACAACGAAAACCTAAGGGCAAGTTCTCCCTAACTCTGCTCACCCTCCAGCCCAGTCATGCTACTTCCAGGGTTCAGACATCCATGAAATTTCAACTTAACAGGGTTTGAAAAGACAGAGGCAAGTTTTATAAGTAAAATTAAAGGGGCCTGGAGCTAAAAATGTATCATCTCCATGTAAAAGGATCTTGTGGACATCGCAATCACTCCTTTTCAAGTCAGAAGGAAGGCAGGTGAAAAGAAACCATCCCAGTTGGGTTTTGATCCTTTGTGCAGCTTCAGTCAAATCATTTCCTTCTGTACCTCTTTTTCCTCATTTCTGAAGTAGTAATCGCCAAGTCACTCTCTTGAAATTGTTATTGAAGAACCAAATTCTAGGAATGTCTCTTGGCCTCATTTTGCCATTTGAAAAATGATGGAATTGTATGAGATACTCTTCTAAGCTTGCTTTCAGCTTTAAAATGCTGTGACTCCAATAGCTCAGGTTATTTTCATTAAACTTAAAGACATTTTATCCAGAAGGTCCCTGGCCCAGTACAGCTATGTTATCCACACAGAATAAACATTTAGTTATTAAGACAAACAGAATACTGGTATGGATTTCTTTAAGTCCCTAAGGAAATGGAACATCTGACTGGGAAATTTTGATTTGGGAAAGTTGGGAAACAGAAAGGCAAGGACCACCATCACCTATCTAGTGAGAGCTGAACCATGTAAGGGCCAAGCCAAGGGGTCAAGGTCCAGACTGCCTTCTTTGTGATAGATGCTCCACAGGGATGGTAAACTTTCTTGGAAAGTGGGAGTGGAGATCACCAATGCAAGGAGAGGGGAGACTCCAAAAGGGAAATCTGTGGAACATTAAAGACAATTTATCATGCTGAGTTATTTTGTCTCAAGATATCATCTCAATGATAAGAGTTTTATAAGAATATCGGCTCAAAAATGAAACTTGTAATCACATATAAGGACTCTCATCATATGAACAAATATATGAAGTTTCATGTTGCTGTTAAAAATATTCTTATAGGGGTCGGCCCCATGGCCAAGGGGTTAAAGTTCTGTGAGCTCCGCTTCAGCAGCCCAGGTTTGCGGGTTCAGATCTTAGGTGCAGACATACATCACTCACCAGCCATGCTGTGACGGCATCCCACATACAAAGTAGAGGAAGATTGGCACAGGTGTTACCTCAGGGCAAATCTTCCTCAGCAATATATATATATATATATATTATATATATATATATATATATATATATATACACACACACACACACACACACACGCACACACACACACACACACTCACACACACACATATATTCTTATAATCAGGACTTGTTCCAGGCAAAATTATGGTGCAGGGAAAAAAGTCCTCCTGACATTCTCATCTCCCCCCTGACACACTTATCCCCTGTCCCCTTTTCATCCTTCCCTTGGTTTTCCTCCACCACTCCTCACTTCTCTGCCCTGAAGTCCTCACGCAGCTCATTATCATATCCTTTCAGCCACAGACTTAACCTGGAAATACTGCACTTTCCTTTAGAACACCTCCAAGAAGCATGGTGCAGTAGGATGAGCATGGGTTTTGAAGTCAGGCAACATAGGGATGAATCCTGGCACCCTGTAAAAGTGGGGAAATTACATACTTGCCAAGCCTTGACATCTAAAACTGCTGTGAAGTTTAGAGGTGATAATACACTTAAAACACCTACCAGTGTTCCTAGCTTACAGTGGTTGCATGGTAAGTGACTGCTTTCCTCCTTGTTTCCAGAATGAGGATTCCCTCAATGCGGTAGCAACATGATTGAAAATCATCTGATAAGCTAATTCCCAATGAATGTTAATAACTAGTGGGAGTTTAATGAGCTACCGCTTCCTTAATTACACAGTGAAAGGAAATGTTTAGAAACACCATAAACACAAAAGGAACAAAATAGAATTTCTAGTGGGATGGCAGGTAAATAGAAAAGAATCTTTAGGTTTCCTGTTGCACAAGTAGACGTTTTCTAGAAAATTTTGCTTGGTAACTCCTTTGCTCGTGCTTAAGAAACCAATTTTGCACTGCCCATGAGAAACTTGAAATGAAAAGTTTTCAGTTAAGAAATAGGGTTTCTGATATGACAGAACAAAAAGTAAGGGAAGCCAAAGAAAGTTGTTTCAGAGGCAATTCTAAGGCACCAAGATTTTTTTGATAACTTAGAGAGGTCTTTCTATTCTTATGTAGAAGAGAGATATTATATGAGAAACTTGTTACTTGTCTTTGTGAAAAATGAAAAGTGAAACTGAGACCCATGAAATAGCCTGATTGTAAGGTATGAAGAATAAGACTTGATGGCACTGGTGACTTTGTGATATCTTCCTTGCTGTGAGGGCATGATGAGTCATAAAAGAAAAACTATAATTGTGGAAAGGGGAGGCTAGAAAAGGTGAATCACGACCCAAAGGAAACTTCATTTATACCATATACTCATTTATATGGATAGAGTCATTCTTTCAGAAGTTTATGTTAGCCACAATTAATCTGACTTTTGGAACATTCTATAAGTCTCCAGTGAAATAAGAGTTGGTGTAATTATCCACGAAATTCAGGCATATTTTTAAAACCCACAATTTTGGCCTAAATTACTCAGATAAGACACTGACCGCTCAGCTCATTCTGCAGGGGAAGTGCATTAACTCCCACTATAGAGTAGAAGCTGGCATTATCCCTGGAGCTTCTTTAAAAGTGTTTCTGAACATCTGATTACTCATAGTCTATGAGTCACAAATTACATAAATCTTTTGAGATTTGAGAGTCAATGCTTTCTTTTTATCCCCATTATATGAGAAAGTAATAGCACTACCTCTGAAAGAAATTAGAGGCCCACAGCTAATATTTACTGTGGACAATCTTACTTAGAGTAATCCTCAGTAAATGTCAACTGTATGCACAGTCTACTAATCGGAACAGGAGCCCTGAAAGGGAATTATGACCCAACAGAGACTTCAGCCCATAGACCCTTCCTAGAGTAAGACTCAGTAACTTCCCTAAGACTAGAACTTGGGTTTTCCGACTTTCAGGCAGTGCTTCGTCCCTTGTTCCATACTTCTACCCTAGGAAGCAGGCTGAAGGATAAATATTTTGGCCTTTGGGTTAGATGTGCCACTTCCCAGTAATCTGACCATGGAAAAAAGGCTGAACCCCTTTGACACTCTAATTTCTTCATCTGCGAAATGAAAACATTATATCTAGCTTATATGATGGCTGTGAAACTTAAGTCTACATATAGAAAACTTTCCTTAGGTTATATTGCATCAGACAAGCCCAACATCTCAAAGACTTCCAAGAGCAAATATTTGCTTCTTGCTTTCCTCACTCAGCTAGGGCTCCATGTGTGTCATTATTCTGGAGCCCAGGCTGACATAGTAACCAGTGCTTAGCTCAGGGACAGGAGTAAGAGGGTGACTGGACACCAACAAAGCCTCTTAAAATCTCAGCACACTGAATGCTTTCATTTCTGCCCATATTCCAATCATTAAAGCAAGTCATGTAGCCAATCCCAAAGTCAACAGGGAAGAATATGCCACCTATCAAGAGAAAGCAAATACTTGGTATGATAAACTAATCACCACAGCACATAAAACATCAAATATAATCAGTGCTTCCTAAATGTTGATTCTACCCCCTACCTCTCCAAGCCTGGATTCCCAGGTTCACAGATTATAGGTGTTCACGAACTAATCGCTGATTCATAAAATGGTTGGCTAATAATTACCGTCACACAGTAGCGGAAACAATAACTCAGGTTTTAGGCTGAAAATATAAACAATTTTCTTTTGGATGCTTGAGTCACACATTTTAATCACATGGATTTTAAATTGCATTTTTTGTTTAAGTTTCGTGTTAAATGATTTCTAATGCTTTAGGTACTACATCCTATCCAATGCAGACTCTCAATATGTAAGTATTAGTAAAAGGTTGAAAATGCTAACATCTCCAGCAATGGCTTCTTAATTATATTAAAATGTAGTTTAATAACAAAATTAAAGTCTTTAAAATAATAATTGTCATAACTTTGATAGGTGCAGTAAAATAGTATAGTATCAACCTACCTTCATAGATAATGCAGATTGGAAAAGCTTTAGAGGTAGTTTTGCAGTCACCACAATTATAAAAATCACAAAAATAACTGCAAAGGGAAAGGACACCTCACAGGAATGTATTTATTACCACCCAATATTAATTTTTACCACCAGCATCTTGTGTCAGAACTTCTAGGACTACCAGGAAAAATGAAGAAACTATGATTAAGAAATAGGCGTTCCCACTTTCATCCAAAATTGCCATTTGCATGAAGGTGACTTTGTATAAATTATATTCATCTTTGTTCAAAATCCTTGACTGCATATCACAATGAAATATTAAGTTGTGTACTCAGAGAATGCCTACTTACAAAGGATATTCTCTTGGGTTGATTTCAGTGATGAATTTAGAGTTGCTGTCTCTCTCTCTCTCTGTGACAGTCTATATTGTACAGGACAGCTTCATCTATAAAATGCCTCATTATTAAAGTGACCCTGAAACAACAAAAGATGGACATGTAGTGCATGAAAAGGCCTGTTTGGAATGATTTTATTTATGTGCCATTCATCAAAAGGGATTAGCTATTCTGTAGCTTAGTCCTATGCCATCATTACTGCCCCGTATGGATAAGACTTTCATAGTGATTTTCCATTTTCATCGATCTTTCGAATTAAATTGATTTTTTTAGTCTACAAGAGGACAAAACAATTTCCCAAGGGAAATTGTACTTCATCCTGAGTACTGGTCTTCATAACCACACCCTCAGATCCCAGGCTTTATGCTCCTTTGATATCAGGAGCACATTGATTTAAAGTTTGAGAACATTGCATAGGAGAATTCCTAGGCAGGATGCATTACGCAATTTACTTAAGGGAACAGAATGCGTCGGGGAATTTGCGAGACTAGGCTTAAATGCAAGAAAACAAGCAGCCAAAATATTTTATAATTTTAGACAAACCAATATAAACCCTTTGCCCAGCCCTCCAAATCTCTCTCACCCAGTTATTGAAGTTTAAAATTCCTTCCACACAAGACAACATTGCCTTTCAACCCATAGTTAGCAATAATGCTTAAAGTGTACATAAATTTGAGAATGATAGCATTTTATAGTCTCAACAAATATACAAGTGATTGAAACTAAATCTTTTCCTGAAAGCAAGTTTTAACTGAGGAAAAGAGCAAGCAAGTTCTGGGCACGTAAAGTGAAGAAGAAAAAGGAAGTAAATTCATGCAATGGGAAAAAGAGTCCAGAAAAAGCAAGGTAGAAGTATCAAAACAAGCTTCACTTACTTCCAAATTTTCCTAGAGTTCCTATGAATGGCTGACTTGCATCTCCTAATCCAGCCTCTGACTTCTTCTCTTCTAAACCTTCAACTTGCTGTCTTGCAAGACAACTAAGCTATTCCGGCTGGCCATATACATAGTGATGTCACCACCTGCAGTCCAAACCAAACTTAATGCTCTTTTGGTGGAAGGAGGTTTTAAGTTGTGGGTAAAAGTTTTACTGGAATCCATCACTAAGAGAGCCTTCTCATTGTATATACTAGTTAAAAATGGGTAAATAGAATATTGAAGTGTCAGGAAAGGATATCATATGCAGAGCTTTCTGGAAAAGAGTAGGTATAAGAAAGACATGACAACAACTTAATGCAAAAGGACTAAACTAAGTCCACCAATGATAGTGAGACACATTTAGTTTCAGTATAAGAAAGAATTTCCTAAATATTGGAGCTGTCCAAATGAAGAGGGCTGCCCTCTGAGGTGACGAACTCCTTGGTATTTAAATGTTCAGTTAAGGGTAATGTAGAAAGGATGCTTGATTAGGAGATGTGGAGGGAGTTTGTACAACCAAAACTAAATTTAATTTTCTATAGACAACATCTCTTCTGAGGCCATGAAGAGAGTTTGGGAGACATTAATATAATAACCCAGTTTACAGAAGCCAAGACAAGGAGGCAACCAAGTGTCCATCGATGGATGAATGGATAAAGAAAATGTGGAAGATACACAATGGAAAATTATTTATCCATTAAAAAAAAGGAAATCTTGCCATTTATGACAACACGTATAGACCTTGAAAGCATCATGCTAAGTGAAATAAGTCAGACAGACAAATACCATATGATCTCACTTTTTTGTAGAATCTGAAAAAAAAAATGAATTTACAGATATAGAGAACAGATTGGTGGTTACCATAGGCAGGAGGGTGGGAGGTGGGTGAAATGGGTGAAGTGGGTCAAAAGATACAAACTTCCAGCTATAAAATAAGTAAGCCACGGGGATATAATGTACAGTATGGTGACTATAGTTAATAATACTGTATTAAATACTTAAAAGTTGCTAAGAGAGTAGATCTTAAAAGTTCTCATCACAAGAAGAAAAAAATTTGTAACTGTGTGTGATGATGAATGTTGTTAACCAGACTTACTGTGGTGATCATTTCACAATATACACAAATATCAAATTATTATGTTGTACACCTGAAACTAATACATTATATGTCAATTATATCTCAATAAAACAAGAAATATAACCATATATATATAAAATAACCCAGAAAATAAGGAATTATTTAGAAAATTACTATAAAAATGAAAAAACATTAAATTTAACCAATAAATCTGGAGGCCAGAAAGAATACGAACAAAGACATGATATGACTGGTGTTAAGGGTAGGTAAACAGAACATATAGGAATAAGACAATCAGGTGGGATTAAGAAAAAGCTAGGAAGAGTAAGCTGATGCTACTTGACCAGGGCTGAGGGCATTTGGAATAAAGACATAAGGGATATGCAAATTAGGAGAATGAGAAATTAGCCTGAAATGGAGTGTCCCAAAAGCGGGGGGAGGGGTGGGGAGGCTAATATGTGTTTCACTGGGGTGTGGGGGAGTTCTCTGGTCAAATATGTTTGGAAATACTGAGTTAAACACCATTAAACAGATTCTCATAGAGCTTTGATTGTTCATCACAATTGTAAGTCTCCGAGAGAGAGACCATACGCAGTGTCCCCATTAAATCAGTTTTTCTACAGAAAAATTTGGGAACCAGTATCCTGAAGAATACACAATGAAAAAGAAATACTGGACCTTGGTGTCTGGGCATAGTATCTGGTGGTTAGTAAAAGTCTGGACTTAAAACAAGTGCTTGTAGTCAAAGCCTAGTCCTAATGATCCTAGCTAACTCATAGACAAGAAACAAGACGTTTCAGCCAATTTGGAGAGAAAGGAGAGTATGGCTAATCTCAAAAACCTTCCTCTTGTTCTAAGCCTTGTTTTAGTGTGTGACTCAGCCTGTAAATTATTTTGCCCTGGAGTGAAAGCCCTACACTGCACCAGATTCTGTATTCTAAATTGGTGGGCAAAAAAATAAAATTTAGACAGTTTCTTTAGAAGTAAGATAAGAAAAGTGAATTGGGAATACGTCAGACGGCCCAGTGACACTGTTTAAAGAAAATAATCATCACAGCTACCATGTTTCAACTACAACTAGGTGCCAGACAATTTAATCCTCACCACAGTTCCCACTTTAACAGTGAGGACATCGGAGATCAGACAATGTAAATAACTCTTCCACGATTGCTTTGCTAGTGAGCTATAGAGCTAAAATTCAAACAGGCCTGGCTGACTGCAAAGCCTGCACTCTTAAGAACTACTGGACAGTGCTGCTTTCCAGTGATGCAGGAAGCATTAGAGAACCAGCAATTGGAGTGGAAGATGAGAATAATGACTTTACATATGGTCTTGTTACATTATATACACCATATGTCTGGACCCTGCCTAAAACCCCATCTCTTCCCATTTTACTCAAAGCCCATCATGTGTTACAAGGCCCTTGATTATAAGACCTAAGTGATCTAGTCCCTGCCTACCTTTCCAACTTTATCTCTTGCCATTCTCTCTCTATTCACAGTGCTCCAGCCACAATGGTTCTGACATTTTCTAGATCATGCTATGCTCCTCCTTGCCTCGGGGCCTTCGCACTTGCTGTTCTCAGTGCCTGACACAGTTTCTTCCCCCATCTTTCACATCTTATCCCTCCAGTCTCAGCTTAAATGACACTTCTTCAAAGTGTTCCTCTTTGTCCACTTCATCCAAAGTAGCTAACCCACCCTTCTCCTCTCCTATTACACACTCCCATTATTATCACAGCAGTATATTTGTTTGATTATACTTACCACAAGCTGTAAATATTTTCTTAACTTACTGATTTATTTTCTTCTGCTTCACTAAACTGTAATCTCCATGAGAGCAGGAGGCCTGTCTTGTTTACCCAGACTAGTTTAAGGTCTGATTCCTAATGGCTACTCAGTAAATACCAGTTGCATAAAATGAATGTCCGGTAGGTTTGATGCATTGAGGTCTGAAGAACAGAGTGGAAATCTGGGCTTATTTATATATTTGGGAGTAATGGGCTTGACAGTGGTATGTAAAGCTATGGGTATGGATGGGTTTGTCCATGAAGAATATGCAGAGTGATAAGAGGAAACAGCCTAAGCCAAAACCTTGACATGGTAGCCATCATCCAAGATGGTCCACAGTGATTCTCACTTTTGACTTATCTAGCCCTTGGATGGTCTCCTCTCAAATTGAATAGGGCTTATCTGTGTGACTAACAAGATATTGAAGAAGTGGCAAAGTTTGGCTTACAAGGCAAAGTCATAAAAGACATTGTGGCTTCCTCCTTGCTCCCTCTTGGAGAGAGTCAAATGCCATGATTAAGAACATTAAAGTAGCCTGATGGAGAGCTCTGCATAGCAAGGAGCTGAGGTCTCCCAATAATATCCAGCACCAACCTGCCAGCACCTGAGTGAACCAGTAGAAGCAGATCCACCAGCCACAGTCACACTCTCAGATGACTGCAGCCCTAGCTGACATCTTGTCTAAAATCTCATGAGAGACTCAAGCCAGAAACATCCAACTAAACCACTTCTAAATTTCTGACCTATGGAAATTGAGTAAGATAATAGATATTTGTTGCTTTAAACACTAAGTTTTGGGATAATTCATTACACAGCAATAGATAACTAATACACTCAAGGAACAACAATATATTCTTAATTAAAGTTTGTCCAATAAAAGAATACTGCAAATTCATTTTATGAGCTTTATGAAATGTCATGCCACAGTTTATCTCTTCAGGCATTTTCTTAGAATAAACTTTTCATCACGTATATCCTGGTTTGCATTCTTGAAAAGAACAATTCCTTATTTAAACAACAACAACAAAAAGGCAAATTTAGCAAAATCAAAAACCAGGCATCCAATATTTATCAAACAGATGAACAAAAGAAGTACAATATATTAAATAACAATCTTTTTTTGTTTCTTGAGGAAGATTCGCCGTGAGTTAACATCTGTTGCCAATCCTCCTCTTTTTTTGATTGAGGAAGATTAGCCCTGAGCTAACATCTGTGCTGATCTTCCTCAATTTTTTTTGTATGTGGGTTGCCACCACAGCATGGCTGGTGAGTGGAGCAGGTCTGTGTCCAGGGTATGAACCCATGAACCTGGTCCATCAAAATGAAGTGCACGGTACTTTAACCACTCATTCACAGGGCCAGGCCCAACAATCTTTTAATGTAGAGCATTTAAGACTAAAAAAATTGTTGTAAAAATAGGAAAGTATTTTATGCAATTCCATGACCAAAATTTTACATTTCAAGTTATTAGTCTGGGTTGCCTCTCAATAAAAAAAAAAAAAAGGAACATTTGTTGGGTGTCTGCTAAGTGTCAGGCTCTGAACTATGGGCTTTACATATGTTATCTCTTTTAACAATCCTGTGAGGTAAATTTTATTGGTTCCATTTTCACTTGCCCATCAGAGCTTCCTCATCCCAGCTCTAGGTCCTTTTTTGTTTGTGGTTTTAAATTTAGATTGAAGAATTGTCATCAGTTGGAGAACATCAGGTACAGACTAGGTGAACTTTACTTTCAGCCCTTGTTAGGAATGAAATACTCCCTACAAAGGGAAGAGTATTCCAATAAAGAAGGGAGGAGTCGTTTTTGGGGCCAATAAGCATTTGGATTGTCAAATGGAGCAGCTACAGTTTTAGAATCACGAGTTATTTGTGTGTGTGTGTGTGTGTGTGTGTGTGTGAGCAAGAGGAAGATTCACCCTGAGCTAACATATATGCCAATATTCCTCTATTTTGTATGCGGGATGTCTCCACAGCATGGCTGATGAGTGGAGTAGGTCCACACTGGGGATCCAAATCCACCAACCCAGGCCACCGAAGCCAAGCGTGCAGAACTTTAACCACTTGGCCACAGGACTGACCCCACAAGTAATATTATGTTAAAGCTAAAGGACCTGAGAGAACATTTGTCCCAGCCCTCTCAGTTTACAGATGAAGAGTTGGGATTCACTAGCATAGAATAATCTGTCAAGTAGCCCGTTGTGAATTAGTAGTTCACGCAGAACTACAAATAGCAAAGCTGCCTCTGTTAGAGCTGCAACAGTGCCTGGCACTTAGTACGTGCTCAGTAAATTAGATTAGGCCGTGATGCAGCATCCTAGAACAAGCACAGTTCTACCAATATCTAGTGAGAGCTGGGAGCCTCCCCTAGAAACCTGGTGTGTCCACTTCCTTCCTTTGCAAGCCAATATCAGTCAAGAGTTGAGACATGAAGTAGCCCGTGGCTTTTGCTGCCCTGAAGAGGAGGGGCTGGGAACATTGCCGTTTCCTTAGAGCATGTTCCAGTTATCTACTGCGTAAAAAGTCACTTCAAATTTTAGTGACTTAAAAACAAGAGTACTCATTGATTTTGTTTACAAATCTGTAATTTGGGCAGGGATCGACAGAGATCGCTAATCTGCGCACCACACAGAGTCATCAAGGGCAGCTCAGCCGAGGGCTGGGGGATGCACTTCCAAGATGGCTCACTCGTGGCTGGCAAGTAGAAGCTGCCTATGATCTGGAAGTTCAGCTAGAGCTGTGCGCTGGACGCTCCGTGAGGGCTGCTGCTCCGGCCGCATAGGCTTTCTCACGGCATGGTGGCTGGCTTCCAAGGACAAGCATCCCAAGAGACAGGAAGTGGAAGCTGCCAGCTTCTGAAAGCCTGCGTCAGGGGTCAGCACAGTGAGACGTTCACTGTGTATATTGGTCAAGCGGTCACCGAGCCCTGACTCAGGAAAGGGCACAGAGATGCTCTCTCGTAATGAAGGAGTATCAGAAAGCTGGTTGGCCATGTTTTAAAGCCATTAGAGAGGGTGCCTTTTCACTGCAGGTATGATTGCATTTTGTTGATATGCTAAAGAATTGAGTGTTATTGGCTATGAGTCATAGATAGTAAAATTATAATCTATTCAAAGGTATTAATCCCTTCACAATATACTAATCAGCCCAGGCAGACAGCAGACTCAAAGACAGTAATGCTCAATCTTTGCCTCATTTCTTCTTCCACACAAAGGGAATCAGAAGCTCTCATGGGAAATGAGAAGGCTTATTTACAGCTATAGGAGCAGAGTGTACTTATAGTTGCCCTAATAAATGCCTATTAGTAGTGAGTTACCTACAAGATGTACTACACAGGTGAAAGGTATATCACTATGTGCTTAAATAATTTTGCAACATGAAGCCTCTGCAGGTTCCTTGGACAATTGTCCATGCCCGAATTGCAGAAGCCTCCAATTATTAATTTTGCCGAACATGTAGTTAAATGCCAAATCCTAATTTTAAAAAGGATACTTACTGTACAATCATCTTAAGTACTTGCTTAAATAGCAAGAGGAAAGATTTATGGGTTTTTAGGTTTTACAAAAACAGTACTTGATAGACACCACAGAATGTCAGAAATTCTTTGCAAATAAATGATGTTTTCACAATTTATGCGTCAGTATACAACATATTCAAACCATTTAGATCTTCCAGCAACGGTCCTATCCAGGAATTGAATTGTATCCAGGGGCAGACTCTAATAATATTTAGAAACAGCAGAATTAAATTGTCTTTCTTGCTATAACAAATAGGAAATTTTCAAGTTTAACTAAGGTGGTGTGAGTGAAAATCTTAAAACTAGTTCTGCTTGTGAAGAGGAACCAGTCAGCCCCTTATTTAGTCCACAGGCATAGTAACCAATTGGGATTTTCCCACAGGGGTCTTAGGATTTAGGTAAAATGACTTTCTATTAGGCAGTTGAGACTACAGAAAGCAATAACTCCCTCACCTCAGCCACTTACAGAAAGATTGGTTAAATAAGATGAGATTTGTCCTAGCTAAAAATGGATCCTGCAGCTGGGAGGTTGGTTTCTCAGGGACCAGGGGAGAGAGAGCTCTATTATCCAGTTAAGGATTCTTACACCAAGAAAACAAAATGAGTCAAAACAAGAGTCACACCCAGCCAGCCAGCGGGCCTTTCTTGTGTATCTATATTTTATGCTCACACAGTGACTTAAAAGGCAATGTTAGTTTCAATATCATCCGCTCCACTCATTTATGTTTGTTACACATACCTCCTACAGAATTTTAAGTTTCTGGTCTAGAGAATTAATATAAATTTATTTTTAAGGACTTCTCAAAGAGTACGTGTAGTGTAAACCTTTTTTAAGCCAGATGAAAGATTATACCATATGCCCAAAAATCAGAATCTGTGTCAGAGAGACTCCAAGTGGGTGATGAATACAGACCCCAGAGGCAAGGCCTCTACCATACAATAAGACAATAGTCTCTATACTGGACCTTTCCCTGGCCCACTAACACCCTTTCTGGCTTGTTTCTTGCCATCCTTTACTCACCACAGGTTAGGAGATGTTGGTGAAATGCTGAGAGTGGCCCTTAAGAAATGGAAAGCAAGAAGTTAAAACCCCAAAATGACTACAGACTCCAAATTATAAGTACATATACAAAAGTATTTATGTAACTTTAGGCAAGACAAAAGGGAAGGGGCGTTCTTAACACAGAGAGCAGATAACCACTGTAAATATGAAACTGAGCCCAAATGATCTTAGTTACCCAGAAAGTTACAACAAGATTGGTCTGGGCTTTGAACAGCCCTGCTATTTGATTATGGCTGTCTACAACTGACCACAATAGGAAGCCGTGCTCATGGTTTGAGTCACTGATGTTATATAAAACATTTCCCTTCATTTGCTAATGTCGAAATATTCTGTCACTTGTTAAATTATAAATTAGGAGCCAATTTTTCAGCATGCCCTTACCAAGATTTAGAGAATTAGAGCAGCTGTGAAGGAATTGAGAAGCATGCACTGACTGTAGATTTCTCCGAAATCCATCCATAAAGCAGCGAAGGGTTTTCTTTTTAATAAATTCCCCAGAAAACCACATACTGTGCTCACTGAAGCAAGGAGTAAAAAGAAATGATTGAGCAATATTAAAAGGTGGAAAGTCAGACCCTTTTCTCTATAGCGTTTTAATGTTGAAATAAAAGGCACTGGGTAATCCTTGGCTCCTCCAGCTGGGACACCAGCACCCAGTCCCTCCTCATGCTGCCAGGGCAGAGTCACTGCAGAACCCATTCCCTCTCCATTTTAAGAAAATTTGTAAAGGCAAAATTCCAACTAGAGTTTCCAATCTCATATTTTCTGATAATGTGCCTGCTTGTCTATGAAAAGGTTAGAGAAGCAGAGTTTGTTTCAGACTTGGACTAAAGTTACTGCTACTTCAATCCATTTCAAGTTGGATGGGAGAGGATTGTTTTCTTCAACAAAATGTTATTTTGCTACAATCCAATGATACTCAAATATTTCAAAAGTCTGGGCTAGACTTTGACGTAAAGAATGGTACTACAGAACATCAAGGACCCTTGTAATTGTTGGACTCACAGTAAGATTTCCACACATCCTCCCACACCGGGCATATTGTATGCTCCCACCCTTTCAGTGTAAAGAGTATATAAGGGGCTTACAACTAAGCACTTGACAGTCACCCATTGTCTGGATTAAGCGTGACCAGTATCAACAGGAAGGAGAATATTTTCTTATATTTTAGGTTCAAAATTCTTCTAGTAGAAATACTTCTCCCCCGACTCCTGTCTGCCTCCCTCCCCCTCCACACCACCACTAACAGGTCAAGAAAGAGGTCATATGGCCAACTGCATCCCCCCAAATTTATATACTCTACATTTAGGGGATTTATCCAGCTTGTTAGCAACAAATATATTTAAATACATGCCAAATATGTCTAGCATTAACATATCCTTTTTTTTTTTCTTGTCTACACTTTGGTTCTATACAAAACAAATCGCTTCCTCCCAAGCACAGTTGAAAACTGTCAACCATCACATGTTACCCAGGTGCCTGCACTCTCTCTCTTTCAGGTGTCTTTATACAAAGACTTTTCTGATCACGAGTTATTTTTAAACTGTCTTGTTCCTCAGGCAAAAAGAATGAATCTTGAGCTATGTAATGCACATAATATCTACCAACAGTGGAAAGATAAAAATTTTAAATAAAAAGTATCTTCTTTCAATACTTTCAGTGGAATTTTCAGAGAGCTGGGGTTGCCAATGAATAATAGAGAGGAGTCTGAGGGTATCTACAAGAAAAGTAAAATAAGATGGACAGTTTTATTCCTGTCGACCTTACATACAGTTGCATGCAGCTCTTAGAAGTGTCTGCCTGGGTCAGACATACTGCCGCGGTGAGGATGCTCTAGAATCCTCACAGGCTTTCCTTTTCTGTTCTTCCTTTCATCAGTCTGAGAATATTTCTCCTTTCATATACTATTATAGTATCTTCTGCTATTGAACTATTTCTTACAGCATGTTCTTTTCTGTTCAACTGGGTCCTTTTAATACCTGAAAATGTGAAAGCCTCACTTTATTTATATTATGAAGACAGACTCTGGATTCCGACTTCCTGAAGCAGAATCCCAGTTCCAACATTTATTAGTTGTAGGACCTTGGGCAAGTCACTCAAACTCTTTGTGCCTCAGTTTCCTCATAATGAGAATAATAAGAGAACCTAACTCAGAGGGCTGTTGAAAAGATTCAATTTTCAAAGGTAGTCAAAGTACTTAATAAATGCTCAATAAATATTTGCAAATAATTAGAAATTATTTTTTGGAAAAGTAGTGGGATTTTTTTTTTTGGCTGATGCTATTTTCTTAGCTATATTGCTTACACATTCTTTCTAAACTTATATCCTCTAGACTTCTGCCAAGTTTTCTTTAATCATTATCTTCATTTGGTTTACCTGTATTCCTTTAGTAATTTAATCACTTAAAATCTCATCACTTACTTGTGGCTTCAGCTCCGAACTGTAGCTCTCATATTTGCAACAAGAAGAAATCTGAACAGACAGCAGATTAATGACTTTTTGTGAGCCCATCAGAGAACTAAAGTCACAGAACAGCCATCCTGGAATCTGACAAGATGTGGGGGGCTCATGAAAAAATAAGAGGGGTGTGGTGGGCACAGGGATTCTAAAAGCAACCAGTCCTTCTGCTGAGCTACTTTTCTAGCAGTGAGTGCTTTGAAAATCATCTTGGTCCTTTTCTTCTTTCCCGCGCACACTCTGTCTTCTCTTCCCCATGGCACTGGAAGAAGAATGGAAAAGAGAGAATCACTAAGGAGATGCTGGATGAGGGGCAACAGAGCCACTGATATTAAGGGTTTGCCCCCTCCAAAGCAGACCTAATACTCAAATGCAGGCATTGTTAATCTAGAGTTTGGAAGTTATTTTCGTGGCAAAACAGCAAATAGAAGAACCAAAGACAAATATGCAAGGGCAATCCAATGACTTTTACCCTCTCCTGCTTTATCCCATCCCCTGGGAATCCAGAGCCCCCATGTGACACTACAATAATCCAAACTGCCACCCCATCCACACCTGCTTTCTCAAAATGTACCTCGCCATCCTTCACCTCCCCAAATATAACTACCAAAATTTCCCTTTCCCTGGCAGCTTCTGATCTCAATGAGGGGAATAATTAGTATCTATTTTTTAAATGTATTCTTAGTTATAAATTACTGATAGAATTAAGGCTCCTCACTTAGGGAAACATCCAGTTCTCCATGACCACACTGTGAAAGTAATGTTCTTCTTCTCCCAAGCTTTTCCACCAAAAACCTCAGAAACCAAGCTGCACTTACTATGATGAAGCAGAACACAGCTATTCCTGCACCATCACCAACCTGCTTTTATTTAACTTTTTATTTGCAAAGAAGAGAAAAAAAAGTAAAAATTACCCATAATCCCATGTTTTTATGATTATATAAGAAATAAAAGCATCTGCCACATAATCCAATCCCTAGAGTTAATAACTGTTAATACTTTGGAGTGTAGCCTTCCCAACTTTTCCTGTATTCATACAGATATGTCTGTATCTATATATCTACATATAATACAGAGAGAGGGGCCGTCCGGTGGCGCAGCGGTTTAGTCGGCTCTTGGCAGCCCGGGGTTCACGAGTTCGGATCCCGGGCGCCCGCCGACGCGCTGCTTGTCAGCCATGCCGTGGCGTCCTATATAAAGTAGAGGAAGATGGGCACGGATGTTAGCCCAGGGCCAGTCTTCCTTGGCAAAAAGGGGAGGAGTGGCAACAGATGTTAGCTCAGGGCTGGTTTCCCCACAAAAAAAAAAAAAAAAAAATACAGAGAGAAATGCAGGTGTCTGGATCTTAACAGTAACACATTTATACTTGCATTTATTTTCATACTGTTATGAAACTTTTTTCACTCAATATATTGTGTATATATTACCCTGTTCATATTTATAAATCTACCTCTAAAATAGCACTTACAATTGAGTCTGGAACTTAGTAAGCACTCAATAAATCTTAGCTACTGTTTTATTATTATTTCCTCATTCTTCTAATATATGCGTACTTTTTTCCATTTTATGGATATACTTTTCCCCTATTGAGAGACATTTAAATTGCTTCTAATTTTTTGCTTTTACAAACAGTGCTGCAATGAGCAACCCTATCCTTTCTAGGGGTTAGATTCCAAGAACTGGGGTGGCTGGATTAAAATATATAAACACTTAAAATTTTTTAAATATGTACCACAAAGGGTTGCACTACCTTACCCAAAAGTATTGTACCATTCTACATTTCACTAACAGTGTATAAGAATGTCCATTTCCCCACTCTCATCAGCACTAAGAGTTAACATCTTTTCACATGTTCATTGGTGCTGTGTGTGTGTGTGTGTGTGTGTGTGTGTGTGTGAGTGAGTGTGAACTGCCTGTTCATATCCTTAGCCCATTTTTCTAATAGACTGCATTTCTTCTTCTTAGTTTATGGGATGTCTCTGTATCATAGTTATATAAATCCTTTGCCTATATTTATGTGTTGCTAATATTTTTCCCAAAATGTCATTTGGTTTAATATTTTTATGTTAATTTTTACCATAATTTTAAAAGTATTCATAATCAAGTGTATTGATTTTTTTCACTGTGGATTCTTTTTGCCCTGGTTCACTTTGAAAGACCAGGATATGTTCAAGTCTGTCTGCTCAGCAAAATCAGAGTCATCTACATTGGGAGAAACTGTGTTTTGACAGAAAAATCCGTGCATATATGAGACCACAAACAGGAGGCTCTCCTGTAAAGAGTTTACACTAAAATAATGAAGCAGTGACCTACTAATAAACCAACAACCATGTACTTCTGTACTAACCAAATAAAAATTAAATCCATGAATACCATAGTCACTAATAATATATATTTATGATATATGTGAAATAAAGAGGTAGACGGAAATTGAGATAGCATACTATTTTACAGAAAAGGAAATTGAGAAGCAGAAAAGTTATAACAGTCTATCCACGGTTGTAGCACACAAAATGTGGAACTACAATAAGATCACAAGCTACAAGAACTAGCTGATATCACTCTCCAAGAAGATAAGATTCAAAATATAGAAGAAAAACTGGAACAGTTTCTGATAAGTGATAAGATCCAGATTGACTAGGGCCAAAAAATACTTTCAAAGTTAATATTTTAGCAAAACTCAAGCACACTAAGGTAATGATAGTAGAAAAACACGAAACTAAAAAGACCAGATCATAAATGAAATACTATGCTGTGTACCAATATAGGAGTTTTGTGTAGTCACCAGTGCTATTCAGAAATACCTCTGGCTTTCTCTCCTGACACATGGTAGGATCTAATTCCCTCCCCCATTGATATCATATGTGGCTATGCGACTTGCTCTGATCAATGAAATACAAGCAGAAGTGATATCTGTGCAGAAGATTTATGAGCCACTACAGGATCACCATGCTCTCCTTTCCCCTCTGCCACAGTGGCAGACAATGCTCCAAGTGGTGGCTACTCCATTAACCTGGATCCAGGAGCAAAGATGACAAAGACCTGAGCCTCCAGAAGAACCACAACAAACAAGGATCATAAGCAAGAAATAAACTTTTGTTGTTTTAAGACATTGATATTTGGAGATTGTTTGTAACTGCAGCAAAAAACCACGTAATTTATTCATAAATATTTCCTGAGCACATTCTTTGTGCCACGCACTATGCTAGGTGGTAGAAATATACTAATATTCAAGAATCAGTCCCTGACCTTAGGCATTTACAATCTGGCAGGTGGGAGATAAAAGTAGTAAAATGTGCAATTGTAACATAGTATGAGAAAGTGCTGTAATTGGGACAAGCACAAAGTGGAAAGGAACTCAAAGAAGGGGTATAAGGGCATGCCTTCCAGAGGAGGTTACTTCTAAGTTGAGAAATAAAGGACAAATAGGAATTTTTTTCAAAATAACTGGTACTTCTCCAAATTGAGTCAAAGTATAGAAAATGTAATTCTATTTTAGATAAGGAGAATAATATATATAAATATAGTGACAGCAGGGAACCAACACGTACTCTTCAACTGGTCAAAATTCAAGACGTTGCAGAGAACTGCCAATGTGTACTACTTTACTAGAACACCAGTCATATTGGGTTAAGGCCCACCCTAGTGACCTCATTTAACTTCAATTGCCTCTTAAGGAACCTATCTTTAAATACAGTCACATTCTTCAGTAGTGGGGATGAGAACTTCAACATGTGAATTTGGGGAGAAGGGGAGTCCACAATTTAGCCCGTACACCAAAGTTGGTGTCTTAGTCATTTTGGGCTGCTGTAATAAAATACCATAGACTAAGTGGCTTAAACAACATTTATTTCTCACAGCCTAAAAGCTGCAAGTCCGAGATCACAGTGCCAGCATGGTCAGGTTCTGGTGAGAGCCCACTTCCTGGCTTGTAGACAGCTGTCTTTACTGTGTCCTCACATGTCTGAGAGATTATCTCTCTGGTGTCTCTTCTTCTAAGGGCACTAATCCCATTCATGAGGGTTGCATCTTCATGACCTAATTACCTCCCAAAAGCCTCACCTGCAAATACTATCACATTGGGGGTTAGGGCTTCAATATTTGAATTTTGGGGAGACACAAACATTCAGCTATAAGAGTTGGTAACAAATTGAATGAAGGATGCAAAGAGAGGAAGTAGCACATAATCACACAAACGTGGAAGTCTGAGACCCTGTGAAAATGGTGACTCTGGGTAGTTAGAAAGGGGTACCTATTTAATTAGGAAGAGGAACTCTACTTTCAACCTACAAAACCTCAGCTGAGAGGACATTTAACTGGATATATCCTGAAGGCAAATAGAGAGGAGGCAAAGTCTAGGCTGAAAATATCCTAAATGTGGAGGCCATTTATTTTAGAACTAATAAAAACTATAAAAGTTAATTAACATCCCAAGGGAAGTAAATAGTATTAGACCCTTAGAATATAGTCTATAGATTTTCTTGAACTGCACACAATTATCATAGTTGAAGAACCAAAATCAATTTATGATAAATAATTAGCCTAGATACTAAACAGTATAGGATTAAGTTTGCAATAAAAAGAAATGAAATGAGCAATACTAAAAAAACAAAGAGGCAGTTTGAAACCATAGAGACTATAATTTTACAAAAAATACAAATTTCAAAGCTCAAGTCTAACGTGAAAATGATACCTAAATTGAGTTTATCCTCAAAATAAACTCAACAAAGAAACAAAAGAATATTTCCATGAATATAAGAATCCTATCCACATTTTAGAAGCAACATAACAAATAGAAATCCATAAAGTGTTGGTGAATAATAACTCTGAGCAAAAAGCATTAGATGGCTTGACATCACTTATTAATAAAGCCTTTCAAGTGCTACAAATAGCCATTATTTATTATCTATTTTCCTGAATTTCCCTGTAACCGGGGGAAACTTCTTGTCTAAAATGGTAATAAACCTGAAATGAGTGCTACCTCATTCTTCAAGTAGGAATCCATTAAAAAAACTCATAAAGGGTTACATATTCTGCTTTATTTTAAGATCTTAGAATTATTAAATTGAAGGGCAAATTATAATTGAATTGGAAGAGAAAACTTGAAACTTAATAAAGCTTTCTTCTTGATTAGCATTAGGGAAGAACATAGATACAGTTTATAGTAAAAGATCAATTTCTTTGAATTATACACAATTGACTCCTATATGATGGATAACATGATATTTAAAGAAATTCTGAAATAAACGAAATCAACAGGAAGGGAAGAAAACTTGTGTGGTGAAGAAAGCCTTGAATTAGAATTCAGGTAACCTGGATCAGCCTTTGCTCTTCACCATTTACCCTCTGTGATCAGTACAGTTAATCATCCTCAATCGGATTCTTTAATTTTATAATGGGGGTAATAAAAGCTACCACACACAGTTATCATGAACACTAAATAAGGTAATGCATGTTCAAGTATTTTGAAAATTTTTTATTTTAATGATGTAAGATGTAAGTGATTAGTCATTTAAAATTACTGGCAAGTTGAATATCATGAAAAATGTGTCATGATAGTTAATACAACAGGCAAGAATAGTGCCTGATTCCCATTCCGCACGCAACTCAGAACAAGGTACACTAAACCCAAACGAAGTTTTGAAATCCCCAATAACCAAATTCCATAATAGGTTGTGTTCTTGGATACAGAAAAGCAAAAATTCTGAAAGTGTCATCCTCTAAAATCAGCTGGAAAAAAGCAGCTTAAAACCATACTGAAGATTTTCAAAAATTTTATTTTGTAAATTATAACTTATAGACAAAAACGTGTGTTGGAATGTTTTTAAATGCTTGCTTTTTGAAACCTGTCACCTCCTTCAACTTTGTCATCTTGGCTTGTGGTTAATGACGCTTTTGGAGTAGACCTGGCATACTGTCAAGAGTATGAGTCAAAACTTTTAGTATTTTCTGCATGTTTTTAAAGTCATTTCACATCTCTGTTTCCTTTCCATGTTACAAGAAGATCCTTCTAAGACCTTGTGAAGGTCCATAAGTTTCTATGAAAATTAGCACCTGAATAAGAAATAAAAACTGGAGAAAAGAAGCAAACTGAAAGCAAATTAATAAGCAAGTTAGCACAGGAATAAAAAATAAAAATAGAAAAATTAAAGCAAAATAACAGGCCAGACTTAGCAAGATTTTAAGCCCTGAATGAGTCGCATGGCAGCCTGGGAAAATTGAAAGTGATCTCTTCTCATAGTCACAATATTTGTTTTGTAGTTGTGATACTTTTATAAAAGCAGCTTATACTACTAGGCAGATATTGACAGGAAAATATTTAAAGATTGACAATAAAACAAAAATTGTGAATTAGGTCATTCAGATGGATAATATCTTTGAAATCTCTATTCAACCAGTTAATTCAATGAATTTTCTCGGAGTTCCTTTTGTTACTAACATCTAATGCAGTGGTTCTCAAAATTTAATATGCTTATAAAACATCTGGGGATCTTTTTAAAATGCAGATTCAGGTTCAATAGGTCTGAGGCATGCCTGTAATTCTGCATTTCTAAAAAGCTTCCAGGTAATGGTAACATGGCTGGTCCACACACATACTTTCAGAGGAAAAATCATCAAGATTCAACCCAACCGGGGCTGGCTCGGTGACGCAGCGGATTAGTCTGCGCTTGGCAGCCCGGGTTTCGTGAGTTCAGATCCCGGGCGCCTGCGGACGCACCACTTGTCAGCCACGCTGTGGCCGGCGTCCCGTATAAAAAAAAAAAAGTGGGCACGGATGTTAGCCCAGGGCCAGTCTTCCTCAGCAAAAAGAGGAGGATTGGCGACACATGTTAGCTCAAGGCTGGTCTTCCTCACAAAAAAAAGATGCAATCCTACCCAAAAAAAATGTTATTTATGGATCAATGTTACAGTTTTTCAGAGATGAATGTGGGTGTTTAAAGTATCCAAGCAAGGATATCCTTCCGTCTCTAAGGCAGAAACTCAGCCTTAAACCAAGGCTGTGTTTAGCAATGGAATACATCCAGAGCTAACATCCAAGAAGTCTTCTCCTGCCTCCTGCGCCCAAGTGCAGGCAAAATTGGGTGACCCCCAACAAACCCTGGGTTACAAATTAGGCTCCTATCAGCATCTTTACTGTCTGTGCTCCTGACATCCAGAACATATTGATCTTCTTTCAGTCAACAGCAGAGAGTGCCTTCCCATTCCACACTGACTCTCCATCTCAAAGGAGAATTATCTGTCCGATGGTCACCTTCTTTGCTCCAGTCTTCAGATCAGCCATTTTTCCAAGAAGCCCTGATTTCTTCTAACGAGAAATGGTATTAGATATGTTTTCAGTTCTCTTGGGTATATACCTAGAAGCGGAATTGCTGGGTCATATGGTAATTCTGTTTTTAACGTTGTGAGGAAATGCCAAACATTTTCCACAGCAGCTACACCGTTTTACATTCATACCAGTATTGTATGAGGGTTCCAATTTCTCCGTGTCCTCATCAACACTTGTTATGTGGTGTGCAAATGGGTATCTCATTGTGCTTTTGATTTGTATTTCCCTGCTGGCTAATGATGTTGAGCATCTTCTCGTGGCCATTTGTATATCATCTTTGGAGAATGTCTGTCCAAGTCCTTTGCCCATGTTTTAATTGGGTTGTTTGTCTTTTTGTTGTTAAGTTGCAAGAGTGCTTTATATATTCTACGTAAAAAGTCCCCTATCAGATATATGACTTGCAAATATTTTCTCCAACCTGCTTTTTCACTCTCTTGATAGTGTCCTTTGATGCACAAAAGTTTTCAAACTTGATGAAGTCCAATTTTATCTAATTTTTTCTTTTGTTACTTGTGCTTTTGCTGTCATATCTAAGAAACCATTGCCAGAGGGAAAATTTTGTGAATCATAGATCTGAGGAGGGACTTGTATCCAGAATACACTAGAATTGCACTTGGTATTCCTCTCATCAAGAGGCGGGATCTCTTTCCATCACCTTGAAACTGAGTGACTTGCTTTAATTAATAGAATGTGGTAGAAGTGATGCTATGCTAGTTAGAAGCCTAGCACTCAATAGACACTACTTGAACAGACAGGTGATGTGTAAGATGACATAGTCACCCAACCAGCAGTCAACACTGAGGCCCCAGACATGTGACAGATGCAGGCTAGAGCATCCGCCAACTGAACAACCCACCTGAGAAACCCTAGCCAACACCACATGGAGCAGAATCATCCAGACAACCGAGAAATAAAAAATCATTGTTGTTTTAAGGCAATCGAATAGGGTAAATGAAATATTAGCAAGTTCTATAAGTAAGAAACTAACATTAGATGAGTGTTCCACCCACTCAGATGTTGATAGAAGTTTTAGGAAAGGATAAGTCATGTGAGATTTCTTAAGAAATGGCAAATATACCTTGATGTTTTGACTTTCTTGAGTTCAACATGCAAAAGAGGAGAAAAAATGCAGAGGAAATTTTTCCCAGTAATCTATTTGTCTCAGTTAATCTGACAACTCAAAATTACTTTAAGAAAATTAACTATAAACCACAAACTTCTCTAGAAATAAAAAGGATTTTTTAAAATAAACTTTAATTTGAATTGAATTAAAATCCCATCAAATATGAAATCTACAGATCCAAGAGATTAAAATGGATTAGAAAAGTTGTAACTTTACAGAAGTCTCCTTAAGAGACTGCTCCAAGGCATATAATGATGAAAGTAACAGAACTCTCCAGCATGATTTTCAGGAAGAAGGTTACCTAAAACTGTTAATATTAAACTTTAAGGCTCTAAAATACCAAGTTATTTTGGCTTATATGGAGCAAGCTAAAAGTATGAGTGCCCCTAAAGAATGTCAGAAATTATAGCTTGGAAGTCTTTTTCCCCAAAAATAAAAAAATGAGCCATTATACGTTTCCCAACAGAATTTTATTTGAAAGTTAATATCACTTCGAAATCATTTCTCTGCATGACTGAAAAGGCTGCTCTTCATGTTAATAATCTGCAAAGCATTGTTTTAAATGCTATTTGGCTGTGCTAAGAAAGACAATTAATATTAAGCCATAGCAAAGTGTTATGTTCCAATTGTACAGATCTGTTACTTATAAAGTGTCAGAGAGAAGAGAAAAAGGGCTATTGAAATCTAATGAAAAACTGCAGTGTTTAATAGTAATAGGATTTTTCAAAATGTTATTGGTAAACCCACAAACTGAAAGGTCCCTGTAGAGACTTTTATTTAGTTCTTAAATTACTTTTGAACTCTATGCTTAAGAAGAAATAGAATCAAATCCCAAAACTTTCAAATCTTTCATAAAATATCAGTGAATATTTTCATATAGCATCCCTCAAGGATTTCTCATTCCATAAACTATATTTTCAAAAAGTCAAGTAAACAATAAGCACATTCTTTAAAACAGCTTAAGAGAAAGCAAGTGTGTGCCAGTGTTTCCTGGCATGGAGTTCACTGTTAATTTACTATACCAGATACCACCTCACAGACCTCTGGAAAAGAATCCCAACAGGTTATTATATGCCTCAGTATCAACCTATTATTTTCAGACCTCTTTCGTAACAACTCTCTCTAAATCAAAAGAAAAATGCAAAGCCAAAAAAGCATTAAAACTATTTAATATAATGTTGGTTTCTGCAACAGCTTTGTCAGCAAAAAATTAAATATAGTTGGAGTTACTTTTAATATAAAACACTATTGAAAAGTGTTATGAAATGCCCAGCCTTTTCAAGTATTACATTGATTTTTAAAGAAATAATAATTAAACTAATAAATTACTTTAGCATTTTATATTAATGTTAATAAATTTAATTAATTAAATTTAGCATTTTATTAACTGATAAGCAAAAAAGAATGAAAATTACAGCTTCAGTATTTAAGCAATAATTTAGTATGAATAGATTGCCTCCTTAAAAGCCGTAAAATACCTCAATGTCATTGATTTGAGAAATTGATTTATGAATATTTTTGTAAATATGTGTTTCTGAGTAAAAAGAAAAAAGGAAAGCATATGTTATCATTTTTAAATTAAAGCTATCCAAGTGTATAAAAACATTTTCCCAGAAATTTTGAATAGACTAAAGTAGCATGCAATCTTCAAAATATATGATCTTTGCTCACTACTGACTATGCCAACACATCTATTTTTTTCTATCCAAATTTAGATATCAAAAATATTAAAAGTCCATTTGTTCAAAGCACTTTCCTAAATACAGAAGGAAAAAAATCTTATTTTCAAATAAAAGTTAAAAGATATTTATTTTAAAATGCCAATGGATGAATTGTTTCATTTCTATATTTGTCAACCTAAAAAGGAATGTGAAACCCACAGGTGGGGGCCAGATTACATACAGGCTAATATTCATTCTTTGGGCAGTGTAGAATAATAAAGGAGCACAGCCTCTGGAGCCACTAAGTCTGGGCTCAAGTCTTCATGCTGCTACTTAATGACCATGTGACCTGGGGCAAGGATAATTAACCTCTGGATGCCTCAGTTTCCTCATCTTTAAAATGAGGTGATACTACTACAGGTTTCATGAGGTTCTCATGAGGATTAGTTGAAATCCTGAAAGTGAAGCCCTTAGTACAGAGCCTAATAACAAGGCCTTATGCAGGCTTAATAAAAAGTAGTTATTTATTGCACAATTTCTTCTCAAGACTACTCTTCTCTTCCTCCTTGGAGGTATCAACAACAGCTGGGTTCTCAAATCCCACCTCCAACAAAGGCTACCTTTGCCCAAGTCTAAAGTGCACATATACCCGATCATAAGCACACATTCACATTTCACCCTCCACTCTACTCAACTCAACAGTCACACACACATACACACACACACACACACACACACACACACACACACACACACAGCATAGAAAGCAAGAGTTTGGGTTAAGAGAACAACTTTGTAAGATATCTGCCACATCCACAATATACCGTGGTTTTCCAAAATAATCAAATAAAAACACCAAATATACAATATAATGTTTCTTAATATGCAAAACTAAAAGTGAAGTATATTAGCTCACACGTAAACTTTAAAATTTGCCAAAACATCCATAATTTAGCTTTCTCACATGTGAAGAAAAAATTATTTAAAAGTTTTAAAAGAATTAAGAATTTTTCATCAACTTCCATT
Organism: Tapirus indicus; assembly: GCA_031878705.1. Lineage (NCBI taxonomy): Eukaryota > Metazoa > Chordata > Mammalia > Perissodactyla > Tapiridae > Tapirus > Tapirus indicus. The sequence continues at coordinate 10,235,543 of CM062918.1, forward strand.
TAAAACAGAACGACTACAACAACAAATAACCTCAGACTTCTGCTTCTAGCATTTGGGTGAAAAAGATACTCTGAAAGACCTTCCCACTAAAATCAAATAGACCTCAGGAAAATAGACTTGAAATTCATTTGGGGTCTCCAATTAAGCAAAGGACTCTCTGAGGGACACTCACCTGATTAAAAGAAAGAAAAAGTCGAAACAAAAGCAGTGAGCCAAGAGTAGCAAGCAAACACTAAAGGGCAAATGCCAATATAAGCACTACAGCATGGCGATATACTCTGGACTAGTGGCAACACTGGAATACTAAACCAGCAGTTTTTTGCATTAAGAAGTATTCTAGAAGGTGATTATCATGGATCCAGGTCAGTAATAACTCTGGCTCCCAAAAGAATATACAAATTCTCTTTGGAGGAAAGCATCCCCTGTTTAAGCCTCCTGGATTCCCAATATTTGAGAATAATATAGGCTCACAATCAATACAATTATGAAATACACAGGGAAATAAGCTACCACAATTGAAAGTGAGAAGAAACCACAAATAACAGATTTAGACCACCAAGGACTTCAAAACTGAGATTATCAGATAACAGAATATAAAAATTACTATGCATGAAATGTTTGAGTTAATAAAAGAATGAGCTACAAAAATAAGCAAATAACAAAGAATGTTAAAAATTACCAGGTGGATTTAGAATGAGACAGATAGAACACCTAAAAATGAAAAACATAACTATTTAAATCAAAAACAGAATTAATAAATTAAAAAGCAGATTAGACACTGCTGAAATAATAATTAATGAACTGGAATATAGATCTGAAGAAATTAACCTAAAATTGTGAGGTTGAGAACACAACAGTTATTGATATGGCTTAGAAAGATAAGGAGATAAACAATACAAAAAAGAAGAGAAGTGCTATGGAGGAGAGAGACTCAGAAGGTCTCACATACAAAGGGTTAACCTAATTTATCATCCAATCCAGATACTTCTGAGAGTGAAAAGGGGACTCTCTTAAGAATCTGCTGGTACAATATTGAGACAATTCAGGGCAAATCAGGACTATGATCAACCTAAATATATATTTTATGAGATCCACAGAGAAAGAGAAAGAGGAGAGGAAATATTTGAAGACAAAATGGTCATGAATTTTCATGACTAAAAGACATAAATGCATGGATAACAGGAATCATGAAGAGATCTTAAAAAGTAACCTGAGATAGGCCACCTACAAAGGAACAACAAATAGAATGACAACAGACTTCCCACTAGCAACAATGAAAGGCAGAAGATAGTGGAAAGTTTTCTGCAAAGTGCTGAGAGAAAATAATAAAACTCAGGGAAACTACTTTCTAAGAATGAGAAATCAAAAATATATATTTTCAGATCAACTAAAACCAAGAGTTTACCCCCAATAGACCTTCACTAACATAACTGTTAAAGAATATACTTCAGGAAGAACAACAATCCCCAAATGACAATCTGAGACATAAGAAGAGAAGAACAAATAAATTGGGAAATAGGTAATTCTAAATGCACACTGTCTGTACAAAATAATTTTTAAAAGCACAAATTTAAATACTGTACAAAATAGCATGTAACTTTGGAGGATGTGATCAGAATTCTATATACCACTATAGTAATAATTTTCACATTGAAAGGACCAAACACAAGTGCAGGACAAAAATGACATATTATTTGGAAAGTGGGTGATTTGAATTAAAGTATTCTAAAGATTTTGCATCATTTGGAAGAAAGATTTAGATATTAACTTTAGAAATTGTTAAGTGCGTATGGTAAAATTCCAAGGGCAACCTTAAAATAATAGAAATAGAATATACAACTTTCACACTAATTTCTTTCAGGGAGAAAGCAAGAAATAAGAAAATAAAATTTGTAAATGCATTCAATGCAAAAAAAACAAAACAAAACACAGGAAAGATAACTGAAACAGAGGAAAAGTAGGATAAAAGTCACAAGTCCATATATAACGATGGTCACAAATGGGTGAGCGGTTTAAATCTGCCAATTAAAAACCAAATGGGATGGAGTGAATTTTTTAAAAAGTCAGCTATGTACCTCAGGCATATATTAATCAAAAGAAAAGCTGAGATGGCTATAGACTTTAAGACAAAAAGTATTACAAGTCATTACACAATGGTAAAATTTTGATTAGCTATAAGCTTTAAGAATTCCAAACTTATATACACCTAATTGCTTCGAAATATACAAAGCAAAAACTGACAGAGCTACAAAAATAAATCAACAAATCTCATGTCAGGGTGGAATATTTCAAAACACCTCTCTCAATTATTGGTAAGTCAAGCAGACAAAATACAAATAACTTAACAAAAACTGTTGACTATTTAACTCAATAAAATGTACTTATTTCTCCATTAATTCAAGAAAAATCAACTGTTATATCCTTATGAGCATCACCTCCAGAATATGATAAAATTTTGAACCTTGTTTTACAGAAAAAAATTTAAGAGCTCTTTTGTTGTTGACAATAAGAAGTGAAATTAATAATGCATGTCACTATCTTAAAACATTTTATCAATTGCATTTTTAACTCATTTATTTTAAATACAATAAGTATATGGTAGCTCGATAAAATATACATTTTGTGTGTGTGAGGAAGACCAGCCCTGAGCTAACATCCGTTGCCAATCCTCCCCTTTTTGCTGAGGAAGACTGGCCCTGGGCTAACATCCATGCCCATCTTCCTCTACTTTATATGGGACACCACCACAGCATGGCTGACAAGCAGTGCATCAGCAGGTGCCCGGGATCCAACCCCATGAACCCCGGGCTGCCAAGTGTGAACTAAACCGCTGCGCCACTGGGCTGGCCCAACATTTATTGAGCACTTCAAATGAATTAGGTAGACATTGTTAGGTGCTGGAGATACAGTGATAAAAAATGTAATTTCTATAGGAGTTGATCTATCAAGAAGAATACACATAACACATTACACTGAGTGTGAAAAGTATGGTAATAAAAGTACACTCAAATTGTTGTAGGATTAAGAAATGAATTGCTTTGTCTAAATCAGAGATTTCCAATGATAATTTTATTGAGATAAAACCTTTCATGATTGACTTCGTTCATGAATGAGGCTTCTTGTAGGGAGGGGCATGGCAAGATAAGAGACTCTTCAGGTAGGTGTCCTTGGTTGTCTGCCTCCATGATGGATGGTGGATTCTGGCACCAGGAAGCTGAGGAGTTGGAGTCTGGGAAGTTTCAGTTTCTTACAAGGACCTGTAATTAGCCAAAACATCAACATGAGGCCACTTGGGCTTTTAACAATTTTTAACCTCTATTTACCTTGGGAAGCTCAGGGACACAAAGGCCAAAGAAACTGATATTTACATATGAGTATAAACTAAAGAAACAGGGAAAGGGGAGGGGGCTCAGGAGTGCCAGGTGTCAGATGACCCTAGACCCTTGGCTCCCTCTCCGTAGACAAAAGTTTTGGATCTGCTGAAGGTGACATTCCTTTGAATCTAAGAAAACAGTAGTTCTTTTCTTTTCTTTTTTTTTTTTTTTTTTGTGAGGAAGACTAGCCCTGAGCTAACATCCGTTGCCAATCCTCCTCTTTTTTGCTAAGTAAGACTGGCCCTGGGCTAACATCCGTGCCCATCTTCCTCTACTTTATATGGGATGCCACCACAGCATGGCTGACAAGTGGTGCATCTGTCCATGCCCGGGATCCGAACCTGCGAAACCCTGGGCCGCTGAAGCAGAGCGCGCGAACTTCACCACTATGCCACCGGGCCGGCCCCATTAGTTATTTTTTTTTATCGGGGAGAGAAGGAATAGTTGGGGCAGAGGACTAAAATCTTTTGCTAACAAGTCTTTCTCTCTATTGGTTACTGACTGGCTACTAATTAGCTTGCCTACCTGGAAGTGTTTCTCCAAAGCACACTGCAAGATTAAGGTTGGGTGGGGGAGTCTGGTGAGTCAGGGTCATTTATAGCTCCAACCTGGCTTCCCTCTATAAGATGGCTTCCCTTATGTTAACTTTTGACAATGTCTATCTCAGCTAATCTGACAGTGGTAACAGTATATTGCTAAGTTTTAAAAAAGCAGGTTACAAAACTGTGTGGTCCCATTTTATGAATTAGTAAATTATATATGTGCATGACTGCACACATATATACACGAACACATGTACATACAAACACCCAAAGGACAGAATGAAAATGATTGCCTGTGGTTATTGGAATTATAAATGATTTTTATTCTCTTTTCTAAGTATTTTGCTAAAGTATATGTAGTAAAATATAAAGTTACTTTAATAAAAATATATCTACATCTTAACAGTGACCCAAAATAACATTCTGAGAGCTGGAGAAGGTTTTTGGTTTTCACCAGTTTCATTTTTAAAGTAGGTTAAGTTCATAATAAAATCACACTTAAACACGTTCTTTCAATTTATTTCAGGACTCACTTAGTCTGCTTTGTTGAAATTTGCATTTATTTAAATTGATATGTAAATATGCTACTCAATTATTCCAAAGCATAATCTAAATCTACAATTTCTTCAAAGTCAGGGCACACCTTCAGTGTTTTCCTACACAGCACTTTGAACATAGAAAGGACTCAATGAATACACACCACATATACTGCATCAGTAAGTTCAGCCCCAACTCATCATTTTCCTCTAGTTCATGTAAAGAATGAACATACACTGTGTTCCATGAGCCCTTTAAGCAACTTCTGTTAGGGACCTGTTTCTCTGTTGGAGAAATTCAAAGAAATAGCAGTGTATTCTGAGAAAAACTGTCACATTAGCTAAAGATGGTGCTGCCCAAATATTTTCCTATGGTGTTTTTGGTAGCACAAGAGCTTACTCATCTGCCCTTAGAGCAATCCTGAAAAATAAAACTTAAAGTGTTGCATTGTCTTATAGTTTGATCATTAAAATGTTAAGAATGAAGAAATCTTAGAAGTTTTCTGCTCTTTAATGTGTAAATTGCAGCTAACAGTGATCATTTACAGACAGCTGTTGCCTTTAATATTTCAGTTTCTTCATGCTGAGATCTTTAAAACCCATCCACTTTTCAGAACTGCTTTCTCATTAAATATCAACCTGACTGACTATTAAGTAATGATAACTCTGCTCCCCTACCTGGGAATTGTGGAGGAGAAGAGGAAACCTCAATAGATTTTGAACAACAAACTATTAAAATATTTTCTTGTTGTTAAATCTTTTTTTTAAAGGGCACGTGGAAAGGTTAGAATAAATGCATTTTCTGTCTGTTGCTAGGCACACATGTCATTTGGGTGGGGTTTCTCATCTTGCTCCGCAACCCACAACATCCACTGTCTAGTCAGTGGAAACTCTGTGGTTAGGTCAGCTTCACAGGAGACAGAAAAAGTCATGATCCTTTGATGAATTAAAGATAAAATATTTTACAATTCAAAAAAATAGCATAACAGAAAAGGAAGATGGTAGTAATAAGATAGTTTTCTTTGTTGTGCTCACCTTCCTACATTTGAATTAGAGGATAATTATGTTTATAACTTTAAGTATTAAACAATCCATACGAATTCTTCTTGTTTATTTTTATTTTATTTTTGCCTTGTTGAGGCAACAGTAGCTTGATTTCAACCCTATGTGACTTCATGCTGGCTTTCCCTGGATTTTCACTATATGAAAAAAAGGAGGAGTAAATAGCTGGTTTGGCAGCCATAACTTCCTCCTCCCCAACATAACATCTTTCATCAATCAGATTCCTCCGACAATCACTGAAAAAAATTAATTGACGTCTAGATGTCATAAGTTTTCTTTAAGTTTCTTTATGTTTACGTCATAAGTTTTCAGTTACTCTGCCTAGCATGGTAACTGCTCAGTACAAGTTTATAGAATGAATGAAAGACATCTAATGTACAATACTGGTAGCTTCCCCTAATGCATCATTTCATTAATGAAATGTGTGTAAGGTACATGTGACACTATTCCTGCTTTCCATAAACTAGGGGGAGCAGCAAAAATGGAGAGGACTGGATGAGACAAAGTGGTGGCCTAAAAGAGTATAATCAACTCTCCTGAAGCTTTCACAGAGGAGGTGATGCTTGGGCTATGATTTGAAAGATGAGAAAGAGTTCACCAAGCAGAAGGGGTCAGAAGAACCTTCCAGGCAGAGAAAACAGCATGGTCAAAAAGCATGGAGCCTGAAGGTACAACCATTTTGGAAAATTATTTGTCACTTTCCTGTATAGTTAAGGCATACACTCTGCCTACAACCCAGCAATTCTACCCCTAGGTATTTACCCAAGAGACATGGAAAGATAGGCCCCCAAAAAATTCTTGAATAAGAGTGTTTATGGCAGCTCTATTTATAATAGACAAAAACTGGAAAAAGCCCAATGTCATCACATAAGAATAAGACAAACTTAATGAGCAATATTCATATGATGGAAACTACTCCACAATATAGAAGAATAAACTACTGATTCACTCAACAACATTTTACATGAATCTCAAAAATCGAGCTAAAGAAGCCAGATACAAAAGTATTGTATGATTGCACTTATATGAAGTTCAAGTACAGGCAATATTAATCAATCGTGACAGAAATCAGAACAGTAGTTGCTATAAGAGCAGGCGGGGAGTTGACTGGAAGAGGACACAAAGGGAACTCTCTGATGTGATAGAAATGTTTTAAATCTTGATTGGGGTGATGTTACCCAGGTACTTACATTTACCAAAACTTACCAAATTGTGAACTTAATATCAGTGCATTTCACTGTACGTAAATTCTTCCTCAATAGAAATAATGAGCCAAAAAATTAATGAGATGATATTGAGACAAACAAACAAAGGCATGAGGGCTGAAACAGCATAGCATAGAAAACTGCTAATAGTTGAGCAGTGGTGGAGCAGTGTTTGAGCAAGGAAGATATAGGGGATGAACCTGGAAAGGTAAGCAGTATGAAACTGGAGTGGAAATATTTTCATGTTTCTGAACAAAGAAAATTGGAACCTGGGTTAAAAGATAAACCTTGGAATTTAAAGAGTGATTGAATAGCCAGAGACCTACAGAGGGTTTAGAGACTTATCTCTCTTTGTGTTACCTTATCTAAGGGGAATGAAACCCTGAACCTTGAAGCCAGTCCTTTACATTCCAAAAGACCTTTACATTCCAAAGGGTTGTAGAAGGCTAGAGAGTGAAGGTTTGTCTCCCTTTCTCAAAAGGTGATGTGGGTGGCATGAAGTTGACGCAAACTCCCAGATTCATAATTTCAGGGTTCCTCTCCTGCAGTAGAGACTCTCCCATCCTCCAATGTGCAGGATAACATCTGGCTCTCACTACATCACTTGTGAATTATTGGGTGTGGGGAATGAGTTCAGTCATTGCTGTAAGTAACAATAACTCTCATCTCTGTCCCCAAAACCTCATGTTTGCTTTCAAAATAAATGTATATATAAATATTGAAAACTTGTCAAACAGGAGCCAGATCATGAGAGCTTCCTACAACATGCAAAAAGTGGCAGATTTATCTTGTTGCTAGTAGGAAAGTAGATTTAGAAGGATTTAAACACAGCGAAAAGATCATATTTGAATATAGAAAGATCACCTTGGCAGCACTGTGAAGACTAAACCCAAGACAGTCAAGACTGAAGGCAGGCAGGTGATTTAGAGGACAATGGCAATGGCTCCAGCAGGAGACGATGAGATAAACATTAGTAACAGAAACAGCAGAGGGAGCAATATCGTGAAGGTAGAACTGACAGGATTTAGACAGCTGTCGAATGTGGAAATGGAGAAGGAATTATCATGACGCCCTCGCAGTGCCTGATGGATGCCATCAAAGAGATCTGCGCAAAACACCCGAGACATCAACTTCTTGCATCTCCCTGAATGACACTATGCCTCTGGACCTGCTGGCTTGTATTGCCCCTCTACTCATACATCTTGTATTCATCTTCCATTTGTATTTATCTTCCACTGGGAAGACTACTGAAGCCTGTTAACCCAGAAAGTAAACTAGGGTCCTGATGTTGGTCACTCCCCAGCTTAGTGGTATCCCTACTTTCAGCACTTACATCTTTGCATTGTGATTGTGTTTTCATGCCTGCTTCCTCCTAGGCTATGATCGCACGGACAGACCATATCTTGCTCACCATCATATCACCAGTACTGAGCAGGGGCTGGCACAAAGTAGGAACTCAATAAATATTTGTTACTGAATTAATAAACATTGCTCTAAGTCAAATTTACACAAGATCAAGAACTCAAGCATGTTACCTCATTTCCCAGACTTCCTACAAGACTCCAAGGATATTCTGTCCTCAGTAAATTCAAACAAATCCTTTGAGCCTCTCTCCTTTACTTCTCATTTTTAGTGTGATAAAATATAAACCTTGTAAGACTTTAATAAAAATGAAATAAAGAATGAACCTTAAATACATGAGTTTTTCAAGACACATGGCTGATCAACCTGTTGGTCCCTTAGAGGGACCTAAATTTGGCGCCTGGAAACTCTAAAGATACCTAATAGAGAGGTACCATCACCTTGATGCCACCATACAGGTGTTTTATTTTCATGGTGCATTTACTTCGGCATGGTGACATTTAATGAGATAACAGAGGTAAAAGCACAGTAAGACGCACATACACTGTATGTAAACAATAAGTGCAAGTTTCACTTTCCCTCTCCATCCATATTTTTTATACTTTACTATTCTGCCCTAATTTTTATTTACAGGTGAATCTATGCAAACTGATGACAATTTCACAACCTCATTGAAAGTCACAAATATGGTCTATTTCCTCAAATTAATGGGCACTGAAATTCACGACACAATTAAAATGTGCTTATACTGCATAGAAAATAAAACCACAGCAAGAGAAAAAAAAGTTTCTTCCTCTTCTCAGGAAAATAGAAACATATAAAATATACATTTGGTGCACATCTATCTAATGATTTCAGTAAATAAAGGAAAAGATAAAAACTGTATGACAAAAATATATAAAATGAATAGTTCATTATTCTAAATAAGGGAATGACATTAGAAAACATGTAGACTTTACCATCTATATCCAATTCCAAAAGTTGAGGACATTATATGTATTCCTTGTTGAGCATTCGGCATTAGCACTTAAAGATAGAAATATTGACCCTCATTCTGTACTGAAAAGCAGAGCCTAGAATTGGAGTTATTCAGAGAGTGGCACTGCATTCCAATGGTGTCATGTGTTGTAACTTCAAACAAGCTTCAAGTCTAAAGCATAAATATGAGAGAAGCCGTTGATCTACACCGCTGCTTTCTTCAGCTCCACAGTAAGAATTTTATCAAAGCTCATATCCAACTAACAATGAGGCCAGCAAACCAGGACTTGGAAGGAGAGACTAGACTTACATATTGGAATTCTTGTTCCACTTCTTTCAGGATGAAGGATGCCTTGAGAAAACTTGTCCCTAGAACAGAAAAATGCCTTAAAAAAGGGACTGTGACAACAGAGGCAGGAGAACACACACACAGGACCATTAACGTCCAAAGAGTGTACAGTCTACATATGATGTCCCATGAGCTCATAACTTCTAACTCACAAAGAAACACTCAGTTTTCAGGGCCCAACATTTACTAAGCACCTACTCTGTGCCAGGATCTTTTTTAAAAGATTCCACTTTTCTCAGTTCATTTAAATTTCCTTCCAAACCAAAAATTCCTTATTATCTCCATGTTACCAATAAGGCAACTGAGGCCCAGGGAGTTAAAGGGACCCAAAGTCATGAGGTAAGGAAATACTAGAGCTAGGATTTAACTCTGAGTTTTCACCTCCAGGAGCAGTATTGTATCCACAGTACCACAGCAGCCTCACTCCAAAATTTCAGGAAATTCAAAGGGTCTTCCCCAGGGGAGGAGGGACAGAGTAGGAGGTGGAGGGAGAGGAGTAGTGCCTGCAGTGACTGGAAGGGGGAGTGGGGTGGGGAGGGAGGTGCTCCTGGGGCACTGGTTATATTCTCTGCCTGGACCTGTGTGCTGGTTACACAGGTGCGCTCACTTTGTAAAAACTCATCAAGCTGTATATGCGTGACTGTGCATGTTATACTTAAAGAAAAAGTTTTAAAACGGGGTAGGGGGAGGGTTGGCCTTACCAAGAGTCACAGATTTTCTCGTTATCCCAGACCAGCTTCCTGAGCATCCCTTTCCTCTTTCTCACAGGCACAAGAGATGAGCCTGATTTCCTTTCCTCTTAAAGTTATCAAAAGAGAGAGAAAGAGACAATATTAGCCAAATCCTTACTAACCACTATAAAACTGACTTTTTTTAAAAAATAAACGTCAACATATTCACATGGAGATGGCACAGAATGATGAAACCATAGTGGATGAGAGTCAAGGGATTCTCACCTCTAGTCTTACTCCCAACTGCCCAGAGGCTCTGGGCCTCAGTTTATTTACCCATAAATAAAAGGTTTCAGTTAGAAAACCCCTAAGTTCCTTTTTCCCATACATATGCTTCAGGATATGTGTACAAGAATATTCGTAGTAAATGGTTTATAATAGAAAAAAAAAGAAGGATGGAGAATGGCCACTGACAGAAAAATGGATAAATAAATTGTGGTATGAATCAGAGAGTGAAATAGTCCATGGGGATAAAGTAAATGAATTATTGCTATACATATCCACAGGACGGATCTCAGAAACATATGAAATAAGAAAAGCAGATCAGTGAAAAGATATAAACATTGTGATACCATTTATAAAAAGGCAAAATAAAAGCAAATGAAATAACATATTGTTTAGAGATACATACATATCTGGTAGAACTGTAAAGAACACCAAGCAAATGATAAGTACAACATTCAGATTTCTGAAGAAAAGTGGGGTGATGGGAAGGGTGTGGAACAGAACAGAATTTTCAACAGTATTAGTAATGTTCTATTTCTTAAGTGGGTTGTTGAATTCATGCGTGTTTATATGGTTTTTATACTTTATGACTTATACATGTCACATATACTCTTAGATGTATCAAATAATTCATAAATTTGTAAAGATTATGTGTATTTTTCCTGGAAAATGTTGGAGATAAAGGGGTAAGTACTAAATCTTAAAGTCACCAATAAATTGTTATTCTAATCTTTAACTGCCCTAAGACCAGGGTTTGCTCCCTGTGGAGAAGAGGCAGGATCATAACCTTCTAGAAGAATTTGCCCCCAATGAAGGGCAAATGGGGCATTTTAGTCTTCCTTTTGCTTGTTGTCCTCACTGATCACCAACATGCAGTAGAGTTATGATGGGAGAATACCAGGGTTAGCACTGACCTATGCTAGAACTAGAGGACGGCACCCTCCTCGACCTCCACCCCAGCAACACAGCTGGGTGTGTGCACGAGGCCCCTTTATTGGAAGGAAAGGCATCTCTTCCTCCCAACACAGCCCGAATCCAGGTACCCAGACTGAAGAGCAAAGGGCAGGTCGGATTTCACCCCCCAGGCTACCCCCGGGCAATAAGCCTTGGTGCAGAACACAACTGAAATCAAAAGTGAGACAAATAAACCCAACAGAAAACTCTTTATTCAGACAAGGAAATGTGACTCAACTCTTCTTTGGAATAAATTATTTATTGACTCATTCCATTAATATTTATTGTCTGTCTTACACCAAGCACTGTTCAAGATGTAGGGGATGAGATTCAGGAGTGAGTGCAACAAACATTGTCCCCATGGATCTTACATCCTAGAAGGGACCAACTATAAATCCATAAACAAGAAAAAATTAGATAATTTCTGACAGTAAGCAGAAAACATTTATTTTATACTGTATCTTCACATTTGACCTCAGCTAATGAAACCACAAATTTTTCCTTATTATTTTTTCTGTCATTTAGTTTGAAACATACTGAGCCTCATATTTTACTATAATAAAAGTACCTTTTTTTAAAAAGCCACTGATTACTATGAAGAGAAGAATCCAGAGAGAGGCCAAATAGATGGTGCGATGGTCTTGATGTGTAAATTTGACTAGGCCACAGTCCCGTTATTCAATCAAACCCTAATCTAGGTGTTTCTGTGAAAGTATTTTATAGATGTCATTCAAGTCCATAAGCAGTTGATTTTAGGTAAGGGAGACTATCCTAGATAATCTGGGTGGGCCTGATTGAATCAGTTGAAAGGACTTAAAAGTAAAGCTAAGGCTTACCTGAAGAAGAATAAATTCTATTTGTAGACAGCAACTTTAGCCCCTGCCCTTCTTGACAGCCTGCCCTATGAATTTCAGATATGACTAGCCAGCCCACACATTGCATTAGCCAATTACTTGTGATGAATCTCTTTAATATATATCTCCTACTGGTCTGCTTCTCTGGTTGATCTCTGACTGATACAGATTGATATAAGATTCATTATCTTGGACTCCCATCATAAAAGATCCTGGAGCTAAATATATCTGTGGTTGTATGTTTCCTCAATAAATAAAAAAAATGATTTACCGGGTGGGCAAATGGAAGGTGAGTTACATTTATTGAGGGCCTATTCAGGACCCATATTTCCACATGCATTTTCTCTACTCATCCCTACCAAAACCATGCAAGGTTATCATTGGTATCCCTACACTACTCAAAAAGGGACTGAAGCCCACAGAAATCATGTAACTTGCATACAGTCACCCAATGAACAGGCAACCAAAGCAGGGTTGGAATGTGGATCCATATAAGCGCAAAGGCAAAGTTTACCATGCTGCTTCCCTAGGAAGATGAACATTTTGTAATCTTGCCAGCTTATATTATAAGGTTTGCAACTGGAAAGTAAAGGGTAAATCAGCAAATAATCCAATTTAGTTAAAGGATTGGAAAAAATCTAGAGGATAATCAAATTTTTCCTTAGGCATTGACAGAAACATATAAAACTCAATTTTTATAACAGACTGTTGAATTTCTCAGAGGGATGCTGAAATAGATGCCTAAGTGACCCAGAGGGTTCATTCAAGTATCTCCATTATAGGATTTGGGCTTCAATTCAAAGGGGAAAAAAAGTGATTCACATTAAACCAAACAAATCGGGGTCTGAAATGTAGCCATATGCCAATCTGCCACTTAATGGCTTATCCAGAAATACTTCAGTTACCTTTCTATCCTCAGAGTCTCTTCCTTTAAGAAATTCACCTTGATTATTCTGTGTCTTTAAAGTGCTGAAATTGAACAGTCAAAATCCTAGTTCCATTTAAGCTTGCTTCCCTTGGAGCCCAGGGCAACCTGTTACTTAAATATAACAGATGAATTTCACTCTCTTTCAATGATTTGGGTGACATTTCCTTGACATTCACAATATGTCTATAAATTAGAAGTGCTATGGTTTTAACACAAAATGAATAAAATGATCAAAAGAATCCTCCAGTTACTGCCTACCCCTGGAGGAGGGGAAGCCAATCTGATCGCTATTCTCTACATACATCAAGCTGTATACTGAAGCATGGGGAAAGCACTAATAAATTGCCTTTTCTCATTAGATTTTGGTTTACTTTTATGTTTGGTAATTTGTGTAATTATTTATTGTCTTCTATCATAGCATATTATAGAAAACCTTGATTAATCCATTGAAACCCTCAATTTACCATAATTTAGTAACCAGAAATTGTTTTCTAAATGTTAAGGCTATAGAGAGGCAAATGACAACATAACAACCTATATCAGGGTTCTTTTGTGTTTCTTTTTTTTTTCCTTTTTTATTTTTTTTTTTTTTAAGCACACAATCTAAGAATATTCATACATAAAAGGCCAGGAAACACCAAACTTAGGGAAGATGGCTCTTTCCAAGCTCTGGGGATTGAACATTATGCTTTCAAAAGGAAATCTCCATCCTCTCCTGCTACGGACACACAAATCACATGCTGAAACCCTAACTTCCAATATGATGTTATAAGGAGATGGGGCCTTTGGGAGGTAATAAGGTTTAGATGAGGTCATGAGGGTAGAGCTCTATGATGGGATTAGTGTCCTTACAGGAAGAGGAAGAAGTTAGAGCCCTCTCTCTCCACCACGTGAGGACACAACAAGGAGACAAACCAGGAAGAGAATCCTCACCAGACCATACTGGCACCCTGATCTTGGACTTCCAACCTCCACTGTGAAAAATAAATTTCTTTTATTAGAGCCACCCAGTCTGCGGTATTCTGTTATAGCAGCCCAAACTGACTGAGACATGTCCCATGGCACAAGGGTTAGAGATGCACTCTGGGGCCTAACCAAGAAAAAGGATATAAGGTGGTAACAATTACCACTAACACGTGAGTGGCCCTGATCTAAGCACTTTAGGGATACTTAGAGCAACCCTATGAGATAGGTATTAATGTTATCTCCATTTTCCAGGGGATGAAATTGAGACACAAATACATTTAGTTCTTACTCAAGGTCATACAGTTAGCAAGTAGCAGAGGCAGGATTCAGTCCTGGGCAGTTAGCTTTTCAGCAGTACATGTCTCTTTTCTCATTAAGTAATAAATTACTTACAAATTCTGTATCATTTTAGCAGCTTCAGTACCCAAACCATATCAAATATCTGAGGATTAAAAAATAGATTGAGAATAAAATAATGTATAAACTTGACATGGTAGGAGAGGAAAGATGCCTGAGAACACATTAAACAGACTAATCACAAGATCCTAAAGCAGGAAAAAGCTGGCCACTGCCAGCCACATTCTCTCTCCTGTGTACAGATGCCAAGGAAAAGATCAAGAAAACAACTGCCTCCCCACCTTCCTCAGGGATGGAATCTACAATCAAACTCACCTTTTACAACAATAGGAAAACCATTAAATTAATAAAATATGGCACCACATTTCTAAAAATCTGTGGCAACAAAAAGTCAAATAAAAGGGGCATTCCATTTAGCCATCTAACAACTAGAGAATTTAGTTACCCAGAACACCTGATTCCATAAGCATTGCAGTGAATCGAGGTTCTGACTAAGTCTACTCAACACTTGGATGTTGAGTATGACAGTTGCAGTGTTTGCCTTGGGAGCTGACATGTAGGGGCATCTATAGATTCCTTATGCCTTTGTGAGTCAATGTCAAAATGCTATCTTGTCACTTTCACTTTGGGATTTTTATCTACTACTTCAAGCTAAAGAGGAAAGGCCTGAAATGTGTGTTTTTAAAATACATCCAGGACAACATTTCTATTTTGGAACTCTTCACTGGCTAAATAAAAAACCCTCCAACAGATGCTAGATAGGAGAGGAATACCCATCATTTCAGAAGCTGAGAAATACATGATGAGCTACTACTTCAGTTCTGGAAAAATAAGCCCATTCAAAGCTAGCTAGGATTGTAATACTCCAAATGAAACGCTAAACCTAGGCCGCATTTCTTGTCATTGGTAAGAATGAATGTATCGAGTCCCTCAAAGGATGCAATTTTCTCTGAATGTTATTATGGAGTGCCTTCATTTCTGAGGGAAAGATTTCTTCTTGCTCATATTGTATCTGTAGTCTCATTTTGGTGCAATGCCTTCTCAAGTTCCCTGGAATGATTATCAAGTTATACCTCTACAAGCTCTTTTACACAATGTACATGCCAGAGAAATCAGATATAGTGTTGAAATTCATCATGTACAATCTACGAAATAGGGGCTGTGTGACCATATCAGCACGTTACAAGATTTATTTCCATTTTCTTCATGTCCCTCTGAATTTATTTGACAGAACTTCAGAACAGAAAATGTGTTTGCTGGAGGGCAGGTTGCTTTGCTTCTTGGAGTCAGCAAAGATGCTGAAAGCTTTTCCACTTTCTTTGCCATTATTTAAACCTCCACATCTCAGACATCCAGCCACATTCAGCATGTGGCAGCAGTGGGGATTCTTTCCTAAATTGTCCTTTGTCTCAAGTGTTTCTCAAGGCACTTTGGGGAAGGTTTAGACATTTCAGAGTCACAGCTAGTTTTAAAACACCCTTAAACCAACATCCAAAAAGGAAGCAAACAAATTTTTTTAGCCTAGATCAATAGCCATCAGATTAGGTTCTTGACCTCACCTAAATATCAAGTTTCCTCTATTATTTTCAAAAGTATAATTCCGATAATCTTCAGCACCTCAGAGCTACAAATATCTCTTTTTTCTTGCCTTCAAGGGAAGGTTAAAATCATAATGAGCATTTGATGACTTTACTTCCTCACCTCCCTTTCAATCCTCAACCCACTACTATCTTATTTTGCTTTTACCATTCCAATAAAACTGTTCTTGCTCTTCTCTTGGCCTGTGATGGCCTAATCCATTTTCAAACTTGATCAACAGCATTTGATACTGTTAATCAGTACCTCCTGTTTGAAGTTATCCACTTCCTCCTTTCCCTGGCACCACTTCCTCCTGATTTTTCTTTTACTTCTCCCATAATTCGTGCTCAGCTCTGTCTACTGACTCTTCTCTCTACCTCCTTAATTGTTAGGATTCCCTGGGTTGACCTTTGCTCCTCTCCTCTGATTTGACACACTCTTCCTGAGCAATCTTATTCACATTCATGGCTCCAAAAACTTCTATACATTGATGACTCTAAAATCTATTATCTCCAAACCGAATCGCCTTCTCTTGAACTTTAAGCTTACTTTACCAACTGCTTCATGTGCATCTTCATCCAGATGTTCCACAGAATCTCAAAGTCAAGATGTCCAAACTGAATCTATCTTTCTCTTCCTAAAAGCTGGCTCTTCTCTTTTGATTAATGAAACAATTATCCACAAAGACAGAAAGCTGAGACTAATCCCATACTGTTCCTCTGCCCAGGCCCCCATCATTTCTCATCAAAGTGGCTGTAGTAAGTTTCTAACTAGTTATCCAGAATCTGGCATCACCCACTTGCTCTACCCTCCATTCTCCATCCTCTGACGTTGAACCCTTCAAAGATCACCAATGTCTACAGGTTGAAGTCCAAACTCCAGAGTAGGATATACAAGTCTTTTCGGGATTTCTGCTCCTGTTTACCTTTAAAAGTTACATCTGCACACACCCTGGTCTCCTGGTTGCTTCACACCTTTCTCCTTTTCTTATATGCTGTCTCTTCAGACTATAATGCTCCTTCTTATTACCCTGGAAAACTAATTCATTCTTCAAAAATCTACTCTAATGCTACCCTCTTTGAAAAGCCTTTTCTACCCTCTCCAGGAAAAGTTAAGTGCTTCCTCTCATGTGCCTTCTCAGCATCTTACTTATTCCTCTATTATAGCATTAATCACTTTGTTATAACTGCTCTTACATGGAGGGCGGGAATAATGGCTTATCCGTCTTTATACCCCCAATGCTCAGAACCATGCCTCACACATAATAAGAACTGAATATATGCTTTGAGAATAGAATGATGCAAGAGCCCTATATAATTCTCTACCTTTCAGAAAATACACTTGTCTATGTATTTATGCATGGTTTCCAGCTGGAATCCCCATTTTAATCCTAAATGGAGATAAAGCCTAGTGCTCCTAACTTTAATGACTTTCCTCACACTCATTGTCTGGTTGTTTCAGGCACATTCTGGAGGAACGAGAACTTCTAGACAGTCCAGTGTCACCTTCATTCAAGCTAATCAGAAATCATGTGCTGGAGGACACTCTCAAAGTTGTAACTTTCATATTCCAGGGAAAAACTAAGGTTGAGAGCCTTTTCCTTCCCTGCTTGTTGAACAGATGATATCACACCGTTAGTATATCAGATTCTGCAGCTGTCAGAGCATCTTCACACAGAATCTCCCTGACAGAAGTCCAATCTCGTGGAAATTCTCCTAGAGTGTGGCATTTGCTTTTCAGTGTCATGTAGCCCACACAGGGTTGACCTCAGGAAAATCACTAATGAGTCTTTCAATATGTCAAATATGTTTCTTATACCCTCTTTACCTAATAAGTTATCAAGAGGGTCTATAGGTCTCCCAATGGCATAATCATACCTCAAAGTATCCAACCTATCACCCAGTGAATCAGACTCACCACTCTACCACAAGAATGAAGCTCCTTATCGTCTTTCAGGGTTTAACCCATCTGTATTAATACCACAAGAGTAAGAATTTTCAATATTTGCCTCTCCTCTTCAGGTAGCACAGTAACTGGCACAAGTAGCTCCTCAGTATACATGTGGTTTGAATTGAATGAACTTTGAAGTTCCATTACATAACACTGCAAGCGCATTTGTAACCCATTCCCACTAACTACCTCCCCTTGTACCCTTTCAGATGGTTAGGTTGCTTGTCGTTAGAGGGATTTAACTACCTGTCAGGCATAATCAGGGAAGGCTAGGCTATTTGTGACCCAGGAAAACAAATCCAAACTATGTGGTTCAGACTGCGCTGACTCTAGGGTTAAATCTGGAGGTGACCCTGACACCTAGCAATAAAGAATCTTATCTGTCAAAATACTGTGACCTTTAAGTAAGTTCTAGACATGTCTCCAAAACACAACAAACTTAGGAATTTTGTTGATGTCCTAAATTTCTGGCTTTGGGTTATGCTTATTATCAAAATATAATATTTGTCAATCAATGTAAATATATTTTAGATATCTTCTATATAAAGGTTTTAGGTTTGGGGTGTTTTCGCTTGATTTCTATGTACACTTTATATTCTCTGAGAACCTGTCATATATTTGGAGCGTATTACTTGAGAAATAATTTATACTTTGCCTTGAGGTTACACCTACTCAGTGAAAATCCAAAAAGAAAAAAGACCAAATGCCAGAATATTAAAAACCCAGGAAAGGATCTGTAGTGCAAAAGGCAGAATTCATTCTAACTGAACAGAGGGAAATTTAATGCCCATTACAGACAGGAAGCAAGGAACTGGTTAATGAATGTGGTTGTGCTTACAACAGACTTCACACTCTCTAATGAACAATTATCTCTTATAGCTCGTGCTAGACAAGAGCTCCATTTGCCTTCCAGTTTAACTCCTCCACACAAGAGTACATTTGTTTTTCTGCCCTTAACCTTTTAAGCCAAATGGATATTAAAGCATTTTAATGCTTGCTCTGAAATCTGACACATTAACGTTGCAACAAAACATCTGGGCATTAGTCGTTGCCCTCAAAGATTGTTCCAATTCTCTTCTCCTTGCATTCTATCTATTACTTGCTAATGAGTGTGTGAAAGAATTCCCTTCTTTAAAATGACATTCTAAGATTATACATACTGACCCAGTTAAACAGATATAATAATAACTACAAACCTCAAATCTTCATTAAGGGAGAAAAAAAGGAAAGAGACAGGACAGGAGGTGCGGTTTCAGATGTTTAAAAAAAGAATATTCGAAGGAAATATGTGAAATTTTAACATCTATTGAATATGATTGGGAATAGGTGGTTGCCTATTATATTATTTTCTGTATGTTTAGGATGGCTCATAACTTAAAATTTAAAAAAAGAAATTACCTGTCTTCAGGTAGACTAGTCAAATTGCAATAGTAATAAGATTAAGAATTTCCCACCCTCTAAATGTCCACTGCTTTTGCTTTGCCAACCCCCTTCCCTGATTAAACTTCATCTTTTTTTTCTAGTCCTGCTTCCAGATTGCCCAGTATTGCTGCACACCAGCATGAAACTCTTAGTTGGTTCCATTACAAATTCACTTCAACCAATCTAAGATAGAAACTCGCTGTTACCTAGCAATTTGTTTTATCTCTCCACTTTAATCCACTATTATCATATTACCCACTTGGACCATCCCAAACTCTTTTCTCAGACCTCAACACTTCTTATCTCATTTCCAACAAGATCAACAGAATTTGTGGACCTTTCCTAAGCTCTTAGCTTCAAGGGAGTTTTTCAAGGGAATTACCTTCAGTTCATACTTTCTATTGCAGATAGATTTTTTTCCAAGAATTCCCAGTGTAGTACCATATTTTGATATCTTGCTCATAGAATTAACAAGATTAAGGTTATGGAAGAAATCAGTATGTCCTATGACATTACAGTTTGTCAAGCATCTGGATATTGCATACAGACCCTGAGGTGAGCCCTCCCCCAAATATCACCCACTTCCTAGCATTCATACCTTTGTGTAATCCCATCCTCTTCAGTACAACAGAGACCTGTGACTTGCTTCTAACAAACAGCATATGGCAAAGGTGATGGGATGTCACCCCCATGTTTACATTATATCACATAAGACTCTATCTTAGCAGACTGGAGTGAGAGATTCTCCTTGCTCCCTTGATAAAGTGAGCAGGAAGCCAAATGGCAAGGAACTGTGCGAGGCCTCCAGACAACAACCAGTAAGAAGCCTGGGCCTTCAATAATACATCCTCAAGGAAATGAATCCTGCCAACTTGAATGAGCTAGGAAGCAACTTCTTCCACAGTTGAGTCTCCGAATGGGAACACAGCCTAGCCAACACCTTGGTTGCAGGCTTGTGAAACTCTGGGCAGAAGGCCCAGCTAAGTCATGCCCAAACTCCTGACCCATTGAAACTGTGAGATAATAAATGTGTGTTGTTTTAAGCCAAGTTTGTGTAATTCATTATGCAGCAATAGAAAACTAACACATTGGGTTAGAATAAAGAAAGAAAAAAAGGAAACGAAAGGGATGGAAGAAAAAGGGGAAGGGTAGAGTGAAAGATGTGGAACTGTATCTTACCAGAGACACCAAAGCAGGAGAAATATAGGATCCTTTACAAGAGAATCAATAACTGGCACAAATATTGAACATGAATAGTTGAAAAGGAATTCCCTCTGAGGTGCTGCTGCTGGAAAAGGAGAGCTTTAATAGTGTGAAATGGGAAGCATCATGGAATTTTGTTTCTACTAAATAGTGGGGAGTAATACATATTCATTTTAGGACTTAATCAGTAAACACTAATAATGATGAAACCCTTACTATGTGCCAGTGCTGTGCTAAGTACTCTGCATGTATTGTCTCATCCAACCCCCACAACTTATGAGGGAGCTTCCATTATGACTTCATTTCAGAGATGAGAAAATTAAAGTATATAAATGTCAAATGATCTGTCCAAGACCACACAGCAAATAATAGATGGTGCTAAAATTAAACTCCAGCCTGCCTAATTCCAAGGTCTTAGCTATTAACCATCACCACAGTGAGGAGAATGCAGATCAAGTGCTGTGCAGAAAAGGTGAGCCAGGACCCAAGGACAGAGATGAATGGGATCATGCAGAGGCAGACACTGGGCAACCACAACCAGCCATTTCAGGGATGAGAAGAAAGCATGTACCAACATTTTGCAGAACAAAATGAATTAAACATTTTTCACAGTATCAATGGAAAAAAGTCATTCTAAAACTGATCTTGAAGCAAAGAAGTTATGTCCCTGGGCAGAAGACAATGGGCAAAAATAGCATGTGACACACAGAAGAGGAGGGTCAGTAAACTTGGACAATATAAGAAAATTCAAACCAGACCAGAACAAAAACTATTTCTTTGGCTAAGGGTTTTCACCAAGAAACTGGAAATTTATATCAGAAGTCATTGTCCAGTTTTATACTTGGTGGTATTGAACTATATGAACTAAAGTAGTTCTCCTTCCAGACTGGGGAAGCAGGCATTGTCCACAAATTCTTTCGTTGCTTAATAAGGTTCTGAATTAGAGAGCTCCTCATATTGCTATAGAAAGACAACTGGATTGATAGAGCCTCAAGACTCGTACAATCAACACGCTGGTGATTAGATTGGGTAAAACCCTTTATTCAAGTCTGTCTTAATGTGTATATCTGCCCAAGTGAGTATACTTTATAAGACATAGTATGATCCAAGAAGATGAGCCAGAGTCAGCTATCAGTAACTCACTGGAAAACACAATATGCCCGGGTGGCGGAGGATCCAGGGATATAGCCAAGAGCAAAGCTAAAGATCAGTAACCAGAGAAAGTGGGTGACTAAGGGGAGCAAGTAGATGGGAAGCAGACTCAAGTGTGAACCAAGTATGGGGTCAGCCTGATTGCCTTTGCTCCAAAGCTATTTTTACTAGGTTAAGCAACTCCTTGAGCAGAGAACAGCCTGTCCGGCTGGACATACACACACAGCAGCTCTGTCTCTGGTCCTTCCCTGGACAAACTAGAATTTCTAGGAACACCTTCCTAAGCTACCTCCACAAGGCTGCTGGAATCACATCCCTCAAAATGCGGTAATGATATCCATGGCATGCCCACCCTGAAAACAAAGCAAGAGCTTCAAGCCTTCTCAGTGCATATAGTTTACAACCATGTTTTTCTTTCACAAAAGACAATCATTGCTGAGGCATTTAAGTACTTCCAGTGGCACTGAAACCATCATCAAAAGGATGCTTTCCAGATTGTCAAGCACTTATTGATTTCTGAGTCTGTGTAGCATACGATAAAGGATTCTTCTTCCCACAGACACTTTGCCTTACTGTGTTGGAACAGGGCTCAACTGTTTAATGCCAGGTGGGCAGTTGCATGTAACTTGTCAGGATTTCTGATTTGCCCCCAGATGTGAAATGGTTGGTCAGTAGAAAACATGTCTCAGAAATGTGGTGTCAGAAGTTGCATAATGCCTTTAACGTATCCCAACTAGAGCCATGCCAGCCAAAATCATATCATATTTCTATAGAATCTTTATGAGCTTCATGTTCGTTCCCTCCTTGCTCCTGTCTAGGATCACTTGCTACTCATTTTGCCCCCAGGACTTTTGATCTGTTCTCATACTGCTATTTCATTTTTTCATTCCCAGCTCAGCTGTTCCACTTATAACTAGACACAATTCTGTCCCAAACTCAGCCTTGACCATTCTGCTCTACCGAAACTCCTCAGGTCAAAGGTCACTGATTATATCTTTATGCAAATTACAATAAAAAATTTTCTGTAGTTCTTAGTATACCTGTTTGCAGTTTTGACACTAATGACATTTCCTCCTTCTTTAAATTCTTTCTATGTTTCCATTATCGCTCCTCTCTGTTTTCTCTCCTACCTGTTACTTCTCCTGCTTCTCTCTCTCCCCTATGTGTTCCTCTGATTATCAATTAAATGTCTCCCCAAGAGCTCTAACCTCAGTCCACACCCTATCACTCTTGGGGTTCAGCATCCATGCCTACGGCATCAGCTCACAGGATAACTCTACAGTCTATGTCTCCTGCTCAAAACATTCAGCTGAGTTATCTAATGGACATGTCTCGGATAACCAAAGAAAATCTCAACTTCCACATGCCAAAATCTGAAATCTCTGTTTCCCCAAATCAGATCTCACTTCTGTATCCTCAGTGAATGATCCCACTAAAGACTCAAATATTCAAACCAAATATTGGAGGGTTTATCCCTGTGTGTCACTTACTCCATCAAATCAGCTCCAAATCCCAAACTATCTAAGGTAGCGTCTTCATGATTCTTGAACCTATCCCTTCCTCTTAATTTCTCAGCTCTCTTAGTTTAGGCTCTCATCCATTTCTTCCCCAGATTTCAGCAGTAGCCTCTAACGGATTTCCCTGCCTCCAATTTTGCCTTCCTCAAATCCATTTTCCATTCCTGTACCAGAATAATCTTCCTAAAATACAAATTTTATCAAGTTAATCCCTTGCATAAAATCCTACAATGGCTCGCTATATATTTCAGAAAGTGGTTGAAATCCTTATTTAAACCCAAGACTTATAATTATCTATCTCCTACCTATTTCTCTAACTCCATCTCCTAGAATTCCCCCAAAGAGGCCCCTCTTTCCAACTACACAGACTATGTCTAAATCTTTGACTGTGTCTTTAAGCCTCTGCCTAGAAGGGACTCCCTCATCCCCAAACTCCCTTTTTTGTCTAGTTACTTCCCACTTCTCTTCAAAACTTTGCTCAGATGTCACCACTTCCAGGGAACCATTTCCAATTTACCCCTCCACTTCTAGGTCTGATTTAGTTCCCTTTTCTGTGCTCCTCTATCAGAGCATTTATGATTCCACTCCCCTAGTCTATGAGATCCCTAAAAACAGGAATTTATTCATCAATCCATTCCTAGCATTCAACGTAATGTCTGGTATGGAATGGGCATTTAATAAACACATTTTTGAAAAGAAAGGGAAGGAGGAGAGAAAGGGAGGAAGGTGCATAGATTTGAAAAACCTATCTTGGAAACTGAATTTCAGTTTTATCAATGGAAGACAAAGGTAGCTGCAGAGTTAATGGCCTAACAACTGTGCTCCACCAAAATTAAGTAAATTCTAGAGCTGGTGGATATCAGTTAATAAAATGAAACCTAACCTCTAGAAGATCAGTCTCCCTCCTTCAACCACCAATTGATAAAAATGGCCCCAAAATAGCACAAATCCTGGTCTAGCCACATCTCGTTATAGGAGATTGTTAACAATAAGAAAATTAGGCAGCCAAAGGGGCCTGAGGGAGGGTCTTGGCCTTCAAACAAAAGAAGCACTATAATGGAACTTCCTGGGGTCACTTTACCCAAATCAATTCTGAAGTTACAGCTGTCTCATTCTTTACTAATATCAGAGATGGCTACTCTATATTCATTGTGGTAACTACTATGAGTTATCTGTGCAGGAATATTTGTATGGGTGTATACATTTCTGTCTATGTGTCTGTTTATTATTAGAGGGTATTTATTTATTAATTATAGTCATTCAGGATCTATGACTAATAGGTGTACTGAAAATTAAATAATGTTCCCTTTTAGACTTTGTCCTAAATCTTCCTCACCCAGGCTTTGCACATATAGAAATATCAGCCTTTTTATTTCATCCTCAATTTCCAACCTAATAGATTGCCCTAAATTCCTTGCCATTAGCTCAACACAACCAAAAATGAACTCATCGTTCTCCTCTTCCTTAAATAGGCTTCACCAACTGATTCCTCTAGTTCTATTATGTTCTTAACCTTCTTATAATCCAGGCTCCAAACTCTGAAATTATCTTTAAGCTCTCCCTCTCCAACACTACTAATACATATACACACATTCAATCAATTGCCCAGCCCTATCAAATATAGTTCTAAAACTCACCTTAAATTTGTCTCTAATTCTTCACTCCCATTGATGCCATCATAGTTCAGGTCTTTGTTTCTAATCTATACAATTTTTTCTAATCCACACTATACTCTTTTCTAATCTATACTATTGTCTAATAGTATAATCTAAACAATTTTCTAACCTATATTATTGCAACAGCTTTCTAACTTCTAACCTTCAGTCCTTTTCCACTTCATTCAATGCTATACATTGCCACTGGAATAATCTTAACTCTGTGCCTACAAAGCACAGTTCTGATTGTGTCACTCCATGACACTGGTAGAATATCAAATGAAGATAAGATGTCACAATTCAAAATATTCTTGAAACTCACAATTGCTTACTTCATAAAACCCAAGTGCCTTGTCATGGCATTCAGAAAATTATAGAATCATAACATTATTAAAAAGGAACTTAAATTTCATCTTGTACAAGGCCCCCCAAGCTCTATCCTCAAGTATCTTTTCCTGCCTTATCTTTGTCACTACCTTTAACATGTCCTACACTCTAGTCAGATTAAACTGATTATCATTTATTTGACATTTATGCCTCCGTGACTATTCTCAAAGTGTTTCCACTGCCTGGAGTCCCTTCCCCTGAAATCTAGCTGTCAAAATGGACTCATCTTTCTAAGTTCCAGGTCAAATGTCCCCTTTTTCATTAATGCTTCCCTGCTCCTTGCAAATTAAAAATCATCTCTCCTCTAAAATTTTACAACTCCGCTTAAATATTTTATTAAGGCATTAGAACATTCTACCCTATATTTTAAATACCATGAATATCTCCCACCACTGCCACTTGGCTGTGAACTCCAAAAGGATAGGGACCTCAGCTTATTTATTTGCATCCCCTCTGGCTATTTTTTCCTACCCTTTAGGAAAAAGAAATTACTATATGTAAGCTGTTATTTTCTCTGTTTAAAAAAAAAAGAAAGGATGCATTGATAGAAGTGAAAATTATAATATTTCAACTGAGATTTCACATTTTAATTACCAACCACTAGCATTATTTGGGGAAAGAATAGTTCTGAACCCTAGATCTGCATCAAGTCGTAAACAATGTCAGATTATTAAATACTTTTATTCAATAAATATTTTAAAAGCATCTACTAAGTGCAAGAGGCACTATGCCAGGTGTTTAGGAAATACAAAGATACAACCTACTCATTAAGAACAGAGACTACTGAGATAAAATTTGACATAACTGTAATACCAATGTAAGTGCCATACGAGGCAAAAACTGCTGTGAAGACTTAAGCGCAAAACTCAGGGGCAATCCATATAGAGGAGAAAGAAGCATGCGGACTCGGAAGTCATTCCGGCTGATTTGGATCCTGGCTGACTTCTCATAAATGGTGCAGCCGTGGGCAAAACATTTAAGTACTCTAGGTCTCAGATTTCTCATCTGTAAAATGGGAATGATACCTACATTTGGCTAATATTCCTAAAACAAACTAAGTATTTAAAAAATACTATCTTCTCTCCTCCATTTCATACTGGTCTAAAAA
This sequence comes from Tapirus indicus, assembly GCA_031878705.1. NCBI lineage: Eukaryota > Metazoa > Chordata > Mammalia > Perissodactyla > Tapiridae > Tapirus > Tapirus indicus. The sequence goes on from CM062918.1 coordinate 10,261,938, forward strand.
AAGACTAAAGAAATGAACCACAGCTCTGGGTTAACTTGAGTTCAAAGTGTCAAATTTGGAGTGATTTGAATCCTCTCGCCACATTTCAAAATGACATCGCTAGAAGGCAAAAGGAAATCAGCAGTAATTAAAAGCCACAGTTCTGGGGCTGTAACATGCCAGGACTGAATCACTGAGAAGACTGCAAATCTCTCTGTAGGTGATGATTTTAGTTTGGGGTAGTAAAATCAAGTGCCATTAATCCAGTATATCAGAGTCAGTTCTATTCAGTTTCTCATGACGATTAATAATTGAGGCCATATCTCAGAATTACAAATATGCTTCAGGCCTGAAATGTTCGCAATAAATTTACCATCTTTTTCAAAGGGATGTTTTACTGTCAGAACACGGTTTCTTATCCCCGTTATATTGGCATTGAGCAATATGGGTTTAAGCAAGTCCAGTAAAAGCACCGAAATAGGTATTTTATAAGGCTTCAACATGCCATCGTTAGGAAAGTTCATTTTTAATAACTATAAGTGTTCCTGCTCCCAGTTTCCCAGCTCCTCCGGATCCCTTTAGCAGCACAAACTTCTCCAAGTAGAGGAGAACCAGGCACTCCCCAGACTGCTAACATTACAAACCCCAAGTGACACCAAACTCAAGTACAAACTTTACCTTTTCCAAGTCTGTTGTTTCTATCAATCCCATGGCTTTAAGACCTACGGCAACCCTAAACCAGGCTGGATTCCGGGTGAGGATCAAAGAGCCATTGGAATCCACTGTTCCTCTGAAAGGAAACAGGAAATCTGGATTCTAGATCTTAATCTGCTCTCAACCCCCTGATTACCCACAGTCAAAGATACCAACTCAACTTGATTCAACATGCATTTATCAAACTCCTATATATGCTAGGAACTCTGCCAAGTTTTAAGTATAATGACAAAAAAGAAAAGGTTTGATTTTAAGTGCTAAAAAAAGTGGAATGACTGCAAAATGGAAGTAGACAAGTTATGTTACAGGCATGTATTTTTAAAGAAAGTAAAATAAACTAAGACTTCACATCAAGGTGAAGAGTAGCTTCAGAGGGGTTGTCAAGGAAAAAGCCAAGAGAAAGATGCACGTACTCTCCAGCGCAGTGTCCAGATGGAGGAGCCGGGTCACCCACTTGAGCTCATCACCAGCCTTTATCATCCGGGCAGCTGTCTCCTGTGCTCTGCTCTGAACATAGCATAACAGTGTGGTCCCTGCCCTCAAGGCTAAAATGCAGGCTGGAGAGAGAGCTTATTCTGACACATTCCTAAATAAGCTTAGCTTCAAATGTACAAGAGAGAAGCCAGATCAAATCTAAGGAAACAGCTCAGAAACACAGTAAATCTATGATGACTAACTGACCTAACTTATGACCTATAAAAATCATTTTTCTTCCAAAGACAACTAATGTACTAGTAGTCACCACTGTGCCAAAACAAGCAGCTTGATAAATCAATTTATTCCAAACTGATGTATGGTCCAAACATAATATGGCATTAAATAACTTTGAAAAATATTTCTAGTCTGAGAGAATTTGCATAATTTTAGATGAGACTTGCACAGCATCTTAAAAATACTTCATTAATTCAACAAACAACTATTAAGTTCCTGGTTCATGCACAACTCTGCAAGGTTTTAGCAGGCATAAATAAGAAAGCTCTGCCCCTGAGGCATTTACTATCAAAAATAAAATTTACAAAGTTAGAACCTAATATTTATTAGTCGCTTCTGATTGCACATATTTATACTAATTACATAATTAGATGCAATCATCCTGAAAACAAAAGGGAGACTGAATTTTATTTTAAGAAAGCTCTTAAGGTACAAGATGGAAAAAAAAAATCATTATGTGAGCCAAATGCCAGAAGCCAAAATTCAACCTAAACTATCAATACCAAAAAAGACTACAAAGGCAACCATAAAAGCTTATGTCTAAGGGTAAAAAGAAGTGGTAATCACAGACTATATAGAAAAAAAATCAGTGTGTGAAGTAATCTAAAACTTTAGGTAGGGAAGAAACCTGAAGGATTACCTAATACAACTCCACGATTTTATGGATTTAAATAATAATAATTTAACAACAACCAGATACCTTGCTAATTAGTGTCATAGGAGACTCTGGTCTCTTGTCACATGACTATTTGCTTTCTCTACCACATATGCCAAAAACACTCGCTTGCATTTTAAAAGCCTGAACGTATTATATCTTCTCTTTATACTGCTTAAACTCCCTTAACTCTAAGTACAGAGAACACAAGAGAAGACAAAAAAATACTCAGATTGCCAGTGTGCTGGCAACAGCTCTCTCCTGTTTTTCTGCAACACTTTGGGGTGATTCTGATCACCTCATTGAGTGTCATAAAATTATAAAATTAAAAAGTTCCTACTATTATATAAAATACCAAAGACATGATGGCATTTTTTGGTACGTGGGAATGAGGGTTATGGGTGTGATATATTTCCACAAACAGTATTAATAACCGTGTAAGAATGTGAAGAATATTTTTATTTATTTTGCTATGTATCTATCTTCCATAATGCCAAGTGTGAATAGATATTTGATAAAAATGGAAGAGAAACACAGGACTGAAGTCGAATAGGCTGGGTGAGGAGACTAGCGCAAATAGTAAGGTGGAAAGACTGGTTTTTCCAAGAACAATGATCTGGGCTGATGGGATGTATTGCTGGGGGTGGAGCAGGGAGAGGAGGCTGAAATATGAGGAGAGGCAAAGGAAGACAGAAATATTCCTCTTTAGAATCAGCGCTGTCTGCCTAAAAGAACCATCCCACTATCTCAAGGCAGCAGCATGATGCCTTCTGGTCTAGCTTTAATTCAAGGGATCATATCCCAAGGATCACACCATTTCTATCTCCTAGGACAGGGCCACAGGAAGTTGATGGATGCCTGAGGGTTTCACTGAATCAGCCAGGGGCCTGGGCTTTGCACCAGGACCACTCCCCATCCCCCCATCTGTAGTTTTATGAAGCACTAGGGACCCAGAGAACAGAGAAGCTGAGATGTCACAAGACCAGTGAGGAGCCTACCCACCCTCACTGGAGGTCTGACAGCTGGGATCCAAATTTTAAACTGACGACTATTGATTTCCATCTCATAAATCTACCTTTTTATGTGAATAAAAGCTGTAAGCAAGTCATGCCAAGATGCACCAAGTGTAGTCCACTTTCTGCCTTGGTGTTTCATGAGAAGCACCTCCACCATCCACCCTTACCGCAGGCCACTTCATACCCCAACCAGAATGGCAGTGGAGAGCAGGTTAACTCTGAAATCCTCCATCATTGACTGTGTAGATGTAAAGGTGAAAAGCAAGTGGAACAGTAAAGCTGGTGGTTCACCTTTACCAGCCTGGTTGCTAAAAGAGTGGGGATAGTCAGGGAGTTACTGTTGGAGGAAAGTTAATAAGACTTTGAAATTCAAATCTAACACAAATTTTGAAACAATTTTCAAAGATTTCAGGTAAAGAATTATTGTACCAATTAGTAAATACATTACTTCAGCACTGCTTCTCAATGTGGAGATAACAAATCCTACCCTTTTATATTCCCAGAATCAACAGAAAGCCTTGTACTCAATAGACCATTGAGAAACATTTGCTATTAGTGATTATGATGATATATATGTATGAATAATTTATGGTACACCTTACACATATGTTGGTGTTGAGTACTTTAAATGCATGAACTCTAATCTTCACAATAACCCTGAAAAAAAATAGATAGCATTATTCTCTCTTTATGAGGAAACTGCGTATATGAAAGGCTACATTTTTGACCAAGATGACACAGATTAAAAGTGGCAAAGTCAAGTTTCAAACCAAGGTCTGTACTGAAGATGCAATGTGTTCAAAACATAATATCTGGGGATAGGCCACAGAAATAGTGTGTCTCTAAGCACCTAAGTTCTTACCAGTAAATAAAGTGCCCTGTTTCTAAATTCCTCTCCAGAGCACTTGCTGAATCAAATAATACATGAACCAGATACAGAGATTCATATTCCAATTCATTGGTGATGAAAATTATTTATTACAGCAATTCTGAATATATTTCTTATAGTTAATTTGAACATGGCACCAGTTTGCAGTGCTGATTCATTAGAACTCAGAACAGTGTTCTGATGGCCTATCTCCTTCCTCTCCCAACCCTTGTCAATATTATCATTAATCATATTTTCAGTAAAGAATCAAGATAAATTCTAAGATATAACCCGGTTTTTGTTATTTATTCTAACAGTCCCAGCATATTCACATTCACAGGCTTATCCTCAAATTTGTAAATAAATGTCATTAAAATCCTTAAATTGTTAATCAGTTATAGCAGATTCTAAGTAAAGAGAGAACTACATTTTTATTACCATGATTATAAAAATCTTAATTTCCCAATAAGTGCTCAATATACACTTTAATTTTAGTTCTAGAAAATAGTAACATTGTGATGCATTTTTATGAAAGCATGGAACATATATTGGTAGCACAAATGCTACCAAAATTACCTACTGATAAGATTTTTATAAGAGAAATAAAAAGCAATACTCTAAGTATCTTTTTTCAGCACTTGCTATTGAATCATAGAATTTTTTCAATGGAAAGCACATTAGGAATATTTTATCCAAGTTCCTTATTCTACACATTAAAAAAAAAAAACAGGCTCAATATGTCTAAGAATGTAATGGTAAAGCTTCAGCTTTCTGCTTAAAAGATGACAATAAGATTAGATTTTGTAAAAAAGAAATCTTCATAAGTTTTAATTGTACTATTACTACTTCCCACTGCATTTCTGCCTCATTAAAACCAAGCTTGCATCATTTCTTTCTCATGAAATAATGGAACTTCATTGAAACTGAAAAATTATCCAAGTTCTTCTTATGCAAATGAGTGTGTCACACATTTCAGCTGTGTACTATGACATTTAAAGTTTGTGATGGAAAGAAGAGGGTTGACTTTAGAAATATACAGGAGGTAAAATCAACAAGATCTGGTAACTGAGGAGGAGATGAGAAATCGAGTTTTGTACATCCTAGACAGTAGCTTGAAGAGAAAACACTGTAATAGGAAACAAGAGTTGAATTGATGAAGCAGAGAATACAGGATGTGGAAAATATTAGTATTTTGAAAGTTGATATAGAATATTTTCCCCAGATATTTTCTACATGAAACCAGCTGGTGTGTCAATATGGCAAAAATTCTCTTAAATCGGGGCCGGACGGTGGCGTAGAGGTTGGGTTTTCTCACTCCGGTTCAGCAGCCTGGGGTTCGCAGGTTCGGATCCAGGAGTGGAGAGATGCACCGCTTGTCAGCCATGCTGTGGCGGCGTCCCATATAAAGTAGAGGAAGATGGGCACGGATGTTAGCCCAGGGCCAGTCTTCCTCAGCAAAAAGAGGAGGATTGGCAACGGATGTTAGCTCAGGGCTAGTCTTCCTCACAAAAAACAAAAAAATTCTCTTAAATCATCACAGACAAGATTTGATGCTATGTGCTTGAGTACTTACATGAAGAGAACAAACGATATGATTAGTCATTTAAAATAAGATCAAGATAAGCTTATCTTCAAGGTGAATAACACCTCATTTTAACAGGAATCCATTTTGAATCAGATAATTATAAAAATTATTATTTTGCCAACTTACAATATTGCATTAATGAACCTAAGCATATAAAATGTAATAAGTATCTTTATCAATTCTATATGCAAGATTTACAGTCATAACTTTAATACATATAAAATTCAAAACAGAAGTTTAGATATGTGAACTTGTTTAGCCTATTAGAATTCTCAAATAAAATGAAAAATGTCATTAACTAGGAACAAAACCTCCCCAAAAAATGAGGTTAAGTGTAATGGAAAAGCAACAGTGACATCTGCTGTCTGTTTCTATAGTTTCCTTAAAATTATCCCTTACACTTCAAATTTTTTCCTTCAATTTTCTTTTATATTTATCATTGTCATATCTACAATGTAAGAAATGCTTTGATGACTAAGCACATTCTGTCTACTCCATGCATTTGTTCCCAGAGAATAATCTGAAGCAAACTATTTTTGAATATATGATCTGTGTCACGGATCTTTAAATACAGACACCTTTCAATACTCTGATCAGAGATTTCACCAAAATTTAGCAGGTATAATAATGATATACACAAACTATTTAGAAGTCGATAGTCTTACTGCTGCTGTTCTTTATGTTCCACCAGTAACATTTTTTAAAAAACAAAATAAAATGACTTTACCTTTAATTTTTATGATATTATATGACGTACAAGGCAGTTATCATGACATAACAGCATTTAGATTCTTCTACAGAAGAACAGAAATGCAGAATTTTAGAACTGGAAATCCTTAGGTTGCTTTCACCACCACCAGTACCATCTTACAAACAGGAGAGATAGGCAGAAGCGTATGCACCCCTCCTAGAGTGCAACATCCCAGCATCCCACCTCATGATTGCTGAAATACCACAATTATAGAGTCACTTCCTCGGTTAATGAATTTTTCATGAAGTTCTTATCTGTTCCACAATACTCATTTTCACCCTAGAAGAATACGACATGAAGCCACTAATGATCAATAGCTCCCTGGAGGGAGGGAGTTAATCAGATCGATTTTCTGTTTGACAGCCAACTGGGTTTCAGTTGGAGGAGAAAGGATGGTTTTGTCATTGGGACACTGGCCCACTGGGTGTGGGGAAAACTGAGTCATCAGGGAATAAGGACACTAAGTACTTGGTCAAAGGTCAGAAGGAAGGAAAACATCACAGAAAAGAGAGGTAGGGTAACACTACCGACAGACCTGAAATGCTTTACAATTGTGCTCGGTTCCCAAAATGCCTATAAAATGATCTGTACATGGAGACTGAGTAAATAGTGACAAAGAGCTGTGAAACAATGAAAAATAAAGAACCAAGAAGATTCCTTCATTCTTAAGCCAGTGATGCAGGACTAGAAAATCACAGGAAAGAATAAGTGTCTCAAGTACATTTGTCTTATTTGGGCAGAGAGGAGCTTGTTTTTCTTATTTGGTATAAGAAGGAAAGGGTGCTACTCAATCTAAGGCAGGATAAATGACATCCAGCCACTGACAGCACTCACCATCTGTGGAAGCTGATCTCAAAGTTCCATGTACGAGAAAACAATGCATATATGAAAGTTATTGGTTTGATAAAAGAAAATCCATTTTTAAGATGACAGTATAAAAAATCCTCTATTGGCAAAAACAGTTTTCATTCTAGGGAAAAGTGAAATTCAAGAGTTCATATGGGAGAAAGGATCATTTGCTCTGTCTATTCCTACCTGAACAGATACATTCTAAACCAATCTTCAGTGAAGAATAGGATAAACATTCAGGAGCAAATACATCTAGGCTCTTAATCCTGACATTTGAAGAAAATTTATAAAGAACCTTTATATAAAAACAAATTTTCTCAGATATCCAATAGAGGCAGTATAGTTCAGGAATCTAGAGTCGTGGTCAATGTCCCAAGCCAATGAAGTAATATTTTTCAATGAAATCATTATTTGATCACTTAATCTCTAAAAACAGCATCATCAAACAGATGATCAAAATTGTCACTGGAGAGTACACTGGATATATACAAAGATGAGTAAGTCATGGACTCTGCACCATAGAGTTTTCAATAGACAAACAGGACATAAACATACGCAAAAGAAAAAAATTACTCTTACCTGTGATTTTCTGGTCCTGCATCATGAGTTTAAGAGTTAAGGAATGGTCTTGGTTCTTTGCTTTTCATTGTTTCATTCTTTGTCACTATTTACTCAATATCCATGTAAAAATTGTTTTATGGGCTTTTGAGTACAGAATAGGCACCAAGTCAGTTTCCTATAGGGAAATTAGGAAAGGCTCTATTCAGAAGAAAAATGGGACGTATCTTTGAAAATGAGAAGGCATTCAAAATGTGGACACAGGGGAGACTGGCATTTTATGCAAAAAAAAGAAGTGAGAGGAAGAGCTATAAAACAATATGGCATATTAGGGAAATCCAGTTCACTATGGCTGAGCATGGGACATGAGGAAGGAAGGAGTGACAGATGGGGCTGAGGGGGAGGCAGGAGTCATATCCTGGAAGGGTCAGTATGACAGCAACATCAACTGTATACCTATTTTTTGTTGTTTTGTTTGTTAGGTATGAGACTAGAGAAAACTTCTCAATCATGTTTACTCTGTAGGGGAGGAAGAGAAATCCTCTACCCTCTGGGTCCTTCTGGCTGTGGTACAAATTAAATGACATGAGACAGAATAACAGGAGAAAATCAAACAAAGTTTTATAACATGTATACATGGGAGAGATCCAGGAAAAACTGCGTAATTCATCAAAATGGTGCAGTCTCTCATCTGAAATACCATCTTCAGCTAAAGACAAAGGAGGATGTTGGGGGTGGCGGTTTGGGACTTCAAAGGGGAGGAAGGCAATTCACATGGAAATGGAAAAGCAAATGTTTGGTAAACAGAACTTTGATAAGAATGGGCTTAGCAAGGACCCTCCCCGTCTATCGATACCCAGAGTTATCTATGGTCTATCTTAAATTTCTTTTAGGCAGTTATTGGGGGGGAGGTGTCAATGTTTCTTTCAGAGTCTTTTGTTCTTGAAAATAATCAAGGCAAAAAGACATATTTTGAGGTGGCCAATTCTGATTCCCCACAACTCATAAGTAAAGGGTTGTAGATTTCCCCCACTGATTTGGGAAAAGAGGAAAATAATATGTAATAAAAAAAGGAATCTTGATAAATCGTTCCCAAAATTTTAACAGTAAAATAAATGAGAACATGAAAATGAGGATAATGTCCTAATAAATGGTAAAGTTTTCATCATTTTAAATGCCTTCTTTGCATACTTAGTGCCTCAGAAGTGTTTATCAGTAACTTTACAGCCTTAAGAACAACTGGGAAAATAAACCATTCAGAGACACTAGTTGTCTTCATTAAACAGTCTTTCTGGGCACACAGCTGGAAACTTGCATTCATTCAGCACTTTTTCATGGGTGAAATGGTCTTAGTCCTCTTCCAAGAGCATGTGCGCCAAGACTTAATCGTTCTGGACAGACATCTGCTTAGGGCTATGAGAGCCACCTGGACTGCAGCAAGATTTTTGGTTCCAGCAGGAAAACCTTATGGGTTTTTTCTCATGACTGCATCTGTGACAGGCAGGTGCCTCCTGAAATGAGAATTTAAGTGCTCTTTGCCAGGAAAGCCCACACCTGGAGTCATGACAAAAAAGAACAAAGAAAGTGAGATATTGGTCCAAGTCAGTGATGGCTATGATTGAACTATCTCTTAGGTACCATGTGTCCTGCAAACTCTATAATACTACTTGGAATATCAAAACTTGGAGGAATAAAGGAAGAGCACAGTAAATACTAAAGAGATAGTGGTGAGGAAACCTGGACTCACAGCGAGGTCCTTTCGTACCTGTCAGTATCTTTCACTTATATAGGTATACATATATGTTTCTTTACATTCATAATGCAATTAATAGGAGAGAACAGAAGGAAAATATATTAGAAAAAAACTTAATCATTTATCTAGTCTGCATTGCACTCTTGCCTAGATATACAAGAACTTCCATTAGGACACAAAAACCTGTCCTATACAATAATATGCAAGACTTCATCCAGAAAGGTCCTCAGCTTCGTTCATTTGCTATTCCTATTTCATTCTTTCATGAACAAAGCCATTTCTAACGAGCTCCCAGGTGATGCCAATGCTGCTAGTCCATGGACCATACTTGGAGTATCAAGGCTTTCAAGCATAATGAGCATAACTCACCTGTCTTAGGAAGATTTCCCTAATCCCTCTATAGAGGATAATCCCAGGAGACTCATTAGCCTCTAGCCCATGACTCCCCTATGGAGCACTCATGTTGTTTCTCTGGCTTTCTTTGTTAAATATGCATCCTCCATCTTAACTTCCTCATGAAATTCTTTGCAATTCTGAGCAGAGCAGTTGAATCTACGTTCAATGATAAGAGGCAGAGTTACTTAATGGCGTCAATGAGGAATCTACAGTCAGAAAGCTATAGGTCCAAATTCCACTCCTGCCTACCTTGGTGAGTGACCTTGGGAAAGCATTTTAACTAGTCTAATCCTCAATTTCCTCATCTTGTGAAATAGAGATGACAACAGTAAATACTTCAAGTTTATTTTGAGGATTACATAAAATAATCCATGTGGCATTACCTGATGAGCACTCAACAAATGTTAGTTATTAACATTATCACAATGCTGCAGCATCTACAACGCATCTAATGTGTACTCACATCTCTATTGATGACAGCATTTGAGGATTGAAACTCACAAGTTGATTTGGTCTAGTAGAACCCCTTACTCTCACAACCACGAGCTGTGCACATCCTCTAGGTATATTAATCAATTTTTTTCTTACAAATACTGAGTGAAGATCAACACCTCCAATGTTTACATGTATATTTTAGCATCAGGGGTATTTTTCATTTTGGGGGGCCACCTACCACCTTAAACTCTCTATTAGTGAGGGCTTTCATTTGCAAACAATAGAACTGAATCAAGCTAGTTTTAGCAGAAAGGGACTTGTAGAAGAATATTAGCTAGCTCACAGAATCCCTGAGAGGGCCAAAGAACAAGGCTTGGAGGCTCACAGAGTCAGTAAGCCAAGAACAACACGTCAAGAAACAAGGCACAGCTACCCTGTGGGTCTGTCCTAAGAAACTCCATTGACAACTCCACTCACAAATTAGTACACTTGGTTCTGAATGCCAAAATTCCCCCATAGCCACTCAAAATGAGGTCCACATAACCCACTGCCACACAAGTGAATGACAGGCATGAGGAATTCAAGAACTGTGGGGCATGGAGGTTGCTTCTAACAGTGCCACACTGCTTAAAGGAAAGGAATGATGATCTGAAATTACAAATTCTTGACTAGAGGCATGAAGTGAAATCCTGAGTTTCTCTGACTGCTAAACGAATCTCATCGCTTTCAGCCGCAGGGCTAAGAAAACTGAAAATCAAACTCAAACTTTGATCCTGCAGGTTTCTAAATTATAATGTCAGTTAATTCACAGCCCACTGGGATCACTTTTGTGTAAGTCAAAGCACGGATCAGGATAGAACAAAACTGAGATATGGAATGGGGGAAAATGGATGAATTTGGATGCCATAAGTACCCCAAACCCACCAAATCCCATGACAGGCCCTTGCTGACCAAGGCAGTCTCACTCCCCTTGCAGGTGAGGCACAGAAGGAATAAATGATCTGGTAATGGAGGTGGCTGTCATAAAATCAAGTTCTTTACGTAGCAGAGATAGCAAAGCTGATGGCAGCTTCCGGAGTCCATTGCTAGGGATGTCAACAGCACAAGCTGTAGTTCCTAGCAGCTGTGACAGCAATGTCTCCACTGAGCTCGTCTGAAGCATGACTTGGATGGTCATTCCCATCTGCACAGGCCCGAGACTGGTTCTCTAGCTCAATGTCTTTTGAATAAATAATTTTTTTCTCAAATCAGCCAAATTTGGTTTCTGTTACTTACAACTAAGAACTATTATGATTAGAAATTTCAACAATGGCTTTTTATTTTACCCTTGACCCTGCACCACCCCCCCAAAAAATGTGGTCAGAAGGTAAAAACATTTCAACTCTGTTTGATTGCTTTGGAACAATAAGTCCATAACTAGTCTAAATTTTCCTTACAATAAGAACTCATGCTTCAAGTGACAGGCTCCCTGCCTGGAAAATTTAATAAGAGATTCATGGCTGTTTGCTACTCACAGAGAAAATTTATTCCTTTACACCTTTATCCATCCTTGTCTCTTTTACATGCAATATTATTATTCACAGTTTTCCAGCGAATTATCAAAGGAAAGACAAACACGAACTGCTCCCTATGTAGCAGCAAGCAGCAGCCATCTAATTTATCAAATCATAACCTACAATTCCAACATGAGCAATTGCCTGGTCAGTCTAACACCATGACAAACTAAATGCCTGATAAACAGTCACAATTCCTTAGAAAATTTATGGCAAAGTCTTTCAAAACCTCCAGCAAAGGGCATTATTGGTGTGATAACAAAAACCATAGATCAAGTGTAGCCCATACACTGTTGATAAGGCTATTCATGTCCTTGAAAATCAGACTATTAATGCATTTTTTTTTTAACTGTAAAGATAGAGAAGTCGTTTTGCTGCATTAGACCCCTAATAGGTGACTATTCTCATGGTTACTTGATTGGGCTGTTTATTCACCTTTCCAGATTTGCTCCACCTCACCACCTCCTGGGCCTTGGATGCTTGTTCAAGGAGCACCCAGCCACCCAGCAGCCCCCTGTCTCTTCATCTCCTAACACCACTGCCCATCTGACCCAGGCGAGCTTCAGCATGGCCTTCATCAGAGATACCGCAGCAGTAGGCACAGTGGCTCGTTCTTGTTATCCAAGTGTCAAATCTCTCTCTCTCTCCCCCTTCCCTCTTTTAGTTTCATCATAATGCTTATCACTACTTGATGTTCTTGTTCATGTGCGTTCCATGACGCCAGGAATTTTATCTGTCTTGTTCAACTCTGTAGCCCAATACCTAGAACAGTGCTAAGAACACAATAGGAACTCTATGAATCTTTGATGAATAACTAAAGATTGAAATTTTCCCATAGGGTTTAGCGGCAAAGAGGTGATGAGTGACCTTGTAATTTCAAAAGATTTCTGATGAAGTAGCCTAATTGGAGAGGATGGGAATTGTGAAAATGCACCCAGAGAGTGTAGTTCTTTAGAGAAGTATAAATGTGGATGGGGAATTGCTGGAAGGCTGAGGTAGATATGGGAGGCTTTCTAAAGTTGAGCAGATGAGGATATTTAAATGATGATAGGAGGGGAAGAACTCAGGATTCAGACCCTTCTCAGTTGTTATTCTTAGCGCATCCATTCACTCATTCATCCTCTTGGGTTTAGGGAATCAAGCGAAACTAATAAAATGACTAGCATACACTCTTCAAGAAAAGCACATGCTGTGGGAAATTGTTTCAGTAACCAACATATTTGTGTGACAGCGCCATTTATGAATGCAGTGAAGTGAATGAACAAGCTGAACTTTTTGTCATTAGCCCTCAATAGGATAGCAGTTTTCCAGACAAATTCAATCTTTTCTGACTCCCAAAGAACAATGTTATGTTGAAAGGACTTTATGTCAGGGAAAGACTTTTATTATTAAACCTTAGGTGCAAGGAGACTACAATGGCTAACATGATGAATAAAAAATAGAAATAATCATTGTTTCCTCTTGTAAAATACCTGCTTTATGTAGCAGAGGTAAAAGTAGCTAAAGGTGAAAGACTTTCAGTGTTGATTATTTTCAAATCTTTCATCAACTCCATACAATATGGTAATTTTTAAAGTGGTCAGTTTTTGCCCTTTTATTCTTCCAAAGTAAACTCTACTTATTCAGATAAAATTTCTTAATTAGGATCAAATTTCCATAGTGTAACACAGTTATCTTAGGTGAGCTCTATAGGTGGTCATCCCAGAGGAGACCGTAGAAATAGGTGATACAATAGTAAAAGCACTTTTGTTCTCTATTTTAAATTTATGATTCTGTTTATAAAAGCAATACAAATAAGAAGGCAGACCAAGAATATGCACCTGATTCCTATCCCTGCCTAAAGTATACCTAGAATTAATTTTTAATGGTTTATTTTTAAAAAATAAAACATCCACATGAGGTGTAGAGAATAAGTGCTCACAGTATACCAGAAATAACAAAGAAACTCTCAAAGACAGAAGGCAGATGGAGTTGAAAGTATGAAGGAAAGCATGGTCCAAACACAGCTAAACAGAAGCTGAAACAAGACAGAGAGATGCTGGGGGTACTCCAAGCTCTGAAGTGGCAAAAACTGGTGGGAGAAGAGGGCCTAGGAAACTGCTCAGGTTATTGTTAGGAGAACCACACTTAGTGCAGCCAGGTGGTGAGCAACTCTGGGCAGATTGTTAAGGTGGTCACAAACCTTTCCCCTCCCTGCATTTCCACCCTTGCAATGTGATGTTGCAGCTCCTCCCATCAAGAAGTGGAATCTGTTTCCCCTTTCCTTGAATCTGGGTTGGCCATTCGACTTGCTTTGGCCAATGGAACATTAGCAAATATGACACAAGCAGGGATTGAAAATCTTTTTCTCTTGTTGTACTTAGAACCCGGAGACAATTATGTGAACAAGCCCCAGCTGGCCTGCTAAAGAATGAGAGGCCTCATGGAGGAGAACCAAGGTGTTCAACCAGCTGCCAGACATATGAGTGAAACCATCTGAGACCAGCCAACCCCCAACCAAACCACCGAGTGACAGCAAAACAGTAGAACCACAGAACCACTTGCTGGTCACAGATGCACGAGTAAGATCATCAGAGGAAAGCTGAGCCAGCCAAGACCAGCTGAACTATGTAGCAGACTCACAAAATTGTCAGCTAATTAACTGTGCTGTTGTATTAAGCCGCTAAGTTTTGGAGAGGTTTTGACATTGTTACAGCCATTGATAACTGATACAACCTCCCCTTCTACTACTGCACCAAGTATTGTATGACAAAGCCATCTGTCTCTGGCAAGAATAGTTAGTGTGAATGCATACCTTGCTGAGGAAAGTCAAGCTATCTGGGGGCTGGCAACATCTAGGAGAAACAGTAAATATCCACAACCAAGATCATGGCTACTGGCTCAACCTTCCCCACAATAACTGAAGCATGCTGCGGTAAACAGAGACAGCATTCACTGGCTGTCCACAAGGACTCTCAAATTTGAACACAACCAAGACAAAATGAACACAACCAAAAATCACCAAAATATTTAAGGAAAAACAACACAATGAAAGGGAAGCACTAAACGACAGAAGGATTAAGAAAACATGAACTAAGAATAGAGAGGAAACAAAGTAAATTTAAAAGAAATTTAATTAATAACTTTAGTGAAATAAGAAAGGACATACTATCCATGAAACAAGATCAGGCTATGAAAAAGAACCAGTTACAGATCTTGATCGTCAAAATAAAAACTCAATAGATGGGCTGGAAAAGAAAAATGAGCACAGCTGAAAATTAAAGATTCCCAGACTGCACCAGAAAAGGAACAAAAAAATGAGATGTGTGAAAAAAATTTTAATTAGATAATACTCGTATCAATGTTAAATTTCCTGATTTTAATTAATTGCAATATGGTTATAAGAGTGACTATCCTTGCTTCTAGAAAAGTCACACAAAGTGTTTAGGGGTAATAGGGAACCAACTCTGTGAGTTACTCTCAAACAGTTTTGAAAAAAAATGATATAAGGAGAGAGAGAAGGATAAAGCAAATGTGGCAAGAGGTTAACAGCTTCTAAATCTGGTTGAAAGCTCTGCAGAAGTTCTTTGTACTGTTCCTGCAAGTTTGAAATTATTTCCAAATAAACGGCATAAAAATTGTAAACTACTCGGAGGATCAATCTGGAAGATCCGGCCATCACCTATGAAAGTTCCATAAGAAATGACCAGAAAGAATGGAGCAGAGAAAATAATCAAGAAAATAGTGCAGGACTCACTCCCACAGCTGAAGAAAGACTCTGGTCTTAAAATTGAAGGGCTGGGGAGGATGAATGAAAAAGGGACATATTTTTATATAATTTTAAAACACCAAGGATAAAGTCAAAATGGTAAAAGCTTTGAAAGGAAACATGGGGGCTATCTACTGAAAGGAAACATGGGGGCTATCTACTGAAAAAAAGAGTAAGACTGGTATCACATGTCACATCAACTCTAGATTCAAGAAGACACTGGAGAAATATCTTCCAAGTTCTGAATGAAAATTATCTTGAAACTGAAAATTTTCTATGTTCAGTCAAAATATTATTCAAATATGAAGGCAAAGTAAATATATTTTCATATTATCAAGGATAAAGAAATGTTATCTCCTAAGACCCTCTATAAACAATATGCAATATATCAAAACATCACATTCTACACCTTAAATATATACAACTTTTATTTCTCAATTATACCTCAATAAAGCTGAGAGGGTCTAGAGGAATCAATATGTGAATGCCAGAAAAACAAACAAACAAAAGTAATCTAAGAAATGGTCAAGAAGGAACAACGATCAGCAATGAAATCCATAAAAACATGAGTTAAATAAATTTTAATATTAAATAATAATGATCTGGAACTATTATCTCAGACAATCTCACCATGGGACGGAGATACTGGGGAGGAGGTAGAATGAAGTAAACAAGTACTGAGGTTCCTGCCTTGTTCAGCAACAATACATTTACTGATTTATTTTAGATACTGATAGAAAAACATGTTTAAATGTATGCCTTGAAAAGTAAAGGTTAACCTCTAGAGTCTAGAGGAATAGGATGTATAATTTCCTAACCATAAAAAAGGGAAAAACAGAATGCAAATATTTTGATCAAAACAAGAACAGAGAACTGGGAAGACAAAAGGAATAAATAATTTGAAAGGGCATAAAATAGACATTAGAAATTAACATGGCAAGAATAATTCCAGACATATCAACAATGACAACAAATGGCAAATTATGTAAATTCCTCTATTAAAAATAGAAATTCACATTGCATTATTACACCCAGGCATAAGCTATCTATCCAAGAAACATCCAAAACCAAATGACTCAGAATAAAAATATGGAGATATTAAATGCTTTTTAAAAGTAAAGTAAGTGCACCTGAAACTAATGTAATGTTATATGTCAATTATACCTCAATTAAAAATAACTAATTAATTTAAAAAGTTAAAAAATTAAAAGTAAGTATAGTAAATCAGACAAATTATAATTAAAGGTCAAAATGTGAAGTGAGTATGTGTATATATAATGAGGATGTTTCATGATAAAGCATACAGTCAAGATATATCATGAAATTCTAGGCATAGTTTTAAAATGTATAAAATATGATAGAAATGCAAAAATAAATCTACAATCACAGAAGGCTACATTAACATTCTTTTCAGTTCATGACAAATCAAGCACACAAATATAAGTAGGAATATAGAAATTTTGAATAAAACACTAATGTTTGATCTAATTGACATGCAGAAAAGGAATACAGCATAATCTGCTTACTAAGTCATGCTGACTAGAATTTTAACAATGATCTTAGAGTTCATATAATTCTTCTGCAAAGTATTTCTGGCATTGAGGGCTGTTCCAAATCAATCTCTCATATTACTATTGGACAAATATTATAAAAGAACTCCACAGTGTGAGGTCTTGGTGATATCACCTCCTGAAAGTTAACAAACACATTGGGAAAGAGGAAAGGCTTGGGTTTGAAGGAATGCTATAATATGGTGGCAGATGGGAAACCCATTCTTTGACATGGAAAATTGGGAAACCAATGCATTTAGAGCAGGAAGTATAGCACATATCCTGTATTTACTACTGAGTTTAGAGGTGTAACTATAAAATGGAATGATCTAAAGTCCTGGGCTCATTGAAAACTTTGACATTTGTAAGCACAACATCTGTTACAAGCCATTCATTCTTTCCTTTACTATTGTGCACACAAATAACTGTATTATCTTGCTCGGGAAATTTGATTTAGCCCAAAGTTGAGTGAGTTAAAGTGATAGTGATACATGTTGCAAAATAATTTGTAAAGGAAAAAGTCTGATTTGACCAGTAAAATCTTTTTAAGAGAGAAAAAAAATACAAAGAGAACTAGACATGTTGAAATTGCTAGTCTTTCTTACATGGCCACAATAATTTACCTTCCAATATTATCCTTTACACAGTTATGAGGGTGTTTGAGTTCTACTCAAACATCCCTTAAGAGAAAAGCAGAGATCATGTTGACTCTAAAAGATTTCACACAAAGTTATCAATGTATTCTACCAAATG
Organism: Tapirus indicus; assembly: GCA_031878705.1. NCBI lineage: Eukaryota > Metazoa > Chordata > Mammalia > Perissodactyla > Tapiridae > Tapirus > Tapirus indicus. Next base: position 10,279,812 of record CM062918.1, read on the forward strand.
TTGTCCCCAAGATCACAAAAGAATCTTGCATATCTGCATGCCAACACTATTAATGTTAAAACATTTGAGTGAGGTAAGATTAGAGAAGTTTGGAATTAAAAGGAAGACTCTCAAGCACTGACAAGCAATAACATAAATCCTATACCCCAGGATGTGTTTATGATAATGGATATAACACATCTTTGATAATCATCTATAAAGGTTTTAGAAAAAAATATGCAACATAATATTAGAGGTTACTGTATTAGTTTCCTGGGGCTGCTGTAACAAAATACCACAAATTGGGTGGCTTAAACAACAGAAATTTATTGTCTCACAGTTCTGGAGACCAGAAGTCCAAGATCAAGGTGTCAGTAGAGTTCACTCCTTCCGAAGACTGTGAGAAAGAATCTGTTCCATGCCTGTCTCCTAGCTTCTGATGGTTTGCTGGCAATCTTTGGTGTTCCTTGGCTTGTAACACATCACCCCAATCTCTGCCTTCATGTTCACATGGCATTTTCCCTGTGTGCATGTCTAACTCTGTGTCCAAATTTTCCCTTTTTATAAGGACACCAGTCATAGGAGATTAGGGCCTACCCTAATGACCTCATTTTAACTTGATTACTTCTGTAAATGATAGTGGCTCAACACAAGATTGACATAAGGGAAGCCATATTGTAGAAAAGAAACCATATTGTAACTTTGAATGAGCCTCTGATTAACCCAGACATGCTCTGTGGATTTTATGGCCCCTTCCAGCTGCTATAAGTTGATAACTTTGTTCTCTTGAGTTCCTTAGAAACGTAATGACCCCCAGGTGGAAAGTCTATGCTGATAACCATCATCAATGACAACTGAAAGATCAGGGTATAGGGTGTTGCTCTGGTCTCTGATGCATATCCAGTAAAACAAAAGACTTTCAGGAACTAAGAACAGATGACTTCCCCACCCAGAAGACCAGCCCCCTATATAACTGACCTGTAGTCTTTGTTCTGTGAGATGGTTCTTTCAGACATTAGTCAGCCATCTTCCCCTTGCTAGCAAACTATGGTAAACTGCCCTTTCTCTGACACCATCTTGCCTCTTGATGACTGACTTTTGTCTTGCAGCAAGCAGATCATGCCCTTTGTCCAGTAACAAAAAGACCCTATATCCAAATAAGGTCACAGTCACAGGTACTGGAGGTTAGCACTCCAACATATCTTTTTTAGGGCGGACATAATTTAATCTGTAAGAGTTACTTTAAGGTAAGTCATAAATACAACTTTATTAGCATAATCAAACAATGACCTTTGACAGTGGGAAACTATTTGTAGTTTACTAATTCCAGTGGACTATTACTTACAATAAGACCTATTTCCTGCTTTCAATGCATCCATAAATGAATTCCAACTAACACAGACATCCTATTTCCCACTAGTCTCAAATGCAGGTGTCCTACTTCTGATAAGTCTAGGAGAAAGACTCCTGCTCTTCCCATGGCCCCCTCAGTCCACATACACATGCACTCACTCACACACACACACACACACACACAAACACACATGCACATGCACAGCAAGCCTAGTTGGTAGCCTGTTGTCTGAATAAAAATAATCTCTTTAAAAATTTTTAAAGTATACAAAAAATATGAGGAGGATACTATGTAGGCAAATAGCTAACTAGAATTTGAGAAACCCAAAGATGAGCCTGTCTTCCTCTAGGATAAATTGATACAACAGTGCAGGTCAGGATAAACTAAACATGAAAATAAATGATTTTCAAAATGTGTCATTTCATAGTACAATACAATAAGAGATCATTATTTACAGACAATGAATACTATATCCTAAATAATTATTTTGCTTTAAAATGTTATTTCTAGAAAGATGGTGAACTATACAGCTACTGGCTCTTTCTTTCACAGAGACACTGAGTTAACAACAATATATGGACCAGAATACCTCTGTAAGAACTCTAGAGACCAGTTAAGAAGCTATAGCACCCAGACCATTGTAAAACCAAGAAGAGATTCCAGTGAAAGCAGTAGGAAAATTTGTAGCATTTGGCACACTTGTCCATGTCCCTCACCCTACGCACCACAGTACAGAGCTTCCAGGAGGAAACTCCATACCGGGGGTCCTCACTCAGCATGCATATAAAAAGTGGACTAGGGGCCGGCCTGGCGGCGCAGCGGTTTAGTCCGCGCTTGGCAGCCCGGGGTTCGCTGGTTCGGATCCCGGACGCCCGCCGACGCACTGCCTGTCAGCCATGCCGTGGCGGCGTCCCATATAAAGTGGAGGAAGATGGGCACGGATGTTAGCCCAGGGCCAGTCTTCCTCAGCAAAAAAAGGAGGATTAGCAACGGATGTTAGCTCAGGGCTGGTCTTCCTCACCAAAAAAAAAAAAAAAAAAAGTGGACTAGACATCCAATGTTCTGGCTTGTACAGAGGCTGCCCAAGGGACTGATTTCCATCTTGCCTGACTCTGACCGCTGACAGGACCAGGGCCAGAGTTTGGAAGCCACTGAAAACATAGGACAGCAGCACATTAGAGCTGCAGTTGCACAGGCACACACCAGGGGGAGCAAGAGATCAAAAAAGTTTGAGAGGTCCTAGATCCTCTAGCCAGGCTGATTGGCAAAAGGCTTCCCCTGCACAAAGCCAGTACACAAAGACTGGGAGAGGTGGTTGTTTTTCCAAATGCCTACATCCAATGAGAAATTACAAGACACACAAAGAAACAGAATCATGGCCCAATCAAAGGTATGAAATAATACGCCAGAAACCAGCCCTAAAGAAATCCAGATCTATAAGCTGCCTGACAATGAATTTAAAATAACTATCAAAAAGATGTTCAGGGGCCGGCCCAATGGCGTAGCAGTTAAGTTCACCTGCTCTGCTTCAGCAGCCCAGGGTTTCCCAGGTTTGGATCCCGGGTGCCAACAGACCCACCACTTGTCAAGCCATGCTGTGGCAGCATGACATATAAAGAAGAGGAAGATGGGCACAGATGTTAGCCCAGGACCAGTCTTCCTCAGCAAAAAGAGGAGGACTAGTAATGGATGTTAGCTCAGGGCTAGTCTTCCTCACACACAAAAAAAAAAGATGTTCAATCAGCTAAAAGAGAATACAACTAAATGAAATCAGGAAAATGATGCATGGACAAAATAAGAATATAAATAAAGAGAAACTAAAAAAAAAAAAGAAAAAACTCAAACACAATTCTAGGGCTGAAAAATACAATAATTAAACTGAAAAATTTATTAGAGGGCTTCAGCAGCAAACTTGATCAGCTAAAAGAAAGAATCAGAGAATTTAGACAAGTTATTTGAAATCATCAATTCAGAGGAACAAAATGAAAAAAGTGTAGAGCCTAACAGACATAGCACATGAACAAGCAGACAAATATATGCGTTATGGGAATTTATGAAGGGGAAGAAAGAGAGAAAGGGGCAACAAACTTATTGGAAAAAATAATAGCCCCAAACTTCCCAAATCTGAGGAAAGAAATGGACATACAGATTTTTAAAACCCAAAAAACTCTATCTAGGATAAATCTAAAGAGAACCAAACAAAGACACATTATTACCAAACTGTCTAAAGTAAAAGACAAAGAGAGAATCTTGGAAGCAGCAAGAGAAAAGCAACTCATCACATACAAGGGAGTTTCCATAAGATTATCAGCAGATTTCTCAATAGAATATTAGAAGGAAAGAAGGCAGTAGGATGATATGTTCAAAGTGCTAAAAGAAAAAAACTGTCAACCAAAATACTGTACCCAGCAAAATTGTCCTTCAAAAATGAAGGAGAGACATTAACTAGATTTATTATGCTCATCATTTCACAATATATACAAATATTTAATTATTTTGATGTATATCTGAAACTAATAAAATATTATATGTCAATTAAACCCCAATTAAAAAATAAAGGAGAAATTAAGATGTTCTCAGATAAATAAAAGCTGAGGGAATTCATTACCAATAAATCTGCTCCACAAGAAATGCTAAAGTGAGTGCTTCAAGTTGAAATGTAAGGAGAGTAAACAGCAACACAAAGCCATATAAAGACATAAGGTGCAGCGGTTTAGTCCACGCTTGGCAGCCCGGGGTTTGCAGGTTCGGATCCCGGGCGCCCGCCGATGCACTGCCTGTCAGCCACGCTGTGGCAGCATCCCATATAAAGTAGAGGAAGATGGGCACGGATGTTAGCCCAGGGCCAGTCTTCCTCAGCAAAAAAGAGGAGGATTGGCAATGGATGTTAGCTCAGGGCTGGTCTTCCTCACAAAAAAAAAAAAGAGACATAAGGTTCTCCAGTAAAGGCAAATACATGGACTAATACAGTAGCCTCTACTATTGTAATTTTGGAGCAAAAAATTTAAAGGACAAAATCATTTTTTAAAACCATAAATCTATGTTAATGGGTATACAATATACAAAGATTTAATTTGTGACAATAACATAAAAGTTGGGGGGTGGAGCAGTATTTTTGTATGTAATTGAAGTTAAGTTGTTAGTTTAAAATAGAGGATGACTCATTCCGCTGCGAGTGTCATAGAAGGGCTGTCTCAACAGGAGTGTGCTAGGGGAACAACAGGGGACATGACAGCAGAAGGAACAGGTAAAGGCACAGAGGTTTTGAAGAGTAGGAAGCATTCCGGAAACTACAAGCAGTTTAGTGTGGATGGAATATGTATGGGTAGAATTGGTTGGAGAGAAAGATGGAGAACTGTGCAGGAGATGAGGACATGTGTTCCTGTCATGGAGGACCTTGTGTTCCTTACTAAGTGTATGTTTCATTCCACAGTTGAGACACAACTGCTGAAGGGTTTTAAGCAAGTGAGTTTCGTGTTTTAGAACAATACTCTGGTAGCAGTGGGAAAGGTGCATTGAGATGGAAGTTGAGACCGGAAACTGTCCTGGTTGTCTCTAAGAAAGATGATGCAAGTCTGAACTTGGGCAGTGAGAAAGCAGAGAATGGGATGGATTCCAGATATATTTATGAAGCAGGAGTTGATCACTGTGGAAGATGAGGCAGAAAGGAACATTGAGGGTGAACTTCAGGTTTCTATAATGGGAAAAGAAAAACTGGCTCAGAAGAAAGTCACAAAAGTGAGAGAGACCCACTAAAGAAGGAATGGATTTTCATGTCCCATCCCCAAAAGAACTCTTTCTTTTCCCTAAAATCATTGAAACAGATTCCACGTAGGCACTTTAAATTGAATTATAAAGCTGAAAAACCTAGAATGTTAAAATCTAGTCAGCTGTAACTTTACTAAGCTTTTACTTATTTTTAAATAGCACTGTTAGATAAAACTACATAGTCTTCCACCTTTAGGCTTACATGTGCCTAAAGTAATCATATAGGCTTCATTTTTCTTGAGCAATTAGGAAATGCTTCCATTTTTAAATAGAAAGAAAAATCTAATTTGAGAAGACTTTCTTTCCTCACATAGCAACTGACTACATAATTATTTTTTGGAGTGATGATAGAAAAGTCAATCACATTATCCTTACGGTAACCATTTCTCAGTCTTACAACACAACCACATCCCAACTGGATGTTCAGCCTCTGAAAGAAGGTGCTCTTCAGCATCTACCTTCCTTCCAAACAACCTTATGCCAAAGACCTGACAGACTAAGTGACAAGAAGAGCAAATACAGCTATCTAAATCGCTATCCAAGTAATCCACTTTTACGTAATTGAGGCAAGAGGATTTCCCTATTGAAGAATCAAGATAATTACCAACTCTCAGCTTTAATTGTCCCAGTGAAGAACTAGTCTGAAAAACACCAGCTCTTAGAAATTCAGAAAGCAGTTTTCCATACACTTTGTAACTTGAAGAGGAGGACTTTGCAATCCAAGTAGCGCTTCCTGCAACCTCTAAAACAGCAGTACGAGAAAGTTAGGAGGGACAGTACAATGGCAAACAATTAGGGCAATCTGCCCTCTGCACAGCTGCTGATCCAAGAGCAATTAGGAGTAAAACAGAATATGTCCCATGCTTTATTTAATGGGATAGGAAATAACACAGGCAAGATTTATTATGTAGGCACAAGTTAAGAGAAATAATACTTTAATAATATTCTGGACACTGAATCTGAAATTAATTGGACAAGATGGAAAAAAACTTTGCAGGCAAGTGAAAACCATGAAATCCTCTCCCATCTCCCTTCACTACTTGGAATATGACGCTTTTAAAGCAGAAATTCCCAGATTTAGAGGTGCTTTTTTGACCTACCTTAGCAAATGGGGACATTTCTTTTCTTAGTCTAGCTTAATGTTTGATGACATCCCTGCTTTCCCCCATATCCCTTTGCAGTTTAGCCTTTTACAGTCCTGAAAAGCACCTAGATTCCCTTCAGTCTTGAAAATGCTAGACACCATGTGATCCTCAGTATTTTTTCTTCCACTGCAGGGCATCCAGGCATCCTTACCAACAATTCCTCCATTTTCTTAGGGAACTCTTTCTCTTTCACAGGGTAGTCCTGGTGGAACTGTAATCAAGGTGCCCTACCCTCAACCCTGATGAAAGTCAGAGAGGTCCCTAAAGAGTCCTTCTGAGAGTCCAGATTCTGCCTCTACCTACCCTCCCACGGCCTGGGGGCGGGACCTAACAGATTCCCTATCCTAGGACTTAGGCCTACCATACATATACGTTAGTGATGGCACTGTGTTTCTGAGCCTCTCCACTTTCCATCAATTCCAGGGACTCCCTGAAACCCTCCCACTCAAAAAATCTCCTTTGCTTAAGTTGACTGAAGTTTGTTTCTTCTACCTGCAACTCAAAATCAAGGACACTTTTAAAACATTGGAAATACTGTTTATGGTTTTTCGACTTTTAGAATCAACCTAAACCAAACCCAGAACACAACTTTGGTTGTAGAAGAGAATTTTAATGGTAATAACTTGGAATACATAGAAAGTGGAGTTGCAGGACATTATTATCACACTTCCAAAGAACTCTGTAAAATGTGGCTCAAAAGACTCAAGCAGATTGAAGAGGATTGGGAAATCCAAGGATGTTGGGGGTTCCTAATTAGATGGAGATGTTGCTTATCTTCCCAGCATTAAATTACACTTCACTAAGTTTCTCAACATCAGATAAACTTGAATTATCCCTTAGCTCCTAGGCAAACTTCCCACACTTAATTTCACTTAGCCTTTTCTTGGCAGCTTTTACCTGTCTTCTCTGAGCATCTCAGGCAATGGTTCCGTAGGTGGGGCAGAGCATCCCTGGAAGGCCCAGCTGAGTGTTATCAACTAGCGAGAACATACGCCCTATTTCAATTCACTCACATTGATTATGGAGTTGTATCTAATAATTCACCCTGAGCAGGCGCACCGTGTTTTTATTACACAATATTGTCATCATTGCACAACTGCGTCTCCTCAGAGGCACCCCCCACCCCAGACTGGAGCCAGGATTCTCCCTCCAAACAGGCTTCACTATGTCTCACTCCAGGTGAAAGGTAGAAAGTGAGAGAAAAAAAGAGTAGAACTGTTAATATCCTTTTGTCACATTAATAAGAATCAGGATACTAACTAAAGTTTAAAAGAACGAGAAATAGGAGCAAAAGGAACTAAACAAAATTAACCATTTGAAGAACTAAAACTAATATAACATTTAAATAATGAGAAGGGAGATGAAGTAGAGATAAAGTGAATATGTTATATCTTTTTTGGAGTTAAAAGTTGCACTGGTCTTCTATTTCTGCTGACAAATTATTACAAATTTATCAGCTTACACAACACAAATGTACGATCTCGCAGTTTCTGCGGGTCAGGAGTCGGGGTACGGCTTAGCTGGATCCTCCGCACACGATCTCATCAGGCTGAAATCAGGGTGTCAGCTAGGGCTACACTCACACCTGAGGCTTGGGGTCCTCTTCCAAACGCTCTCCTCGTTGGCAGAATTCATCACCCTGCAGTTTTACGACTGAAGTCTCTGATTTCTTGCTGCCGTCAGCCAAGGACCGCTCTCCACTCCTACAGGCCACCCTCAGGTCCTAGCCATATGACTCTCATCTCTCAAAATATGGCGGCTTTCTTCTTCCAGGCTAGCAGGAGAATCTTTTTCTGGAAAGGTCAGTCCCTCTATTAAGGGCTCATCGGAATAGGTCTGGTCTACGCAGGATAATCTCCTTTGCATTAACTAAAAATCAACTGATTAATAACCTAATCATTAGGTGACAGCCCATAATAGTCACAGGCCCCACCAACTCTCAAGGGGAGAGGATTATCCAGGGCATGCACACCACAGGGAGGGAGTCAGGGACCATCTTAGAAATCTGCCTAGCACAATAGTCATGATTTAAAGTAGGTAAATCAAAAAATAGAGGAACAAGCACACTATTCAAACTTATATTTAGACTTTTTAAAACTAAAAAAGATACAGTTAAACAGGTTGCTTTTGAGAAATAGACCTGGGCAGGGAAGGAGACTGTTGCTTTTCATCATATGCTTTTATGTACTATTTGATTTTTTTTACCCTATACATATATTATTCTGATAAAAGCAAAGGACAAAAGGAAAAAAATGTCATTCTACTGACCCTGTCCTCGGCAATTAACAAATCACATGGTTTATTTTCACTTTGTGCATCATCTAAAGCTGTGAACATCCCTAACTTCCTGACACAACTCTCTCCTGTCGTTCCTCCTACCTTTCATACTAGTGGCTTCTTTTCAGTGTTGTTATTTTATATTACACAAGAAATAATACTATTGTAGAAGATTAGAAACCACAGAAAGGGGTGGTGGAAAAATCCCACTTCATGGGCTCATTTTCCTATTCTCCTCTCATGTCTTCAGTTACTTTCGATTGACTCTTCAGAGTTATTCTCTCCTTCCTTTATCTACTCTCCTTGGATGACTTCACCCATTCCTGTGACTTCAACTCTCTTCTACATGCTGATGATTCTCAAATATATATTATAGCCTTGACCTCCCTCTTGAGTTCCACACACATATTTTTAATTTTTCCCGGATATCCTCAACTACTTAATGCACTAACTACTCAACTTAATGCACCTCAACTACTAATGCATCTCTAACATATTAAGTCCTAAACTTAATTTATTATTTGCTACCACCAAACCATCTCCTTCTCATATTTCCTACATCAGTTGATGGCATGACCATTCACTCAGTCTCCCAAACCATAAATTTTGGAGTCTCTGTCACACCTGCCTATTCCTTACCACTCACAGTCACCAAGTCCTCTTGACTATACATCAGACTAGTTCCACATCTGACACTATCTCACCATCACCACCGCCACACCTTAGCCAAGCCTCACTTCCCTTATTTCATCTACCAATCTCCCACCGGCTGAGCTATCCTCCAGGCTCCTGAAGGTCACTTTCTAAAAACCGAACTTGATTATGCCACTCTCTGGTTGAAAATTCTCCTCCTCCCCAATTTTCTCCAGGATAGGGTCCAACCCAACTCTCATCCTCATCTCCATTTGCTCCCATCTCTCCCCGATCCTCCTTCTCACCTCTCTCCCATGCAAACACAATCCATCTTCTAGACATACTGAATTTCTTGCCATTTGATAAATATGCCATGTTCCTTTATAACTACTTAATTTTACACATGCAATCCTCTCTGCCTAAAATGTTCTGGGCTCATATCCATCCACTCTTGTCTCTTCCCTTGTCCTTCTCCCACTTGCCTTCTTGCACTCTGCTCCTTCCTAGCAAACCCCTCACCATTTTATGAATACACCTGCCTTTTGACAACCTGCTGTCTTTTCACATATTTTTCTCTCTACATGGAATGCATTTATGAAACTCCTACTCATTTTTCAAGACCTAGTTCAAATGCTGCCTCCTCTAGCAGAGATTTCCTCATCTCCTCACAAAGAGTTTATTCTCTTACCTCCCAACGTATAGTTCTTAATATGATTACTGTATCTTTCTTTATCATCTCACTTATTATCTTCTCCACTCAACCAAGACCATCATCAGGACAGAGAACCTCTATTATTTGTGTCTATATCATTAGTAGCAAACACAATTCCTGGCACATACTAAGTATTCAATAAATGTTTTATAAAACAAAATTAACTCACACATATATGGACACTTGATTTATGAAAAAGATGACACTATGGTGCATATCCATATGGAAAAGTGAATCTTGTCCTTACCTAATACCATATGCAAAAATTGATTCCAGATGGATTATAAAGCTAAATGTGATTTTAAAATAAAGCTTCTAGAAGATAAATTTAGAAAACACTTTCATGACCTTGGAGCAGGCAAAGATTTCTTAAAGAGCACACAAAATGTGTTAATTGTAAAAGAAAAGATTAATAAATTCAACTACATTAAAATTAAGAACTTCTGGTCATAAAAGACAGAACTAAGAAAATGAAAAGGCAAGTCATAGAGTGGAAAAGATATTGGCAATAAATCCATCCAACAGAGAACTTCAACCAACTACAAATCAATTTATTAAAAAAGAAGAAAACAGCAACCCAATACAAAAAAAAAAAAAAAAAAAAAACATGAGCAAATGACTCACAGAATATATCCAAATAATCTATATGGATATGAAAAAGTATTCAATTTCATTAGTCATCAGAGAAATGCAAAACAAACTGACAAATGAGATATCAATACCTACTCAACAGATTGGCTAAAATCAAAAAGACTAACAATATCAAATGTTGGTGAGATTATGGAACAACACAAATGCTCCTGCACTACTGGTGACAGTTTAAAATGGTACTACCTGAATGTAACTGTTTGACAATCTCTACTGAAATCATACACACTATATCCTTTGACCCAGCATTTCCACTTCTAGATATATACCACAGATATTCTTATATACATGTACCAAAAAGCATTAACAAGAATGTTCATAGAAGCACTATTTATAATAGCCCAAAAGTAGAAAGAACATAAATGTCACTCACCAGTAAAATAGATAAATTGCGATATATTCATAAAATAGAGTACTATACAATAACAAAAATGAAAGAACTACTGCTACATGCAAACACTGATAAATTCACAACCAAATGTTGAACAAAAGAAGTCAGACACAAAATAGTACATAGTACATGATTCTACTTACATAAAGTTCAAGAAACTCATCTGTGGCAACAGAGATCAGAGGTGGGTGTAATGGTTGGGAGGCAGCACAGGGGCAGAATTCTTGGGGTACTAGTAATATATTCCTGTCTGGGTGCTGTTTACATGGGTTTATTCATTTTGTGAAAATTCATCAAGATGCACATTTATGATTTTTGCAGTTTTGTGTATGTATGTTATACTTCAATAAAAAGTTTACTTAAAAAATTGACATGCACTGCTCTTACATTCTGCGGTATTAATCATCTGCTGGTTGGATTGCAATTTCTACAATCAATGAGAAGCTGAACAGCATGTTACCATGTTACTGTTTCCTGGAATCAATTTCTGAACTGAGATCATTACCCCAGAATGTAAAATTATTTGAAAGCATTACATGAGGCTATTACATGTCAATGTCCCTTTAACCTGTTAATTTTTCAAGGGACAAAAGTTTGAAGAGCATGATTTCATGACGTGTTTACAGCTAATTGTCTAATAATATTCAAGCTAATAATATTCAATTTCAAAGGGTTAAACTAAGTCATTCTGCCCATTACTAAGAGGTTCCACTAGGAAGATTTCAAATGAAAATTTTGGATTGGTATTATCAAAAATCAAGTTGCTCCTTACATTCCTTTAGAAAGCTATGCTTGGTTACTGGGGTAGGCTAATAGTGGCCCCCAAAGACAACAGGTCCTAATCCCAGGAACCTGTAAATGTTTCCTTATAAGGAAAAAAGATCTTGGCAGATGTGATAAAGTTAAGGATCCTGAGATGGAGAGATCATCCTGGATTATCCAGGTGGGCCCTAAGTGCAATTACATGTATCCTTAGAAGAGGGAGACAAGCCGCCCGGTGGCGCAGGGGTTTAGTCCGCACTTTGGCAGCCCGGGGTTCATGGGCTCAGATCCCGGGCACCTGCAGACGCACTGCTTGTCAGCCATACCGGGCGGTGTCCCATATAAAGTAGAGGAAGATGGGCACAGATGTTAGCCCAGGGCCAGTCTTCCTCAGCAAAAAGAGGAGGATTGGCAACGGGTGTTAGCTCAGGGCTATCTTCCTCACACACACACAAAAAAAGAAAAAAAAAAAGAAGAGGGAGCCTTGACTACACACAGGAGAGAAGGTGATATAAAGACAGAGCAGAGCGAGATATGAGGATGCCGCTTTGAAGACTGATGTGGCCACAAATGAAGGAATGCAGGCAGCACCAGAACGTGGAGGAGGCGAGGAATGTATTCTCCCCCCAGAGCCTCCAGAGGGAGTGTTGCTTGCTGCCGAGGCCTTGGTTTCAGCCTAGTGCTAACGATTTTGGACCTCTGGGCTCCAGAATTGTGAGAGAATAACTTTGTGCTGTTTCAAGCCACCAAACTGTGGTAATTTTTTATTGCAGCCACAGAAAAATAATCCAGGTACTAAACATCAACTACATCTTCCTTTCTTAAATCCTTCATTTATTAAACATTGAAAATTGTGTAATATCTCTAAAAATAATATCCTTTTCTTCAAACCTGTCTAGTAAATGCGTTTTCCCACTTGATCTTATAGATTGTGGCATCTTATATAACACAGAAGTATTCACCGCAAGTGGAAAGACAGGACAAATACTGGAACATGATGTTCTATGGTGTGTCACAGGGATCTTAGAAAATACAAGTTTGTTGTGATGTTTCTAGTCTCAAGTTGTCTTTTGTCTGCTAAGGGCTGGGCTTTAATACTCACTACTTAAAACTTCAAGTGGTGTTAAAGACAGAATATAAGCCTTCTGATTCAAATAAAGAGTATAAAACTCATTTATTTAATTCACTAAGGATTGCTTAAAATGCAAATATATAGGGACATACTAAGATTTCAGAGGGTTCTCAAATAAAACTTAGGTGCCTTATAGTAGTTCACTAGCCCACTTATCCTCACATGAATGCTTGAGCTAATTTTAGCATATTATATTCTCAGTGACTATGTCCCAATTCACCCAAAAGGTAAATCTTTTATTCAATGCATACTTATCAGGTACTAATATGTGCAAAGCAATGTGCTAGTTGCTGATGTTGGGAGGTGGAAGAATGAGCCATAACAAACAAAAACTTTTCAGTGCGAATTTCTGCTGTATAGAACCTGCAAGTAATAAATACGGACCTACAGGAAGATAAAATGAACATAGATAACTCTATTACCAGATCACTTCTCTCATTGCTATAGAAGAGATATAGGTAAAAGGTTAGAGTTCAGAAAAAGGAGAAATTTCTGTCCAGCTAGAGTAGGAAGAGGGAGAAGGTGATGAAAATGGTTCACGGAGAAGGTGGACCTTGAATGATCTAACGTGCCGAGATGAACAGTCCCAGTGGCAAGACCAGCATAAACACAAGTACAGAGGTGACAAAGTGTATGTGTCCAAGTTACTGTAAAGAAACCACTTTGGCTGGGGCTTACAATGTGGGACATAATTTTGCAGGAGAAAACAGATTGGAAACAAATAATAAAAGCTTTAAATGCCAGACTAAGGAGGTTGGAGTTCATCTATAAGTCATGAAAACGCACAAGAAGTTCTAAAGCAAAGGAGTGATAAGAGCAGGAAATTAATTGAGCAAGGTGTGATAGGAGAAGCAGCTAGGGAGAGAAGTTGGGGGAAAGGGAATCAGATTCTAGCTCTGCCACTTACACTAATCTCAGGCAAACTGCTTGTCCTCCTGGAGCTCAGTCTTTACTTCTGTATATGAAGATAACTGAAATAATGACCTCATAGGATTGCTATAAGGGTTAGAACAAATCAGGGCAATACTGTATGAACTTTAAAACAGGATAAGTAAAAGGCATAAAATACAAAGTACGTGCTTACATTCATAATCCAGGCTCGAGTTAATGAGGGCCCAAAGCATCAGGTGGGAGTCTGAATCAAAGGACAGATACCAGAGATATTTCAGTGGCAGACCTGACAGATTCAGTAACTGATATAATGGGGATGGAGATGCAGGCAACAAGGACCTAGACCTTAAACGTAGATGACACCACGAATGGGGGCATAAAAAGAAGAGCAGGTTTGTGGTTCACTGGTTCTTTCCCTGAGGACATCAAATAACATCACCACGTGCAGGCACCATTCTCAGTTCTGGGAGTGCTGCAGAGCGTGAGGCAGACAAAGAGCTGCCTCCTGGAGCTCATATCCTGTGGAGGGACACAAGCATTTAAATAAATAAATAAATAAACATATGGTATGTCAGCACATTAATCATGTTTTTTATTCTCTGTATTTTAAGATATTTTGACATCTTGGGGCCTTGTGAACCCAGGGAGGGACTCCCCCTCCAGGGCTGGCTAATTCCTAAAGATAGCAAACAGCCTGTAAGTGTGCCTTTGATACTCAAACCAACCAATCCCGAGTCCATACCCCCAAACCACTTCCTTTTATGAGGCTCCTGCAGTCTGGTAAACTATTCCCCGGGGCCTAAATCACCCCGGGCCAGGTACTGAACAACTAGGGACCACCCCTATATCTCAGACCCTGCCAAAATTATTCAAACTAGCCAAGCCTAAACTTGCTCAGCTGCTTACCCTGCCTTTCCTATTCCTTCCACAAAAACCACAATAAAGGCTCTGGCCCATGCTTTCCCCTCCCTCCTTCTGCATCCAGACCAATGTCTATGCTTCCCCATGTGGCCCTGCATGGCACAGCATGCCTCCTCCTCTTGCCAACTGTGAGTAAAAAACCATCTTTTCAATGGCAATCATTTCCTGATCTGTTGGTCTCACCATACCTGATTTTAAAAAATCCTGGATACATTTTTAAACTGTCAGGGAAGTTTTATGGAGAAAAATAATCAGGGAAGGGGGTTAGGGAATGCTGTTTTCAGGATAGGCAGGGAAGGCCTTTCTGATAGGAGATATTTGCTCAGAAATTGGGGCAAGCACATTTCAGGGAGAAGAAACAAGTGCAAAGGACCAAGGAAGGACAAGGAAGTCGGCATGGTAGAATGCTAGGACGAAGGAGGAGACAATATCAAACAGGTACTGGGGAGAGGAAGCAGATCCCACAGAGCTTCATCAGCATTAGTAAGGATTTTTCTTTTACTGAATGAGAGTGAAAATCACTAAGGGTTTTCAGAGAAGAGCTACATGATGTGATCGTGTTTAAAAGCCTCACTCTGGCTGCTGTGTGAAGATTAGATTACAGGATGGGCAAAGGAGGAAGCAGGGTGTCTATTAGGATACTTTTGCAGTAATCCAGGCAGAAGGTGATGGTTACCTGGACCAAAGACTCCAGGTTGACTCCAGGGAAGGGAAATGGTGGTTGGAGCAAAGGACTGAAGGAAGGATTTTTTCACTCTGGACTTTTTTTTCACTCTGGATTTTTTTAACATGAACCATGGGAATATTGTACCCATCCAAAAAGAGTTAAAAGTTGTATAAAGTCCATATGTACTCCATTACACTGATTTTCCTTTTCCTCAGCTTCAGATCTTCAAAGCAAAAAAAGTTGTGATGCTTAAAGCATAAGCTTTCATAGACGTGTGAAAAATTCTACAAACCAAACGAATATCCTATCATGGCAGTTAACTGAGGCTTTATTTTTTATAGTCAGATTAATTTTTAGAGTACTAAATGGCTTTTGTCATGTCCTCCAAAATACAAAAATGGTGTTACACTTGGAAATAATTCTCTGATAAAAGTTTCACTATCATTATTTTAGTTTAGTTTAGTCATATTTAGTTGTAATTGAAAATGTATATGAATAATTGAACCTTTTACAATTTACAAGACTCTTCCTCCCTAAAGTATACTCTTCTCTCTCATCTATAGTGCCTACCTAAAAGGACGATTCACATAACATAATATTTCAAAGTTTTCAAGAATATAATCAAGTTTAATAAATATTATTAGTGTTATTAATATTTTATAATCAAAATAAACATACATGAATTTCCACACTTATATAATTATTTCAAATTGCCACTTGAGATAAACAGTACCATTATGCAAAATCTTCATGTTGATAAAATATTGGAAATCAAAAAAAATTTTTTTTTTATTTTGCTGAGGAAGATTAGCCCTGAGCTAACATGTGTGCCAAACTTCCTCTATTTTGTATGTGCGTCGCCTGCCACAGCATGGCCGCCAGTGAGTAGTGTAGGTCCACGCCTGGGAACCGAACCCAGGCCACCAAAGTAGAGCACCCCAAACTTAACCAGTAGGCCACAGGGCTGGCCCCCTCAAAAAAGTTTTTAAACCTTGAGATTATACTCATTAAAAGAGGTTTTACAGGGCTGGCCCAGTGGCATACCGGTTAAGTTCACACGCTCTGCTTCAGCAGCCCAGGGTTTCGCAGGTTCGTATCCGGGTGCGGACTGATGCTCTGCTTGTCAAGCCATGCCGTGGCGGCGTCCCATATAAAGTGGAGGAAGACGGGCACGGATGTTAGCCCAGGGCCAGTCTTCCTCAGCAAAAAGAGGAGGATTGGCAACGGATGTTAGCTCAGGGCTGGTCTTCCTCACAAAAAAAAAGGGGTTTCGCATGTTGTTATCTTTGTTACCTAAACTTAACTGAAATTACTTTCACCAGCATGTGTGGAAGATTCTTACTTATTCTTGCAAAGATTCCCTAAGTGAGGTAAATATTAACTATTAATTTGGAAAAATAGTCAATATATAGATACAAAGTATTATAACCCAAATAAACCAAGATAAATGTCTAAACTTCAGATTTTTAGACTTGAAAGCTTATTTATTACCAGTCGTTTACAATGATTCATAGTTATTTGCCATAAGGTGCACTTCAATCTGCAATGAAGAAGCCACAGTTACTTAAAGCCTCAAGGTGGCACATCAGTTAACCCACAACGAATGGCAAATGATATCAAATGTCACAAGGATCGTGTACCACTTTAGTAGAGATGCTTAAAAAAAAACCTTGAACAGCAGTATATTACCATGCTGATGCAGCATGGGTTTGTGACAGCCATGTAGGACCCAGAAAATAACGTCTAAACATCCAAACAAGTGCATTTAGAATGTAATCCTATGTACACTAATTTCTTCAGACAATTGTCCATATTACTCTAAACCAGCAGGACTCAAACTTTTGGCCTCAGGATCCCTTCACCCTCTAAAGATTATGGAGGACCCCAAAGAGTTTTTGTTTATATGGGTTTTATCAATTGATTATTACATTGTGAGAAATTAAAACTGAGGAAATATTTAAATATGTATTAATGTACTGATTTATTTAAAAGTCGTAATAAACTTCTCACACGTTAACATCAGAGGAACTATGCCATCATATCATGTAGCCTCTGGGGGTGCAAGTTAGTACGGACACAGTTGTGCGCTTGCAGACTCCCTGGAGGACAGAACTGCTTTGAAACTGCTGCTCGAAATCTTTCGCTTATCGGTAGGAAAAGTCAAATTTGTCTACCAGGTCAACAAGAAATTGCAGTTTTCAGAAGGGAGAATGAACAGTAGCCAAGCCAGTTCTTAGAGTTTTCACGAACAGCCCAGGCCCAGCGACTACAGTAAGGGCTGTAGCTTCCGACTTGACACACAGCTCAAGTCCGCAGCCTGCACCAGCAGCCGCAGAGCACGGATGTGCTCATAAACGGGAGTGTCTTGTGAAATGCAAATGGCTGTCAGCAACCAGTTAACTGTGACAATGCTCTCAGTTTTAAAAATCAACTTAATGATTTCCTTATGACTGCTGAATTCATTAGAGTTAATTACATATCAATACTGAAATTAGCTTACAAAAGTGATAAATTGTGCTCTGTTCATTTTGTGTTGTTTAAAATATCTTCTGTGTGCTAAAATTCCTAAGGAGAGTTAAAATAGCTCTTGAGCTGGACCTGGAAAAATAGCTAATGAAGAACATTTGTACAATATAGTGCATGTGTGTGTATATATGTGTGTGGCAAAGGTATATTTATTTGGCGTAAATATACATATATATTCACAAATTTCCTTGTCTCCTCAATCTGCCATATTAATTTCCTTTTTTTAACCAAAATCAAAATACGAACATTGTTCTACAACTCAATAAATTCCAACACAAAATTACAAAGATTTTAAACGATTTTTAATGTCTGTATAGTGGAGACTTTGTCCACCATCAGTGTCTCCCCTACGCATTAACAGTACCCTAAATGATCTGATTAATACAATCTGAGTGGGCTCCAAACTGACAAAAAGCCAACAAACATAGCTGAATTAACACTACAAAAGTTAAACTCATTCTAAAACTAGAATGTAAGCAACTCAAGGGGAGAGATCTTTGTCTATTTTTGATGAATCCCAGAGTCTTTGTTTTTGATGAATCCCAGACACTAGTACAGAGGCTAACCCATAGCAGGCATGCACTAAATGGTTATAGAATGAATGCATGGATGAATGAAGGTAAGTGATTACCTTAGCAACATGTACAATCAAAATTAACTACAGTGAGTTATTTTTCCACATTTTCTGATTCAGATAACAGGTTCAGGTTTAACAGTTTGGAAAGCTAGGTATTATGTGGGTCAAATAAAGCAAACCATTTTCTATAAATAACAGCCATCTCCCTAAATCTAGATTGATATTACTCTGAAACACAGAAAGTTACTAAAATTATTCCCCTTCCCTCTGGGAGAATGTAAAATTGATAGTTGCCAAATAAAATATGTTTCTCCTATTTTCAACAGTTCTAATAATCATGAATTGGCCTAAAAGACATTTTTCAGGTTAATGATATGCTGTCATTAAAGGAATGAGCTGTTTAAATCACAGCAGAATAGCATTTACTATTTACAAAAGAGTTTGTTAAAGGCAATATTCAAAGAACAAATTCCCTAAAGCTTGAACAACCTAAGATTTTATTCTCAACCTAGTTTTAATCAGTTTATTTCTACTTTCCAATTTCTGGTAATTTAAAAACATTTCTTCTTCATTCAGTGTTCTCTCCCTTTTTCTTCCACTGGAGCATTTTCGTTGTAAGAGACTGGAGTCAATTCTGGTTAGTCTAAGCCAAAAGATACACTCATTAATATGATACTAGGATAACTCACAGAATTCAAGAAAAATCTGAAAACATACCCAGAAGGGGCAAGAGCAAGGGCAACTGGAGACCTCAAACATGGAGTTCACAGACTAAGAGGATTGCAACGGATCTGACCCAGCTCCCAAAACTTCTAGTCTCTTTATGTCTCAATTCCAAATTTTAAATTCTTGAGAGAAAGAATCTGATTGACCAAAGTTGGATCAGGTAAACCCTCTGGATAAGTCAGTTACAGACAGGAAGTCACTGGGTACCCCCTGCACGTGGTAGAGATTATTCCAGGTAATGGGCAACTCTTCTGAGCTGGACAGTGGACAGCAATCACGTGAGGTGTCTACTACAGGTGTCATCACAGACTTAGCCACATTAGCTCATTTATTTGTTGTAAATTGATGCAACTTTCTTAACTTTTGTTGATTTTCTCATCATTAAGGATCATTCATGGGTTTTTCTGGCAAACATTCAAAAAGTTTTATAAATGAGTAAAATAGCTAAAATCAATAACTAAAAAACAATCATATCCATTTGAGACAACTAAAACAAGGTATGTTTCTAGATTTAAGCTAAAGGTGAGATTAAAGAAAGTTCAGAAAAAATGAATTATCTTTGGTTGAAATAAACATAATTCAAAACGACAAGTTTTAACAAAGAAATGATGATAAAAATTTTAAAGCACTATTTATATCCTTTCTAGATAAAGTAGAATAAATATAATCATTGTTACTAAAATAACATATCCCAAAAGGATATGGAAGGATGAATTGGACAATTTGAAATAGTTTAGCTTATATATGCTTTAGGATCATATTATTCCCCTATACCTAAATCTAAACTGTGCTCACCAAAACAATTTTATGATCATTGAATTAGTTTCTGAAGTATTTCTATCTAGCCGGAAAAGGGATACCCTATAGAAAGAACGAAATTAAGTCATTACTAGCTGTCTCATCATTACCACAGCCATATAAATTTAAATATTGGTATAAATCAAAAACAATAATCCCTGTCCAGTAAATTAGGTTATTGTGAGACCACACCTAGACTAGATCAACTCTTGAGACCATATAATTTAGACTTGAAGAGTTAAGAGTTGTTATTTTGGCAGTTCCAGGACAAACACAAAATTATGGATATAGAATACAGAAGATACGGTGCTCTGTATCACTAAGATGTGTGGTGAGAAAAAAGAGGAAAAGAACATGTACACACGACTAACGGAAATAAACCGGGTTGTGCTCTGAGGTGAGTTAAGTGAGCAGTATGGGAAGACTGGGACAGAAGTGTTTTTAATTCATTAGTCTACTTGTTCCTACAATATTTTGATGATAGATACGTACATACATACATACATTAAAAGACAGACAAACAGACTAACAAGTGACTTCCTTGGCCACAAAGAACTGATCCACACTGATTTCACGGCTAAAGCCAGAACCCCCAGCACAGGTTCAGTCCTGGGAATGAGTAACAATCCAGCCTCCTCCTCACAAATCTTTTACATGTAGTAACTTATTCATCTTTCAACTTTATGGGTTTGTAAATGATAAAGGAAGAAAGTACATTACTGAGACCAAGCTGAAGATTTTTATCTTAAATTTAAGAGTTCTGTAGGGACGAAAGATAGCAAAGGAGCAAGGCTGATCTCAGAGATTTTCAAATTAACCATCTCAAACTGAATTTTTATGACTGGCATTTACATCTTATCTTTCAAAAATAAATTTAGAACTTAGTCTGGTTTGATTTGGAGCTCAGAAACGTCCATGATATTATCTAGACATGTGATTCTGGGCCAAAGTGAAACATTTTAATTTAAAATCTAATCCTTTGTACTAAGTAGGTAGTTCCCAAAAGGCTGTACACAGGCCAGTGAGGCTCTGAAGAAGTTTTCATTAGTCTGCAGTAAAATGAGAAAAATAAGGGCAAAGCAGTAAGTTTTTCATAAAACTAAACATTAAATTTTTATTTCTATCTATAATATTTGTTGTAATTAATTTTTTGGAAAAATATGTTTTTGTACACTAATAACACTATATAATAAGAGCATATTACATACAATTAAGATATAACCTAAATTGTCCACAAATTCAGAAATCAATAAGACAGTTGTATCAGTCTGGGTACATACAATCAGGAGGCAGAAACCACACTGGTTATGTGAAAAGAGAGAATTTAAAATAACAAATTGGTAACCGGAAGAGTGAAAAAAGAACTCGCAGATTTCACAGAGATAGCAACTGCAGGAAGCAGCTCATACCACCCCTAGGGTTGGAGGAACAAGGAAAGAGGTTGTTAAAACTTAGAAACATAGAGGAGGGACCCTGTGGGAACGCAAACTTCTGAGGAGGGGATGCTGCTTGCCTGGTGCTTATACTGGGGGCTGGAGGGATTGCGCATGATGAATCTCTTTCTGCCAGTGTTGGGAAACTTGCAAACCAGTCAGTTAATGCTGTAGGAAACTGCGGCTGACTGGTGAAGTCTTGCTGGGCTAATGCTCACAGGAACAGAAAGAAGCCAGGAAGAAAACCGACAGCAGACAGGATGGAGCAAGTCTCTTTCTCCTTCACTCTCCCAGTCTCCCTCTAATACCCCCACTGGCAGAGGCTAACGGGCAGCCAGGTGACAGAGCAGAAATGGAGTTTACAGAGTCCAAGCCCCAGCTTCACAATATAGAAGGGCTTAAGAGCTTATTAATAATTGGCACAACAATGTTGGTCTTTAATTTGTTTAAAATTTTACTTGTCTATAAAATACAACTCAGTGAGTCATTTTTAGAAACTTTATGAGGATTCCAGTTCTCATCCTATTTCTAATATGATTTATAAGGATAAAGATATTTGGTGCACTTGACTCTCTTCAAAACACTCTCAAATTCACAATCTCATTTGATTCTCACAAAGCAGATGATCTGAAATACCCCTAGACTTCTTTATTGATAATTCCACTTCTCAGAAAATAGAGTGATCAGTAACAAAATTGCTGTTCTGAACCTAATTCTAACAAAGAGGGACTGATGAGAGAAGTGAAGACAGAGACCCTGGGAGAAAGCAAACAGGCCAGCCCTCACCTTTGTATCCAGGCAGTCAGAGGGGATCGCTGGGGCGTTCTAGGGCTGGGTTGCTCTCCGGAATCCATGATACCACTTCAGAACTTTTTTCTAATATCCTTCAGCAATGCCCTCTCCTTTGAAGCTCCCACCATTATATATAACCACCGTTGTCTTCCCATTCTTATCACTCATTACCAGCCTCCAAACCACTCCCCCTTGTTCACTGAGATCTCAAGCATCTGGCTCAGGATTCTCCTTCATGTCCCAAGTCCTATCGTCTTCTGCCTGATTTAATCATATGCATGGAGGATCCATTAAATAGTAACTACACAGTTGTCCGACCTAGATCCCTGCAACAAACTTGGCCTCTACTCCACTTTAGCAATCCTCTCTCAGGAAATATCCAAAACTTTGTCATTACTCCAAATCGCTACATTTCTGGGATCCTGAACTCTGAAACTAAACTCCACCTAATTTCTGTAATCATTTCACTCATCTCAAGCCTTACCTACCAGTGAGCCTACCTCTCAAACCACTTCCCAATCTATCAGCCACTTCCTTTTAATTATGTCTTTCTAATTTAACCAGGAGTTATACTTAGCATTTATTGAGTGCTTACTCCGCCAGCACTATTCTAAGTGCTGTGTGGTTATCATTTAATCCTCACAACACCCCTACAAAGGAGATATTGCTACAGTCTCATAGTCAGTTATTTCTGCCATTTTATAGCCAGGGCTTCAATTTCCTTTGACATTTCACAACACTTGCCTTGCCAGTTGTGGACATATTTTATCCTTTTTGGTTTTCAGACTACCAAAAAAGAAGTCATATAATTATAGAAAAAAACTGCAAAATCAAGTGGATTGGCTCACAATTCTAAGCTAAGACTCCAACACTATTCAGTAGCCCCTGTATGTACCCCAAGTTAGATTCCTTTCCTGTTTTTAGGGAAGAGTTCTAAAGCTTTAACCCTCTATTCAAGCTGCATTTTCTATCCCACCCTACTCCACCCTACCCTACCCTATGCTACCCTATTCTGTTCTATTCTATTACATTCTAATCACCCTGGCTCTCAACCGTGGCCTGACCTTCTACTTCACTGAAAATATAGATACCACTAGGCATAAATTCCCTCTTCTTCACCTCCAAATCTATCTACATGTGCTATTTCTTACTTGCCTCCAGTCTCAAAGGAAGGAGATCATCTTGATTCTATCCCTTATTTCCTACTTCAGAATTTCATTTCATCAGTCTCTCTTCTGTCTTCAATCCTTCAGTTAACAAATATTTGTTGAGAATCTACTATGTTCCAGGCACTGTTCTAGGAACATGGGATACATAAGTGGACAAAACAAAATCCTTGCCCTTGAGTAACTTACATTTTAGCTTCTCTACTGGTTCATTTGTCTTAGATAAGATTTTCTTTAAATTATCAAATTTGCTTCATCTACTCACCTACCCACCTCTCCCAAATTTGTCTGTTTCTACCTCTCTCTCTTCTCTTCATCATTAAATTACTTAAAAGGGTATCCTTTGGGGATAGGGAAACAATATCTTAAGAATGAAATATATGGCAAATAACCCCTAAGCAGAAAGAAATAAGCACTGTGATGCCACCAAATAAAATGCCCATGAGCCACAGAGCTTCACATTGGTCCCTCCTCTTCCTGGGGCTACTTGGTTCTCTGGATGTGGAGGTAGACCAACATTCAGAGGAAGCACCTCCAGAAATGATGTGTGCTCAGGGGATGTGATTCAACACACCCAAACTATAGACACCAGTTGACAGCAACCTTAGCTCACTTTCCCTTTACTACCAAGCAGCTGAAGGTCTGAACAAAGATTATAAGCCATATGTTTCCAGGCTTCCAGCTCAAATTCTAAGTGTACAATTGAGAAAGAACAGGAAGTTAAAATAGAGCAGGAAGTCAAGTCAAGAAGAGTATACCCATAATTCTCTTAGGCAAACAGCAGGCCTCTATAGGTGAATAGTAAATAGTAAAACTTGAATATAAGGCCTGTGCAAAACTATTACAAAATGAATTAAATATGTGATATGAGCAAGACAAATGGAAAATACATTTGTTCAAGACTGCTGGGAAGATGGCAGTGTAGGAGAACTCTAAACTCATCTCCTCCCATGGACAAAACAAATTTACAACTACCCTTGGAAAAATTACTCCTGAGAGAGAACCAGAAACTGGATAAAAAGAACTCCGACAACAAAGGACAGCGCTGACTGAGGTGTAAGAGGCAGAAATTCCCTTCAGGAGAGGAAAAAGCCACATTCTAGCCACAGCACTTCACAGCTAGGAGCAATCTTAAGGTATGAAGCTTTCCCTGGAGGGGCAGGGGATCTGAGGAGGAGAGCTTTGCCATAATAAGCAGCTTTTGAACTCAATACAACCAAGACAAGTGTCACAATACCTGGCTCTGATGGCTATTAAATACAATGGGGAAGACCCCCAGAAAAACTATCAAACATAAGAGAAAGAAAAGCCTGCTCTTAAAGGGCCTATCCACGAATTCAACCATTTTAGAAAGCAACCTAAAATTACCAGAAAGAAAGGTGCATAGTCCTTTGATGAAAAGAGACTCACTGAATAGGCTCTGGGTGCATCTCAATGAGAGGTGAAACCTCTCCAGGGACTGAGACATTGGCAGCAGCCATTATTGTGACCCAGTACAGGTGTGCTGACATAGATGCTGTTAGACACCATTGGAGTTCTTCCCCTGGCCTGTTAGCACAGAGGTCTGCCCCTCCCACTAGAGCACTGATTTAATCCAACTCAACCAGGGCAGGCAGCCCACCTGAGGGACTGGTCTCACCCAACAGCAAGCCCTCAGGCAGCCTGTGGGCCCACATAGGCAAGGTGTGTGGGAACTCTGCAGCAGGGTGAGCGGGTCTGCCTCTGTGGGGCAGGGCAAACACAAGGGGCAGGCCTGCATTAGTGGAGTGTGTGGAGCCTCTGCAGCAGGGCGAGTGGGTCTGCTTCAGTCGGTGGGGCATGTGCACACAGCAGGACTGCATTGACGGGGTGTGTGGGCCTGTGGGCAGTGGTGGTGTCAGCTGTAACAGACTTGTGCTTCTCAAAAAGCCACATAGGGGATTGGCCCCAACTTCCAATACCTGAAACAATTGTGTGCTGCCATGCCTGGGGCCAGCCCCACTCAGCTGCAATCCTGAGAGAGCTGAAGACAGCCTTGCAGGCCAGAGGCCTACAGCAATTATAAGCCCCTGAGCCTAGCAACCAGTCATACTGGGGGCCTACTCACTTAACAGAAAACTGTAGCAGAAATGTGCTATTAGAACTTGCAGCCAACTGTGCTGGGGCTCCCCCAGCCTGATGAAGTGACCAAAGGGATCATAGCAGCCACATGCAGCTGTGCATTACAGCCAGGCAGGGGGACAGCCTAGGCTCCCTGTGCACCTGCAGCAAGAGCAGCCCTGCCACAACAGAAGGACACATGTAGCCCACACAGGGGTCACTCCTGGAACATGTGGAATTGGTGACAAGAGAGAAACACATTGCTGGACCTCATAAGGCAGATCTTACATAAGGCCACCTCTCCAAGATTGGGAGACATAGCTGATCTATCTAATACATAGATATAAGCACAGAGAAAGAGGCAAAATGAGGAGACAAAGGAATATGTTCCAAACAAGAGAAGAGGACAAATCCTCAGAAAAAGAACTAAATGAAACAGAGATAAACAACCTACCTGATAAAGAGTACAAACTAATAGTCATAAGAATGCTCACTGATCTTGGGAGAAGAATGATAAATACAGTGAGAACTTCAACAAAGAATTGGAAAATATAAAAAGAGAACCAATCAGAACTGAAGAATACATTAATGGAAATGAAAAATTCACTAGAGGGAATCAATAGCAGAGTAGATGATATAGAAGAGCAGATCAGCAAGCTGGGTAAAAGACTAGAGGAAACTACTCTAGCTGAACAGAAATAAAAAATTAAAAAGTATGAGGACAGCCTAAGGGACATCTGGGACAATATTAAGCACACTAACATCCATATTATAGGTGTTCCAGAAGGAGAAGAGAGAGACAAAGGGGCAGAGAGTCTATTCAAAGAAATAATAACTGAAAACTTTCCCAACCTAAGGAACGAAACAGACAGCAAGGAACAGAAAGCACAGAGAGCACCAAACAAGATGAACCCAAAGAGCCCCACATCAAGACACATTATAATTAAAATGTCAAGAATTAAAGATAAAGAGAGAATCCTAAAAGCCACAAGAGAAAGGCAACAAGTCACATACAAAGGAAACCCCATAAGGCTATCAGCTGACTTCTCTGAAGAAACCTTACAGGCTAGAATGGAGTGGCATGATGTATTTAAAGTGCTAAAAGGGAAGAACCTACAACCAAGAATACTCTATCCAGTAAGGTTATCATTTAGAATGGATGGAGAGATAAAGAGTTTCCCAGACAAGCAAAAATTAAAGGAGTTTATAACCAAGAAATCAGTCTTACCAGAAATGTTAAAGGGACTTATTTAAGGGGGAAGAAGAAGATAAAAGCGTAATGGATACACATACACAAAAAAGAGGTTAGATATGATATCAAAACATAAAATCTGGGAGGAGGGGAGTAAAGAGTAGAGCTTTTAGAAAGAGGTCAAACTAAAGAGATCATCAACTCAATATAGATTGCTACATACATAGGTTATTATATGTGAACCTCATGGTAATCACAAACCAGAAACCTATAATAAATACACAAAAAACTAAAAGAAAGGAACTCAAACATAATACTAAAGAAAGCCATCAAGCCACAAGGGAAGAGAGCAAGAGAAGAAGAAAGGAACAGGGAAGAGCTACTAAAATACCCAGAAAAAAAGTAACAAAATAGCAGTAAGTACATACTTATCAATAGCTACTTTAAATGTCAATAGACTAAATGCTCAAACCAAAAGGTATAGGGTGACCAATTGGATAAATAAACAAGATGCATATATATGCTGCATACAAGAGACACACTTCAGACCTAAAGACACTCACAAACTGGAAGTAAACAGATAGAAAATGGTACTCCATGCAAATGGCAATGAAGAGAAAGCTGGGGTAGCAAAACTTATATAAGACAAAATAGACTTTAAAACAAAAACAGTAATAAGAGACAAAGAAGGGCACTACATAATGATCAAGGGAACAATCCAACAAGAGGATATGACACTCATAAATGTCTACACACCCAACATAGGAGCACCTAAATATATAAAGCAATTATTAACAGACATAAAAGAAGAAATAGACAGTAACACAATAATAGTAGGGGACTTGAACACTCCACTTACACCAATGGATAAATCATCCAAACAGAAGATGATCAAAAACATTGGCCTTAAGCAACATTTTAGACCAGATGGACTTAGTAGACATATACAGAACATTCCCTCCAAAAACCGAAAAATACACATTCTCTTCAAATGAACTTGGAACATTCTCCAGGATTGATCACATATTAGGCCACAAAACAAGTGTCTATAAATTTAAGAAGATTGAAATAATACCAAGCATCTTTTCTGACCACAAAGGTATGAAACTAGAAATCAACTATAGGAAGAAAATCAGAAAAACCACAAATATGTGGAGATTAAACAAAATGCTACTGAACAACAATTGGGTCAATGAAGAAACAAAGAAGAAATCAAAAAATAACTGGGGACAAATGAAAATACGATATGCCAGAATTTATAGGACACAGCAAAAGTGGTTCTAAGAGGGAAGTCTATAGCAATACAAGCCTATCTCAACAAACAAGAAAAATCTCAAATAAACAATCTAACAGTGCACCTAAAGGAACTGGAAAAGAACAAACAAAGCCCTAAATCAGTAGAAGGAAGGAAATAATAAAAATTAG
Organism: Tapirus indicus; assembly: GCA_031878705.1. Classification (NCBI taxonomy): domain Eukaryota; kingdom Metazoa; phylum Chordata; class Mammalia; order Perissodactyla; family Tapiridae; genus Tapirus; species Tapirus indicus. The sequence continues at coordinate 10,307,806 of CM062918.1, forward strand.
AGCAAAAATAAATGAAATAGAGACTAAAAAAACAATAGAAAAAAAAATCAGTAAAAGCAAGAGCTGGTTCTTTGAAAAGATAAACAAAATTGACAAACCTTTAGCTAGACTCACCAAGAAAAAAAGAGAGAAGGCTCAAATAAGTAAAATCAGAAATGAAAGAGGAGAAATTACAATAGACACCTCAGAAATACAAAAGATTACAAGAGAATACTATGAAAAGCTATATGCCAACAAATTGGACAATCTAGAAGAAATGGATAAATTCTTAGAATCATACACCCTTCCAAAACTGAATCAAGAAGAAATAGAGAATTTTAGTAGACCAATCACCAGTAAGGAGATTGAAACAGTAATCAAAAACCTCCCAAAATATACAAGTCCAGGACCAGATGACTTCCCTGGTAAATTCTACCAAAGATTCAAAGACTTAAAACCTATCCTTCTCAAACTCTTTCAAAAAGTTGAAGAGGAGGGCAAGCTTCCTAACTCATTCTACAAAGCCAACATTACCCTGATACCAAACCAGACAAGAACAGAAAAAAAGAAAATTATATGCCAATATCACTGATGAACATCGATACAAAAATCCTCAACAAAATACTAGCAAATTGAATACATTAAAAAGATCATGCACCATGAGCAAGTGGGATTTATTCCAGGGATGCAGGGATGGTTCAACATCTGCAAATCAATTAACGTGATACACCACATTAATAAAATGAAGAATAAAAATCACATGATCATCTTAATAGATGCCGAGAAAGCATTTGACAAGATACAGCATCCATTTATGATAAAAACTCTGAATAAAATGGGCATAGAAGGAAAGTACCTCAATATAATAAAGTCCAAATATGACACACCCACAGCTAATATCATCCTCAATGGTGAAAAACTGAAAGCTATCCCTCTAAGAACAGGAACCAGACAAGGATGCCCACTCTCACCACTCCTATTTAACATAGTATTGTAAGTCCTGGCCAGAGCAATCAGGCAAGAAAAAGAAACAAAAGGGATCCAAATCGGAAAGGAAGAAGTGAAACTGTCACTATTTGCAGATGACATGATTTTATATCTAGAAAACCCTAAAGAATCCACCAAAAACTTCTAGAAATAATAAATGAATATGATAAAGTTGCAGGATACAAAATCATTATACAAAAATCAGTTGCATTCTATACACTAACAATGAAGCAGCAGAAAGAGAAATTAAGACTACAATCCCATTTACAATTGCAACACAAAGAATAAAACACCTAGGAATAAACTTAACCAAAGAGGTGAAAAATCTGTACACTAAAAACTATAAAACATTGTTGAAAGAAATTGAAGAAGACACAAAGAAATAGAAAGATATTCTGTGCTCTTGGATTGGAAGAATTAACATAGTTAAAATGTCCATACTTCCTAAAGCAATCTATAGATTCAATGCAATCCCTATCAAAATTCCAACAACATTTTTCACAGAAATAGAACAAAGAATCCTAAAATTTATATGGAACAACAAAAGGACCCAAATAGCTAAAGGAATCCTGAGAAAAAAAGAACAAAGCTGGAGGCATCACAATCCCTGATTTCAAAATATACTACAAAGCTATTGTAACCAAAACAGCATGGTACTAGCACAAAAACAGACACAAAGATCAATGGAACAGAATCAAGAGCCCAAAAATAAACCCACATGTCTATGGACAGCTAATTTTCGACAAGGGAGACCAGAACATACAATAGAGAAAGGAAAGTCTCTTCAATAAATGGTGTTGGGAGAACCGGACAACCACATGCAAAAAAATGAAAGGAGACCATTATCTTACACCATCCACAAAAATTAACTCAAAGTGTATTAAAGACTTGACTGTAAGTCCCAAAACCATGAAACTTCTAGAAGAAAACATAGGCAGTACACTCTTCGACATTGGTCTTAGCAACATATTCTCAAGTTCTGTATCTGACTGGGCAAGGGAAACAATAGAAAAAATAAACAAATGTGACTATATCAAACTAAAAACTTCTGCACAGCAAAGGAAACCATCAACAAAACAAAAAGACAACCTAACAATTGGGAGAAGATATTTGCAAATCGTATATCTGATAAGGGGTTAATCTCCAAAATATATAAAGAACTCATACATCTCAACAACAAAAACCTAATAACCCAATTAAAAAATGAGCAAAAGACCTGAACAGACATTTCTTCAAAGAAGATATAAAGATGGTCAACAGGCACATGAAAAGATGCTCGACATCATTAACTATCAGGGAAATGCCAATCAAAACTACAATGAAATAACATCTCACACCCGTCAGAATGGCTATAATTAACAACACAGGAAACAAAAATTTTTGGAGAGGATGTGGAGAGAAGGTAACTCTCATACCCTGCTGGTGGGAGTGCAAACTGGTGCAGCCACTATGGAAAACAGTAGGGAGATTCCTCAAAAAATTAAGAATAGAACTACCGTATGATCCAGCTATTCCACTGCTGGGTATTTATCCAAAGGACATGAAAACACCAATGCATAAAGATACATGCACCCCTGTGTTCATTGCAGCATTGTTCACAATAGCCAAGACTTGGAAGCAACCTAAGTGCCCATCAAGGGATGAACGGATAAAGAAGACATGGTATATATACACAATGGAATACTACTCAGCCATAAGATACAATGAAATCCAGCCATTTCTAACAACATGGATGGACATTGAGGGTATTATGCTAAGTGAAATAAGTCAGAGGGAGAAGGTCAAAAACTCTATGATCTCACTCATAAGTAGAAGATTAAAACAACAAACACATAGAGACAGAGATTGGATTGGTGGTTACCAGAAGGGTGGGGGGAGGGAGGAGGGCAAAGGGATGATTAGGCACATGTGGGTGGAGATGCATTGTAATTAGTATTTGGGTGGTGAACATGATGTAATCTATGCAGAAATAGAAGTATAATGATCTACACTGAAATTTATACAATGTTATAAACCAATGTTACCACAATAAAAAAATAAGTAAATAAGTTTAAAAAATAAATGTAAAACAAACCCTTCCCAGTGGAGACCATTCCTTCTCCCATCTTCCCATGCAGCTCGTGGGAGAAAAACAAACTTTTTGCATGCTCCTTATTCCCCGCTGCCTCTAACTAGGTACCGACCCAATACCAACTCTTGGCAACTGAGCCTCTTGGGAGTTCTATACCAATCACTTATATCATCCTATTTCCAGCATCTAGCAAGACAGTCTTCTCTTTTTTCTCTTCTTTTACCATGGTGATTCAGTCCTCTACTCCATATTCAGGTACTACAGCTCCCATGATGGTAAACTCTCCCAACACAGTTCCTCAGCCACTACAATTCTGATAACCTCTTCTCCTCTTTAGTCACCCACCTGCACAACCACATCTTTGACCTTATCATCCTGGAGTTTTTCTTTTTTTTAAATTTGACCTTGCTGACTACAAGTTCCCCTGCTTTACCTCTTATACTTCTTAACTCCTAATTGTTCTTACTCTGTACTCTAATTATAACCTCTAGTTCTTCTATCACTTACTATTCTTTTAGCCAATCACCCCTTTTTGACACACGTCCTTTACTTATTAAGTGCTCCCTTTTATCAGGCAATGCTAGGTGTTGAGGATGAATATAATAACATGAATATAATATGCCCCGAACTCAAAAATTCATAATATAGTAATCAAAATAATCACAAATTGCTGAGTGCACACAATAACAGAAACATATATACTGTAATGAAGTGGCTTAAAGGCGTGTGTAAATAACTGTCTTGGAAGGGAGAGAGTAGAGAAAAGCCTCACAGAGAAAGTGGCACCTGAGCAGAATTTTGAAGGATAGCTACAAGTTTTCCATGCTTAACAGGAAGGAGGTAGGAGGCTGACTGCTGGGAGAGGACAGCAAGCAGGCATGTACAAAGGAAAGTATGTCCTCCAATCCCACCCCCTTGCCTCTATTAAACCTTCTCTCTTAGATGTCTCCTCTGCTCTTGGCAGTACATGACATCGTTGATTCCTCATTCTTGACTTCTCCCCACCATCTGGCTTTTTTCCTGGTTTTCCTTCTACCTCTTTGACTGCTTATTCTCTAACTCCTCTTCCTATTCCTTGAATGTAAAATGTTACAAAGACTGTCATTAGCTTTCTTTTCTCTCTATATACTGCCCTTATCAAATCTCATCCAACTCCACGATTCATGAATTACTTTTATGTCAGCAGTTATCAACCCTGGTTGTACATTAGAATAATCCAGAGAGATTTACAAAACAGACAAATGCCAGGGCTCCACCCTACACTAATTAAATCAGCACCTCTGACAGACTGATTAAATCAAAATGTTTAACCTTGGCCAATTAAATCTGAATCATTGAATATATCAATTAAATCAGAATCTCTGAATATATCAATTACATCAGAATCTCTGAGGATGGTCATGTATATTTCAAAGCTCTCCAGGTGATTATAATATGCAACTATACTGAGAACTACTGCTCTATGTAGATGAATTTAAAATTTATCCTTCTAGTTATGACTTCTCTTCTAATCTCTTGATCCACATTTCCAAATTTTTTGGACATTTCTCCTGGATCGCACCATTATTTCAGCTTGAAAACTCCAAAACTGAACTCATTACTTTCCCATGTAAACACATTCTTCTTCCCCTCTGCACATTTATTAATGGAACCATCTTTTTCATCATTCAGGATGGACACCTCAAACTAATCTGACCCTTCTCTCTTCCTTGCTATCAATATAGAGTTAGTTGCTAAGAACTACTGAGCCCAGCTATCCCTATTTACCCCTCATATCCAGTTCCTTTCACTCCTACTGTCACCAAGTTAGACTGATCCTTTGCCTCTTCTCAACAGTCAGCCTCCAATCTAATTTGACCTCTAGTCCTCCCAACTCCAGATCACCCAAAAATTTCATCTTCATACAACAAAGCTCTCTTGTGACCCCACTGCTCAAAGACCTTTGGGGTTCCTTACTACCTACAGAATGAAATCCAAAAGACTTAGTCTGGCATTCAAAGCCTTTCCAGCCATATTTTGCTATGTTCCATTTTATTTGCTGTTCATTCTAACCAAACTGGAATACATACTACTGATTAACACATGCTTGGAATGTTCTACATCCATGGCTATGGATGGCCCTTCCTGCCTTTTCTGAACATTCAAAAATAATTTACCCTTTAAAGCCTGATTTAAGTTAGACTTCTTCCTGAATTCCTCTGATAGAAGAAATCTGCCCCCAACTAATTCCAAAAGTATTTTATCTATGCTCCGTTATGACATTTACTTCCTACCTTGTATAATTTTGTATACACTTTATCTCTGGTAGACTAATGCTGTCTTTGCGTATAAGATTTATGTATGATCCTAGCATAGTGCCTTGCTGATACTCATATGTTTCTTTTAAATTAATTAGTGAGGAAACCAGGAGAAGCAGTATAGCATGATTAGTAAGAGGTCATATTTTAGACTTCAGAGTCAAACATACTTAGGTTCAAATCCCAACTCCACCACATCCTTTTTGTGTGATCTAACTTTGAGCAAGTAACTTTTCCTAGCACCAGATTCCCAATCTGTAAAAGTGTCTATGATTAGAGTGCCTAACTACCTAACTAATTAGGTAGTTATAAGACTTAAATGAGATGATTCATCTAAAAAGGTAATCACCATGACTACATTTAAGTTCTTAACAAATGTGAGATATTTCTCCCATTTTTTTCAGCTTTATTGAGGTATAATTGACAAAATTGTAAGACAAAGTGTAAAATGTGATGGTTTGGTATACATATACATTATGAAAGGAGTTCCCCCATCAAGTTAATTAACACCTTCATCACCTCACATAACTGTCATTTTCTTTTATGGAGAGAACATCAAAGATCTACTCTCTTAGCAACTTTCAAGTATATAATACCATATTGTTAACACCATGCTTTACATTGGATCCTCAGAAGTTACTCATCTTCTGACTGGAAGTTTCTACACTGACCAACATCTCCCCATTTGCCCCATCCCCCAGCCCCTGGCAACAACCATTCTACTATTTCTATGAGTTTGGTTTTTTTAGATTCCACACATAAGTGATACCATGCAGTATTTGTCCTTTTCTGTCACACTTAAGTCATTTAGCATATGCCCTCAAGGTCCATCCATGTTGTTGCAAATGGCAGGATTCCTTCTTTCTCATGGCTGAATAATACATATATATGTATATATAATAGCCTATTATTATATATAGTATTTATATAATATTACATATACTACATTTTATATGTATAAAACATTTATTTTATATATATATAACATATCTATTTTCTTTATCTATTCATCTGTTGACAAACACTTAGGTTGTCTCCGTATCTTGCCTATTGTGAATAATGCTGCAATGAACATGGGAGTGTAGATATCTCTTCAAGTTCCAGATTTCACTTCCCTTGGATATATATCCAGAAGTGGGATTACTGGATCATATGGTAGTTCTATTTTTAATTTTTTGAGGAACCTCCACACTGTTTTCGATAGAACTATACCAGTTTACATTCTCACCAACAGTGCACAAGGGTTTACTCTTTTCCACGTCTTCATCAGCATTTGTTATCTCATCTTTTTGATAATAGACATCCTAACAGATGTGAGGTGATATCTCACTGTGGCGTTGATTTGCATTTCCCTGATGATTAGTGATGTTGAGCATCTTTTCATGTGCCTGTTGGCCCTCTGTATATCTTCTTTGGAGAAATGTCTATTCAGGTCCTTTGCCCATTTTTGTTTTTGTTTTTCTATTGAGTTATATGAGTTTTTGTTACTTGGGATAAGTACCTCTTCTCAGATACGTGGTTTGTAAATGTTTTCTCCCATTCCATAGGTTACCGTCTCATTTTGTTGATAATTTCCTTTGCTGTGTAGAAACTTTTAGCTTGATGTAGTCCCACTTGTTTATTTTTTGGTTTTTTGCCTTTTCTCTTGGTATCTACTTCAAAAAATCATTGCCAAGACAATGTCAAGGAGTTTACCTGCTATATTTTCTAGAAGTTTTATGATTTCAGGTCTTATGTTCAAGTCTTTAATCCATTTTGAGTTGATTGTTGTGTATGCTGTAATATAGGGATCCAGTTTCATTCTTCTCCATGTGGATATCCAGTACTCTCAATGTTTATTAAAAAGACTATCCCTACCCCACTGTATATTCTTGGCTCCTTTGTCAAAAATTAACTGACCATATATGTGTGGGTTTATTTCTGGGCTCTCTGTTCTATTCCATTGATCTATGTGTCTGTTTTTATACCAATACCATACTGTTTTGATTACTATAGATTTGTAATACTCTTTGAAGTCAGGAAATATGATGCCTCCAGCTTTGTTCTTATTACTCAAGATCGCTTTCACTTTTTGGAGTCTTCTATGGTTCCACATAACTTTTAGAACTGTTTGTTCTATTTCTGTGAAAAATATCATTGGAATTTTGATAGAGATTGCACTGGGCATTCTAATAATATTAATTCTTCCAATCCATGAACATGGAATATCTTTCCATTTATTTGTGTCTTCATCTCTATCATCAATGTCTTATAGTTTTCAGTGTACAGATCTTTCACCTCCTTAGTTAAATTTATTTCTAGTATTTTATTGTTTTTTGATGCAATTGTAAATGGAATTGTTTTCTTAATTTCTCTTTCTGATAGTTTGTTGTTAGTGTATAGAAAAGCAACTGATTTTTGCATATTGATTCTACATCCTGCAACTTTACTGAATTCGTTTATTAGTTCTAACAATTTTATAGTGTAGTCTTGATGGTTTTCTATACATAACATCATGTCATCTGCAAAAAGAAACTATTTTATTTATTCCTTTTTGATTTAGAGTCTTTTATTTCTCTTTCTTGTCTAAATGCTCTGGCTACAACTTCCAGTACTGTGTTGAATAAAAGTGGCAAGAGTGAGCATCCTTGTCTTTTCCCTAACCTTAGAGGAAAAGTTTTTAGCTTTTCACCATTGAGTATGATGTCTACTGTGAGCTTCTTATATATGGCCTTTATTATGTTGTGGTACATTCCTTCTGTACCCACTTTGTTGACAGTTTTTATAATGTAAGGATGTTGAACTTTGCCAAATGCTTTTTCTGCACCTATTAAGATAATCATATGATTTTTATCCTTCATTTTGTAATGTGGTATATGACATTGATTGATTTGTGGATGGAGAACCATCACTGCATCTATGAAATAACCCCCACTTGATCATGGTGTGTGATCCTTGAAAGTATTATTGAATTTTGTTTGCTAACATTTTGTTTGCTAACATTTTTTCATCTATATTCATCGGGAATAATGGCCTATAATTTTCTTTTCTCGTAGTGTCCTTGTCTGGCTCTGGTATCAGGCTAACACTGGCCTATTGAAATGAGTTTGGAACTGTCCCTTCCTCTTCTATTTTTTGGAAGAATTTGAGAAGGATAAGTACTAATTTTTCTTTAAAAGTTTGGTAGAGGGCTGGCCCAGTGGCACAGCAGTTTAATTCACGCTTGGCAGCCCAGGATTCGCGGGTTCAGATCCCGGGTGCCCGCTGATGCACTGCTTGTCAGCCAGGCTGCGGCGGCGTCCCATATAAAGTAGAGGAAGATGGGCATGGATGTTAGCCCAGGGCCAGTCTTCCTCAGCAAAAAGAGGAGGATTAGCAATGGATGTTAGCTCAGGGCTGGTCCTAAGTTTGGTAGAATTCACCAGTGAAGAGATCTGGTCCTGGACTTTTGTTTGGTGAGAGGTTTTTGATAACTGCCTCAATTTCCTTACTAGTAATTGTTCTGTTCAGATTTTCCATTTCTTCATGATTCATCTTGGTAGGTTGTATGTTTCCAGAAATTTATCCATTTCTTTTAAGTTGTACAATTTGCTGGTGTATAATTGTTCATCATGTTCTCTTATGATCCTTTGTATTACTGTAGTATCAGTTGTAACGTCCCCTCTGTCATTTCTGGTTTTATTTGAGTCTTCTTCTCTTTTTTAATTGACGAGTCTAACTAAAGTTTTGTCTGTTTACCTTTTCAAAACACCAGCTCTTAGTTACATTGTTCTTTTCTATTGTATTTTTAGTCTCTAGTTCATATATTTCCACTCTGATCTTTGTTGTTTCCTTCCTTCTACTAACTTTAGGCCAGTTTGTTCTTCTTTTTCTAGTTCCTTGAGGTGTAAAGTTAGGTTGTTTATTTGAGATCTTTCTTTTTTTCTTAATGTAGGCACTTCTCACTATAAACTTCTCTCTTAGAACTGCTTTTGCTGCATCCCTTAAGTTTTGTCTTAAGGTATTTTTTTATTTCTCCTTTGATTTCTTCTTTGACCCATTTGTTGATCAGAATCATGTTGTAATATCCAAATATTTGTGAATTTTCCAATTTTCTTCTTGTAATTGATTACTATTTTCATACCACTGTGGTCAAAAAGGATGCTTGATATTTCATTCTTCTTAAATTTATTAAGACTTGTTTTGTGGCCTAAAATATGATCTATCCTGGAGAATGTTCCATGTGCACTTGAGAAGAATGTATATTCTGTTGCTTTTGGATGGAATTTTCTGTATATATCTGTTAGGTGCATCTGGTCTAACATGTAATTTAAGTTCAATGTTTCCTTATTGATTTTCTGTCTGGATGATTTATCCATTGTTGAAAGTGAGATATTGAAGTCCCCTTCTATTATTGTATTGCTGTCTCTTTCTTCAGATCTATTAATATTTGCCTAACATATTTAGGTACTCCTATATTGGGTGCTTAGTATTTATGCATGTTATATCCTCTTGACGAATTGACTGCTTCATCATTACATAAGACCTTCTTTTTGTTTGGTTAGTCTTTGGCTTAAACCCTATTTTCTCTGATATAACTACCCTTGCTTTCTTTTGGTTTCCATTTGAATGGAATATCTTTTTCCATCCCTTCACTTTTAGTCTATGTGTGTTCTTAAAGCTGAAGTGAGTCTCCTGTAGGCAGCATATAGTTGGATCCTTTTTTATCCATTCAGCCACTGTATGTCTTTTGATTAGAGAATTTAGTCCATTTACATTTAAAGTAATTATTGGTAGGTGTAGACTTACTATTGCCATTTTGTTGTTTTGTAATTTTTTTGGTCCTTCCTTCCTCTCTTGCTCTCTTTTTTGTGATTTGATGATTTTTTGGAGTGGTATACTTTGATTCCTTTCTCTTTTCTTTTATGTATCTACTATAGGTTTTTACTTTGTGGTTACATAAAACATAAAACTTCTTATAACAGTCTATTTTAAGCTGATAACTTCAGATGCATACAAAAGCTCTACATTTTTATGCATCCCCCCATTTGTTTTTGATATCACAATTTACATCTTTTTATATCATGTATCCATTAATAAATTATTGAAGTTATAGTTACTTTTAATACTTTTGTCTTTTTACCTCCATACTAGAGTTATAAGTGACTTACCCACCACCGTGATAATGTTAGAGTATTCTGAATTTAACTATTTACCTTTACCTTATATATATATACCTTATATATTTACCTTTACCAGCAAGTTTTATATTTTCATATATTCTCATGTTATTAATTAGCAACCTTTTATTTCAGATTGAAAAAGTCATCCCTTTAACATTTCTTGTAAGGCTGGTCTATTGGTAATGAATTTCTTCAGCTTTTGTTTGTCTGAAAAACTCTTCATCTCTCCTTCAATTCTGAAGGACAACTTTGCCAGGTAGAGCATTCCTAGTTGGCAGTTTTTTCTTCCGGCACTTTGAATGTATCATCCCATTTCCTTCTGGCCTGCAAAGTTTCTGCTGACAAGCCCACTCATGGTCTTATGGGGAGGGTTCCCTTGTATGTAACAAGTTGCTTTTCTCTTGCTGCTTTTTGGATTCTCTCCTTATTTTTAACTTTTGACAACTTAGTTATAATATGTATGGGTGTGTGGACCTTTATTTATCTTATTTGGTACTTCCAGGGCTTCCTGGATAAGGATGTCTGTTTCTCTCCCCAGGTGAGGGAAGTTTTTATCCAAGATTTCTTTGAATAAGCTTGTGCTCTTTTCTCTCTCTCTTCTCCTTTTGGGACCTCTTTAATGCATACATTGGTCCACTTGATGGTGTCCCATAAGTCCCATAAGTTATCTTTACTCTTTTTCATTCTTTTTTCTTTTTGTTTCTCTGATTGGTTGATTTCCACTGCCCTGTCTTTGAGTTCACTGACCCTTTCTTCTGTTTGATCTAGTCTGTTGTTGGCCTCATCTGTTGAATTTTTCAATTTGGTTATTTTCTTGTTCAGCTCTGTGATTTCCATTTGGTAATTTTTTATCTTCTATATGTTTGTTGAAATCCTCACTCCTTCATGCATTGCTCTCCTGACCTCAGTGGGCATCTTTATGACCATCATTTTGAACTCTCTATCATGTAAATCACTTACTTCCATTTCATTAAGATCTGTTTCTGGAGATTTTTCTTGTTTTCTTTGAAACATATTCCTGTGTTTCTTCCTTTTCACTGACTCTGTGTTGGTTTCTGTGCATTAGACAAAACTGCCACTTCTCCCAGTTTGACAGAGTGGTCTTGTGTAGGAGATGAACCTTGTCAATCAGCTCAGCCCAAGCTCCTGGGCCTCTCAAACCTTTGTCATTGCCAAGTCACCTTCTTTGTCTTTAGTGGCTCCCAGTAGGTGAGGGTGTGCCAAGCCCCATTTGTGTCTCAAAGGGGAGGGTTGCAGTAAGCACCTAGATGCAGGCTGATCACAACCTGAACCCTCATGCAACAACTGGAAAGGTATGTAGTTAAGCCCCTTCCAGGAAGAAACTGAGTAATGGCCATTTTGCCTGCTCCTTTTGCACTGAACCCAGGTATATAGCCACAGATGGGTGTTCCTGCACCATTTAAAAACTGCTTCTTTGTTTGCTATAGTCCTATGGGACTCATGAACACAAGCCCTGTTAACTAACAGAGCTAGGTGGTGGGGTCCTGTCCCTCAGGCTGCAGCCACAAAAGCTGGGGCCCCATACATGTGTTCAAGCTCCTTCCAGGGAGATACTGGCAACTAGATTTTATTGTTGTAGCAAGCCAGAAGAACATAGTGGAAATATCCAACAGCTTCCTTGATCTTCAAGGGGTACCACAGCCAGCCCCTAGATATGTGCTAAATTAGAAGGCAGACCCTTAGGCAAAAGCTTGTAAAGTATGCAACCAGACCTCTTTCAGAAAAAGACTGGGAGATGAGCATTTTTACCTGCTCCCTCTATGCTGAGCCCTGAGGGTATAGCTGCAGCAAGTGCTCACAGGCTCGTGCCCATTAGGAACTGCTTCTTTGTTTTATGGTCCTGTGGGACTTGTGAATGCAAAATCAGAGCCAAGTGAGCTGGGGGCCTGTTCCTCAGGTCATAGCTACAAAAGCTGAGGTGCCAGATGTGCATACAAGCTCCTTCCAGGGAGATACTGGTGATCCGGCTTTATTGTTGGAGCAAGCCAGAGGGAGAAGACAGGAGATGTGCCCACCATCTCTTTCAGGCTCTGGGGAAGATCAAAGTCAACCCCTGGATGCATGCTAAAATTAGAAGCTAGATCCTCAGGCAGCAGCTTGTGAAGTATGCAGTCACACCCCTTTCAGGGAAAGACTAGGAGAAGGGCGTTTTGCCTGGTCCCTCTGCTCTGAGCCCTGGGAAGATAGCCACATCGAGTGCTTGCACACCCATTAAGAACTGCTTCTTTGTATGCTATAGTCTTGTGGGTCTTGTGGACACAAGCCCTGTTGGCTTTCAGAGCTATGTGTCTTGGGGACCCATCCCTCAGGTGGGAGTCAAAAGTTGAGGTGCCACACACAAAGTCCAAATTCTGTGCTCCTCAGAGAGAAGCTGGGAGTTTGGGGTTCCCTCTCAATTGATAAATAAAATGGCAAGCAACAGGATATATCAGAGTATATGAGGAAGCCATTTGGTGTAAAACTAACTCAGCCTGACCTTGTTTTTCCAAAAGGGCCTGGCTGGCCTTTGAACATTCATTGTATTTCTGCTTTGAACATTTACCATGTCCCAGAGACAAGAACAAATGCCCTTAAGGATGCAACTTCCCCCACATTGGCATTTCCTTAAGGATAAGCATTCCTCCCTAGGCTAGGATTTGATTGTTGTGCTCATCCTGTGACCACCCAGCTTGAGACAGCAGACCTGCTACCTGTGGTGTCCATCAAAGGCTCTGTTGACAGGGCAATCTTGTGACTATCATAAAAAGGACATTGCATTCATACGTGACCTTTGATGGTATATAACCACTCTGTACACCCCACTTCTTTGGTGCCTTTCCTTCCTTGAGGAAGGAAAGCCCCGGGCTATATGGTCCTCAAATTTGGCTCATAATAAACTCACCCCAATTTTGATTTATAGATTGGCTATGGATTATTTGCACTGACATTTCTTGGCATAGTCACGGCAGGATTTCAGAGAAACCCACTGGAGACCACCTGGAATCTACACTGAACTGGCATTTGGTACCAAAAGGGGCACATTGAGCCCCCCTGGATCACTGCATTCTTCAGGTGACACTGGTGAGTTCTCCTGAAACCCAGACCTCCTTATTTTAAGTCCATGGCCCAAGTTTATTTGAGCTGGTTCAAGCCTTAAGACTAGGTTCTTAAGGGGGTACCAGTACACACCCTAGGTCAGAGTAACCTAGGGGGGATTCCTAGGAAAAAGAATCCTAGGGGGAATTTCCTAGGCCAGGGGAGTGAATGGGGCAGGCTGACCTTTTAATTTGGCTTTAAATTGGAAGTAATCTCATTTATAAAGTCTGAACAAACTGCTTGATAGAGAAATGAGAGACTGAACATATTCACCTCTGAAGCCACTACATTGTCCTTGGATATTGTTCAGACTTTAGAGCAAAACAAAACTAAAAGAAAAGCGGGAAATTGAGCTTCTAAAAGCCTGACCAGTTCCCGACAGGGTGGCCTCCCCCTCCGAACTCTGGTTGGCTTTATGCTGAGATTTGCGCAAGCTCTTAAAAAAAAGGGGAAACCGAAAGGGAGAAAAAAAATGGGAAAAAGAAAACCTTTTGCAGACACAAACTGCTAAAATTTTTAAAACAGACCGTAAAATCTTGTTGCATCTGTCCGTTGTTTATGTGTGTGTGTCTATATGTTACACGTGTGATTTTTTTACCTCCAGATGGTATGGCTAAAATTAAGAGCTCTGTTTAATTGGCTTAAAGTAAGTGCTTACATAAATTCTAAATGTAATAGAAATTAACCCAAATGTCTTTCAAGTTAATGTGATATGAAATAATCTTTGGCAAATAAAAGCTTATTTAAGTTTGTTGGCTTGATTAAAATAGGCTCATCCTCAGTTACGCAGGCTTTATTGGTTAAACAAGCTGATATCTCTTCCACAAAACTGGTCAACAAAAATAATAATTTAAATGATAGTTAATTTTGTCTAATGTCTCATGAAGTTTTTGTGGGTAATTGGTTAGAAACAAATGATTTAGATAAATGAAAATGGGTAAGAGTTTTTGGTTACAATAATTATGTTTTATGGCCTGTATACTTGGACAGAAAAACAGCTTCCAAATTCCTTTTGGTAACCTAAAACTTTAGAGTTTTGCTAAATTAAGTTAATGATAAAAATTTGTTGAGTATCTGGGTCATTTTCAAATAAGATAAAATACTGAAACATTATTGCTAAACATATCTAAGTTTATCTGCTTTTGGCTTCTTACTATGGAAAAACTAAAAGGTGTTTTGCGTCTATTGGTAAACACGTCATATTTTATAAAGATTATACTATAAAGTAACATGTTTCTAAAATTATAAGAAGCATTTATAAATTTGCCAAGCCACAAAACACTAATGTAAAAGAGAGCTTGTAATTGCTTACTTTTTACTTAAAAATTAAGCTTTCTAAGGGTTAAAAATTCTAATTAGTATATGTGATTAAAGCTACTAAATATTAAGGAAAACATGTCTGTATTCAAGAAAAGATGAATGTTCCTAGTTTAAAAAAAAGGTATTAAGAATGAAAATATTTTTGCTTGCTTTGTTAAGAAAGATAAATTTGTCCTAAAGTACTAGAAGGAAAAAAAGGAAGGCATGGGTCAAATTCTGAATGTACAAATTAAGTGCCAGAAAGTTTGTGAAACTAAAATCTGAGGAATTTTATCCATGGTCAAGTTGGCTAAGATTAAAATAAATCCAATTAAATAAGTGAGTTTTAATGTGAAAAAGTAAATTGGTACAAAATTAAAATTTGGTTTTCTCTTTCTCTTAAAAGGATAATTTTCTCAAACTTGATAAAAAGGTTATTATAATATAAAAGGTTTTTTACCTTTGAGTAAGTTTACCTAAAAGACTGAGGTCTCTCTATTAAGGCTTCTTTACTGTTTAAATGCTCTGTTGCCCTTGGCTGTTTGATTAAATGGATAACTGAGCATTGCTCCTGGCAGTGAGCATTGTTTCATGGTGACAAGATCAGCAACTCCCTGATCTTATCTGATCAAGTGTTTTAAAACCTTTTGATATTTTTGACAAGCTCCCCCAAATTCCTATCTTAAATAAAGTCTTCTGATTTTTTTCTTTGAGAATTTCCAAAGGGCCCTGGGACTTCTCCAAGAAATTTATTCTCTCTTCCTATAAAGAGGGAGATACTAATTAGGCTTGCTTGGTATGCTAAATTGTATGGGAAGCATTGTCAGGTAATTAATAAACCTTTTTAGGTTAAATTGTGTAGGTAAATATTGTTCACTGTTTTTGCTTCCAACATCTAAGAGGAAAAGACCATGACTGCATTCCATAATCTAATTTGGTTTACACATGGGTCTTACTTACATGATAAGCAAGACATTATCAAGCTGGATATGCTCTCCAGCCTCAAGAATGCCTGCTACTTCCTATTAACTCATACCTCAAAGGGTATGACGGTTGGATTTTGTCCAAGTGCCACCATCTCAAGGATATAAATATCTTGTAATGATTTGTGTGTTCTCACATTGGGTTGAGGCCTTTCCTCACAGAAGAGCAGTGGCTTTAGGCAAATTATTATTGGAGAAAATAATTCCTGTTTGGGGAATTCCTATTGAGTTACATAGTGACCACGGAACTCATTTTTCCAGACAAATAATTAAATCTATTTGTAATATTTGGCCAATAATGCAGCATTTCTACTGTGCTTACCATCCGCAATCCTCAGGATTGGTGGAAAGAACTAATGGCACAATCAAAACTCAACTGGCAAAGGTTTCAGAAGCATTTAATCTCTCATGGCCAAAAGTTCTTCCACTAGTGCTCCTCGATCTTAAATCTACACCTTTTGGTAAAAATATATGTCTCCTTCCGAGATAATAACTGGATGGCCAATGTATGCAATTAGACAAAGAAATGTATGAACCAACTTTGCTTAAAAATACCTTAATTATTGTCAAGGTCTCATTGAGACACTTTATATATATAAAATAAAGGAGAAGTTGGTAGCTGATTCTTTCCACAGAGAGCTCCCAGACCTTAAGGAATATAACCTGGAAAATTTATTCATCAGAAGAGGCATCAAATAAGACTCTGCAGCCCTGTTGGAAAGGACTATACCAGGTACTTTTAACCAATTCATGCGCTGCAAAATCAAAAGACAGACTCACGGCTTCACATTTCTCGTTTAAAAGGAGGCTTCTCTACCTGAGTGGTTTTAGTTCCTATTTCTGATACCTGACTTCAACTGGCCAATACAAATATCTCCAAACCAGGATGAGAGGAAGACGGCATCTGTTGTAGACAGCTGTCCCAAGACTCCTGGACCAGGCCTGTATTCCTAACCTTCTATCTCCTCATTTAAACTTTTCTTATGCTTAAACCGTATACCTATTTTATAATTGTTCCATTTAAGGTTTTCAAAAGACTATCATACTTAAAGAAAGTGATTGATTTGGAACAGACTGGTCTTAAAGGCCAGGCATTTATTGGGCGGCTCCTAATGGAACCCAGTGGTTATGTGGAACAAATTGCTGGCCTTGGCTACTGCCTGGATGGCTAAAACACTGCACCCTGAGCTTCCCTAGGATGCAGGGGAGGATTCATTGAGCTAACACCTGTTGCCAATCTCCCTCTCTTTAAAGCCAAATAGGCTCATTCAGTGTTCCACTGGTATGTCCACCAAGCAACTTGCTATATTTGTTCCTCCCTTGGGGCTAGAAGATGCCATATCACATAGAGAGGCTCTGACTAAATTTACTCAACAAGCCCTTAATGCTAGTCAAGCAGGAATAGCTTTATTAAATACTGAAATGTCTTTAATGAGAAAGGTTTTTCTTCAAAATAGAATGGCCTTAGATATTCTTACAGCATCCCAAGGTGGCACATGTGCAATCATGCAAACTGAGTGCTGTCTTTATACCTGATGAGTCTTCCAATATGTCATCTCTGCTAAAGTACATGGGAAATGAGGTAAATGCCTTAAGTGATCCTACACCCGATCTTGATTTGTTTGGTTGGCTCCCTTCTGGTATCAGTTCCCATTTTGATCTGGATTCCAATTCCTATTTCTATTACTTCTTGGAATTCTTGTACTGATCATAATATTCAAACTAATTGTTGTGTTCTTTACTCAGTGTTGTAAGACTGGCATGGAAACTAGGGTAATGATTGCTCGGCAACTTGAGATGGTTAATAGATCTCATAACCTTGCACAAGTTTCCTTTTCTGATAGGGACTATGCCTAAGAACTCATTTTAAACTAATCTTTTCAAATATAGTGAATTATTATCATTGTTACTGTACTTGTTCTATAATTGTAAACAATGTAGACATAAGGAGAGAAAAGCACATATACAATGTTTATGCAACAACCTGAAAGTAGTCTAAAACCAATGAAATGCTTCCTCTGTTAATATTTATATACTGCTATGCTTGTCCACTATACCCAATTATTTCCCCCCAACGTGGACAACTAGGCAAATAAATAAGATAAAAGCCTGGCACAGAGGGACGTGATGGACCCAGGGCAGGCAGCCTCCACCCTGGCACCAAGGGACAATATTTTGATCACCAATGCTTCCTATTGAAAGATTATAGATCAAAAGGGGTAAATGGATAAATAAAATGGCAAGTGATAGGATATATTGGAGTATATGGGGAAGCCATTTGGTGTAAAGCTAATTCAGCCTGACCTTGTTTTTCTAAAAGGGCCTGACCAGCCTTTGAACATGCATTGTATTTCTGCTTTGAGCATTTACCATGTCCCAGAGACAAGAACAAATGCCCTTAAGGATGCAACTTCCCCCACATTGGCATTTCCTTAAGGATAAGCATTCCTCCCTAGATGAGGATTTGATTGCTGTGCTCATCCTGTGACCACCCAGCTTGAGACAGCAGATTTGCTCCCTGAAGTGTCCATCAAAGACTGTGTTGACAGGGCAATCTTGTGTCTATTGTAAAAAGGACATTGCATTCATATGTGATCTTTGACCGTATATAACCGCTCTGTACACCCCACTTCTTTGGTGCCTTTCCTTCCTTGTGGAAGGCAGGCCTCGGGCTATATGGTCCTCAAAATTTGGCTCATAATAGACTCACCACAATTTTGATTTATAGATTGGCTATGGATTATTTGCACTGACACAATTATATGACATTCTGCTGAGGGTAGTGTTTATGGTGAGTGTGTCCCAGCCCTTCCTACCCATTTTGTATCTTCTTATCTACCTGATGTGTAGCAGTTGCTCAGCTAGTTTCTGGATTTCTTTCAGAGGGAATTTCTCCGAGTGTAACGGTACATTTGGTGCATCCATGGGAGGAGGGATGTTCAGGAGTCTCCGACATTGCTGTCATTGTCAACTCCCCAAATGCTAGATTTCTAGTAGACATTGTGAAATGGCTCACTCAGTGTACATTCTAACCTTCTTCTAATATGCTGAGGCTAAAAAGCTAAAAACTACTTCTCAATCTCTTGTACCTAGAGTTCTAGATTTTATTTAACTTCCTACAATCAGATGTCAGACTTGGTATTGGCCTCCACTTTGGTTGCTGTGGCTTGGAACCACAGCGGTATAGTCTGGGACAGCGGCTGTAACAGCAGCTTCCTAACTTGGCAGGCTATTTTCTGCTCACAGCAGAGGCTCTGGAGCTGACAGTTGTGGTGATATCTTTCTGATATACAGCATCCTAATTGTGGCAAAGGCAACAATCCCTTGACAGCCAGTGTGGGTTTGGGAACCATTCCTAGAAGCTCAACCTAGAATCTGTAAACCATTTAATACTCTGTGATGAATCTCTTTCTGCTTAAACTAGTTTGAGTAAGTTTTATTCTCCACAACTGAACACTGACCAAAATATTACTGTTATTGTTTCTTCTGGAGAAAATTTCCATCTGGGAAGAAAAAAATTTGTGACCAAGATGGCAATTCAGAGACAGATTTCACTCTCCATATTTGACTTTAAGTCAGTGAAGTGGGAACCACATTCATAAACAAGGAATGGCAAGCAATGGTTTGTAATGGGCTTTGGTGGGCATTTGGGCTGTTGAAATTTGGGATAGCATGTAAAAATACATTTGAATTTCTTGACTATAACTTACTTTAATAAAATAACATGCCACTGTTTTGCTATATATTCCTTCTTATAAGCATGTATCAGGACTTTTCCATACCAACACCTTCAAAGAGCAGTAACTACTCATCTGCATGCACCTGCAGACCCTGGATAGGCCAAGCACTAGGTCTGAACTCCAATAGGAAGTGTAAGAGAACTCAGAATGCAGGTCTCTTTACTGCTGGGACCTCAACACTTCTGTCTGAATTTAACTGCCCTTCTTTCTTTCTTCACTCTGTGCCCTTAAGAAGTTTCAGTATCATTTCCTCTACTTTTAACCCTCCTTCAAGCACCAACTTGATTAACAGCTGAGAAAGACGTGTGACGCTCTCCATGGCTTTGACTTTTACGATCCCATGATTATTTTCTAGGTGAACAAGCAATATCCCTAAAATAGACCCAGTAAATTTTTGCAGCAGATAGTCTGGCAACAAATATTTATTGAGTGCCAAAGATATAAAGCATCCCAGGTAGCTGAGATACATATCAAAAAATAGACCTGGTTCCTGCTCTTAACTCACAGGCACTGACCATTTCACTTCTGAATGTTTCTGCTTACTTGTAATGTCACTGAGGTCAAATTGAAACAACAAAACACACAGAGGCAGACCTTAATCTGAGATGTGTTCCTGCACCTATAAAATAAAACTCACCTAAAATCTCTTATACTATAATAAGTAATTTCCTCCCAATAGTTTTCTCAGACCTGGAAAAGTCTAGAATTTAACCATTTCACACTCCCTGTGTGTGGAAAAACTAATAACCAAATAAATCCTCTATGGAAATTTTCTATATCTTAAGAGGGGTTTGGGTAACTTATGCTTTTGCATTACTCAAAATTTATCTAGTGGTACAATTAAGATTTGGACATCACTGTTAACATAAATTTCACCTCAAAAAAAAAAAAGAACTGAAAACAACTATTAAACTCAGTTAATTACATGCATGCTAAAATGTCTAGGACTGAAGTATACTCAGGCTTGCAACTTACTTTGAAATGCATCAAAAAATAAGATGGATGGATGGAAAGCAAATATAACACAGTGTTAACAATCATAGAATCTAGGTGCTAGATTCTTTCAAACTTTCTTTATATTGAAAATTTTCATAATAAAAGTTCAGGGGGAAAAAACGGTACCCTTTGGCAGACCAATCACAATTTGCGAATTGGCACTAACCCTGGGACCACGTTATGTTTTACAGATAAAGAACCCCATGAAAAAAAATCTGTAGAAAATAATGCAAATATGATAGATCATGAAAGAAATTGGGATTTATTTTCTAGGCACATGGAAGATGGAGAGAGGAGCAGAGAACATTAAGAAGCTCATTTAACATCACCCTGCTAAGGAAAAACCTGCAACCACCAGCTGGAAACCATGACAGCAGTTCTTAAAAAAATATCTGCAGTGTCTGTTTTTGAAAGTATTTTTATTATACGGAAAACAGAAAGACTGTTTTGCTTTCTGTTTCAGAGTAATAAACTGCCCCTACTGCCTTCAAGGGAGGGTGATCACACTGAGTGAAGGGCTTTCTGCTGTAAAGACCTTGGTGGGGTGGGGGGAGACAGGGAGAGAGAAAGAGGGAGAGGGAGAGGAAGAGGGAGGGAAAGGGGACAGGGAAATTGGAAGGAGAAGAGGAGGGAAATGGGGAGAGAGGGAGAAGAATTTGAAATTCTAGGACTAAGAAGGGAAAAAGAGGAGCCAACCAGATAGAGAAAGGCTGTAACATAAGAATTCAGTAAAACTCCGTGGCGGTGGGTGGCCAAAGGACATTTTGAGACCTGGGAGGCTGCCTGATTCATTTGAGGTTGTTTGCATTGCTGCTGTAAACTCTGCTGCCACCCTTTTCCCAAATCTTCACTAAAGGCTCTTAAACTCATGAATGTTTTATGTGAATGGGCTTCTAGTGCACATCAGGTAGGGAGCTCAGTTTTGTTTCTGGGTCAATGTAGTGCAGAAATCTTGAGAAGGGCTTCAGACTCCTATAGGCCTTGGAATGAGAGGTGTCCAAGTCAATTTTACGGAGATCTCTGGGTCTCAAGATGAATGAGAACAGGGGAAGGGAGTCAGACATTGGCTTATTCAAGGACAAGCTGGCCTGCAGAGAAAAAAATGTCAAATTCACTTTTTCTCAGCCATTTTTAACCCAGAACACCCTCATTATCAGGTATGGAAATTCAGGAAAGTCCTTTTCAGCTTTTGGTGATCAGTCTTTTTTCATGGGGTAACATTGCCACCTACTGGTATTTGTAAAAAAAATACCTTTTATAATAGTAAACGCAATTGTTTTGGAAACCTTAGACAGTCTTTCACCTACCGACAAATTCTTCCTTTGTGCGAGAACACAAATTTGTATACAATGAGGTTCTTTGTCCTCAAAACTTTACATTATCTAATGGCAAACTTCACAAAAATAGCTTCTTACCTTTCAGAATTCAGTTGCCATTTCATGAGTAAAACCTTTCTTGACAGCAGGTTCCAATTCTTCTGAGGCAGAAATTGACCACTCCCTCTTTGGCCCTACTCCATTCTGTATGTATGTATTTCTTAGCATAAACAATACACTATTGTACTTATTTTATTACAATGTCTGTATCCCATAACCAGACCATAAGCTCCTTAAAATTCAGGAATTGTATCTTCTGCATTTATATTCCTAGCACCTGGAACAGACCCTGCACATCATAAATAATAAGTATATGACAAATAAACGAATGACAATCAAAAAGCAAAGGCAAAGTAAATATCACTCTGTACAAACTTTTATTAATTCAAAACAATTTTAAATAAACATTTTAACTCCAGATATGCACAATATGTACTTTCTTGTATATGTATCTTTTATCTTGTCCAAAAAACTTCATTTTTCAAAATTCATATACATGAAATCAGCAGAATAAAGAACAAATATGAAGTTACCTTAGCAGGTAATTTTCCCATCTGCATATAATCCATAAATTCTTAAATATCATAGGATAATCTAAAACAAGATATTGATGGACTATGTCATCAGCTCTTAAGAGGACCAACTAAGAGGAAACATTCAGAGTAAATAAATTTTATTTGATAATGAGTCAGCATTGCTGAAGTACAAAGGAATCTGAAACTTGTATTATCTGAATTATCCATTATTAGTTACATAACCCAAGATCACAGAGTTAAGTTTGAGATCTACTGAGATCCTTGTATCAATTCTGGAGAACTCCAGGGCACCCAGGCCTCTCTGTGGAACCTAATTTCCCCATGGGGAAAAGAAACCTGGCCCTCGACCCAGTCTCCTATCTGAGTTTGAACAAGACTAAAAGAGTTCCCTCAGAACTCTCTCGGGAAGGCAATTCCAGGGAACATGGCCACTCACCTTCAGTCAAGAAAGGGTCAAAGAATGTGCAAAAGAAGTGGGGCAAGGGGGTGGGTAAGAGGAGTTAGGGGCCAAGCCTTAAGGCACGGCCCTGTTTCACAATGCAATTCTCATACAGCTCTGGACACATGCATTCTGAGCAGATAACTTGGACATCTATTTTGCTATGCAAAATCTGATGTGAATTCCTTTATGTTCTTCCCATTTGCCTCAAATTTTCTATTTTCCATCCATTCCTCTTTCCTTGTCTTCCTTTCTAAAGTTGATCTTATCCCTTCCCAGTTAAGTTCTGAGACCTTAATTCATAAACTTTCTTCAGTCTTCCTCCCCCTTCCCTCTAGCAGTTCCTCTCCACATTATCAAAACACCGGGGGGGGGGGGGGGGGGGGGGGGGGGGGGAAGAGCACTGTGTGAGTCCTGTCCCTGAAGAGCCCAGTGACACATCCTAATTTCTTCTTCCCTTCACTGTCAACCTTCATAAAAGACTTTACTTGCTGCCACAATTCTCTTCCCCCTTTTATGGCACAATTCCTTAAGATCTGAGTTTCCCCGGACTCATCTCTTGGTACTACTTTCCCAAAAATTACCAGTAACCTCCAGTTGCCAAATTCAGCTACTCCTACTCAACTTCTGAAGCCTTAGGCAACAGTGATTATCACTCTTGACTGACACATGCTTCTCCCACTCTTCTGCACACCATACTCTTCATACTTCTCTTCATCAGTTCTTCTCGGTTTCCTTCCCTGGAACCTCTTCTGCCTTCTACCTCTAAAATAGAAGGTAGAGGATGTACTAAACAGTTTAGTCCTTATCTTGTTCTCACTTAATATAATCTTCCTTAGGGATTTTATCTATTATTTCTGTCCTTCTCTCCTTCATTGACTTAACAAAGATCTACTAAGGGCCAATCATGTGACAGGTACTTTCCTTGGAGCTTGTGATTCCTCAATGAACAAGACTGACCAGGTCCCCATTATCATGAGTTGGTACTCTAGTGTGCATGTATGTTGGAAGGGAAGGTAGGCAGTGACAGATACTAAACAAATTAAAAGATGAACAAGAAAGTATCAAAATAAACTTTGCAACTGAGACTTGTCAGAAAAATGCTCTGAGTTTAGCTTCCCCAAGGTTGGCACAGGTCATCCCCAGAGCATCTAGCTAGGGAGGCTGCCAGTTGGTTTCTGTGTGTAGGTGAGGATCATGACAAAGTGAGCCACCCAAGCTGAGCTGACTCCAACTGACAGCCAGATTTCACAGGGCTCTTGAACACCAGAGGTCTTGTCAGCCAGGAAACATCATTGGGCTCTAACCAAACTGCAGGTAAAGTTCAAATGTTGGCAGGGAGAGCAGCAACCAACAAAGGACATCACCACGGCAACCAGAGTAGCCTTGAGACGATATGTGAATCTGAGAATCCTGCCTTCTTCAAGCCCTAAGATCACAGAAGCCACCCCTCCACCACATACCAAGATGCCATCTTAGACAGAAAAGCGAACTGAGACTGTGAACAGTTATACTAAGACATTAAGCCCTATTGAAAGGAAATGTTTAAATTCTTACAGGAGCCTAAGTTTTAAACCTGATTAAATCAACTTCCTTGTATTTTTTGCTGCTGTTGTATCTTTGTTCCCTCACACTCCTAATCCTCCAATAACCAGCAGGTTGAGGATTGGGTATACTGGAGCAGTGATAGCACATCGACTTTTCCCTGCAGTTCTGAGTGTGAAGTGGGTAGCCTTATGACATGGCTATGTGTTTGTCTCTAATTCTGACCTCTTTCTTGAGTTCCAGACCGGGATTTCTAAAAGTCTGCTCACCTAAAACAAAATGTCTCTCTCCCACCTACAGACCAACTTTTTCCTAAATCCCTTGTCTCCATTAAAATGAATTTCTGATCCTCCTAATCAGATTGGAAATTTTGGTGTCTCCAAAATGTCACAAGACTAACCTGAAATACTGTGCAAATAAAATGTTCATTTATATTCTCACCACCACTCTGCTAGCTCAGGGCCTCTTTAACTCTCATCTAAAAGATTAACAAGTCTCTTAACTGGTTTTCTTGGGAACGGGGCATGATGCTGGGCCTGTGGACATGGACACAAGTGTGAGGATCTTTGTATCATATATTAATACCCACCAGAGAACCACCACCATAGAAGAGGCACTAAACAACCAAGTACAGATTTCCCTTGACTTACAACGGGGTTACGTCCTGATAAACCCATCGTAAGTTAAAAATATTAAGTAAAAAATGCATTTAATACACCTAACCTACTGAATATCATAGCTTGGCCTTGCCTACCTTAAACGTGCTCAGAACACTTACATTAGCCAACACTTGTGCAAAATCATCTAACACAAAGCCGATTTTATAATAAAGTGTTGAATATCTCATGTAATTTACTGAATACTGCACTGAAAGTGAAAAACAGAATGGTAGTATGGGTACAGAATGGTTGTAAGTGTGTCGGTTGTTTACCCTCATGATCATGTGGCTGAGTAGGAGCAGATCACTGCCCCTGCCCAGCATCACAAGAGAAGATCGCACTGCATATCGCTAGCCTGGGGAAAGACCAAAATTCAAAATTCCAAGGTGGTTTCTACTGAGTGTGTATTGCTTTCACGTTATCATAAAGTCGAAAAGTCCTAAGTTAAACCATCATAAGTCGAACACCATCTACATACAGAATACTTACCAGTTGACATAATCTAGCTTCTGTCATTGGCCACCTTAGTGTTGGCATAATGGACAAAGTAGCCATGGTGGCGGGAACAGAGGTTATGCATGGGCCCAACATTATGGGCTCCCTCTCACCAAGGCTGATCTAGCTAACTACTACTGCAAATTATCCAACCTGCCAATAACAGAGACCAAAGTTGAGCCCCCAATATGGCACATTCCCTAAAAGAGATCAATCAGACACTTAGTGTAAATTGATTACATTGGACCCTTCCCACTCTGGAAGGGGCAGTGATTCACCTTGACAAAAATCAACACATATTACAGGTATGCATTTGCCTTTCCTGACCACAAGGCCTTAGCCAGCACCACTATCTGAGAGCTAACAACATTTCTGGTCCACTTTAACTATATCCCATATGACATTGCTTCAGACCAAGGGATCCTCTTTATAGCAAAGCAGATGTGAGCACGGACCATGGGATCCACTGGTCCTATCATACACTGCAACATTCAGAGGCTGCCAGCCTAAGAGAGCAATGGAAGAGCATTCTGAAGACATGGCTGAGGCAGCCCCTTGGACATGATACCATATGAGGATGGGGCACCCTCCTCCAGGATGCAGTTATACCCTAAATCAATAGCCAATAAATGGTGCTACATCTGTTAACACGTAAAATACATCCAGGAAACAAAGGGCGGAAGCAGGAATGGCCTCACTTGGCATCATTCCCAGTGACCCATTTAGCGATTTATATTTCCTTTCCCTGCAATGCTAGGTTCCATGAACCCAGAAGTCCTGTTCTCGCCAAGGGACACAGCCCATTAAAGTTACAACTGCTACCTAGTCACTTCAAGCACCTTGTGCCAAGAGACCAGAAAGCAAGGAAAGGAGTAACCAATCCAGCAGGAGTAATTGACCTTGGTCATCAGAAAGAGGTAGGACTTCTGTCACTCAAGTGCAAGGAAGAATATTTTTATCACCTGGATGATATGTTTGTCATATGAAGGGTATATATGAAAGGTATCTCTTCACACTACTTTGCCCAATTTTGACAACAAATGGACAAATACAAGAGCCATAGCCTGGAGACTATGGTGAGCATGGTGACTGGGCCTCAGAACCTCTCGTGGATGAGGGACTCGACCTCAGGTAAGCTGCCTAGACCAGCAGAGGTGTTAGCCAAGAGTAAGGCGGAAATCTAGAAATGGTAGCAGAAGGATATAATGAATATCAGTTTTGGCCCCAAGACCAGCTGTAGTGAGAAAGATTGGAGTAAGGCCTACTTACTTTCCTCTTGTATTTCCAGAAAAAGAAACCAATCATAATCCTAGAGGAGCTTTTCCCAGATGGGGTGAACTTATTATATGAAGCAAATGGATGACAGTACAGATGGTTAGGATGCACTGTCCAGGACTTTCTTCAGGACCAGGGCACTCTTGCCCAGGTGCAAGAATGTTGCACGAAGCAGCTCTCAACTGGCATCTCCCCAGGAATTACCCCCAGTTGAAGGGAGCTTTCTCTTCCAAGCATATGCCCCCTTTCCAGAGGAAACCCACATCAAATGACTGGACCATGAGGGGTACATGGCCAGCCCCTTTGCCTCAATTCAGGACAACTCTGAAGAGCCATCTCAGGTCCAGAGCTCCCCCTGCAGAAGATGAACTCCGTCACAGTTCAACACCCTCCTCTTCCAATTCTGCTTTGTTCACTCCCTTGCAGGTGTTTTTCCAAAAAGCATTCCCCAATAAATCTGCTGCGTGCAGTCTCTGCCCCTTTGACATGACCCCATTCATCTTTGAGCATTTCCTTGCTTTCTGGCATATTAAAACAATTCAGGCTCACCTTCTAATTTTCCTGCCCTGGAATCAGCCATTTCTAAAGACGGAGTATTCCTGAATTAGATGAAAAATACTGCAAGAGAAATAGGTAAATCTAGGTAAAAATCTTTCAAATTTTTATTTTGAAGATTTTCAAGTTGAAAGCTGGAGAAAAAAGAATACTTCTTTAGAACTTACAGTAAGCATTTTCTAATAGTCAGTCATTATCCAACAGACTGAACCATCTGCATATGCCAACTTCACTGCTTACCACTATTTCCTTTTTTACTTTGCCATATCCAACAGTCACTGTTCAAACTCTTTTGCTGATTAGTGTATTTTCTCAAGACTTCTCTAGTCTCTGAATCCTTGCACATCTGCAAATACCTTTCTCCCTGACAGGTGACTGATAGCTTAGCCTAGTATAAGACGCATGGGGTGTAATTCTCTCATTAGTCCCTTGACATTATCCTACCATCTTCTAGTCTCCAGAGGTGCACACAAGAAATTCAATCTCAGTCTGATTTTTTTTTTTTTCCTTTGCAAGTAACTTGCTTTTTCTATCTGGAACCCAGTAATATTTTATCATTATGCTTGGAGTTTGAAACTTGTATAGGGCTATGCCCATTATCAGTTTTTCTCATCAATCCTAATTGAAACTTAGCTTGGGGTGAGGGAATGGGGTACCCTTCAAGATGCAGACTTAGGTCTTTGTTCTAATGAGTTCTTACTATTTTCTCTCTCCTTTTCTTTTTTTTAACCTTGTAGAATTCCTTCTAATATTTTATATCTTGGATTTACCAAGTCTCTATCTTCTCTCATTACTTCATTTTTAATTTAGGTCTTTGGGGGTTTTATTTTTAGCAGTTACATATGTGCATCATTTAAAACTCTACAAAGACTTGTTATGAAAAACATTAGGCCCGACACATTTCAAATTTCTCACCCCTGAAGGTAATTGCTTTCCACTGTTTCTGCTGGTTTTTGGTATTTAACTCCAATCTCCAAGTAACATTCTTATGGTCTTACATTCTTACTGACTTTCAGTTATAGGCATTATTATCTACCAATAATATTTATTACAAAGATGAGAGATTAGCTCTCTTTCACATGGAACCACCATTCTCACCACACACACACAGATTCCCTTGTTTTTCCAAAATCTTTTTATCATAATTTTATGACAGATCAGTATCCATTTTTTTTCCTAGTCTTTCTCCTCCATGCTGCCCCCCAGCCACTAGCCAGGCCTTCTAGAAGCCTGTGGTATCAATACCACAGGATTCCTATCCATTGTTTAGATTAACATCCATTGTTTATATTGACTATGTAAATACTATTGAGAGCTGAATCACGTAGTTTACTATGATTATTTTCCCTAGTTAAGAATTACTTTTCCATTTTTAATTTTTTTATTTAACATTAATTTACCCCCTTATTCTCCAGAACTTGCATAAATCTCTTCTCAATATATTCAAACCCATTAGGTATTTTATTAATTTCATCTTCTTGGAGAAGTCTCTCCTTGAGCCTCTGCCCTGTTCCAGTCTGGATTGATTCATTTTCAGGCCTGCTGCACAGCTGCCTTTGGGG
The DNA here is from genome assembly GCA_031878705.1 of Tapirus indicus. Taxonomy (NCBI): domain Eukaryota; kingdom Metazoa; phylum Chordata; class Mammalia; order Perissodactyla; family Tapiridae; genus Tapirus; species Tapirus indicus. The sequence continues at coordinate 10,336,837 of CM062918.1, forward strand.
TCTCTCTTCATCAACACTCAGAAAATTACTTTGCCTCTCTTTTGTGTTGGATCCTGTTTCTTCAATTTTGTTTTCTTCTTCCTTGGTGTATGCCATTATTTTGCTGATGTGGGCAGCTCACCACCGAGCCATGAGGAGTTTTTTTTAAAAAAGCACAAAATAGAAAGGGTGTGTTGAAAATGAATCTTTAACTGAATGTCTTTGTCAAAATTTGTTTCTCTGTATATATTTGTTCTTAGTTTTTAGATATTTCTTCCTCTTGATTTTTCCAACCCACTAATTCAGGCAGATCTCCAGTGACTCTCCTTAAATCCATCTATTGAAATTTTATTTCAAAGATTTTTTTTCTATGTATATATGTGTGAAGGTTAATTTTACATGTAAACCTGACTGGCCATGGGGTGCCCACATTAAACATTATTTCTGGGTGTGTCTGTGAGGGTGTTTCCAGATGAGATTAGCATTTGAATTGGTGGACTCAGTGGATTGCCTTCCCCAGTGTGGATAGGCATCATCAGATCTGTTAAGGGCCTAAATAGAACAAAAGGTGGAGGAAGGAGGAATTCCCCCTTTTTCCTGCTTCACTCTTTGAGACATCTCATCTCATCTTCTCCTGCGCTTGGACTGGGATTTACACCACTGGCTCCTCTGGTTCTCAGGCCTTCAGACTTGGATTGGATTACACTACCAGCTTTCTGGAGTCTCCAGCTTGCAGACACCAGATCATGGAACTTCTCAGCCTCCACAGGTTCTGTTTCTTTGGAGAACCTTGACTATTACAGATTTTGGTACTGAGAGGCAGGTGCTGTGTAACAAATACCTAAAAAAGTGGAAGTGGCTTTGTAAGTGGGTAATGGGTAGTGGTTGGAAGAGTTTAGAGGTGCACGCTAGAAGTATGAGCATTAAGGGTAATTCTGATGAGGGCTCAGAGAGAAAAGAGGAGAGCTGGAGAGAAAACCTCAATCTTCTCAGAGAATATTTAAGTAATCCTGAACAGAATGTTGGTTGAAATATGGACCACAAAGACCATTATGATAAGGTCTCAGATGAAAATGTGAAACATGTTATTGGAAACTGGAGAAAAGGTGATATTTATCATAAAGTGGCAAAAAATTTGACTGAATTGTGTTCATGTTCTAGTGTTTTGTGGAAGGTAGAACTTGCAAGCATGAAATTGGATATTTAGCTGAGGAGATCTTGAAGCAGAATCCAAGGAGTAGCCTGGTTCCTCCTGACTGCTTATGGTAAAATGCGAGAAGAGAAAAATGATTTGAAGATGAAACTGTTAAGCAAAAAGGAACTAGAACTTAAAGATTTGGAAAATTCTCAGCCTATCCATATTGCAAAAAAAGAGAAAGCATTTTTGAAAGAGAGCACTAAAGGTGGAGCAAAGTGACCACCTGATAAGGAGATAAATACGGATATGAAACAGACCTAAACAGCCATCTCAACAGAAGCCACATGCTTCAAGACAAGGGAAGAATAACTACCACCACCACTACCCCACTGCCAAGGTAATTCAGAGATCATCAAGGCTGCCACTGCCACCACAGACCCAGAATGCAAGGGTCTGGGGGAGGCAGAACGGTTTCAAAGGATGAGGCCACCTCTATGGTTTAGATGGGCCAGGATGCCCTTGCCCAGGGCCTCAGTGGCAGGGCCCTGACAGAGAGCCGCAGCATGGGCAGGGCCACTACATAGAGCCAAGGTGTGGGCAGCACACCACCGAGCCATGGGGAGTTTTTTTTTAAAAAGCACAAAATTAGCCAAAAAGAAATTTGACGAGTGAATGAAGATAACAGATATAATTGGTGATATAGAAAAAAAGTAGGAGAATTGATAAAGAATTCCAAAAGATGTTTTTTAAAAACTAACAAGATACACACACACACACAAACACACACATTTACGGTCCTGCTTAAGAATGTAAGACAAAACAAATATTAGCAAGACTAGGAAGAGAAGAAACGTATAATTTCCTAGAAAATATAAATAACCCAAATTAAACCAAGTAGAAAGCCCAAACTGACTAATTATCAAAGAAGAGATTGGAAAGGTGACTATTATTTAAATAAAAATAATACACCCAAAAAACCTTTAAATCTGAGTTCTACCTAACTTTTAAAAAACAAATAATTACAACGTTATTTAAATTATTCCACACCAAATAAAAAGATGAAATGTTTCACAATTCATTTCATGAAGCGAGCCTGGTGGCATAGTGGTTAAATTCCTGCACTCCGCTTCAGCGGCCTGGGGTTCACCGGTTCGGATCCTGGGTGCGGACCGACGCACCGCTCATCAAGCCATGCTGACGCGGCGTCCCACATAGAGCAACTAGGAGGATACACAACTATGATATACAACTATCTACTGGGGCTTTGGGGAGAAAAAAAAGGAGGAATACTGGCAACAGATGTTAGCTCAGGGCCAATCTGCCTCAAAAAAAAAAAAACTCCAAAAACTATAAACCTTTCTAATTATTTCAGTTACTATGGCTACATAAAAAAATTACCCTAATACTTAGTGACCTAAAATAACAATATTTATTTTTCTCATGAATCTGCAATTTGGATAGGCCTCAGAGGGGATAGCTCACCTCTGCTCCACTCAGCATCAGCTGGGGTGGCTTGAAGGCTGGGGACTAAAATTATATAAAGGTTCATTCACTAACACGTCTGGTTGATGCTGTCAGATAAGACCTTGGCTGGTGCCAGAATACCTACACATGGCTTCTGTGTGTGGCCTAGGTTTCCTCACACCAGGGTGGCTAGGTTCCAAATGTAAACATCCTGAGAGAGCCAAGCAGAAGCACTACCACCTTTTATGACCTAGCCTTGGAAGTCATACAGTATCACTACCTCTACATTCCATTAATCAGTGCAAAGTCCAGCCCAGGTTCAAGGGGTAGGGGGGAATAAACTCAGCCTCTTGATGGGAGTGGCAAGGTTCTAAGAGTATGTGAGACCAAAAAATATTGTTGAGACCAGTTTTCGAAAATGCAACATACCACGGTCCACCTTCTGGCCACAGCAGTTCACATCTCTCCCACATGCCAAATACACTCCTTCCCTCCCTTGATACCCACACAACATCAGGCTGAAGCTTCTGGTCCAGGTATGGATGAACTTCTTGGGTAGAGTTCCTTAAATATAGCCCCTTGAGTACAGTTCTTCTTGATCTGAAGAGCTGTAAACAAAAAAGGTAAGTTATCTGCCTCCACAAACACAAATACAGAATGGTGGAATAGGCATAGGATAACTGCTATAGACACTCCCACTCAAGAAGGCAGAAAGGAGACAGTAGTCATCGGTCCATTAAAATAAAAACCCAGCTGGGCATACTCTGCTAGTTCCTTAATTAGGGCTCAGTTGTACTGCTTGGGAATGACTCACTATGGCTCATGGCTCCCCACTCTGGGCTTTTGGTTCCATGCTAAGTAGTCACATAGTTAGCATGCTTCCTGTCTATAGAAGTTTGGGATCCAAAGGCCTCTTTTCATTTTGTACTTTCTGTACCTTTCAGTCCAAGCTGATATAATCCTTTTAAAAACTATGTAGATCAAGAAAATGAGAAGACAAGCCAAACTGGGAGAAAACATTTGCAAAAAATATATCTGATAAAAAGATTATTTAAAATATACAAAGAATTTTTAAAATTCAACAGTAAGAAAGTGAACAACCCAATTAACAAATGGGCAAAAGATATGAACAGACACCTAACAAAGATATACAGATGACAAATAAATATATGAAAAGATGCTCAACATCATATGTTATTTAGGGAAATGTAAATTAAAACAAGATACCACTACATACCTACTAGAATGGCCAAAGTCCAGAAAACTCACACCACCAAATGCTGGTGAAGATGGAGAGTAACAGGAGCTCTCATTCATTGCTGGTGGGAATGCAAAATGGTGCAGCCACTTTGGAAGGCAATTTGGCAGTTGCTTACAAAACTAAACATACTCACACCATATGACCCAACCATCACACTCCTTGGTATTAACCCAAAGGAGCTGAAAACTAACATCTGCACAAAAACCTGCACACAGATGTTTATAGCAGCTTTATTCATAATTGCCAAACCTTGGGAACAACCAAGATGTCCTTGGGTAGGTGAATGGATAAATAAGTCATCCAGACAATGGACTATGACTCAGCACTAGAAGGAAATGAGCTATCAAACCATGAAAAAACATGGAGGAAGCTTAAATGCATATGACTAAGTGAAAGAAGCCAGTCTACAAAGGCTACATACTGTATGATTCCAACTGCATGACATTTTGAAAAAGGCAAAACTATGGAGAGTGTAAAAAGATTAGTGGTTGCCAGGGGTTGGGGGGAGAGATGGAATGAACAGGCAGATAATAGATTTTTAGGGCAGTGAGACTATTCTGTATGATACTATAATGGTAGATACATATCATTATACATTTGTCCAAACCCACAGAATATACACCAAGAGTGAACCCTAATGTAAACTATAGACTAGGAGTGATAATGATGTGTCAGTGTAGGTTCACCAGTTTTAACAAATGTACCATTCTGGTATACGAGAAGGACAGGGAGCATATGGGAACTCTCTGTGCTTTCTGCTCAATATTGTTGTGAACCTAAACTGCAGTAAAAAATAAAGTCTACTTTTTTTTAACTGTATGGATTTCTTGTGAATCAATTTGTAATCCACTCCATCAGACAAAAGCCACACCCATAAGTTTCAAGATAAGTCTCTGAGCTTCCTATAAGGGTCCTGAGAGACGGTGCTCTTAAAATTCTTAGAGGACCTTTTGTTTAATAAAGAAGATGTGTGAGGCATGGCATGCCCTCAAGATCCCTAGAGGAACTATAGTCTTTGTGAAGCATAATATTAAATTTTCTGAGGCTTTAACTAAGAGTTTTATAATCACTCTCTTGGGTTCATAGTTAAACTATGTTTTCTGAGAATACCCTAGATTTGATCTCTTTCCATAAGACTTTTCTTAATTTGAGAATTGTCTGCCATCTGGAGAAACTGGAAAAGAGAGTTTTATTTTTGAACTCAGTAAGCTCTGGCTCCTTTATATTGAACAATTCTTTCCTTAGCTTATCTCTCTCAGTCCGATCGAACTGCTATAACAAAATGCCAGAGACTGGGTGGCTTATAAACAACAAAAATTTATTTCTTACAGTTCTGGAGGCTGGAAATCCAAGATCAGGATGCCAGCATGGTTGGGATGTGGTGAAGGCCCTCTTCTGGGTTGCAGACTGCCAACTTCTTGCTGTGTTCTCTCACCGTGGAAGGGGTAGAAAGCTCTGTGCGGGTCTCTCTACAAAAGCACTAATCTCATTCATGAGGGCTCCACCCTTATGACCTAAGCACCTCCCAAATGCCCCATCTCCTAATACCATCACACTGGACATTAGGATTTAACATATGAATTTTAGAAGCCACAAACATTCATACCACAGCACTCCCTCCTATCATATTTTACTATAAACAGCAAGAAATAGATGACATCTTCAAATATCCCTGGTAATATCTTTATCGTACAATTCATTATAACCATTTTCTATTTTCCACATTACCACAGGTGACCATATTGCTAAACTTTCTGCTATTACATAACAAGGATCTTTTCTTCAGCTCCCAATGATACTTTTTCACTTTCCTTTAAACCTTCACTAACATCCTCCTTGAGGGTCATCAGACTTCCACTAACAATCTCTTCAAGGTCCTCCCATCTTCTGCCCATTGTCTAGTCCTGTCTTATTTAGCTTTAGCCACAGCCACATTTTTAGGTTTCTGTTACATGGTACCCCACCACTTCCACATACCAAAATCAACTTCAGTTTCTACGACTGCATCACAAATTACCCCAAAATTTAGTGGCTTAAAAGAACAACAATATTTATTTTGCTCAAGAAACTGCCATTTGGGCAGGGTTGGTGGGGATAATTCATTCCTGCTCTATTCAAGGGTGATATAAACAACAAAAGAATTACAGATGCTATGACAGATGTTTAGGGTATAGATGAGGGGCACAAAGGAGGAAGTAGTCAATCCTATCTGGGAAATCATTTAAAAAAGTAACCCTTGACACGAAGAGGAGCAGGAATATCAGAGTGGGCCATGTTTCGGAAACCAAAAGTGCATTGGTATGATAAGTCCATTGAGGTGGGAGAGCAGCAAGGAAGTAATTGGTGAGAGTTGAGGCTGAAAAGGAAGGCTGAGAACAGATGTTTCTACAGGAAGAAGCAAGAGGCCTGGGGTCAAATCAGCATCAACACTACGAGAAGCTAAGCCACGGGGAGTAGCTGCTGCTAGGAACTATTGGGGACCATGAAGAACTGCAGCTGCTAAAGAAAGTCCCCGAAGACGAAAGTCAGTTATAAGAAGGAATGCTGAGCGCTGCTGTCATGGAGAGAGCTTGTCAAGAGGTACCACTTTAGAGAGGAGAGCTACCAGGAAGAAAAGCTCTCCACTGGAGCAGCCAGAAGGTTAGGCTGGGGTTCCGTGTGTGGTCTGCAATTCTAACACACCCCCTAACCTTTACCGTGGAGAGAGAGAAGACTGTTCCCACTGTCTACTTAACAGGCAGAGGTGGTAGTGACCATGAGAATTTCAACACAATTTCTCTCCAGAACATCTCAGTGAGGCCTGCAGTTATTCCTACAGGCCAGATTATTCTCTCAGGTTCATGATAGAAAGCATAAATCTGGAAAAGAGGACTGTATTTATTTATTTCTGTCTCTGTCTCTCTCCCTCTCTTCCGTTTAACCTATTAGATTTCTATATAACCACACATTAATCTCTTATTTCAAAGCCATCAGAAGCCAATAGCATGAACTCTATATTGAATCCTGACTGCCTATCACGTTTTCTCCTTAGAAGTGAAGTTTTTATTTGACAGTGGCAGTTTTTCGAACAGAATTAAGAACAACATTTAAGAAAAGATTATTACTCTGTAAAATAAACACTATCTCACCAAGCCTTCCTTTCCTGTCAGACAAAAATCTAACTGTGCTCCCTGTGCATATAGGAATCATGATAGCAACCAGTGGACGAGAATTACAGTGGAAACTCCAAACAGAAGCACTGCTGCAACAACTGCAGCCACTGAGAGAAGGATTTCAAGCAGATACGTATGGAGAATGGAAGTAGAAAACCTTGTCTCCCATAAACTGACAAACCGTGAGCACTATTCCCAGCAGCCTAAACCTCACTTAAACTTGAAAACAAGCTTACATGAAAATTAAATAGAATCTGATCAGACAAAAAAAATATTTTTTAAGATTTGGATTCCGACAACTCTAGCAGAAATTGGTGGTTACCTATTTTATTGTTTCAACACTGATATGACTCATCTATCTGTGTTTTTCTGATTTTTGCTCCTATAACCAACTGCCTATATCACTATAACTTCTGTTTAAAAAAAAAAAAAACTCAAAGAAGGAAAGTATCTCATTGACTTAGCAAATGGCCATCTTGTAGTCCTCTGGCCTAGCTGCAACTGGTGTGAGGAAACATTGGACCCAACAATCACCAATCAGCCATAGATGAGGTGGCAGAGTCACGTAGCACTACAAAGACCCACCGTATATAAGGAACTGCCTAGAACTGCTTCCATGGCAGGGACTGTGGCCATACAAGTTCTACACAGATGGGGCAGTATCCCGCTTTAGAATTTCCAGGCACTAATATGCTCTGTTCTCGGCTCTGGGATCTCTCAGCTCAAAATCAAAGGGACTAGGAAAAGTCCCACTTATCAACTGTCTACATTAGTCTACTTTGCAATTTACATCATATTATCATTTATTTATTTTAGTAGCTCTATTTAACAGTCTTTTTTTTTTTTTTTTTTGTGAGGAAGACTAGCCCTGAGCTAACATCCATTGCCAATCCTCCTCTTTTTTGCTGAGGAAGACTGGCCCTGGGCTAACATCTGTGCCCATCTTCCTCCACTTTATATGGGATGCCGCCACAGCATGCTTGACAAGTGTTGTGTCTGTCCGCACCCAGGATCTGAACCTGCAAACCCTGGGCCGCCAAGTGGAACGCATGAATTTAACCGCTACACCACCAGGCTGGCCCCAACAGTCTTTTTTTAATGAAAATCTTTAGGCAAAATCTTGTAGACCGTTGCGCAGCAGAAATCCTGATGTTCTTTTGATGCATGCAGTAGTTTCTTTATCCCAAAATCGTCCCCAGAGAAATCCCAATACACCCAAAGGACTCACATTCCACTCCACAAAAAATACACAAAAAATTCCCCATTCTATCCAAAAGAAAATAAACCAAGATATTTTTTCTTTGTTTAGCAAAAATGTTGGAAGGTCTTTTAGCTACAACAGTTAGTATTTGGACTAGTTGATTAGAATCTTGTGTAATCTATTCTCAGGAGTGAACAAATATATTTTGGCTATTGACAAAACAATAGACAAGCAGAAAAATAAAGGCAAGTGTGTTTGGATAGTGATTTGGGTAGGAGGAGTTTGGAGGAAAACATTGCCAACTATGGCATTGGCCACCTGCTACAAAGCCCACTTTCCATCATACAGCTTCAAAATTCTCAGAAACAAATCTATTTTCTGCAAAACCTCCCTAAGACACCTCATGGAATTGCAACACTCATTCTGGAGGCAAGTGGTCTAACAATAGAGAAACAAGAAAAGGATGCTAAACATAAGACCTGAAACTGCACAACTCCTAGAAGAAAACATAGAGGAAAAGCTCCTTGATACTGATCTTGGCAATGATTTTAGGGATGTGACACCAAAAGCACAAGCAACAAAAGCAAAAATAAATAAAAAGGACTACATCAAACTATAAAGCTTCTGCACAGTGAAAGAAACAATCAACAAAATGAAAAGGCAACCTACAGAATGTGAGAAAATATTAGCATACCACTTACAGATAAGAGGTTAATATTCAAAATATACAACGAATTCATATAACTCAATAGCAGAAAAAAAAATCTGATTTAAAAATGGGCAGACGACCTAAATAGACATTTTTCCAAGAAGACATACAGATGGCCAACAGGTACACAAAAAGATGCTCAACATCAGTAATCATCAGGGAAATGAAAATCAAAGCCACAATGAGATATCACCTCACACCTGTTAGAATGGCTATTCTCAAAAAGAGATAGTAAGTCCTGGCAAGGATGTGGAAAAGAGAACTCTTGTGTACCGTTGGTGGGGAATGTAAACTGGTACAGCCACTATGGAAAACAGTACGGAGGTTCGTCAAAAAATCAAAAATAGACTACCATATGATCCAGCTGTAGCCACGGGCCCATTTAGAGCCAGTTCGAACAGACCCCATCTCCTATCAACAAAGTGATTAAGGATTGTCTTTTGGAAAAACTGCAGAGTCACGTAGCCAGGGCATGCACAAAAGAAGAAACCGTGACCTGAAATGACCTCAGAACCAAAGATTCTCCTCCCCACGGAACCCAAGGACTGGGACACGACGGGAACTTCAATGCTGGACTCTTATCAGAAGCGAGGGGTCCCTCATTCAGGAAGATCCAGTGTTAAAATTCCTCCCTTACCTCATATAAAAATATTTAGCACTCTACATAAATGTTTAGAATCTCATCATAAATGTATAAAACCTTACCATAAATACCTGAAGTCCACCAATCAAGAACCTGTTCATGAGCGTTTCCAGGTGCCCACCTGTTCTCCCCAACCTCTTAAATTTTGTCACAAATCCTGAATCAGTGAAACAGATCTGAGGGCACACGCCCCCTGTCTCCCTGGAGATCTCGCAGAATAAAGCTGATTTCTGCCCTCAAAGGCCGGTGCCATAATTAATTGGCTTGTTTATGCACATCGGGCAGAGAACCCCAATTTTGTGCAGTAACACAGCAATCCCACTTCTGGGTATACATCCAAAAGAAATAAAATCAGGAACTCAAAGAGATATCATCTGCACTCTCATGCTCATTGCAGCATTATTCATAATAGCCAAGATATGGAGACAACCAAAGAGTCCACTGACAGATGAATGGATAATGAAAATATGAAATCCTGCCATTTGCAACAACATGGATGGGCCTTGAGGGCATTATGCTAAGTGACATAAGTCAGAGAAAGACAAATACTATATGATCTCACTTATATGTGGAATCTTAAAAAAAGCCAAACTAATAGAAACAGAATAGAACGGTGGTTGTCAGGGGCTGTGAGGTGCGGGAAATGGGAAGATGTTGTTCAAAAGGAACAAACTTCCAGTTATAAGATGAAAAAGTTCTGGGGATACAATGTACAGCATGGTGACTACAGTTAACAATACTGTATTATATATTTGAAAGTTGCTAAAACAGTAGATCTTAAATGTTCTCACCACAAAAAAAAAAATAAATAATTATGTGAGGTGATGAAAGTGTTAACCCATTGTGATAGTCATTTCACAATATATTTGTGTATCATATCACCACTTTGTACATCTTAACCTTACACAACGTTATATGTCAACTGTATCTCAATAAAGCTGGGAAAAAAAGGAAAGGAACATAACAAAACAGGTGCATATAACACACAAATAATGAGCAATTAAAAATGTCTACTAAATTTACAAATTTATAATGTGTTAAATCTGTTTGCCTTCATTGACTAAACATCAATTTAGGAGAATATCATCTTGACTGTAGGTCCTTAAATGTATAAATTCAAAAACATGCCATATTAAAAAGTGCCTGGCTAGCCCACACATTTCTACATTTCTCAAGTCTCAACAATATCTCATAGCATTTCCTTGTAAACTGTGGTAAGAACTGTCATCTTCATCTTAAGAGCCACAGAAAGTTACTGGTACTTTTTAAGCAGAAAAGGATCTGACCAGATTTGCATTATAAAAGGAAGACTCCACTTGTAGTACAGAGAATGAATTTCTGATGGCAGGGGAGGGGGTTTGAAGGGGTGGATGGATTATGCTATTGTAAAAGACTGGATATTATTGCAGTGGTACATATAAACAGAACCTTGGATAATAATCTATGCCCAGATTATGAACTAGTGCAGTAGCAGCAGAAAGAAAAAAGGGTGAATTGCAGAGATATTTAGAAAGTAAAATAGACAGGACTTGGCTTTGCATAGCACATGGGGAGTGAGGGTGAAGGAGCTCTCAAACACAGGTAGTTGGTTTCTGGTTAGGGAAATAAAATGGATGGTGATTCTATTTATTTAAAAAAGGGGCACTAGAACAGAACCAGGTCTTAGGAGAATAGACATGAGTCTGATTTGAGGCATACTGAGTTTGAGACGGAGCTCAAAGGAGAGTTCGGCACATATTAAAGGAGCAGATATTATTATTATAACCACCCTCAATCTCCCACTTGTAACGTGTAGGGTCCTCTCATATACAGGTACTCTCTACTTGAGATAGATATGGCTGATGGAGATGTAGTGTGTCTCCTCACAAACTCTGGGTCAGATATGGGGATCCCTGAATTTCTTGCTCTGGAGTGAGCTGAAGGGGTAGGGCTGTATCTCAAAGCATCATCTACCCATGTTGGATATAACAGAATCCAAAACCCCTAGATGAGGGCTTGGACTTTCTGTAATAGTACTCCCCACCCCACAGCTCCAAAACTTCAGAGTATAGCCCGCCTCTCACCAACTGCCCTTCCCAAAGTTGTTGCCTCAAACATAGAGGATTCTCTCTTATTTGCCAGCTCCTTCCCAAAACCCAGCAAGACAAATAGAGTATCTAGTTACTATTCAACCTTACTAAGGGAGGAAAAACTTTTGGCAATATTTGAGAAATCAAAATGTTCTTCTAGCTAAGCTTCACTGACCATTTATCATATATCTGAAACAAAAACATACTACCTAAATTCTAAACATGATTTTTTTCCTTCTCTTTTCCTAAAAGAAGAAAATCATAATATTCTGTAGGAAATTTTCCAACACATATTTGGAAATGTACACATATTTTTCATTTCCTCATCAAGTTGAAATCTTCGCAAACAGAATTTTAAGAAATCTCTTAAATAATGAGGAACTAACATAGAATTTTCAGTGCATACAGAGAGAGAGAGAGAGACAAAGACTCTCTCCTTGACCAAACTTTAGTTAAGCTCCTCTGAACCCTCTTCTCAATTAGGCCTCCATCTTTGGGCTTCCATGTTTATCTTTGCTTCACCCAACTTTAGCAAGAATCTCTAAGTCAGTTTAGCAACAATCTCCCACCCTTGATATCTAATCACCCTGACCTGCCTTCAGCAAGAATCCTGTCAAGCTGGTTTAACCAGAATCCCCCTACCCTTGAGGTTTCCTCTTAGTAATTTTCCATCCACTGTCTCCCATCCTGCTCCTTGGCTATACATCCCCACTTGTCCATGCTGTATTCTGAATTGAGCACAGTTCTATACTGAGGTCTCTTTTCCCCTACTGCAACAGTTCCTGAATAAAATCCATTTTTACCACTTTAACAACTGTCCAGCTCTGGTTTCTTTGACAATATGAAGCTATATATACAGTTTATATAGATACACACACACACATAAAGGAAACTATAAAACTTTATTTTTAAAAGTGAAAGAACATTTAAAAAAGTAGTGTAATATATCAATTCCCTAGAGAGGATGGCTAAACATAATTCTCTACCCCTTTGAATTAATACCCTTATGCAATATGATTTTGTAGCTCTTCCCATCAAAAGGTGTAGTTTATTCCCCTATTCCTTGAATCTGGGCTGGCTTTATGACTTGTTTTGGCCAAAAGTCCAACAGAAGTAACATTATCAGTTTTAAGTCAGTTCTAAGTCTGTACAGCAAAAGTCCTTGCAATTCTTCTGCTACCTTATGTAGATCCCTGCAACTGTCATGTGAAACAAGTCTAGAGTAGCCTGCTGCAGGATGGGAGACACAAGGCCCATTTGCCTCCACTGCCTCAGCCAAGAGCTCGCCACCCTCATCAACACAGACATCAAGTTAACCTGCAGCTGACCACAAATGCATGAGGGAGCTGAGTTGAGACCAGAACCACCCAGTTTGTCCCAGCCTAAACTGCTGACCCACAACACTGTGAGCTAAATCAATGGTTGTTGTTTCAAGCCACTAGGCTTTGCTAAACTTTAGGGAAAGTCTGCTATACAACAAAAGATAACCAATAAGTCTCCCCTAAGCTGTTTTAGAGATAAAGTAGCTAGCTAGCTTGATTGATTGATTGATTGTGTGAAAATGACCAGAATGAAGTCAAATGGCAATGAGGAAACACCAGCTTATACATTCTGAACTAAATTACCAGTTGATACAACCCACCCACATAGACAGGGGCTCTCAGTCATGCTGCCACTCAGAAAAGAAATCTATCAGAAGTATATCTATTTATTCAATAACAGAGGAAACTCATGTCAGTTCCCAATAATCATCAATGTATCCTTTATTCTTAAATAAAAAGCTTGAAGAATTTCCAAATGTATGAGGAAAACTGGGAGCAGTGAAGAAAAAAAGAATAAGAAAATAAATAAAACTAATTCTAGAGATTATCAGTCCCAAAGAATATTCAGGGGAAAGACAATGTAAAAAAAAAACTAGTATCTTTACAGAATTTGAAGATAATATATCCATAAAACATGAGCAGGATGCCATGGGAACAGAGAGCAGTAAAGGAATAATCAGAGTTCTTTGAAAATAAATATGACTGCTGAAAATATTTTTCAAAAAAAAGGACTGGAAAACAAAGATAAGAACATTTCCTAGAATACACAGAAAAAAGAAAAAAATATATAGGAGAACAAAAGATATAAGAAATGAAGAACAAATCTAAGAGATTCAACATTCAGACTAACACAAGTTCCAGAATAAGAAAATACAGGAAAGGAAATAATCAAATAAATAATAGAAGAAAATTTCGAGAACTGAGGAAAAATACAGTCTTCATATTGAAAGGCTATACCAAACACCTATCAGATGAATTAATATAAGATCCATATCTAGACACATTCTTGAGATTTTTGAGCATGAGTTGTATATGGAAAATATTTTAAAAGCTTCAAGAAAGGCAAGAAATAAGCAGGCATCAGGCTTCTCAGTAACAACACAAAATACTAGAAGGTAATGTGCCATGTCTTCAAAGTTCTGAGGGAAAATGTTTTGAATTTAAAATTCTACACCTATAGGTCCACCAATCATAAGAGTCAAACAAAAACATTTTCAGACACATAAGAACCCTAAAATTTGTTATTAAGCAGTGTTCTGAAGACACTGAGGATATTATTCAGCAAAATGAAGTGAGAAACAAAGAAAACATTGCATCTAAGAAACAGAAGCTCTAACCCAGGAACATAGTGAAGGGAAGATCCAGGACGATAACTATGCAGCAGACCTAGTAACAAACCCCAAGTGGATCAGAAAGACAAAAGGCTCCAAAAGGGCTGTCTCCAAGAAGAACGTGATTCTCATAACCGAGGGTGACAGAGAAACCAGGTAATTTTGAGAATATAATGAAGGTATCTTATTCTTTTGTCAATCAGAAGAAAAAACAGTAATTCAAAACTCAAGGGAAAAAAGCTATATAAGAAAGTCAAGGTTCAATTATAAAGAAAATTAAAATATTACATAATTTTGAGACATTTATGTAGTAGAAGAAAAAAATAATCCATTTGACCTTGATCCTAGAAACGTTCTCCTTAGGGTGACGACTTTGGATACAGAGACAGAGAAATGTAACCACAGTATATACTATCTTATTCTGTATAATTATAATAAGTTAGTTAAATGTTGTTTATTGGGGTTTTCTTAATTTAAATGAACTTTTTTAGAATAGTTTTAGATTTATTAAAAAGTTGCCAAGATAGTACAGAGAGTTCCTGTATATCTCCCATCCAGTTTGCCCTATTATTAACATCCTACATTATATGGCACATTTGTCACAACTAGGAAATGAACACTGGTGCTTTACTATTAACTAGACTACGCACTTTACTTGGATTTCACTAGTTTTTCCCTAATGTTCTTTTCCTGTTCCAGGATCCCATTCAAGCTCCCACATCACATTTACTCATCATGTTTTCTTATCCTCTTCTGGTGATAGTTTCTCAGACCTTATTTTTGATGACCTTAACAGTTTCAAGGAGCACTGGTCAGTTATTTTGTATATTCTAGCCTTCCCCCACCTCCACCCACCCCGTGCTTATCTCTAACCTCCCTTTCCGATAGTGAGAAACCTGGCTCCAAGCAGCCACCATACATTTACATATTTGTTCATTCCCAGTACACATGTATAGTAGTCTCAGAATTGTTAACCTGTACCTCCATGAGAAACAACTTCACCGACTAGAGTACAGTGTTTATGGACACTATTGTTTTTAGTCACAGTTTCCAGTCAAAACACTCTTTTCCAAAGTTATTTAGGTCAAGCACCTCTTTCCCCATTCCTTCAGCGAGCTTATATCATACAATTCTAATACATTTGTTAGGTTCTTTGGTAACAGTCCGCATTCCATTCTGGGAACCCTCAAACTCCTAGTTGATTTTTTTTTTTTAATTTGTGTTCATTAACCTTTTTATGCTGTAAAATTCTGTAGATTTTGACAAACACAATGCATCATATGTCCACTACAACAGTTTAATTCATCACCCTAAAAACTCCCATGTGCTTCTCCTAGTCAAACACTCCCCCTTCCCCAAACCCCCTGGCAACCACTGACCTGCTTTCCATTCCCATAGTTTTGCTCTTTCTAGAATGCCATATGAATGGGATCATTCAGAATGAAGCCTTTTCAGTCTGGCTTCTTTAACTTAGCAAAATGCATTTAAGATGCACCCATGTTGTAGCATTAATTAATAGCTCATTCCTGCTTTTCGCTGAATAATAACGCACTGAATGGCTGTACCATAGTTTGTTTATCCATTCATCTATTGAAGGACTTCTAGCTTGCTTCCAGTTTTTGATGATTATGAATAAAGCTGGCTATTGTGAATAAAGCATATATAGGTTTTTGTGTGAACATTTCAGATCAATTTGGTAAATACCTAGGAGAGCAACTGCTGAGTCGTATAAGTCTGTGCTTAACATTATAAGAAACAGCTAAACTGTCTTCCAAAGTGGCTACACCATTTTGCATTCCCACCAGCAAGTACGAGATCAGCAGCATTTGGAATTGTTAGTTTTTTTAATCTTAACCATTCCAACAGGTGCGTAGTTGCTCCTCACTGTTTTAATTTTCATTTCCCTGATAACAAATAATGTTGAGTATCTTTTCATATGGCTTTTGCGATGTGTAAATTTTCTTTTAAGTCTCTATTCAGATCTTTTGTCCATTTTTTAAAATTGGTTGGTTGTTTTATTGTTGAGCTTTAAAAATTCGTTAGATACTCTGAATATACATTCTTTATCAGAGATGTGATCTGCAAACAT
Organism: Tapirus indicus; assembly: GCA_031878705.1. Lineage (NCBI taxonomy): Eukaryota > Metazoa > Chordata > Mammalia > Perissodactyla > Tapiridae > Tapirus > Tapirus indicus. Next base: position 10,353,195 of record CM062918.1, read on the forward strand.
TTCTCCCAGGTATAACCTGTCTTTTCATTGTCTTAACAGTATCTTTTGTAGAGTAAAAGTTTTTAATTTTGATAAAGTCAAATTTATGAATTTTTCTTTCATAGATTGTAAAAGGACTGTCTCTAAGAAAAAAGTGAGTTCTTATAGCCAAGTGTAACAGAGAAGCCAGATAATTTTGAGAATATGATGAAAGTATCTTATTTTTGTCAATAAGAAGACAAAAAGTAATTCCAAACTCAGGGGGGCGGGGGGGGGTCTATATAGAAAGTCATTGTTCAATTGTAAACCAAATTAAAATATTATATAATTTTGAAAAAATATGGACTAGAAGAAAAGATAACCCATTTGACCTTGATCCTAAAAACCTTATTGCTAAGGTCATGACTTTGGATCCAGAGAAAAAGAAATGTAATCATAGTGTACTATTTGGTTCTGCATTGTGCAATCATAAGTTAAATAGTTAAATGTTGTTTATTGGTTTTAACTTTCAGAATAAATTGAAAGCATGGAAGAGTTAGTTATGATTACAGAATAATTATGATGACACTAACAGCAATCATTCATATAGTACTTATACACCAGGCTCTGTTTTAAATGCTTTACATATATTAAGTTACTTAATCATCATATTAATCATGTGGAGTAAGCACCATTATTACCCTCATTCTACAGTTGAGGAAAGTGAGACACAGAGAGATTAAAGAACTTGCCAAGTTCACACAGCTAGGATGTGGTAGAGCGTAGATTTGAACCCAGGCAGCCTGGCTCCAATGTCTACATTCTTAACCACAATGTTATACTGCTTTCTTTAAATAGAACATAAATATTATCAACTTCGATAATTTTAAAGTAAACAGACATCTGACAGGTGTTAAAAAGCAGAAAGGAAGTAAAAGAGTTGAAGTAAAGGGTATGAGTGATAATATCCTCACTTTATAAAAAGATAAATAAGATCCTGCTAAAAGTTAATGGAACATGAAACAGAGGTTTAGGTATATCAGAGTTGCAAAGATAGAGGACATAACATCAATAATATGTAACTACACAAAATGTGAAGAAGGGTAGAGTAGCACAAGAGTAGGGTAAAGGAACTAAATCCTCATTTTTAATGGCAGGTCATCAATAGCTATTGCCTTAGTTGATGAATCAAGAAATAATGGTGTAAGTATATTATTTAAAATTATAAAGGCACCCATTAGAAGACAAAAAGAAATAATTAAAATTGGCTTGCAGCACTTCAGATAGGCTAGTATAGTACAGCAATTAAAAATATAAGCTCTGAATCAGAACTTTCTGGGATCAAACCCCATTCCTCCATTTACTATTAACAGCACTATTAAAGAAAGTTACTTGATCTTCTTTTTCTCAATTTCCTTATCTAAAAATACCTATATGCTGAAAATGGCTAATTGACATGGGTGTTATGGGCTAGTTCTAATACATGTAGAGCATTAGAACTGGCCCATAGTAAGTAAACCCTAAATAAACGTTAGCTATCAGCTATGAATTAGAAGGAAGAAAACACACAAAAAGTTTACATTTAGTTCCTGACTGACTTAGCCAAGGATTCAAAATCTTATCAGCAGTGAGGCTGACACTCAGAGTAGGAACAGATGCAACATATCTCAGCACAGCTTCCATTCGCCTCTAGAGTCACGTACTATCAGTAAGAGGGCAAGGTAGGGTCTTGCAATATTTGAAAAGCTCAATTGTTCCACTTCTCTGTTATGCTCAGGGCTTACGTGATCATTTTGGGAAGAACAAGCCCTAACAAGCTATGCCCTTTAATGGGAAGAAATTAAAAACATCTAGGTTCCTACTGGTTCTTGAGACAAACACAGTGCCAATAAGGCCATAACTTTATCTAAGGTGAGAAAGCAGAAGCAAAGTCCAGATGTTCCTGAACAGCCTTGCTTCCTCCAGGTTTCCAGTGTTTGGAAAGACTGTTTCTTCAGAGATTGCCTCTGAGGGGTAGAATTGGGGTTCTAATAACTGTGGAAGACATTAAAAATCATGGTCCCTGCCACAGATCTCATTAGTTCATTAGGGAAAAAGGTCACACACAAAAATATGATGAACTTTACAATATAGACAAGACAAGGGGGGTAGAAGAAAGATGAAGAATTTTGCAAAATGAAATAGAACAATTGGTGTTTGAAAAAGAAAGAGATCATTCTGTGGTAACAAGACAAAAATACTTGGAGAAAACTGGATTTAAGTTGGGTAGAAAGAAGTAAAACATCATTCTAAGTAAAAGGAATAGAATGAGCAAAAATAGGAAAGCAACAATGCAAAAGGAGAGCTTAGGCAACATAAGTTCTCCAGTTTGACTGAAGTAAGGGATGTATATGAAACTACATTGTGAAAGGCCATGGAGAACCTGGAGCCTTTAGGAGTACGTACTAAGCAGAGATATGAAGGAGTAAGGTATCTCAAAAAGTTTAATCTCTTTTCTTTCTACACTTATTCCCTAGATGACTCAATTGGTCTCATAGTTTTAAATATTATCTTTATGCTGATGACTCCCAGACCTCCTTCCTGAACTTCAGCCTAGTATACTCACGTGAACCTAGACAGTCTGGCTCTGCTTGGATGTCGAGCAGGCATCACGAACTTAGCACACCCAAAACTTAACTCCTGAAGACGCTCTGCCAAACCTGCTCCTCTCAGAGCCACTTCCATCTCAGTGAATGGCAACTCCATCCTTCAGCTGCTCAGGCCAAAGATCTTCAAACAATCCTTGACTCTTCTTTTTCCCTCACACCTCACATCCAATCGTCAGAAAATTCTGTTGGCTATATTCAAATATACCCCAAATCAGAATACCTCTCACTACTCCACGGCTATCGCTGAGGTCTGAGACACCATTACCTCTGACCCAGATCTGTGTCAAACCTCCCAACTGATCTCCCTGCTTCCTCTCTCTTCTTAATATAGCTGCCAGAATGATTCTGTTAACGTGTACATCAGATCATGTCACTTGTATGTTCAAAATCCTCCAAAGGCTAGACATTTCAGAGTAAAAACCACATGGCTAATTGTGACCTCAAGGCCCTCCTCAATCTGTATTTTCCCACTCTATACCTCTCCCCCAACACATACCCTTGCTTCCTACTACTACTCATCTCCCAGCTCACTCTTTTCTCCCCAATATTCACATATGCCAGGCACACTGGCACCTGAGCTTCTTTGCACCTGCTGTTCTGTTTGCCTGGAAGCCTCTTCCTCCAGATATTCACTGCCTTCCCTATTCACCTCCTTCAAGTCTTTACTCAAATGCCACCTTTACAGAAGGGCCTTCCTGGCCACCCTATCCAAAATGTTAGCCTTTCACCCTTGATAGTCCCTATCTCCCTCCTTCACTTACTTTTTCTCCCTTCTAACACACTATGTACTTTGCTAATTTGTCATTCCCCTACCTCACTAGAATATAGTGAGGTGTCTCAGACTTCAGCCACCAGAAGTCATAAGTTTTTGTTTGTTGATCACCATAGCCTTAGGACCTAAAAGAATCCTTGGCACATAATAAGCACTCAATAAATATTTGTTGAATGAAAAAACATGGCAATGTTGTAAAAAATACACTAGAAGAAGAGGAAATTATAGTTGGAATACTATATTCTCAAAAACACTTGTTGAGTACCAACTATGATACAAGCCTTCTGGGGTATACAAAGATGAAAAAGACAATGGTGAGAGAGAGACACATTCACTATAATTCAAAATAGATATTCTTTCATGGGACAGTTACAAAGAAAATGGTATAAGGATTGGAGAGAAAATCCTATGATTAGGGGACTATCACAGTAACCCAGGCATCAGGTGATCGGGCCCTGTATTGTAATAGACTGCAATAAAAAAGGAAAGGGTCAGATGTGATGATGATCATAATAATGAACAGAAATACTTGGTAGGATTTGGTGACTAGCTGAATAGGGAGAGGAAGACTAAAGACCACTAAGTGTCAAGCTTAGGCAACGACAAGAACAGTAGTGCCATTTAAAACAAAAAAGAAAAGAGGAGAAAGTTTAAAGTGGATGGAAAAATGAGAAGTCCAACATTAGACATGTTTTGTTTGAGGTACTAGCAGACCATATAAGAGAAAATTTCTGGACACAGTTCTAGATTCAGAACTGTGATTCAAGGTTAAGAAATATAGACTTAGGAGTTATTTTCCCACAGAGAGATAACTGAACTGAAAAAGGTGAGATTTCTAAGCAAAAGACTAAAAGCAAAAGCCATGGGAAATAGGTAAATTTCCAGGGCAGAGGGAGGAAGAGATGCAAGTGAACATGACAGAGAAAAAGAAGTTAGAGAGGAAGAAATAAAACCAGGACACCTCACAATAAATATATAGCTATAAAAAAATTATCCAGGCTTCAAAAAAGTAACCAAGCTACCATCCACTTTCATATTTAATAATTTTGCAAATATGTGCATTTAGGTATTCAAAATCTTGGATGAAATCAAAGCAATATTTCAGTTCAATCTTGAATTAGAATTGCCAGACTGGTGTAATTAGATATTCTCCCGGTAACCTCTGAAACAAAAGTACAGCTTGTATACTTTTGCACATTTAATGGATTGGAGTGTGGCTATAAGATAAAGAATATGATACAACAAGACTCCATCACCCAGGAAGCCACCTAATATCATGGCAATTGCTCAGCCTTCTTTACAAATGTAATTCAACCCTGCTCAGCATTTGGCCCAGTTCCGTATATATCAGGAGTATTCAATATATATTCTTTAATAATGATAGCAAACAGGACAAGTAAGAAAACATGAAACAGGTAAATTTAAAATAATTAGTCCAGGGGAGAGAAGGGAAATGGGGAGTTAGTGTTTAATGGATGTAAGTTTCAGCTGGAAAGATGGACAAGTTCTGGCGATGGATGTTGGTGACGGTTGCACAACAATGTGAACGTATCGAATGTCTCTGAACTGTAAGCTTAAAATGGTAAATCTGATGTTATATATATTTTACCACAATAAAAAAAATAACTAGTTCAGCTCATATTTTGCACTATAAGCTAAATGTTAATTCTCCAGGTGTAACAGTTATATCAATATTCTTTTTAATCCCAGGTCTCTGGATTTATATGACTGTAATTCAGTAATGAGGAAAAACTTTGATTCAAGATGAAACTGATAAAGGAAAATAAAGAACAAGATGAAAACAGGTTTTTTAACTTGAAATAATTTTTATCAATTAATCTTCCTTAGTTTATTATATTTTACTTATTTAGCTCCATATTAAAGCTAGAATAAATTTAGCAACAACATATCAATAAGCCAACCACCTAATTTTGTAAAGACTAAATTAAAAAGAAATATTTCACCAGACAAAATTTAAAATGTACTCATTACTACTAGTCCCATGGAAAACCAGCAACAGACACATGGGAATGAAAGGTCTTCACCATGCAATAGCTCAAGCAGTAACCAAATAAACAGAAAATGTTCCTGTTATTTGGTATCTGGTCAGCTCTCTCTGGACTTGATTTTTAACTCTACCAGGACTCTTCTCCCTGGTCACCACAGAACATACTAGCACACTTCTCCTCCATTTGTAGTCCAAAACCTTGTTATCCCTGCTGGAAACAATCCAGTGCCTTACAACAATCCAAATGCTACTCACCCTTCAAGAAGAGATCTCATCTCCTTCACGAAATCTTCTACTAGTCCAAAATATACTGATCTCTTCATTGCTAAATTCTCATATTCTTTGTAGTCGAAATTAGTGCTTCTTGAACTATCTGTGGTGAGATGCCATTTTTTAAATTTTCAAATCCATTGTGGACCACTACTTTCATAAAATTAAATTAAAATGAATTACTAGAAATATTTTTAAACATGCAAAATAAAAACCAAATTTTTTATTATAAATTCAAGACATAAAATTACTCTGTCAAATTTCTATAAAAATTTCTAAAGCTTATTCTCAATTTCTGTACTTATATTCCAGCACAGTGGTAACAGTTCGTGCACTGGCATCAATCTGCAGACTGCATTTTGAGTGGCACTGATCTAAACGATTCAGGACTTCAGTCAATGAATATTTATTATGTACTCAGCACGAACTCTTCACTATGCTAGACACTGTAGGGTAATCAAAGAGGTACAGAGCAGAGGCTTTTCCTTTAAGGAGTCTATATTTTGCAAGAAAGAACACTAAAAAGTGTAAATCAACAATAAATAATAGGGATAAATAAACTTTATTGCTGATCAGAGGAAAAAGATCACTGAAGCCTGGAGTAGTGAGGACTTCAGCATTTGTATTTAAGTAGAACTCAGACATGAAAGGGATGGTGACTCCAGAGAGTAGCGACTACATGTACAAAGGCACAGAGGTGAGAACGAACATGGCATGTTGATGACACAATCAACTGAACAGCTCTCACTAAAGGGACAAGCATTAATAGGCAGGGAATTGAAAGCCAGCTTTCCCTATCCTTTACATAGGGAAAGATGAGCAAGGAAAAAGCATCAGAAGTTTCTAAAGAAGTACCATGATAGAATCAATGCTCTAGAAAGGTAACCCAGTGGTGGTATCAAAGCTGGAGTAGAGTGGGTAGGGATTCTTCACTTGCAAGGATTAGATATTACACTTTCTTACATATCCTCCAGAACCTAGAGGAGTGCTCGGCTCACAGTGGATAGTAAATGCATCTTCCTTAAGTGCTGGGAAAACTGGACAGGCACATGCAAAAGAAGGAAAGTAAACCATTATCTTACACCATATACAAAAATTAACTTAAAATATTAAAGACTTGAATCTAAGACCTGAAACCATAAAACCCCTAGAAGAAAACATTGGCAGTATGCTCTTTGACATCAGTCTTAGCAGTTTCGTGTCTCCTCAGGCAAGGGAAACAAAAGAAAAAATAAACAAATGGGACTACATCAAACTAAAAAGCTTCTGCATGGCAAAGGAGACAATCAACAAAACGAAAAGACAACGCACCCACTGGGAGAAAATCATATGTCCAATAAGCGGTTAATTTCCAAAATATATAAAGAACTCATACAACTCAACAACAAAAAAAGAACAACCCAATCAAAAAATGGTCAGAGGTTATGAACAGACATTTTTCCAAAGAAGATACACAGATGGGCAACAGGCACATGAAAAGATGTTCAACATCACAAATTATTAGAGAAATGCAATCAAAACTACAATGAGATATCGCCTCACACCTGTCAGAATGGTCATAATTAACAAGACAGGAAATAATAAGTGTTGGAGAGTGTGATGAGAAGAGAACCCTCATACACTGCTGGTGGGAGTGCAGACTGGTGCAACCACTATGGAAAACAGTATGGCGATTTCTCAAAAAATTAAAAATAGAAATACCATATGATCCAGCTATTCACTTCTGGGTATTTATCCAAAGAACACAAAACACTAATTCATAAAGATATATGCACCCCTATCTTCACTGCAGCAATATTCACAATAGACTTGGAAGCAACCTAAGTGTCCATCAACAGATGAATGGATAAAGAAGATGTGGCATATATATATACACAATGGACTACTACTCAACCATGAAAAAAAGATGAAATCTTGCCATTTGCGAGAGCATGGATGGACTTTGAAGGTATTATGCTAAGCAAAATAAGTCAGATGGAGAAAGACAAATACTGGAGAAAGACAATTACCAATTACCGTATGACTTCACTCATATGAAGATAAACAAATAAACAAATAGATACAGAGAACAGATTGGTGGTTACCAGAAGGGAAGGGGGTGGGGGAAGGGGAAGGGAGTAAAGTGTCACATATGTATGGCGATGGATGGCAACTAGACTTTTGGTGGTGAACATGATGTAGTTTATACAGAAGTCGAAATATAATGATGTACACCTGAAATTTATAAATGTTACAAACCAATGTAACCTCAATAAAATAAAACAGCAAGAAACAAATAAAAAAAGAATTTCAGCAAGAGACAACAAATTTGCAAATGGAAGCAGATACTTGAGCTAGATCATGTAGACAAGTGAGGGTCAGCAGTTTGGAGCCCTATGCAAAATGAAAAAGCAAAGGAAGCCTGCTGAGAACTAGGAAAGAAAGACTACAGAACTGTGAGAGATGAAGAGAGTAATCTTAGTTCCTGTTTTTAGTTCCCCATTCCAGTTCCTGTGAGGCTCAGATATGCTCTGATGCATGTGTACGGATGTCCTCAAAACTCCTTATACTATCTAGAAAAAAAAAAAGAAACAAAATCCCCTCATTACCTAACCTAGCTAAGCAACCAAAGGAACCCAATTAAAATGATTACTTTGAGACCGTGCCCCTTGAGTAATAATCCTGTCAGCCCCATTGTGGGATACCGCCTATAATGTAAGCTGTACAACTCCAACTAAGATAATTAAAATCAGCCAATTACTGATTTTAACTAGAAGTCAAAGAATCCTATTGGTTGAATCAACTGCATTAAAGATAACAATACTTAGTTTTTAATATATTTTTAGCAACAAAAGTTACCTCTAAAAATACTCATCCTCTTGAATAAAAGGCAAGAAATCAGTAATACTATAGAATAGACATTCAAGTTAAACCTTTTTTTTCTTTCTTTTTCCTTTAAACTTTTAAAAGGGATGGATGAAAAAACTATCTCTGGGAGTGGACTTAAAACGCAGGAACTGGCTAGCTAGCAGGCCTAGCTATTGGAACACAAAGTGGCCCCAGCCCACAAGTATGAGAGCTCTTTGGTAAAGTTGTAACCTGGTTTCCTGTAGACAAAATCTCGTTTTGTTTAGCCCACAGAATATTTTTAATGTGAATGAGCTAGCAATCGGGACATTTCATCTTTAAAAAAATCAGTATTTTAGTTTCTCTTGAAAAACTACAAAACCTGCAGACACAGAGCCCACTTTCCCATTAGGGGAAGCATCCTCTGATAAGCAACATTCCTCCCCACTCCATACCACTTTGCTCAGGACCCAATTCCTCTCTCATTGCTCCCATCTCCTTTAGGATATGAGCTATCAATCCTTGCTTTATTGATATTGATCTTCCAATTCACAAACTTGCACAACCAACTTGTGAGTGGCTTGGTTAGGATCAGTTCTGATATCAGCAACATAGTGCACCTAGAAAAAAAAAAAAACCAACGACTTGGTCCTTTGTCCTGCATCCAGCTCACCAGTGCAAACTTTCCCTGCCCTAAAAGACAAATTCCCTTCAATCCTTCACTTCTTTTTCTGTAAGATGACTTCACTAGGAACCATTCCATTCCATCAGACAAGGATGGAGAGAACGGAATCAGTTTTCCAGTTCTATTCTCCCAGGAGGCTCCTTGCCTCTGTATAAATTTACAGATGCATGCTAATAGATAATTGGAAGGAAGTTATGTCATCTCTACCTGCCAACAGTGTCTGAAACCCAGATCTTGCTCAGAAAAAAACATTTCTTCAAGAAATGCCTGAATCGAGGCAATCTGCATGTTTATTGGCAGCCTTGAAAGTCTTTTCATGATGTAGCTAAAATAAAATTTATATCATGGGTATTTTTCTGTTATAAAATTGAAAGTGATTCAGCATAATAAAAATTTTATTTTTATAAGTATGTTTTGGCAACTTATATCCTAATAACCTAACTGGAAAAAGCACTAAGCTTAGAATGTCAGAAAAGGAAGAATATAATAATACTGAATATTTAATTTCTCTCCAGAAAAATACATTAACAAGAATTAAGAGCTATCTAGATATATCTAATCAGTCATAATAAACATAACAAGGAAAATGAAACAAACCCTTGAGCATCAACAGGCATGCACATCAACCCACCAGAGCACATATCTGATGGTATAGACTTAGTCACCATTCGTTGCCTGGGTTTCAAATCCAAATAAGCATGGGTAGTTGCTATAGTGACAATATGCCACTTTTGGAACTAGGAGCTTAGTACTACCGAGTACTTATGAGCTTCATAAAGTCAGTACTTCCTCCCACACTTTGAATCATAGCTCAGACATTATAACTTCACAAAATGTGATTTCATTCTGTCCTTTAAAAGTCAACTTTGTTACTTTATCAAAACTAGTTTATACTTTATCAAGTATAGTATACACAAACATCAAGAGAAATAATATAACTCATTGTTAAGAATACACATACTCAATAAATATTTAATTAATATTAAAGACGTTGGCTTAATAAAATAAATAAATTGTATGCCATCATTGGAATTGTCTTATTCTTGTAGCTAGGCAAGATCATATCTTATTAATTCATGTCTTAGCTGTCAATAATATTCCTACCATCCTTAATTTAATATGAAAGTGACAACTTCAAAAACACTTAGAAGCTGAATTTTATTTTATAGCAGATTGATATATTTTTATTTCCTTTAGGAACTAAATAATAAAGACTAATTATTAATGGTATCCAACGAGAAGATAGTTGCTACTAAAAAGCTAAGAAAAAATATTAATTTCAAATCAATCAGAGAGTATCTCCAGATCATCAAAAAGTCAGAGACTGGGAACCTTCCTACATTAAGGTAGGAATGGAAAATGATACAGCCACTTTGGAAAACACTTTGGTAGTTTCTCAAAAAGTTATACATAGAACTACCATACAATCGATCATTTTCACTCCTAGGTATCTACTCAAGAGAAATGAAAACATATGTCCACAAAAGACTTAGACATGAATGTTCATAGAAACGTTCTTCATAATAGCCAAAAACTGGAAACCTAGATGTCCATCAACTGGTAAATGGGTAGACAAAAAAAATCCATAAAATGGAGTACTATTCAGCAAGAAAAACAATGGATTAACGACACATGCTACATCATGGATGAACCTCAAAAACATTGTGCTAAGTGAAAGAAGCCAGACACACGAGATTATATATTGTATGATTCCATTTATATGAAATGTTCAGAAAAGGCAAACTTTATAGAGACAGAAAATGCATTAGTCACTGCCTAAGGGCAGAAGTGAGGATTAGCTGTAAAAGGGTATGTGGAATCTTATTAAACAGGTGAAAATGTTCATTTATAGTGATGGCTGCACCATTTGGTAAATTTACTAAAAATCATTGACTTGTATACTTGAAATGGGTGAATGTTATGATATTCAAAATATATCTCAATAAAAGTGTTTTTTTTTAAGTCAGAGAACATCAGAGCTGCAGGGAACCTTGCCAAAACTCTCCACTTTTACAGATGAAGTGAGGCCCCCAAAGGTTAAGCAACCTGTTTAAAGGTCACCTAGCTAGACGATGGCAAAAACAAAAAAGTTCAAAATCCAGCCTCAGTGTAACAGTTACTAAAAGTGCTCAGGGAACTTCTCAAAATTATAATAATAATTACATAGAATTCTTTAAGAGATGTTCTACAGAAGCATCAAAATTTGAGAATCAAAAAGAATGATTAAAACATACCAAAAATTCATTAAATACATAACGATATTCAGCAAAAATAAAAGCTAGAAAAACTCATTTGTCACTCGTTGAGGCCATATAACTTACTTTCAAAATGGGTAATAAAAGAAAAAGAACTAAGCATTTTTTTCTGCCTTTTCAATAGGAGCTGTATTTCGGGTTAATTAAATGTCGCCAGTTCATGAAAGCAAGCTTCCACTCTACGGAAGAATGCGAATTAATAAATATAGATTGAATGAAAGAATTAGAAATTATTACTTTGCAACTGCTAATAAAATTAAGATTCAAGCAAGAATTATCAATTATTGTTAAGGCCGTTAAGTGAATGGTTGATGGGGGAGTTGGACATTTGTAAGAAACCAAAATAACACCTCAAAGATCACTTTGCTTTTAAGGAGAAAAACAAAACACAGAACTTTACACGAAGGGGGAATACAGATGTCACCAACCTAATCAAGCCTTTAGGATTAACGTCCAGGTTTACCAGATATTCAGGGTCTAGACGAGTAAGCTAAACACCACGAGAGAGTAGTAAACAATTACATAAGTGGAGATACTCTACAAGACAAAAAGCCTCCTCTTTTTAGCTAATCAGAGAGGAAAAAAATGTGACTATTTTAGGGGAGTGATTATTCTAGACTAAAAGAGACTTGAAATACATAAACAAGTGTGATCCTTAATTGGATCCTGGTTTGGACAAAACAGCTGTCAAGGACATGTGGGACATATGTAACTGGATAAATACGAAGATGGAATATTAGATAACATTATGAAGTTATTTATTTAAGAGTGATAATATTTTTATATAGTAATATGCTTTTATACAGATGCATACTGAAGAACTTAGAAGTGGAAGATCTAGATGTCTACGGTTCACTTCAAAATACTTCAATGAGTTTAAGAAATAAAAAATTAAAATCCAAGTTTCAACTTCCCAATTCACTGCTGTTTCCATAAATGCTCATTCATTTATTCATAAGATAAAATAACAAGCACAGAAAGAACTGTTGCAGACAGAGGTTGGGAGAAGTGACCCACCACTCAAGACAGGTTTGTTTGTTTTTTTACAGGCGCTGAGCGGAACAGAACTCAGCGATAACGAGACGATATTGTTGGCAACGTGGGAGGCGCAAGGCACCAAAAGGCATCAAAGCCGCAGGAACCGAGAGCTTTGCCCTCAAAGAGCTAAAAATACCTCGGAGAACGGCCTCTCGGCGTTGCCCGCGAGAGTAAGGCTGTTCCAGGACTGCAGCGAGGGCTCCGAAGCGGCAGCCTCACTAAAGCATCCTCAATTATTACATAAACCCTCCTACTCCTTTCTGACTTCCCCGCCCCTCACAACCGGGAACTACTTCCCAAGTTGTGATCAAGTGAAGGGACACTGCCTCGAAAATCCCCCTCTCGAGTCGGGGCGCCAAGCTAACGAAAACGTCCACCGTAGCCACCAGCTGCTTTTCAACCAGGGCCTCTAAGTCTCCGAGCAGCCTCCCTGAGAGCCCGCAGGGAGGCCGAAATCCCACCAGCGCCTCTAACTCAGGCGCCGTTCTCCCCCTTCCCTCTACTCCGGAGGGTGGCGCTGTCCTCACTCGGCCCCCACGCACCAGGTGTGCGCGCAGGGCCCTCCGAGCGGTCCGTCGGGGGAGGGCCCCTCGCCGCCCCTGTCGGGCTCTCGGCCGCCCCGCGGGTGCCCGCCGCCTCCTCGGGGGCGCCCTCTCAGAAACGCCCAGCACTCTCGGGGCAGCTGGGCCGGCTGACAGGGACCCGCGTGCCTCAGCCCGGCAACTGGGAGACGGACAGCGAGGAGCGTCACGGCCCTCGCACTAACCCGAGTTCCGCCACCTCCACCGCCTGAGCGCCCGACTTAACCGACTTCAGACGGGACGGCGCTCAGGCCGCCGTGAGCCGGGAAGCGGCGCCCAGCGCGGGCGTCACCGCGCTTCCTGCCCCGCCCCGCAGGCCGGCCTGCCTGCGTGCGTCACGGGTCACGTGCCGCGTCTCCCTACCCTACCGGCAACTGGGCGCTCCCCTCTTCCGGAAGTCGCGCCCGTCCGCGCCGGGCTCCTCCCACCGTCGGCTACGTCAAACTCAGCTCCTACCACTGCCCTGCCTCCGCCTCCAGGCGCGGGGAGGGCCGCCGGCTCCTCACGGCGAGTCCGGCCGCTTCCGGGCCCCTCGACGGCACAAGTGAGGGTTTCGGAGTTCCTGAGGGTGCGGGCGTCGGCTGCGCGTGAGGGGAGCTGGGGAGGCCAGAGGCCGGCTCTCCGGAGGCCACCCCCGCGGAGGCCGTTCCCCCTCTCTGCACCTCGGGCGGCACTTGGTTCCGCCGAGACCCACGACGGTTCCGCCCCCGGCTTCCTTGTCATTGATGTTGTTGTTCTTGTCAGCGCCGCAGCCCCGACCGCCGGGAGCTCGAACCCGACCCGGGGCCGCCCGGGTGGCGCGGTGGCGGCGGCAGCGGCTCCGGCTGCAGCAGCTGCGACGGCTGCGGAGACTACTGCGGGGGCGGCCGGGGTCCGGCGGCCGGCGGCGGGGCCGGATGGCTCTGTGCGGGCAGGCGGCGGGCGCCGCGTCGCTGCCCAGCGAGCTGATCGTGCACATCTTCTCCTTCCTGCCCGCGCCCGACCGGCTGCGGGCCTCGGCCTCCTGCTCGCACTGGCGCGAGTGCCTCTTCTACCCGGCGCTGTGGCCCCAGCTCCGCATCTGCCTGCGCGTCTCGCCCGCCGAGCAGCCCCGGCTCGAATTCCTCATGCGCAAGTGCGGCTGGTTCGTGCGGGAGCTGCGCGTTGAGTTCGCCGCCGAGAACTACCTGAGCGGCGGCGGCCCGGGCGACGGGGGCGACGCGGATCCCGGCACCGGCGGGGAGGACGTCGACGCCCTGCAGCTCTCGACCCGGTGGTTGGAGGTGCTGCGCACCTACTTGGAGCTGGTGCTGTGCGTGCTGCTCAGCATCCGGAACAACAGGTAGGCTCGCCGGGGCTCCTCCATCCCTCCTCCTCCGGCCCCTCCCCCTCCCGCTCCCCCGAAATAGATTCGGGGCGGATACGCCCGGCCGCTTCGGCGTTGCTGTCTTCGGGGAGTGGAGGTGTCACTTCTAACCAGGCGATTTCCTGGAGGCGGGAGGACATAGCGGGGCTCGTCGTCACACTTTGTGAACAGTGATGTACTCGGTGTCTGTCGGACGCCGCTCCTGCCGCCCTCCGGGCACTGTCCCAGTCTCCTCCCGGTGGCCGTGGGATGGAGCCGACAGGCGCCGTCGTTGTGCATTTTACAGCTGGGAGAGCTGAAGCTTGGAGGGTGAGGCCTGTGAGCGAGTCTTGGGAGAAACAAAACGTAACAAGGTTTTCCTGACTCTGAACCTGTCCGTTCAAAATAGATAGCTCGTGGTGGGGGAATGGGTAGGTATGCTGCTGGTGCCTCATAGTTACAAGACTCCCCCTAAAAGAAATCTTTGACAGCCGTCTTCTTACCGGGAAGAGTTTTGATTAACTGGGCCAGGCACAAAAAGTCAGAGGGCTTTGTTAAAGGGACTGGGGAAGAGCCTGACCGTCAGGGTTGGAAGTCCCTCTCCTTGCACCTCCAGGCTCAACTTGACCCCAGTGATTCACCTAAAAGTAGCACAGTGCTGCTTGGTGTTTGTGTGTGTTGGGGGAACTGGCCAGTGTCTGCAAAGGGTAAGCATGTCATTGTCCTGGTTTTGCATCAGGACTTTACTGTAGTTCTGGGACTAATTTATTATGGTTTGACTCATTATCCTAATCAGTATTTTCCTTTATTTCTCTACCGCGTTCTCCGAAATGCTGTTAATTTAGATTTTCTGTATCTGGATATTCTAACTAACCTTAAAATTAAAGTATGAGTTGGAAGAAAGTTCAAAAAAGGAGCAACTTACCTAGTAATAATCATTTAGCAGTTTACAAGTACTTTCACTTTCATTGTCTTATTTGATACTGTCAGTGATTCTGTGAGGTAGGCAGGACAGCTATTATTATCCCAATTTATAGAAAGGCAACAGATGCTTAACAGGGTCAAATGATGCATACATTTTCATGTAGCATCGTTTTTCTCCAAGAACAGTGTTCTCCTTTTGCAGGAAATACATTATGTTGAACATCATGCGTTGTGTTGAACAGGGTTGGAAGAAGGCCCTGGTTTAATGCCAGGCCATATATATATATATATATATATATATATATATGTTTGTGTGTGTGTGTGTGTATATATATATTATTAATTCTGTGTCTGAATCAAAGGGCAGGAGATAAGCATATAGTTCCAAGTTGTGTCTGGAGCATGGCTCCATCATTCCTGTGGCCTGTATATTTCCCCAGCTTTTCAGACCAAGCCGTTCCATTTCCTTACTTTGATTTTATGTGGTAACAGAGACTGTTTGAGGCTGTAAATTGGTCTTGATCAGGCTGGAGACTCTGTCAGAGTTGAATATATGGCTAGAGGACCAACTGACCCAGAAGTTGGAAAGATTCAGGGTCAGTGAGCACATACTACTGGTGAGACCAAGAATGAGGGTGAATTCAGTGAGTACCAAGTAGATTTTTTTGTTCTGGGATCAGATAGCACTTCTGAGAAACCATACAAAAAAACATGTGCCTTTGGTCCAAGTAAGAACAAGCCTTATGCAGTGCCTATTCCTTTTACTGTTTTAATAACTGGTTGGTTGGATGGATGATGTTATATAGGCAAAATAGTGGTATATCACATCTTTGTCGTTAATTGTTTTCTCCCTCTCTTCCTTACCCCTACCATTTTTTTTTCTTCAGCTTTATTGAGGTAAAAATGACAAATAAAAGTGTGCCTACTACTTTTATTAGTGTCCCAGTCTACCTGTCTATAAGGCCACCCCATGCCTACCCGTCTGTGTCAGCTATCACTTCTCTACAAATACAACACAGTCCCTGATTTTAAGATTTCCTTATTGTTTCCTGCGGGGGTGGTGCTGCATGTTGTGCTGTTTGGTGGCATAGTCATTGTGTATGTCTGAAATTAAGGTGTAGTGTCATGACATGTATTACTTGTACTAATGATATTTCAAAGTGTTTTTTAAAATAAATTATGTTTGGAAATAAGTTAATCTCACCTTTATTTTTTAAAATGTCTTGAGATACTCTAGTAATGTTAGAAATATTAATATGAATGTTAAAAACGTAAGTGGGACTAGTTTTCTTTAAATTATAACAAATTTGAAAATGTTCCAAATCAAGTTGTTTATTTGGTAACTCTGGTAAAGCCTATTCTTATTTCCTTCCGTAATCACTTAAACTACAGACTCAGGTTCAGTTCAGACCAAAAGCAACTTCATTTAGTGGGGGGTTTTTTTGGTTTTCTAAAACCATAAAATTTAATAACTAATGAGAAGAATGAACATTTGACATTGTTCTTTACATTTCCAAGCTGAATTTACAGTGGTTTTGGTTTATGATTTCTGCCATTTTATAAGTAGAAAAGGGAGGCTATGAAACCTACCAGGTCACAAGCTTTATGCTTCCAGGCTTTATGCTGAAATCCTTTATATAGTTCACACAATTCAGACTGTTATTTTGTTATGTTCCTCAGGGAGAGAACTAAAACTATAACCTTGTATTGTGGGAACTTTTCAAGAGTGCCCTCTGAGAGGATAATTGGCATTTTGTTTGGCCTGATTCCTGGGTTTCATATGCACGTGTACTCTCAGAGTGACTATAACTGCCTTGCTGATCTCTCAAGTGTTAGGAACGACTGATGAGGATCAAGGAGATACAGAAATGCCTCTTGGGGTAAAACACAGTCCTCCAAGTTTCCAAGCTCCTGCTCTACCGGGGCTAGCATCCCTGTCTTCTTGGTGAACAGTAAGAACAGAAACACAGTAAATACTCCTTCAGCTGTATTATAGATTAAATAGGCTGAATTTCTTCTGCAATTGTTCTACAAGAAATTGTACTAGAAGTTCAAAACAAAAAATTTAGATATGCATTTTTAAGATTTAATCTGGTTGTCAAGTCTAATACTGCCTATTGAAATGCTGTATTTTAGACTCCTTAGGAAAAATGAGAGTTTATGGCTGGTAAGATTTATAACAGCTAATAGACTCAGTCACTAAAAATACTTATTTTTAAACAATAGGCATAGGTACGTTGCCGCCATCTGCTTTTATGGTTTTCTGGGCTATGTAAATATTTTACATAAGCTTTTTTTGGATGAAAAGCTAAATTGGGGGCAGTGCTTTTTTAAAAAATGAATACTGCAACAGGCCAGGGACATTTTGTATGAGGTTGATTTCCTTGTTAAAATTCTGGGTTACGACTCTAACTCCATGTATGTAGATTAACAATTCGTGACTATGCCTGCTTATATACCCTCTTAGTAGTAGAAGATCTGTTAATAATTCTGAGAATTGGTCTTGATTTGGCATGCACAGTGAAGGAGAGTCTTACCTTTGTGTTGTTTTCTCAACATCAGTCTACCAAGACCCAATAACTGATAAGGCCATTTAAAAATACATCTTCAAATAAAAATTCTTTGGGGGGCCGACCCCATGGCGTAGTGGTTAAGTTAGGCATGCTCTGCTTCAGCAGCCCGGGTTCGCAGGTTTGGATCCCAGGCACAGACCTACACCACTTGTCAGCCATGCTGTGGCAGCGACCCACATACAAAATGGAGGAAGATTGGCACAGATGTTAGTTCAGGGCTAAATCTTCCTCAAGCAAAAAAAAAAAAAAAGAGGAAGATTGGCAACATGTTAGCTCAGGGTGAGTCTTCCTCAGCAAAAAACAAAAAATCTTTGGACATTTCATATTACTAAGATGGTAGGAAATGCCTTGAAGGTGTTATCTCCAACAACCCTCAGTCTTATTTTTCTTGAAATATTTTTCCCAATTATAATGTAATAAATACATGTAATAATAGTATTTCACTTTTGAGAACTTACTTTTTTTTTTTTTTGAGGAAGACTGGCTCTGAGCTAACATCTGTTGCCAATCTTCCTCCTTTTTTTTTCTCCCCAAAGCCCCAGTAGATAGTTGTATGTCATAGTTGTGCATCCTTCTAGTTGCTCTATGTGGGACACCACCTCAGCAGGGCTTGATGAGCAGTGCATCAGTCCACGCCCAGGATCTGAAACAGTGAAGACCGGGTCACCAAAGCGGAGTGTGCAAACTTAACCGCTATGCCACCGGGCCTGCCCCTGAGAGCTTACTTTCATTATTTGCTTAAAGAAGCCCATTTACAGAATAAATATATTAAAATATATTGGGACTCTGGCCAGTCTACACCACCCAAGAGGTGGATGCCTATGGAGAAGAGAGGTGAGAGGATGCACACCCAACAGACTCCTTACTTTAAAACTGACAAATTAAAATGGTTCCATAGGGATAGCCTCAAGGTCAGTGAAAAGGGGAGGGACCCTAACCTGCTGAAGAAACTAACCTCCTGGGAGGGCTGCTGAGAGGAATTAGTGCTCTCTCTAGTCTGTAGGCACTTTGTTAGAATGATTGAGAACTGATAGGTGGAGGATAGGAGGTAAAACTGAACAAAAGATTGTCGAAGTAAAATATTTTGTGTGTGTTAAATGCAGCTGTTGAGTAGCTTTTGGGTGAAGTGATTAAATTCTTTTCATTTTAATATGTTAGTTCTGAGGCAGCCTTGGAAGAGTTCACTCAACTTGATCAGTTTATATAGGACCTAAGATGATAGTTACAAAAATCTGTTTTTTTCCCTCCAAAAAACAGAGCCTACTGTGTGCCAAGCAGTAAAGACGAGCTACCCGTTCCCGTGGAGGCAACGTTCTAGAGGGGAAAGGCAGACAGAAACAAGTAAACAAATGAAAGAAAGATTATTTTGGCTGTGAACATAAAAGAGGACTATGTAATAGTGATTAGGTGACAACATTAGATAGAATGGTGAGGGAAAAACTCTTCTGAAAAGGACATTTGAGCTGCAACATGAATGACAAGAGTGACCCATCTGAAGATCTGAGCAAATAGCATTCCAAGCAGAAAAAAACAGTAAACACCCAGGCCTTAGGCCAGACAAATTTTCAGCCTGTTGTAGCAGTAGGAAAAAAAGTATAGCAGGACTATGCGACTGTGAGTGAGAGTGGTGTCATCATGAGCTCTGAGATGTAGAGGGAGGAAGGAAAGGGGTTGGTTATATGGGCTTGTGGAATGAAGTTTGGACTATATTCTAAGACTAGAGGAAGTCACTGAAAAATTTTTAAGGACAAGAGTAATGTGATCTAATTTGCATTTTAAGAGAATTGTTCTGATTGCTGTGTAATGAATGAATTATAAGAGGGAGCAAGAGAGGAAGCAGGGAGATTAGTTGGGAAGCTTTTACAATAATGTAGGCAAGAGGTGATGATGGTATCTTGGAGTATGGTGGAGACAGCAGAGATGAAGAAAAGTGGATGAATTTGGAATCTATTTTGGAAATAGAGCCAAGAGGACTTGCTGCTTGGATGTAGATAGAGAAAAGGAATAATCAAATATTTTTCATTATTTCTCTATAAGACTCATTCAGTTTACTTGTCTTAAACTGTTAAAGTTATCTTTTAATAGCATGTTAAATAGCAGTTTTAAATATCAATCTTACTTAAACCTTTTTTGTGTAACCTCTGGAATTTGGGGATGACAGTAATTCTTAGGTGGTAATTGACTTTGTAAAGCAAATTCTGAAATTGCTTTTAGCTAAAGGATCCTAATAAAGCTAATAAGGAACACTATTATAGACCTGTGACTTATTTCTGGTCTCTAAAACTGTGCTATTCAATATGGGAGCCACTAGCCACATATAGCTGTATAAATTTTTTAACATCTTTTGCCAATCTTCCTCTTTTTGCTGAGGAAGATTTGCCCTGAGGTAACATCAGTTCCCAATCTTCCTCTTTTTGTATGTGAGCCACCACCACAGCATGGCCACTGATAAGTGGCATAGGTCTGCACACAGCAACTGAACCCAGGCCGCTGAAGCAGAGCGCACCAAACTTAACCACCAGGCCACCAGAGCTGGCCCTATACATTTTAATTAATTAAATAAAATTAAAGATTCAGTTAGTCACACTAGCCACATTTCAAGTGCTCCACAGCATATGTGGCTGGGGCTGCCATATTGGGCAGCATAAAATAGAGCATTTCCACCATGGCAGAAAGTTCTATTGGACAACATTTCTCTAAAGTGTTTGTTTTTGTTTGATTTGCTGTGGTCATTCATTAGCATTTATGAGAGTAGGAAATATGTTATCAAAAAGTGTTACTGTGGATGTAAACACGCTTGATACTGAATATGGACTAAGAAGAATGAATTAACCTGAGAGAATTTCATACAATGACAGATTATTTTAGC
Organism: Tapirus indicus; assembly: GCA_031878705.1. Taxonomy (NCBI): domain Eukaryota; kingdom Metazoa; phylum Chordata; class Mammalia; order Perissodactyla; family Tapiridae; genus Tapirus; species Tapirus indicus. The sequence goes on from CM062918.1 coordinate 10,373,926, forward strand.
TTTTATCAGTTTAGAAAAGGAAAGAAATGCATTTTATGAGCTCCATTACAGCATTAGGAAAGGTTTTAACCTTTTTAAGAGCATCTTTTTAAAGTACCAAGTTCTTATGTATTCCCTTTTTCCATAGTTAATTAAACTTAACTGTGTTAATTCTAATTTAAGGTGGCTGCATTTTGCATTTTTCCACTGATACTACTTATTACATTAAAGAAATAATTTTGGGTCCTCTGAAATGAAAGGAAACATACTAAAGTTACTGCCACAAAGTTCCCCAATTCTGAACCACAGAAGTGAAAACAAGGTCATCATGACCAAGATATCAGAAGTCTTTGGGTCTCAGTTGTACTGAACAGTCCAACAGAAATCCTGGAAAAAGGCGAAGGGTTTTCAGCCTTCCGCAGTTAGACCTTGAGGAATATTTCTTAGGCTCATAGGTGGTTAATGTTGTTTTTAAAGAATTGCCCAAATTAACCCACTGAATCAGTATATGGAGGTATTTTAAAAAGGCTGTCAAAAATGGTGATGTTTAATTCACAGAGAAATTCTTATGCTAAAAAGAAAACAAGATATCCTTTTTCAGTGCAATTTTAATATACATATTTAAGAGGTATGTTTTTTATACAATGCAAATATGTATATTAAAACTATGTTTGAAAAGATAGGTGCAAATCACAGGTTTTGAGAAAAGAATTTTCACTTTTCTGGGCAAAAATGTTATTTTAGAGGGATTCCCAGTGTATAATGTACCAGAAAACTGGTCTACACCTTAAATTTGTGCTGTGTGAAGTGTATCTAAATAGACCTTACAGTTTTTGTCATGAACTAAGGTAAACATACTATTCAACAAATATTTCTTGAATGCCAGGCCCTGTTCTAGCAACTGGGGATACAGCAGCAATCAAAAAGCCCTGCCATGTTGTCACAAATGGCACGATTTTGAGGGTATTATGCTAAATGAAAGAAGTCAGAGAAAGACGAATACCATATGATTTTACTCAGATGAGGAAGATAAACAAACACACAGATAAGGAGAACAGATTGGTGGTTACCAGAGGGGAAGTGGGTGGGGGGAGGGCAAAAGGGGTAAAGGGGCACATATGTGTGGTGACAGATAAAAACTTCGACTATTGGTGGTGAACACGATGCAGTCTACACAGAAACTGAAATAGAATAATATACACCTGAAATTTACACAATGTTATGAGTCAATATGACCTCAATAAAATAAATTTTTTAAAAAAAACCCTGCCATCATAGAGCTTATTCTAGTGGGAAAGAAAACATACAAACAAAAACTAAGTAAAATGTAAAGTATCACAGTTCGTAATACATGCATGAAGCAAAATGAAGCAGTGAAGACAGATGGGAATGGTGGAGGTGGGAAGGAGTATTGCTGTGTAAAACAGGGAATTTAAGGAAGGTCTCAACTGCTGAAGTAGTCTTTCAAGGAAGGGAGGAAGCAAGCCCTGTGTTTCCCTCTGGGAAGTGATTCCTTGGGGAAGTAGCCATCAGTGGAGGAGTGGCTCTGCAGTGGGACTGTGACTGGCAGGCTTAAGTAAGAGAGCACAGGGAAGTGATGAGATGTAGAAGAGGTCAGCCAGGTAAGGGGAAAGGCAATGTGGAAATCAGTAGGCCCTTATTAGGCTCTTATAAGGACCTTGACTTTTACTGTGAGTGAGATGAGGAGCCACGAAAGGGTTTTGAGCTGAGGAGTGACATCTAATATTTTAAAGGGAACATTCTAGCTGCTGTGTTGGGAATAGTTTGTAGCAGGACATAGGTAGAAGCAATGAGTTGGATTAGGAGGCTGTTGCAGCAATCCTGAGTAAGGCAAGAGATGATGGTGGTGGACCAGGGTGGGAGCAGTGGAAGTGACGAGTAGTATGAATATTTTTACATGGAGGCCTTCTAGAGGTGGAATGTAAGTATAAAAAATTAGATATAATTGTTCAGCTAACCTTACAATGCCCTTTTAATTGCTACTCCCCAAATATGTCTAAAAATATTTTTCCTTTGGCTGTTTTTATTCATTTTGTGTTCATGATTTGCCCTCTCTTTAAAAAAAAAAACCTAGGGTTTGGACACAGTTTATTTTCTTATAATATCGCTTATCTTTGGTATTTAGCTGCTTTACTACCATGTACTTTTGAGCAGTGCCCTGTTCATATAGGCCTTACATAAATTTCAGTCAGGCAGTTGAGTTGCCCCAGAAACTTCCTGGTCTTCCTTACTGCAGTCCCTTGGAATTTTCCTTTCCCTCTCTTCTCCTCTCTCATCTTCCTGCTTCGTGTAAACCCATTACTCCTTGGAATTTGCCTAAGCCTGGCCCTCATGAGCTATAGGTTCAAGATGGTAGGACTAAGTGGAAAGGAAGAAGCAGGTGGTACTCTGCGGAGGATTCTTCCTTCCCTTTGCCGCCAAATCAAATCACTGGTCTCATTACCAGTAACACTAGGCCCAGGTAAATCTGTTTTTCTACCCAGACACTCACATGTGTGCTTTTCTTCTATTACATCTCTTAAGTGAACAGGGAAAAGGGAGGAAACGGGGGCCAGAGGTGAGCTAACTTTTAACCTGGTTTGTTATTCAGAGGTCGCTAGTGACTTCAAAAAAGAATCTCACTCTTACAAACCTCAAAAGGACAATTTTGATTCAAGGCAAAGAAGAAAGGTACTCACCTGAGACAAGAGACTTGGATCTTGTGTATCATAGACCTACCTTCTCAAGCCACACACCGTCTCAATATAAAAGTTCCGTTAGAGTCACCAGCAGGGTTATGGGACTGGGTAAGGCCTAGTTGTAGTGCCAGTACTACAGAGAGCTGAGTATAGGTGTGTTGTTGACAGACCTTAGAATCCTGAGCTAGTTTTCTCAGAGAAGCAGCAGTATTCAACAACCACGTGAGGTAGGCACCGTTGTTATTCCTGTTTTACAGATAGGGAAACTGAGGCTCAGTAGTTAAGTGAGCTTCCAGTTACACAATTAGAGAAGTAACTGCCTTGTTTTCTAATTTTTTTAGTGAAATTTTCAAACACACACAAAAACTAGACACAGTGAACCTATCACCCAGAATCAGTAAGTTAAGGATTTTGCCACATTTGTTCTCTTTTATCTTTACTGAAGTATTTTAAAGCAAATCCAAGATATCAGTGTCATTTTACACCTCACACTTTGCTGTAAAGCTCTGAAAATTATGGACATTTTTATATATAACCACAATGCCATTAGTACACTCAACAAAGTTATCAGTAATTCGTTAGTCTCATTTGATTGTTTTATGTGTGTGTGTGAGGAAGACCAGCCCTGAGCTAACATCCGTCGCCAGTCCTCCTCTTTTTGCTGAGGAAGACTGGCCCTGGGCTAACATCCGTGCCCATCTTCCTCCACTTTATATAGGACGCCAGCATGGCATGGCTGACAAGCAGTGCGTCGGCAGGTGCCCGGGATCCGAACCCGCGAACCCCGGGCTGCCAAGCGCGAACTAAACTGCTGCACCACCGGGCAGGCCCTCACTTGATTGTTTTTTTAAATTAGTCTTTTTAAAACCTTTATTTTCATTTAAGAATCTAAACTTACGGACACTTGGAACTTAACTGCCATAACTTTTCACATCATTGGCAGGCAGTATATATTTTAATAATTAAATGAGCAAAAGTACAAGAGTAGTCTGTAGGCTAAGTTTCTAAATTGTGAGTGCCTAATGATCTGATTTAGCTTTGGATCTGGAACTGGTGACTTTAAAATAGGATTAAAGAAGAAAGTTGAAGAAATTCATTCTCTTTTGCAACATTGTGGCTTTTTTGCATGTTCTAGAAAGATTGATTATCACACACTGTCTATGATTTTGTGCCATTTCACAACACATCTTAGGAGTTGCAAAGGGACTAGTAAGTAGGTTGTATCCTATTAATATTACCATAGGAACAGAACTAAATTAATTTGAAGAATTAAGATGAAAAAAAACTTTCTAACCAACTGTAATGTTTTCCCAGTATGTTTTTGTTGCTTGCCTTTTGAGCGATTGCATGTTGTAGACCTTATGCAGAAAAGAACCCTATTTGCTTCTTTAGTTCACTTGCTAATTTATCAATAAATAAATGAATGAATAAACTAAGTAAATAAAACTCAGGTCACAGATTTCATCTTTAAGTAAAAGGATTATGTGGCACAATTCCCTTGTTCCTGGTGTAGTCTCCTGGCCTCAAAATGAGGCATCTATTTATTGCCATGGTTCGGTACCTTTTATTCTAATGTTGCCCAGACATTCTTTTCAGTCCCTTTTTTACCGTCTGAAACAATAGTGAGTCACCTGGAGGCTGTATGCAGTTTCTGTGGCTTCACCATGATCTATAGTCTAATTTCAACATGATTTATTTGAAAGCTGCCCTTGAGTTACCAGTGTTTTTTCTGTTTTTCTAAGTTTTAAAGTGCATTATTGTTTTCTATATCACTTAATAAATTTTCATTTTGAATGGAAAAAATAAGTACCTGAAAACTTTTTCCCACACATTTCCATCATATACTACTATAAAATATGTCACTTATAATTTTTTCAGTAACTTTCAATAAGATTACTGTATTCAAGGACACAGTTTAATTATAAGAAACAGCATGAACTACGTAAGAGAGTCAGAATCGGGGTTCTCCACCTAGCTGTGCCCTTACTAGTACTGCTGTCTTAGATAAGTCAATTCAGTTTCCTCATCTATAAAGAGAGATGATTGAATTGGATGATCCCACAAATCATTCCAGCTTCAGAGTATGTCAGTGTGAAAGGAGAGTTTGTGCATGTATTATTGGTTCTACTGTAACAAGATAATTACCATTTCATTGCTACAAATAGAATTTTTGTTAAAGTGCCCTTGAGTGGCATGTTTCTAACATTGCTGGGACATTTAAAAATATTTCATAGCTAGGACTAAAACAGAAATCTTCCTGTGAATCTCCTTATAGTAACTTGTTAAATTTTACCGATATGCACGTTGTTAATTTTTTAATGACATCAGTTAAGTTTTCATAAAGGCAAAAGCTATGTAAAGCTAATTTAAATTTCTGAATTCCCTAGTAATATGTGTTCGTAAAAATAGAATATTTGAAAAATACAGAAAAAGTAAAGTAAAAAATTAACCAGAGATGATTGCTGGTAAAATGTGATGCATCCTTTTGCAAAATTGCAGTAATAATCTCTGTGTGGTTTTGTACCTTTTTCCATTAATATTATATTTTGTGCATTTTTTCACATCATCAGAAATCCTGTCATGCACTACACACCTATCAGAATGGTCAAAATCCAGAACACTGACAACACCAAGTGCTGGCAAAGATGTGAAGCAACAGGCACTCTCATTCATTGCTGGAGGGAATGCAAAATGGTGCAGCCACTATGGAAGATAGTTTGGCAGTTTCTTACAAAACTAAACCTACTTTTACCATACGATCCAGCAATCATGCTCCTTGTATTTACCCAAAGGAGTTGAAAACATGTTCACACAAAAATCTGCACACGGACATTTATAGCAGCCTTTTTCATAATTGCCAAATCTTGGAAAAAACCAAGATGTCCTTCAGTAGGTGAATGGATAAATAAAGTTTGGTACATCTAGGCAGTGGAATTATTATTCAGTGCTAAAAAGAAATGAGCTATCAAGCCATGAAAAGACAGGGAGGAACCTTAAACGCATTTTACTAAGTGAAAGAAGCCAATATGAAAAGGCTACATACTGTATGAGTCCAACTATATGACATTCTGGAAAGGAAAAACTATGGAGACTATGAAAAGATTAGTGATTGCCAGGAGTTGGGAGGGGAGAGAGATGAATAGCCAGACCACGTTGGATTTTTAGGGCAGTGAAAAACTCCGTATGGTATAATAATGATGGATATATGTCATACATTGGTCCAATCCATAGAATGTACAACTCTAAGAGTGAATCCTAAGGTAAACTCTGGACCTTGGGTGATTATGATGTGTCAATGTAGGATCATCCTTGGTAAAAAATGTACCATTCTGGTAAGTGATGTTGATAATGGGGGTGGTTATGCATGTGTAGGGGTAGAGGATATATGGGAAATACCTGTACCTTCCTTTCAATTTTGTTGTATACCTAAAACTGCTCTAAAAATTTATCTTTTTAAAAATTCTGTCATGATAAAGTAAATTGGCTATACAGTATTTAAAGTAAATGTTGACTTTTTTTACACCCCGTTTTTAGACATTCAGTTATATTGAACATTTTAAACTTCCTACCAACCCAATCAAATTATACATAATTTACTCATTTTTTAAAATATCCTTGCCATCAAGTGTAACTAAACGTGGAATTTGATAAATCTGTCAACTGTGCATCTTTTCTTTTGTTCATTTTTGTTTTTGTTATTTTTGAGTGTGTTTTTATTGAGGTATAATTGACATATAACGTTATATTAGTTTCAGATGTACAACATAATTATTCGATATTTATATCATTGTGAAATGATAACCACAATAAGTCTAGTTAACCACCCCCCATCTTAAACCCAGTGCATTAGTGTTTCCTTTCCGTGGTTCCAGTAAAGCAGTAAATTTCAATTGGGGAGCACATCTCCCCTTCTCCCCACAGCTTCTGCTGAAAATCATTTGTAAAGAGAAATGTTACTGACAGAAATGGAATATGCACGTAAACACGGTAAGGAAAAGTTTTTTAAAGGATATGTATATATATGTTGTATACATACACATATGTGTTTGTATACAAAGTTTATAAGGAGACACAAAAGATCCAGAATAGCCAACACAGTATTGAAGGAGAAAAACAAAGTCAGAGGACTGACACTACCTGACTTCAAGACTTACTGTAAAGCTACAGTAATCAAGACAGGGTGATATTGGCAAAAGAATAGACAAATAGGTGGAACAGAATAGAGCCCAGAAATAGACCCACATAAATACAGTCTACTGATCTTTGACAGAGGAGCAAAGGCAATACAATGGAGAAATGATAGTCTTTAACAAATAGTTTTGGAACAACTGGACTTCCATTTGGAAAAAGAAATGAATCTAGACACAGACCTTACACCCTTCACAAAAATTAACCCAAATTGGATCACAGACCTGACTGTAAAACACAAAAGTATAAAACTCCTAGAAGATACCATAGGAGAGTGATGTCAGCCTCATGGTGGAGTGAGATTCCCTCTTTGAATCTCTGCCCCCTAAGGCACAACAAAAACAGCATTCATGTACCAACAGAAGTCAGTCGAACACTACAAAGGACTTCTAAGAGACCCTTGCTGCTGTACATCTGACGGTGGAGGCACGGGAAGCCCCTAAGGACTTGAGGAGAGGTAAGGAAATCTACTCCCCCTCTCCATTCGATTGGCAAAGACAGCATGGCTCACAGAGAGGGGGGGCAGCCCTCTGTGGGGAAAGCTGTTGCCCTCCAGGTGCTCTCACAGACTGTCAAGAGGTCCCCACTGGGAAGCAATGACAGACTGTTTTGGGATTGTGGTCAATGCCCCAAGAGAGCCAGAAAGGAAACCCTTCGGTCAGGCAGGCGAAAGAGAGAACCCCTCCCCCCACACGCCCTGCGCTTCAGCACAACCCCTCCAGGGACTACAGCGAGCTCAGAACACACTGTTCGTGACCACCACCCGGTGGCTGCAAGTGGAAACTGCAGGACCAGAAATTTTATCAAGACGAAGAATAGCAAAGGTAAATCAGCCAGCTCTATGCAAAAGTATCTTAAGTCTCCAGACCAAGAGGAAAATGACAAACACCCAGAAACCAACCCTGAAGGCACAGAAATCTATAACCTGAACGACACAGAATTCAAAGTAGCTATCATAGACAAACTCAACGAAATATGAGAGCACACAGAAACAAATCAACGAATTCAGGGATTTCTTCACAAAAGAGATTGAAACCATAAAGAAAAACCAATCAGAAATATTGGAGATGAAAACACAATGAATGAGATAAAGGAAAACCTGGAGTCTTTAAAGAGCAGAACTGACAATATGGAGGAAAGAATTAGCATGATGGAGGATAGCCATGCAGAAACTCTCCAGATAGAGGAGGAGAGAGAACTAAGACTAAAAAGAAATGAAGAAATTCTTCGAGAAATATCAGACTCAATTAGGAAAAGTAACATAAGGATAATAGGTATTCCAGAAGGAGAAGAAAGGGGAAAAGGAGCAGAGAGTTCAAAGAAATAATAGCTGTGAACTTCCCAAACCTGGGGAAAGAGATGGAAATAACAGTGAATGAAGTCAATAGATCACCTAAATATATAAACAGGAAAAGACCAACTCCATGGCATACAATAGCAAAGCTAGCAAAAGTTAATGACAAAGAAAAAATATTAAGGGTAGCTAAACAAAAAAACAAAATAACATACAAAGGAAACCCCATCAGGCTCTCAGCTGATTTCTCAACAGAAACTCTACAGGCTAGGAGAGACTGGAATGATATATTCAAAATTCTGAAAGACAGAAACCTTCAGCCAAGAATACTTTATCCAGTGAAAGTATCCTTCAAATATGATGGAGAAATAACAACTCTCCCTGATAAAAGCTAAGGGAGTTCATCACCACAAAACTCCCACTACAAGGAATGCTCAAAAAGGCCCTAGGCCTGAAAAAAAGCAAAAGAAAAAGGAGATACAAAGTTTTGAGCAAGGAGAAAAACAAGGAGACTAAACCAGAAAAACTACAGTTGGAAAACATCAAAAATGAATTTAAGGGGCCGCCCGGTGGTGCAGCGGTTTAGTCCACGCTTGGCAGCCCAGGGTTCGCAGGTTCGGATCCCGGGCGCCCGCCGACGCACTGCCTGTCAGCCACGCTGTGGCGGCGTCCCATATAAAGTAGAGGAAGATGGGCATGATGTTAGCCCAGGGCCAGTCTCCCTCAGCAACAAGAGGAGGATTGGCGACGGATGTTAGCTCAGGGCTGGTCTTCCTCACAAAAAAAAAAAACAAAACAAAACAACAACAAAAAAAATGAATTTAAACTCATCACTGTAAACACATACTCATGACACAAGATGGAATAAGTAGTGACAACAACAAATTAGAAGGGGAAGAGGAAAGGGATCGAATCGACTTAGTCTAAGGAAACAAGAGGCATCAGAAAATGGACTGTCTTATCCAGGAGATCTTTTATATAAACCTCATGGTAACCACTAAACAAATAACCAGAAGAGGACCACATATAACAAACAGAAAACTAAGAGAATCATCATGCAGAACTACCAAACTGAACTGGCAGTCCAAGACACATGGGACAAGAAACAAAGGAAATGCAAAAGAACCAGAAAAGGAACAATAAAATAGCAACATTAAACCTTCATATATCAATAATCACTCTAAATGTAAATGCATTGAATTCTCCAATCAAAAGACGCAGAGTGGCGGGATGGATTAAAATCCAAGATCCAACAATTTGCTGCCTCCAGGAAACACATCTCAGCTCTAAAGACAAACACAGACTCAAAGTAAAAGGATGGAAAACAATACTCCAAGCTAATGGCAAACAAAAGAAAGCAGGAGTTGCCATACTTATATCAGTCAAAGTAGACTTCAAGATGAAAAAGATAATGAGAGACAAAGAGGGGCAATATATAATGATAAAAGGGACACTTCACCAAGAAGACATATCACTTGTGAATATCTATGCATCCACCACAGGAGCACCAAAGTACATAAAACAACTACTAAGAAACCTTAAAGGAGATATTAACAAGAACACAATAATAGTAGGGGATCTTAACACCCCACTGACATCAATGGATAGATCATCCAGACAGAAAGTCAATAAGGAAATAATGGACTTAAACGAAAAACTAGACGAGATGGACTTAATAGATATATATACAGAGCACTCCACCCAAACACAGCAGTTTACGCATTATTCTCAAGCACTCATGGAACATTCTCAAGGATAGACCATATATTAGGAAACAAGGCAAACCTCTATAAATTTAAGAATTGAAATCATTACAAGCATCTTTTCTGATCATAATGCTATGAAACTGGAAATCAATTGCAAGAAAAAACTGGGAAAGGGACAAAGATGTGGAGACTAAACAACATGTTGCTGAACAACCAATGGATCGTTGATGAAATTAAAGGAGAAATCAAAAGCTATCTGGAGACAAATGAAAATACACCATACCAACTCATATGGGATGTAGCAAAAGCAGTCCTGAGAGGGAAATTCATAGCAATACAAGCCTACCTTAACAAACAAGAAAAATCCCAAATAACCTTAAACTGCACCTAACAGAATTAGAAAAAGAAGAACAGACAAAGCCCTGAATCAGCGGAAGGAGGGAAATAATAAAAATCAGAGCAGAAATAAATGAAATTGAAACCAAAAAACAGTAGAAAGGATCAATGAAACAAAGAGCTGGTTCTTTGAGAAGATAAACAAAATCGACAAACCCTTAGGCCAGACTCACTAGGAAGAAAGGGAGAACACTCAGATAAATAAAATTAGTAGTGAAAGAGGAGAAATTACAATGGATACCACAGAAATACAAAGGATTGTTAGAGACTACTATGAAAAACTATATGCCAGCAAATTGGACAACCTAGAGGAAATGGACAAATTCTTGGATGCATACTATCTCCCAAAACTGAATCAACAAGAAATAGAAAATCTGAATAGACCAGTCGCGAGTAAAGAGATTGAAACAGTAATCAAAAACCTCCCAAAAAATAAAAGTCCAGGACCAGATGGCTTCCCTGGAGAATTTTACCAAAGATACCATAGGAGAAAAAAAATCTAAATGATCTAAGGTTTGGTGATGACTTTTTATATATAACACCGAAGACATAATTGATGATATGAAGAATTGACAAGCTGGACTTAATTAAAATTTCAGCTCTATGAAAGACACTGTCAAGAGAGTAAAAAGAGAAGCCACAGTCTGGGAGAAAATATTTGCAAAATATATATATGATAAAGGATTGTTATCCAGAATATACAAAGAACTCTTAAAACTCAACAATAAGAAAGCAAACAACCATTTTAAAAAGCAGGCCAAAGATCTTAACAGACATTTCATCAAAGAAGATATATAGATGCTTGATATGATTTCAGTTTCTTAAATTTATTGAGACTTGTTTTGTTTCCCAATATATGGTCTGTCCTTGAGAATGTTTCATGTGCACTTGAGAAGAATGTGTATTCTGCTACTTTTGGATGGAATGTTCTGTGTGTATATAATATATAGAAAGTCCATCTGGTCTGATGTTTTATTTAAGGCTGATATTTCCTTGTTGACTTTCTGTCTGGGTGATCTATTCATTGATGTAAGTGGAGTGTTAAAGTCCCCTACTATTATTTTGTTGCTGTCAATTTCTCCCTTTAGGTCTGTTAATAGTTGCTTTATATATTTTGCTGCTCCTATGTTAGTTGCATGCATGTTAATAAATGTTATAGCTTTTTGATTGATTGTCTCCTTTATCATTTATAGAATGTCCATCTTTGTCTATTATCTTTTTTGGCTTGAAGTCTATTTTGTCTGATATAAGTATGGCCATTTGCTTGAAGTATCATCTTCCATCCCTTCACTTTGATTCTGTGTCTGCCTTTAGTTAGACCTGAGGTGGGGCTCCTGGAAGCAGCATATTGTTTGGTCTTGATTTTTAATCCATCCAGCCATTCTATGTCTTTTGATTGGTAAATTCAATCTGTTTACATTTAGGATGATCATTGGTGTGTGAGGACTCAATACTGCCATTTTATCTTTTGTTTTCTGTTTCCATTGTTTCTTTTTCCTTGTGTTTCTGTCTGCCCTTTCCATTTGGTGGTTTTTTGTGATGGTTTTCTCTTTTTTTATGTTTCATGTCTCCACTCTGAATTTTTGTTTTGTGGTAACCATGAAGTTTGTGTAAAAGTTCTCATAGATAAGATACTCCTTTTTCTGCTTATAGCATTTACCTATGCAAGTTCCATCCTCTTCCTCTTCCCCTTCTATGGTATTGTTGTCACAAATTATCCCTTTTTGTATTGTGTGTTCTTTACTGAATTGAAGTGGTTATAGTTATTTTTAATGCTCCCTTTCTCTTTAACCTTTACGTTATAATTGTTGATTAACCTATTCTGATAGAGAGTTGCAATTTTCCCATTCTGTCTTTTTATCTTCTTGCTCAAAGGTTTGTGTACCTTTGCCTTTTTGTTTCATGTAGGAGTGCTCTTTTCAACATTTTTTGTAAGGCAGGTCTAGTGGCAATGAACTCCCTCAGCTTTTGTTTTTCTGGGAAAGCCTTTATTTCTTCATTTCTGAAGGATAACTTTGCTGGCTAGAGTATTCTTGGCTGACAGTTTTTATCTTTCAGTATTTTGACTATATCGTTACACTCTCTTCTGTAGAGTTTCTCCTGGCCGGCTGAGAAATCTGCTGACAGCCTAATGGGAGTTCCCTCATGGGTTATTGGGTTTTTTCCTCTGTCTTGTTTTTTGTTTTTTTTTTTTCCAATATTCTTTCTTTGTCATTGACTTTTGACAGTTTTATTGTCATGTGCTTGGAGAAGGTCTTTTTGTGTTGAGATAACTGGGTGTTCTGTCAGCTTCATGGATTTGTATATCCAGTTCCTTCCCCAGGTTTGGGAAGGTCTCAGCTGTTATTTCTTTAAATAAAGTCTCTGCTCCCTTCTTTCTCTCTTCACCTTCTGGGATACCCATTACCCTTATGTTGCCGTTTCAAATGCAGTCGGATAATTCTCATAGAATTTCTACATTTTTTAAAATCTTACTTCTTTCTCCTCTTCTTCCTCCACCATTTCTAGGTTTCCACATTCCAGCTCACTAATTCTCTCTTCTCTGTGGTCTGTTCTATTTCCAGTGCTTTCTGATAGATTCTTCATCTCATTTGTTGAGTTGTTCAGCTCCAGAATTTCTGTTTGGTTCTTTTTTAGAGTTTTAATCTCTTTGGTGAAGTATTTTTTTCTGTTCATTGATTTTATTTCTGAGCTCATTTAACTGTCTTTCTGAATTTTCTTCTAGCTTATTGAGTTTCTTCATGACAGCTATTTTGAATTCTTTATCAGTTAGAATATAGGGTACTCTTCCAGACTTTATGTTTGTTTTCTGGAGAATTGTTTTTTTTTTTCTTTTTGTGATGCTGTGTTACTGTGGCTTTTCATGGTACTTGCTGAGTTATTCCTCTGCCAGTGTATTTGTCATGGTGGACACTTTTCTTATTTAGGTATAGCTTTGTTTTGATTGTAACTGTTAAGCCATTTGGAGATTAGATGCCTTTCTTTTGTTTTTCAGGAGGTGGCACTATAGCTCTAGCTTTTGGTTTCTCTTACCTGAGCTGCCTTTGGCTATATTTGAAGATGGGCATGTTCCACCTTCCACTACCTCTATTAGGGGGTGTCACAGGTACTGTCATCATTGCCAGCTGTGCTTCCCGGGGTCACTGATGCCTCGCTGTTGCTGCAGTAGCTGGCTTCACTGCCAAGGGTACAGGGAAGGCTGCTGCCTCTGCCACATCCAGGATCACCTGAGTCGGAAGCTCCACTGCAGTGGCAGAGGGAAGGAAAGGGTGGGTGGGGAGGGAGCTGGGTTTGTGGGGCTCTGCCTCCACTGTTGCCCATTTTCTTGTGGCCCCTCTGCTGCAGTTGGGAGATCAGAGTCCTGTGTGCATCTCCACTGCTGCTACCAGGCTTTGAGCTGCAGGCAGGGGCCCAGGATCATGGGGATCCACCTCCGCTGCTCCTCTGCTCCCCATGGCCACAGGTACCCTCACGGCTAGGAAACTGGAATTGTACTCGTGCCTCCACTGCTACCCACCAAGTTCTCTGGGGCTGGTGGTGGCTGGTTCTGCTGCCATGGCCAGGGGGTCAAGCTCCTGGGCACCACCTCCACTGGTCCCTTGGTTGGCCTCCTGTATGTGCTCCAATCCACCTACCTTCATATGTACAGATGTGTGGATCTTTCTGGCATCCTGGTGTGTTGGGTAATGTAGCCTTTACTGGGTTATGAATGTTCTACTCTTAGATTGGAGGAGAGAGACAAAGGGATCCTCTCTTGCCACCATGATGATCACAAATGTTTTTCTCACTATGTTGGTTTGCCGTTTTTAGTCAGATATGCTCTTGAATATCAGGTTTTTTGTTTTCATGTAGTCAAAAATTTCTCTCTTCCTTTCTGATTTATTCTTTTGTTTCCAGGCTTAGAAGGCCTTATGCCTCCGAATTTAGATAAAAACTCATTGCATTTTCCTACCAGTTTTACCTTGATTTGAATTTTTAGTATGTAATAATAACTCTACAGATTATTTTGGTCTGTTGAGTCAGAATTGGCTGTAATTTGATTTTTCTCTGAAACTGCTAATCATTTGTCCCACTGCCATTCACTAAATATACCTTTGCCTTTTCTCTTGACTTGTAATGCCATCTTTATCATTTATTAAACTCTTTTATGCAAGAGGGTCTATTTGCTATCTGTTCTGTTCCATTGACTAATCTTCCTGTTTTTCTTCTAATACTGTTACTGATTTTGATACTGAGGCTACATAATATGCTCTATTATTTGTATGGAAGGTCCTTCATCCTTCCCTGTCCTCCTAGTTGAGAGCCATATCCATTCCCCTATATGTCTGCTTTTAAACTGAAGGCTTTTATGTATTCTCAAGTCCCTTCCATCTCGCCTTATCACAACAAATTTTTTTAAAGATTTGTCTGTATCCACTCTCTCTCTTTCCTCAAATCCAATCTGACCTCTTCTCATCACACCACAGAAAATGACTTTCATTCTGGTCACCATGTTGCTAAGCCAAATGGACACATTTAGTCCTCATCTTATAAAACCTCATGGCAGTATTCGATACTGCTGTTGATCACTTTATTCTTTGTAAAACACTCATCCTTTGGTTTCTGTGATTTCCACGCTCCTGGCTTTTCTCCAACTTCTGACCTTTCCTTTGCAGTCTCATCACACTCTTATTGGAGTTCCTCACAACTTAACTTTTTGCCTGCTTTTCTTCTCATTTATGCTCTTTCCCTAAGCCCCATTGCCACCATCCATAACTTCACTTATCATCCAGATAACTGCTCTGTTCCAGACCTGGAATAACCTACTTGACATCTTAACTTGACTGTCTTAAAGGCATCTCAACGTGTGCAAAATACAGTTGTAATCTAACTATTCTACAACCTCACTTCTACAACCCCTCAAGAAAAAACCCTAATTTCTGATTCATTTCTAAGAATCCCTGTCTCGATGAAAAGCCCTACCCTCTATGCAGTTCCACAACCCAGACATTTAAGAGTTATTCTTGACTACTCTTTCTCTCATCCCTTAGAGTTCAGCATCTCTTCCTGTCCATTTTAGCTCCTAAATATAGCTTTGAGACTCCATTTTCTTCACCACTGTCACCAAAACCCAGTTCAAGCTGCCATTATCTCTCATCTCAGTTACTAAAATACTCTCTTAACTGGTCTCCCCATTTGGACTCTGCCTCCTTCCAGCCTGTTCTAATGCTACAGCAATATTTTCCAGGCACAAATTTGTTCATGTTATTTCCTGCTTAAAATCATTTTTTGGCATCTCATTGTTTTGAAGGCAAAAACCAGAAATTTTTATTTAACATAGAACTCTATCTGCCTCTACAGCTTCATTTCATTTCATGTTCACTCTCTCTGTACTCTGGATCCCTTTCAGTGTCTCAAGCTCGCTCTGTTCCCTTCAACTTCAGGGGCTCTGCACATGCTTTTCCTTTTCCCTATAGCACCCTCTCCTCACCCTCCTCCTCCTGGTTAACTCCCAGCTATCCTTAAGGTCCTGTTTTAATTGATGTATTTAGCGAAGCCTTCTCTGACTTACACAGTGTCAGATACCTCCATAATATGTGGCACCATATGCTTGTCCTTCACGGCGTTTGTCACTATCTTGTCTTCAATAGCGCGCACAGTGCCTTGCACGTACTAGGCTGTCAGGGAATATTTGGTTAAATAAATAAATGAATTAATGATTATTCTTCAAACTAAATTTTAGAATCAGCAGGCTTTTTAGTGAAACTAAGGTTATTAATTTGGGAAAATGTGACACACTATCAAGAAATGTTATTTTTCATTTACTTGAATCTTTTATCACTCTTGTGGATTATACATTTCTTATTAAAGTTATCCCTAAGTTTTGTAGTATAAATGGAATCTCTATTTGGTTATTATTGGCATTTAGGAGTTTTTATCTTTATCCAGTTATTAGTTTTATCCTACTTTATTTAGAATTTTACTATTAGAAAAGTATATTTTGTAGCTAACATTATCTAAAACTGAAAGATTTTTACATAGTTTTTTACCTCTCTTGATCAAAAACTATACATTTGATCATAAAACTGGGGAAGGTTCTCTAGATTTTAGTCAAAGGATATTTCTTACTGAGAAGATACCTTTAGGGCAGCCCCCACCTCCCCCCAAGCATTTAACACATTGACTAAGTTAACTGGTTTGGGAAATTTAATCTTAGAGCTTATGCAGTTCTTTCATATGTCATTTTGTTACTTATTCATCCTTAGACCTTTTAAGGTAGGTATTATTATTACTGGTAAAGAATTGAGTCCCAGGGCCATTAAGAAGACTCTTCCATGGTCATTAAAATATTGAGTTTTTGAACTAATCGTTATACCCCAGTCCTCATGCTTTAAGGCTTATGCTGTTCCTCCTATATCACATTGCTTTTCATTGTATGTAAAAAAGAAATCTGAAAGTACTTAATTGGATTCTAAGTGAGTTATAAGTAGAAACTTTCTAGCATATCCCTTCTGCATATTTTTATTTTTAATATTTATATTTTTATATATTAATTACTTAGAAAATCATTTTAAATGACTTTACTTATAGGAACCTCCAGAAGTTTAGCCTTTTTGGAGACATAAGTGTTCTACAACAGCAAGGAAGTTTGTCAAATACATACCTCAGCAAGGTGGACCCTGATGGCAAAAAAATTAAACAGTAAGTTACATAGTTGGTGGAAAGGGGCTTATGTTAATAATAATTTTGTTTTCTTCCTGAGAAATTGTAAGATACAATCAGAAGAGTAATGATATTTTTTTCTATAAAGAACACATGTCCTGGAAATGTCTTAATACAGTGATCAATATGTGGCATTCTAGCTCATAAACCTTTAAGACAAATCAAAGAATTTGCTGGGTTAATTCTTGCTGTTTAAAACTGTTTCTCTACTTTCCTTTGCTGTAACATAAATTGTATATCATTAGTCTCTTCTACCCTACTGGTATAAAATGCTGCTTTTCTTGGACAAAGAACATATTTCTATATGTTTAATATATCTCTATATAATACATCTTATTCATTATATTTTAATGTGAATGTTAATGGTGTTTATGATAATAATACTTGCGGGTTGTATAGAAATTAACTAATGAGAGGAAATGGATCACAACATTGCATGCTGTTTCATTGCCTTTTTTCAAAAGTGAGTAAGATTAGAGCTAAATGTTAACAGGATTGCTGTGGCATGTGTTTTCCTTACAGAATTCAGCAGCTGTTTGAAGAAATACTGAGTAATAGTAGGCAACTGAAATGGCTGTCCTGTGGGTTTATGCTGGAAATCGTAACCCCAACATCACTGTCATCTCTCTCAAACTCTGTTGCCAGCACCATGGAGCACCTGAGTTTACTGGACAACAATATTCCTGGCAACAGCACTCTTATCACCGCAGTCGAACTGGAGCGATTTGTGAACCTGCGCTCACTTGCCCTGGATTTCTGTGACTTTACGGCTGAGATGGCAAGAGTCTTAACCGATAGCAACCATGTGCCTTTGCAGCGACTGTCTCTCCTAGTCCACAACGTTTCCGTGATGCACAAGTCTCTGGACAACATGCCGAATGATGAGCTTTGGAAAGCCTTGTCACGAAAGAGCACCAGCCTTCGGGTCTATATAATGGCTTTTGATATCAAGAGTGAAGATATGTTAAAGATTCTGAAACCTAGTATACCGCTAGAGAGGATTCATTTTGACAGCTACATCACTTGTGTTTCAGAGGCAATTGTTGATCTTATATCCAGGCAGTATGACAAGTTCCTCACTCATTTTATATTAATGAATGATGTGATTGACACATCTGGTTTTCCAGATCTTAGTGACAACCGAAATGAAGATCCGTTGGTTTTATTAGCATGGAGGTGCACAAAGCTGTCTCTTCTGGCAATTCATGGTAGGTGATTTTTGCCCACTATAATTTGATACTGACATTGCACCTAAAACATTTTCTTTTTTTTTTTTTTTTTTTTTTTTTTTTTTTTTGTGGGGAAGACCAGCCCTGAGCTAACATCCGTTGCCAATCCTCCCCTTTTTGCTGAGGAAGACTGGCCCTGGGCTAACATCCGTGCCCGTCTTCCTCCACTTTATATGGGACGCCGCCTCGGCCTGGCTGACAGGCAGTGCGTCTGCGGGCGCCCGGGATCCGAACTCGCGAACCCTGGGCTGCCAAGCGCGGACTAAACCGCTGCGCCACCGGGCGGCCCCGCACCTAAAACATTTTCTACCAAAAAAAGATAACATTGACATTTATAGTATCAAGAACTCTTATAACCAGTTGATATGCAGATTTTTATACTTTTTAACATTTACAAGATATACCACTTAAAAGTGGAAGGTTATATTTGTACCCCAAGTGTTCTGCTCCAGCTTCTGTGTTACTTTTTTCTTCCACCATGTGATTGATAGTATTTCACAAAAGGAGCATTTGAAAATAATTTATCTGAGAAACATGCATATCTACCTAGATACATTTCTTCCTCTAGATACAGTAGATACATTTCTTCCTCTAATCACAAGATCTCTTAAAAACATAATACAGAACGAAGAGAAAGTATTATTTCTTTCATGCTTGCTGCCTCGTCTTCTAGATTCTAGGTATCAACATATTAATTTGTATGACATCTTTTAAATGAAGGTTCCATTGATTGGGTATATGCTTTTATCTTACTGGCATCTTTCATCTTAATGTGAATTATCCTCATTTGGAGAGAGAGTTGTTATTCTGACAAGTTAGAAGAACATTTTACTTCCTTTTCTGGAACTTATAAGACATTTACAAAATACAAAATAGAAAGTCTATCTGAACATCTTAAACTCTCTTTATTAGCTCTGTTTCATTATTTTTGAAATTAATTTTTTTAGCCTGCATTTGAGTGTGTGAAAGTGTGCTTTTCAAGTTTTGCTTTATAATTTTGCCAGACGTCATAGGTAGTAGCAAAGAATAGATCAATATTGAAGGTAATAAGTAAAATGCAGACTTTTTTTAATAGGATAAAGAAATGTCAGGTTATTTAAAAGTTACTTTAAGCCAGTCTTTTTAAAGCTTTTTTCTTCTTTTAAGAAATAAGATGTTAGGGGCCGGCCTGGAGGCGCAGCGGTTTAGTTCGCGCTTGGCAGCCCGGGGTTCGTGGGTTCAGATCCCGGGCGCCTGCCAACGCACTGCTTGTCAGCCATGCTGTGGCGGCGTCCCATGTAAAGTAGAGGAAGATGGGCACGGATGTTAGCCCAGGGCCAGTCTTCCTCAGCAAAAAGAGGAGGATTAGGAACGGATGTTAGCTCAGGGCTGGTCTTCCTCACAAAAAAAAAAAGAAAAAAAAAGAAATAAGATGGTAGATACAGCTAAAGCCCCTGCATCCATTCCCCTTTATTCCTTCCCAGACATAACCAATATTCTGAAGTTAGTACATATCATTCCCATGACTGTTTGACACTTTACATATTTGCTACTGACAATTAACAATTTAAAGTTTAAAGTGTCACTTCATAGCTTTGGACTGTGAAGCATCAGAGGGGATGATTTTTTACTAATGAAAAATACCAGTTTACTATGTATTGTTAATGGAAACATTTATATTAAATAAAATTTTTTTCTTTGATACATCACTATCCAAAGCTATAAAATTATACTTTAAATGTCTTCAATTTTACTAAATGCAGTGATATCAGAATAGGATTACTGCACCTACCAATTCACCACCCACGGTGCTGTTCTTACCGTCAACATCAAACTTCTAATCTTTTTTTTTCCTGGGCTAAGCAATCATACTTCCTTTTCCAATCTCAATATATTTTTAAAGTTAAAGGACCAAAGTGTAAGTAAGATGCAAATTTGTGGAAAAGACTAACTTATCAAATAGACAAAATGCAGGGAAATGACAGTGCTTGTCTTGTGCTTGTTTTTAAGGTTACACAGTGTGGGCGCACAACCTCATTGCCATTGCTCGTCTTCGTGGCTCTGATCTAAAAGTTCTTGAAGTCACCGAAGAGAGCATTGACTTTGACCAAGGTGAACTGGCCGACCAGGATGTGGATCCACTGCATAACCTTACTGAGCAGGTATCCCAGGGCCTGTGTCAGCCTTGGCAGGCGGTCACGGACATCGAATCACTCAGTGTCTTCACTGAACCAAATCTTCATTTTTACAGAGAGATGCAAAGCTTCAGCGAAGACATTTAGCTTTTTTTAAATGTACAATTCCTGTGGTTACATATGCAAGTAGGGTCCTATTATGTTTTTTTTCAGTAGTGTGAATTAATCCCTTTGTGCTGTGTTTAATCAGTATTAGCTTTATAGGATTATATATGTATATTCTACTTCTTGATCAAAGAACGTAGTCGGGTATTGGTTTAGAAGTTCAAAGTGACAATGTATAGGGCTTTCACGGTTAATGGACTTGTTACCAAACCTTAAGGATATACAGCCAATGGTTGTCTGAGGTTGCTGGCTAACTTTATTTTTCACTGAGTTACTCTGCCTTTTTGATGTTTTTATTCTTTGTGTGTCAAGAGTTAAGAGCTCAGGAGCCAAAATATTTTTATACATATATAGATATATATCCGGAGCCTGGTGAATTTGTATGCAATGCACTGCATTCATGCATTCTGATAGCATTTCAATAATTTTTATTTGAAATGGAAGAAGGGAGGATAATATGATCCCAAATGAGTTGTCTTTAACAGAAAAGCCAAGACTTTAACTTTCATTACATATATAATAGTTGATATCACCAATTACCGTTCGGAACTTTGTACAGTAATAGCTTAGAACATTGCTTAATCCTTTTTTCCAAATGCATTTACATAAACATGAATACTCAAATTGTTGGATTTTTTTTAAACTATATCTGACATAATTTTATTCATCAATTACATTATACATTCAAGTTAGCTTTTTAGCCCAGATTTCAAATAGTGGAGGAAGAAAGAAACTATACTCCAGGGTAAGACGTCCTTTATAAAAGAAAATCAAAAAACAGTTGTAAACACACATGCTTGCAAACATTAGTCGTGAAATCCCTAGCAACAAGTCACTGGATTTTTCTCTGTCAGCGCGCGTGTCAGCTGCCAAAGAATAGACTTAACTGAAGAAGTGCCCACATGCTGGCAGGGGCCGGCCCACTCTGGCCAGCCAGATACTGCTAGATTGTAATATTTAAGGTCGAATTTCGACCTGTGGTACACAGCTGTGCTGTGGCTCAGTCAGCAACCTCAGAACTCTGAAAAAACAAAACAAAAAAAAGAAAAAAAAAACCATGCACCTGTTTCACTGTGAATAGTGAATGGCAAGGAAAGAAAGGAGAAACTGAAAGCTTGTTCTATCACAGGTATGAGCTGCTATGATACATGAAGAACATTCCATGAAGTATGTTTTAAAACCTTGTTATATCTGAGAGGCTTTAAAAGCCGATTTAACTGTTTCAGGGCAACCGCGGTACAGACGTGGTCTCTGTGAGACTTCCACCTGACCCCAGTTTTAAGTGGTACGAATGTTGTGCATTTAATGTTAAAGGACAGTCTGCAATAATAAAGTAAGTAGCCAACGTGGGTGCCCAGCAGTGCTGAGACCTGGCTGCTCTATTGTAAGCTTTGGAAACACAATTTATGCAACAGATGTCCAGATATGATTCTATTTATGGAAAAAGTTTATATGTATTTTACAAATGGTTTTACCATCTTATATTAAAATGACCTTTTGACAGGTGTGCACTGTTTTGTCTCCAGTGAGCACATACCATGCGGATTTTATATGTACATCAGTAGTGTGAATCCACTGGCACAGTGTGTGTAAATGCCAGATGTGGTGAGATTTTATCTTATAAATGTGATCAGATAAAATAACTCCTGACAGAAACTGTAAGGAAACCAGCTGAATGTTTGACCTGATGACTGATGTTGTATGGTTTATGTTAAATGTATATTCTTTTAATCAATGAATAAAGCATTAAAAAGTGATCCTTGTAATATATTTTATTATATATGAAGCATGAAGACTTGGTGTTAAATAAACTGCAGTAATC
Source organism: Tapirus indicus (assembly GCA_031878705.1). Lineage (NCBI taxonomy): Eukaryota > Metazoa > Chordata > Mammalia > Perissodactyla > Tapiridae > Tapirus > Tapirus indicus. The sequence continues at coordinate 10,396,220 of CM062918.1, forward strand.
CTTTTATTGTGTATAATCATGTTAGCTCCTATTGTAACCTGGTGGTAAAGCTTAAACTTGGGAATATATCATAAAAAGTCTTAGGCTGAATAGTTTGGAGGGTTTTAAATTTTTTTTGGGGGGGGGGGGAACTTGCTTTGGTAAAATACAAGCTTAAAATCAAACAATAGACTGGTTACCACAAAATCCAAGTGTATTGTGCATTTAGAATACATTATTGATATGGTAAAGCTTAAGTTATAGACTATAGGAATTTCTTATTTCTAAACATTCCTAATACTAGATGCAAAAATACTTCCATATGCCAGTATTAAATAGTTCATAAACCCCATATATTGCTTTACTTTGACTTTGTAATCTCCATTCTTGGTTGTCAAGACAAACAGCTGTCATCTGTGAGAAAGAAAATGGCTTCTTCTGTCTTCTTGTCTTTCCTTCCTTAATCATTCCAGACACTGACTCTTCCAGGCACCGCCTCATCCTGGAATCATGTGGTGTTCACAAAGAACTGTCATTACACCTACTGCTTCCTTCTTTCCTGGACACATCTAACTCATTTGAATGAATCAACGTGTTTAAAATACCAAAATAGCACCCAAGATGTATGAAAAAAAGAAAGTCTATTATTAATATATAATGAAAAGTACACAAGTGGAGGTTGGTGTAGTAAAGCACTACACCGGGAGGCTCGACGTCTGTTTTCTGCTCTGAGCTCTGACTCCAGTGCTACATGAGCACAGATTCTCCCTTGAGCTTCAGTTTCCTCATCTGGGAAATGAGGGATTGGATGTGGTTATCTAAAACTGATTCTTCACTGGAACTTTCAACTGTAGTTAGCCTAACAGCCTGTCAACATCATATACAAGATCGTCTGTGAACAAATGTATTAAATATTTTCAAAACATACCTTACTAAACTATATGAAATTTACCTATCTAAAATTACTTTCCCATTTTCCCCTCCACCCCAGGAATAAAGGAGCTAGGGAGTCAGTAGGGTGGGGCTTGGGAAGGGCAGTGTGCTTATGGTTGAACACAGATTCAGAAACTGACTTGCTTGGGGTTTATAGATGAATCAGACTGGATCTTTATGAAGCCAGTAACATAAAATGGGGCTAATGGAGTGACACACAAGCAGGTGTGAATCATACCCAGTGAGCACACCACATTGTCTATATATCAGTGCCTCCCAACCTTTTTCATGTCCTGACACATACAGAAAATATTGTACAGCAGACTGGAAGGAATTGGAGCAGAAAAAAAATCATTGTGTTCTTTATTATATAATTGATGAGAAAAATAAAACGCAAAGGATTGGGGAAATATATTGAATTCATATAGCACTTTCAAATAAAAGCTTGTCAAATATTTTAACTGATAACCTTTTAAAATTTTTAATATTGCCACCAATGAGAAACACCCCACAAATAGGTGATAAATTTTAAACCCATTTTTTCACAACCATTCAAAAATTTATGCAGCTGAAATTATACTTGAGAAATCTAACAGCTCTGAATGTAGTGGTAAATGTGATGGTGAGATTTCTTGTAATGTGAATTAATTTCAAGTTCAAGTGATTTTTTTCATTACAAGTATTTTAAAATAATAAAGCTCTAATTTGTACTCTCCCGGACATAACCCTGCTGCTAGTTTAGCCACCACTGAGTGCACACATCAGCCACCAACACACAGAGAAGTATCTGATTCACATGAGGTAAATTAGAGGCCTGCAGGGAGCCCTCCTCCCACCTCCCGTGCCCAGCCCCCTCACACCCAACCAACTACATCTGGGGCTTCCCACCTGGGCTTCCCACCTGCTCTTTAGACACCTGGAACATACTTCTCTAGTAGCTTCACAGACCTCCCCACCCCTTGTCCATGATGGACAGTGGAGCACCCTGCATCCGGCAGGGGAGTAGTGAGTGCCTGAGCTTGCTCTCTATCCAGGGCACACCGTCAGGCCCCGCTCCACCCTCGCTGCTCTCCAAGAAGAAACAGCATCAAGAGGCAACCAACCAAGGCTCTGGGCCACCCAGAACTCCAGTAGCCTGGAAGAGCCCCACTCCACTACAATCTACTGACTAATTTGAGTTGCTCATTGTGGAAAAAAATGGAAGGTGTTTTGTGAACATTTTGACTTGAATCATCCTTTCTGAAAGATGAAAAAATTAAACAAATGAGAGCAAGATAATAACAAGTGTTGGCAAGGAAGAAGGAAACCTGACAGTTGGAGCTTGAATTGGTATATCCACTTTAAAGAGCAAATTTGCAGTATCTTGTAAAGTTGAAGTTACCTGTGCCCCTATGACCCAGCAATTTCACTTCTGGATGTTTTCTGTAACACCATGTCTTTGATCTTTTTTGTTCTCATAGTCCCTAAAAATCCTGAAGGAATTTTGAAAAACCATGTACTCCTTAGCACATTTTTAAGTTAAACATATAAAATTGGTCATAATCTTAGCAGATATAAACATCAACAATTTAAAATGAACTGTAAACATCTTTTTAAAAAAATGTCTATAATGGGATCTAAATACCATAGTAATTCAATACTGACTACCATCCATCCATTTAAAAAATGCAATAAGCTCTTGATCATTTGGAAATTTTACATCATTCATTTTCCTCCTTAAACTCATATATTGTATCAGTTATCAATGTATTGCCCCAGCTCTGAATGCACCTTCCATATCTGCTCTCCAATAATGGAACTTCTTTAAGTAGTGCACCTTTCAAGTCAGACGATGTTCAGTTTTCTCAGTAAGGGCCACAGGACAAGGTAGAAGGAGGAGGCTCTCCTGTAGTCCCAGGCAGGCCAGGGCAGGCAGCCTGGTGTGAAGACTGGGGATGGAGCCTGCCCCAGACATTGGCCCAGACTTGGTCCCTCTGGGACCTTGCAGCCTCGGCCTGACCTTCCTTCAGCTCTCTTGACCAGAAACCAGAGCTGCTGCACAGCCCGCATGCTTTGAAGGCCTCCTGGCTGCACTGGCACTTGGACTCCCACCACCTGCCCTGAGTGCTGCCCCTGTGATCCCAAGGGTCACATGTGGTGGTGCCACTGTACAGCTCACCCCCTGGCTCTGAAGCCTTCCCCATCTTCAGCACCCAGACTCCCACTGCACACACACCCACGCCACTCGTTGCTGTTCACCTGCTCCCCACCTGCACTCCGGATGGTGCTTATTACTCACTCAGGATCTCCAGACCAACCAGCTCAGGCCTCGTGGAACAGCGAACTTCACTCTCCTGGGGGCTGAACCACACCTTCACGAGGAGGGCCGAACCACACCTTCACAAGGAGGGCCGAACCTCTTCCCAGCTTGTCCTACCCGGTGCCCTCCCTCAGTCCAAAAGGGCTATACAGAGTTTCCTTACCTCTTCTAATTACTCTTTTATCATAGTTAATACTTCTTTATATTAAACTTTCCCTGTTGAAACTACTGTGTGGTTTGTCTCCTGATCTGACCCAGACTGCTACATATACCCTTTCCCACTATCCCACAGCTTTTTATCCAAATGTAACAAACTTTTGTTAGAGTCTTTCATTGATTACTTATATATTTTCTGCAACAAAAATATATATACTTTAAAAAGTGTAATTTTCTTATAAAACTATGTTAAAACCTTTTCTCCTAGATTGTTTTTATACATGTTAAATAATTGATCAAAAATATAAATATTGTAAATTTAAATTAGTATAAACTTGTTAGAACTGTATTTCGTAATGAAATGGATGAGGCTGAGTCTTCTCTCAATTAGTTCCCTCTCCATGGGTGAAGATTACTTGTTCCTGGAATGAGTAAGGTCCAGCATCAATTCTATTTCTATTTTTCATTTTTATAAACACAAGTGCTAAAAAATCTTTTTCACATAAATAAGTAGATGGGCAGAGAAAGAGTTTTATTATAGCAATGTCACTCGATTTTTGAACTTCTGAGCTTTTAAGACCAAAACACACACTGGTCTATCATCAAAAATTATTTTAGGTAAGTTAATTGGTTGAAAGCAATCAGAGTTATTCACTTTCTCAGCACTAACACCAATATTTCAGATTTCTCTTTGGAGCTCCAGAGGTTTGTACACCTTGGTATGATGCATCCTGGTAAGATTAGGACTGGGTGAAGGGTATGTGTTCCTTTTGTAACATGGGAGAAAGGAAATTGCAAACGGGACGGTAGGAAGGAGAACCTGCAACCTTCCTCACAAGTTCATCCTTGAGCAGAACAGCTTTGGGAAAGAATACACATGGAAGGTTAAATTCTGAATTTTCCTAAAAGCATACCTGCATACTACTCGGAAATTCTTTGCATACTTCAAGGCGATGTTCCCCAGTTTGAAAACTACACCTCTAGAGAACTATTGCTTATGTGACAAAGAAACACTAGGATGCTTATTTCCACATTACTTGCAATGAAAAATCAGCAACCTAAGGTCCTGAACCTTAGATGAACCTAACGTCCATCAATAACAGAATGAATTTATTGTGGCATATCCACAGTAGAATACTATACAGCAGTCAAAATGAACTAACTAGACCTACATTGATGAACATGAATGAGTCTCAAACAACACTGAGTGAAAACAGCCAACTTCAAAAAAATATATATAATGATACTATTGATGTACATTTTTAAAAGGCAGGAAAAATAAACCTACATATTGTACATAAACACATTTAATTAGAAAAACAATAAAAACATTCACATCCTCTTACAAGGGTGCTTACCTCTGGGGCATGACAGCAAGAACTGGTACAGGCATAAGGGCATCCTGTAACTTTTTCTTGAAAAATAATATAGCAAAATGTTAAATTTGTTCTATCTAAGTAGTAGGTAAAGGGGTATTCATTATTTTGTTCTTTCCTATATTTTTAAAATATTTGTAATTTAAAATGTCAGTATGATACAAGTTACCAGTACATGCATGATTACGGACTGACTTGGTTCATGATCCTGGCTGAGTCTAAAACATGGCCAAGGCAGAGGACAGAGTATTGCCTTCCCCTCACACACGGACGAGTGCATCACAGCAGCCGAAAGAGGCTCAAAAAGAGCTACTGAGAGTTTAAGACTAGTTTAGTTGTAGGCAGAAAAGTTCCACTAGATTTTTTTTTTAATATTTCACTGTAGTTGACTCAATCGTATTTCGATTTGAAGTACTCCTGTCACTAGAGTCATACTTATGTAATATGGACATTATATAAAACAGCCTCAGCTATTTGGAGTGTAGGCAAGGGTCCAGAAGTAAGTACAAACGACTCGTGGGGCCTGCACTTTGTTACTACCTGCAGTAACGCTGAAAGGTGTCACATTCAGAAGAGCCACTTCCACTTCCTTTTGGCTCACTTATTCTTATTTCAGCATAATTCTAAGAAGCCTGTTCATCTGGTTTCTCCGTCTACAGTAGATTAGAAGTGGAGGGGATGCATGACTGTGAAAGGCACAGACGTTTACACACCTATGAAGACAACACAACTAATCTTAAGCCATTTGTGGACGAACTTCAAACAGACTTACACGCCCCTGTAAGAAGCTTGAAAAACATGGCAATGATAAATATTTTAAAGACCCTGAATCAATAGGAAAATACACTATCTTCAGAATATTTGTGTAATATGTTAATGGAACATTTAATACATTTTAGAAATATTTTCATGAAAGATAGTTAAAAGTTTGTTTTTAAAAGAATGGACTTTAGTCAATCAAGAAATATTCACTGAAGTGAAATTTTCTGAGAAAACACTGGATAAATTAGCTAAGAAATATGACTGGCATGTACTGAATATTTACTGCGTCCCAAACACTACTTTAACCACTTCAGAAGAAAGTATTTTATTTAATTCTCACAGCAACCCTGCAGCACATATCATCCCCATTTCATATATGAGGAAACAGGCTCAGAAAGGATAAGGCTCTTGTCCGAGGTCATAAAACTAGCTTACAGTCGTGCAAGATTTGGACCCAGATGACAGAACCCCTATATTATACGACCTCCAGCCTGCCACTCTTAAATACTACAACTAGACTATTATTAGGCAGTAATACTGTTTTTCAACTAAGTTTTTCAAATGTATAGATATTAAATTTTAAACTTCCGTACTCTCTACGTACCCGTATTCTTGCTGTATTCCTTGAATTAACTGTCCTTGCTATATGTTAGCACGTGTGTCTGTGTGTCTATCACCAATTCTATTGAATCATAAAGCAACAGAACGATCATGTAGGCATATAAATTTATGTCTAACACATAAAGTGTGTATGTGTGAAGACGCATTGAATGTGTAAATGTACTACATAATCTATGTAATTTTATTCTATTCTAATTTTTAATGAGAAAAATTATACAGTTAGTATATGGTTAGCCTACCTACTGGCAAGAGACAGTCAAGGTAACTGTAAAATTAGAATAGTCACTACCTTGTACTTATAGTTATTTCTGGAAGCTAAGAATTCGACTTACCTGGAAGATTCTCAAGTGATTGGAATATATATAATCTTGGTCCATTATAAACATTATCTTAGCACTGTTTGTGGACCCAACAAATGGAGAAAATTTTTAAAAGACTAGTTGATCAAGTTGCAGTTTTGTTAACATATTATTAGCTGACTGACATGGTCATGTTTTCTACGAAATTAATAAAATCAAGAGACTATTTTGGCACCTTGTAATCCAAGGGGTCATTAAATTAACAGATCCAACATTTTCAGATCTAGATGGTTACCTGACTCCTTTCGCCAAAATAAGGAAATTAAATTCTCTTTTGATCATAGTGGATTCTTTGACAATACTTCCTATTACACTAATAAGTATAATTTTATTAAAATATCAACTAGATAGTTAATTGAGAACTTAAGATTTCTTTATATAGATTTAAAGACTAAAATAAAATAGATATTCTGGGAGCAAACTGTTTCAAAAAGTTAACATAAATATTCAGTAATTTGAAAAACAAATTCCAAAAAGGACTTGAACATAAGTTCAGAGAAAATGAATTATCTTTGGTTGAAATAAACATAATTCACAATGACAAGTTCCAACAAATAAATGGTAATAATAAATGTAAAGCACTATTTATATCATTTCTAAATAAAGGAGAGTCAATATAATTATGGTTTAATAAAATAACATCCCCCAAATTAGAATAACAAAGTGGAAATAGAGGGAATGTACCTCAATATAATAAAGGTCATATATGGCAAGCCCATAGCTAACATCATACTCAACAGTGAAAAGCTGAAAGCTTTTCCTCAAAGACCAGGAAAATGACAATGTTGCCCACACTCACCACTTCTATTCAACATTGTACTGGAAGTCCTAGCCAGAGCAATTAGGCAAGAAAAAAATATAAAAAGCATTCAAAATCAAAAAGGAAGAATACTGTATTTGCATATGACATGATATTATATATAGTAAAAGACTGCACCAAAAAACTGTTAGAAATAAGAATGAATTCAGTAAAGCTGCAGGATACAAAATTAACATACAAAAATCAGTTACATTGCTAAACACTAACAACGACCTATCCCAAAAGGAAATTAAGAAACCAATCTCATTTATAATAGCATCAAAAAGAATAAAATCCATATGAATAAAATTTATCCAAGGAGGTGAAAGATCTGTACACTGAAAACTATAAGACATTGATGAAAGAAATTGAAGACAAATAAATGGGAAGATATTCCATGTTTATGGACTGAAAGAATTAATATTTGTTAAAATGTCTATACTACCCAAAGTGATCTACAGATTCAATGCAATTCTTATTCAAAATTTCAATGGCATTTTCCACAGAAATAGAAAAAAATCCTAAAATTTCTATAGAACCACAAAAACACCAAATGGCCAAAGCAATCTTGAGAAAGAAGAATAAAGCTGGAGTCGTCACTTCCAGATTTCAAACTGTATTACAAAGCTATAGTAATCAAATCAGTATGGTACTGGCACAAAAACAGATACATCATCCAATGGAACAGAATAGAGAGCCCAGAAATAAACTCATACATATACACTCAATTAATTTTCGACAAAGGAGCCAACCATATACAATGGGGAAAGGACAGTCTCTTCAACAAGTGGTGTTGGGAAAACTACTCACATGCAAATGAATGAAACTGGGCTCCTCTCTTACACCATTTATAAAAATCAACTCAAAATGGATTAAAGATTTTCACATAGACCTGAAACCATAAAACTTCTAGCAGAAAACACATGGAGTAAGCTCCTTGACATTGGTCCTGGCGATGATTTTTTTGGATTTGATACCAAAAGAAAAGGCAACAAAATCAAAAACAAGCGGACTACATCAAACTAAAATGCTTCTGCCCAGCAAAGGAAACCATCAACAAAATGAAAAGGCAACCTAGGGAATAGGAGAAAATATTTGCGAACCACATATCTGATGGATCCTCAGATTCTTGAAAGTGTATGTATCTGTGTGTGTCCATCACCAATTCTACTGAATCACAAAGCAACAGAATGATCATGTAGGTATATGAATTTATACCAAAGGGCTTAATATCCAAAATATACGATGGGTTAATTAATATCCAAAATATACAAGAGGTACATATCCATTATATCCAAAATATACAAGGGGTTAATATCCAAAATATACAAGGAACTCATAGAACTCAATAGCAAAACAACAAATAACTCAAATTTTAAAATGAGCAGAGGATCTGAATAGACATTTTCTCAAAGAAGACATACAAATGGCCAACAGGTACAGAAAAAGATGCTCAACATCACTAATCATCAAAGAAATGCAAATCAAAACCACAATGAGATATTACCTCACACTTGTTAGGATATTATCAAAAAGACAACTGATAAACATTGGTGAAAATGTGGAGAAAAGGTAAACAGGCACTGTCGATGAGAATGTAAACTGCTGCAGCTACTATGGAAAAACAGTACGGAAATTCCTCAAAAAATTAGAAGTAGAACTACTACATGATCTAGCAATCCCACTTCAGGGCATATACCCAAAGGAAATGAAATCAGGAACTTGAAGAGATATCTGCACCCCCATGTTCACTGCAGCATTATTTACAATAGCCTAGACATGGAAATAACCTGTGTCCATCGACAGATGAATGGATAAAGAAAATACGCACACACACACAATGAAATATTTTTCAGCCTTAAAAAAGAAGGAAATCCTGCCATTTGCAACAACATGGATGACATGGAGGGCATTATCTTAAATAAGTCAAAAACATAGAAAAAGAGAGTAGGATGGTCATTGCCAAGGGCCAGGAGACGGGGAAAACGGGAAGAGACTACTAAAAGGGTATAAACTTTCAGTTATAAGATGAATAAGGTCTGAGGATCTAATGTACAACACAGTGAGCAGAGTTCATAATACTGTATTTTATCACTGAAACTTGCTAAGGGAGTAGAACTTACGTGTTCTCACCAAAAAAAAAAAGGTAAATATGTGAGGTGATGGATGTGTTAATTAACTCAATGTTGGGAATCCTTTCACAATGTATACATTTATCAAATCATCATGCTGTACACTTTAAATACATTACAATTTTATTTGTCAAATATAACTCAAGTTAAAAAAAGATATCTATGCCATAGATATATTATTGTTGACAAGAAGGCTATTATCAGTCTGTTGTCTGCTTATAAGCAATTTGTCTTTCCCACTGGTTGCTTTTAGAATTTTCTTTCCTTAGTATTCTACATAGTCCCAATGATATGTCTAGATGTAGGTATACTTTTACTAATCTGCTTCGGACTCAGAGTGCTTCTTCAATCTGAGGAACTACGTCTCTTATCAATTCAAGGGAATTCTCAGCATTTCTGTGAATGTTGCCCCTCTTCCAGTCTCTCCCTCTGGAACTCACACAAGGCTCCTCTTGGACGTCCTCCATGTCCTTTAACTTCTCTTTCATAATTCCCACTTCCTTACCTGTGTACTACATTCTGGTAATTTCCTCAGATCTATATTTCAGTTCTCACTTTGCCTACGTCCAGTCTGCTGTTTAACTTATCCCTTGAGTTGGTTTTTCTAATGAATGTTTCTTTCATTTCTAAACATTCTGTTTGGTTCTTTACAATTATGCCTTGGCCTTTTTCATACTGTCTGTTCTTTATTTGTGGCTTTTATTCTTTCTTTTATCTCTCAAATTATTAAATATACTTTATATAACTCAATCACTTGGGTTGTTAATTTTCCTGTCTGTTGTGTCTACTGGTTTTCCCTCAGTGGCACACTTATTTTTATTGTGAACTCAATTTTGATAAGTATGGACACATACGAGTCATGGCAGCAGAAGTATCACTACAGAGCAGCTTCTGCCAAGTCTTCTAGAGATTTTATATTCAGTTTTTAGTCTCTTTTAAGAGCCCAAGCTTTGTGTAAGAGTCTCCTATACACATTCAAACATGAAAGCATCACTGGTCCACTGCATCAGTACTAGCCTTTATCGGGTTTAAAGATCCTCTTTGCATACACACTACACTCGATTCACTTAAAACTCATAGATCTCTGACACAGGAACCACTACCAAACAAATTTTTTAAATCTAAAAATGATACTTCATATCTATCCTGCATGAATTTTCTTTTTTACGTTTTTCACACAAAGCTGAGCCAGTACTCCACAACAAGTTGGAAACCCTAAAAAACAAAACAAACAAAAAACCCTAGCTTTATAGGAAAAGAGAGAAAAGATTGTTCCTGTGTGTGATGGACCCTATTGTTTCTGCCTGCCCAGCAATCCATTCTTGTAACAGAGCCCTTCTTCTTATGGGAAATTTATTCCCTGTAATTCAGATGGGGACTACCTTGCCCAACCACAGAGGAGAGCTCCTGCTCCCATGTCCCAGCCACAGGGGACTGGTTTGGAAAAGGGCCTTTACCCCAAGCCAAAAGAATAAGAGCCATTCCCAGGAATTTTGCGGGAACTTTCAAAATAAAGGCTCTCTCCCCTTCTGAGACTGTCAACACTAAACACCACATAAGGCTGGAGATGCTGCAACTACTTGCAGAGATAACACGCCTGAGAATGAAACCAAAGAAAAGCAGAGCTAAGAGATTAGGAGTAAGACCACGTTTTGATGACACAAGCCATTGGATATAGTTTTGATGACACAATTTAAGCCACTGGATATAACCGTGAAACCCTTGAAATTCTTAGTTACACAAACCAATATTATTCCATTTATTTTTCTCAATTGGTTGGAGCTGCATTTCTATCTCACAAGCAAGAAACCTAATACAATGTAGTAAGCTTAACTGCTCTTTGCAGAGAACTCTCATATTCCACCAAAAAACACACCATCTCTTTCGTAGCACTCATATCAAATTCTGCCCAAGTAGCTGCTACTTTGAAAGAAATAGGAGGTTTAGTTTGCAAAGGTTATGAGGCTAGATGCTTTTCTAAAGAGACTCATGGTGAACCCTGAGCCACATCTGCAGAAGCAGCCTAAAAACCAACAACTGTACTCACAAAATCACTTTATAGTCCCTAACCACGTCTACAAACTGTCTGGCTTGAAAAATAAATAAATAACTTTACTTTTCTTTCAACCAAGCTGGTCCCAAAGAATGTGATCTCCTTTCCTCTTAACAACCTTCTCTTCCCTTCTCCAAATTCTAGACCCAGAATATATTTTAAGAATATAGTTAAAAATAATTCTAAATCCGGGAGGGGAAAAAGTACATGCACAAAGATATTACACTACCATATATAATTCTTTAAAAAATCTAAAATAAAAAAAGGAAAACAGCTTAAGTGTTCAGCAAGAAGAGAATAGTCAAGCAAACTATATTCACAAAAGGGAAAGTTACACAACCATTAAAAATGAAGTTTACCAAGACTCCATAAAAATTATTTATATTAGAGGATTAAGTTTAAGAAAAGAATATAAAATTATAGATATATGTAGTTACAACAACACAAAAGAAATTTAAAGGATAAAAGCCTTGAAAGAAGCACAACATAAATGCATAAAGTACTTCTGTTTTGGTGATGACCCTGGATGATTGTTTTTTCCTCTGCTTTTGACCATTTTTTAACCTTTTTTTACAGGACTATGCATTACTTTTCTATTTAAAAAATTATAAGATCAAAGTGGAGGGAAAAGTTATCCAACCAGTACCAAAAAGTATTTTTTCTTGAAACGTTCAAGCCTACTGCAAATCAGTCCAAAATAATGTTCAGTCCAACATCTTGAACATTGACCTATCCCTTAAACCATCCCTTCCAATGGTGGTGACAACAGCAACAGAAAACTTAAAGATAGCAGACTAAGTACACGCATTTGCCACTTGCCCCTTGAGGCTCCACTGAAATAAACACAAAGAAGAACCAAGAGAAACAAACCCCATAACACTGAAAAGAATAAAAGAGGTCACCAACAAGTGAGCAGTTTCAAAATTTTCTAGAGGACAGAAGGAACAGACGGAATTAGGTTGGAGGATAAAATAGGCAGAGAAAGCCACAGCTTAGGCTCTGTCACCAGGAGCTGGGAGACACCCGCCTGACAGAATCTGAAGCTGGGCTCAGAGCCAGGTGGTATACTGTGCACCACACTGAGGGTGAAGATCTGCATACAGAATAACTAATAGTTGGTACCACCGTTCCCGGGCCACAACCCCAAGCACAAGGCAGTGAGCCAGGATATGCCTGCAGCTGAAATACTGTATAGATATTCCCCGAAGAAACTAAACTGTTTGGAACAAGCAAAAGCTTCTAGTGTGAACTGCAGTGTCCTGGAGGAAGCCCTTCTCGTTCTGGTATCTGGAGGGCCTACCCAGTCAGCCAGTTCCCCATCGGTTCATCCCAAAGCACAGCCTGTCAGCCACTGATTCCCCATCTCCACTCCTGCCCCCCAACACACACAAAGATCTCCCAGTCTGATTCCTCATTCAGGAAAGAGATCCAACAGGAAAACAGTCCTTCTCACCTAGAAAATAGTATAAACCAGAATCAGCTAATTAGTTCATCTTTATTAAACATGGATGACGTAAGGCTTATCAGGTACACGAGGAGATGAAGCTCAAGATGAGCCAACAGAATTATCAATCCCATGGGAAACAGAGATAATTCAAAAATAACTTTTAGAAACTTCTAATTTAATACGGAGAAATTCAAGACATTAGATCCTTACAAAAAGGACAGGATCCAGGAAAAAGGAACAAAGTATAATAAAAAAAATGCTCTTAAAGATTAAACATGTGATTGCTGAGAATAAAAACTTTAATGATTGAAATATATAGTTCAGAAAATTTTCCAGAAAAAAAGAGATTAAAAAATATGAGAGAGAAAGTAGAAAAGGAATTTACCAAAGATAAAAAACAATTTCCCAGAGTCTCAGCACATGAGACTTCCAAGTTTAAGTGCCTGAATGTGGCAGCCAGGAGTGCCCAGGCCTGTCTCCCTTTGAGAGAGAGACTGCTGCTGCAGGAGGCTTGGCTGACGGTCTCTCGCTGCTGCAGCCTCAGCATTAGAGCCAAGACCAGGTTCTCCTGAGGGGGTCCCGGCCAAAGACAGAACACACAGGGGTCCTAGAGCAGAGCCATTCCTACCCAAGGGGGCTGCCTCTAACAGTCGATCTTTGCCCTGGGGATTGCCAATGCCCCAGCTCAGGCTTCCTCGGAGCCGCACTGTAATCTGAGGCTCTTCCTACCCAACCTTCCTTCCTTCCCTCCCTCCCTCCGTTCACAGACGTCAGACTTGCATCGCAGTCGGAAGGTTCTGTCCACCTAATTCTGCACTCTCTCCCCTTAATTCTGCACAGGTGCTCTCCCTCAATAAATCTCTTCAATGTCTAATTCCTTCCTGGAATCTGCTTCTCAGAAAACCTGAACTAACACAAAAATAAATGAAAAGAATCTCACATGTAGACACATCAGACTGATTTTTAGAACACCAAAGATAAAGAAAAAATCCTGAAAGTTTCTATAGGAAAAAAATCAGGTTACCAAAAAGAGAAGAGAAACAAATTCCTTTCAGACTTCTAACCAGCAACAACGGCTATTAAAAGATAATATACTGATATTAATTAATTGATAATAAAAGAAAATTGCAATATTCTGACCTATAATTCAATATCAGATAAACTAACACCAAAAAAGGGGGTGGAGGAATAAAATTTTTAGATATGCAAGGATTCACAAATTTGACATTCCCTACTTCCTCTGTTAGGAATTTACTTGAGAGTAAACTCCAGCAAAACAAAAGACTTAAAAAAACAGCAAGATAGGTGCTGCCTGGTGGCACAGCGGTTTAGTTCGTGTTTTGGCAGCCCGGGGTTCGCGGGTTCAGATCCCAGGCGCTGGCCAACGCACTGCTTGTCAGCCATGCCGTGGCGGCATCCCATATAAAATAGGGAAGATGGGCACGGATGTTACCCCAGGGCCAGTCTTCCTCAGCAAAAAGAGGAGGATTGGCAATGGATGTTAGCTCAGGGCTGGTCTTCCTCACCTAAAAAAAAAACAGCAAGATAGAGGATCTATGAAACAGAAGAGCAATCCCAACAAATCAGTAAAAATGCAGGCTCTGTTCACAGGCCTACAGAGCAGCCTGTCTGGTTTGTAGCAGGAGGTCAAAGGCCTCCAAGATAGTCCTCAATAAACAAAAAATACATCAAACACATGAGTTTTTTTTTCTTTGCTGAGGAAGATTGGCCTTGAGCTAATCTTCCTGATTCCTGAGTGTGCCGATCTTCCTCTACTTTATATGTGGGCCACCGCCACAGCATGGCTGATGAGTGGTGTAGGTCCACACCTGGGATCTGAAACCACAAAGCTGGGCTGCCAAACCAGAATGTGCCGAGCTCAACCACCACACCACAGGGCCAGCCCCCAAAGAGAATTTTTTTTTAATCGGGACATTATAATGGCAAAATAAAGAAAGCACATTAGGAAAGTGGGAGGGGGATCCTATACTTTGCCCAAGTATAAAACTAACCAAAATGTGTCATTATTTTAGGCTATATTGGTAAATGCATAGAGTAGAGGAAGAAAATATTATTCATTTGACCTTGATGTCTAAGAACACTCTCTTCAGAGTGACCCAGAAATTATGATACTGGGATTCATAGAGGAGGCAATATAAATTTAGTATATGATTTGGCTTGAAAGTGAACAATACTGAAATGATGGTCATGATATAAATGCTACTTACAGATTTTCATATTTTAGATCAACCGTGGACCAAGAATAGAAGCCAGGTTATGCTTGTAGGCACAACATAGTTATTAGCAACCTTGAAAATATAAATATACAGCTAAGAGAAAACAGGATTTGGGTCAGGGCAGGGAAAGAGAGGAAGTGGAATAATGAGGAGGGTTACTAATAGAGGTTTAAATATATTAAAATCACAAAGGTAACAACAGAAAACTTTAAGCTGGATAAATATCAAACACAAAGAGGAAAGGAAAATGGGGATGGGAGTAGTGTGTGTGTGAGATTCATCTCAAGGAATCAATACACACACTGATAAATTTAATAAATCGAGTTAATAAGTCAGGATTAGAAGTATAAACATATCTTCTAAAATTCTAAAATCACCAGAATTAAATAGGGAAAAAGAGTTACAAGAAAAACTAACTAGGAGGTATAACTGGGGATAAGGAATAAATGGGGAAAAACTTGCTCTGCATCCTAAAATACTATTATTTGATTTATTCCCATTTGGTTACATTACTTTAATAAAAATATTTTTTAAAGCTAAACATATTCATTCATTCTGGAACCTCACAGGATTTTAGACTACTCAGCCCACATTGAGTCTCCCATCTTCCGTGTGCTCTCCTCGCCTCCTCCCAGTTCTGTGTCCTCAGTTTACGCCCTCTCTCTAGCATGTCTGCTCTGTCTTCTCCTCTGTCCTCTCCTTTGTATTAAGCCAGGACAGGTCTCCCCTGTCCTAGGGCAAACAATAAAATTTCACTTGACTGGAATGTTCTACATCACACCTGTCCAATTTCTCTTTTTTCTTTTCACTTTCCAACTTGAAAAAGTAGTCTAGGGGCAAGCCCCATGGCCTAATGGTTAAGGTCAGCACGCTCTGCTTTGGTGGCCCAGGTGTGGTTCCCAGGCACAGCCTACACCTCTCGTCGGCGGCCATGCTGTGGTGGCAACCCACATGCAAAACAGAGGAAGATTGGCACAGATGTTAGTTAGCTCAGGGGATTTCCCCCTGAAATCTGGCTTTTAAACACCAAATGTAATGATGCTTTTACAGTTCTCGTTCTCCATAATCTTTTATCCAGGCATTTCACACGGAGTCTTTCCTTTTAGCCTTTTTTCCCCAGGCGGGTGAGAATGGAGAGGGAGTGGCAATACCTCACAAGAACAGTGCTCCAAGAAGGCGGGGCAGGCCTGGCATGAAGAGCTCCAGGTACATGTGCCTCAGTGCCTTGTTCAGGAATGGCTAACCTTCTCTCTCATGGCACTGAAGAAACACTCCACGTAAACAACTGGAAACAACCACCTTGTCAACATAACTACTGCAATATTTATTAACTACACTTAATTGGCTTTCCTTTCATACTCACATTAACGTACAAGAAGACTAATAATAGAATACAAACCTGAGTTACGGAAACATTCTAAAGATATTGAGTCCAAAGCTCAAAATGATGACACATTGCCTCAATACAGTTAGTTACCCCATAGTAAATCTCAACATTCTCCACTAAAACGGTAAATATCTTACAAATAAAGAGAAAAATAAGAAAGGAAATTGCCCAAGAAATCAGTGAATGAATGAAGAAGATCCAAATTCTGAAATTTACCATTAGACAATATCCTAGTTTTCTTTAAAATACAATTAATTTTGACTTTTATAAGTGGATTAATTTGCTGCTTTTGGTCATTCATGTCTATTAAAACAGAGCACATTTCTGGTAAGAATCAAATGAGAAAGACACATATAAAGCATTAGTTTTGAGCCTCAAAGCTACTGGGAGAAGTAAAAAAAACTAACTGACAGAGCCACATTTATGGAAAAACTAGCTGATTTTATTATTATTATCAATGTCAAACAAGTTTTTAAATCAAAGAATTTATTTAATTAAGAATAAAGTTACTTTCACATTTGTCTACACCCATAGTAAATACAGTTCTTGGCATAAACACACAGCCTTTGGAATTTAAAACATCCCCAACTGCAAGATTACAGATATAAAACTCCCATTATTGTTTATGTGACAGCTGATTCATTAATCGAATTAAAATAATTATACTATCTAGAATAAAATAAAATGGAAATAATTTACTCATAAGATTCATATTTAAATCATCTTTATTTACAAAATACTATCCTGAGAATTATAATTCCATTAAGCTTCAATTTGAGCAAAAGTATAATCACTTAAGTAACAGCAGTTACTTAAACTGAAAATGAGAGAGAAGTCAAAATTACTTTTGGAGAGAGACCAGAGACACTGTCAAGTTTCTTGCGGTGGTTCTGGACGTTCGGTCGTGGGCTCATTTGAAGGCGGAATCAACCCTGATGGGAACTCACTTCTACTTTCCGGATGTGGGGGCGGGGGGAAGAATCCAGCTCTCGGGGGAAGATACGGAGGAAACCCTCTCGGTGCACAGACATTTCTCACTGTTCAAAGAGATGCGAAAAAACATTTTGTAACTTTAAGCACCTGTATTGAGCCCCAATAAATCATCAGCTTATAACTTCCAGTACCTATCTTTATATTCAAAAACTGACACCAGAATAATTACTTACTTAACAAATGAATTCTTACAACATTAAGAACAGACTCTTCAACCACACGATTAAAGGGAATATCATCAACTTTTAGACACAATTTTCGTTCTATGAAAATCTAATGTCTTAACACTTTTAAAAAAGGAGAATTACTTCAAACTTTACAAAGCTTACTTAAAAAAAAGTTTCATGTAACAAAATTTTCACCAGACTTAAAATTAGATCAGTAACTCCCAATTCTAATTTGATATTATCCTAAAACATTTCCAGTTATATCAAAGACTATCTTGAAATTCCCCAAAATCATTTTAATTCACCTTAAACTTTAAAAATAAGGAGCAATGAAGGAAGGAATGACTACATCAGGCAAACAATAGACTTTTGTCTAATGTTTGATAACCATGTATTTATTCTGCCGAAACCTACAGTTCTAAATGGCAACGTATACATATGGAAGCAATCAATTATTCCTTTTTTCCTATGTGAGGCTAAGAAAGAATTTCACTAAATTCAACAGTCTAAACATGATAAACATTTTGGGTTTCAAATAATAGGACTGCATGGGAATTACTTATGAAAAAGATTTTTAAAAATACTTTAACCAGTAATTTTAATGCTAAAATATAAATTGTAATTATTTTTACTAATTGACACAGTAACCAGTTTCCATCAAATAAGATACAAACAATATTAGTCTTAACATAAGACTCCTGCAAAAAGCCAATGATTTTGATTACTGAAATACAGAAATAATTCCACATTACTAAGATGAATCAAGTTGAAGCCTCATTACAGTCTACTGATGGCCAGCCACCTGCCCAATTTGGAAAAGTAACTGTACACTCACAGAACATGAGAAAAATCTTCCTCCACTGTTTTACTGAATGAATAGAAAGTAGAATTAATATCTCTGATTTACTCTATATAACACATATTAAGTTTAAAAAAAAAACCATACTTGGCAATGGACGAAGTGGCGGGCCAGGGAAATCTCTGGGTGGAAAGTAATCTCGGGGGGCTCCGTACATGCGTCCTGGAGGAGGTGGAGGAAGGGGAGGACCTCTTCTCAGGAACGGGCCCCTGGTATCCACCGGAAACAATGGAGCTCTGATTGGAGGGATTGGTGGGGGAACAAAGCCAGGGCCCGCTGCTCCACTTTCAGCGGGGAGAGATGAATCAAGTACGTTTAAATTCTATAACAAATCGACATATGACAGTCACTAAAACAACAGCAAAATTTGCAATCATTGTCCTAAACATCTTCAGCTTAGAAGCAAGCACCTGGGTACCCAGGCAGAAAGCAGCCCCGATAGTCTCAACTCCACAGAAAGATCCAATTTTCTACCTCAGATGGATTCCAGCTATCACAAACGTTTTATTAACTCAACAGAAAATAGCTTTACCCAACAAAGTCATATTCTAGCTGAAGATAAAACCCAAGAATAGTCCAAGAATACCAAAATATACATTCTTTTATCAAGCATACACTGAAAAAAAAAAAAGATGCTCATGTTTATATTTTCAAAGTGACCAAAACTAAGATTATAAATGCAGTAAACAAAAATATACTCTAAAACATTCAAATAAAAATCCAAGGGGGAAAAATCCAAATCTCGTCTAACGACAGTAAACTCACTCATGCCTCTAGTCTGTAAGTTGTACTTTATTACCATAGGGTACAATCCAGAAAAGAAACAGCTATGATGCTAAGTAGGAAGTATATTTGTCAAAAAAAGAGAAGCTGCTTTACATCAAAAACTAGATTGCTAGCTGAATTTCTATTCTAGTAAACCAAGAAATTAGAAGGTCCTGAATACAAGAATAAAATTCCATTTTCAATACTTACACCAAGATCGTCTTTGCTATCATTTCTACCAGATTCCATTTCTGAAGACACTGGCCCATCTAGACATAAAAGTTAAACCATGAAAAATATATGATTTATCATTCTATTCCTGGAATATCTCCAGATCACAAAGGACATTGATCATCTTCCCACCCCTTGTCAGAGCATAAACCAGGTTGATGCCAGCATCCTGCACTGGGGCCACAAGAGCAGATTGAGACCCCTGGAAATTCTGACAGACTCTGCAAAGGCATGTGGCAGTGACTTCCCGAGCTTGCTCCCAGGCAGCCCTGCCGCAAGCATCAGCATCAGGAGACCTCTAGGAGGTAGCAGCCCACTCCCTCCTTCCTTCCTTCATTTCTATCCCACCTTCCTTCCTTCCTTTCTTTTCTCCCTCCCAATCTCCCTCCTTCCATTCCTCCCTCTCATCCTTCCTTTCTTATCCCTCCATCAGGTAACACAGACTAGCATTTAAATTTAGCCACTATTTCCAAAAAAACGTTCCTGGACTTTGTCATCCAGAACTGCTCAGTCTCTGAGAACATAAATTCAAACAACCCTCTCTCTGACCACAACTTCCTCTCCTCTCCTAGCTTTCTCAGTTACTCTCATGTCCTTGCATGTCACTGAAGCTTCCAGTCCTCTGATCTAACTCTCAACTTTCTCCTTTCTTCATTTCCTTCTCTAATTAACTGGACTTCAAAGTCCATCACTTCAGCCAGTCATCAATGTCCTTGCTCTAATGGCCCTTTTTCACATGTGCCTGACAACATTCCAGCCCTAGATTAATCCAACTCTCTGCTTCCACTTTGTCTATACCTGAGCCACTAAGCACACTGGGAGTAAAATAAACCAGAGCCGTGTAGACTGGCAGCACTCCAGGCCGATGGATCTCCAGCCACACTTCAGCTGCCTATTGCCTCGCCTTCCTTCTGCATCTTCTAAACCAGCTTTCTCCTCAGAAATTTCAAACCTCTATTCTCCTCAAACCAACTCCACCAGTCACCTAGAAACTCCCTGAACTTTCTGTACTCAAACATATAAATGAATCAGCACTATATTCCTATGATCTTTCCCCCTATTGTCATGGAAAAGGATCCTTCTAGACTTCCATAACCCTGATTCTGTGCTCAGAATCCCTTCCCTCCAGCTTCGTCAGGGATTTTTCTCCCTCTGTTGTCTCCCTCCTCCCTTTTTGCTAGATCCATCCTATCAGCAAGTCTCTCCTAACTGCTATTTAAAAATGAGACAGAAAAAGAGAATCCCCTACAGCCACCTCTCTCCTTCACAATCAAGAATTGTTCTATATGTAGTGTTTGGAACAGTGTTATATATATACTGCTCCACTGAAATTACTTTCCCCAAGATCAAAAACAGTCTCCTTTTTTGCTCAATTAAAATAGACACTTTTAGTCCATATTTTATATTATTTCTCACCATTGTTGATTACGCGCTCCCTCTTTAAAGCTGAGCTCCCAGCGTTCAGTTTCTGTGGTGGTCCCTTCTCTCTCTCTCTCTCTCTCTCTCTCTCTCTCTTTTGCCACTATATAGTGCAATTGCCTTAGGCCTTTACTAGATCTGAAGGGACAAGGAATGTGGAGCTCCTATTCACCACTGATAGACAGCATACCACAATGCCTGTCGTACAGTAAGCATTCTACAGACATTCCGCGCATCAATGCTGGGTCCTCTCATTTCAACAAAGCACAGGGATCAAGACCATGGCTCTGGTGTCAGACAGATAAGGTTTCAAATCCTGGCTCTGACACTTCCTACCTGAGATCTTTCTGAGTTTTGGTTTCTTTACCTATAAAATGAGGATAACAGTATCTACTTCATAGGTTCATCGTGAAGATTAAATGAGATAATTCACTTTCATTCAATAAATGTTTACTGAGCACTAGTGCTAGTCAATGTGTTTCAACCATATCTCTCACCATTCTCCTTTGTGTAAATACCATATACGGACAAACCAGTAATAATGTTACACACGTATAGAACTTTTCTATTTACAAACACTTTCACACACATTAACTCATTTAACCCTCATAAGACCTCATCAAGTGATCAGTACCTCAGCTTTACAGCCATTATCCATCAATGACTCGTGCTGTCTCTTCTTTATTTTGCTGCTCATTGTTAGTGCCACAGACCTCCACCTCTCAACTAATTTTTCAAAAGCAGCTCAAATGCCACCTCCTTCATGGAGTTTTCCCTGATCCTTCCACTAGACGGGAGTTCTCCCTTTCTGAGAACATCGCATATTCTCTCATGGGACTTACTTTTCTGACCAGCATTAGTTAAATATATGTTTGTCTTTTTCTGCTATTTAATTATTAACTTCTTACAGCCAGACACTATGCCTTATTGTAATTATATTATCTGCTACGTCATGCAAGGTACCTTCTAAACAGAAGGCACTTAAGAATTATTTGCTAAATTCAATTCCAAAAAAAAGGACATGTAAAAAATTTTAAATAGCATTAGTTTAGAAACAGATGTTCAATCTATATACACTTTCATCCCATTAAGCTGGAATTAATAAGGGAAAACAATGTCAAAAGCCAAACAGTTGAAAAGAATTAACTTGATTATAACAGAAATCCAGGCCACAGGTCTGCTTCTTTGCTGATTACTCAAAAAAGATTGATTTCCTAAAATAGTAAATATTATCATTGGTAATGCCCCCACCCCCAATATATACCTCTTGCTGAGGAACTTTTTACCAAAAAATTTAATTTTCTACTTATTTTTAATCTTTTTATTTTCTTAATGTTGTGCCCTTCTGATTGATACACTGGATATCTGTGAGGTCATTTGAGTAAAGGAGTGCCCGACAACTAGTAGGTGGCTCAGTAAACGTTAGTTAAATCTACCTCAGTGTAAACTGTTTAAACAAGGTAATTGATTAAACCACCAACAGAGCATGCACTCAAATTATTTTTCTGGTGAACGTTCACACATCCATTCACACTAGCCTAATTTCCCTGATTACTAAACAGGATATATGCAAGTAGACTGGAAAAACTAGAAAATTAATCATGGAACAGGGTAAAATTTTCCATCAAAGGTACATACAGTAAACCCGTGACCATGGTGCTCTAACCAGCCACCAACATATGGGTAGATGCCATGGACGTGTACAATATAACAAGAAACATAAAACCAGAAGTTTTCAGGAAAGAGATTTTGGCCTTAAGAGCTACCAGAGATGGCAATTATATTTTACTCAGCTTTATTCAGCTGCCTGCTCTTTAGAATGCCACCATTATTAAAAAACACATACACACACACAAAGTATTTCTTACCCACTTTATCCAAAGATGACATATTAAAACTTCTGAGTTCTGCTGGTCCAGATAGTTGACCAGAATTAGGATAAAATCTGTCTTGCCTTTGTAGAGGAAGAGCTGGATCAGGATACGGTTGACCTAGAAAACAAGTTTCAAAAATATTTTAAAATATCCTTAGTATAAAAATAAATCAAGTTTACTTAAGTTTAATATATTGAACATAGACATTTCTCTTGCTTCCTAAAAGACTTTGATCCATATTCTTGGTAGAAAATAGTAAACAATTTAGGGAAAATTGCATATTTTACTAAAGGCAATAATTTTGCTTTCGTAGTAAACATAAGTATAACATGCTACTCTGGATTTTTAAAGTTTCCATTACTATGCGTAAATTAGAATATATGAGCAGAACTTAGTTATATATATTTATTTAACTTTCAATGTTAATAACAGTGGAAAGAAGTGGATACATCAATATATCAAAAGAGACTTTGAGGAGCTAGCTATTAACAAAGAAAGAAAAAAACAGAATATGTTGTGATCATAGCAAGAAACTTAGTAGAACAAACAACGATAAAAGAAATGGTCACCAAAGCAGAAAGAGTATCATTCAGCGGTTATCAGTGATCAAATTTTCAGTAACTTCGATATTTTAGAATTTAGCATCCCTCCAAAACTACAGGGAAAGCTCTCTGACTTGACAGACGAATGGAAGGTTCATAATGCTCAGATTAAGTGCATCTAAACTGACACAAATTTGGGTGCCAACTCTGACTCAGGTGGTCCTACAGCCACCCTCCTTTGTCCCCAGGGGTCATTTATGATGACAAAATGATAATTCCTGAGTCCTTGTGGACTCCATCATTCTTGTAAAAATGTAGGTAGTCTATCTCATCTTTGAGAGGTGATGGCTGACTTTGATAGATTAGGTATATACATATGCTCAATTCCAAAAATATGGGGAAGGTCAAAGGGAGTGAATTGTGTGACTCCCTCTGATCCTTATGGATATAGATAAACAGCCCCAAACTGCATTCCATGACTGTCCTAGACAGTGGTTCATAAGTGAACTCCATACCGTGTTGGCTATGTCACTCCTCATCCAGCTCAGCCACATGGGACTTTATTGACACACCTCTCCCACACAAAGCCAAGGAAACCACCTGGCATCAACCAGAGTTGATGGAGAGGATTACATTTAATGAGCTACCAAGGGTCAGAGGATGTGACTTAGGAGAAAAAGATCGAGACAGTCTTCAGGACTCGTTTCCTCCTCTTTTCAGAATCTTACCAAAGAGCTGTCTCAATGGGTCTGAATTAGTCCAGTGGAAGAAAAGGCCAATACCAACCACTGAGATCTAAATTGAGTCTTCCCTTTCTACTTCAAACAGGGGATTAATTAAATGGCAGAGTTGGGCAAAGCAATAAAATGGGGGAAACCTGAAAACTTCCCAACTCTTTCTTAATCAGGTCTCAAGATACCATATAATTATTTTGTTTCTAAAATACATCCTCATAACATCAGCCTCAGAAATACAAAATTTTGCTACAAATATACTATCTTATAAATCATATGTCCATGTTGCCCTCCACTGGCAAAAATAATCCATTCCTTAAATCTACCAGGGCCTATTATGTGCCAGCCACTTGTGATACAAAGTTGGTTTTGATACAGTCCATGCTCTTATAGTCTAATAGTGACAGAAATAAATACAATGTGATCAATGCCTTAATAAAGGGGCATACAAATAATATGAAACATGACCTATCTAATTCTGATTGGTGAAATCAGAAATGGGGTCACAAAGGAGGTAAAGTTTGTCCTCAAAGAAAAGTAAGGAAGAATGAACAAGTAAACAAGGGTATTCTGGTTAAACTCAAAGATACATATACATATAGATACACACACACATACACATATACATATACACATACACATACACAAATACATACACATACACATATATACACACACAGTTCATGTAATAAGATAAAGCTATGTGGAAGGCATATGACCAATGAAAGTCTGAAATGCAGAAAATAAGGACATGAATTGTTCCTTTCTTCCTTTTTAGCTTTCTTAACCTTTGTTTTCTACCAATCTTATAAGAGAAAAGATGATCAAAAAGAAAGAATGGGAGAAGGAAAAGGATCAGGAAAAACAACAAACAAAGGGTGGGAATAAATAGGGCATTCTGAAGCAGTTTCATAAACTAAGAATTAGAATAAAACTCATGATGTCTAGTTAAAAAAGAAATGTTCATCTCTTTCCATTCCATAACAAATCCTGGACTGAAATAGTTTCCTGAGTAACTATTTAATGATTTGGGTTCTATCACATAACAGGAACATCAGCATGGTTAAGAAGAGAATTATAAAGATGGATAAAGGATTCGAATTTTTTTAAGTTCAATGCTGGTAACTAATCAAGCAAAATAAGCATCTTCACTTAAAACAGAATGCAAAGAAAGTTTAATCTAATGATTAAGAAATTTAAATGAAGGGCCAGCCCTGGTGGCCTAGCGGTTAAGTTTGGTGTGCTCTGCTTAGGCAGCCCAGGTTCAGTTCCCAGGTGCGGACCTACACCACTTGTTTGTCAGTGTCCATGCCATAGCAGCAACCCACATACAAAAAAGAGGAAGACTGGCAATGGATGTTAGCTCAGGGTGAATCTTCCTCAGCAAAAAAAAAAAAAAAAGAAGAAAGAAAGAAAGAAAAGAAAAGAAAGAAATTTAAATGGAATGGAAAGATAAATTTCCAGAAAGTAGCTGATAAAAGCATTGATATGAATAGGTTATGACTCTGGGATAAAGAGACCAATGATATAGAAAGAAGGTCTAAGCAACAGACCTATGGAAATATGGACATTTGATTTAAGATAAAAGTAATATTTCAAATTGATGAACAAATATATAGTATTAAAATAACTGTCTATCCAATGGGGAAAAAAATAACTCCTCACACTAAACACTAAAACAAAAATAAAATCCAGATTAAAGGCTTAAAATCAAAACAAAATTTTAAATTTTTAGAAGAAAACAAAATATCTTTTCATTCTAGGGACAGGTCTCAAGCAAAACAAAAATTCCATAAAAATAAGGATGGATTAAACTTACTTATAACAAAATTTGAAACTTACATATAACAATAACATACATAATAACAAACTGAGAAAATATTTGCAAAAGACAAAAGGTTAGTATCCAAAATATACCAAGAATTCATATTAAGCAAGAGATAAAACAGATCAGGCAACTTACAGGAGCAAATACAAATGACCAATAAACATGAAAAGATGCTCAAACTCACTAATAATCAAAGAACTACCAAGAAAAAAGAAAAATTTTAACTCATATGGCTGGAAATATTCAAAAAAGTTTTACATCAAGTAATAGTTACTCTCAAATACTTCACACACAACCACTCTTGGGAAGAATGTCTATTAAAACTGAAAATATACATAACCTATTACCTAGCAATTTCATTCCCTGGACTCATCTCTAAAGAATGTGCAGAAAGGGTGTTAACTGCAGCATTGTTAGTAATGGTGAATGACTGGAAACAGCCTAAATGCTCATCAAAGGAGACTGGATGAATATCTTGTGGTATATTTATATACTGAAATACTATACAGCTATTAAAGTAATAAACTTTATACATATTAAAATGGAAAGAATTCAAGAACATAATGTTGAAAACAGAAATATACCTTTTTTTCTTTTTATCATATATGGACTATAAGTTTACATGCACTAAACTCATGAGTAGTTGCATCTGGGAAGGAAGGAAGGTAATAGCCCTGGGAGAGAAAACAGAATAGACTTCAACTCATTCACATACTGTGCTATTTCTGTTTAAGTTTTATTTATACATACTCATGCACACACACACATATATATATCCAAAGCAAATATTAATATGTAAATTCTGGGAGGTGATATACAGAATTTTGCTACATATCTGTGTTTTTGTTTCTTCATCTGCAAAATGGGAATAACACTCTTGAGGCTATTAGAATGATTAATAAAAAGCACTTAACATGATATCAGGCAAAAAGTAAACACCCCAAAGTAATCATAATGATAAATTAAATTTTTATAAACTCTTATTAAAAATATAGTATTGACTAGTCTCATTCAAATTTATGACCATAAATTTCAGACAGATACTCAACACTACCCTGTAATCACACCACATTTCACTGACATTTGAGTTCCTTCCCTCTCCTCAACAACTACTGTATACCTTTTTCTCTCTCTTTAGATCTCTGGCCATCCACTCCTCCTGCATCCCAAGATAATAACCTTGCCACATCAAGAAAACTGATGCAATTGGAGACCCTCACTGACCCTCACCCCATCTCTACATCTGTACCCCCTGACTCTGCCTTCCTTCTTTTCATAAGTGATTCAGCTCCTATCTAATGTCTCAGTTACACTCCGGATCCCACCCTTCTGGTTTACTGCTCAAGGGATTCACTTGTATAATTATATCCTCTCCCAGACATCATCAACTTCTCCACCTATCGGAGTATTCCCAGCAGCAAATAAACACGTTGTTAGACAAATCTCATCTCTCGCATTTACTGAAAGCAGATTTTTTCACAAAGTTGTCTACATTTGTCCGCACATCCTAACCTCTCTTCAGGAAGACGGAAAATTAAAGTTTATGTGCATAAACATATATAGCAGTACTTTATCAACCAAATACTAATCATTAGAATTTATACAGGATCATTACACAAGAAGATATAAGTGATACGAGATATACACTCCCAAAAAACTGGTAGCCCCAAAATTTGGAAACAATTTAAAAGTAAATATCCTCTAAGAAGATAAAACCATCACTGAAGATTTTAGGATACCTTAAGTTCAAGAAGACTCCAAAACCTCAACAAGGAGATTAAAATAAGCCTAAGTTAAGACAAACTATAATTCCATCGAATAAATCTTGTCTAAAAAAATGTCCGTAATACAGGACAATGGTCTGCAGAAATGTCTACAAATCAGAGCCAGTAAAGTAAAAATCTATGCCTGTGCTTCTAAAGCTAGCCAGAGTGTTTTGATCTGCTTAGCCTGCTTTTGTTTTCAAAGTAAAATTTAAAACTGTCCTCACCAATTTGGCTGTATATGTCTCTTATTTATTCAGCTCCCCTCTCAACAACTGACAGAACAACCGGACAGACAATTCAGCGAGGATATAGAAGAACTGAAAGCAGGACTCTGCATGAGTTCTGATAATTCAACATAATATAAAATGTAGGGGGGATTACTTTAGATTATCGCCACTTCTGTTTTATGGAAGGCCATATTTTAGAGCTGAGAAAACAGTGACAGGTAAAACGAAATGCTCAAGATTACATAAAAAATTAACAGCAATAATAAGATACAAACCTACGTCTCCTCATTCCTGTTCAGTGCTCTAATTTACCAATTAGCTAACTGTAAAACAAAATAAAAGAACCACACCAGAAACCTGTTCAGTGACTACTTAGAGAGGATAGCAATGTACCAACGGCAAATGTGGAATATTTTTATAATTTTACTCGAGGTGGGAATAAGGCCTATAGCTAAAAGCATTTATCAGCATTACTCCAACTCAAGCTAGAATCTCAGGAGTCATTTAACCCTACTCATTCATAAAGTTTAGAATAGTCTTGAAAATTCCTTTGCTGCGTCTGTAGAATTATCCTATTTCATTAAAATTAGAGTTGACACAGGTGATCCCTGTGTTAAATCAAATGGATCAGGTACATTATTTGCAGACACTCTCTACAGAGATGGATACATATCTCTTCTATGAAGACAATTTAGAAGCTCACAATTTTGAATTTTTAGTTAGACCTTGAAAATAATGGATTCCAGGTTCCATTTCTAGTATGGCAGAGTAAGCTCATAACAGACTGACCCTCCCACATATAATAACTCTGGACAATTTACAAAAAGTAACTACCTGAAGTGCACATACTACAGAAAACAGTATGGAGGTTCCTCAAAAAATTAAAAATAGAACCACCATATGATTCAGCAATTCTACTTCTGGATATTTATCCAAAGGAAATGAAAACACTAACTCAAAAAGACATCTGCACTCCCATGTTCACTGCAGCATTATTTACAACAGCCAAGATATGAAAACAATCTAAGTGTCCACTGATGGATGAATGAGTTATAAAAATGTGGTACATACACACATACTGGAATATTATTCAACCATAAAAAACAAGGAAATCCTGCCATTTGCAACAACATGGATGGACCCTGAGGGCATTATGCTAAGTGAAATAAGTCAGTGTGATGTCATCTATATGTGGAATGTAAAAAAACAAAAAAGAAACTCAGAAAAAGAGATCACATTTGTGGCTACCAAATGTGGGAGGAAGGGGGACGGGGAACTGGATGAAGGTGGTCAAAAGGTACAAACTTCTAGTTATAAGATAAATAAGTACTAGGGATGTAATGTATAACATGATGACTATAGTTAACACTGCTGTATGACATATAATAAAGTTGTTAAGAGAGTAAATCCTAAGAGATCTCATCACAACAACAAAAATTTTTTTTCTATTTCTTTTATTTTGCATCTATATGAGATGATGGATGTTAAGTAAACTTATTGTGGTAATTATTTCATGATTCATTTTACTTATGATATAAGTCAAATCATTGTGCTGTACACCTTAAACTTATACAGTGCTGTATATCAATTATATCTTAATAAAACCGGAAAAAATTAAAAAATACTAAAATAAAATAACTACCTGAAGGCTTTAAAGCATGAACAAAAGCAGGCTGGCTTGAAAAACCAAAGGACAGAGCCCAAGACAGCCAGAGAAGTAGAGCCTAGAATTCTGAGTTTTCTGCCCAAGTCTATGGCTGACCCCTGAACCACACACGTATAAGACAAAGTGAACTGATATTTGAGCCACTGCCCCCACCAAAGAGAGAAAAAGTCTATGGTTTGAGTTTGACCAACTTAACTGTCTTGTAAAACAAAACCAACAATACTCTTCAGAGAAATAGAGTAGAATCCAGAATCTCCATAATGTCGAGGATACAACCCAAAATTAGTCTATATACCAAGAAACAGGAAAATGTGACCCATTCTTAACGGAAAAGACAATCAACAGAGGCCGTCCTCAAGATGACCCTGATGTTAAAATGATCATACAAGGACTCTAAAGCAGCTATTATAAAACTATGCTCAATGAGGTTTCAAAAATGTGTATAATGAATAAAAAGATAAATTTCAGCAGAGAAACCAAAATACAAAAAAAAAAATCAAAATTCTAGAACTGAAAAATACAGTGTCTAAACTAAAACTTTGATTAGATGGGCTTAATAGGAGAATGGAGATGACAGAGGGAAGGGTGAGTAAACCTGAAGAGACATTAACAGAAATTATTCAACCAAAAGACCAAAGAAAAAAAAAATTGGAAACAAAATGAAAAGAGACTCAGGAATCTGTACGACAATATTGAAAGGCCTGAAAAATTATAGGTTTCTGACAATTTTTAAAAGACATGCAGAATACTTTCTAATGTTATGAATGAACAATAACAGCAAAGTCATCACTATCTGAATTCTAGTCTCAGCTGTTTGCCTAGCTAACTTAACCTAAGACTATCGGCTAATCTCTTAGGGAACTAGTGCCCTCCATACAGCACGGACAATGGAGAGATCAGTGGTTTTTAAATTTAGCTATTCCTCAGAACCCACTAGGAGTCTTTTAGAAACACAGGCCTCACCTCCAGAGTTCATGTTCAGAAGGTCTGATCTGAGGTGGGACCCAGGTATCTGCATTTTTCTTGAGGTTCCATAGGCTATTTCTGATGATAAGCCAAGTTTGAGAACCACTATGCTAGATAACACGTGGGGAGACAGGCAGAGCATCTGACGAGGACCCGGGTACTGACAGCTTGTAAATTCTCTAAAGGAAGGTCCTCTACACAGATGCAGAGATATGACATCCACCAAAATCTTGCAATCAAGTCCCTTAAGAAAGGGGCTGTGGTCGATGCACTGCTTGTCAGCCACGCCGTGGCGGCGTCCCATATAAAGTGGAGGAAGATGGGCACGGATGTTAGCCCAGGGCCAGTCTTCGTCAGCAAAAAAGAGAAGGACTGGCGACAGATGTTAGCTCAGGGCTGGTCTTCCTCACAAAAAAAAAAAAAAAAAAAAGAAAGGGGCTGTGGTTTATTCATCTTTATATTTATCACACCTAAACTTTTTAATGAATGTTAAAGTCAAGAAAGAATCTCTGAAAGAAGATGTCCTACACCACCCCCAAACAGATTCTTAGTTTGTAAGTCACAGCATATATATTTTTAAATATGAAAACAGTAAGAAAAAATACTCAGCTTTCTCAGAATTACTCGGGTATTCACTCATTCAATAAATATTTACTAAGCCAATACTACACGCCTAGCGTTGTTCTAGGTACTGGGGATAGAGCAGTGAACAGTGACACAAACTGCTGTCTTTACGAAGTTGATATTTTAGTGACATCAGAGGAGAGCCCGTGTCAGAGCCACCACTGCACAGAACACACACACACCACCACGGCAAAGGCTAATTCTTGGAATTAAAGTTTTTTTACCACATAGTCTTCCCTCTCCAACTTCTCAGGAAGGAATCTGAAGTAGCATATTTTTTTAAATGTAATTAATTTATACAAAGCAGGCATAGCTCACTTCACTTAACAGTGCCCCTGAAAGACTGTGCATAAATAAAAGTTTAGCAAACTAAATAATTTTAAATACATTCCTTGGGAAACGAGGGGCTATTCGGAGAACAGCAATTACTGCCTTACATCAGGATATTCTCCTGTGACTCTTCTGGTAAGTGTATTTCTTTTAGCAATAATCTAAGATATGCTGTTCAATGAGAAAAGACAATTACAAGAAGGCGAATAGTATAATTGCACAGAAGTGATGAAGAAATTTGTATACCTATGTTTATGAACACATAGCAAAAAAAATTCCCAAAAGATATAAAACTAAATTCTGGGAGGGGCATGCTAAAATGATGAGGGAGATTTTTTCACTTTCCTAATTACACCTGTCTCCATTGTTTGGATTTTCTAAAACAAACATCTCTTACTTCTATGAGCAACAAAAATAATAAAGACATTCCATTTGGGGGGGGATAAAACAGTTTTCTGTAATGTGAACAATTACCCCTAATTATTCCATTTGGAAGTCTATGTTATTATTGTTTTCTAATATATATATCCTTGTTTTTCTTAAGACATGGCACACACACACTCCTCCTTCCTTCCATTCCTGTGTGTGACACTCATTGGTTGCCTTTCAAATATACATAACTATACTCTTTCCATACCTGCTGGAGGGATCATCATCCTACGATCCTGGTCCCATGGAGGTGAAAGGGACCCCGTGTCAGAAGGTGCTCTATGAGGGTCAGTTAACCTATCACAGCTTTCATTGGTAATCTGCTGGTCCAGAGGATTCCCTGGGCCTCTTGAGCCTAATTAAAGAAAAAAATACAATTCTGTTTTATCTAAAAAAGTAGCATAAGATCTATAATCAGATAAAATCTAGACACTTTTTAAAAAGTAAAAACAGTCAGATTCTAACAAAGTTACCTAAGACACATTAGACTATAACTCTATCCTACCAGAGCCATTTGTAGGACAAAGAAAAAATAATTTTGCCACGTGCATAAACAAACACTTGCTTATAAAATTAATTTTTAAATGTTATCACCATCATCATTTACACATAAAAACCAGTGGTTAAATTGTAAATTATAAAAACTAAGTGTGAAAAATAAGAGTAGAGAGTAAACTGCAAAGATACCATATGTAATAAGATAATTATAAAATGAGGGTTTTGTTGCTTAAACTAATATGCTAAGAGTCAAAAAGAGCACGACTCTTTAATACAGTCATCTCAGGGGCTATACACCTATTCCAATAATCATGCAACTACTCAAAGTATTTCTTAAGAACAACTCTTTTAGAAATGTACTCAGATTAACTTAAGAGCCACTCAAGAAATTGCATCTCAATCTTGACTCTATTTCTGCCCCCAAATCATTTTAACCAATCTGATCATAAACTTTATACCCACCAGATAAATTTGGCTTTAAATGGCTTTTAGCAATTTCTAAATATCAAATTCACCTTCAAAAAGAACTCACAATTCTGAAGGCAAATCTAAAATAAGAGTTTCAAAAACAACAGCACTGTTGGAATAAACACTTAGAACAAGAAAACCCTCATTTGGATAAGAAAATCTTTACATTTATAAAGGAGGCAAATCACTTTAAAGTTCCCTTCTTATGACCACAGAAAGGATATTCAGTTAAGATGGAAAAGACAAATGTAAAAAACATTTTAAATATTAAATAACAAAATATATTAACACCTCACTTATCTGTCATTGAGGAGTGAATGAGGTCTTCTCTAAATTATATTGCCCAGCAAACAAAAGCTTATTCTCTTCAAGGAACAGCTTTAAAAATATATATACATATTTGAATAGAAATCTTTCTAAAAGCTTCCCACATTTCAGTACCTCCTCTAAGAGAAGAGACTAAAATTAATTTGACCTTCTCTTAGTAACTTTTGCAAATCAGTATAAGCATTTTTTTTAATATATGGTAATCTTTTTTAAAGTTTTCTATCTACTCGCTTTTGTAAAGTCAGGAGGTTAACTGACTTTTATGTCAGAAGGTCAACTATCTCTTTTCCTTACAGTTGTACATTCTATTAAGTTCCCCAAATCTTCCCTTCTAGCTTGTCCATCCTCCCAATCAGTTCATTAGAAGAAAAAGGGTGGGAAAGCAGAAAATTCAATTGGTAAGAAACATGCAAGAGTCAGTGAGGCTGAGCATTCATCTAGAGAGAAGCACAGATCTTTCAAGGAGACATCCAAAGGCCTCCTGACGGCTCCCTTCCAGAGGATCACCGTACAGGCCAGCTCACCGACCGCGGGTGAAAAATTACAAACCTGAAGATGCTAAAGGGCACAATGTTTCATTCAGACCAAAAGCTACATACAACTTACCCTAAGAAAAAACTATTTTCCTTATACTCAATCTTACTCAAACACATATCTCATCCAAACTATCAAATTTAAAAAGATAATAAAAGGAAGGAGGGGGAAGAGCACTGGCCACCCGTCTTTGGTGGGTCATAGAAACTTGCAATCCAAAGCAACTCTTTTAAGACCTGCTGGTAACTTACCTAAAACTTCTGTAGCTTTTCTAACAAATAGTAAAACACTCTTGCAAATGATCTAAACACACTGTATCTTGAAAGTAATTAAAAAGGAGAGGAAAGTAACTTAAATAGGAGAGGAGAAATCAAAAGTAATTTTTACTCTCATTCCAAATATTCAATTGGCTACAAGCAATCCTTGACTTATACCCTTCAACTCCCAGTGATTCATATTTGCCGTTTAGCCAATTACACCCTTATTTGTAGGGCACTGTTTTTCAGGCTGGTGGCTACACCCCACTGTGGTGCACAAAATCTACTTAGCCTAAATCAGCAGAACTGAATAGAAAATATCAAAAAGCATCAAAAATAGTAAGAGTCGTACTATTTCATGTAACTGGTTTCAATGACATTTATGTTGGTGTGTAATATGACTGATATAAAATATATTTCTTACTGTAGGACAAGGTAAAAAATTGAGGGAAAAAATGGATTTAGGGCACTTACAGCACGCATGTGAATTTCAAAATCAGTCCCCTTCCTGGAGCGCTTAAAGCAAAGCTCTCCTGGGCTCTAAGTGTCAGTCTGCAACTCTCTCTTTCCCAAGGAGCTTTCAGATCAAAGCCAACAAAAGCAAAGGCTCTCTCTGAAGTGTCCCCAGGCTGTGGGACCATCTGCAGTGGGACTCAGAGGCTGGAGGACCAGCAGTAGGTGTACCCAACTGAGGACGGGGCAAGAGGCTATAATCAGGAAATGGGCAAAGAGAGAATATCCCACAACCATAAAGTAAGAAATTGATTTTCTAATACTCTTTCAGGCAATTTCAAAGAAAGAGTTCCAAAAATATTTAAAAGAATGGCAGCTTCAACAGGGCAGTACACAGACTCCCTCGGAGACTGTTGGGACGAGCAGTATCCATTGGAGGATATGAGCTTTGGTAGGTGGGGTTTAGTTTGGTGTTTTATTTAGCCTCATTACTTTCTGTTCCTACCTCAGATTCAATCTGCTAAAATCACTGATAAAAAGGGGGGATGGGGACACAACACTGAGAAGGAATGCCACCAGCTCTTATCAAACACAGACTTGGATTAAAAATCTAGGACTTCTGATCTTGGAATAAGCAGAGCTCTCTATCTTTGAATTATGCCACAATTCAAGGGGAATTTTAAAGCAACTTGACAAAGTGAACACAGTATGGTAAACGCTCAAAAGAGGAAACCCAGGTGCACAGGGAACACGGGGTGAGTGCTGATGAGTTGGTGGGCGGAGAGCCCAGCCACCAACGCTCAGGCTCAGCTCCTGAGAGTAAAACACAGAAGGCGGAAAGAAAGCAGACAATCTCGGTTGGTTTCGCCAAGTATTAACAAATGATTTAGGTCTCCTTTAAGGTTCCCATCGAAACTCTGCCTACAAGGGAGCACTTCTGAATTCCTCAACTCTAAACAAAGGTTCTTTCCTTCCTGATTTTCTGTAATAAAAAAATCATGATAATGAGGTAAAAAAAGATTTAAAAAATTTTACATTCTAACAATGTTTCATTAAATACAATTTTATGCTAGGTTATACAGTTATTGTATATTATATATTCTTTATAAAATTTTATATTATGTAATATAATATGTAGTTTTTAAGAAGTCAAAAATACGATTTTAAAAGATATGCATCAAGTCCTTGACCAAAATATAATCCAACACTGTTTATAAGAGAAAAATATATTAAAATTAGATGTCATAGAGCTCCTTTTCCAGACAAAAGTAACCCACAGTAAGTGCAAGGAATGCCTGTATTTCCAAAGGTTTATTTTAAAGATCATTTTAAGGATAAGTTGAGATGAAAATGTAAAAGTAAGGAAGAAATCTAGAGTAATAAAGACGTTTAAACAATATACCTCTTCCTCCTCCCCCTGGAGGCAAAGGTGAGAGTCTGAGTGGACCCTCCAACAAAGTTGGAGGGGAGAGAAAAGCTCTCGTTTCAGGTGAAGGTCGACCCAATGGTGAGGGACCATATGGGGAATGCTCTGGAATAATTAAAACAGCATATTTAAATTCATAGTTTCAATTAGCTACACTGTAGATTAGAATTGCATTTCAACAATTACCATCAGGTCATCCTATTGCCAATTTAAGGTTAATCCATGTCCTGAACACTCATTATGCCTTGGGTTTTGCTAATATGGAATAGAATCATATATGGAACCCTGTGTTTTTAAATCTGTCCACCAAATGGACACTTTAGTCCATAAAAACATTATCCTCTTGGTAAACAATACACTCAAATAACCATACAATATTAAGTAAAGGATACTGGTGATATTTTGGAGTTATAAGAGGATTTGGGGGGCATAAAGTTTGTTTGGTTTTATTTTGTTTTTAGTGGCAGTATGCTTCCAGATATTTCAGCTGGTGAGGGTTGTAACACGGAAGGGCTCAGTTTAAATCAGAGCCAGACAGGCTATATTGGACCATGAATGATTTGAGTAAACCTCAGATTTTGAAAAGTAGAAAAAAAAAAAGCACAAAATACTCTGAAGTATCAGAAATTATTTTTGATTCATTACCAGTGAAAATTCAGTTTATATATACTTAATTCATCAATTAAATTCATCAAATAAATTATTTTATCTATAAACCGTATAACCAAGAGCCTTATCATTTACAAACTTCACCACTCCAAAATAATGGTTAAGCTTCCAAAAATCAACAGCAACATCAAAAAACAAACTTACATACCACCAAAATAACACTTTTTAAATTTAAATTTATTGTGTAGCTAATATAATATTCAAATGTAATTACAACAAAAGATCAAAGCATTATTTACCCTTTCTGAGACTTCTGCATTAGGTTCCGACAAAAATTCCTTCTGTATAATTCTCCCCACAAACTTTGTTACTACTTGAAATTCACAATAATCTGCTATTTTTAAAATGTAGAAATAGACTTTCATGTTAATGAAATCGGACTTTCAAAGTGATTTCTATAACTTTTTAATGGTTATTAAAATGGGATTCTACCTATACAAAGATAGGTTTATTTTCACTGCCTCAGAAGCTTAATTTCAACTCAACCAAAATTATTTTGAAAAATTTAAAGTATCTGGAGTAGTATTCACGCTAACTCATTAGTGAATGGACAGAAATATTACATACATCTTCCAAAAAACTGGTCCTCTCTTGGGAATAATTAAAGCAATCAAAGCTCAGATTATTAAGGTTTTCCCACCTTTTTAATTAATACTTTTAAATAATTAAAACCCACTGGTTTAAATTTTATTTTTAAAATTCAAGCAAAGTCCAAAGAATAGTTAATATGTAAACAGTCACATGCTATTCCATTTAAGCATTCCTTATTTATTCTCCCCCAAATTAATTAATGAGTAGCTTACTTCATGCCAAGCACTTTCCTTTTCAAGGCACTAAATATATATCATCTTACAAAATCCCACTGAGAAAGGGATATGGCAATTATTTACATTATTACTAGGGAAACAAAACTCAGAAACTTGGGAGACTGTGAGAGAACTAACATTACAACCCTGGCTCCAAAATCTAAAATAATTATAAATAATAGTGTTAATTTACACTAATATAAACTGTATGTGCAATATATACATATATATGTATTTTAAATGAGGGGTTAAAAAAAAAGACTACCTCTGCCAAATGCTGTATTTGGAACATCAAGTGCATAAGGATCTTTTTCTAAAAGTTCAAATTTAAACTCTGTTTCTGTTAATCTGCAAATAAAGAACAAACATCTCTAAGTTACTCGCCCAAGAGAAGCACCCACATTTCAAGGAAAATGCCACTATCAAGTACAAGCTACTCTTCACTATCTCAATATCTACACAGAAGAAACAGATCTTTTCAAAATATTCTGACCAAAATACCTTTCTATATCCCACACTACTTATTTTGGGATAACAGGTTTCTTTTTGCCTAGTGATAGTGATGTTTTGTTGAGGTTTGTAATTGTTTTGTTTCTACTTCAAAAACAGACTACCACGAGTACTACATCACAGAATCCAGATTTTAGAAACAGCAGGGTCCTCCAAGGTCAACCAGTTCAAGTCTATCATTTTATAACTAAGGAAACTGAGGCTATGAATTTAAATAATTTATTCAAAATAAAAGTGCCTGGATTAAAACACAGGGCTCCTGGCTCTCAGTCACATATGCTTTCCATCGTAATGTTACCCATATGATTCCAGTCATAACATAAGATAGAAATCCAATTAATTCTTCCTACTATTTTACTCCCTAAACCTTTTGTCTTAAAATTTTTTAAAGAATCTTATTTCTAGTTCTTGATCATCAGATCTGAAAACAAAACATGTAATCATTTAGTTTTAATTTCTGAGTAGAAAACGCAAGGAAGAAAACTAAAACTAATAGTGGATAATGTTAATAGTACATTCTGGCAAGAAATTACAACACTGGGAAGACTGTTACAATCCTCTAGCAGAGCATTTACTCTTCCCTTCGACTGTACCTTGTAAACTTTTATTCTCCCTTTCATTTTATTATTGTAAAGCAATGCCACCCAATACAATAAAACCAGGGACGAAGAGAAATAATAAACATTTAGTCTGTCCACTTATAAACTAAAAGATGTCAATACTCTGAGAATTACTATGTCAGAGAGATTCATTCTTTCTCTTTCCATCCCTTGTAATCTCCTTCTACCTACACCAGTTTTTTTTTTATTTTTTTAAGTTACACTTTTTACAGAAGAATATGTGAACAGTTTCCTTCTTCTGTTAGAGTGACCTCTCTAAGACAAGTGTTTCACACAAAAAAATCTAGTAACGTCTATAGAACTAATAAATATTTTGCCACTAGATACGCTGGATTCACTGCAAGTTTTCTTGTTTATCCTTATAAAAGTATTAACTAATTAATAAAATAACAACTAAGAATAAAAGTAATAACTAAAGTTTTTAAAGTGTTCCCACTAAGATACTTACTTTTGTCTGTTGTGAGCATTTTCCTTCCTTAAATCATTGAGGTTTCTTTCAGCA
Organism: Tapirus indicus; assembly: GCA_031878705.1. Classification (NCBI taxonomy): domain Eukaryota; kingdom Metazoa; phylum Chordata; class Mammalia; order Perissodactyla; family Tapiridae; genus Tapirus; species Tapirus indicus. The sequence continues at coordinate 10,435,250 of CM062918.1, forward strand.
GTCCGAGCTGCCAACTTAAAGAAAGTAACACATTTTTAAATACATTTATACAAACTTAAAATAAAAGACAAGCATACATAAATATCACAACAATGGCAAACAAATATCACAATCACTTAAGTAAATATCTATTTCAGTAAACTCAATGTAAAAATTTTTAATTTAGGGAATTTTTTTGAAGGGAATGAGTTCCATGTAACCAGAAGACATGGGCCTAAGGCTGGAGTTTAGTCATGCCCTGCCAATGAATGCTTTATCTAGATGTGAAGTCAAGAATTAGCATTATTTGGTGCTGTAAATATCCAAATAACACGACAAGAGCAATAAAGTAAGAGGACCCAAGCTACAGGTGACAGGAATGGAGACTCAGGGTCATTATACCTGGGAGCACCCGCCATGAAACCAGGTAACCATCTCTGGAGAGAAATCACTGTAATTCTGTGAAACCATAAAGGTCTAAAACAGTTCACAGAATACAATATAGGCCATTTTTTTAAGTGGCTGAATATAATCACAGCATGCTGCATGTCTATTAAGTACACACCACTGTAAAGATTATATTCCTACAGTCTTTTACATTTGTTTAGTGATACTTTTATTTAATAAAAGGTTAGAAAAACAGAGTATATATGTTATAGAAAACATAGCTTACACTTGTAATAAAAACCAAGAACATGCAATATTCCCAAATAGTTGTGAGCACAGGTTAAACTGGTGCAAACACTGCATGTTTCCCAGTCATTCCGTGGACTCGGCAGATTAGAAGCAGCAGTGCACAGAACATCGGACCTGACAAACTAATGCAACCCACTAGGGCAAATGCAGCTATCACACAGAGGGAGGTAAACTGACTCAGTCTATAACCACAGCTTTTGACAAGTAAAAAGAACTATGCTATCAAACGTATTCACTTAAAATTATGAACTACACATTAGAAGTGACTTTAACTGGCCAAACAATAAGTTATATAAATATTTACAAAAAACATAGCTTAACCATGTTTTAGCACTCACTATCAAGAAGATTCCATGTGTAAATCTTTTTCCAGTATATAATTATACAATCAATTTTAAACTAACAAAAAAGAATATTACACCATAACAAATTTAGTTCATAAAATATCAGTTCATTTAACTTATAACATGCAGGACCAAAATTACTTCTAAATGTTTTCTACACAGGATAGTATAACATATTTACTCTTAAGTATAAGACACAAAACAATGCATAGTTAATAAGTCAAAAGTAAATTCTACTGTGATTATAATGCTGACAATATTAATGATACACCTACAACAAAAAATATAAAAATAAATGATGGCAAATGATTACAGGCTTTTGAAAAGCTTACACTTAAAGGTTAGGTAAAACTGTAATTTCAATGAATGACCACACTGTATTCTAAAACACTGTATTCAGATATTAAATACTTAGAATTTGCCAAAAAGCATTCTATTAGGTACAGATGTTAAGGAAAAAGAAACAGTCCCTATCTTGAGAAGCTTACATCTGTGGTAGGGACAAATACAGACAACCACAGTACTTGCCATAGGACACAAAAACAAAGTATTATGTGAGTTCAAAGGAAGAAAAGATTAAATCTAACAGGATGGAACAGACATGCTTAATGGAAAAAGCAACATCTGAAATTAGGAAATTATAACAGTAAAAAAGTGGAAATAGAAAAGAAAATAGAAATAGAAAAGGTTTATATAAATTATGAAACATTCATAGAAAAATACCTATGATATATTAAGTTAAGAAAGCAGGTTATAAAACAGTAATATATAATATGATTCCATTTTTTAAACATATACGTGCTTGTATCCCTAAATGTATTCAAAAAAGTATGGAATAAATGAAAGTGAAATTGCTGATTACTTCTTTGTACCTTTCTATATGGTCTGAACTTTTATTTAATGAGTATATATTATTTTTTTAGAATCTGAAAAGCATCTTTTCATTTTAAGACAGAAAGGGCATTTTTGCATGTTTTAATATAAAGTTAATGTCATTATTTACTAAATAAGAAATTCAATGTACAGTAACAGAAAAAGCACAAGACTTAGAATCTAAAAGGTCAAAATTTCAATCTCTACTCTTCACTCTCTGATCATGTGACCTTGGGCTGTTTCCTCATGTGCAAAACTTGAATTACAACGCCTATTTTACAGTTATTGTGTGAACTGAATGGGTAATATATGTAAAATGCCTTTAAGTACAGTGCCTAGAAACAAGAGATATTAATAAACTCAATTCCTCTCCACCTTTAAAAAGTAATCTGCATCTGAGCGCTTAGAAACTGGTGAGGAGGGGTGAAGAAGACTAAATTCATCTCCAAGCTCAGCTGAATTCATTAACAACCCTTCACGTGAACCCTCAATTCAGAAGCATACAAAATCTTAGAATTAGAAAGGAACTTGACATTCAACATACCTAATTTCTCACCCTTTGCTGGAATCTCCACTCCAAGAAACATCTATGCCTAAGAAATATCCTCCAAGCTTCAGTATGACAACACTGATAATAGCAAGTTAACACCGAGTGCTTCCGTGTGTCAGGCACTGGCTAACAGTCATGTATGCGTTATCTTATTTCATCATCACAATAACTCTAGGAAATACGTACTACTGATACTTCTAACTTATAGGTAAGGAAACTGGTGGTAGGTGATGGAACCAAGATACCAACAAGACAGGCTGACTCCAGACCCCATGTATGCACCCACTGTGCAAACTGCCTCCCCTTGAAGACTCCTAGGGACAAGTCCTCCAAAGGTTGGCTATTGGAACAGCTCTTCATGTTAGAGAGATCATTCTTATAACTAGTCAAAATCTGCATCCTTTCCTTTCCTCACACAGTTCTCCTCTGGAGCACTGACATGCCATTTCTCATGATGGCCTTTTTCCTAATGTCTATCAAATCATTCAACAGTGAGATCAGATACCTGAATTGTACAACTTCTAGAACTAGAAGGGGCTTTAGATATCACTGAGTCCACTCCCAATGTTTTACAGATAAGTACACAGGCCCAGAGGATAATAAGTAATTTGTCCACAAGTAATCAGTGGCAATCCAGTGCCCTGAAAGAATGAATCCACAAACATTACATCGCCTCCCCCAGAGAGAGTATAAACTCCTTACAAAGAAGCAATTAGTAGAACGGGAAAAAAATCAGATTTTGTGAATAACTGTGTTGTAACAAAGTATTTAATAATTTCACTACTGGTGAATTAAAAGAAACTGATTTTTTTAAATACTACCTTTATTTTTGGTATAAAAGTGTATCTTTTACACTGCTCATTTAAATTAGGAAAAATAATAATTTCACAAAAGAGCCTAAGAGAATTTAATACTTACCCAATTATCATGTGCTTTTTTCTCATGGGAAATAATCTGAAAAAAAGGCAAGTCATTAAAATACTACTGATAACTATTAAAAACATTCACATCTACTACTATGATTTAGTACACAACTCATAAACTCAAAAATAACTCAAGTATCTCTGAAGAGTCAGTAAGTAATATTTTAAACCAAGTTTTCATATATATATATATATATATATATATACATGATCTACTCTATTACACTTTTAAAAAACTGAATGTAAAGGTAACTAAAATTTTTGTCTAGTAAATTTCTATTTTATGCAATAATCAACTACACAGGAGCTGCCAATTAAGGGATAATTAGCCCAACTGACTATGAGACCCCAATACTGATATATGTTTATTTATTTACACAATCCACACTCCCAAAGCAGCAGGAGACACAGCAACTTTAAACAAGGTCTCTTATCCCAGAATCTTTGGCACCCTAGAAATGTTCCACAGCCACATGCAAAACCTCAAGAGAGGTACACTACTAGTCAGGTAATTATACCTCTCCATCGAAACAGAGATACCAATTCAAACAAATCTGAATTGTTTTAAGTTACACACACACACACACACACACACACGCACACACGCACGCACACATACATACCTGCCCTTGATAAGAATGAATGGTTCTCTCCAATTCTTCTTCAAGATCTTTGGCTCGCTTTCTATAAAGAACAATAATCATTCTACTATTAACATATACTCAGAAATGATAGAACACACTATCCCTACTGAAAATATTAAGACACCTACAATGCTTTGTTTCATGTAAAAAATAACTCCAGAACTCTACATGTAAACCACCTTTAAGAGGTTCTACGGTATATTTTTTCCTGATATAATTTTAACATTAATTAAGCTTTACTTAGGTTTACCTAAACCAAAAGTCATGCAAAGATTTATATGGTATATTGGTTCACTATTATTTTTAAGAAGGATGATCTTGCAAGATTTATTCACGTCTATCACAATGCGTGCAAAGTAAAATGTGATTTATTACCTTTATAAGACTAACAAGATAATTCCTTCTTTTGGATAAAACTCAAGTTTACTCTTCCTAACATAAAATGAAGTATCTCAGCTATTTGGGATACTGCTGAACCTTGCCCCTTCTTTTCTTTAGGTTTTCTATTATTTCCATGGAATTAATGAGGAGTGAACCAAGGTAAAAACTAGACTTATAGTCTTATAAACACTTTTTCAGAACTTTATTGTGGCTCACTCTTCTTTCTGTGGCATACTTCTTGAATTCATTAATACTGTGTACATTCTTCTCCATTTGAACCAAAGAGTAAAGACTTTGAAATTAACAGCTATTCATAAATTTCTTGACATGAACATAAAACACATTGCTCATGTTCAAATACAACTAATGTGAAAGATTTAAAATCACACACACTGAAAGAAAAATATTTTTCCTTTCTATATTTTCTGTATAACTGCATAAAAGCAAGACATCTAAATGAAAAATAATGAAACAAAAATATGATGTTTATTTTTTTTTGGTTGCTTTATTATTTTTTCTGGTATTGAGTTTTTGGATACCCTCCCAACCTCAAAAAGAAAAAGGTAAAACACATTTAATACCTGTAGGTCTCCAGCTCTTCAGCTGCATGGCTGATCTTTTCATCTGCTTTGGAAAGTTTCTCCTCTTTCTCTAACCGATAATTTTCCTCTACTGTTAATTTCCTTAAGAAAAAAAGCATTTTACTTCTTTTACTGCATGTCATAAAATAATCAATTATATCTTTTCAATGATATCACAACTGGTGCTTCCCAAAGCAATTTGCATAATACCACTAAAAACATCACACACAAGAAAAAAAGTCCCTGTGTAAATATTCCTGGTGTGGAATTTAATATTATAAACTCTTATTGTAAAGAATCTTGTCCAATACAGTACTAACATAGAAGTTTCAAGCTTTCTATAAGAATTTGTCATAGAAATAAGATTATCAAGAGTAAATATTAATAAAAACTATTATGACTATTATTTATCATGCCTTCTTGTATAATGAAGCATTACATTTATTAGACAAGAGGTCACCAACTAATGAACTATGTTTCAATAGTTTTTAAATTGGTTGTTAAGTTGTTAAAGTAGTGATTAGGCTTCCAGGCCAGTTCACCCAAAAAAAACTTATAATGAACCCAAAGTAAACAGTTAGCAGTAGCAGTAGTCCTACTTACTACTTCTAGTTCTTTTAATAATAGATTTACTGAGACATTAGTATACATTAGAAACTGTTCTCAGACTTTTACAAGTATTATCTTATTTAATTATCACAATAGCTCTACAAGATGGATGCTACTTTACAAAAAGGAAAACGAAGCACAGAGAAACTAAGTAACTGGACCAAGGCGTAAAGCTAGCGAGTAGTGACTCCATTATACTGTACAACCCATGCTGTATCACATGATGTCATGAAGAACCTTGGCCCCTCAAGAAATATTTCTTGAGGACCACAGGAAAACACATTTGGAGTCCTAACTATGGATGTCTCCCTTTCTTCACAAACTGTGGGGAGGAACACAACAAACCACTGAAGAAATTCTACAGGGCAGCAGTAAATGTTTTATTCTCTACACATTATATTACCTATTGCTTAGAAAGCACTCCCCAGGTCAATCGTTTCACGGGTATCATAAGAAGATGAAAGTTATCTCCTTAGGGAGAGCATGAAAGCACTGGAGATGGAAGAGAGGTGTGTTTTTACAGACTGTGTAGACTGAAAATGGCCAGAAATTCTTTGACACCTCTCTCATTGGGAGGTAAAGTCTATGAACCTTCCCCTTGAATTTGGGTGGACTCATTAATGATGGAAATTACGCTGTGAAAGAAAACCCAGCGATATGACTAAAAACCCATCACATCTTCCCTCACATATTTAAAGCAACATATCAAGCTTCTATGTCCTACTATTGCACTCCTCTCCAACATTCAACTTGGAAAAGTGCTAGTAATGTAATAAATCAGTCGTGAAAAACATCAATGTAGCATCTAAGAAAATGACTGAATCTGAATCAGACCGTATGCAGGCAAGAGTTTTAATTTAACATTTTTCTAGGACTATCAGCTCTATATTCTACTCTGAGGAACATTCAGTGGCATAATCCATTGAATTTGAGTAGTGAATATTTTAATTTAAATATAAGAATGGAATGTACAATATTTTGTGAATTCAAAACATTTCAAACTAATGAATGAAATTACAGTGTGAACAACACAAACACAGCTGGGACTCTACTCAGCATCCCATCCTTGCTTTGAATATCTATAGAAAACATCTTTCTTCTTTGGAAATTTTTAACATGACTCATTAAAATTCTATAATCAACCATATATTTTTATTGTTTTCTTCAAAAGACATGTTCAAAAGTTTTTTGCTCGGGCCCAGCCCTGTGGCCATGTGGTTAAAGTTCCATGCGCTCTACTTCAGCAGCCTAGGTTCGTGGGTTCAGATCCCAGGCACGGACCTACTCCACTCATCAGCCATGCTGTGGCGGTGTCTGACATACAAAAAAGTAGAGGAAGATTGGCACAGACATTAGCTCAGGGCAAGTCTTCCTCAGAAAAAAAAAATTATTTCTTTCATCTCAAATAATTCCTTTTATGTCCAAAATTTACTCACGATATCTTTTGTCCCAACCTAAAAAGAAGGGCCCATTCCTAGGTTCCTGACGGAAACCATAAGGCTATTCTGCAGCTCTTCCAATTAGTCAAATTTATTTCTCTTTCATACCCTGAGCAGATCCAAGTGGCCCAGAATTCCATGAATAGCAAGTTTTTAAATTCTGAATTAAATCCAAAGCATGAACAAAGTATACAGCTTGGCAGTGAATGAGCCTAACCAATCACCCAGCATCCTGACACCAATTGAGTGTTAATATTCTCTACCAGTTTCCAAATACACACAGCAGAATCTCACTATTCCTGTTAGTCATGTTCTACAGTCACTGCAAATTCTAAACTAGCAAATACTGAATTGAACCACTGCTCCTCAGGGACACACAGGGTTAGGTTCCCGTAAGCTCTGGTCACAACGCTTTCATCAACCAATCATACATAACCCTGTTTTATGCATTTCTGTTTAAAGACACCTTACTTAATAGATTCTGTTGATTCATTAACAATGAACTCACAGCCGACAGCATTAACACTCATGCCTGAGAAAAGCTTATCTGACACACGTATTTCTCTACAAGGCACACCACAGCCTTCCCGCACTTAGGAACACTGGACAGCACTTCAGCACTACACATGGGGGCCATTTTAAACAGCTAAATCACCAACAAAAAGCATAAAAATGTGGTAATAAATATACTGCAAAAGGACACTAGTTTACAGAATAAGAGCTAAAACAAAAAGGCTAGTGTCGCCTTGTTTGACCTCAACTGGGAACACGCACACTGGGCAATTCAAATGTTCCACCATTCTGTGCATGTCTGCGAATGACCACTAAAGCTCCATAAGTATTGATTCTGGGTTACAAATAAATTCTCTCAAGTAGGCGAATTCACAAATATAGAATCTATAAATAATAAGGATCAACTGTATAACTTTTATTAAGTATTCAAAAAGGCTTGAAAGTCTGTTACACTTTCTTTCCTTTTATGATGAAAAATATGTGCTATAGTGGTATTTGAAAATCTGGAGTCTCCAGATAGGTATCTCAAGGGCCTTCTGTGGACACATGCATTTAGGTATCAGCACACACTCTTCCACGCCAATACACGAAGGCACTAAACATGTTTATTCATATATTCAAATATTTATTGAATAGCTACCACGTGCCAGGCATAGTTTTCGGCTGGGAATACAGAAGAGAAGAAAATAAGGTAATTCTCTCATGGAGTTTACATTTAATGTGGGGAAAATTAAAGAAATAAAGACAATCAATGAATCATCAGAGGATAATAAGGGCTACAAAGAAAAATAAAGCCAGATGAGGGGGTAGAGAGTAGCAGGTAGTATTCTAGGGAGGGCAGCCAGCTAAGGATTCTTTGAGGTAACATTTGAATCTAGACCCAAGTGAAATGAAGGACTGAACCTTACACAGGGGAATGCCGTTTCGGGCAGAAGAAGCAAGCACAAAAGGCCCTGAGGTACAGAGGTGCTTGGCATGCTAAAGATCATCAAGAAGGCCCACAAGGCTGGAGGGTAGTGAGGGGAAACGAACAGGAAGAAGCTAAAATTAAAGAGGTAGCCAGGGGCCATATCTTGAAGGGTCTTATAGGCCATGATTAAAGCTTTGGATTAAATTCTAAGTGTGACATGAAGGCACTTGGAAGTTCTAAGCAAGACAGTGACAATACCCATAATTCATGTTTTAGAAAGATCACACTGCAGAAAACACAGTGCAGCAAGTTAAGAATGAAAAGAGAGAGACCACCCATGAGGCTACTGCAATAAAGCAGTACCTGACTATACTATGTTGTATTATACAGTACAACAAAGCAGCACTAACTGATGACGGCTTGGATTGGGGTAGTAGTATGCGAGGTGGTGAAAAGTGGTCAGATTCAGGATATAGGAAAGCTAACAAAATTTGACAGTAGAATGAATATGGGATACAAAAGAAAGAGACAGGTCAAGGATAGCTTGAGCAGCTGCCCTGAGCTACCCAACTCAGCAAATGACACTGCCATCTACTGAGACAAGGAACACTTGGGCAGGAGCAATTTACACAGGAGAGAGGAATCAGTTTTACATACACCAGAGATGGAATTAATGGGTAACTCAATTACTAGGATGTCCAACCAGATTCCCTGACCTAGCTTGCAGCATTAGGAAGATTCAGGCAATAATTTGCCGACCATTTGTTAGAAGTTAAAAAGTATTTTATGAACTAGCTTGGAAAATCCAACATCACAACATTTTCTTCCTTGAAGAAAAAGTGTTTCAAGATCAAATAATTTTCTTAAAAATGAATTGATAAACCATAACCCAATCATAATTAAGAACTGTGAACAATCACATAAGCTGAATATGCAACATTTTTTAAACTACTTTACTTGCCATTCAGTGGAGTTATCAACATAACTTGTATTACCTGTGCAGTGTCATTTCATTTTCTTGATATAGTTCAGTCATTACTTTAAGTTTCTGCTGAAGCTTTTGATTCTCATTTTCAAACTGTGTATTTTCTGACTGTAAAGATGTTTGTTCAGTCTGGAGATTTTTAATGCACGCTATAGAAAAATTTTAAAAGTCACTATTATAAGAGTAAATATTTTAAGTTGCACATTAACATTTCATAAAGATAAAAATTACTAAAAATAATAAATTTATAAACTAAATTCTTTCCAACAGAAAATCTATAAAGTATTTTGTTTACCTAAATGATTTTTAATATCTTAAGATTTATATGAATTGTTATAAATTTTTTTTTATTATTTAAAGATTTCCCAAAACCTTCGCTACTCTAATTCTAGCATGTAATTTCCACTCTGGGAGCCAAAAGCCACTAAAATTCTCAAGAAAGTTTTGGAAATGAGAGTTTTGAAGGCAAATATTTTTAGTTCAACATTTCCTGTGAAACTACTTTCACAAGATGAACAATGACTGTTTTTATCTAGTAAAAAGTTTACCTGTTAATATTTAAACTTCTACCCAATCCTTCTTTTAAGCTAAAATTTTGATATATGTTTTAAGTCAAGCCAGAAATCTGGGTCTTCTGTTAACAAATGCTCCTGCTAGCTTAAACCAAACCAAGACTGGACAGAAAAATACCAACTTTAGCTTTGTTTCAACTGCTAAACCACCTAAAAGAATCATCTATAAAAACAAAAATTCACAATTCTAAAATAATTATGAATGCTTTATAATTAGTGCATTGATTGTTTTTAAAACCTCACTTCTCCTCCAACATAATAACCTCAACTCTGAACTCCTCTAAGATTAAGGTACCAACTCCCAAAACAGGTATATGAATCACCATCACAAATCTTAATACAAGACAAAACTCACTCTGCCTAAAGAGGGCAGTTTCAAAATCATACTAACAAGTATTAAAATTCTAGTAATTATACATAATAGTACATAATTATTCTACAACACCTATTAATTAAATGTACACACCAAAAGGATAATTTAACATGTTAACATTAAATGATTATATGTGCAGGAAATTGTGCACATCTGTCTTTCCACAGAAATTTTTAAATCTATATCAGAAAAAAATCTGTTGACCTAGGTTTTAAGCCATTGCCAAGAACAGTCATTATATTTTTATACTTCTACTGTAACTACTTTGTTTCAAATCCTCTATATCTTAGAAGAATACTGTAAACGATTACCAAAAAACGCAGGAGTAGAGGGGAAACAGTTTAGAAGAAAACTTTTCTGTTATGAATAGAAGATCAATTATAAAAATTTATCTTTCATGGCCCATTAAAAAAAGAAAGTTAGATTTGCAAGAAGGGTACAGGCAGACACAGGGTCTCCAAATACTAATTTTAGAAAATAATAAAGATTTACCAAGAAATTATATTAAGGGATGGGGTAACTGTGAGCAAATTCCTTGCTATTCTGGCACTTACTATACACAGTTCTCACTAGAGTCTATTAATACACTAAAAAGCAGGCTCCATACATTTTCCTTCTGTGAATATCCCATGGCTTTTAGTACTATGCTTTACATATAGCAAAACTTTATTTTTAAGTTAATATTAATGTTCTTCAAAATCCAAAAATAGGGCTGGCCCGGTGGTGCAGCGGTTTAGTTCGCGCTTGGCAGCCCGACATTCGCGAGTTCGGATCCCGGGCGCCCGCCGACGCACTGCCTGTCAGCCATGCCGTGGCGGCGTCCCATATAAAGTGGAGGAAGATGGGCACGGATGTTAGCCCAGGGCCAGTCTTCCTCAGCAAAAAGGGGAGGATTGGCGATGGATGTTAGGGCTGGTCTTCCCCACAAAAAAAAAAATCCAAAAATAATCCAACTATGTGAATAGGACTATGATAATATTTTTAATAATCTGTATCTTTGGTGGTTCAACCTTTTCAAAAAGTGTTCTATCATAAATACAGTTTACTTATTGCAGAAATTTTCGAAATACAGATAAGTAAAAAGAAAACAGGAATCTGTCCATAATCCCGTCTTTAAAGATAATCATTGTTGACACGTGAGTATGTCCTTCCATTCTGTTTTTATGCAAATGGTTACAGTAAAACTTTAACAAAATGGGATGTTACTTATATCAATCTAAAATAATTTCAAATGCAACTGACAGAATTTGTTTACTTTAAAAAAAAAAAAAAAAACACTACCAACAAAATTAAAATGTTTTCAATGAAAAAAAAAAAAACCAGCTCTCCAGGTCTAACAGCACTCTTTCCACAGGTGCTAATATACTATGCATGTACATTAAAAGAGAAAACTATACTGTAAAAAGACCCGTAAAATACAGTAGTACCACTACTGAAGATCAATTCTGCAATTAACAAAGATTTTTAAAAATTAAGTTTTAAATTGCTACTTTTTAAAATCTAAAACCATACCACACATATAGCACTGAAATTCAAAGGGAAGTACAGTTTTACATGGTTTTTAAAACAATTCCACTATTTTAATTTCATATCAATATGGAGGAAACTGATACGGCTTTACCAACAACAACAAAAAACTCAGGACTAATTTTTCACAAATAACCAACAAGAGTAAAAGTAAAAAATACAATCAAACTGGATTTTCCAATAATGGATTCAATTAATGGTACCATTCTCTATAAGAATATGTGTTTATTTAGAAAAACTTTAAAAGTACATAGATTACCTACCTCTAAGCTCTTCCTTTGTTTTATCTACTTCAGATAATTGAGTGTAAATTTGGTTTCTTTCTCCTTCTAGGGTTTTTAAAGATGCACTTAACTTCAAAGAATGGGAGAAGGAAAAAAGCAACATTAATCAGTTACACAAAAAAACCCCCAAAAATCTCAATATACCATCCCAACCTTTTGAAGCTCTTTTATCACTTTGATGAAATTATTGCCTAGAATGCACAAAGCAACAATGAGGCTTCCACCTTGGAAAGTGAGCTGTCATCAATAGTTGTAAATCTCAGAAGAGGGATATAGGAGATCAGTGGCTGATGCTTAAACTGTGGCTATTCTCATTCTATTTACTTCCAAAATGTAGGTTTTAGTTAAAGCAATCTTCCAACTACACTACCAAGACTTCAAACAGATCAGTAAAGAGCATGGTACCACTACTAGGTTGGAAAAGAGAAGGGACAAACCAGAAGAAAATTGAATCTAGTATTTACTTCCTAAAATAGGAATATGGGGCAATCGGAATAAGAAAATACTGAGACCAGAGGAAGAAGGCTCAGAGAAAAGCAGGAGAGAAAATATAATAAACATTTTTAATATATTCCTTACCCAACAAAGTGAGCGCACACCTTGAAAATTTTTATAACGACAAATTCTAAAAATTAACAATATGAGTTTCCAGAGTTATTATAAGAAAGAAAAAAGCACTGTATGAAGAAAATTCTGATCACTCCCAAAAATTCTGATCTAAACTTATTTGTAGTATATAACGGACTTCTAAAATAGTTACAAGGTCATATAGGTTTAATGAACGTTCTATTTCTTTCTCTAAATTCTTTATATTTATGTAGTAATGCAAACCTTAGCAGCATGAATCAGTTTCTTCAAAGCTCCTTTTGGCTGATTATCTATAGTAAAAAAGAAAAACATAAGAAAAAATTGGGAAAACAGTGCAATGCTACAACAGACATCCAAATGATTTTACTAGTTCACTCAACTAGAGCCTTATAATCCCTCTTCTTTCTCTGATATAGGGCAGCCCTGCTCCCAGGAAGCTAAACAGTAAATGCACCAAGTATCATATCATTTAACAAGGTTCTTCTCTACTACCTCCAAGAACAGTTATAATAGGATTTACTATTCACCGAAATACAGTCCACAGTCTCAACTATTCTTGGAATCCTTCAGCATACAAAATATGTAGAATTATACTCCAAATTAAAATAACAATAAACAGGCATGAGTTTTCTCATTAGAAAAACAATTTCTTATAAGATAAAGCAGAAGTGAAAAAAGTACAAACAGCACTGTATGTATTTATTTTGAGAATATAATTTTCTTCCAACGTATTAACGCTATCATCAAATAAATTTTTTTAAAAATCATACCTTCTCCTCCTTAATAAATTTGTTAATTATGCAGGAGATGGAGGGAGAGAAAAGAGAAAGGACACAGAAGTCAGAACTACAATTGTGGGGAATGAGGTGAAAGATACACAAGACCTCTTTATACTCTTTGGGCAACTTCCAGTAAGTCTATAATTATGTCAAAATAAAAATTCTGTCAAAGGAATTGGTTTGAGAATACAGTGAGTAGCTATAGAGAACCTAACTTTTGCCTGAGTTTCCAGACTGCAACTAGCAATGACAACAACAATTTGGGATGGCCAAGATTAAAGTACTGTAGCCATCTGAACTATGTAACTGAAACAAACAAAAAGTACCCTAAGGTATTCATTCATATCACACTCATTTTTCAAACTACTCATCCATCCATTTGATTAGGATACAATACAGGAAAAAACAGGCATGGAAACGATTATGACTTCATGTGAAAATTGCTATAATGTATCTACCCAATGAACCTGAAATCGACAATCCAAAGAGGCTTATGCACCCCTATGTTTACTGCAGCATTATTCACTACAGCCAAGAAGTGGAAGCAACCCAAGTGTCCCGTGACAAAAGAGTGGAAAAAGAAGATGTGGTATATATATACACAATGGAATACTACTCAGCCATAAAAAAGACAAAATTCTCCCATTCACAACAACATGATGGGCCTGGAGAGTATTATATTAAGCGAAATAAGACAGAGAAAGACAAACACTGCATGATTTCACTCATATGTGGAATATAAACTAACACACAGTCAGAGAGAACTGTTTGGTCATTACCAGAGGCAAGGGGGAGGGGGATTAGGCACAAGGGGTGAAGGGAAGCATTTATATGGTGATTGACAAAAAATAATGTACAACTAGAACTTCACAATGTTATAAGCTATTAAGACATCAATAAAAAAATTTGCTATAATGAAGATATGTATAATATATAAAAAGAACAGAGAAGAAAGAGCTGTAAGTCTATCTGATGGGTTGGAGAAAGATTTACTGAAAAGGCAGTATTCCAGCTGAAGCTTAACTATAAGGGACACTGAGAGAGGGACAGAGCATTAGAGACAGACAGACAAGCCGCACCAAAGCACAGTGTATAAAGAACATGGCACACACGGGAACTAAAAGGATATACAAGAGCCAGTCATCGTTTTTAGCAAAAGGATGAGTCATGACTTAACACCTAAGTACAAACCATTTTCTAAATCACTCATTTCCAATTCCAAGTTATCATCATCTGTTATGTCTTCTCCAAACACAGCAGCCCAGTCTTTCATCTTTAGCAAGCGTTCAGTCAGAGACTTGACATTTAGCGAAGGGGGAAAAAAAAGAGAGAGGGTAATGCCTTATGTTAACAGCTCGACAACTTCCAAACGTATAGTTGTAGTTCAAAAATCAATCCACACAGATAACAGTACGTGAGCTTTTATTCTCCACATAACTAAGATATGTAAATACTCTGAAAAACTGTAACATATATTAACTATTAAACTCTGGAAGATAAAAACCAAAACCAGTTATTCCTAAATCAAATACAACATTTGATAATGCCCCACTGTTGCTGAATATATTACATGACTATAAAGTAACAAAACATTTTCTTATATGACATTTCTCACGTCACAAATAAGAGTGGCCATTAACACGAGAGTACATTTTGTATGAAGTCAAATCCGCAAGTGAGATATGTGATATATAAAAAGATCACAGATCCAATTTATTCAAGTAAACTAGCTGAGAAGTTCAACTGACATAAAGAAAAAGAAATTATAAAAGAATCTGAATTTGAACATTCTAAGTTCTCCAACAGGACTTTTTGAATTTTCTTGAATACAGGAAGATTTTCTAGCACTACAGATAATAAAATGACTGTGCCATGTATTTCTGTGAAGGACCCACCTAAAAACCCATTCTGCTCTACAATTTCCACCCTTCAATCTCCTCCCTCTGGAGAGTTCCAGGCACAGATAACATGGCCTACAGCTTTGAGATCAGCATCTTACTCTTGTTCTGTTTAGGAAGAATCCCAAGTCCTTTAGTAGAGTAAGTTTACAAAAAAAAAATAAAACAATATGCCAAACTATGGATACAACTCCTAAAGATGAAATCCTGAAAGCATTCTTAGTAGCAACATAAATAGGATAAATGTATAGCTTTCAAGACAACAATGTCTACCTCACTGTGTAGATCATAGAATGTTAGTTTTACATCTTATTACTTGACACTCACACCTGAGGATCTTGAAAGTATAAGATTTTAAAGAGCAGGCAGGAAAAAGGGGTAGGAGGGGGAGTCAGGGAATAGGAAAAAGTCAACAAATCCTAACAGTAACAGCAATTATTCTATTCCTATTAGAGTCAAGTTTGAATTAGATTTATTTTTAAAAAGTATTCATCTCTGTGAAAGTACACACACCAGCTAATCTAGGTATTAAAGATATTCACCAAATACATATAACCTCATCTGTCCAGTTTCTAAAATTTTTCCCAACCTCTTATCAACAGAAACAGATGACAGTCTAAATACAAAAGAGAAAAATCCATTATTCTTTTTCTTTCTTCATTAAATACCGAGGCTAAAATATATAGAGGAAAAACGGACACCCAGAATGTTGATATATACACTACACATCTGTCACTCTTCAAGGAGCATTTAGCAGCAAGGATGATAATACTGGTACAAGTTGGAATGTATGCCAAAAAAGTACACATCCTCAAATTTGGCCAAATAAATTATTAATATAAAAGCTGCTAAAAACAAAAAATTTCAGAATTAGTAGCTGACATAGTCACTAAAACCAGCAGGGCCATTTACCTTGATCTGATTTTCTTTATCACATAGAACTTGTTCTGCACACACTTTGGAGTCTTCAAATGTTATTTTCTGCTTATTAAGTTCACTCACTTGTTCTTTCCATTCCTCAGCTTCCTGTAGAAGCTAAAAATCAAATTCCACAAAAAAAGAAAAGCAACTCATATTATTTTATACTTATGTGTAGATGCACTTAATTATATATTTAGGTGTATCATTAATAGATATTATACAACTCAATGTGTTGCCAAGAAGGGAGGGAGGGAAGGAAGGAGGGAATGAGGGAAGAAGCGAGGGAAGAAAGGGTTGGCTCCTGTTTTCAAAAAAGGGATAATGTAAAATAAAAGATACATTCTTCAACTGATTTACATAATAAATTTATATCAAATAAAAGGTTTTCTGAGAAAAACATATCTGTTAGATTTGGTCATTTCTTACCATTCCTGATATCCCATATAACATGCCATACCTTACTTGTATTAAAATTTATTTTCTTTAATCATGCACTGTTTTGTAGTTAACTCTTCTTCAGAAATACCTAATTCTGCATAAACAATCTTTTACTGTATATACTTTTGTAGGAAAGGAATGACTTTCTGGACATGACATAAAAGGTAAAGATCATTATGAAAGGTAGACCTGACTACATAATGCTTAAAAGCTTCACAAATCAAAATTAATACAAAATTTAAAAACAAACAAGTAACCAGAAAGGATTTCTTATACATATGTAGCAAGGGATTAATAATCTTAACGTGCAAAGAGCTCTTAGAAGTCAATAAGACAAGAGGTCAAGATGGCAGCGTAGGCAGACTCTAAACTCACCTCCTCCCACAGACACAGGAGACTTACAACTTCTCTTGGAAAAATTACCCCTGAGAGAGAACTGAAAACTGGATAAGAAAAACACCTGCAACAACAACAACAGTCCTAACTGAGGTGGAAGAGACAGAAATTCCCTTCTGGAGAGAAAAAACACCACCTTCATAAGCAGCAAGGCTTCACAGACGCCTGGGAGCAATCCAAAGGTACGCAGCCTTCCGGCGGGGGGGGGCGGGGGGGGACCTGAGCCGGGGAGCACTGCCACTACAGACATTTTCTGGACCCAGCACAACCGAGATGAATGTCATAATATTTGGCTTTGCTGGCTACTAACAACAATGGGGAATACCCCTGGAAAAGCTGGGACACAAAGAAATTAAAACTGGTCCTTAAAAGGCCCACATACAAATTCACCTGTTTCGGAAAGCAACCTAAATTCACCAGAAAGAAAGGCACACAATCCTTTGATGAAAAGAGACTCATCTGATAGGCTCTGGGTGCATCTCAGTGAGAGATGAGACCTGCAGAGGGACTGGGACGTTGGTGGTGGCCATTGTTGTGACCTGGTGTGGGCATGCTGACACAGACAATGGGCAGAAGCCATTGGAGTTCTCCCTGTGGCCTGCTAGCCCAGGGTCTGCCCCACCCACTAGAGCACCAATTTAATCCAGCTCAGCCAAGGAAAGCAGCCTGCCCTAAGGACTGGCCACACCCAACAACAAGCCCTCAGGCAACTTGTGGGTCTGCTTAAGGGATTCTGGATTCTCTGCAGCCTGGCAAGTGGGTCCACCTCTGTGGGGCAGGGCGAGCCCGAGGAGTGGGTGGAGAGTGTGAGGCCCCTGCCTTGGAGTGAATGGGTCCACTTTACAGGGTCAGGGTGCACATGGGGCAGGACTGTGTTGACTGTGTGTGTGGCCCCATGGGCAGTGGGGCTTCTCAGCTGCAGAAGACTTGTGCTTCTCAAATAGCCACAAAGCGGATCAGCCCCACTCTCCAAAGCCTGAAACAATAGGGTGCTCCCATGCCTGGGGCCAGCTCCACCCAGCTGCAATCCTCAGAGATCTGACAAGAGCCTTACAGGCCAGAGGCTTATAGCAACTGGAAGCCCCCGAGCCTAACAAACAGCCACGCTGGGGGCCTACTCATTTAATAGAAGAACTGCAACAGGAATATGCTATTAGACCTTGCAGCCAACTGTGCTGGGGCTCCCCAAACCCGAAAAAGAGACTGAAGGGCCTACAACAAGCACATGCAGCTGAGCATTACAACCAGCCGGCTGGGAGACAGCCCAGCCTCCCTGCGCACCTAGGGCAACTGCAACCCTGCCAGGACAGAAGGACACAAGCAGTCCACACAGGGGAACATTTGGACTCCTGGAACATTTGGAACAGGTAATGAGAGGGAAGAACACTGCTGGGCCTCCTAAGACCTCACTTACATAAGGTCACCTCTCCAACATTAGGAGACATAGCTGACCTACCTAATACACAGATACAAGCACAGAGAAAGAGGCAAAACGAGGAGGCAAAGGAATACGTTCCAAGTAAGGGAACAAGACAAAACCCCAGAAAAGGAACTAAATGAAACAGAAATGAGGAATCTCCTGACAGAGAGTTCAAACAAAGAGTCATAAATATGCTCACTGATCTTGGAAGAAGAATGGATGACTGCAGTGAGAACATCAACAGAGAAATGGAAGACAGAAAAAAGAACCAATCAGAAATGAAGACTACAATACTGGCAATGAAAAATTCACTGCAGGGACTTAAAAGCAGAATAGAGGATACAGAAGAACCGATCAGCAAGCTGGACAAAAGACTAGAGGAAATCACCTAAGCTGAACAGATAAAAGAAGAAAGAATTAGGGGGCCGCCTGGTGGCGCAGCGGTTTAGTCCGCGCTTGGCAGCCCGGGGTTTGCCGGTTCGGATCCCGGGCACCTGCCAACGCACTGCTCGTCAGCCATGCCGTGGCGGCGTCCCATATAAAGTGGAGGAAGATGGGCACGATGTTAGCCCAGGGCCAGTCTTCCTCAGCAAAAAAAGGAGGATTAGCAACGGATGTTAGCTCAGGGCTGGTCTTCCTCACAAAAAAAAAAAAAAAAGAAGAAAGAATTAAAAAGAACAAGAACAGTCTAAGGGAACTCTGGGACAACATCAAACACACTAACAATCGTATTATAGGTGTCCCAGAAGGAGAAGAGAGAGACAAAGGGGCAGAGAATCTATCTAAAGAAATAACAGGCGAAAACTTTCTTAACCTAGGGAAGTAAATAGACATCCAGGTACCGAAAGCACAGAGAGCACCAAACAAGATGAACCCAAAGAGCCCCAGATCAATACACACCATAATTAAAATGTCCAGAATTAAATATAAAGAGAGAATTGTAAAAGCCTAAAGAGAAAGACAAGTTACATACAAAGGAAACCCCATAAGGCTATCAGCTGACTTCTCTACAGAAACCTTACAGGCTAGAAGAGAGTGGCATGACATATTTAAATTGCTAAAAGGAAAAAACCTACAGCCAATACTCTCCCCAGCAACGTTATCATTCACAATGGAAGGAGAAATAAAGAGTTTCCCAGACAAGCAATAATTGAAGGAGTTTATCACCAAGAAACCAGTCTTACAAGAAATGCTAAAGGGACTTATTTAATGGGGAAAGAGAAGATAAGAGGGTAATGGATACACACACAAAAAAAGAGGTTAGATATGATATCAAAACATAAAATGTGGGAGGAGGGGAGTAAAAATGTAGAGCTTTTAGAAAGAGGTCAAACTAAAGAGACCGTCGACTTAATATATATTGTTATATACATAGGTTATTATATACGAACCTCATGATAATCACAAACCAGAAACCTATAATAAATACACAAAAAACTAAGAGAAAGGAACTCAAACATAATACTAGAGAAAGCCATCAAGCCACAAGGGAAGAGAGCAAAAGAAAGGAACAGAGAAGAACTACTAAAACACCAAGCAAAAAGGTAACAAAATGTAATAAGTACAAACTTATCAATAGCTACTTTAAATGTCAATGGACTAAATGCTCCAACAAAAAGGCATAAGGTGACTGATTGGATAAAAAAAAAAAACCAAGACTCATATATATGCTGCATACGAGAGACACACTTCAGACCTAAAAACACTCACAAACTGAAAGTGAAGGGATGTAAAAAGATAATCCATGCAAACGGCAATGAAAAAAAAGCTGGGGTAGCAATACTCAAATCAGACAAAATAAGACTTTAAAACAAAAACTGTAACAAGAGACAAAGAAGGGCACTACATAATGATCAAGGGAACAATCCAACCAGAGGATATAAAACTCGTAAAAATCTATGCACGCAACATAGGAGCACCTAAATATATAAAGCAATTATTAACAGACATAAAAGAAGAAACAGACAGTAACACAATAATAGTAGGGGGTTTAACACTCCACTTACACCACTGGATAGATCATCCAAACAGAAGATCAACAAGGAAGCACTGGCCTTAAATGATACATTAGACCAGATGGACTTAGTAGATATATACAGAACATTCCATCCAAAGACCAAAGAATACACATTCTTTTCAAATGTACATGGAACATTCTCCAGGACTGATCACATATTAGGCCATAAAACAAGTCTCCATAAATTTAAGAAGACTGAAATAATACCAAGCATCTTCTCTGACCACAAAGATTTGAAACTAGAAATCAGCTATAGGAAGAACATCAGAAAAGCCACAAATATATGGATATTAAACACAATGCTACTGAACAATAATTTAGTCAATGAAGAAATCAAAAAATACCTGGAGACAAATGAAAATGAAAATACTACATCACAGAATTTATGGGATACAGCAAAAGTGGTTCTAAGAGGGAAGTCTATAGCAATAGAAGCCTATCTCAACAAACAAGAAAAATCTCAATCTAACAGTGCAAATAAAGGAACTGGAAAAAGAACAAACAAAGCCCTAAATCAATAGAAGGAGGGAAATAATAAAAATCAGAGCAGAAATAAATGAAATAGAGACTAAAAAAACAAGAGAAAAAAATCAGTAAAACCAAGAGCTGGTTCTTTGAAAAGATAAACAAAATTGACAAACCTTTAGCTAGACTCACCAAGAAAAAAAGAGAGAAGGCTCAAATAAGTAAAATCAGAAATGAAAGAGGAGAAATTACAACTGACACCTCAGAAATACAAAAAATTATAAGAGAATACTATGAAAAGCTATATGCCAACAAATTGGACAATCTAGAAGAAATGGATAAATTCTTAGAATCATACAACCTTCCAAACCTGAATCAAGAAGAAATAGAGAATTTGAATAGACCAATCACCAGTAAGGAGATCAAAACAATAATAAAGTAACTCCCAAAAAATAAAAGTCCAGGACATGACAGATTTGCTGGTGAATTCCACCAAACATTCAAAGAAGACTTAATACCTATGCTTCTCAAACTCTTCCAAAAAAATGAAGAGGAGGAGAAGCTTCCTAACTCATTCTGCAAAGCCAACATTACCTTGATACCAAAACCAGACAAGGACAACACAAAAAAGAAAATTACAGGCCAATATCACTGAAGAACAGCAATGCAAAAATCCTCAACAAAATACTAGCAAATTGAATACAATAACACATTTAAAAGATCATACACCATGGTCAAGTGGGATTTATTCCAGGGATGCAGGGATGGTTCAACATCTGCAAATCAATTAACGTGATACACCACATTAATAAAATGAAGAATAAAAATCACATGATCATCTCAATAGATGCAGAGAAAGCATTTGACAAGATACAGCATCCATTTATGATAAAAACTCTGAATAAAATGGGCATAGAAGGAAAGTACCTCAATATAATAAAGTCCAAATATGACACACCCACAGCTAATATCATCTTCAATGGTGAAAAACTGAAAGCTATCCCTCTAAGAACAGGAACCAGACAAGGATGCCCACTTTCACCACTCCTATTTAACATAGTATTGGAAGTCCTGGCCAGAGCAATCAGGCAAGGAAAAGAAATAAAAGGGATCCAAACTGGAAAGGAAGAAGTGAAACTGTCACTATTTGCAGATGACATGATTTTATATCTAGAAAACCCTACAGAATCCACCAAAAAACTTCTAGAAATAATAAATGAATATGGTAAAGTTGCAGGATACAAAATCAACATACAAAAATCAGTTGCGTTAGTGTATAGTGTTTCTATACACTAACAACTAAGTAGCAGAAAGAGAAATTAAGAAAACAATCCCATCTACAATTGCAACAAAAAGAATAAAACACCTAGGAATAAACTTAACCAGAGGTGAAAGATCTGTACACTTAAAACTATAAAACATTGTTGAAAGAAATTAAAGAAAACACAAAGAAATGGGAAGATATTCTGTGCTCTTGGATTGGAAGAATTAGCATAGTTAAAATGTCCATACTTCCTAAAGCAATCTATAGATTCAACGCAATCCCTATCAAAATTCCAACAACATTTTTCACAGAAATAGAACAAAGAATCCTAAAATTTATATGGAACAACAAAAGACCCTGAATAGCTAAAGGAATCCTGAGAAAAAAGAATAAAGCTGGAGGCATCACAATCCCTGATTTCAAAATATACTACAAAGCTATAGTAACCAAAACAGCATGGTACTGACACCAAAACAGACACACAGATCAATGGAACAGAACTGAGAGCCCAGAAATAAACCCACACATCTATAGACAGCTAATTTTCAACATGGGAGCCAAGAACATACAATGGAAAAAGGAAAGTCTCGTCAACAAATGGTGTTGGGAAACTGGACAGTCACATGCAAAAAAATGAAAGGAGACCATTGTCTTCTACCATACACAAAAATTAACTTAAAATGGATTAAGTAAGGCCTGAAACCATGAAACTTCTAGAAGAAAACAGGCAGTATGCTCTTCGACATGAGTCTTAGCAACATATTTTCAAGTACCGTGTCTGAGCAGGCAAGGGAAACAATAGAAAAAATAAACAAATAGGACTACATCAAACTAAAAAGCTTCTGCACAGAAAAGGAAACCATCAACAAAACAAAAAGACAACCTAACAATTGGGAGAAGATATTTGCAAACCATATATCTGATAAGGGGTTAATCTCCAAAATATATAAAGAACTCATACATCTTAACAACAAAAAAACAGCCCAATTAACAGATGGGCAAAAGACCTGAACAGACATTTCTCCAAAGAAGATATAAAGATGGCCAACAGGCACGTGAAAAGATGTTCAACATCATTAACTATCAGGGAAATGCAAATCAAAACTACAATGAGATACCACCTCACACCCGTCAGAATGGCTATAATTAACAACACAGGAAACAACAAGTGTTGGAGAGGATGTGCAGAGAAGGGAACTCTGATCCACTGCTGGTGGGAGTGTAAACTGGTGCAGTCACTATAGAAAACAGTATGGAGATTCCTCAAAAAATTAAGAATAGAACTACCATACGATCCAGCTATTCCACTGCTGGGTATTTATCCAAGGAACATGAAAACACAAATACGTAAAGATACACGCACCCCTGTTTTCACTGCAGTATTGTTCACAATAGCCAAGACTTGGAAGCAACCTAAGTGCCCATCAAGGGATGAACGGATAAAGATGTGGTGTATGTACACAATGGACTACTACTCAGCCATAAGAAATGATGAAATCCAGCCATTTGTGACAACATGGATGGACACTGAAGGTATTAAGCTAAGCGAAGTAAGTCAGAGGGACAAGGTCAAAAACTGTATGATCTCACTCATAAGTAGAAGATAAAAACAACTAACACAGAGAGACAGAGATTGGATTAATGGTTACCAGAGGGGTAGGGGGAGAGAGGAGGGCGAAAGGGATGATCAGGCACATGCGGATGGAGATGGATTGTAATTAGTTTTTGGTCAGTGAACATAATGTAATCTATGCAGAAATAGAAGTATAATGATGTACACCTGAAATTTATAGAATGTTATAAACCAATGCTACAAGAATAAAAAAAAAAAATCATTCATCTGAACTAGAAAAAATTAAATAAATAAATAAACTAATGGAAGTTGTTTAAAAAAAAAGTCAATAAGAAAAATAGGCCAAAAAAAAGAATGAGCAAGCAACTCACAAAAGAAATGGCCCATATATGTACGGGCCATTTTTTTAATATATATGTATACACACATTAAAATTAATGTATATAACACATATATACACATTAAAAAAAGGGCCCATGTGTGTATATATATATATATATATATGTATTTTATATATATATATACACATAAAAGTCCAAATTTATTTAAAATCTTTTTTTTTTTGTGGGGAAGACCAGCCCTGAGCTAACATCTGTTGCCAATCCTCCCCTTTTTGCTGAGGAAGACTGGCCCTGGGCTAACATCCGTGCTCATCTTCCTCTACTTTATATGGGACGCCGCCACAGCATGGCTGACAGGCAGTGCGTCGGCGGGTGCCAGGGATCCGAACTCGCGAACCCCGGGCTGCCAAGCGCGGACTAAACCGCTACGCCACCGGGCGGCCCCTATTTAAAATCTTTAAAACTCAATTGTATCAAACAGCAATTACTGGGTTTCTCTGCAAAACTAAGACTTCATTAGCATATTCCCTAGCACAAGAAAAACTAATCCTCTTCTATGCATGTATAACAGAATAAGATGACACTAACTGATAAAAACAAATGAGGATTAAAGAACAAAACTTGGATTTGGTGATTAGGTGGTCTCTAGTGAGTTACTGAAGAGATTGCACACACAGTATGCATTCTCAGAAGGTCAAGGAAGGGGTATATTAGGACATGCAATCAGTGACTACAGAATAGTTTATTTTACCAACTTTGGTGATAAAAAGGAGTTAAATGAAATCAGCTGTAAAAACTAAGACAATGTAGGAGAAATTTTTTTTCAAGGTAGAAAAGGCCACTTTTGATTATAACATAGCAAATTCAACAGAGGGTTTATCACTACTTTCTCTTGAAATCGACTAAGATGACACTAAAGAGATTAAGAAAAAAAAGCATTGGGGCCGGCACGGTGGTGGAGTGGTTAAGTTCATGCACTCTGCTTCGGCGGCCCAGGGTTCACATGTTCGGATCCCAGGCGTGGACCTATGCACCACTTCTCAAGCCATGCTGTGGCAGCATCCCACTTACAAAGTAGAGGAAGATTGGCCCTGAGCCAAAAAAAAAAAGAAAGAAAGAAAAAGAAAAAAGCACAAACTCACAAGATAAAAAGAGAACAGGTGAAGATGAAAAAGATAATTCTAGAAGTGGAAAGAGATGGAAGCATGGTAAAAGACTTAGCAGACCAGACAGAGCTGAAATCTAAGGAGGAATATGGGAAAGTACCAAAACAGGTTGACTTGATACAACCCAGAAACGGTCACGATTTGGAGGCACAAGCACTGGGGTGTGAGTGGGATTCAGAAGAGTAGGACTGCCCAAAAGTCTGCATACAAAGCAGTTAGAAAGTCCCCCATGTCCTCCCTGTACGTACATACACACACTGTTATTCTCAATCACCCCTCCCTCTGCCCCACCCCCACTCTGTCTCATATGCATGCGCGCGCACACACACACCTGCCAAAAACCTAGAGGTTAACTCTCTGGAGAGCTGGAACCTGAACCTCCAGGACACCTGGCCCAGGTGAAGGTGTGAGTAACACTGAAAGCCTGAAAGCTGCTTACGGAATAGTGAGATACCAGCACCCCCGACCTCACTGAGGGCTCACCTCACTGCTGGCACACAGGCTAACCTCTCACATGGGAACTGTGGAGGAGTCATCCCTGTGGAAAATGGTCTTCAGATGCCAACAACTGGGGATCCTCCAATGAAATATCCTAGCCAGCTCACCCTAGGGAAGAGCCCACCAGTAACACACATAGAGCTTCCTATTAGATTTGGAGAGCTTCACTATTAAATGAGCAGACAGCCAGGAATCACCAAATATCTGAAAAAAGAAACTCTTAGCTAAAACAGAAAATAAAAGAACTCAAAGAAACAAGGCAACTCGGAGAACTGAAAAACAATTCAAAAAAGAAATAAAACCATATTCTCCTCAGCAAGACAACACACTGCATCCATGAAACAAGAAAAAGGTATAAGCAAAACAAAAACTCTTATAAGTGAAAAATATCAGAGATTAAGTGAACAAAAGTTCCACAGAGACAAAGAAACCAAAGAAGACATTTTCAAATAATTATCATATCTCATATAAAATATACCCCAAAGTATGAAAGAATTCAAGTACATTTCCCAGAACTGAATCAAGAGCCAGAGTTTCCAGGATGAGAGTGTCCAAAAAAATCTATGAAGAAAGACCCACACTAAGGCATGTCATCACAAAATTTTAGAGAACTGCAAACAATGAAAGATATTAAAAGCTTCCAGAGAGGAAAAGAGCAGATCACAAAAAAGATTCAGTCATCCAAATAGCATCTGACTTCTCAAGAGCAACTGGAAAGTGTAGACAATGAAGCAATAATGTCAAAGTTTCAAGAAAAAAAACTTTCAAACCAGAAGATATCCAACCAAAATGTCAGTAAGTATGAGAGAAGAAGATATTCTCAGGCATGCAAAAGTTACCTCCTATATCTCTTTCTCAGGAAACTAATCAAGAGAATTAACCACAAAAGAGCACGTCTTGGATACAGGAAGGAGAAGATCCAACACAAGAGAAAGACTGGGGGGAAGGAGGGGGTGAGGCGAAATCTCAGGACAACAGAGGCATCACAGACCTAGAGAACAAGCTCCTATTGGACCAGGAGGATGGAAGGAGGATGGAAGACCCCAGGAAGGACTGCTTCAAGAAAAAAATGAAGTTAGTAGATTAATCAAAGCATTTGAATGCATAAATAAGATATTTACATCTCTAGAAGAGAGCATACAGATGAATTACAGATGGTATACAGGAAACAAGACAATTATTAACTCGAGAGCAAATAAAACGTTGAGTAAAACAGATTATGTAATCAGAGCACATCATGTGGCTCAACTGTAACACTCAGAAAATCATAAATAATATAATCACTGAAAAATTGTAACTGTATTGGGAGAAGAGTGGGAGAGGAAATCTACCTGGGTGTGCGGGAATGTCTATGTGTGTGGAGGAGGAAGAGGGCAAAAGCTTAGTCCTCATGAGATCTGCCACCAGAAATGCTTCTACCCGGAGGCCCCAGACCCACAGCTTCAATAACTCTCATGGGTATTCATTCTCCACCCTCCGTCAGTCTGGCTTTGAGGAGTTGGGGCTAAATGCTATTTGCTGTGATTATCAAATGCTGAACGCCCTGGCTTACTTTCACTCCTGCAGAAAGGGGACCCGGGAGTATACACTTTTGTCTGCTATACAAGAGAGACACCAAAGGATACATAGGAGATTGCCCTGCTCTCCAGGAAAATCCCACTCTTGCCCCCAGCATGGGTCAGTCCTGAGTATGCCCAGAACATTTATAATTACATAGTCACAAGTTGAAGAGTCCCTGTACAGTACAAACCTCTTTATGGCTTTCCTGAAGTTGGGAATTTTCACTCAAAGCATCTTTTGTAGCTATCTTAAGTCGTTCTTCATTCATTTGAAATATTTTGAAGGTTGTTTTGGCCTAAGTAAAACACATATCAAGTTTATAAGAATTGATTTAATACAATAGCTCTTTTTTTTTACACATAATCCCTATAACATGCAATTAAAGTCAAAAATAAGTCAATGTTAATAGGAGAAGCAGCAGAGTGAAGCAGAAAAAGGCTGGCCTAGAATCAAGGTCTAGTCATGGCTCCACCACTAACCTGCCATGTGCCTTGGACAAATGATTTAACCTCTTATAACCTTCTATGTACTATGTAGCAAATTTTCTTAACTTTTTATTATCTGTCTCCCTTACCGGAATTTCAACTCCATGAGAGCTTTTCTATTTTGTCTATGAACGTTAAGTGCCAAGCACCTTCAACAGTGACCAGTACACAGTAACAGCTCAATAAATACCTGTCCAATGAAAAAATGAACTTTCCTGAGGTAACGTGAATAAAAAAAATATATCCAAGATCCCTATATCTCAAATTCTAATATTATATCTTATTCCTTAATTATAAAAGTAATAGTAAAATTAAAATGATCTTCAAAAGCAACAGACCTATTAGACCAGTTCAACTTACTTCAGCTACTTGTGATTTGAGGGATTTTGATTCATCTTCTAGAGACTGTATCCTTTTTGAAATATCCACCATCTGGAAAGACAGTATCAGTCAATAAACAAGTATTTACTAAACTTGTGCTTAAAGGGATTTCATATGAAAGTTAAATAACAATACTATTTCATCTCATCTTTAAAATTTCATAACATTTAAGTTACATAGGCTCAAGATAAGTTCACTAATATCATATCTTACTAAATAATCTCACACACATCAGGATCTTCCTTAAGACAGATTTTAAAATAGAATGACAAATAAAGGAAATTAAAATGTTCTTAATATACCTTTTGAGTTATTAAAAATATCCACTATGTATGTGATTACTCAATTTAAACTATTTATGTGAGCTACTTCCACAGTGCATACGGAAAATTTCTGTAAGAATATGCAGGAAAGTTACCATGGCAGTGGTAATCTCTAGCAAATGACAAGAGCTAGAGGATCTGGAAAATGTTACTCTCCACTTCACAGCCTTCTGTATTCTTTGGATTATTTACAGTGCATGCAATATTTTAACCAACATATTCATTTTTTTAAACTCGATAACTTTCTTTTTCCTACAGTCTCCTCAAACACAAAAGCCTTACCAATTCATCTTGTTCAGCATGTTTTGATTTTTCTTCTTTTAATTCTTTTTCTAGAAAGAGTATTTCATCCTCAAGTTCAGATTTGGATCTGTTCAGTTTTTCATAGACTGCCTAAAAGAGGAAGCCAAATTTATAAGACATAGGAACTTGTGGTCAGGGTAATCAGATGAGTATAATCAAACACATATACCGTAAGTTGAATTAAGTTTAGTTGATATATTTGTTCATTTTTACCACACTGAAATAACAGCAATTCTAGCAGGCATCAGTAAACTTTTCCTAGGCTTGCAGGCCATGCACTCTGTGCCAAGTACTCAAGTATGCCCATGTAGTGAGAAAGCAAAGACAATATGTGAATGAATGAGCATGGCTGTGCTCTAGGAAAATTTTATTTACAAACACAGCTGGAGAGCCCAGAATCTAGTATGTGCAACATCTGGTCTAAAGCATTATAAAGGGAAAAATGAGAACTAAATCCAATTTAATATAATTAAAGACATAGTAAAATAAAAAAGAAACTCAAAAAACAATCATGATGCTTCATAGTAATATTCTACATTGAATTAAGACATTATCTGTGACTTTTAATTTAAAATGATTAGTTATTGGATTATTCTGGATTTTAAATACTATAATAAACATACCTCTGATATCTGTGATCCTTCAACAAACTTGTTAAAAAAAAAAAATAAACCAAAAGATTCAAAGAATTTAATGCAGGCCAAAATAAAAGCAGAACAAGTACATACTATATTATAGTGGTTAAAAAACTTATTTATATATATTTCCCCAAATTTGACTATCTGGTTACATGAATTTTCTGACTTGAATCAAAATGACTTTACTATTTTGATTTTATCTACAGATTCAATAATCCAATTTTCTTAAATTGTATCACATTATGGTTTATATTCAATTATGCTTACCAATCTTGAAAATAAACATGTTTTTAAAAATTACTAAAATTAGAGAAAACTTCCAAAATGTTCATTTTAAAGTAAAAATTCAGCTAATTTTACTGCTAGATCATGTACATTCAATGCGTGGAGAATAAACTGGTGTGTTTTATTTTAGCCACGACACCACCAAGCTTGAGTAAATGTCTTCGCTCTCCAGTTTTTGCTCGTTTGTTAGCACACTAAATGCCTTCTAAAATTCTTTATTTTTTAATCAATCTAATAATTACTACTGGAATAGCAGTAGTTAAAACTGAGGGTCAAAAATAAAATATAATAATTTTAACAAGTCCTTAAGGATATTAATAGGTAACAAATGAAGAAAGATAAGATTAAGAAACTTATTTCACCTGGAATTCAATTTATAACTTCCTTTGGATTGTACTAGGAAATTCTGAAGCACAATACATAGTTTCTGATGATTAGAGACCTCAGCGACCTCCGCCACGCTGGACTACCTGAACACGTGGACCAAAGGTACAAAGTCCATGGTTGTCTGCTTTAACAATGGTATGCTTTCTACAACACTTCCATCTCCAAACAGTACTAAGGCACTCCTATTACTTACTCTAATCTGTCATAGTTTACCTAAAGGACAAATCAGCACACTTTCCTTCCTTACCATTAGCCAAATCACACCCGGCTCAGGAGAGCTGACTATGGATATCCCCTCCAAACTCCACATTCAGTAATATTGCGTTGGTACCTTGAAATTCATCACTGTGGGAGTACTTACACAACAGAACTCAGCAAATGCTACAAATAAGGGCTCCTGCTTTTCAGAGAGCCAATTGTTAACCATTTACCAGCACACCACTGCTTATAATTCTTCAGTCTAATTCTAATCAGCTCCTAATAAACTGGGATGAAGGAAAGGCAAGTACTGCCACAATTTACAAAAGTTATTATTGCCAACTATTCCTAAATTTATGAAAATGCATCTTATTTGTCCTTTCTAGAGTAAACTGAGTCAAAAAAGGGATGGCCGCCTTAACACACTTCCCAGGAATGAAGAACAAAGAGCTTCTTACACAGCCCTAGATCCCAGCGGACTGAATATGCTTCCCTCAAAGCAGTTAGCAACAAAAGCTCAAATTTTTAAAATATTTTATGCTACCTAATAATGTTCTATTTCCTATATTTACCTTTTTCTTTACATTTTAACACCTAGAGATGCTCTTTCATATTTCCTTTTAAATAGTTTTGAGAAGATTATTTTTAAAGTTTGTTATTTAGTAAGAATCTTTCCTCCAGCTTTTATAATCATACTATCTGTTTTTACCTCCAAACTGTGTGCTTCTGTTGACTCCTTCTCAAAGCTGGCATCCTTTAAAGATGACTCTAAGCCTTCATACTGAAAGAAAGCAACCCTGTAAGTAAAAACTCCACAAATTTTATTCCAAATTTTATCTGGATAGGTGTCTAAAAAGCAGACAGAATCCATTTGCACATGTATGTTTAATTTACTTTATTTTTAAGCTCTTCAACTATGACCACTATAACAAACAAAGCCAGGGCAGCTAACACACCACAATCCACCAGATTGGGCAACAAACGGCAGAACTTCACCCTTAAGACTAAGAGAGCTGTCCAAAGTCTGCCTAGCCACTAAAGAGAAATTTATAGTAAGTGGCCATCAGAAATTTTCACTTCTAATTCTAATCATACAACAAACAAAGCAAGCAGGGAATAAAAAATATTTAAAAGATAAAGAGAACAACTAAAAACAATGTAAAATAAAGACAGTGAAACATACAATGCTGTAAGATTTAGCAAAATGCACTTATTTCAATGCTTCCCAAAAAAGTGATTAAATGGAAGACTAGGTTGTTTGATGTCAACCTTCTCGCTAAAAACAAGAAGATCTGGACAAAAATACCAAAAAACAGGATAGTCAAAGGCCTCAGAGAGTTACCAAAATAGTGAGAATTTGTGACAGAAGAGGGAATCCTCAAAAAGACAAGTCGAACATTTGACATTTCCTTCCACCCACCCCCCCAAAGTAGAAGATGATAGGCTGAGAAACTGAGCAGAGATACTAGTAGAATTGGGAGCTGAGAAGATAAAACTAGGAGTTCAGGACTGCTAAGTAGGATGAGCCACAATGCTCAGGTTTTAGGATGGGACCTTGTGGTAGGCTGAATGATGACCTCCCCAAAATCCATTCTAATCCCTGGAATTTCCATGTGTGATTAAGTTAAGGATCTTGAGATGGGGAGAATATACAAAATTATTCTGGTAAGCCCAATATAATCCCAAGGGTCCTTAAGGGTGGAGGCAGGAGGATCAAAGTTAGGAGAGAAGACGATGTGAAGATGGAAGCAGAGACTGGAGTGACGTAGCTATGAGCCAAGGAATGTGGGCAGCCTCTAGAAGGTGCAAGAAGCAAGGAATGGATTCTCTCCTGGAGCCTCCATAAGGAAACAGACCTGCTAATACCTTAATTTTAGCCCTATAAGACTGGTTTTAGACTTCAGACCTCCAGAACTAGAAGAGGATAAATTTGTGTTGCTTTATGCCACTAAGTTTGTGGAAATATGTTATAGCAGCAACAGGAAGCTAATACCAACCCACAGCGGCTACCTTCTAAGAAAGGCTAAACTGGAAACAGACTCATCCTTGGAACTGAGGCCAAGTTTCCAATCATCTCAGTCTATAATTAATACTTTATTATACGTATTAATACTAAGATTTCTGATGTCCCTAGCCTAGCTGCCTATGAGAAGTAATAGCAAGTGCTCACTGGAGAAAGATACCACCCACAGCTTCAAGATTATCTCTACAATTTTTGTTATACTATCACTGACTCAACATAAAATAACATGGCATTCAAGAAGACAAGATCTGACTGAGAACCAAGACAAAAAATGAGCAAGAGAAACAGACTCTTGGAGGGTGCAGATAATGGAGTTCTCACCCAGACATTAAAATAAGTAAGCTTAACATGTAAAAGGAACAAAAAGACAAGAGTGAACCAGAGAAGAACTACAAAAAGAACCACATTGAAACTGCAGAACTGAAAAAGGCAATAAATGAAATTAAGATGTCAAAAGACGGTGTAAAAGACGATTAGACACAGATGAAGACAACTAGTAAAATGGAAGCTTGATCAGAGAAAATATCCAGACTAAAGTGTGAGCAAAAAGATGGAAAATCCAGACAAGAACATCAGAGATATATGGAATATAGTAAAAAGCTAAAATATAAGTATTTAGAGTCCCAGGAAGAAAGAAGGAAAAAAAGGCAAAAACAATATTTGAACATAATGATCAAGAGTGTTCCAAAACTAATGAAAGACATTATACCTTAGATTTTAGAGGCATCGTGAACCCCAGGAATGATCAACAGAAGAAACCACACCTAGGCTACTAGTAACATTGCTGAAAATCAAAGACAGAGAAAATCATAAAAGTAGCCAGATAGTTTCTTATAAAGTTAAACCATATCTGCCCTCTGAGACACCAGTTCCAATACTAGGCATTTACTAAAGAGAAATGAAAACACATGCCAGAAAAAACTGGTAAAATGATCATAGCAACT
Source organism: Tapirus indicus (assembly GCA_031878705.1). Lineage (NCBI taxonomy): Eukaryota > Metazoa > Chordata > Mammalia > Perissodactyla > Tapiridae > Tapirus > Tapirus indicus. Next base: position 10,468,724 of record CM062918.1, read on the forward strand.
TTATCCACAATAGCCAAAAGCTGGAAAGAATCACACTAAGAGGGAAACAGTTAAACAAATTGTGGTATCTTGATACCACACAAATTTAATTAGAAGTAAAAAAAAAAAAAACCTACTAATATATGCAACAACATAGTGAATCTCAAAAATATAATGCTAACTGATAAAAGCCGGACACAAAAGACTATGATTTCATTCATACAAATGCTCTAACAGACAAAACTAATTTATGGTGATAGAAATAAAAACGGTGGTTGCTGGCAGGGGTAGGGGCCTGACTGAAATGAGCATGAGGGAAATTTAAGGGTGATAGAAACATTCTATATCTCGACAGGAGTGCTAGATACATGGGTGAATTTACTTGTCAAAATTCACTGAAGTGCATATTTAAGAATGTCCATTTTACTACACGAAAATTATACCTCAATTTAAAAAACTGAAAGCAAAAAAAAGATACAGAAAAAGATATAACACCATCAAAATTCAATAAAACTTACAGCTGACTTGGACCAAAAAAACATGGCAGGAAAATAAAGCAGTAGGATGAGATGTTCAAAGTGCTTAAAGACAATAATTGCCAACTTAGAATTCTATCAACAGCATGATACAAAATGAAGAAATAATGACATTATCAAATAAAAACAGAGAATTTATCGACAGTATACTCCACAAAAGGAAAAACCAGGGTATTCTTTAGGAGGAAGGAAAATCATCTCAGATGGAAGCTGGAAATGAAGGAAAGAATGAAGAGCAATAGAAAGAATAAATGTGTGGATAAATGCAAATGAATGTTGACTGTCTCGAATAATAATAAAACAATTTGGAAGTTTAGATAAATATAAAATCATAATATAGTACAACAGCTCCTGGTTTATCCAAGGAGGCAAATGGAATCAAAGCATTCTAAGGTCCTTCCATTGTCCAGTAAGGAGTAACAGCACTAATTTATATTAGACTTTAATAAATTAAGGATACATGTTACAATCTCTAAAGTAACCATTAAAAGAATATAAAATAATCCATAAATAACAAACCCACTGATATAGAAAATACTGAATTAATAAAAAACTATTTCAATCCAAAAGAAAACAAAAGAGAAAAAAGAACACAGGACAGGTGAGTCAAGTAGAAAATAAATAGTTAAGATGGTAGATTTGAGTCCTAATAAATTAGAAATTACATTAAAACGCAAATGAACTAAATAAGCTAACTAAATACAAAGATTTTTTCAAACTAATTAAAAAAACCAAAACTCAACTATATACTGTTTCTGAAAGAAGCAACTTAAATATAAGTATATAAAACGGTTGAAAGTAAAATAATAAAGATCTACCATGCAAATACTTACCAAACAAAAACTGAGATAGCTACACTAATATAAGACAAAGTTAAGAATTACTAGAGATAAGTAGGGGCATTTCATAACGATAAAAGAGTCAGTCTAACTAGGAAGATGAAACAATTCTATATCTTCATCCAACTAACACAGCCTCAATATACATAAAACTGACAAAACTAAAAAAGAGAAAAACAAATCCATAATCATAATGGGAAATTTTAACATATTTCTCTCAATAAGCAACAAACAATATGAATAAAACATTAACAAGTGACTTAATTTTTATGTTTACGTATCAATAAACTACAGTAAATAAAATGGTGTGGTACTGTCACAAGGATACTGATATGTATATATCTATGTTGCATATAAAACATTTACCAAAACCAATCTTACGCCAAGCCATAAATAAGTGTCAAAAAATAACAAAGGACTGAAATCATACAGAGTATATTTTCTGAATTAAACAGAATTAAACTAAAAGTTAAAAACAAATAAATTATTGGGAAATCCCTGTATGTCAGGAAATTAATAGATTCCCTACCAAATAACCAATGTTTCAAAGAAGATATTACAATAAATATTTTAAGATATTTTACACTGAATGATCAGGAAACCACGACACACCAAAACTGGTGAGGTGCTTTAATGAAAGCCGAACATCCAGAGTAAATTATAATTTTAATGCAGAAATTATAAAAAAAGGCTAAAACGTCAATGATTTAAGTACCCATCCCAAGAAGTGATTTAAAAAGAAAAGCAAATAAACCAAAGAAAAGTGAAAAAAGGAAGTAACAAAGAAAGTAATGAAATAATAGAAAACAAAGAAAAAGAACCAACTAAGCCAAAAGATTGTTCTTTGAAAACACCAAAAAAATTGATAAACCACTGTCAAGGCTGAAAAGGTGTAAAAAAGAGAAAGAGAGATGAACAACTAATATTAGAAATAAGAGTGGACCTCACTAAAGGTCCCATAAATGTTTAGAAACTAACAAGAGAATGAACACTATGCCAGTAATGAACAAATCAAAAATGAAATTAAAAAAAAATTCCATTTGCAACAGCATCAATAAGAATAAAATACTTAGGAATAAATTTAACAAAAGAAGTGCAAACCTTACACTCTGAAAACTACAAAACAGTACTGAAATAAAGGAGACCTAAATAAATAGAAAGACATCCCATATTCCTAGATCCAAAGACAATATTGTTAAGACGGCAATACTCTCCAAATTGATTGACAGAGTCAACATAAGCCCTTTCAAACTCCCAGCTCATTTATCTGCAGAAATTGCAAGCTGATCCAAAAATTTGTAGAAAATGCAAAGGACTCAGAATAATCAAAACAATGTTGAAAAGTTGGAAGACTTACACTTCCCAATTTCAAACCCTACCACAAAGCTCCACTAATCAAGACAGTGTGGGACAACTGGATATCCACATGCCAAAGAATGAAGTTGGACCCCTACTTCACACACTATACAAAAATTAATTCAAAATAGATCAAAGACCTAAACATAAGAGCTAATCCCACAAAATTTGTAGAAGGAAGCATAAGTGTAAACCTTTGTGACCTTGTTTTAAGCAATGGTTTCTTAGATATGACACCAAAAGCATAACCAATAACAACAAAAAAGATAAACTGAGCATCATCAAAATTAAATACTTTTATGCTCCAAAGACACCATCAAGAAAGTGAGGAAACAACGCACAGACTAAGAGAAAATACTTGCAAATCATATCTGATGAGGGGTTCATATTTACAATATATATTACAACTCAATAATAAAAAGAAAAATAATCCAATTAAAAAATAGGCAAAGGAACTGGGTAGACCTTTCTCCAAAGAAGATATACAAGTGGCCAATAAGCAAATAAAAAGATGTTCAACATCATTACTCATGACAGAAGTGCAAATTAAAACCACAGTGGGACACTACTTCAGATCCACTAGGATGGCTATAATCACAAAGACAGATAATAACAAGTGTTCGGAAGGATGTGGAGAAATTAAAACACTCACAAACTGATGGTGGAAATATAAACTAGTGCAATCACTGTGAAAAAAATTTTGGCAGTTCTTCAAAAAGTTAAATATAGATCCAGCAATTCCACTACTAGGTATACACTCAAAACAATTTAAAATATATATCCACACAAAAACTTGTACATGAATGTCCATAGCAGCATCACTTATAATAGCCAAAAACCAGAATAACCCAAATGTCCATCAAATGGATATATAAATTGTGGTACGGAATATTATTTGGCAAAAAAGAAATTAAGTACTGATACATGCTACAACATGGATGAACCTTAAAAATACTATGCTAAGAGAAAAAAGCTAGTCACAAAGAACCTGATGTTGCATAATTCCATTTATGTGAAATGGAATCCAGAATAGGCAAGTTTATAGAAACAAAGAGTACAGAAGTAGTCTAGGGCTTGGGAGTAGGGGAGATAGGGTAAAGGATAATAGCTAAGTACAGCAGGGTTTCTTTCTGGGGTAACAAAAATGTTCAAAAACTGATTGTGGATCTCCAAACCAGACAAGGACAACACAAAGAAGGAAAATTACAGGCCAATATTTCTGATGAATATAGATGCAAAAATCCTTAACAAAATATTGGCAAATTGAGTACAACAATACATTAAAAGGATCATACACCGTGATCAACTGGAATTTATACTAGGGACACAGGGATGGTTCAACATCCGCATATTAATCAATGTGATACACCACATTAACAAAATGAGAATAAAAATCACATGATGATCTCAGTAGATGCAGAGAAAGCATTTGACAAGATCCAACATTCAATTATGATAACAACTCTCAGTAAAATAGGTATAGAAGGAAAGTACCTCAACATAACAAAGGCCATATATGACAAACCCACAGCCAACATCATACTCAATGGTGAAAAACTGAAAGCCAACCCTCTGAGAACAGGACAAGGGTGCCCACTCTCGCCACTCTTATTAAACATAGTACTGGAAGTTTTGGCAAGAGCAAGAAAAAGAAAATAATAGGCAAGAAAAAGAAATAAAAGGGATCCAAATTGGAAAGGAAGAAGTGAAACTCTCACTGTCTGCGGATGACATGATTCTATATACAGAAAACCCTAAAGAATCCATCAGAAAACTATTAGAAATAATCGACAACTACAGTAAAATTGCAGGGTACAAAATCAACTTACAAAAATCAGTTGCAAAATCTATACTCTAATAACCAACTAGCAGAAAGAGAACTCAAGAATACAATCCCATTTACAATTGCAACAAAAAGAATAAAATATCTAGGAACAAATTTAACCAAGGAGGTGAAAGACTTATACAATGAAAACTGTAACACATTATTGAAAGAAATTGAAGATGACATAAAGAAATGGAAAGATATTCCACGCACATGGATTGGAAGAATAAACATAGTTAAAATGTCCATATTACCTAAAGCAATCTGTAGATTCAATGCAATCTCAATCAGAATCCCAATGACATTCTTCATGGAAATAGAACAAACAATCCTAAAATTTATATGGAACAACAAAAGACCCCGAATAGCCAAAGTAATCCTGAGAAAAAAGAACAAAGCTGGAGGCATCACAATCCCTGATTTCAAAATATATTACAAAGCTATAGTAACCAAAACAGCATGATACTGTCACAAAAACAGACACACAGATCAATGGAACAGAATTGAGAGCCCAGAAATAAAACCATACATCGATGGACAGCTAATCTTCGACAAAGGAGCCAAGAACATACAATGGAGAAAGGAAAGTCTCTTCAATAAACAGTGTTGGGAAAACTGGACAGCCATATGCAAAAGAATTAAAGTAGATCATTATCTCACACCATCAGCAAAAATTAATTCAAAATGGATTAAAGACTTGAACGTAAGACTTGAAACCATAAAACACTTAGAAGAAAATATAGGCAGTACACTCGTTGACATCGGTCTTAGCAGCATCTTTTTGAATACCATGTCTACTCAGGCATGGGAAACACAAGAAAAAATAAACAACTGGGACTACGTCAGACTAAAGAGCTTCTGCAAGGCAAAGGAATCCAGGAACAAAATGAAAAGACAACCCACCAACAAGGAGAAAATATTTGCAAATCATATATCCAACAAGGGGTTAATTTCCAAAATATATAAAGAACTCATACAACTCAACAACAAAAAACAAACAACCCGATTAAAAAATAGGCAGAGGATGTGAACAGACATTTTTCCAAAGAAGATATACAGATGGCCAACAGGCACATGAAAAGATGTTCAACATCATTAATCATGAGGGAAATGCAAATCCAAACTACAATGAGATATCACCTCATGCCCATCAGAATGGCTATAATTAACAAGACAGGAAACAACAACTGTTGGAGAGAATGTGGAGAGAAGGGAACTCTCATTCACTGCTGGTAGGAGTGCAAACTGGTGCAGCCACTATGGAAAACAGGATGGAGATTCCTCAAAAAAATTAAGAATAGAACTACCACACTTATGTTCACTGCAGCATTATTCACAATAGCCAAGACTTGGAAGCAACCTAAGCACCCATCAAGGGACGAATGGGTAAAGAAGATGTGGTATATATACACAATGCAATACTACTCAGCCATAAAAAAACGATGAAATCTGGCCTTTTGTGGCAACATGGATGGACCTTGAGGGTATTATGCTAAGCGAAATAAGTCAGAGGGAGAAAGTCAAATACAGTATGATCTCACTCATAAACAGAAGATAAAAACAACAACAAACAAATACACAGAGATTGGACTGGTGGTTGTCAGAGGGGAAGGGGAGAGGGAGGATGGCAAAAGGGGTGATTAGGCACATGTGTATGGTGATGGATTATAATTAGTCTTTGGATGGTGAACATGATGTACTCTACACAGAAATCGAAATATAATGATGTACAACCAAAATTTATACTATGTTATAAACCAATATTACCACAATAAAAAGAAAATGTGTGTACATATATATGCATATAAATATTTAATCAAACAATTTGATTAAACATACTTTAAGGTATGGACTGTAAGTATTTAAAGGTGGTATTAAATTAATCTGATATATCCCCCCAAAAAAAAGCTGATTGTGGTGATAGATGTACAGTTCTGTGAATATACTAAAAGCCATTCATTTGTACATTTTAAACGGGTAAATTGTATAGTATGTGAATTATATCCCCGCAAAGCTGTTAAAGAAAAAAAACTACACTATTTATAATAGTTTCAAAAATCATCAGATACCAGGAAATAAATCTAAGAAAAGATGTGCAAGACCTCAACGCAAAAATGTATAAAACAATACTGGATAAGAAATTAACACTGTAAAAATGTCAATTCTCTCCAAATTAATCTATATATTCAACGCAATCCCCATCAAATCCCTAGCAGGCTACATGCATGCATGCGTGCATGTGTAAATTAGTGAATTGATTTAAAACTTATACGAAAAGCCAAAGTGCCAAAGCAATCTTGAAGAACAAACCTGGAGGTTTACACTGTCAGATATGAAGACGTGTTGTAAAAATACAGCAGATAAAAAAAACCACAGTATTGGCACAAGAATAAAAAAAACAGACCAACAGAAGATATTATAGAAACAAACTCAGATATACACAGTCACATCTTTTTAAGAAGATGACATTACAGAACAAAGGGAAAAGGGAAAAGATGGTCTTTTCAATAAGTGGTACTGGTTAATTCCTTATCCATATGAAAAATATTGAATCTTGACCTCCAAATCACACCATCACAGGGGCCTGCCCAGTGGCAAAGAGGTTAAGTTCGTGGGCTCTGCTTCAGCAGCCCAGGGTTCGCGGGTTCGGATCCCAGGCACAGACAGACGCACCGCTTGTCAAGCCATGCTGTGGCAGCATCCCATGTAAAGTAGAGGAAGACGGGCACAGATGTTAGCCCAGGGCCAGTCTTCCTCAGAAAAAGGAGGAGGATTGGCAATGGATGTTAGCTCAGGGCTACTCTTCCTCACAAAAAATAAAAATAAAAAAATCACACCATCACAGATTCAATTCCAGATGGATTAAAGACTGATTAAATCTGTAAAGTGTTTCCCCTCAAAAGTTATATGCTGAAGCTCTAAACCCCAGTACCCAAAATGTGACTGTATTTGGAGACAGGCCCTTTAAAGAGGTGATTAAGTTCATAAGGCCCTTAGTGTGGGCCCTAATCTAATCTGACCGGTGTCCTGAGAGGAGGAAATTTGGACACACAGCGAGACACCAGAAACAGCCACCTGCACAGAGGAAAGACTACGGGCAGACAAGGCAAGAGGGCAGCCATCTGCAGCCAAGGAGAGAGGTCTCAGAAGAAACCAAACCTGCCAACACCTTGATCTTGGACTTCTACCCTCCCTGACTGTGAAAAAATTACTTTCTGTTGTGTAAGCCACCCAGTCTGTGGTATTTTGTTATGGCAGTTCTAGCAAACTAATACAAGGACTAAATGAGAAAAGTAAAACAATCAAGTTTCTAAAAGATAACAGACGAATATCTCATATCCTTGAGTTGACAAAAGTTTCTTAAGTATGAAACAAAAAGCAGTTATCATAAGAAAAGACTGACAAATTGGACTATGTTAAAATTAAGAATTTCTGCTTACTAAGACACCATTTGAAATAAAAAGGCAAACCACAGAGTGGAAGAAGATATTTGCAATATATCTAACTGACAAAGGACTTGTAACCAAAAGACAGAAAAAATTCTAAATAGCAAAAAGGAAGAAGGTAGATAACCATACCTTTAAAACTGTGAAAAAACTTCACAAAACGGATATCCAAATGACCCAGAGATATATGAAAAGGTGCTTAACCTAATTAGTCAGGGAAACCCAAACTGAAAGCACAATAAGACACCACTATGGACGTACCACATGGTTAAAATTAATAAGATGGGTAATAGGAATAACTGAACTCTCATACTTTGCAAACAAAGCATTAATAATCTTAAACTTACATAGAAGTACCTTGAATTGAGAAGTATAAAGCCCTCTGACTCTAACATGAAATGTTAACATTTTCAAAAATGTCTTACCTCTTTTTGAACAAGGCTAAATTTTTCAAGTAGTTTACATTTTTCTTCCAATAGGGCAGAAAGTTTTACGGCAAGTTTTTTCTCTCTTCCTAAAAAGAAAGTTAATATTATCATGTGTAAATTGTTTTAAGTTTTAAAATTATAAACAACAATGATGAGATCTAAAATAGAAGAAAGAGCTTACCCACATAAAGCCGGCTTCTGACCTGAAACAAATTTTTTAACAAAAATTACATTAAAACAAATACCCACTCAAGTAAATCTAATTTATTTAATTTCTACTGCCAACTTAAAAATAACAGGTTTCTTAGTGCCTTAGTATGAATATAAGTTAGCCAAAATGTGTTTCCAATGAGAAAAATGCTAGTTATCAGTCTCCCAAGTGAAGATTCACATTGTGTATTAGCACATGAAAGGCTCTGAAATAAGTCTACCTTGAAGATACTTTCATTTCATTTAGTCCATTGTTCCTCAAACATATTTGACCCTAAAACAAACTATTTCAGGAAGCCCCTATTATCATCTCCCCTAGTGCTAATATCCAAAATAACAGTTTGAGAAATGTTACCACAGTGCCATGGATCTGAACTGACTATAAAGAACAGTAAACAAAACCTTTTTCTTCTTTAACCTCTGTCTCTCTCTCTCAAACAATGAAGGAAAAATTCCACTTGTAAGGGGATCAGGCTTAGGGCTGAGGTAATATAAGTTAAGTAGAAAAAACAATGGGGACTTAAATCATCTACAGAAGATGTACAGGGATAAAATAAAAAGAGATAAAATTTTAAAGTCAAGGTACAGTAGATGATAAATTAGTGAACTAAACATCAAATTGAGGAACTATCTCAAAAGGTAACAGGAAACCACAAAAAAATTGAAAAAAAAAAGTTAAGAGATATGAAGTCAGAAGTAGAAGGGCCAACATCTAAAAAATAGTAGTCCCCAAAGGGGGTAAAAAGAATGTAAAATGCATTACAAATTTCCCAAAATTAAAAAAGATAAAAGATCTCATATTAAAAGATTCCAGAGAATTCTAAAAAAGAATAAGAAAAAAAGCTCAAACCTAAAACACATTATACTGAAAAAAGAATATCAAATTAAAAGATTCTAAAAGCTTCCACAGAGAACAAATCACTTACAAATGAATAAGAAACACAGTGACATTAGACTTTTCAATAAGTAACATCAGATGTAAAAAAGACAAGGAAGTAATTGAGGGTTTTAAAGTATTAAAAGCATAGAATTTTGGACCTAGAATGCTTATATGGAACAAATCACGTTCCAGTGTAAGGACTTAATTCAAATATCCTCAAGCATTCAAAAATCAAGTGTCAGAAGGTTTGCCACACAATGACCCACACTAAAAACAATCTTGAAAGAAGTTTTCAAATATGAGAAGAATTAAATCCAGGAGACCCTGCAAGAGATATGTAAATTAAGGGTGATCAAATATCTTGGTAATATTTGCTGTTGTCTTGAGAGATAGGGAAGGAGTGGAGGAGAAAGTAAAGAACAAAGAAAAAGAGAACTATATCCAGAACTAAAATTCTAGATTATACCAACATGATGTGGGTTAGAAAGTGAAAGAGACCAAGGGATGTGAGAGTATGCTAAGGTTCTTTTCTTAGTAAGAAGATTTACTTATGAATGTAAAAAGAAAGATACAAAAAGTAGAACAAACTAATAAACTAAGCTGGAAGAAACTAGTCCAAATACATCAATAATCAACAAGTATTCCCAAGAGAAATTTACAAATATACATCAGGAGACATGTATAAGAATATACACAGCAGCACTATTTGTAATTTAAAAAACCTGGAAACAACCCAAATGCCCAATACCATGAAGTGTACAAATAAACTGCAGTATATTCTTACAAAGTAATACTCTAGAGCAATCAAAATGGAAAAATTTTTGCCTCATTCAGAAATATGGATGAATCTCAGCAATACAGGATAGAGTAAAAAAGTTCCAAAACACAATATATGGCATGACACCAAGTAAAATTACATGCTATACTTTTGAAGGATAAATGTAGATACAACCAAAAAGAAATTTTTTTACAGCAAGGGAATAATCAACACATGATCCAGAACGGGGCTACCTCTAGTACAGGGAGGCAGGGGAATGAAATGAGGGAGATCACCTCAAGATAACTGACAGTCAATGGTTTTGATTCCAGGTTGGGTGGTACCTTCACAGATGTTTAGTATACCGTTAACAAACACATACCAAAAAATAAATAAGAAATAAAGGTAGAGTTTTAGTATTAGTGTAGAATATTTCTACAAAGAAATTCTCTACAATTTTTATATTTAAAAAAATTCCTCTAAGTCCATATTCAGTTTCTAATAGCCACACATTAACATGAGTAACCCACATAACTACAGCCTAACTTGCTTCCTGAAAATAAAAGATAAGTTCCTCATTTTACTTGGCCAACCTGAAGACTGAATATTTTTTCAGTAAATAGCATTGGTTACTTACTGATCGAAAACTTCTCCACGAAAACAAGAGAACAGCAAAAAATCCAACAAGAGCTGCACATATCACCAATTCCCATGGAAAACCATAGAAATTAGAACCTGGTCTCATATCTTCAGGCAATGCTGCCACAACCTTCAAGACAAAGAAAATTAACTTCTTAAAAATGCACTTTTGATAAAAAGTATTGATTACAAACTGCTATACACTGCATGTTTGTGTCCCTCCAAAATCCATAGGTTGAAACCTAATCCCGAATCCATGGTAGTTGGAAGTAGGGCCCTCGGGAGGTGATTAGGAGGTGATAATGGGATTAGTGCCCTTATAAACAAGGCCCCAGAAAGCCCCCTTGACACTTCCACCATGTGAGGTTACAGTGAGAAGACTGTGAACCAGGAAGTATGCCCTCACCAGACACCACACACCAGACCTGCGGCACCCTGATCTTGGCCATCCCGGCCTCCAGAACTGTGAGAAAAGTGTTTGTTGTTTAAGCCACCCAGTCTGTGGTATTTTTGTTACAGCAGCTGAGTGGACTCAGACACAAACATAAGCACAACTGTAAACACTATTAACAACCTTTTCATGAAATGGGCTGCCAGACTACCACAAACAGAGGGTATCAGAGTATATTTTTCTGGCACCTTTCAACCACTATCACTAAGTGATGAAGAACAGTAATATGGGGAAATGCAGTGATTTTCAAACTGGAGTTCTACAGAGATGCCTCAGAGCTTCTGAGAACGAGAATAAGAGGAGAGAAGGCCAGGGAAAGAAGGCCAAAGAAAGAAGCTGAGTTCAGGTGCTCTTACCCTGATTTCAGCCAGTTTAGGTTTTATCGGTAGAGTATACTGGGTTCCATATAAGATTTCCCTATGGGGAAAAAAATGGATCTGCAGCTTAAAAAAAAAAAGTTTGAAAACCACTGATGGAGCTCTGGGTGTGGAATTTGAATCCCTCTACCCTACTTGTGTGGCTCTCTTCTCTTATCTGTAATGGGAATAAGCTGTTTGAACATGCAGGGCAGGGACTCAATAAAGGTAACTATGTCTATTACTCCTCCTCCAAAGACGGTGATCCTGTAACTAGGGCCTTTCCAACATGACTTCTCTCCCTAGCAGGTCTTCAGTACAAAAAAGCTTAAGACTTTTGCAGTTGATTCTGTATTTCATCTTCTTCTGGGTCAGCTCATTATTCATCCTCATCCAGTGGAGTTATTCTTTTCTTTGTTACCAGGCCCCAGATATTACTCAATCACATAAAAAGGAAAAAGGTAGGGGGAAAAAAGAAAAATGACTTTTTAAGCACAATCTGAAGTCAGATCAGGTTTGATTCTTTCCAGGGTTCAACCCAAAACCTCTATAGCAAATCTTCCACTTTTAGGCCCTTTCTACCTAGAAAAACACCCTTTAATATCTATTCTCCCCCACAAAATCTTTTTTATAACTCTGATCCATATATGTACTCCTTTCACATCGCTATCTACAGTTCATTAACCTGTATTAAATAAACCTGATTATACCTCTAATAAAACCCTTTACCCTGATCTCTGCCTCTGCCTCTCCCTACATTACTCCAATTACCAGCTTACAGAAATGTGACATCACTAGAGCCAACCAATGATTAAAAAAAAAATTTATTTCTGTCACTGAGAAAAAGCGGCATTCAACACACAATACTGGGGAGAAAAGAAGTTTTCTTTAGTTTATATATTCTCCAACCATCTTACTTTCAGCTAATTATTTCAAAACATAAAATCCAGACTACTTCAAAAAATCTAATAATCAATATGATTTCTTTACAACATTACAACACTTTAAGGGATAATTCTAAAAGCATCTCTCAGATCAAACATGTAATTATCTTTAGTGATATTTCTTAAATTCCACAGCATTTTATCAGCCCTTCTATTCTAAAAGGAGATGGTAAATTCTAGGTTAAAGCCTTGAGCTGGTTGGATCTGGTGGACTGAGGGAAGAATAGTGAAGAATCCAAGCCTCAAGAATTCATCTCAAATCCATTGCTCTAGTCTTATTCTGGATTTCTCATGGAGATATTTCACTCTTAAATTTTAACTACAATATAGTACCCTATCTCACAAAAGTATAGAAAGAATAACCAAATTTATCAAACATCAATAAATATAATGCAATATATAATTACACATGATTTGGTAAGTGGGTTCTAAATTTTAGAAGTGATGGGTAACTCTCCATGAAACATGATAGTGATTAATCACGAAACACTTATTCCAGTCCCAAACGTGAGTACTAAAGGAGTTCTAGGTCAAGTATCTTAAAAGAATCAACTAATCAAGTTGACAAAATACAGTAAGGTTAAATTACAATTTGTTTTTCAACTAACCTCAAACAAACATGATACATATTAATAAAGACAACATAATAGAATGTCAACATACATGCCCCGAGAATACTTAATTATAAAGCAAAGTTCCATGAAGATACACCTCTCCAAGACACAAAACTTGGAAGACAATTTTCCCTTTATATATTAGTCAGGCTAAAAAGTTTAGATTTTTTTCCTGTAATTAGTAGTAAACCACCAAAGAGTTTAAAAGGGGTACTGATTTACTCATTATTCACAAGCAAGTTTGATGAAAACTATTTTTAGTATGCCTCAATTTTCCTAATTTTCTTTTTTACTTGACATAAATGTAAACTGGTGACCATAAAAAATAATAATTCTCCCTTCAAAAGGGGATCAAAAGAGCTTCTGACACAAATGGTCTAAAAAGAGCTAAGGCAGAAATAAGAGTTCAGCCCAAACGTGGTGAAACAGAATCTGAAAAATTAATAATTACCTCATAAGAAGCTGTTAATATTCATTCAGACATCCATCCACCCACCCACCCATTAATTCCACATTTATTAATGAGTTATATTCCAGACACTTTTTTAAAAGATACTCTGCTTTTAATCTTATCCATTTTCATGGTTTTAATTACCACTATGATGGTAACTCACAAATCTGTGACTCTAACTCTGAGTTTTATAATACCTGTTTATTGGAGAAATCTACTTGGATGTCCTGGAGGGGTCACTGTACAGAAGGACCATCTGTTACAGTCTGTGTTCTACTGAAACGAGGAAACTTCCTGCAAATGGTTATGGTATCACCTTTGATACTGGGAGGGTGGTGGTCATTCCCAATGCCAATCATCCAGATAAAAGGAGAGGACCTCTAAAAGGAAACAAGTATTTGATCTTAAGCTGGTAAAACCCCTATTTCTACTTCAGTCATTCTCTCTTGACATCTGACTGTGAAGAAGGTAGAGATGGGTGCTAGATGCCTAGCACATAAAAATATGCCAGGTCCTAAAATGGGACAGTGCATAGGAGCCTGGAGAGGACGGCATATTATGTAGGCTAAATTGTCTATGTCTTATTCTCTGTGGTTTCTTCTTTTTTAGTATACAAACATTCAGTAAAGGTTTACTTAAATGTTTCAGTCTTGCTTCAGCTGTATTATGAGAAATTGGGCTTAGCCCAAAGTGCTAAATAAAAGCAGAGCAGAGTTATAAACATATTTTGTTTATAATTCTTTTTCTCTATCTGATTTAAAAGACAATTGCATAAAGCAATAATTATAAATTTATCTCAATGGGTGCAAAATGCATAAAGATGTAAATTGTGACAAAAACAGTATATGGGGCACGGATGGAACCATACAGAAATGAAGTTTATGAAATTAGGTTGTATTAATCCAAAGCAGATCATTAAAAATCAAAAACATATAGTAAAAAAAAAAAGTAACAACATGTGAATTAAAATGGCACAACAGAAAATATCCATTTAACACAAAAGAAATGGAGGAATTGAGAAACAAAAAAAAATCTAAGACATATAGAAAATAAACAGCAAAACAACAGAAGTATCAGCAATTACATTAAACGAAAATAGATTAAACTTTCCAATTAAATGGCAGAGATTGGCAGAATGGATAAAAAATCATAATCCAACTATATGCCATCCACTAGATATACACTTTAGATTAAAAGACATAAATAAGTTGAAAGTAAAAAGATGGAAAAAGATATTCTATGCAAACAATAACCAAAGGAGAGCTGCAGTAAAAATTGTTATTAGCAACAAAGAAGGACATTAAATAATGACAAAAGGGTCAATCCGTCAAGAAGATGGAACAACTATAAATATATATTTTCCTTACAACAGAGCCCCAAAATACATGAAGTAAAAACTAACAGAATTGAAGGGAAAATTGGACAATTCAATAGTAATTACAGACCTCAAGACTCTACTTTCAATAATGAATAGAAAAACTAGGCAGAAGATCAGTGAGGAAACAGAAAACGTGAACAACACTACATATCAATTAGATTTAACATATATATACCAACACTTCATCCAAAAAAAGTAGAATACACATTCTGCTCAAGTGCACATGGGACATTCTCTAGGCTAGACTATATGTCAGACCATAAAACAAGTCTCAATAAATTTAAAAAGACTGAAATCATACAAAGTATGTTCTATGACCATAATGGAATAAAATTAGAAATTAATAACAGAACAAAATTTAGAAAATTCACAAATATATGGAAATCAAATAATACAGTCCTAAATAACCAACAAGTCAAAGAAGAAATCACAAGGGAAATTAGAAAACACTTTGAGATGAAAGAAAACAAAAACACAACATACCACAATGTATGGGATGCAGTTAAAGCAGTGCTCAGAGAGAATTTATTGCGATAAGAGTCTACATTTTAAAAAAAGATCTCAAATCAATAGCCTAACTTAACCTTCAACCTTAAGAAACTAGAAAAAGAAGAGCAAAATAAACTCAAAGCAAACAGAAGGAAGAAAATAATAAAGACTACAGCAGAAACAAACGAAAAATAGAAGAGAAAATCAACAAACCCAAACAGTTTTTTTAAAAGATCAACGACAACAGCAAAAATCAACAAAACTGACAAAGCTTTAGCTAAACTAACCAAGAAAAAAAGGGAGAAGATTCAAATTACTAAAATCAGTAATTAAAAAAGGAATATTACTAGCAATCTTACAGAAATAAAAAAGATTATAAGGGGCCAGCCCAGTGGCGCAGCGGTTTAGTTCGCACTTGGCAGCCCAGGGCTCGCTGGTTCAGATCCCTGGCTCCTACCGATGTACTGCTTGTCAGCCATGCTGTGGCGGTGTCCCATATAAAGTAGAGGAAGATGGGCACAGATGTTAGCCCAGGGCCAGTCTTCCTCAGCAAAAAGAGGAGGATTGGCAACGGATCTTAGCTCAGGGCTGGTCTTCCTCACAAAAAAAAAAGATTATAAGACAATATTATGAACAATAGTATGCCAATAAACTACATAACCTAGATGAAAGGGACAAATTCCTAAAAACACATAAACCACCAAAACTAACTCAAGAAGAAACAGAAAATCTGAATAGACCTATAACAAGTAAATAGGTTTGAGTTAGCATTTTTAAAAACTTCCAAAAAAGGAAAGCCCAGAACCAGATGGATTCTACTAGCAAATTCTACCAAAAGTTTACAGAAGAATTAACACCACTCATTCTCAAACTCTTCCAAAACACAAAAGAAGAGGGAACACTTCCTAACTCATTCTATGAGGTTAGTACTACCTTGATATGACAGCCAGACAAATACATCACAAGAAAACCAAACATCAATATATGTTATATATAGGTGTAAAAATCCTCAACAAAATACTAGCAAACCAAATCCAGCAACATATAAAAAGGATTATACACCATGACCAAGTGGAATTTATGCCAGGAATACAAGGTTGGTTCAATATACAAAAATAAATCAATGTTACACACCATATTAATAGAATGAGGAAAAAAAACACATGATCATTTCAATAGACACAGAAAAGAGATTTAACAAAACCCAACACCCATTCATGATCAGAACACTCAACAAACTGGGACTGAAGGGAACTTCCTCAACTTGATAAGGGGTATCTATGAAAAACCCACAGTTAACATCATACTTAATGGTAAAAGATTGAAAGCTTTCACCCTAAGATCAGGAACAAGACAAGAATGTCTACTCTCTCCACATCTATTCAAAATCGTACTGGAGGTTCTAGCCAGGGCAATTAGGCAAGAAAAAGAAATAAAGGGCATCCAGATTGGAAAGGAAAAAGTAAAACTATCTCCATTTGAAGATGACAGGATGCTATATATAGAAAATCGTAAATAATTCACACACAAAAAAACTATCAGAGCAAATAAACAAGTTCAGCAAAGTTGCAGGATACAAAATCAATACAGGAAAATTAACCATATTTCTATACAATAGCAATAAGCAATCTGAAAATGAAATTAAGAAAACATTTCCATTTACAATAGCATCAAAAAGAATAAAATACTTAGGAATATAACAAAATAAGTATAAACCTCATTCCCTGAAAACTACAAAACACCGTTGAAAGAAATTAAAGAAGATCTAAATATATGGAAAGACATTCCATGTTCATAGATTGGAAAACTTAACATTGTCAAGATGGCAATTCTCCCCAAATTGATCTACAGCATCAATGCAATCCCTATCAAAATTCCAACTGCCTCTTTTGCTAAAATGGACAAGTTGATCCTAAAATTCATACAAAAATGCAAGGGATAGCATTTCCTTATATATAGATATATAGCCAGGTAGACAGATAGATAGTCCTATAGATAGTCTATCTATCCATATATTAACCAAAACAATACTGAACAAGAACAATGTTGGAGTACTCATACTTCCCTATTTCAAAACTTACTACAAAGCTACAATAATCAAGACAGTTTGGTAATGGCCTAAGGATAGATATACACACCAATGGAATAGATATGAATATCCAGAAATAAACTCTTATATTCTTGGTCAGTTGATTTTCAACAGCGGTACCAAAACAAATCAATGGGGAAAGAATAGTCTTTTCAACAAATGGTACTGGGACAAGTGGATATCCACATACAAAGGAATGAATCTGGACCCCTACTTTACACCATATGCAAAAATTAACTGAAAATGGATCACAGACCTTAATGTAAGAGCTAAAACTCTTAGAAGGAAGCATAGATGGAAATCTTTGTGACCTTATTTTAAGCAATGGTTTCTTAAATATGACACAAAAAGCACAACCAACCAAAGAAAAAAACAGATAAATTGGATTTCATCAAAATTAAAAACCTTGGTGCTTCAAAGGACACTATCAAGAAAGTGAAAAAGAAGTGTCCCGGTGGCTTGGTGGTTAAGTTCGCGCGCTCAGCTTCAGGGGACCGCGGTTTTGCAGGTTTGTATCCCGGGTGCAGAGAGATGCACCACTTGTCAAGCCACACTGTGGCGATGTCCCATACAAAGTAGAGGAAGATGGGTATGGATGTTAGCCCGGGGCCAGTCTTCCTCAGAAAAAAAGAGGAAGATTGGCAACGGATGTTAGCTCAGGGCTAGTCTTCCTTACAAAAAAGAAAGTGAAAAAGATAACCCACGGAATGGGAGAAAATATTTGCAAATCATATATTTGATAAAGGTCTAGTATTCTGAATGTATAAACAATGACTTCAACAATAAAAAGACAATCTAATTTTTAAAATGAGCAAAAGAACTGAATAGATATTTCTCCAAAGAACATACACAAATGGCCAATAAGCACACGTAAAGATGGTCAACATCATTAGTCACTAGGGGAATGCAAGTCAAAACCACAATGAGATACCACTTTACCCTCATCACTAGGGCGCCTATTAAAAAAAACAAGAGTTGGAGAGAATGTGGAAATGAGAACCCTCATAAACTGCTAGTGGGGATGTAAAATGGTGTAGCCTCTGTGGAAAACAATTTGGCAATTCCTCAAAAAGTTAAACACAAAGTCAATATGACCCAGTAATTCTACTCCTAGGTTTATATCCAAGAGAACTGAAAACACTCATAAAAAAATTTGTACGTGAATGTCCACAGCAGCATTATTCATAATAGCCAAAAAGCGGAAACAACCTAAATGTCTACTAACTATGAATGAATATTCAAAATGTGTTATATCTATACAACGGAATATTTTTCAGCCATAAAAAGGAACGAAGTACTGTTAACCTGCTACAACATGGATGACTCTTGAAAGCATGCTAAGAGAAGCCATACACAAAGGGCCACATATTGTATAATTCCATTTATATGAAATGTCCAGAATAGGCAAATTCATAGAGACAGAAAGTAGATTAGTGGTTGTCAAGGGATGGTGGAGGGGAGAATTGGGACTGACTGCTAGTAAGTAAAGAGTTTCTTTTGGGGGTGATGAAAACATTCTGGAATCGTGATGATGGTTGCACAACATAGTGAATACACAAAAAAAATCACTGAATTCAACACTATAAAAGGGAATTTTATGTTATGTGATTATATCTCAATAAAAAATAAATAATTTTCTTTAACTGAAAAAACAATCTAAAAAGCAGAGCAATGTTGTGCCATCCAACCCCCAGGCCAGTGTGGTGAGCACAGTGGCATTTAGCAAAAAAATTATCCAGGTGAAGATATTGTTTACAGGACTAGAAAAAATTCTAGTAGCAAAATTTGGCTACCCCTCTCCATTGACAGTCCTATAAAAACCAAGTTTTGATTATTGTTTTTAGTGAAGAAAGGGAAATATGTACAATCTAAAACTCTCTCCCATCCCACAATATGCTTCTCTTCCTATAAAACCTATCTCTGTGACTGAATAAATTGCCCTAGCCAGAAACCTGGGATTCATTCTAGATTGCTGCTCTCTCTCATCCTTCACTTTCAGTCAATAAAGTCCTACCCATCTCAGCTATTAGCTACTAAATACTTTCTCATTCAGCACCCTCTTCTCTGTCCCCACTCAACCACTGTCACCTCTCCCTTATGCCCTATTTCTAGTTTGTTCTCCTTACATCTAACCTACATGCTACTATCAGGAAGATCTATTTAAACCAAAGGTCTAACCACTGAAATTCTTCAACAGCCCTCCAGCACCTACATCACTTGCAACCTACTCACGACTCCAGCAAGCTTCAGTGCACATCACTCCCCCAGCCCACTTTACACTGTAGTAACAGCCCCTAGTTCACTGCACACACCATGCTGCTTCACGCCTCCTCTGCGTAAGCTTTTCGCTCAACGTGGAAAGGCTGTCCTAAACACCCAAGAAAACGTAATCTCTCCCATCCCTCAATTTCCCCAGCACTTTTGTGTGGATGCTTCAGTAAGCACTTCATCAGTTTCTACTTCGCATTGTTTTTTGTCTTCTCACCCTTAACAGACAGCATACCACTGGCCCAAACTATGTCTTAGTCCATTTAGAATCTCCATAGAACTGTCGTTCTAGACACACTGCGGTTGAATGAATGAATACCATGGCAACAACTTTTTAATATGCGTTAACAGGAAACCAATAATTTTAACTGCCCTAATATTTTAAGAGGCTTTTCAAATTTTTAATGCAAATAGATTTTTACTACACGGCGACATAAATGCCCCTAAACATGTCAACAAAAACATTTAGAAAAATCCCTGCAACCTGATCATAAACTGAACCTAAAAGAAATAAAGAAATTTTGAACACTGGGAGTTTAATATCTCCAGGTTTTACATTAACATGACCTTTTACATTAATAAGACACAGGAAGAAGTGAAGAACAATCTAACTCATGGTAAAGCATCTCAAAAGAGCATTCTTTATTAAAAGACAACGCAGAATCAGAATCCCAACTCCGTAGGTGTCCTTCAAAGACAACGAGAGAAGTTTCATCACTAAAGGAACTCATTTCAGAGGACCAGTCGTCAAGTTTCCCACAGTCGGGGGAAGCACGTGTCACTGACCCCAGTTCAAAATAAATAACATGACGGAGAGGCTAACTCGTTTTAGGAATCGGGAGACGTTTAACACATCTTTGCAAAGTCCCGCTAAGCAACTGCTCCCTTCCCCTTCCTGATCTCCAGGTCTGCTTCCACCACACAGAAAAATCGCCCGAGCATCCTGCGAACCTGGGTACTGCCTCGGACCCAGGCCGGAGCCCTGCGGCAGCCCAGAACCGGCTTGGGGACCTCCCACCGCCGCCCCTCACACCCCAAAACCGAAGTCTGCGGTTTCCATCCCCGGGCGGCTCCCGCGACCCCCGGGCCAAGAAACCCTGACCGCGCCCGGACTCACCCTGCGCAGCTTCTCCAGAACCAACCCCAAGTACGGCGCAGGGGCAGTCCCGGGCCCCTCCATGGCGTCAAGGATGCCCGGGCCGGGGCCGCCGCAGCCGGGGCCTGGCCGAGCCACGACAAGCGGCAGAGAACGCGCAGCGTTCCGTCCGGAACCCAAACCCGCACCCGGCAACCGGAGCAGACCACTGCGGAGCCGGCTGCGGGGGGCTGCGGAGGGAACGCGGCCGACAGGCCTCGCGTGTCCACGCTGCCCACCCGGGAGCCTCAGACCCCACCTTACGCCTTCCGTCCCGAGCACCCGAAGGTCCAAGCCCGTCCCGCAGGAGCCTGCAACTTGCCCTGCCCCGGCCGCCCGACCCCCCGGTTTGGTTTGGGCCAAGCCGCGGCGGGGGGCGGGGCCGCGGGGCCACGGCAAATCCCCGCTCCTGATTCGCGCGAGGTTCGTAGACGTGTCCTGGTCGTTGGCTCTTAAAGGGGCCGGCGCGCCACCTGGCGAAGCCACCCACCCTTGAAGTTGAGGGGCCCGGGGCTGGGAGCGGAACTCGGCGTCAGGATCTGCGCGGTGGTGTGGCCAGCACAGCCCTGAAGACCAGGGCTATGGCCAGGCCCCCGCATATCCGGTGGCCGCGGCGGCGGCGAGGCTTCTCCGGGGGCCCCTCGGCCTAGCGCCGCGGGTGAGCGCGGCGCCCCCTCGGCCCCGGGCCGACGCCAGGCCCAGCCCCAGCGCCTCCTTCCGCCGCCCCGCCGGAGCCCGCAGGCTGCGCTCCGCGGAAGCCCTGCTGGCGTCGCACCCGGGGGACCCCGCCGCCGCCTGCATTCCAGCCAGAAAACGGCCTGCGGGGCCCGCGCCTGTGCGTCCTGCCAACCGTGCCCGGACTCTGGACTTGGGACACGAAGGCGTCTCGGGGCGGCTGTGTCCTGGGCAGAGTTTAACCTTCCCACGCAGGAGAGCATCGACCGGGCCTGGGGTCCCTCACTCCCACCTGACTTACCTGGACCCTTGCTCGGCTGGACTGGCTGCAACTCCATGAGCTCCCGGTTACCCAAGTGCAAATCAAACCCGGTGGACCTTGGCAGGGCGCCTGCTCTTCTCGCCGGAGAAGGGAGCTAAAAGTAGCACCTTGCCCTCTAAATCTAGGACCCTATTTTTAGGTCTCTAAAGTCCCGAGGGCGGGATTTGTTCGTGGGAGGCGGTTTTGGCTGACATAGATGTAAAGGGTAACCCACCTCTGAGTCTTCCTTGCCCGTTTAATAACCAGTCTCACCAAATCCGGCCTTCTACCTCAAGTCCTCAGTGAAGCAACTCAACAAGGAATAGAACGAGTCACCCAGGAGAACTTAATAGTTGAACAAAATCTTAAATCCTTAGGAAATTTCCCTAATGTAAGCTCTGGCAGCAACAGAACTATTGTGCGGGAAAGAATCAAAAGATGGCCCGAGTTCACAGCAAGTGATTTTCAGGACCAAAATGCGGACTAGTTC
Organism: Tapirus indicus; assembly: GCA_031878705.1. Lineage (NCBI taxonomy): Eukaryota > Metazoa > Chordata > Mammalia > Perissodactyla > Tapiridae > Tapirus > Tapirus indicus. The sequence goes on from CM062918.1 coordinate 10,491,260, forward strand.
TTCGGAACTCAAGTGTTCTCTCTCGTTTGCCACATCAGCCTAAGGAGTTTCAGGAACTTTCAGTATCAGAGAGTAGCAGAAATTGCGTAATAATTCTCCATTTTTAAGGTATTACACAACCTTCATATATGTTGGATGGTGGGTATTGAGATTAAATTATGTGAAGAGCTTATTAAAGCCAAAACAGAAGCATAACCAAAATTTTATCTTTAGAATATCAAAGAATCTTAGAACAATGTATGCCTCAATCAGAACATTGTATTACTCATTAAAATTGTTCAGTAAGTTTGAACATGTTTAAGGAACTGCAGAATCATTTTCAGCTCTCGGGACTTATTTATAAGCTAAAACGTTAAAAAAAAAAAATCCCTTTGCCCTCCCTAAGGCTGTCTGTGCCCTTTTCCAATTTTTCAATAACTACCATTCCAAATATTGAAAACATAGATTAGGGACAAAAGAATAAATGAAATTTAAAAAAAAAGAAAAATCTAAAAGTTTTCCCCCAAGCAAAAACAGTAAAACTTAAACTCAGTGCCAGATTGAAACCAAATTTCTTTTCTGTACACTTAGCAGTCATATGGAACTTACCTCTTCCTCTAGATCTTTCAATTCCATTTTTTAAAAAGTTCATGTTAAAATATATTAACATGTAAATAAAGTTCTACTAAGCGCCTCATATCCCAGAGAAAGATTCTAACACATCCTGCGCTCCTATTTCCATACTGACTGTGATCCTGTTTTGACACTTGTGTGATAAAGGGGTGCTATAGGTGGAGTTGTGACTACCAACCAGTAATCCAATTTCATGGACATCACTCCTGGTTAAATATATATTTTTTCTTAACTACCATATATATTACCACACTCTTAAAAGCTACAATTGAAAAGAGAAATCCTGAATTTGGTAACTGATAAAAATTAAATTGAATGTTTCATTCTGTGGTCTATTCCTATAGACTACATAATTTTTACCATGTAAGAGATATTCAAAGATCGTTCTCCTTAAAGAAACATGGGGTTTTCCTATCTTAGACAGGCCTGCTTTAAAGGAAATGGAGAACAAATGCTGTTAGTGTTTGTGACAGCTACTAGAAGGCATCCAAGAACATTGGAAACATGCTAACCAGTCAACCTGTCCACAACCTTGAAACTGATTTCCCTTAGGAAGGGCCCCATTGCAAAACTGTAAGTACTAGTTACTCCCATTTAATTAAACAGGCTATGTCATAGGCTGTAAGATCTAGTCCTTTGGAAAAAAATCAAACGTGCCGAACTGCATTTTCATTCTCTGTGTTACTGATGTAAGAGTTGTTCTCAGAACACACTGAATCAGGAGCTACCTGTTGAACAAGAGCTGGGTAATTTCTATTGTTTATTCTACATATGAATAAAGCATTCTAGTTAAGAATATATAAATGTTAAAACTCATAGAGCCTCCTCAATTATAAAATAAAGCAGATAAAAAGTGGTATTGATTCCTATTACTTGAACAATTCAAAGAAAGTATGTTGTATACAAAATCTAACTGAAATTAACAGCAAACAGAAACAACTACCTGAAATAATTAGGCAAGAAGAAAAGGAAACCCTTTCACCTAAATTTACCTGGAAAATTGCTCAATTTTTTCATTTACTCTAGCTATTCGAAACAATATCATTGGTGCTTAATAGATGTACTAAGATTGTTAGAATTCTATATCTGATAGGAACTCTTCAGAGCATTTAGTCCAAAGTCTATAGGGCTTTAAGTTCATAAAGCCCTATAGAGGCCGAACAGTTGAAATAAATGTAGGGAAATGAAGAATGCCTGTCTATTCAATGCAGGCACTATTCAGCTTGAGGTTCCTGTTGCCATATGAGGATGGGAGGTTATATATTACAGTCTTCTGCTTTTTCAAGAGAACCCAGAAATCCAGATTTTTTATATGAACTCACCATTTAAATGATGGCAACTGGTTCATAATTTTTTAAGCAATGTACAAGCCAGTTTTGACCAGCAGCCTGTCATCTAGTCTCAGCTTCTGATATTAGAGTTTTAAATCTGAGACTCCCCCAGAGAATAAGTGACTTTCCAAGGTCACAAGATAATTAACATTAAGTTCAATATTTTCACGTCTAAAGAATTTCAACCAAAATGGTTAAAGTAATATATTTGACTATGTTTACTGAGTGCACAAAAATAAGCACATTGACATAGCCTTTATTAAATAAGCACTTCATATGAGAGGTGAATATGATATACTGATTAATAAATTATTTTTTAAATTTAGTAATTTCATTGGTATAATTTGGGGGGAGTGGGATGACAGGTGAGGGATATGTCAATAGGACATACCAATAAGTAGAATTAATTCCATGGTGAGTTGAAAGTTTTATTATGGCTATTTTTATAATCATTATTATTCGTTTTTCTTTTCTCCTATGCTAGAGCAAATTTCTAAGTAAAGTTTTTAATCGGCATATTCAAGACCAAATCATACAGAGTAAATTAGTCACTTCTCTGGGCTTATTTACCAGGTAATGTCAACTTTCTGGAACCTAGCAAAGAAATAAAGTGAGGAGGAAGCCTCTGAAAGCCAAATGATATTATGTCATTAAGCCCAGTTTTCACCAAGGCTCTTATCGCAGTCTGTGGCACCACCATCTACCTGGTCACCCTAGCTAGAAACCTGGTAAGTTATCCTCACTTTTCCATTTTCTTCTTCTTGCTACATTCAGTCAATCATTAAATCCAAAGAATACTATCTACAAAAGATCTGTCTAGTTTGTCCTTCTAATCATTTTAACAACCACCATCAGATATTAGGCCAAGAGTTTAAAAATGTGGCTAGTAAGCCAAACCCAACCCACAGAATGTTTTGTCTGACCTGCATAGTATTTTTTTTAATCTGAATATTTGCCAGCATTAAAAATTTGGATATGTGTGTGTCACACAAAAAATTTAGATTTCCAACTTTTCTTGAACTATCAGGAGATCTGGCAAAACCAGGCTGAAGGTAAGTAGCAGCTACATCCCTTGAAGAAGGTTTACCCTCTCCAGCTGGTTACAGTTCTCAGCTTTACCTCTGCGTCACTCATTTCATTTGAGTTTGTAAACCCTGATTTAGACGTCCACCGTTTATTTCCTGAACTAATGCAATAACTTCTTGACTGAGCTCCCAGCCTCTGGTCTTTACCAATTCAATCCTTATTTGACAGTGTTGACAGAGAGACTTTATAAATGAAACTTTTTCATTTTGCTCCCTCCTTAAAATTCTTTACTAGTGCCCCATCATCTTCAAGGTAGAGTTTAACTTCCTATCATAACATGCAAAGCTATTCTTGATTTAATCCCTGTATAATACATGCTCAGTCTCACCTCATAGTCAATGGACTGAATGGCTTATACTTCTCCAAAACTGCCGCGATCTCTCCTACTTCTGTACTTTGAAAAATGTTCTCTCTTCAACCTAGAATGTTCATCCTTTCTTTGTCTGGCTAACTCCTACTCTTCCTTCAAGATCAGCTCAAGTGTGATCTCCTCTGGAACACTTTTCCAGGCTTCTCCTCCCCTCCTTCTCTACCTACCGCTTCCAGTCAATCTACTAGGCAGCTCCTCCCGTATATCAGTAGCATCCTATGGCTATTACAGCACCAAATTATAATTATTGCTTTTCTTACCTATGTCCTCCAACTAGAGTGAGCTCCTTGATGGCAACCACTGTTAAATTTCATCTTAAAATGGAAATGAGAAGATAAAAGTGCTTCCTCAATTATTTCTATGGTAGCAGTAGATGAGAAAAGGAAGTGACATTTGTAAAGGGTCTCCTATGTGCCAAATACTACAGCTCAGTCCTGCAATATCTCATTTACAATAAATGAGATAGGATTTACAATACATGAAAAAGTGGGCAGACAGTGGAATTTTAGTTATGGCTTGGTTAAATTTTGAGATATTAGTTGCTTTTGTGAGAGTCTCACATTACACCATTTTGAGGTCACAGCTGTCATGCAGATACTAATAATCTGCTCAAGACTCATTTTTAGTTCATATTATTTCTGAGTTAACTCATTAGTATAATTTTCCTGATTTGAAAAAAACCAATGCTCAAGATCAATGAAGCTTAAGGAAAGATTAAAAAAAATTCTAACATCCATGCAACAAAACATTCATGTAAGGAGAAATCTTACACTTAAGATTTTATGGAAAGAGAAATGTTATGTAATGTTTACATAGAACAGATTTGCTCAAACATAATTTTCAGCTGCTCCTATGTTTAGTAAACTAGGTAAAGTTATTGCAAAAGATTTAAAAGGTCAACTTACCCTTTCTGTAAGAATTACAACTGGTGAGACTGCAGACTTCATGAAATCATAAATATCAATTTGAAATAAATATTTCAGAATCTGACACTCAGAAGCACGTTCTGTTGATTTATAAATAAAAATGTGTTAACACTTGATGTGATGTAACTTTTGAATCTAATTTATTTCTTAATTGCTGCATTAGAGAACAAATAACTCATTTCTTACCTTTTTGGGCAATGTAATTTTGAGAAGACAAAGAATAATCCGTTGAAAACATTTGACTGTTTGGCAGAGTATTTTCCTCAGATCTGTCTGTTTCCAGCTGAGTAGGCCATTCAGTATCTAGTGATGTTTTTGATTTTTCATCACTGTTTTCAGAAGGTGGAGTTTTGAAATGTACTTCTTCATGAATTCTCATAGGTAACTCTATTTTAGAGACTATATCTGCAAATAAATAAAGACAAATGTTTTGGTGGGTTTATTAAATACTTGCTTTGTTGTGAGCTTCCCTTTTGTTTTCTAGGCAGGTCATTCTTTGAACCTATGTGGTCATGTGACACTTCATTATGGAAAGAGTTCACTAAAACATAAATTGTAGACTGTATTAGTTCCTATTGCTGATGTAATAAATTACCACACACTTAGTGACTTAAACAATACACATATACTCTCAGAGTTCTGGAAACCAGAAGTCCTAAAACCAAGGCGGTGGGAGGGCTGTGTTCCTTCTGGAGGCTCTAGAGGAGAATCCATTTCCTTGTCTTTTCTACCTTCTGGAGACGACCTGCATCCCTCGGCTCATGGCCCCATCTTTCTTCTTCAAATCCAGCAGTGCAGAATTTTCTAATCTCTCTCTTACTCTGACCTTCCTGCCTTTCTCCTATAGGAAACTTTGCGATTGTATAGGGCCCACTACAGTAATCTCTCCATCTCAGGATGCTTAATCACATATGCAAGGTCCTTTTTGCCATGTAAACTAACTTAGTCACAGGGTCTGGGGATTAAGACATGAACATCTTTGCAGGGCCATTATTCAGCCTACCACATAGCCTTTTCCTTATTCCTTGACCAAGGAAGAATTTAAAAACTGTGTACAGGAGAATGACATCAGCATAATGGCAGAGTGAGCCTTCTCATTTAAACTCTCCCCCCACTAAGATACAACAAAAAGTACACTTGCATACCAACAGAGGACACTCACACAACACAAAGGATGTCTGAGAGACCCACACAGTCACACATCTGATGGTGGAGGTGCTGGAACCCCCAGAGGAAGTGGGGAGAGCTAAGGAGAAATCCTCTCCCTCCCTGTTCAATCGGTGACTCCAGGTTCACATGGCTCCCAGAGAGAGAGGTGGGAAAACCATCCCTCTCAAACTCCTCTTACAGCCTGTGGGGAATTCCTACACGGAGGAAACTGAGCTGTTGCAGGGGTGCTGCCATCATCCAAACATCCCAGGAGAGCAGATAGCGAGGGAAGAACGAGAAGCCTCCGGGATCAGGCAGGCAAAAGAGAGAGCCCCTTCCCCCGCACATCTGGTGCTTCAGCACAACCGGTCGGCCAGAACACCTGCAGATCATGGCAGGCTCAGGATACACAGGACTTGGCCCCCATCTAGTGGTGGCAAGTGGAAACTGCAACCAGATATTTTCAGTATGAGAAAAAATAAGCCAACATTGGCAGGCACCATGCAAAAATATATTAAATCTCCAGACCAGAAGGAAAATGATAAGCACCCAGAAATCATTCCTGAGGGCACAGAAATTTATAACCTAAATGACAGAGAATTCAAAATAGCTATCATAAAAAAGCTCAATGAATTAAAAGAAAATACAGATAGACAATTCAATGATATCAGGAATTTCTTCACAAAAGAGATTGAAACCATAAAAAAAAAACAATCAGAAATGTTGTAGATGAAAAACACAATGGAGGAAATAAAGGAAAATCTGGAATCTTTAATGAACAGAGCTGACAATATGGAGGAAAGAATTAGCAATATTCAGGATAGGAATGCAGAAACGCTCCAGATAGAGGAGGAGAGACAACTAAGACTAAAAAGAAACGAAGAAATCCCCCAAGAAATATTCAACTCAATTAGGAAATGCAACATAAGGATTATAGGTGTTCCAGAGGGAGAAGAGAGGGGAAAAAGAGCAGAGAGCTTGTTCAAAGAAATAATAACTGAGAACTTCACAAACTTTGGGAAGGAGCTGGAAATACCAGTGAATAAAGTCAATAGATCTCCTAAATATATCAACATGAAAAGATGCATTTATATAGTAACTGACAAACAATAATGTACAACTAAAAATTTCACAATGTTTAAACTATTACATCAATAAAAAAAGAAAAAAAAACTGTATACAATTCAATTCTCTATATTGCATTTTTGTTCTAAAAGCTATTAGAAAAAACTAACATAACTGTCAACAACTGTGTTGTACTACAGAAGCTTATGACTAATCATAAGACAGTGAATAAATACCCATATGATTTCATTCCTTTTAGATACATTTATTATCCAAGAAGATGAATATCTAAGTGACATTGCAAATACATACATCCATACCATTCAAGAAAACTGGTGAAATAGATTTTTCTTACTTTATCTGTTATAGAACCAGAAAGAGTCTAAATAACCAAAATTACTTACAGTATCTACAGTCTACTTGATATTGATAATTAATTCTATTTGATAAACAGAACAAATGAGCTAGAAAGAAAGGCAACATTGGAACTTACAGCAGTCAATTTCCAAGTTCTGAAATCTAGTCCACTGGATCATGCATATCTACAATTCATATTTGCTAATATGTACTATTAAATATAAAAGCCACTATCACTCAAACGTTTAATGATGTTGCTCAAAGGTGGAAGAACCACACACCACTAAAGGAACGATATTAGCCATTTGCATAGAAAGGTACCCATATTCTTAGGATGTTTGAAACAAATTCAAAAATGATAAGGTACCAATCAAATGTCAAGTATTGTACTTTTTCTACTGTCTTGGAGCTACGTTAATTTCAAAGTTCAACCTTTGTTTTCTACTGCATCCTATGTCCAGTAGATTATTATATATCAGATTATATCATCCAGTGAGTATATTAAAAGAAACAATGAATGAATAAAAGCTTTTTTTTATTTTTTATTTTTTGTGAGGAAGACCAGCCCTGAGCTAACATCCGTTGCTAATTCTCCTCTTTTTGCTGAGAAAGACGGGCCCTGGGCTAACATCCGTGCCCATCTTCCTCTACTTTATATGGGACGCCGCCACAGCATGGCTGACAAGCAGTGTGTCGGCAGGCGCCCGGGATCCAAACCAGCGAACCCTGGGCTGCCAAGCGCGAACTAAACCACTGTGCCACTGGGTCGGCCCCAATAAAAGCTTTTTAAATCCCCAAATCAAATACATTCTTTATATCAAGTGAATATTTTGGAGGAAAATATGATTGAGCACAATAAGGATCGCACTCAATCCTTATACAATGTTTTCTATTTTAAAGCACATTATATTATTTACTAATTTACTAGAGTGTTGTGTAAAACAAATACAGATAACGTAAGTCCTAAATATATTCTTGACATCACTATTAAAGTTATTTTAGGAATTATCCATTTATTTTAGAAATTATCAAGAAAAAGTTGACAGCATTAAAATAACATTTTGTGTGTTTGTGTTGGCTCAGTAAAGGGAAAATACTGATATTATAAATAGAATATAAAAATAATACCTACAAGATATTCTCATCCAACTGTTAGTAAAATACATGCTGCCATGAGTATACACAGATATATGCTTATTTTCTCTTACAGACCCAACACCAGCATAAGGCTGTGCTGAGAAATAAAGCTAAAATCAATAGTAAATTGTATTTTGAATTTCATTTCTCTACTATACATGTGTCTGGAAAAGGCAAAGCTTCACATGAGATTGATGTTTCCTTAATTGGTGATCTCATGAGATTCACATATTGCTTCAGTAAGATGAGAGTGCCATAAATTTCTGAAAGGAAACTCAAGAAATTCTAAATCTTATCACTGCTTTTTTACAGAAGTCAAATAAATCTATACTGTCAGATAAAAATGCATATTATCCAAGTGATAACATGATAATTACTATAGGGAAAATATGTTTTACTTTGCATTTCAATGAAACAAGGCTGATAGAAGTTTAAATAAAATATTCCTGATTTTTCTGCCTTTATGCTACATAGTAAATATTTAAATGGTTTATATCTTTAAATAATATACTTGAATTCAGATTTATAGTGAAAAGATATATGCACATCTCTTAACAGCCTTTATTTAAAAAGGATTGCCCTGGGGCCGGTCCATTGGCCTAGCGGTTGGTTTCACACGCTACGCTTCAGCAGCCCAGGGTTCCCCGGTTTGCATCCTGGGTGCAGACCTGCACACCACTCATCAAGCCATGCTGGGACAGTGTCCCACATAGAGCAACTAGAACGATGTACAACTAAGTACATAAGTAGATACAACTATCTACTGGGGCCTTGGGGAGAAAAAAGGAAAAAAAGAGGAAGATAGGCAACAGATGTTAGCTCAGGGCCAAACTTCCTCAAAAAATAAATAAATAAATAAATAGGATTACCCTTCCCCAAAATTAATTTAAGAATTTTTAATTTGAAACATACATGTCAAAATTTGCCACGTTTGTAATGTTGCATCATATATTTATGTGCATGCCATGTCAAATAGCTATCAATTTATTTTAAGACACTTCAGTTTTCAAACATAGTTTAAACTGATCGGTTGATTGAATTAACTAATCAACAGTATTAAAAAAAATCGTTCTGAACCAGCCCTATGGTCTAGTGGTTCAAGTTCCCTGCTCTCCACTTTGGCAGCCCAGGTTCACTTCCCAGTCGTGGAACCACACCACCTGTCTGTTGGTTGCCATGCTGTGGCGGTGGCTCACATAGAAGAACTAGAAGGACTTACAACTAGTATATACAACCATGTTTGGGGCTTTGGGGAGAAGAAGAAAAAAGTTTTAAAAAAAAAGTTCTGACTAGTCTTAGCCTGAAGTATAGTATTCAAGTAAACTTTGGGATTTACTTCTCAGTTACTTTTTAAGACAAGGATAGCAAAGTCTCATCGCAGTCTTGAAAATCAATATTAAAGAGTAGTAAGTGAATTATTCAGTGTTTAATTTTGCTCTTTGAGCTATGACTTTAACACAGCACTTTGATGCTGTCACTTATTTAGCATTGTTTAAAAGATGAAGATCCCAAGTGAGCAAACACATATCAGTAATTTAATAATGTCATCTTTGAACATTAAATTTAAAAATGAGCATCAACTCAGGAGTCTGAATACAATGGGACTGTTGTAAATATAGGACACTGATAGTGACCTACAACAACGTTTAATGCATGAGGGGAAAAAAGGCTTATTCAATAATTAACTACACTCAAATTTATATGTGGCTAAATTGATTCTTTTATAATATTGTTTTAAACTGCATTTGAAATAAATATATATGTTAAGAAAAATGAATATTTCCTATAGTATTTTCATATTTAATTACAATTTCAAAGTGTTATTTTCACATGACTTAAATCTAAGCTTTAAGATTTACAGTAGATACAGATATGCCTTTCTCATAATTGTTTACAAACAGAATTTTGCCAGATAAAATAATGAATACTTTTTCATATTTAACTGTACTTGGGGAACTCATTATTTAATAAGCACAACTGGAGTCTCTTTGTAAAATAATTGTTAATATTATAACACAAATAACTGCTCCCTAATTTATCTGTTTTGCAAATTCCTATATCAGCATACTAGTTTTTCTGTAAATGTGATTGTCTCAAGTCTCAGCCTTTCACAAATATTGATTCAGGATCAGTGATTCATTTTTCTTATGCATTCTTTCTAATTAAGGCAAGTTTTCATTTGTTATTCCCTGAAAGAGTTGTTGAAATTATCTGAAAATATTGGCTGTTTTAGCTGTTTCTCCAATATCCAGAAAATATGGCCTGTGGCATTATCTGAATCCTTCTTTTGGTATTCTTTTTCTAAAACAAATTTTGCATGACCCCAGGTTGTTTTTAGTTTAATTAATATTGTAATATTTTGGAATAATCCACTTTGTGTATATAGTATGACATATCTTTTTTCTGAAACTTAAAGGAATTTCTAAATATTTTCATAAAAGTCCCTCAAAACTAGTTCTAATTGCATGAATGCCCGATTCTCATTTGACTATCACCAAGTTTTTCATATTTAGAAATTCTCCCAGCATCACTACATGAAATGATAAATAAATTCCACTAAAATGATAATTCAGGATGTCCTGGCGTTTCCGTGAATATGTTCTAAAATATTGTTATATATCTATATTTTGAATCTTCTGTATTTCTGGGCCGGATATTGTTGTGCTTTGTTTTAGTCTCTCTTCTTCCCAATTTATCCCAATCTTAATCTGCTTTTCCACAAATATTTTCTTAGGATCTAATAAGTTTAGAACAAAATAATTTCCTCTTTAGCCTTTGACAATCTAGATCTCCAATGTTTTTAGTCATGAAAAGCATCACACCTACACCTCTCTCATTTAGAAAAGGGTTAGAATCTAAAGTCTGTACACTGGTTGAGGATGTTGATCAAGTAAAGAGCTCACATTTTGGAGATTATTAAGAAATGACACGTAGTTCTGGAAATTCAAGAAAAATCAACTAGTTCTAATGGAAATGTGTTTCCTTCTGAGTTTGCAACATTGTTGATCTTGTCTCAGGAAAGATTTTCTGTCATTCTAGGGTTCAACTGTTCTTGTATTATTGGCCAATATTTGCTGAGTTTCTAATCTGTCCATCATACAGACCAGAATGCAGATGTAGGAAAGTCATATTATATATTGTTTTACTTAAAACACAATCCACAGGTTTTTAATCATAGGAGTTACTAGATACCTGGACATCTAAATCTAGAAGTATCCTCTGATACTCTGCTCTCTTCTGTTGGCCTCTGTTGAGCTCCCAGAACTGAGACTTGAGGGAGAAAGTTGACAACTTTTTACCTCATTTTTGCTTGAGTTTCCTTATTGTCTTGTACACTTAAAGAAAACCCTTGTTAACATAGTTCTTCTTGGGGCGGGGCAGGGGACTACAGACTAAAATAAAATATTATTTAGGAATCAAGACTATTTTGAATTATTAAAATTTCCCTTACCTTAGGTTTCTAAGAAAACTATTCAAATATAGTTACACTGGGAAGGTGTAAATAAGCTAAAAAGTGAGTGTACATGAGCAAAAATCTTCATCTACCAGAATAGGAAGTCCATGGACATCATCTAAAATAGATTAATCAAAGCAGAACAATATAAAGATTTTATGTAGAAAATAGAAATAAATACTAAAATAAATTTGCATTAAAAAAAAGAAATTATTGCTCCTGGGATAGAGGTGGGAGTAGAGATGGACAGAGGGAACTTTTGTAAAAAACAAAAAGCCTTAGCACTACTTATATTTTCAAACCTGCTTACATATAATACTTTGATAAAAATAAAATTTATTGTAAAATACCTTAAGATCTTCTTGGAACGTCCTTATATCTCCAATCATTCTTTTCCCTTGGGATTTTATTTTATAAAATTAAGATCTAAGTCCCAAAGTAAACCAGAAATAAAGATAAAGGGGTGGTTGATAAGGTTGTTGTTGATTACTGGGTATTTTGAAAAACATGGATCCCTGGACCTTTGCATCTGATTTGCACTTATAAAAATAAGTTATGTTTAAAAAATATATTATGTTATAGGCATTTTTATACCTACCTGACTGACTGAATCTGCTTTTCAACATCATAACTTTCATATTATCTGTGGGATAATTTTCAACTGAAAATTCTTCTGTTTCATCATTATCGACTACATTTTTTTCATCCAGTATCTGTTTGGAAAATGGCAATTCTGTTTCCTTTGGAATGTTCTGGAAGTTCCAACGGTTGTCAAAATTATACAAGAACTTTTTGAGATATGGTAAGGTGTCAGAATCATCTGTTTTCTCTAAAATGGTCTCCTTGCCTATTTGATCTTCAGTTTCCACAATTTTCATTGTTTTTATTTCTTGTTCTTTATCAGGGTCAAATTCACTTGTTGAAGAATGTTCATGTTTATCTCCTCCACCTCCTTCTTCTTTTTTTCCATCATCTGACATAGCTTTATCTTCACTGGCATACGCAAAGCCTAGCATACCAAAACCAAAATCAAACCAACTTGGCTTGGGAATTGAGCTATCATTAATGATTGTGTCTTCTTTTTCTGTTAATATTTCTGTACATGGAACTGTGGGCTCTTCCTCAGATGATATGGAATTAGGAACATCTTGTAGTGGTGGATTGCTTTCTTTGGACAATAATTCAAACCCTGTATCCTCACCTCCAAAACCTAAATAACTTATAAATCTACCACCAAACCAACCAGTGGCTTGAGGATTGAGAGTGTGCTCTGACTCAGACGTTGGTTCAGACTGTTTCTTTGGCACTGAATCGAATTCTGATTCAGGTTCTTGCTTATGTTCTGTTTGGAGCTCATCACTATTTAATTCCTGTAGGTCATTCTCATCTTCTACTGCTATTTTTCTACTTCGAAATGCTCTTTCTTGTGGAGGCTCAATAACTGATTCAAAAGTCTTCCCTTTGGCTTGTTCCCTTCCGAACCCAAACCATCCTTTTATTTCAGGCACAGTTGAAGGTGGTGGGACGTGATCCACTTCTGGAATAGGATCCTGTTCCACACTTCCAGCTTCTGCTCCTTCCCAGTCGTTTGCTTCACTAGTACTTCTGACATCTTCAGGAGCCTCTGATGCTGGAAATTGGTCTTCAGACAAAGTCCTTTCAGAAGTTGAATAAAATCCAGGTTCTATCTGAAAATCACTTCTATATACACTAGATATTTGGTCTTTATCGTCTTCATATGGATATATATTTTCACCATTATCACTGTTTAATTCACTGTCTTCATTTTCAAATGTGTAGCTTACTCCAAGGAGACAAAGAAAATCAGATTCCTAAAAGGAAAAAAATTATGATTGACATACAAAACTCCATGTATCTCCCTAAATCATTTAAAATGGATTACTATGGTTTTCCCAAGACCACACAACTAGCTCAACAGCAGAGCAAAAACTAAAATCAAATCTCCTTGTATCACAACTGACTTCTCAAGGTTAATGACATAAACTTAAATAAAAATCCTTTTACATTAGGATTTATTTGTTATCAAATAGTTGAAGGATTTGAGAAGCAGAGACAATCGAGGCTTTGGGTATATTCTGAAAATAAACTGATGAAAAGGCATACATGTCCACAAAATCTCACTCCTCCTAAGAGTGCACTGAATGGACACCTGCAGCTGTGTAGTGATTTGAGGGGGCGGAGTTTCACATGTTCCCAGCTCAGACAGACCAGAGACTCTGAAGCTTGAAGGCCTAGTTAAAAGCTGCACTAAAACATTTAGACTTCTTTTATTGAGATATTGCGTATAGTCATTGGAGGTGGGGATTCCGTCGCTCATCTCACAGAACAACCAAATCATCAAGAAGGAAAATGATGAAGCTATTTCTTTTTAATTTGAAGGTATGAAACAGTGAAATGTATGCACTGCTCTTTGGATATCACCATTATGAAATGAGAATAAAGTTCAGAATTTTCAAAAATAAGCTTCAGAATTACAATTTCATTATATATTTTTGGCACTGCAATATAGTAGGTGATTAAAAACAGACTCTGGAGCCAAATTCTCTGGGTTCAAATCCTGACCCTGCCGTTTACTAGCTCTGTGACCTTGGGTGAATTACATGACCTTTCTATACCTCAGTCTTCTCATCTGTAAAATGAGAATAATGACAGTACCTACCTTATAGGGATGTTGTTGGGATTAAATGAATCAAGTGCTTAGAATAGTAACTGTCTCTAGAAAACACTAGCCTAACCCAGCCCAAGGTTCCACTGCCCCAGATGAGCCAGCAATGCAAGGATAAAAAGGCCCAACCCCTTGCCTCTATTCAGGACAACTCTGAAAGGCCATCCCAGCTTCAGAGTTCCTTATGGAATCAAGTGAGACCTTTGTTGCAACTGCATCACAGTTCACTGTCTCCATCTCCCCAATCCCGCTTTTTCTTTTGTTCCCTCACAGGTGCTATTCCCAAGAGTACTCCCTAATCAACCTCTTAGATGCAAAGGTCCAGCTCAGAGTCAATTTCCCAGGGAACTTGACCTAAGAATTTGGGGCTTCATATGCTTACTATATGCTCTGCACTGTGCTGGGTGCTGGAATTCCACAGTAAACATTAGAAAAAAAGTAATTACAAATTATGATAAGTACTATGGAGGAAATAAACAGGAATCTGTGATTAAGAGCAGTAATTCTGTTAGAATCATCATGGAAGGCCTCTCTGAGGTCCTAAAGTTTAAGCTGTGACCTAAAGGATAAGAAGGAACTAGCCAAGTGAAGAACTTGGGGAAAGCATGCCAACCAGAGGGAACAGCCTGTTTAGATCTCTGGGCTGGGAAAGAGCTTGGCACATTCTAGGAACAGTCAACAAGCCAGTGTGGCCAGGAGCATAGTGCATGAGGAGAGAGTGGCATCAGACAAGGTCGGCACAGGAGGCAGGAGCAGATCATGTAGAGCTAGGGTAAGGAATCAGGGCTTGATTCCAGGTTCCATGGAAAGCCATTAAAGGACTTTAAACCAAAGGAATGACATGATCTGAATTTTTGTTTTCGTTTTCATAAGATTCATTGCTGTTTGGAGAATGCATTGGAAGAGGGCAAAAGCAGAGGGAAGGAGACCAGGTGGAAGGCCACTGTAGGATTCTACTCAAGAGATGATGATGCCTTGGATTAGGTGTGTGGGGAGAATAAAAATGACTTGAAGACAACATACTCCAGATATTTTTTGGAGATAGAACTGACAGAACCAGTAATAATTAAGTAAATGGACAGTTAGTCCCAGAATTTGTGCTGAGATAGAGCCAGATATTAGACAGTTTGCTATAAATCGGCTTAATCTGGAATCTGAATTAAATGGGCTAATAAAATTCACATATTGAAAAGTCACCTTCTGATTCTCTTTCTCATTATCAAGCCCAACATTATCAAACTTATTTAAAATGCCAACAGCAAAAGAGGTTGTACAGCTCTGAGACCTAGAGAGTGTGATGGGAAATAAACTTTTTCCCACTAGGATAATAACATTAGTAATAATCTCTAACACTTACATAGCACTTACTAAGTGCTGTTCTATGTACTTTACATATGCTCATTTTTTCCTCAATACGTTTATGAGGCAGCACTATATTATAATCATCATTCTCATTTTACAGATGAGAAAATTAAGACACACAAGGCCACATAGATACTAAGTGGCTGAGTCAGGTTTTGAACTCAGTCCACCTCCAGATTCCATCTCTAACCACTACACTCTACTGCTGCTCTGTTAACTTTTCAGAAGGCAAAATCTTTGCCTATCATCAACTTTGTTTTACCTAATTTTATTCTGATACTCAAACTATTCCTGGAGTGAGTTCTCAGACCAACTATTTTATGTATTCACTGTACAAGATACATAACACGTGGGCACTTATACTACAGAAAACTGTTTTAGCCAAGGAATTTTAAATTCAATTAATAACCAAAATGAGTTAACTCACTTTAGTTGATATTTGAATTTCCTCGGATATGAACACCTCTTCAATCTGGACTGCATCTCTGGGAAAATATCCAAAGTCCTTTCCTTTCTATTAAAATGAAGAACAAAGATTAGCAAGGAAGAGGGATCAAAGTAATAATAACTATTGAGCCTAATTTTGCCCCATGTCCTTGGCTTTCATCTATTTCAAATCACAAACATTAATTGACTTTCATCTGCCATCTAAAAGAAAGTGAGTGAAATCATATCCCTGTTCTTATTCAAAAGAACAGCATTAATTTGAGAGAACAAAGAGCCAAGCTGTAAAGTGCCACTTTTTCAAACTTCAGAGGAAAAACCGTCCCACATACTCATTTTTTTCCTTCCTGTCTTCTTTAATGACCTTTCTTGCCCAGGTGGACCACAGATTTACACTAGTAAACCTGGGATATCAAAGGCAAGGGAATGGTGGCAGGAGCCAAGCTAGATGCAGCTGTGACATGGTCAGCATTTTCAAAATGTCAAAATCAGGTCAGAGGTTTAAACTCAAGGGCAGAGATGGATTCATCAAGATAGTAAAGATCTATGAGTCCTCCAGAGAGGATTGGTTCCGGTCAGCTTTTCTGGGACTCCTTGGTAACAGACATCCTCTTAATCCAGTTTGTGTATATGCAAGATGTCCCCTGAGAGGGAAGCCTTCACACAACCATGCTCAGCCCATTTCATATCCCTGTCAAAGTTTAAAGAACAAATTTCTTTTGGTCCTTTGACCCAGCGCCGTTACACACCAATTGTGATTCTTCCAGCTCTGCAGTTGCTACAACTATTTGGAAACTGACAGTCTGAGGGTGAACTCTGTAGTGTGGTTCCTTCATCAGCCATCTGCCCAGACTAAACGCCTAATGCACAAAACTGAGTGTGCTTGAAACTGCATCCTGTTTCCACACATTACATGCTGCTCTTGTGCAGAACTATCATTTTCACACATGGTAGACAAGAAAGAATGCTTTCCTTTCCTCTTATGATAACTACTGTGTCATTTTTCTTCGAGCTGCATTGGATGCCTCCAATGCATTCAAGACATACATTGGCATGTTTAAGGGACCACACGCAGTAAGGAGTCTTGGGAGCTGCAGAGGCCAGACAAAAAATTCTGGCTAGCGACAGTCAGAGGTTCAGCCTTACAGCCACTGATGGTAAAAAGCAAGATAGATCCAGGTAGAATCTGCTCCTTCAAATAGTCGTCACAGAGACTACACAAGGGAGAGATCTGATGCATATTCAGTATGGAAATGGTGTATGTATCAGGTTGGTCATGCTTGTTCAGCATGGAATTAAAATTGTTTATCATAGCATCTTTTCATTATAAAGCATAGTGATACAATCAAAGATACAAACCTATTTTCAACTGAAAACATTAATCATTAATTTTTCTATGTTTATATTCAGAGAGATGATTCAAGTTTCTAGGAGTTTCAGTGTAGTAGAACTTTGGGCCAGATAAAAGGCTCTCCCAGTTATTCTTTTTTTCCATGAAAATTTCATATACCTTGCTTCTCTAGGCTACTAATCTTTCGGAGGATCTGTTCAATAACAACTCTGTCCTTTATTTGCTCAGATAGACATGTCTTTTAATTTGACTAACTAAAACTTCCCAATCTCTCTTAAACTTGGCCATTGGCAGCACTAAGGGATCACTGGGGTTGCCTAGCCATCTCATAATCTCCATTCGCAACTCTAAAGTATGTGAATTTACCCTCCAAGTAAATATTAAATCTAAGTTCAAAACTATGCATGCTGTGTAAAATAATTTCAAGGCATTCTCAGTCCTCTGTCCCAACCAGAATGCCTTCTGAAAACACTACTTTTATAGAAATTCTGGAACCAACACTGAACATGACCATTTTTTGTTTGTTAAGGGTTATATATATAAATATATCACTTTGAAATTCTTAGATAAACTTTCTTTAGAGATGAAAAGTAGGCATCCTTGTGCAAGCTGGTCATTTATTCTGCATTCAATTTTTAAGACTAGATACTTACACTTCCTGCCCACAAATCTTCCCTTTCTCCTGCAAGTTTAATGTAAACGGATATCTCTTCACCCTTAGTGAAGTTCAGGTATCGGCAGTCAGGTCCTCTGTAATCTCTCAGGGCTAAGACTCTGCTTATTAAAGCTATGTAAGAGAAACACACAATTTAAATTAAAATGTTATTTCTCCCCCTCCCATCTTGCCCTCCTCCGATGCATCCTATGTATCTCCAAATGGTAATTTCTTCATATCATTTATGACCTCAAAAACCTATGTAGACTTCCCACTACACACAGAATCAATTCTAAGCTCTTTGGCTTGGTATCCAAGGCTGTCCATAACCTGCTTTTTCCCTATTTAAAATGACTCCCTCTGGGGCCGGCCTGGTGGTCCAGCGGCTTAGTTCGCACTTTGGCAGCCCGGGGTTCGCGGGTTCAGATCCCGGGCGCCCGCCAACGCACTGCCTGTCAGCCACGCCGTGGCGGCGTTCCACATAAAGTAGAGGAAGATGGGTACGATGTTAGCCCAGGGCTGGTCTTCCTCAGCAAAAAGAGGAGGATTGGCAACGGATGTTAGCTCAGGGCTGGTCTTCCCCACACACACACAAAAAAACCCCACAATGTTATAAACTATTAAGACATTAAAAAAATAAAATGACTTCTTCTTATTCCTTTACAGTCAAGTTTATCTATCCATTGTCCCCAGAATGTGTCGTTATCATTCTCATCAGTAGGAAGGAAAGGAAAAGATCATTAGTTTCCTTCCTGGCACTTACTATATTCTAGGCATCGTGATAAGCTCTTTCATATCTTTATTTTATTAAATCTTCAAAACAGACCTATGAGGTAAATAATCTCATCTTAGGCTAACAAATGAGGCTTTAAGTCTTAGAGAGTTAGTCGCACACCAGATAACTGGTGGAGCCAGATGTGCACTGCAACATCCACCTTCCATATTCTGAGCGTGTCTTTCTGCTCTTTCCGAAGCCTAGAAACCCTTCAGTCTCTCTTCATGGTCGACTCATATCCTCCTTCCTCTATGAGACATCCCTCATTGGTCCAGCCTACTCTGCCCCTTCTCTGAACTTCATTCTTACCTATTATCCTCATGTTGTATCACTATTTACTGTTTCATATTGACCTGTCTTGTCACCATTTGCTAAAATGAAAATTCCTGGAGGGCAAAAAACTTACATTTCATTTTGTTCTTAGATCAAAACCCCCCACCCAGGGCCAGCCCGGTGGCATAGCAGTTAAGTTCCTGTGTTCCTCTTCGGCAGCCCGGGATCACCAGTTCAGATCCTGGGCGTGGACTTATTCACCGCTCATCAAACCATGCTGAGGCCATGTCCCATATAGAAGAGCTGCAACTCTACAACTGTGATACACAACTACGTACCGGAGCTTTGGGGAGAAAAAGGAGGAAGACTGGCAACAGATGTTAGGCAGGGCCAATCTTCCTCAAAAAAAACCAAACAAACAAAAAACATCGCCCCCCAGACCCAGCACATGATAGGCCCTCAATAACCATGAATGATCATAACCACATATGCTAGATTTAGCGTTTCAACACATAAAGTAATATACCTACCATGTTAACTACTATAATTATACTAACGTATGTAAAACATTTTAATTAAGTCATGCAATGAAAGTTAAAATAATACTATATATTACTATAAATTTTAATGTTCCCTTTCCATGTTCTGTGTCTGCCCCTAAGGAAACTAAAATGAGCTTGTCAAGAGGGAAAGAAAGATTATTATTATTATAAAACATCATCTAGTAAACCTTTTCTATATATTAAATCACATATCCAAATAATTAAGGAAAATGTTTACTCAAAAAATTTACTTATAAATTATTTATGTTTATACTAATAATATTTTGCATTTTTAATTTACATGCTGCAAATTGGAAATAATTCTCACATACTAGAGAGATAGAACATATTTAAAGCAATTTTAATATATTGGGATGCTATTTATTTTGCATCATAATGCTAATAACAGAAAATAGATTGTTTTCAAGCAATAAAATGAAAATTAATTTCTCTTGGTAGAATATAGAAGTTTAATATGCAAGGATATAAATAAAATTAGGCACTCCTAACACTAATTTCAGTATTTTAACTTAATAAGTGGACACAGAAATAATGTTTGATAAAGTTTAGACAATAAATCACAATAGTTTGAAATAAAAACATTTTTAGAAAACTCATGATAATCAGAAAGTTCTGACTGTGAATTAGAAACTAGAAAATATGAGGGCTTCATAAAAAACTATTAAATGGCTTGATATCTTTTCTAATGCAAATCAATTACATTTATCTTAAAAAACAGTAAAAGTTCTGATTAACTTGTTTTTGAGGTCTGTACTAATATTTTTATAATTTCTGATATATTTATATATCAGGCTGATCTTTGCCCATTTGTATATTTACATTAAAAACTATCACAAAATGCTTTGCTTCCAGCATTTTCTTTTTATAGTGAACTGTACTTTATAATTGCAAATATTTTCCAATGAATTACTGCTCATTTTCATCATACACATCCACAATAACATTTTAGGTCATTTCAGAACCTCAATTTAAGAGGAAAAGAAGCAAAAAAAGAAAAGCAAACTTACTTTCACATTCCAAGTCACCACATTTTTTAAAATTGGCCAGTAGTTTTGTGCCCTCCAGACAGTTTGTCAGAGAAATAACCAAAAGGAGGATTCCGTGAACTCCCAGCTCCGCCATGCCAAAACAAGCAGGAATCCCAAACAAGGTTTAAACCGATCGTTTAGGCTGTAGATAACACCGGCCCAAACAGGAGATACTCCGATCTCTTTACTAAACACAAGAGAAAAAGGTTTGGTTTTTTTAGTCCTTTGCTACCTACATTTTTCTATCAGTGTTTAGATTTAACTTGAGAGACAAACACTCTCTGTTCTCAATCTGCAGTGTCAGGTATCCGGATAATACCGAAGTGTTTAATAATTAACGGGGATGTTTAGTTGGACGCACGTCTCACAAACGTGGCCCATGTAACACTGTCTCGCTTAAAGGCACCTGGCATTCCACAGGACGATTCCTAAACAGACCTCCCCCAAAAGGTAGTTCACCTCTCTTCAGAGAGGTCGGTCAATACTGCAGAGTGTTTGCTGCGTGCAGACACCAGCATCAGTGGAGAAAGTATATAGTTACATGTAGAAGCAGTAATCATGTATGTTAAATGCATGGTTTTGAAATATCATGATAAAAGTTATTTGAAAAAAATCCCACTTTCATATTTAAAAAATCTTCAGTGTTACTATGAAGGTGAAACTTGTATTTAGTTAAGAATAATAGTTACGGGATGGCCCCGTGGCATAGTGGTTGAGTTCCATGCACTCTGCTTCAGCGGCCCAGGTTCGCTGGTTTGGATCCCAGGCAGGGGCCTACACCACTCGTCAGTGGCCATGCCATGGCAGCAACTCACATACAAAATAGAGGAGGATTGGCATGGATGTTAGCTCAGGGTAATCTTCCTCAAGCAAAAAAAGAGGAAGATTGGCAACAGATGTTAGCTCAGTGCAAATCTTCATCAGGGAACAAAAAGGAATAATAGTTAAAATGTAGTAAGTATTTATTATGTCCTGGGTACTGTCTCAATCACTTAATTATGTGATCTAATTTAACCCTCACACCAACTCTCTAAGACAGGTAATATCATCATCCCCATTTTTGCATCCTGAAGAAACTGAGGTTCACAGAGGTGGGTTAAATCACTTGCCCAGCATCACACAGTGAATGGAGAAGAATTTAAACCTTGGCACTGTGACCCCCCTTTCTCATAACTGCTATGCCTTACCATCAAGAATCAAGTCGTCTGCCACAGACAGATGTCTATGCCATCTGCAACAATACTATTCCAGAAACAGCAGGTACAATCTTATTCTATATATTTAAAATTGTATGCATATTTCTGTAGGTGGAGAGAGAATGAGAGAGATGTCTGAAAGAATCTTCCTCCATTTGGTGGGAGTATACACTGTAATTTCAAGTTTTATTCACTTTCTTCTTTGTACTTTTCTTTTTTTGTGCATGAGGAAGATTAGCCCTTAGCTAACATCCGCTGCCAATCTCCCTCTTTTTTGCTGAGGAAGACTAGCCTTGAGCTAACATCTGTGCCCATCTCCCTCTACTTTATATGGGACGCCACCACAGCATGACTTGGTAAGCAGTGTGTAGGTCCATGACCAGGATCCAAACCTGCAAACCCCAGGCTGCCGCAGCAGAGCAGACAAACTTGACCACTATGCCACCAGGCTGGCCCCCCTCTTTGTACTTTTCTATATTGTTTGACTTTCTGTTTTAAAATCACTGAGCATATATCATTTTAAAATAACAATTAAGTTATGAAAATCAAGTTATTTGAATGTTATCACTTATAAAAGAGATCGAAGCCCTATATTGGGAATTTTTGTGTAAAACACTAGATGTCGGTAGATTTTCAGAAACTATCGTTGTCCTATTTCACTCTTGAGAAAATATTTTTCTAACCTCTTTTTAGCTGCACCTTCTCCCAGTATCTCAGGCATGCCAGCCTGTACGCGGTTTACGGAATGCAGCCCTTGTGTGACACCACACCCCCCTCTAGTGCCTGACATAAACAAGACAAATATCCAGCACCTGAGCAAGCTAAAGTGAAGGACTTATGCTTTCAAAGTCCTAAAACAGGAAGTGTGTTTTCTGTCTGCCTGTTTTCCAAAAACAATAATTAGTAGGAAGTCTGTCCTCTTGGATCAAAGATTTTTACATCCTTAGAATCTGATACAGCATGAATCTGAGGATCATTGGCTTGCAGTCAGGGCACGGCTTAGCTGTACACATCCACGCTCAAGAGGATGTAGCTTAGTTTCTTGAATACTTTTGTAAGTCTATAGACTCTGTTGTCAAAGACATTTAAAGAAAGTTTAGCTCTTCAGCTTCAAAATTTGGTGCAGAATTATTAGCAGAATTTATCATATCAAATAGAGAATATTTAATAATTAATTAATATACTTTATCCTTTTTTGTATTCAATATTAAAGACATTACAGCTAAATTCTGCACCAATTAATTTAATTATATTGTAAGTTAAGAGAGAGAAGAACCCAGATAAATTTAAATTTGTTTATTGATTGGCCTGAGGGAGATTTGAGTCAAGAAAAACAAGAGAAAAATTGTTGCCTAAGATACCAGCCTGGAGAGATTTGCTTCTATAGAAATGTTCCCACTTGCTTGCTACTTGGTGCACTCAGATGATCTCATTTTATGTTCAGATTATTATTTAAACATATCTTAACAAGATATCTGAAAATGTGGTAGTACAATGATAACTGTATCCAACAGACCCAGATGAAGAGGTGGTACAGGGAGGGATAAGAGCATTTAGTTTAAAGAAACCGAAGTATTGATTTTCACTATAAAAACAGTCATATTATCTTAGCCAGATATTATCTAATTGCTGGTGCATTTTTCAGATCAAGGGTTGTGTCAATATTAAAATATAATACTGCTGCTAAGGAAGACTTTATGATGGTACCAGGAATACCGATTTGGAAAACTTATAGCATTCTTCAGAAACCATACAGGAGGTGGGAGAACCTACTGCATAAAGCTGAAGAATGAATCATCAAAGCCACACATGTTCAGTATCTTAGCAATAGTTTCACAGAGCAACCCTTTCCGTGAGAATGTGAAGACTCAATCATGAATGCTGCCCCTCTACTGCTTGGTGAGGTTATTTCTGATGCTGTTTAGTACCATCTTCTCTCTCAGTACCTCAGGTTTCCTAAAGTGGGAACACATTTCTTTCAACCAGCTGCCTGTTAGTCTGGCGATTTATAAGACAGAGAAATTTGATTAGAAGCTACTTGGGGTAATGGAACTGATGAAGTTGGGGCGTTTTTTCCTAGGGAGGGGGCCTTTGGAAACAGTCCCCATGGGAGAGAGCTGTGCAGTGAGAGACGAGGCCCAGGAGAGACAGATTCAAACTGGTGTGGAAGACATGGAGGTGGCCCCACACGCTCCCTCCTCAAGGCGAGACTTTCTGCCTAGCTGTGGGGAGTGCAGTTAGCAGACAGCCTCCTCCTGGCACGTAGTCCAAGGTCTGTCTCAGCTGCAGAGAGCCACCTTACTCAAGATCGCCCCTTCCCAGTGACTTAGTGACTCTGGTGAATAAAGGACAGGAAAGTACAAAGGCAGGGCTGCAGTGGCAGCCTCGTGTGGGGCCTCTCACTCCAGAGCTCCCCGCTGGGTTGACTGAAGCTTTGTAGAGCCTGCAGTGCAGTTTGACTTCCCCTCTGTGCAATCCTGCTTTGTCCCTCTTCCTCTCATAGGGGCTGATCCTTTGAACCCCAAACTCCATTTCCACGTTTACTTCTAGAGGACCCAACCTCAGAAGCTAGTGATCCACAGACATAAAACAAGGAGATGGTAGAACATGCACCTTTTGGCCCATCATTTGTGCTAGTCACTCCATGACTCTTCTTACCTGTGTTGCTGAAGGCCGTGTTTTAATTCTGCCCACTATTTCTCATTCTGTCTGTATCAGTCAGAGTTCTACCAGGAAACAGATGGGTATTCCATTTTGAGGGATGGCACTCCTCAATGATTGAGGAGATTTTAATGAAGGACTATTTACAAAGGTGTGGGCAGGGCTAAAGGAAACCAACCAGGGGTGTAACATGCCCAGGTGTGAAGGAATGGTGACCACTGCCTGGAGAGATCTACGGGAGAGGGCTGCCCAACAGGAACTTGAAGCCTTTGGTAAAGGAACTTAGTCAAGAGAACCTCACTCTTCTACTTTCTGATCTTCTAATGGTGCCTCTCATTGACCATACCCAACCAGATGTCAGAGAATAAGGGAACCCTCTGAAGCAGTCTAAAGGTCTATGTTCCAGGGACACAGAGCAGAGTGGCAAAGAGTGGAGAGTGGATTGGGAGGGCAAAAAGAGAATACCCCACACACTGTCATCATTCTTTTACCATATACTTTTGAATAATAGCATGCTACATCCTCTACATCCAAGATGATATGTGCGTGTGATATTTGAAGATCAGGGAACTGAACTGATTAGTCTCATCAATGGGTAAGAAAGGAATTTAATGTTTGTTGAGCACCGACTTTGTACCAGTGAGCTTAATATTTCACGTACACATCTCATCTTCCAAGATAGGCTTTATTTATTGAATGCCCATGATGTGTCAGACACTCTTCTAGGGACTGGAGGTACAGGAATAAACAGGACAAAGTCCTTGCTCTCATGGACCTTGCATGCAAATGAAGGGAGACAGACAAGAACAAGCAAACAAATAGAGAACAAGATAACTGCAGGTACTGATAAGTTATTATGCAGAAATTGTCTACTTAGATAAAGTTGTCAGGGAAGGCATCTCTGGAGAGTGACGTTTGACTTAAGATGGGGGAATAGGAAGGCAGACATTCTGTGCAGAGGGAAGAACTAATGAGGAGGTCATACTTCATTGTCTGAAGTTTGATCACCAAAGATTTAAAGAAAAACAAAGGAGGCATATTGGATGCATTCCAGTATGTCAGAAACAAGGCTTTAAGGTGGAAACTGACTGGGCGTATATAATCAAGAAACATAAAGGCAGATGGAGAGTGGTAGGAGATGAAGTAGGAGACATAGACAGAGGTCCAATCATGCAGGGACTTTTGGCTGTGGAAATGAGTGTGTGTTTTATTCCAAGTGCAACGGGAAGCCATAGGAAGTTTTTTGTTTTGTTTTATGTACCTTTTCCTTCTTGCCTCTTTTGGTATCCATGTCACTAAATACCTCATGCCCCCAAGTGTCTTTAAGAAAAAGAAAATTAGAGCCAGCCCTGATGGTCTAATGGTTAAAGTTTGGTGCTCTCACCGCTTCAGCAGCCCGGGTTCACTTCCCGGTTGTAGAACCACACCACGTGTCTGTCAGTTACCATGCTGTGGTGGAGGCTCACACAGAAGAACTAGGTAGACTTACAACTAGGATATACAACCATGCACTGGGGCTTTGGGGAGAAAAAAGGTGGGGGGAACATTGGCAACAGATGTTAGCTCAGGGTGAATCCTTCCCTGCAAAAAGAAAAAAAAAATTAACTCACCAAAAAGTCAGCAATTCAGTGTTTATGCCTCCCCCCAATAATTAAATTTTTAAGAGTTTACAGAATAAAATTTCTGCATGGAAATGAATAGGTAAATTTTTATAATTATTATTTATTTTATCCACTTCTTTCAGAGATGTGTAGAATAATGAATCTGACGCCATTCTTTTCCTTATTTTTTTTTTCTCTCTCCCTTCTTCCAGATTCCCTAGGACATGGAAATAAATGCCCCTTCCATTAGTGGATGCATGCTGGGTCTTGGCAAACTACTTAGCCTCGTGGAGCCTCAAGGTCTTTGTTCATAGGATGAGAAACTTGCACTAAATGACCTTCACAAGTCCTTCCAGCTCAGATATTCCATGGTTCTCCAAAATCTCACTGACTTCTGTGATCAGAACATCAAATTGGACTTAGTGAAACTTCTGTTAAAGAGGAGGCCACACTTGATTTCTAAAACTCAGTTACCACGGATTAAAAATAAATAAAGGCGTTATATGGATGCATCACACTATGTTAGATACAAGGGGTTTGGGATGTGAAAATACCAATAAAGGATAGCATACAATAAAATATGCATTCATTCTCTTACTCAACAAATAGCTTTTGAGCGCCTGCTCTGTACCAGGCCCTGTGCCAGGGATATGGAGCACATGGGAAGTCAAGCAGACAGTGCACTTGCCCCCATGAAGATTGTAATCTATGGGGGAAGACAAGCAAGACAAATAAATTCAAGAATATAAAGGATATATTTAGGATTGGTGACTGGGGATTCATGATCAATTCGTTGTGAAGAAAGGGAGAAGGAAAAGTCAAGAATGACTCTCAATTTCCTAGGTGAACAATTGAGAGGGAACATGGTAGTGCCATATACTGAGACAGGAGCAGGAGAGAAGCAGGTTTGGAAGAGAGCAGAGGAGATCATCAGTTTGATTTAGAATGTGCTGAGTGAGTGAAAGTAAAGCAAATTATTTGCAGAAAAAAAATAAAAGTTTGATGGTTTCAGGAAATTATTCATAAGCCTGTTTTCAGAAGGCTTACTTTTTATTTTGAAATAATTTTAGATCTTCAGGAAAGTTGCAAATGTAGAGTTCCTGTATACCCTTCACCTAGCTTCCCCTAATGTTAACGTCTTATATAACCATAGTACAATGATCAAAAATAAAAAATTAACATTAGTATTGGGGCTGGCCCAGTGGTGTAGTGGTTAAGTTTGTGGGCTCTGCTTCGGCAGTCTGGGGTTCACAGGTTCAGACCCTGGGTGCAGACCTACACACCACTCGTCAAACCACGCTGTGGAGGCGTCCCACATACAAAATTAGAGGAGAAGTGGCATGGATGTGAGCTCAGGGCCAGTCTTCCTCAAGCAAAAGGAGGAAGACTGGCACAGATGTTAGCTCAGGGCCAATCTTCCTCACACACACACAAAAAATTATCATTAGTATAATACATGAACTAAACTACAGACTTTACTATGATTTCCTTAGTTTTCCAACTAATGTCTTTTTTCCATTCAAAGATCAAATCCAGAATACTACATTGTATTTAGCTGTCATTCTCCTCAGTCTTCCATGACAATCTTCTGTGACAGTCTCTTATTCTTTCCTTGCCTTTCATGATCTCGACACTTTTGAATGTCCCTCAGTTTGGGTTTGTCT
This sequence comes from Tapirus indicus, assembly GCA_031878705.1. Classification (NCBI taxonomy): domain Eukaryota; kingdom Metazoa; phylum Chordata; class Mammalia; order Perissodactyla; family Tapiridae; genus Tapirus; species Tapirus indicus. The sequence goes on from CM062918.1 coordinate 10,519,006, forward strand.
GATGCTTTCTTGTGATAAGACCGAGGGTGTAGATTTTAGGGGAAGAATATCACAGAATGGTGTGCCCATCTCCTCAGAGCCTGTCTGTGGGTACACATGCTATCAATAGGTCTGATTACTGGTATTGGTCATCATGATTACTTGGAGAAGGTGTTGTCTGTCAGGTGTCTCCAATGTAAAGTAACTATTTTTTTCCTCATACTCTATTCGTTTGGAGGGAGTCACTAAGTCCAGCCCACTTTCAAGAAAGGAGAACTTAGCTCCACCTCCTGGAAGGAGGAGTGTCGAAGAACTCAACAGTAAGTTCTCCAACAATAGGAAACTTGGTTTATTAACTAAAATATACTTACTTGTTTGTTTAACCCTAGTATACATGTAAAGTAGTTTCAAAATTGATAACCCATACCCCATGATAAATGAATTTCCCAATCGGAGTTAGATGTTTGTGTACAACTCTTTTTGTCTATAGCCTTACAGGATCTAATCAAAACACTTTTTACAGTTATTTGGGTCAGCTCCTTTCTTCCCCATCCCCTTCAGCGTGGTTGTGTCACACATTTGTAATACAGTTAGATTTATTTGTCATAACCTATACTTCATCTTGGGTTCCTCTGCCGTCCAAGTTGACTTTTTTAAATTTGCATACAGTAAAATTAACTCTTTGTGGCATACAGTTCTATGGGTTTTAACAAATGCATAGTCATGTATCCACTACCACTGTACCACTATATAGAATAGTTCAAAATCATTTTAAATTTAACTTTTAGCCCAAAACTTATTTTATCTGAATTACGTGGAGAATTCTTTTTTTTTTTTTTTTTTTTGGTGAGGAAGACCAGCCCTGAGCTAACATCCATTGCTAATCCTCCTCTTTTTGCTGAGGAAGACTGGCCCTGGGCTAACATCTGTGCCCATCTTTCCTCCACTTTATATGGGACGCCGTCACGGCGTGGCTGACAAGCAGTGCGTCGGCGGGCGCCCAGGATCCGAACCCGCGAACCCCGGGCTGCCAAGCGCGGACTAAACCGCTGCGCCACCGGGCCGGCCCCACGTGGAGAATTCTTAACTTTGCCAATTCTTTTCATGAGGCTTATTAATCCTTTAGCAGAACAGAAAGATACTTAATATATGAGATCATTGAAAGCAAAATAAATACTTCTTTTGATCTTTTCAAGATAAAACTCCAATAAAGGTTACCTTTGAGCCTGTCTACCAGTTCAGAACTGAGGATGCTTAAACAAACAGATGTGTCTTTTGTGACTTTTTTTCATTAGTCAAAGATTAGATCAATCACACAAATCTGCCAGTATACAAAAAAGAAATGCAAAATAAAAATCAATTATCAGAACCATCAAATTCAATTAAAATACATTTGGAAACATAGTAACTGATTTTAAAAATGTTGTTTCTCACAGAAATAATTTCCATGACCCATTCCAGTCCCAAAACACTGCCAGGCAATTTCATCTGCTTTAACATAACTGTCCTCCAGGTAGGCTTGGCTCCTAATAAAGTGGTGGCGGAAGATGGCAGGAGGAGGGAAGGGAGAAGCAACAGGAAGGTTAGGAAGGGAGAAAAAGCAGAAGCCCCATTCTCTGCAGCCTCAGATGAGGGCTGAATGAGGTGAAGGGGGTGCAGCCGGGTTCTAAGCCTTGAATACTGGCCTCACCTCCCCTGGCAGTCTCACGGAGCACAAGGGACTAGAGACGGAATGGATCCAGCAGGCGGTACCCTAATTCAAGCGCATAGTTATTCTTCTCCTAAGCCTGTTATCTACAGGATAACACTCAGTGACTCACCACACACAAGCCTACTGTTCGGTTTAAAAAACAAGGACAAGAATGTGCAGTCTGACTAACCTCAAGAATAAGCATATGATACCACTTTAATTCAGCAAACTCTATTAACAATGTACTGCTGATGATGAAGACAACAAGAAATCATTTGAGAAGGTGCTTTCCAAGGCGTTGCCCACCAACCAGATTAATCCACTAAATCCGCTATAATTATATTACTAAATATACCCATCCTTTTAGCCTCAGGTGTAACCATGACTTGAGCTCACCATAGCTTCATAGAAGGCAGTCACATAACAAATGCCTCAAGCATTTTGTATTACTATCCCCTTAGGAGTTTATTTTACATTTCCCCAAGATGAAAGATTTTCAAACACTATTTACCATTTTTGATGTATATGGGTGTACGTTTTTCATTACAACAGGATTTGACATAACAACCTTCTTAAGTATATGTTTCCTCCACCAGGTAATATTTTACTTTACATCAAATTGGTAGGATCCAGGACAGTTTTTACTGACTTATAAAGCTTTTGTGGGGCAAGGCTGCTAGCTGAGATTCCAGAAACATGTGGCATGATGTCATCCTGGCTAGTTAGTCTGAGAAGCTGACAACTTGTGATTTTTTTCCTGGGTCATGTGGGATTATGTTTTGTTTATTTCTCTGTCTCCTACAATGTGATGAAAGAGATATTGGGAATTCATCTTCAGAAGCCACACTATTTTGGAAAATTTCTCGAATTATCTGAATATTATGATTATTATGGTTGGTTTAGGAATGACAAATTCCCTTTCTAGTTATAAATTTTTTAAGCATGTTAATTATGTCGTTGCTCACTTCAACACTGCAGATCTTGATAACTCTGAAGGACACCCCAAAGTATCAACTTTACTGTTCTTAATTTTTTCATTCTACACAAGTTACCCCTCTGGACTAAGCAATCTTCTCTAATTGGAGGAACATCTGATATCAACTCTCAGTTAACCTCAATAATAAAGAGAATAACTGAGTAATTGATATTAGGATTTGGAATATATTATGAGACCCTGGGAAATAATTGCTATTACTTTTCTAGTAACATTTTTTTTACACTTACATTAAAATGATTTTATATTTATCTGCACAAATGTGAACTGATGACAAAAAGAACTATCATGAAGGTAATCTTGGGGGCAAGAAAAATTTGGTTGGGATTTTAAGTTTCCTGCAAATAACCACAGAAGTAAAAATTCACATTACAACCATTAGGTACTATGACTAAGCTTGACTCTATTATAACTTCTAATATGTTTTTAAGATCTCATACCTGTGCCATCTTAAATATCTCATCCCCAAAAACCTCAGTGCAGAAATTTTGCACCTTTCAGCATTAAAGGCTCTTGTGATTAGTCCTCTTGAACTTTTAAGCATGTGCATTTTTAGAAACAACACTATGCGAGACCATGACATTGTCACTAATATAGAAATGAGGTGTATGATTCTGTGACTCATCTGGACAAGACAAAGTACAGAGATATCCCTCTTGGAAGAGCAAGGAATCACTCTACAAATGTCTTCTGTTTGATTATCATTCTTCGTGGCTGTTATTCCTCCTCTTTCCCTCAGCCCACTTCCCCCTTCAAAAAAGTACAACTTTGGGGGCTGGCCCTAGGTGTAGTGGTTAAGTTCAATGTGTTCCAATTCGGCAGCCCAGTCCACAGGTTCGGGTCCCGGCGTGGACCTACACCCCTCGTCAGCCATGCTGTGGCGGTGACCCACATATAAAGTAGAGGACGATTGGCACAGTTAGCTCAGGGTGAATCTTCCCCAGCAAAAAAAAAAAAAAATACAATTTTGTATTTGTGAAGTGCTGGTAGCCTTGACATGAATCTAGGATTCTGGACTAAATGTCATTTCTCACTACAGTGGGGTGATAAAAATTGTGTGTTTATAAAGGATTTTTAAAAGTATAGCCTCATCAACTTGTTATATGTACAAACACTATAAAGACTTTAAAGCTTCAGTAATAAAGCTAGCTTTGATCTATAATTAAAATTTCTGTTGGTTACAAAATAAATGTGAAACTATGACAACATTAAATAAACAAAAAGGGTAGAGAAGCTTTGCCTTTATTCTTCAAGCTTTCAAAATATCTAGAAATCTACTTTAACAATGTGGCTACCCAGAAGAATCTGGGAGCACAGTTTGAGATAATAAAAATTTAGTTGAGGAAGTACTTTCTATATGGGAAATACTACGATTCTGAAATTATGAATAGAAACAAGAGAAGTGACACCTGTCCTATTTTTGTTTGTTTGTTCATAATTTATGAGTATCCAGCTTCCAGTAGATCACTAAACTGTAACTTCACAGAAGTATAATAAAATTGATCATGCCCCTCTGATGTGAATTTATGAATCGTCACATCAGCCTACAAGGACACATGGAGTATTTCCACATTTTTGCATTATATATATTTCAAGAGGTGTTTACCTGCTGGATGATGGGCATATGTATTTTACAAATTATGTGTAATTGGAAATAAACTTACCCATGTGGTTTCCAGAATTGAATAACTCCTAGAAAGTTTGTGTGGGTATTTTTTAAGATTTTTTTTGAAGAAGAAGATTGGCCCTGTGCTAACATCTGTTGCTGATCTTCCTCTTTTTTCTCCCCAAAGTCCCAATACATAGTTGTGTATCATAGTTGTAGAGTTGTAGCTCTTCTATATGGGATGCGATCTCAGTATGGCTCGATGAGCAGTGAGTAAGCCTGTGCCCAAGATCTGAACCAGTGAACCCCGGGCCACCAAGGCAGAACACGCGACCTTAACTGCTACACCACCAGGCCGGCCCCTAGAAAGTCATTATGAAATAGAACTATGTCAGTTGGGGTAAGCTAAGATATGCCATGGTAACAAATAAACCACAAAATCTCCATTACTTGGATGAGCAATGGCTTCTTTCTCACTCACAAAGTCAGTTATGCAACCTTCCTTGGTGGCTTTCTTCCAGGGATCCAGAATCCTTCCTTTTTGTGATTTTGCCATCTTAAACATGTGGCCTCTGAGGTTATCATAGCAGGGAAAGAGAACGTGTGGATGAAAATGCACGGGATTTAATGGCCAGGCCTGGAAGTACATGCCCTCTGCCCACTACCACTGGACGGAACCCAGTCTCATGGCTACAAGCTAACTGCAAGGAAGTCTAAGAAATCTGTGCCCAGGAAGAAGAAATACTTGATGTTGCTCTAGATAGTTTCTACCACAAAAGCCTCTATAGTACGGTTTGTGCAAATATCTATTGTTAGTCCTAAACTAAGCCTACAGAAAGATGTGTAACATTTATCTTTGCCTCTGGAATTTCAGCAATAATCATGACTTCTTTAAATGAGCATTAAATTGTGATTTTGTTCAAATTGGTAAGTACTGAACAACTGTGAGTCTGAGGTCATGTTCCCTGACAATATGTAGAGTGTAACTGTTCTATATTGCCTGTTAATGTCGAGTCATATGCTTTAACTCAGGAGTAGAGGTGAGACTGATATTGCCTTATGAAAGCCGAGGAGTCCAAGAGGTCAAATGACTAACTAGAAAGTCCCAGCCCCACCCTAAATGTAAGCCAAAGGAGGGCTTGGGGACTCTAAGAGTCTTCTATACAAAGTAATTTTGCATTTGCTCCAACACAGAGCCATCAAGCCACAAGATTTTAAATCAGCATTGTCCAATAGGAATAGTGAGCCACATCTGTAATATTCTAGTCCCCACATTATAAAAGATAAAAAGAATCAGGTAAAATTAACTTCAAGTATAGTCTATTTATGCTAGTATATGCAAAGTATCATTTTTAAATTATATAATTGTATTAATTTCCTATTTACTGCTGTAACAAATTCCTACAATGGCTTAAAACGAACAAATTTATTTAGTAATTCATTAATTCATTCATTTTTCTGTAGGTGAGACAGCCAATGTAGGTCTCACTGGGCAAAAACCAAGGTGTCAGCAGGGCTCCGTTTTACTCTGGAAGCTCTAGGGAAGAATCAGTTTCCTTGTCTTTTCCACCTTCCCAGAGGCCCCTTCTTCCATCTTCAAAGCCCATAATGTTGCATCTCTCTGTGTCTGTTTTTTTATAGTTATATTTTACTTTCCGCTTTCAAGGACTCTTATTCTCTTGGATTGTCAATTTAACTGTTAACTTGGGTATTTTTTATCACACCATGCATAAGCAAAATAAGCATAATCTTACTATTCCATGCTATTTACATAATCTTAAAATATCAAAGAGCAGAGAAATTATATCTGCAGTGATGACTGGGAAAAGTTGTTACTTTTGTATTATCAGGGAACCCAGCGGTGTTAGTGCTTCATTCAAATAAAAATGAGGAGAATGCAGTGCAATGGAGGGCACAGATGATGCTAATGTCACATTGCTAATGCTGATCTGCTGTATAGATGAGCTGGAAGGTTCCACAGTTGTCCACGCAGTGAGATTTCTGAAAAGGGAGTTTGCCGCTTTATGAACGAGGGTTTCTTTACTATCGATTACAAGAGAAACCATTGTTTCCTACAAATCTGATAAACTACCAACGGTAACGTATCATATATTTGGTTTGTGAAATAGCTGATGCTGAGAGATAGTGATGCGATCTATGGAAATCCACCAACAGTTGCAGGATATAAAACTCTTTTAAAGGCAAAGAATATGGATACTTAGGGAGGTTACACAAAGCAGGAGTTAATACAGTGTTGTCCCCACAGTGTGTATTTATCAGGGTAATTGATTAGCTAGGGTCACAAACAACCCCAAATTTCAGTGGCTTAACACAAAAGTGTTTATTTCTTGTTCACACCACTGTCTGACGTGCAGTGTCTTTGACGCAGCTAACCTGTAGCTACATCATCTGGAATGTGAGACATGCAGGGTCACTGTGAAAGGAGAAGGCAGCTGGGGAGGTACATTCAACACTGTTAAGGACAGGCTTGGAAATGGTTTACATTGCTCTTGTTGACATTCTGTCGGCCAGAACCAAGTGCCTGGCTCCTCCTAACTGCACGTGAGAGAAGAGAGGGGAAGTTTCATCTGCCTGTCTGCCCAGGAATAATGATTACTCAGCATGGCCTCTGATGTACAGGTAGAGCTTCTCACACACCAGAGTTCCCCAACAGGGATGTGGATCTCTGGGTTACCCTACAGAGTGTGAACTCTGCCAGTCTGATGAAGCTTTCTTTACCACCCTCAAGGGAGCACTTCTTACCATCCTGGCCTACACTCTCACTTGAATATTTTTCTAATGTGTACAATTTTTCATTTTTATTTTCAGTTGAAAATATGAGTCAGAGGTTAAAAACATTCAAACCTGTGGAAACAAGGAAAATACTGAGGGAAACAAGCTGAAATCATAAAGATTTGCGATGGATATCGTGGTGTTCCCTTAAGTTCCCCAGCCCAGCCAGTGAATCAATAGGATGGATGGAGACATATATATGTATATAAAGAGATTACAAGAAATTGGCTGAAAAGTCCCAAGATCTGTAGTCAGCAAGCTGGAGATCCAAGAGAGCTGATGGTATAGTTCCAGTCCATGTTTGTAGGCCTGAGAGCCAGGAGACCCAATAGTGTAAGTTTCAGTTCAAAATCCAGCAGACTTGGAACCCAAGAGCCAATGATTCAGTTCAAGTCTAAAGGCCAGAAAAAAACCCTATGTCCCAGCTCATAGCAGTCAGGCAGGAGGGGTCCCCTCTTACTTGCAGGAGGGGCAGCCTTTTTATTCTATTCAGGTATCAACTGATTGGACGAGGGCCACCCACATTAGGGAGGGCAATCTGCTCTACTCAGTCTACCAATTCAAATGTTAATCTCATCCAAAAATACTCTCATAGATACACCCAGAATAATGTTTGACCAAATATCTGGGCACTTGTGGCCCAGTCAAATTGACACACAAAATTAACCATCACACAATCCAAAAAGCAAAGGATGAATTTGAGTGCTTATTTAATATCCAAATTTTTATTATTGTGCAAATGAAAATAAACATCTTAGGGCCTCTTGTTGTCCAGAAAAACCCACAAAAAACAAACATCTTGAGAAATCTCAAGTAAAAAATATATAAAACCATCATTCTCACAGTGGCATTTAAAAACAAATTTTTCAGAGAAAAAAGGATATGTAAGTGAATTCTTGTAAAGCATTCTTCTTTCTTGATATACATCCAAATGAGTAAAGAGAGGGAAATGTCTCTATTTTGACATTAAAAAATAAATAGGGCCCCAATCTCATATTACAAACTCCAAGTAACATTAAATCCATAAAAAATGGTTTACATCAAATTTTAAAAGGATGTGAGGACCTAACAATAAACCTTATTTTATTAACACAGTTAATTATTTCAGATAACACATGAAAGAAACTCAGAAAGACCAGATTAATGTGCATGCAGCTGGAAGGGATTGTGCAGAAAGCATAAGCAGACTGAAGGAAGGGCAAGAAGTTTTCAGAACATATTTGACAATGGCAGCTCTAGAAACTGTTATATAGGAAATAGCAATCTGGTTGGAAAGAGGAGATGGGGGACTTGTCTTGAAATTATGTTTGTATAAGAAGTCACTGTTTTTATTTAGATCATGTGTTTATTAGGGTGGCTAGAGAGTCTATAAGAAGAGTACTGTCTCCTGAGATGCCTCGTGGCACCCCTGCTGGCATCTGTCCACCTTAAATGCACAGAAGAGGCAGCCCAGAAAGATGAACCATTTAGCTGAGCAAGGACTTCTCTTTTATTTTATTTATTTATTTTATTTTTATTTTTTTTATTTTTTATTATTATTTTTTTTTCTAATTTTAATGTGGCTTTAGGTTTTGTGTTTTTTTTTTTTTTTATTGATGTCTTAGTTTATAACACTGTGGGGTTTTAGTTGTACATTTTTGTTTGTCCGTCACCTTGTGGATGTAACCCTTCACCCCTTGTGCCCCCCCACCCCCCTTCCCCTTGGTAACCACCAATCAGTTCTCTCTGTCCGTGTGTTCACTTATATTCCATATATGAGTGAGTTCATGCAGTGAAGGACTTCTCTTTTAAATTCTTACTATAGAAATTTTCAAATATACACAAAAGTATATGAACACCATGTGTAGAACAGTATAATGAACTTCGTGTGTCCATCTTTTAGCTTCAACAATGGCTAGCTTTTTGCCATTCTTATTTCACCTATTTCCCCCATTCACACTGCTTTTTTGGGCAGGCCAGATGTTAAGGTAAATCCCAAATGTCATGTAATCTCACCCATGAATATTTAGACTGTAACTCTAACAGATAAGATGTTTTAAAAACATAACTACAACAGCATTATCACATTTAACAAATTTAACAATTTCTTAACACTTTCTAATACCTGGACTCTGTATAATTTTTCCCAGTTGTCTCAGAAAGTCCTTTTACAGTAAGTTGGTTTGTTTGAACAAGATTCAAAGATCCACATTTGGTTGATATTTACGTATCTCTTAAGTCTCTTTGAGTCTATAATAGTTCCTTCTCTCCCCTCCCCTTTTTTTCCAGCTGTCATTTATTTGTTGAAGAAACCGGTACATTTATCCTGTAGAATTTCCCACATTTGGGATTCGACTGACTGCATCCTGTGTTGTCATTTAACATGTTCCTCTATCCTCCACCCTTATTTCCTATAAACTGGGACTTAGATCTAGTTGCTCAATTAGATTCAGATTTGGTCTTGGGGACAATACATGATGCTCGCTACTTTATATTGCATCACGTTAGAAAGCACATCTTGTTCCAAACTTTAATAGTGTTAAGAATGGTCAGTGGGTTTAAGTGTTGTCAACCTAATCTGTCCATTATAAAGTTCTCTACCAACCTATCTCCTGATGGTTTTGACAGCCAATGGATGATTGCTGCCTAAATTTATTAATGAGGAGTTCCAAAATAGTGTCTTTCTAATGCAATCATTCTTTCTGCATTTACCAGTTGTATGTCTTCCATCACTTACAGTTTTTCCTCATCTATAATTTCATTACTTTGAAATAGAGTTCACACAGAAAAGGCAGGGTAAATAATTCTTTTATTTCATTTATCAATTTTCAGAATGAGCTATTCTCCCAGAAACCTCTAAAAGTGCCTCTTTTTTCTTTTTTTGAGAACACATGGATTTTCATATATGGTTTAACACATTGCGTTATTACTCAAGGCTCAAATTGTCCCAAGTTTGGCTCATGTGAACTCCTTGAAGTTGGCCACTGTGTCCACACAATCCCAGCAGTATTGATAACATACCTGCTTTCTGTCATGACAAGAGGTCTCAAGCTCATCTTGTACATTTCCTGCCCCAGATCTAAAATCAGCCACTTCTTCAAGGAGCCCTGCTTCCTCTTGTTGGCAGATGGCGTTTAGAGACTGCTGTTGGCCCTGGGGATACTCGCAGCTATTGGACCATCATTATTTCTATGCCCTCTCAGCAGACAAGGCTAGGAAATATGTGAATTTTAGAAAGAAAAATAAATCATGAATTCATATGGTTATTTCCAACTCAGATGAAATATTGTAGAGTTTTTCCTTAAATTCTTTGGTTTTCATACTTGTATCTTTTTTTTTTACACTGAAAATCTTGGTTCCAATGACATTAATATAATTACTTATTTGCTTATGCATACATATAATATATACACATATAGTATATATTGTGTGTATAATAGTTTCAAAGCAACAATCCTAATATTATTACTAACAATAGAATTACCAACTGCAACTGAATATCTCAGTGTGGTTTTTTATGCTCCTTAAGCTATAACCCACCAGGGAGGCACATCAAATGATTGAGTTTTAAAGTCATTTGAAATCATTTTTTCTGTGTGGTTATACCGTCAATCTGATATACTCCAAGGTTCATTTGCATCCATTTGTTTCAGATTTTTAGGGATTCTTTTTCCTTTTTGATTCAAGTTTTTCAATTATCTGAAAAGTTTACCTGGTTCCAAAGTCAAAACTATAAAACAAGGTGCAGACAGAGAAGTCTTTCCAATCCTCCTTGTCCCTCTGTTTCACGATATAGGCATTTTTCCAGGTTATAGATTCGGACTGAATTGTTAAGAGAGCCTGATCCCGGAGGAAGATTCAACAGAGAATTGTTGATAACAGTTATAGGGGGGAAATTACATGAGTTAAGATTTATTATTCAAATCAGTTAAACATGGTATAGGTCCAACCACAAAAAGAAATTTTCTTATCTTCCTGGTGAAGTGCCTCACTTGGTCTCTTTAACTATGATTCAATCAACCACTGAGTGGGGAAAAACACACAGAAGTCTCCACTGTAAACAAGAGGAAAACAAAGGAGCTTCCTGCAAACTGGAAAAACATGCCCAAATCTCCTCTATACAAAGAACAACTAAGTGGAAATATACTGGAGGGAGAAAAGATCCTATTCGAAATAGCAAATGCACACAAACCCTAGGGCTAACCTTAATAAAAACAGGCAGGGCCTATATGAAGAAAACTGTGAAATTTTGCTACGATAGATGATAGAATAAATGGAGAGGCCCACTAGTTTCTGTTTAGACAGAGTCAGTATTCCAAAGATGTTGATTATTCCTGAATTATAAACTCAATGCAATCATAATCAAAACTACAACTTTTTTGGGAACTTGAAAAGTTTTAATTAAAAATAAATACGTAAGTATATTTTGGGAAATTTGGAAAAGAAGCATAATTGGGGTCATCCCCATGCGTGTGACCTTAATCCCAGCTGGTCTGCCTGAGACCCCCTGAGCGCCAACCCTAGTCACCAGCACGGCCCCATTTCGGCTCCAACAAGATGAAAGAAACTATCATGAACCAGGAGAAACTTGTCAAACTGCAGACACAAGTGCACACTGGTGGGAAAGGAACTGCCCACAGAAAGAAGAAGGTGGTTCATAGAAGCTACAGCAGATGACGAAAAAACTTCAGTTCTCCTTAAAGAACTTAGAGAAAGTTCTGGGTAGACAAGATCTCTGGTATTGAAGAGGTGAATACATTTACAAAGCAAGGGACAGTGGTGCACTTGAACACTCAAGTTCAGGCATCTCTAGCAGCCAACCTTTTCACCGTTACAGGCCGTGCCGGGACAAAGATGCCGACAGAAATGCTACCCAACATCTGAAACCAGTGTGGTGCAGACAGTCGGACCAGTTCGAGGAGACTGGCTGAAGCTCTGCCCACGTAATCTGGGGATGGAAAAACCCCGCGTGCTACTGGAGAGGATGATGAAGAAGTTCCAGATCTTGTGGAGAATTTTGATGAGGCTTCCAAGAATGAAGCAAACGGAACTGAGTCAACTTCTGAAGAAGATAAAACTTGAAGAAGTTACTGGGAGCTGTTTTATATTATGGCTGCTTTTTAAAACTTTGTTCATGGATCTGATAAAATCTAGATCTTTAGTATTTTTAAGTCCAAGCCCCTTGGACACTGCGGTTCTTTTCAGTTTTGCTTATACGCAATTCATTCTTTGCAACTAATTAAGCTGAAGCAGCCTGGGAACAAAGCTTGAAATATAAGTTAATAAAGATCTTTGCTAGTAAAAAAAATAATAAAAAATAATCGGGAGAGGATTTAGCACGCTAGATATTAAAACCTGCTATAAAACACCTTTAACACAGTACAGCACTCAATTGAATAGACTAGGGTCCATAAATAGACCCAAGAACATATGGTAATTTTCCATATGATTGTATTTCAATACAGGAAGGAAGACAAAGGGTAGTCAATAAATTAGACTTGGAAAACTAATAGCAACTTGAGAAAAAAGAAGTTGATTTGTACCTCTTTTTTTAACACCTAAATACATTTTAGATAAATTAAAAATTAAATATAAAAAAATTCCAAATTATAAATATACTAGAAGATGTTCGACTCTTTGTTAAAGAAGTACAAATCAATACAAGATTTTTGTTTATGAGATTGCAAAAAAAGAATATAGTTGACAAAACTCAGCACTGGTAAGGATGTGGGGAGAAGGCAATCTCATCTACAGTTGGTTGGAGTATAAATTTGTATAATTTTCCAATATGCTTCAAATGTCTCATGGACCCATCAATGTTGTGCATATAATTTACTTAAGGCCAGTTTCAAAACTGCCTGAAAATAAAGGGGAAGCTCACACAATAGTGGAGAAAATTTGGTTGAGCATTAAGATGAATTAATTTTAGGTCACATGATGACACGCAAGGTGAGAAGAGTGCCCTTATTAAAAGACATTATAAAGAGAAGGATCTTGGGGCCGCCCAGTGGCGCAGCGGTTTAGTCCGCGCTTGGCAGCCCGGGGTTCGCGGGTTCGGATCCCGGACGCCCGCCGACGCACTGCCTATCAGCCACGCCGTGGCGGCGTCCCATATAAAGTAGAGGAGGAAGATGGGCACAGATGTTAGCCCAGGGCCAGTCTTCCTCAGCAAAAAGAGGAGGATTGGCGATGGATGTTAGCTCAGGGCTGGTCTTCCCCACAAAAAAAAAAAAAAAAAAAAGAAAGAAAGAAAGAGATGGATCTTAATATGCTCAAAAGACAAGAGAAAACTTAATTAAAAACTTAAAACTTGACTCTGGGGTGGGGGAAATGAAGACCACATAGGGGGCTTTCATGATATATCTCACATTTTATTTCTTCAGCTGAATGATAAATTCACAGGCATTTCCTATGATTTTGGCTACTTTTTTATGTCCACAACATCATTACATAGTAAAAAATAGTTAACTGTGTGAGAGACAGGGCTTAAGTGAATTCTTCTGTTTGGATCAATTTACACACTGTACTGATATATTCAATTCTTTATTCCTTGTTTGCCATATTTAAATTGATGATATTTGAGAAGACACGTTTATTTTCAAAGTGAAGACATTTTTAAAAAGGTATATGAAATTTTTTGTGAACTTGGAGTCAACCAGAAAAAATGCATAGTTCTAGCCAAATCTACTAGAAGTACAAGCAAAACTTCAGGAGTAGCAGGTGGCAATGAGGCTGCTGTGCACTCGTTACAGGAGCATATCCAGCTTGGGTGACATCTCCAGGAATACCTCTTACCTCGAGTAAGAATACATACTCATGCATCATTTAACTATTTTTAATTGGATTTTTAAATGACAGATTATATGTGTGTGCACATATATATGTATATATATAAATAAAATAACAGTGACTTGAATACTTGTCTTTATAAACTAAGTTGTTTCATTGAAGGGGGAAAGCATGTGTGATTCCATGACATGAATTAATGAAGTAGAAGATTTATCTGAAGAAATTATCCAGAATTCAGATGAAGAGACATAGAGATGCAAAAAATGGGTTCAAAGACACTGAGGAAAGACTGAGGCCTAATGTATGTTCAAGCTGAAAACAAGAAGGAGAAAAGAGAGAATGGGACAGAGGAATATTTGAAGAGATATTGGTTAAGAATGTAAGCCCCATGAGGCAGATATTTTGTCTTTTTTTTCAATGCTATATCCCTAAACCTAGAAGACAGCCTGATATATAGTAAGCGCTTAACAAATATATGTTGAATTATATTGATTTCTGTTCCCAGTAATATGGGAAGCTAGACATCTAGGCCAGGCATCCAAAATGCCTGGGTAAAACATAAAAAGAAAATCTTCTTAAAGTTACTTATAGATCCCAAGAAAACTTTTTGTTAAATTAGAGGCAGAAGATGAGATGAAAGATTTTTTGCAAGGACAAATACCAAGCAACTCATATATTAATCTGAGAAAAGAACCAAAAGAAAAGAAATGAGATCCAGAAAAATATCACTTAGGAGAAATAAGTATTTTATGCATGATAGAGTTGATGGTGTGGTTTGTTGGACCAGAAGAGGAAGAAGCCACAGGCACAGCACTTTCCATTTTAGCTTAAAAATCAGGTGGCTTATAAACACCACGAGAAATGTGTACATATGTTCATCAAAAGACATGAACAAGTATAGAAGCACTGTTCATACTGGCCTCAAACCATGTGGAAACTACACAAATGCCCATCAACAATAGAATGGATAGATAAATTGTGGAATATTCACACAATGGAGTAATACACAACAATAAAAATAACTCCAGTACAAGCAGCAAAATTAATGAATCTCACAAACTTAATGTTGAGCAAATATAAAAGAATCCATTTATATAAAACATAAATAAAATAGGCAATAACCTTTATCCTGATTTCTAACAAAATGCCATATTCATAGATTGGAAGACTCAGTATTTTATAGGGGTCAATTCTCAAGCGGATACATAGATTCAAAACAATTCAAATAAAAATGATAATTTTTTCATGGACATTCAAAGGCTGACTCTAAAATTTATACAAAAATGCAGACAGGCAAGAATACCCAGGAGAGTCAAGTAAAGCAAGGTAGGAGAATCTGCTTTACCTGATATTAAGACTTAATATGAAGCTACAGTATTAAGACAGTGGTGTTGCCTCAAGGATAGAATTATAGGCCAATGGAATAGAATGGAGAGCCTAGAAAGAGAACAATGCATATATGGATACTTGATATAGGAGAAAGTGGTGCTGCAGAGCAGTGTGGAAGGCACAGTCTTTTCAATAATAGAAGTTGGGCAATTTGACATTCACATGGGAAAAGGAAATGAGACTTAACCCCTGACTCATACCACACAAAAACCAATTCCAGAAAAATGATCAAGTTACATGTGAAAAGTAAGATAACAAAGTGACGAGAAGATAAAATAGGAGACTGTCTTCCTGACCTTGAAATAGGGAGAGAAGGGGGCCAGCCTGGTGGCACAGTGGTTAAGTTCAGTGCATTCCACTTTGGCGGCCCTGGTTCACAGGTTCAGATCCCGGGTGCAGACCTACACCACTCATCAGTCATGCCATGGTGGTGACCCACATATAAAGTAGAGGAAGATTGACACAGATGTTAGCTCAGGGCTAGTCTTCCTCAGGAAAAAAAAGAAAGAAAGAAATAGGGAGAGACATTTTAAACAAGATACATAAAGTATTACCCATAAAAAATTGATAAACTGAACTACGTTATAATCAAGAAATCCTCTTAATCAAAAAATACCACTTAAAAAGTGAAAAGCCAAGCTACAAAGTAGGAGAAGATATTTTCAATGCATATATTCAACAAAGGACTCATTTCTAGAATATATACAGAACTCTTAAAATCAAAAAGAGAAAGTCCACAAAGAAGATAACCAAAGGGTTAAAAAAACAGGAAAACATACTCAATTGCATTAATCATCTAGAAAATGCAAATTAAAACCACAATGAGATATCATTATATCCCAACCACAATGGCTAAAATTAGAAAGACTGATAATAACAAGTGTTAGCAGGTATATGGAGCAATGGGAACTTTTCTATACTGCTAGTGAAGTGTAAAATGGTACAATGACTTTGAAGAGTTGTTAGGTGTTATCTGCTAAAGTGCTTTTGTACTCTCTCTCTATATATAGATAGATACATAGATATACAACTTATGACCTAGCAATTTCACTCTTAAGTATACTGTATATCCATGCACATGTTTACCAAAAGACAAGAATGTTCTATAGCAGAATTATTTGTAAACCCCCCAAATTTACAGCAGTCTCAATATCCATATATCAGTGATAGATATCTACAGTGACATACAAAAATATGAATGAGTTACAGAAGCATAATGTTGGGCAAAAGAAGTCAAATACCAAAAAATACACACATTATGATTGCACTTACCTAAAGATTAAAAAACAGGAGAAAAAATAGACTGTAGTGTTTAAGATGCATGCATCACTTTTAAAACTATGAAGGAAATCAAGAAAGTGATTACATAAGCAATTGCCTTATTTGGGAAAGCCTAGCTGGCTGTTTGCGATTGGTTGTTCTTAGGTTTCCATTTCTTAACCTTAAGGCATCTATAGGAATTTACTCTGGCTTAGGTTTTCATCTGCTTAGTAGGCTGCCAAGCATTAGAGCCACTCAGTCTAACGACTTCCTTCTTTGACTACTTCAAAAGTGGTTACCTCTGAGGGCAGGAGAGAGAGGGAGAAATCATTGGAAGGGGGTATGAGAGGGTCTTCTTGGGTCCTGGCAAATGTTCTAGTTCTTCACCTGGGTGATTACAGGTGTTAGCATTGTGATAATTCATTGAGTTGTATATGGTCTGTTTTATATACTTGTCTGTATGTTCTTCACAATAAAAGAGTAATCTACCTGTTTATCCACGTATGAGTCAGGTATCTAGGAATAAATCTAACAAAAGATGCGTAAGAACTTTATGGGAAAGGCTTTAAAGGAAACCTGAATAAATGGAAATATGCCATGTTCATAGTTTGGAATACCCCATATTGTAAAGGTGTTGATGCTTCCCAAGCTGATCTATCAGTGCTGTCCTATAGAAACACAATGTGAACCACAAATGTAATTTAATTTTGTTAATTAGCCACATTAACAAAAAGAAACAGGTAAAATTAGTTTTAATAATGCATTTTATTTATCCAATATATCCAAAATACTATCATTTCAAGATATAATAAATATAAAAAGATATTATTAAAATATTTTATTGTTTTTGTCATACAAAGTCTTTGGAATCTGGTGTGTATCTTACACTTGCAGCACATCTCAATTCAGGCCAGCCACCACTTCAAGTGCTCAGCAGTCACACGGACAGCACAGATCTATCTAGGCGATGCAATATGAACGGAAGTCCCAAGTTATTTTGGGGAATTTAACAACTGAGTTTAAAATTTACATAGCAGTGCAAAGGCCAAGAGTAGCCAAGAGCCTACTTTAAAGGAATAAGAAGCAGAGGCTTTCCTTACCAGATATCACTAATTATGAAGATTAAGTAATGAAATCAGTGTAGTATTGGTTTCAGGGATAGATAAATAGACCCAGGGAACTGAGTAGAGAACCCAGAAACAGACCCAATTGGAAGTCTTTTCAGTAAATGGTAATGGGAAAACTGGTAATCCATCTGTTTAAAAAAAGAGAAAAAGGAAAGAAATTGGATTCTTTATACCATAAGTAAAATTCAAACCTAAGTACTTAAAGACTTAAATGTGAAATGCAAATATATAAAGCTCTGAGAATGAAATATAAGAGAATTTGTACACAAATTGAGGGTAGGAAAAGATTTCTTAAGATGTAAATGATTTACAGCTTTGACTATGTCAAAATTAAGAAATTCTGGGAGAAAATATTTGTGATAAATATAACCAACAAAGGACTAGTGTCTGAAATATATATATGGAACTCCTACTAATAAATAAAAAATACACAACCCGGGGCCGCCCGGTGGCGCAGCGGTTGGCAGCCCAGGGTTCGCGAGTTCGGATCCCGGGCACCCGCCGACGAACTGCCTGTCAGCCATGCTGTGGCGGCGTCCCATATAAAGTGGAGGAAGATGAGCACGGATGTTAGCCCAGGGCCAGTCTTCCTCAGCAAAAAGGGGAGGATTGGCAATGGATGTTAGCTCAGGGCTGGTCTTCCCCACAAAACAAACAAACAAACAAACAAAAAATAAATAAAATAAATAAATAAAATGACTCCCAATGGCCTTTTAAAAAAAAAAATACACAACCCAATAAAAAATGCGTAAGAAACAAGCACTTCACAAAAAAATGTCCAAATTGCCAATAATAAGCATATGAAAATATGCTTGGATGCAACAGTAATCTTGGAAATTCAAATTCAAATTTCAAGATACTGATAAAAAAGTAAAAAGTAGAGTAACAGGAACATCCATGCACTGATGGTTGAAGTGTAAGTGAACACAATCACTTTGGAAACCAGTTTGGCAATATCTGGTAGAGTTGAACATACCCAGTAACCTAACAATGTCACTTCTGGGATATTTATCCTAGAGAAACTCTTGCACATATGCAGCAGGAGATGTACAAGAATATTTATAAACAATATTTTTTGTAACAGCCACAACTGGGAAGAGCTCAAAGGATCATCAGCAAAAACAAAAAGAATAAATTATTTTCATATATATGTGTATATATATTTTCATGTATATGTATATAGTGTTCCATTATATATATAAACAATATATATTATATATATATTGTTTATATATATAATATATATATTATATTATATATTATTAATTATATAATATTATATATTATATTATATATATTATATAATATATAAAATATATATATTATATATATAAAACAATATATATATATGGAACACTATACAGCAATGCAAAGGACTGATTACAACAGATGATTCTTACAAACACAATTAAACAAAAGAAGCAAGTCACAAACAAGTGTAGTATGGTTCCATTTATATAAAATACAAAATCAGACAAATTTAAGTGATATTTTTAAGATATATATTTTAGGGATGCATCCATAAGCCTTAAAATTATAAAGAAAAGCAAGGATTACCACAAGTCTCTGGGAGAAGGATCCAATGGAGGAGGGACATACAAAATACTGCTAAATTATCATCAATGTTTTATATCTTAATTCCTGTGGTGGTGACACAGATGTTGACCATTTCACCCTTTTGTAGTTATATTTCACAATGTATTAATGTAAAAGAAAGAAATATCATTAAATCTTAAAAACTTGGATAAAATAAATGCTAGAGTATCTCATAGTGTTGGCTTGTTTAGCAGATAGTTTTTCAAGGTGTAATGATCTCAACTAACAAATGAAAGAAAAAACTGTGAATGTTTTGGTGCATAGTTGTATGCACCATACATACATTGCTGATGTAAAAATGAAGTTTGCATTTGGAAGGTGGAGCTGACTTTACTCTGGGGTCATTGATACTTGTTAGTTCATTTTTATGTGAAGAAAATCACAACATTGAGAAATTATAAGAAAATGATGAAAATAACAGCATAGGAATTTATATTAAAGAAATATCATCACCAGTCATCTTTCTTCTTTCAGAAAGTTCTTTCAGAATTTCCCAGATTAGAGTAAAAGAAACTAGCAGGTCAGAAACTCTTTCAATATTTAACACTTGACTTCTCATCAAAAGGATACACTTATTGAAAATTCAATCAAGAGTAGCATGAAAAGCACACACTATAAGACATTTTTAGCCACATTCCAGCTCTCCTTTCATTCATAACATTTGTTGTTATATACATAGAAAGAAATTGCCGTGGGGTGAATTGCCACGGGGTGAACCTCTTACATAAGTTTTGCATCAAAATTGATAAATTCAATGTATGAGCATTTAGCTTATTAGCTAACAAGTGGGAAAATTTTAGAGGTATTTTTTTCTGATGATAAGTGATTTAAAACATAATTCTATTAATTCAGCATAATACTGAATTATGATATAAAATGCAAACCTTTTGTGAATTTAGAAAATAAAATCCAAACCTTCAAAAAAACAAAGAAATTTTGTGCTTTGGGCTCATCCTTATACTCCATTTGTGGGCATTTTCTCTGTCTTCTATAGATATGAGGAATTTTGGAGAATAAGCTTACGCGGCACTGGTTACAGCATGGAGGTCATTATGATCTTGCACTGGCCACACTACACTCCTATTCTAGTATATTTCCCCCCTTCTTGATAAATAAAACCTACAGTAACAGGGAAAAGGGGAGAGGTGAAAGAATAATCTTTTTATTTGTTTATATTGAAGAATAAGTTTTAAAACATGAATTTTATTAATTCCTAATCTAAAACCAAACTTAAAAACTTCTAATAGTTTTCCATTTAAATGAGAAAATAATTCCATAGTCAAGTAAACATCGAACACATAATTAAATGGTGTGATTTGCCACAGAATTTCTCAGGGTCTTTAGTAAGCTGATATACATTATAAATCTCTAAGGAAGGGATATACAGCTGTAATTTCTGAAACTTATTTGACCAGACCTTTTATATCTTTTTAAACTGAACTTACTGTGAAAAATGATGAAGTACCAAGTGCCATAGGCTGACATTCTGGACTGCCCACACTCTAATTTCCCTATCCAAACCACAGCCAACCAAATAGGTTCCACTCACTGTCCCTGCAAAACCCTCTGCATTGCTAACATAGGTTTCTCCTGACTCCCTTAAGGCCAATGAAGATTTGATTTGTAAAATAAATATATACATATTTTAGTCCTTGAACTGGCAATTAGTAGTCATTTGACCTTGCATACCACGGCTGGAAACATAAAATGCCACTTCCAGCTTAGCTCATATCCTTAGAATTCTTAACTTTTCCACCACATTCTAAAGAGATACACACCTTTTTTTTTTTTTTTTTTTTTTTGCTAATACCTCTTATCTCCAAATTAACTTCTTCCAAAAGGAAAAAATCTTAGACTTTTTCCAAAATTGCCCAGCATACAATATTTCTCATTTTAAGTACTTTTTTTTTTTTTGAGGAAGATTGACCCTGCACTAACATCTGTTGCCAATCCTCCTCTTTTTTCTTTTTTCTCCCCAAAGCTCCAGTACATAGTTGTGTACCATAGTTGTAGAGTTGTAGGTCTTCTATACGGAAGGCCGCTTCAGCATGATGAAGTGGTGAGGAGGTCTGTGCCTAGGATCCGAACCAGCGAACCCTGGGTCTCCGAAGTGGAATGTGCACACTTAACCACTATGTCACTGGGCCGGCCCCAGTACTTATTTATTAAATGAACAGTTATTACCTCATAGGAAACTGATCCATGATGTAACTATTAGAATCTTAGTTTTGGTAAATACTCTTGTTGTGGGAAAATTGTGAAAAATCTTTGGAAGCTAAAATCATGATGTATTATAAACGTCTGAATCTTGACTCTATTCTCTAGGAAGCAGTGAGGTCTGTGTGATCTGTTTGGAGGTATTGAATTCGGAGGGGGTATCCAGATCTTTTTTAGCTTAACATATTATACGAAATTAATTTATCTTGGCTTTTTCCTTTGAAAATGTTGAAATTAATGGCTTCCTTTCAATCACCACTCAATTCCCAGCTCTTATTTGCACACCTGGCACATAGCAGATGCTCAATAAATATTTGTAGAATGAAAGACTATGATCAGAGTAAAAGAAATCAACTTGAAGTTTTTCTCTCACTAATAGAAGGCAACGACTACTATTCAACCTCTAATGCCCCAAATGACTTTCTTTTCTTAGCAAATAGGTTTTCAATAAATGTTTCCTGAATAACTCAAAAGTTAAACTTAGATTATTAACACTGATATATTGAGAGACTAACTTGTTTGGGCTGATGTAGAAGTAATAATAATCTATAAGCATGATTGAGATGGCCCTAAGCATAGCAAAGGTATAGAAGTTTGCCCAAGTCTTAAGACTATAACTCAGTGGATTCCCACAAAGTGTAACCATTACCCAGGTGAAGAAACAGAACTTTGCCAGCAATCTAGAAGTTTCCTTCATGCCCCCTTTCAATCATTAACCTCTCAAAGGTTACCACTATCCTGATGTCTAACACCATAGATTAATTTCTAAAACCATAAATTAGTTTTTGAGATTTGTGTCAATGGAATCATACATGTATTCTTTTGTTCCTGGCTTCTTTTGCTCAATATTGTGGTTGTAGGAGGTATCCATGTTGACGCATGTAGATGTAGTTAAATTGTCGTTAGTGAACAGTATTTCATGGTATGAATATGCCACAATTTATCCATTCTACTGTTGAGGGACATTTGGGTTATTTGCAGGTTGATGTGTCTACAAATAATGCTGCTAGAGACATTCGGTACATCTCTTGGTGAACAGTGCATACTTTTCTTTGGATATATACCTAGGAATAAATTGTTTGGATATAAGATATGCAGAAATGCATTTCAGCAGATATTGCCAGTTTTCTAAAGTGGTTATACAAATTTACTCTCTCACCAGCAGTATATGAGAGTTGCCTTTGCTCCCCAACGTTACCAACACTTGGTATTGTCACTCTTCTAAATTTTAGCTATTGTGGTTGAGTGTCTATTTCTGGGCTCTATTCTATTTCATGGGTCTGTTTGACTATACTTGCACTGATATCACAGTCTTAGTTACTGCAGGTTATAAAAAGCCTTGTTATCTGGTGGAGTAAGTCTTCACTTTGTTCTTCTTCAAGGTTTTAGTTCTTTACCTTTTCTATTTCCACATACATTGGAGAAATGCTTGTCAATTCTCCTGTACCTCACCCCCTCTTCCCACACACACTACTGGAATCTGTACTGAGATTGTATTGAACCTGTAGATCAACTTGTGGGAAACCGACATCTTTATAATAGTTGAGTCTTTTAATGATTGAGCCTAGTACATTCTTCCACTTATTTAATTCTTCTAAACTTTCTCTCAATAATCTTTTATAGTTTTCTGTATAGATGCAGTTTTATTTTTCCTTTCCAATCTTCCTACCATTTATTTTATTTTATTTTTTTTATTGATGTCTTAGTTTATAACACTGTGGGGTTTTAGTTGTACATTTTTGTTTGTCACCTTGTGGATGTAACCCTTCACCCCTTGTGCCCCCCCCACCCCCCTTCCCCTTGGTAACCACCACCCAACTGGAAACCACCAGTTCTCTCTGTCTGTGTGTTCACTTATATTCCATATATGAGTGAGTTCATGCAGTGTCTGTCCTTCTCTCTCTGGCTTATTTCACTTAACTTAATACCCTCTAGGTCCTTCCATGTTGTTGCAAATGGGACAATTGTGTCTTTTCTTATGGCTGAGTAGTATTCCATTGTATGTATATACCACATCTTCTTTAACCAATCTTCAGTTGAGGGACACTTGGGTTGCTTCCACTTCTTGGCTATAGTGAATAATGCTGCAATGAACATAGCGGTGCATACGCCTCTTGTGATGGTTGATTTCACGTCCATTGGGTAGATGCCCAAGAGTGGGATTGCTGGATCATACGGTATTTCTATTTTTAATTTTTTGAGGACTCTCCATACTGTTTTCCATAGAGGCTGCACCAGTTTGCATTCCCACCAGCAGTGAATGAGGGTCCCCGTTTCTCCACAACCTCTCCAGCATTTGTTGTTATTTGTCTTTGTGATTATAGCCATTCTAACCGGTGTAAGGTGATATCTCAGTGTAGTTTTGATTTGCATTTCCCTGATGATTAGTGATGTTGAACATCTTTTCATGTGTCTATTGGCCATCTGTATCTCTTCCTTGGAAAAATGTCTGTTCACATCCTCTGCCCATTTTTTGATCGGGTTGTTTGTTTTTTTGTTGCTCAGTTGTATGAGATCTTTGTATATTACTGAGATTAATCCCTTGTCAGACAAACGATTTGCAAATATTTTCTCCCAGCTGGTGGGTTGTTTATTCATTTTGATCCTGGTTTCATTTGCCTTGTAGAAGCTCTTTAGTCTGATGAGGTCCCACTTGTTTATTTTTTCTTTTGTTTCCCTTGTCTGGGTAGACATGGAATCTGAAAGGATCCCTTTATGTCCAATCGCAATTAGTGTACTGCCTATATTTTCTTCCAGGAGTTTTATAGTTTCAGGTCTCACTTTCAGGTCTTTGATCCATTTTGAATTGATTTTTGTATATGGCGATAGGAGATGGTCTACTTTCATTCTTTTGCATGTTGCTGTCCAATTTTCCCAGCACCATTTATTGAAGAGACTTCCCTCTCTCCATTGTATGTTCTTTGCTCCTTTGTCGAAGATTAGCTGTCCATAGGTGTGTGGTTTTATTTCTGGGCTTTCAATTCTGTTCCATTGATCTGTGTGTCTATTCTTGTACCAGTACCATGCTGTTTTGATTACTGTAGCTTTATAGTATATTTTGAAATCAGGGATTGTGATGCCTCCAGCTTTGTTCTTTTTTTTCAGAATTGCTTTAGCTATTCGGGCTCTTTGTTGCCCCATACGAATTTCAGTAGTTTTTGTTCTATTACCGTGAAGAATGACATTGGGATTCTGATTGGGATTGCATTGAATCTGTAGATTGCATTAGGTAGAATGGACATTTTAACTATATTTATTCTTCCAATCCATGTGCATGGAATATTTTTCCATTTCTTTATGTCCTCCTCGATTTCTTTCAATAGTGTCTTATAGTTTTCATTGTATAGGTCTTTGACCTCCTTGGTTAAATTTATTCCCAGATATTTTATTCTCTTTGTTGCAATTGTAAATGGGATTGTCTTTTTGAGTTCTCTTTCTGTTTTTTCATCATTAGTGTATAGAAATGTAAGTTGATTTTATACCCTGCCACTTTACTGTAGTTGTTGATTGTTTCTAGTAGCTTTCCGATGGAATTTTTGGGGTTTTCTATGTATAGGATCATGTCGTCTGCAAATAGTGAGAGTTTCACTTCTTCATTGCCTATTTGGAGTCCTTTTATTCCTTTTTCTTGCCTAATTGCTCTGGCCAGAACTTCCAGTACTATGTTGAATAAGAGCGGTGAGAGTGGGCACCCTTGTCTTGTTCCTGTCCTCAAAGGAATGGCTTTCAGTTTTTCCCCGTTGAGTAGGATGTTTGCTGTAGGTTTGTCATATATGGCCCTTATTATGTTGAGGTACTTTCCTTCTATACCCATTTTGTTGAGAGTTTTTATCATAAATGGATGCTGGATCTTGTCGAATGCCTTCTCTGCATCGATTGAGATGATCATGTGGTTTTTATTTCTCATTTTGTTAATGTGGTGTATCACGTTGATTGATTTGCAGATGTTGAACCATCCCTGTGTCCCTGGTATAAATCCCACTTGATCGTGGTGTATGATCTTTTTGATGTATTGCTGTATTCGGTTTGCCAATATTTTGTTGAGGATTTTTGCGTCTATGTTCATCAGCGATATTGGCCTGTAGTTTTCCTTCTTTGTATTGTCCTTGTCTGGCTTTGGTATCAGCATGATGTCGGCCTCATAGAATGTGTTGGGAAGTATTCCATCTTCCTCTATTTTTTGGAATAGTTTGAGAAGGATAGGTGCTAAATCTTCTTTGAACGTTTGATAAAATTCTCCAGGGAAGCCATCTGGTCCTGGGCTTTTATTTTTGGGGAGGTTTTTGATTACTGTTTCAATCTCTTTACTTGTGATTGGTCTGTTCAGATTCTCTATTTCTTCTTGATTCAGTTTTGGGAGGTTGTACGCGTCCAAGAATTTGTCCATTTCCTCTAGGTTGTCCAATTTGTTGGCGTAAAGTTTTTCATAGTATTCCCTAATAATCCCTTGTATTTCTGTGGTGTCTGTTGTAATTTCTCCTCTTTCATTTCTAATTTTATTTATTTGAGTCTTCTCCCTTTTTTTCTTAGTGAGTCTGGCTAAGGGTTTGTCAATTTTATTTATCTTCTCAAAGAACCAGCTCTTTGTTTCATTGATCCTTTCTACTGTTTTTTTGGTTTCAATTTCATTTATTTCTGCTCTGATTTTTATTATTTCCCTCCTTCTGCTGATTCGGGGCTTTGTCTGTTCTTCTTTTTCCACCTCTGTTAGGTGCAATTTAAGGTTATTTATTTGGGATTTTTCTTGTTTGTTAAGGTGAGCTTGTATTGCTATGAATTTCCCTCTCAGGACCGCTTTTGCTGCATCCCATATGAGTTGGTATGGTGTATTTTCCTTTTCATTTGTCTCCAGATAGCTTTTGATTTCTCCTTTAATTTCATCAATGACCCATTGGTTGTTCAGTAGCATGTTGTTTAGTCTCCACATCTTTGTCCCTTTCCTAGTTTTTTCCTTGCAGTTGATTTCTAGTTTCACAGCATTATGATCAGAAAAGATGCTTGTAATGATTTCAATCTTCTTAAATTTATAGAGGTTTGCCTTGTTTCCTAATATATGGTCTATCCTTGAGAACGTTCCATGTGCACTTGAGAAGAATGTGTACTCTGCTTTTTTTGGGTGGAGTGCTCTGTATATATCTATTAAATCCATTGCATCTAGTTTTTCATTTAAGTCCATTATTTCCTTATTGACCTTTTGTCTGGATGATCTATCCTACCATTTATTTTTACTTCTTCCCAATTGCACTAGAATTGTCCATCCAGTAAAATGTTGAATAAAAGCAAGGATAGAGCTTGCTTTTCCAAAATTGACAAACCCTTAGCCAGACTCACTAAGAAAAAGAGAGAAGGCTCAAATAAATAAAATTATAAATGAAGAAGAGAAATTACAATGGATACAGAAATACAAAGGATTATAAGAGAATACTATGAAAACCCATAAGCCAATAAATTGGGTAACTGAGAAGAAATGGATAAATTCTTAGACTCATACGATCTCCCAAAACTGAATCAAGAAGAGAGAATCTGAATAGACCAATCACAAGTAAAGAGATCGAAACAGTAATCAAAAACCTCCCCCAAAACTCAGTCCAGGACTGAATGGTTTCTCTGGAGAATTTTACCAAACATTCAAAGAAGATTGAATACAAATCCTTCTCAGACTATTCCAAAAAATTGAAGAAGATGGAATGCTTCCTAACTCATTCTCTGAGGCCAATATCACCCTGATACCAAAACCAGACAAGGACAGCACAAAGAAGGGAAATTACATGCCAATATCACTGATGAATATATACGCAAAAATCCTCAATTAAATGTTGTCAAACTGAATACAGCAATACATTAAAAAGATCATACACCATGATCAGGGAGGATTTACACCAGGGACACAGAGATGGTTCAACATCTGCAAATGAATCAATATGATACACCACATTAACAAAATGAGGAATAAAAATCACATGGTCATCTCAACAGATGCAGAGAAAGCATTTGACAAGATCCAACATCCATTTATGATAAAAACGCTCAATAAAAGGGGTATAGAAGGAAAGGACTTCAACATAATAAAGGCCATATATGACAAACTTATATATGGTGATGGATAAAAAATTGGTGATGAACACGATGAAGTCTATATATAAACTGAGAAATAATAATATATACCTGAAATTACACAATGTTAAACATCATTATGACCTCAATAAAATCAATTGAATAAAAACAAGAAAAAAACAAAAAGTCCAGGGCTGTTAACACCATTATCAGGATCCCTTGGAGTGACGTCAGCATCATGGCGGAGTGAGATTTCCTCTTTGAATCTCTGTCCCCTACGACACAACGAAAACATCATTCACATTCCAACAGAGCTCAATCAAACACTACGAAGGACTTCTAAGAAACCCCTGCTGCCATACATCGGACGGTGGAGGCGCGGGAAGCCCAAAAGGACGGGAGGAGAGGTAGGAGGTTGTACTCCCCCTCCCCAATCAATCGGCAAAGAGCGCGGCTCGCAGACAGAGGGGGGAGGGGCGGCCCACAGCGGGGGGAAAACTATCGCCATCCAGGTGCTGTCACAGACTGTCGCGAGATCCCCACTGGGAAGCGATGATGGACTGTTTAGGGGGTGTAGCAAACACCGTGGGAGAGCCAGAAAGGAAACCCCTGGGTCAAGCAGGAGAAAGAGAGGACCCCTCCCCCCACACACCCGGCATTTCAGCATAATCCCTCTGGGGGCTGCAGCTGCCTCAGAGCAAACCGCTCGCGATCTCCATCTAGTGGCAGCAGGGGGAAACTGCAGGACCAAATTATCATGAGGGGAAAAAATAAGGATGTCCCTATCGGATCCTTGCGACAATTTGCCAGGGCTACAGACCAAAAGGAAAATGACAAACACCCAGAAACCAACCCTGAAGGCACAGAATTTGATAACCTGAATGACAGAGAATTCAAAATAGCTATCATAAACAAACTCAACGAAATACAAGAGAACACACAGGAACAAATCAACGAATTCAGGGATTATGTCACAAAAGAGATTGAAACCCTAAAGAAAAACCAATCAGAATTATTGGAGATGAAAAACAAAATCAACGAGATAGTGGAAAAAATGGAGTCTTTGAAGAGCAGAACTGACAATATGGAGGAACGAATTAGCATTATCGAGGATAGCCATGCAGAAACGCTCCAGATAGAGGAGGAGAGAGAGCTAAGACTAAAAAGAAATGAAGAAATTCTTCGAGAAATATCAGACTCAATGAGGAAAAGCAACATAAGGATAATAGGTATTCCAGAAGGAGAAGAAAGAGAAAAAGGAGCAGAGTTTGTTCAAAGAAATAATAGCTGAGAACTTCCCCAACCTAGGGAATGAGAGGGAAATAACAGTGAATGAAATCAATAGATCACCTAAATATACAAACAGGAATAAAAAATCATCTCGCCACATAGTAGCAAACTTGAAGAATACCTGTGACAAGGAAATAATATTGAAGGCAGCTAAACAAAAAAACAAAATAACATACAAAGGAAAGCCCATCAGGCTCTCAGCTGATTTCTCGACAGAAACTCTACAGGTTAGGAGAGACTGGAATGATATATTCAAAATCATGAAAGACAAAAACCTTCAGCCGAGAATACTTTATCCAGCAAAAATATCCTTCAAATACGATGGAGAAACAATAACTCTCCCTGATAAACAAAAGCTAAGAGCGTTCGTCACCACAAGACCCCCACTACAAGACATGCTCAAGAAGGCCCTTAGGCCTGAAAAAAAACAAATGAGAAAGGGGATACAAAGATTTCAGCAAGGAGAAAAGCAAGGAGACTAAACCAGAACAAAATACGGTTGGAAAACATCAAAAATTAATTCAAGCTCATCACTGGAAACACACACTCATGACACAATCTGGAATAAACAGATAACAAATAAGGAGGGGAAGAGGTAAGGGATTGAATTGACCCAGCCTCAGGAAAAAGGAGGCATCTGAAAATGTACTTTCTTATCCAGGAGATCGCTTATATAAATCTCACGGTAACCACTAAACAAACAACCAGAAGAGAACCACACATGACAAATAAAGAGAAAACCAAGAGAATGAGCATGCAGAAATACCAAATTGAATTTGCAGTCTGAAACACAAGGGATAAGAAATGAAGGAAATGCAAAAGAACCAGAAGATGAACAATAAAATAGCAACATTAAACCCTCATATATCAATAATCACTCTAAATGTAAATGGATTGAATTCTCCAATCAAAAGACACAAGAGTGGCAGGATGGATTAAAAACCAAGATCCAACAATCTGCTGCCTCCAGGAAACACATCTCAGCTCTAAAGACAAACACAGACTCAAAATAAAAGGATGGAAAACAATACTCCAAGCTAATGGCAAACAAAAGAAAGCAGGAGTAGCCATACTTATATCAGACAAAGTAGACTTCAAGATAAAAAAGGTAATGAGAGACAAAGAAGGGCAATATATAATGATAAAAGGGACACTTCACTAAGAAGACATAACACTTATAAATATCTATGCACCCAACACAGGAGCACCAAAGTACATAAAACAACTGCTAAAAAACCTTAAAGGAGATATTAACAATAACACAATAATAGTAGGGGATCTTAATACCCCCCTTACATCAATAGATAGATCATCCAGACAAAAAGTCAATAAGGAAATAATGGACTTAAACGAGAAACTAGACGCAATGGATTTAATAGATATATACAGAGCACTCCACCCAAAAAAAGCAGAGTACACATTCTTCTCAAGTGCACATGGAACATTCTCAAGGATAGACCATATATTAGGAAACAAGGCAGGATCCCTTGTGGCTCTGTTGTCTGTCTCTTATCTCTTTGTATTAGCTATGTTTGATTGCAGAGATAACTTGAGACTCTGGTGATGTCATCTTCACAACAAAATTTAACTTTGCTCCTGGGCAGGCAGTTAGGCCAGAAGCACCGGCAATCCCAGACCATCATAATCTAATAGGGTTCATTCCCTTTGAAGACTGGTCTATTTCTGGTTCATCCTTATTCCTAGAGTATAGCACTTTGGGGTCCCAACCCAAAGTCTGGGGTGTGGGAGGGTTAAAGGACCCCCCTTTTCAGTGAATGTTAAGCTCAAGATTTTTGTCTTCCTAGCCCCTTGATTCTGTAGAAGGATCTGTTTTCAGCTTCTTGACAGCCTCTTCCATGATAGGGTCTAGGGGGAAAACAGCCCCAAATGCCAGGCACCTCTTTGGGTTTCTTCCTCAGATCTCAGTCCTATAAATCTTTAGTACCTCAATGGTTCTGTGAAGGCTTCAGATTTTCAGATTTATATATACATATATATAGATATATATATATACAGCTTTTCCAGTTCTTCTCAGTGGGAGGGTTGGTCCAATTTAACTACCTAACTGGAAGTGATGCTTACCTCCATTTCTCGAGTCCTCTCCTTTCAGGGTCTTGCTCACACCACTCTCTTGAAACTGCTCTTTTGAAAGTCCTTAATGACATATGTTGCTAAACCCAACGGTTAATTCTTACTTTTCATTTTCATTAACCTATCAGCATCACTTTGCCCATGATTACTACTTCCTCCTAGAAACACTTTCTTCCCTTACCATCAAAAACACTACTCCCTTGTTTTTCTATTTCTCTGGCTGCTCCTTTTCTTTTGCTGTAAGAGTATCTTCGCTGGTTCCTCTTCAGCTCGCCACCCTTTACAGGCTGGCATGCCCAGGGCTGTCATTAGACCTCTTCTCCATCTACACCCACCCTTTGGTGATCTTACTATTGATATGCTATGAACTCTCAAATTTGTATTTCCAGTACAGAACTGTTTCCTGAACCTAAATGATACATCTAACTTCCTTTACTTCACATCTGCACTTGGATGTCTAATAGGAATCTCAAACTAAGCTCCTGACCCATTCATCTCCACGATTCCCAAACCTGTTCATTCTAGTCTTTCCCATCTCAGCTAATGGCAATTCATTTCTAGTTCTCAGGTTAAATCTTTAGCCATCCTTGACTTCTCCCAGCACATACAGTCCACCAGCAAATTCTCTGGGGACTATCTTCAAAATATATCCACAATCTGATCACCACTTCCATTGCTACCACCCTGGCCTAAGTCACTGTTTTGCCGAATTATTGCAATAGCCCCTTCCCTATTTCTGTTCCAGCCTTTAGTCTCATTTAGTCTTAGCACAGCAACCAGAGTAATTCTGTCAAAACACAAATTCTATCACTTCACCTCTATTCAAACTCTCTAATGACTTCCCATAGAGAAAACTAAAGGATTTAAAATGGCCTGTAAGGCCCTAGACAAGCTGGGCCCCCTATTACCTCTCTGAACCACACTACTTTTCTCCCAGCTTACTCTGCTCCACCCACAATGGCCCCTTGCTCTATCTCGGTTCATTGTTTCACATAAGCGTATTTGGATGTGCTGGAGAGGCAACTAAAGTTGGAAAGATAATCCAGAGATCAAATCACATATGCCACGTTGAGGACCTGTCATAATTTACTCACAATAATATTGCCTATAATGCACAAGGCCCCATCCTACGGATTTGAAATAGAGCAATGGGGTAAAAAAGAAAAAAAAAAATCTTGCTCTCATGGAGCTTGCATTCTAGTGGGAAGTAGACAATAAACCAAAGTACAACATACTTATACGATATAATGCTAAATGTATGGAAGAAAATAAAGCAAAGAAAGTGGACAGCGAAGGTAAGAAGTGTTACAAATTTAAGTAGGGTAGTGAAATGCAACTGGAGGCAGAACTTCAGGCATTTGACATCGTCATACTTTTTGGTAAAAGATCATGCTAAGTGAGATGAAGAAAAGTCTAAGAAATTTTCAGATACCTCACGTTTATTTTTACCAAGTTGCAATCTTCCCCATTGACTTACCAGAGTAGGAAAATCCAACCATGTAAATAGCTAATATGTTTTCTGGGCTAAGAATTTTAATAGTATTATCTCAAGAACCTAAACTGGGTAAGATTTACTTTCATTCAAGGATTTCAAAAAATATTGTTAAAAAAAATTAAGTAATATAACTCCAAAAGATTTTAGTAACTTGTTATTCTGACAGCATCGGCCCATATTACTATACTACGTAATTGTTAATATTTTTCTCTTTAAATTTCTGTCAATTTATTAATCTATAAACTCAATTTATTGCTTTGGTAGGTTTTACTTAGCCCAAATTACCAGAGTATACATGTGTATAGTTACCAAAGAGTTCTAGAGGTAGGGCATAGACGAGCCCTAGATTGGAGATACAGGTCATTGGAGATACAGGTCATATTTTCTAACTTCCGTGGCTGTGTAAACCTTGGAATCTTAAAGGAGCTGTTTCCTGAACAGCCCCTTAGATATCTTTGATAATTAACAAGGTTTCAAATTAACTTCAGTCCTTAGACACTACCCCAACCTTCACCTTCTAAATTTTCCATAAACATTAATTGGTAACCTTTACTAGGAGGACCCCTGTATGTCTTTTCCCCCTAGGAAATTGTCATTGCTTTCACATTCTAACATTCCTCTATCTTTGCAAGGAACCAATTATGTGGTTCTCAGAACATAAATTCCACAAAATTTCATTTCTAAGGATAAAGCATTAATTAGAAACATTAAAAAATCCCCAAAAACTCAATTTTAAAAACAAAGCCTTCCATATTCTAAATGCATACCACTAAATTAGTAAAATTAGAATTCTTTCTACATACGACATGAGCAGAGCTTAAGATAAGTGAAAATTGCTCTTCATATTCCAAAGATCTTTTCTTTTTCTCCTCATGTGTCATAGGCCCATCACCATCACTCCCAACAACTCAGCTTTAAGCCAAAACTAGTATCTTTTCTATTAGCACCACAATTGTTCAAATTTTCCGGGATAAGAATGAGTGAACAAAACTTAATTTGTACAAAGGATCTTAACACACACAATTATTTTAGATTCACTGAATAAGAATTTTTTTTGAGAACCAAGTTTATGGTCATCTCTTTTAAGTGTTTATGAATCTTTTCCTCATCATGACACACAGGAAGATAAAATTTGTACTGCATGCTGAAAATATTAAAATCTTTGGATGAAGTGACTCTTGGTGGAAACAACTGGCCCAGGGATGCAGGTAGCTAGCCCTGCAGTTTGAGAAGTTCTGCTCATTTCCTGTTTGATAATTATCCCAAGAAAGGATTTTTTCAAGTTTTTTTTTTTCGTTTAATATGTTCTCTTACATTTATACAATGCTAGAAATGCTGTTGACATTTTTACTGTTACCATTTACTTGTCAAGGGAAGGCAACATGAATATTCACAGCTAAGCCTAAAGCTACAATGTTAAATGATGAACTCAAAAAGGAAATTTAAGTGCTCTCTTGTATAAAGCTTTTCAAAGTTAATACAAGTACTAGTCTTAAGCAGTCACACAAGTCTAAGCCACATTTATTTGCACATGTATAGTAATGGGCAACAGATACTCCAAATTCATACAAATTTATAAAACAACAAAGTTAATAATCACTTGATACACTTGCGTGTTATCTTGCTTACAGATTCAAGTGTAGATGAACTTCCCTCATTTTGTAAACTTTCATACAATACTTAAACAAAAATTCTTGAAAACACATATTGGCATGTTTCAGTTAGAGCCAACACAAAAGTTAAGACAAGACCACAAACTCAAAACCCAAATTTAGAATATACTTTTCTACCTCCCTCCCCTAGAAAGAGGTGATTATTTTCTTTAACAGATGTATATGCTGTATCACACAAGTAACCATGGAGGACAAAAGAATGATGCTCCCATAATCATGATGAAAATGCCAACCAAATCATACTGTTTAAAGTTATCCACCAAATATGTGGTTTAAAGGTGAGAAACAGGGAGAAATGCTTAGATTAAAATAACAAGGGAGATTAGAAAAAGTAGTAAATGATTTTAAGGAGAACTACTATGTTCCCCCACAAAGCTGCAAAGATCTGACTTTGACAACGCAAAATAATTGTCTAAGGCAAATAAAAGTGAGGAAACTTTCAAAGACATTCTAATCACGTTCAGTATCTAGTGATAAAAAGAAAATGATATCAAGAGGATATTTATTATACAAGTGTCAACGAGGACATCTCCAAACTAATGAAAGAAATGCACATTTATTTCTACAAAAGCAATGTATGATACAGAATTAGAAGGGAACAGACTTAAAGATTTACCTATTAAAATATACAGATTCTTACTGAAGAGTATAGGATATTTAAAAAAGATGACAAAGGGTGTTAATCTTTTTTTATTATTATTATTTTACATATTTTGGAACCTCACATAATTTTGATAAATAACTCTTACAAAATTATGCAAAAAGTACAAGAATGTCTGGTAAACAAACAGTCTGTATTTTCCAAAAAGATTTTTTACAACATGCAATTCTTAAGGCAGCATCCTCCTTACAAGGAAAGGTAATCCTTTTACTCATCAAGAAATCTTCTGCTGCAAAGAATAGGCTAAGAAAGCCTCGTTTCTTCCATTAACGCCTTTTGTCTTTCCTGTCTGATTTTCGGTCTCTTTCACTTCTTGAAGATCTTTTGCCTGATCGACTACTCTCTGATATAGACCTTTTCCTGTCAGACCGGGAATTCTTATCCTTTGATCCTTTCGTATCTCTACTACTACCACCTTTTGAAGATTTGTGACTTCTTTCTAGTCCTGAAGTATCCCTTCGCTTCCGATCTGTGCTCCTTCTGTGCTTTCTATCTCTATTATGTCCCCGGCCTCTACTCCGACTTCTACTCTCACTACTACTAGTAGTGCTGCTGGTACTGTCTCTGCTGCTGCTGCCACTCGTACTGGAGCTGCTACTGGAACTACTTCGACTACTGCTGCTGCCACTGCTGGAACTGCTGCCACTGCTGCTACTGGTTGAACTGCTACTAGAACTGCTACTGCTACTGCTACGACTTCTACTCTTGCTTGTTTTATTTCTAGCTCTACCTCTACTTCTGCTCCTGGTTTTGGTTTTGCTTTTGCTCTCTGGATGCACTGTCATGACCGGCTCTACTGTCAGCTCAGTGAGTTTTACAGATTCTACAAGAAACTCCTTCCTCTCAGGCAGTAAATGCCCTTGCTCCGGAATAACCTGAGGTGACTGTAAAATAGCTAATGGCAAAGTCTCAGGCTGAGAGAGAGGCTGGGGCTGGAGTACTGGTTGGGGCTGGGGCTGAGACTGGGGCAGGGGCAAGGGCTGGGGCTGGGGCTGAGCCACAGGCTCAGGTTGGGGCTCAGATTCTCTCTCTTCTCTCTCCCCAGGCTCATTTTCCACTTCAAGAGCACTCACATTCTCTTTCACAGGAGAAAGAGACTTACATTCTTTATCTGGCTCAACTTCAAATTCCATCTCTGGCTCCAATTCTTTGCTAGTTTCATTTTCTGAAGGTTCTACATTTTCAACTTGATTAGTTTCCATTACCTCCTGCTCGGCAACGACATTTTTGATGCTCTCGACCATCTCTAGCACATCCATAACTTCTTCAGGCTGACTATCCTGCTGCTTCTCACTTTCCCTTACCTCAGTTTCCTCCTCCATCTTAACCTCCATTTCCTGTTTTTGTTCCTCCTCCTCCTGCTCTTTCTCTGCATCGCTATGAACTATACCTATTTCCTTATCCTCTTCCTCTCCTGCTTCCTCCTCTACTTCTACATCATTGTGCTGATTACCTGTCTCCTCCAATTCTTCCTCTCGCTGAGCCACCTTACCCTCTTCTCGCTCCGCCTTCTGTTCTTCATTACGCACCACCTGATGCTCTCTTTCCTTCATTGATTGTCTTCTAGGCCTAGCCTCCATTTTATTTATTTGTTCTGCAAATTCGATGCGTCTACCTTCAAATAAAGCTAAAGAATAAAAATTTACACGTGTAAAATTGACTATCATTAAGAAAATTACAAGTCACAATTTGACACCTGGTCACAAAATGTCATTGAGCTTTATCTCAATGTCTTTTTGTAAAGATATGATGAGAAAAGACTGATTATGGCAAATAAGTAATTACAAGTTGACATAAAATGACAAAAGCAAAGATCCACTGGAAAACTATATACTAAGAAATTAGTACCAGGCAAAACTACACCCCATTATCTAACTGATGGAAAAACAGAACAATCTTTTGTTATTTTACTTCATGCTAGATAAAAATAAAATTTCTTTTAAACAGAATCAGTTTTATGGTATATCATGCATTAATTTTTCCGATCCCGAGAGAAATCATCTAATCACCATCTTAGCAATGTCCACTCTTCCATGCATGCTCCCTCTAAGGACTACATCAGTGTTCACTCTTTTTCTTTACTTCATTAGCATTTATATCTGGCTACTAAGAGCATCAAGCAAAAAGAAGCCACCTCACTCAATGCTTAAGACATTCACATGCATCAAGCACTGACTACAACGTAACTTTCAGGTTAAAATCCATCATGAAACAAATGCTCCTGCACTCCAAACACATTAGCACCTCAGAATAACTTTTTAAAAAAATCAACTATTGAATTACAATTATTACAAACAAATAATTGTTTGGAAACAAATAAATGTGTATGTGTGAGTGTGTTATCTTACCCATTAAGAAAATTTCAATGAACTGCTTCATGTACACTTACCATTCATTTTTCTCTGTGACTCTTCTATTAATTTTTGGGTAGCAGGACACATTCTTCCAGGAATATAGAACAAATGGGGCTTTGTCTTAGTTCTTATATATTTAATTATCTTGGCATTATGCTCATTCCATTCTTCTTGCTAAAGAAAAGGTAAAAGGTCAGTGTTTTGTAAACATGAAGGATTACTCATTTTAGAATTCCAAAATACTACTCACCAGCTGCGCAAGCTCAACCTTCTGTTCTAAAAGCCGCAGTTCTGTCTGTTTAGCACGCCTCTCTTCAAACAGTTCTCTCCTCTCATTTTCAACCTGCTTTCTTTCTTCTTCTGCCTGCACTTCAAGTTTTTGTTCAATTTCCTGGCGCCTCTTTTGCTAAACATAAATAATAATCTTTAAAAGCTTATTACACATCCTGATTATGTGAAAGCATTGCAATTTTACTAAGTTAGCTGCATACCGGTTTCACATTTGCAATTCAGGATACCAGCCAATTCAAATTTAGCACTTAGCATTTGAGGCTGATTGCAATTTCCCTTTCAGGAAATGGGGATCAAAGCTTTTTCATATAAAAATCTAAATTTTAAGGCCATTAGCCATAACATCAAAAACTGTTTCATTTCAACATAACTTCTAGTTAAGGATCTTTCGTACGTTAACCGAAAAAAGAGCACTGTCTTTATAGATTAAATCTTCAGTTATTTCTTACCAAATCAAAGAATTTGACAGAAGTGATGTCCTAATGAATTAACAAACTAGTCAACTCTCTCTCCCTTTGAAAAAACCTACTGACTTATTCTTCAAACACTAAAATGCTTTTAAGTCTTTTAAATTCTCTAGTAAAGTTAACAAAGACAAATAAAATTTTATTAATCTCCTATAACTAAATTACTTTCCCTTCTACTATAGTTCTCCCTAGGGAAGCAATAACTTGGTGTTCAACACAGAGGACACAATTTTGCAGCTTTAGTAAGATAAAAACTGGAAAGATGACACAGTTAAATAAACTGAAGAGATCAGGGAATGTTTAGACTTTTGCTTCTAGAGTGCTAAGTATTGCCTCTGAGTGTGTAAATAAGCCTTAAAAATTAGAATTATTGAACTAGTTACAATGATTGAGCTCAACTTTCTTATTTGAGACAAAGCACTCTCAGGCCTAAAGAAATAAAGAGACTTTTCCAAGACCAGGAAATGAGATCGTAATAGAACTGAGACCAAAATCCAGGTTCCCCTAAGTCACAGATCAGGACTCTTTGCACTACAAAGAGAAATTCACTCATTTACTTCACAGTACCTCAAAAAAAGACCAGTTAACAATATAACAACTCCAGAAAGTTTTATAAGTTTTCCCTTGGTTTCATTTTAGGCTTGTAATGAAGTCTTACAAGAGATTTTCAGCTCTTTTTAAAAACATGTGATCAACTACTTTGGTAACTTAAAAAAAGGAAGAAAAGGAAAAATTGCATAAATACCCGTTCAGTAGCAACAGTGGATTCTTGTTTAAATTTCTGAAGGGTGCCCATCAACAAGCCAAATATTCGTCGGTTCCTAAAGAACAGAAAAAGAAAATTCAATTTCAATGTTCCACTTCACGTAAGCCCACCATTTCCTAAAAGAAACATACTATAAGCACTTGAACAATTCCTTAAATTTTCTTAAAACTGCACTATTTGACAGGAGTTCTTTTCCCCAGAAGGATACTAAACATACCTTTGCTTTCCCTTTTCATCCATATTTTGATCCTGGATAAGGTCTCTACGTGTACGCTCTTTGGAGGTAGCTACAACTGAAGACTGCAAAGCTGGCTGAAGGAGAAAAGAAATCTTAGGAATTTTACTAGCACGTGGGAGGCACTCTTTTAAATGTAGCAAAGTGAAAACACTATATTCATCCTTAAAGAAGTTCTTTTAATCTCAATTACCTTTTTAACATCATCATCCTCTGGGTCGCTTTCTGGGCGTGATTCTCTCCGAGTCCGACGCTCCCCGCCCAGCCTGATATAGGAACAAGAATTTAAACCACCATTGTAGAATCTGATCTAAGTGCATGCCAAGGACAAATAACTACTTTTTCTAGGACTCGCTTCCAGAAGCCTCATTCTATCAATCTCCAATCCCATTTTATTCTTTCCTTTGGTAGTAAAAGGATAAAATGTTATCACCAATGCCAAATCCAAACTGCGATCTCCTATATTTCTCAAGC
The DNA here is from genome assembly GCA_031878705.1 of Tapirus indicus. Lineage (NCBI taxonomy): Eukaryota > Metazoa > Chordata > Mammalia > Perissodactyla > Tapiridae > Tapirus > Tapirus indicus. Next base: position 10,558,276 of record CM062918.1, read on the forward strand.
TGGTTAAATTTTTGCAGTAGCAGACAGAAAAGTGGCACAGATTGACTATTCTCTCAATTTTTATTCTTCTCATGGTAAAATTTCTGTTACTGATAGTGAAGAATTGGGTTCTGAGGAATACTGGCTTTCTCAGTCCAGTCAAATACCAAGGGAACAGACTCACGAATCGGTACAATACTTAATTCTAACACAACTCAATCCAACAATATTTATATTTGTGTGCTATCTCAGAACACAGAGCATACAGGTACACCTTCAGAATCTTTTCCTCCAACATACCTACTGACTGCCCCTTCAAGGTCTCTCTGTTTGGCTGGGGGTGCTCCTCCGCTATCTGAGAATCCACGCCTGCAATTAAAGGGGTCCAACACAAAGCACTTGAAATTTAAGTTAAATATTTCCGTTCAGCAAGAAAATTTAAACTTTTAAACACTCTTCCAATAAAAGCAACCTTAAACGAACATTCACTCAAGATACTTTTACGGTATTTTTAACTACAAAAGTAAATTAAGCTTACAGAAAACTGGTACAGTTCATATATTCTTCAATCTCTAGTTCTGCATGTAAATGAAGTTCCAGGATAACTACACAGAAAAATACATCTGATCACAGCTTTAAACACAAACACAAAACATTTCTAACACGAATTTTGTTTAGACCGATACATGAACTTAGTATAGTAAACACCAAGTCTTAGTATAAGAATTAAGCCTCAAGGAAACCTTACCTCAGCAATAAACTACCACGTCCTCTACCTCCACCAGGACCAGAAAGGGCCAGCAATCTGGCTTGGATGGGCCTACAAGAAATTCACAGGTCAGTACGAAACCACATGTGCACACATCTGACGGCACCAAACACGTCCACGGGTGCGGTTCATCATGAAGAGAAAATAATCAGAAAAATTCTAAAAAAGACGGTTTCGAATCCACGTGTTTGAAACAGGGCAAGAAGTGCTGCCTTATTTAACTTCCTTGTTTTCCCCAAACCACTACCACAGAAATGATATTCACCTCGATGCCACTACACATTAAAGAGCCTGGATCGGGTCCTAATGTCGCCAACCCCAAGGAAGGCGCACGTGGGCAGGAGGGCCGCGGCGGCGGGCCGCGTCCCGGGAGGGCTCCGGGCGGCCGCGGCGGGGAAAGGGGCTTTGTGCTGCAGTTCCGGGCCTGCAGGCCATGGGCGGGAACGGGCGCCCGGGCCTTCCCTCAGGCCGGGAAGCCACCCCGGCACGACCCGGCCCCGCGCTCCTTCCTCACACAGCTGGGCCCGGGGACCCACGGCGGGGCGCTTGGGCATCCCCGCTCCCAAGGCCGGGGTTCCACCGCCTGCCCGGTCCCGGCCTCCATGTTACAGCCTTCTCAGGCTGGCCGCCCTCCCGGTTCACGCCGGTTTGTCGGCTGCCCCTCGGAGCCGGCATTCCCCATCCGCCCCTTACCTCACGTCATTCGGATCCCGCCCGGTGAGCTTGCGAATATTCTCGTCCACGTTCTTTAGGCTCTCTTTGGCCTTTTCTAGCTGCTCCTGCAAAGTTCTCACTGCGACCGCCATCTTCTCCCCGCAGCAGGCTTCGAGACTGCGCCGCAGGCCGCGCCTGGCCGTGTCGCGCCGCGAGACGCGAGCGGATTGACAGCTGGGCTCAGCCAATGACGACAGCCGTTGTTTTTCGGCCTCAACCACTCAGCGGCCGGAAGGGGGAGAACCTGCGGGCCTTTGTGACTCTGGGCCAATGAAAAGTCCGCCAGGCGGTCACCTCCCTCCCCGGTGAGCTGCGGGTGGCTGCGCTCCGCGTCTAGCGCAGGGCCGGGGCGGGCTTGAGAGTCCCCGGGTTGTCAGAGACGTGGGCTCGCGGGTCTGCTCCTCTGGCGGGCAGCGCGGAGTCTTCCGGTCCTGGTAGCCGGTGATATGACGTGCCTTAAATCCTCTTTAACCTTCTAATCACATCAGGGTGGGATGGAGGCGAGCCTGTTTCCCCCTCTTCCCCGGTAAATGATGTGATTAGGCAGGGTGCGGCAGTTCTGTTGGTGCGCATGCCCAGAGAGGGGTTGCGGGGCGCAGGCTTCCCTTGAAAACAAAATGAGCAGAGGGAAGCAAAGAATGGAGGTACAGGAAAAGTCATGAATCGTAATAGCTAACGGTTATTTTGTTCTGTACTCTGTGTGAAACGCTTTACGCGCCTTATCCCTCGCAAACCAAAACCTGAAGTAAGATGCCCGTTATTACTGATAAGGACATTGAGTCTGGAGATACTGTAACTGTCACGAGGTCACGCCAGCCGAGAATCACCGTCCTATCAGACCCTGTGCAAGGATGTACTAGAAGAAAAAAAGCGACGGTGAGACAGACGCGACAGGCCTTAGCCTCTACAGCTGGTTGGTCTAAGACGGGGTCCGGGGGAGCGGCCGTATTCTTGGATGTGTGTGTGAGGGTGTCATCCAGCTTCTGCTTCCGCTCTGCCTGCACAGCCAACGTGAGAACCGGTTTTGTTCCAGAAATATACTTGAAAATTATAGCTCAGACAGCATTTCCACATAGAAACAATGTTACGTATAATTTTTGGGTTCTCATCCCCCATCTGTCAGCTAAGCATCCTTGCACCAAACATTAGCGAGCCAACTATTTAACTGGAATTACCCTTTTAATTCATCCAACCATCTTTAGAAACTCCTACTATGTAAGAGTCGGTAAGCTAGGCTCTGAGGATAAAGCCTAGAACAAAATAGCTGTGGTCCTGCTTCGGTGGGGTTTGTAGGCTTGAACAGCAAAGATCATTCATGTACTCGTTCATTCATTCAACAAATATTTATTGAGCGCCCGCTGTGTGCCAGGCGCTATTCTAGGTACTTGGATACATCAGTGTACAATAAAGATCTCTGCCCTCAAGGAGGTTAATGGCAGGAAGAGTGTGCAGACGGACGGTAAACTTAAGTAAATTACATTGCATGTTAGAAGTCGAAAAGTGCTATAGAAAAAAAAAAGTAAAGCTGGGTAAGAGGGACGAAGGTTGACAATTATTTAATTCTGATCGTGAGCATACTTAGTCTCATTAATCCTTATTACAACCCTATATAGTAGGTAGTACACGAAGCATGAGAATGTGGTAATAGTAGATCCTAACCACCAAGTGTATCAATGTTTACATGGGAAAATGCTTTGAGTTAACCAAAAACATAGTATGTATTCCTACTTCCACAGGATCTATTACTTGGATCCTGGGCAATTTAACACAGTCTGCTTTATAGGGGACAATCAGTGGGATGCTGTGTTCAACATTTAGTAGGTGCTCAATAAATTTGTTTCAATAAATATATTTCCCCTCTATTCTCCAAAATATTCTAAGAACCTCATGTTATTGTCTTTTGAGAAATTAACCTTAGTAACTTGGTCGATTCCTTACTCTTTGACCTCAGTGGTGGGCTTGCTCTTCTGTTCCTTGACGGTGGTGATGAAGGGAGAATGCAATCAGGACATAAAAGACCTGATTTCGCATATGGGAAATTTTAGTGCTGGAAAAATTAAGATTATGGTTGCAAAATACTTTTCGAAGTTATACTATTTTGTGTTTTCAAAGGCTTAGGTAGAACTTTTATGCTTGATTTATGTGATGATCGAATAAACTGATCCAAACATTAGAACATTACATCCAAATATGGTTTTAAAAAATGCCATAATTCCAATTATGGAACATGATCTTAAGTTCCCGTGAAAGGGTATGAAGAGTTGAGAGTTTATTGTTAACAATTTGAGGAAACTCAATATGTTAATTTGGGGGAAGCAATGAATTAATTGGAAAAATATCTGCTTTGTGAATTACTAAGAAACGAACTAATCACAGGCTAAGCAAGACGTTTAAGTCAGAGATTGCCAAATTTAAGAGATGCATATGAGCTAACATATGTATTTGCACCTCTGTAGGAATTAAGTACCATATCCGGCATAGATTCTTAGGAACTCCATCCCACAGTGACGTCGCTTTTCTGAAGTCTTTAGCACTTTTCTGTTCACCTAATCCTCTGATTAATTTCTAATTTCTGGTTCAAATATATCTTGTTCTTTGCATATTCCATCCTCCTTGTTCCTTACACCCCACTTCCAGTAAACTTCCTAGTGGCCAAAATGGCTCTAAATCTTTTTGCATACGCAGGCTTAATCCAAAATGAATTGGGATAATTTCTCAATATACCTAACATTTATAGCTCGAAAAATGATGATTTATTCACTCTTTTTTTTTTACAACTTTTCTTATTGAGGAACATATGGCAGAAGTGGAAGATTTTGGTGAAGCAAAGTGAAATTCATGTCAGTTCTAACTCACAGCTAACAGAGAGAGCATTGGGGGCTCCTTTTGTCTTATCTTCTCCACTCACCCGCACGTCCGACATCCTCCGCGGGACGAACCTTCCCGCTCTCTGGGCGCCCGCAGTTCACCCCGAGGAGGAACTCTGTGATCATAGAGCGGGCGGAATGCCGGGGTAGAGGGGACCGGAAGTTGTTTCGCCCCCGGCCCCGGGGCTGGCTCGGGTCTCTCCGGGCTGGGTTGTGTTCCCGCGGCTGTCAGAGTCTCGTTGGGGCCGAGGGCTCGTTGGCTCTGGGTGGGCTCGCCCCAGTACCGGGCGCCCTCCGGTAGCAGCCTTCCGGAAGCCGAGTGGATTTCTCTGTCTCCTAGCAACGAGGGACGGGCTGCGGACGGAGGGAGCAGCGCGGTCCAGTTCGCTCAGACGCCAGCCGGAACCGGGAGCCCGGCCCCAACGGGAGCCGCAGCCGGAGCTTGGAATAAGCAGGAAATGGCGGACGAGGCGTTGTTTTTGCTCCTGCATAACGAGATGGTGTCTGGAGTGTACAAGTCCGCGGAGCAGGGGGAGGTGGTGAGTGCTGCCGCACGTCCTTGAGGTCCTTTTGCAGTGATGCTCCTCGTTTCCCCTCACTTCTTTCCTTCAACCCCTGTCCCATCGCCACCCAACCCCTCCCGGCGTGTAGACAAACTGGCCCACCTCCAAGTATCCTAAGCCCGAGAACCCGTCAGTTGTCTTGCGTCCTCTTCTCTTTCGCATCTTCTGTTGGATGCTTTTTGTCCATTTCCAATCTGTGGCCTGCAGGCCACAGATTTTCTTACTTTTAGTGTTGTCCCTACCGCGATTTACGGCAGGGTTAACTGCACAGCTGATTTTGGCTGTCACTGATTTTAATTCTGCTGTCACTTCCAGCACTTCCGGGCCGTCCCAGCCTGAGAATCCTGTCCCTCCCTCCTCATGTCTAACTCAAAGGCAGGCTAGTGAGATCTGAGGTCACGGCAAAGGAAAGTTTGCAGACGTTACTATAATTAGGAAGCACAAATTTAATTCAAAAAAATGTTTATTTAGGGCCCATTATATGTCAGAGTTAGTTCTGGGTGCTGGGGATATAGTAAAGAATGAAACAATGGCCCCGTCCTTGTGGAGGTTACTTCTAAAATGTGGGAGTCCTCATTCACTCATTGATTTATTCAGAAAATATTTATTATGTGTGTATTGTGGTCCTGACACTGTGCTAGATGAATAAGGTAAAACCCCTGCCTCACAGTTCTTGGGGAATAGGAGTTCAATGAATAATGAACATATTAGGTAGTAATTAGGTATAGAATCATGGAGTTGTAACAAATTTTATAAATGAGATAGTCTAAAGTCATGCTCAAGTCAGGAGCACTTTCTATAATGCTATTTATAAAGAGGGGTGGAAAGTGGGAGTAGGAAAGGCATCCTAGGCAAAGGTAAAGGGGTAGAGGTATGAAAGAATGTGGTGTATCTGAATACAGTGTTTCTCTGCTCTCCTCAGGGGATACTTCCAAGACCCCCAGTGGATGCCTGAAACCTAGGATAGTACTGAACCCTCTATATACCATATTTTTTCCTATATGTATATACCTATGATAAAGTTTAATTTATAAATTAGGCACAATAAGAGATTAATGACAATTAGTAATAAAATAGAAAAATTATAACAAGATACTGTAATACAAGTTACCATAGATCTTAGCAACCTCAGCATATTTTTTTTTCTTTCCTTATTAAGTCCAGAACTTTTACCTTTTCACTTAAAGGAAGCACTTTTTGGCTTCTCTTTGGCGTATCCGAATTGCCAGCATCACTACTCTTGCACTTTGGGGCCATTATTAAGTAAAATAGGGTTACTTGAACACAAGCATTGTGATAGGTAACAGTTGATCTGAAAACCTACTAAGTGACTAATACGCAGGTAGTGTATACAGTGTGGATCCACTAGACAAAGGGATGATTCAGGTCCGGGCTTGATGGAGCTGAACAGCGTGAGATTTCATCACACTCCACAGAATAGCACACAATTGAAAACTTGTGAATTTTTTATTTCTTGAATTTTCCATTTAATATTTTCCGACCACAGTTTGCCACAGGTAACTGAAACCGTAGAAACCGAAACCTCGGATAAGGGGGGACGACTGTTTGCTTAAGCATGCTTAAGCCGACATAGCTCTGTGACTATATTGAATGGGCAGAGAGTGAGAAGTATAGAGAGCTGAAGCTAGAAAGAGCCTTGTATGATTAAAGAATTTCGACCTTCTCAGTGGAGGATTTTTAAGGAGGGGAAATAACATGGCCCATTTGCATTTTAGCAAGATACTCCATTGTTTGGGCTGCAGAGGGAAGAGCCTTGTAGTGAGAAGATCTGTGTAGGAGATGATGAAGATCTGAATTAAGACAGAGAGAGAAGGGGAGAGAATGGTTTGAGAGATAGGAAGGTAGAGTCTCTAGGACTTGGTTAGGTATAGGAGTGAGAGTTGAAAATTATCCCCAGGTTTTTAGCTTGAGAGCTGGGTTGGAAGGAGAGGGCATAAAGGAGAAGAAAGAGGTGAAGATAAAGAATTATTTTGGACAGGTTGAATTTTTGAGGTGCCTGTAGGATATCCAGAAAAGGTACTGCCAGTTTATAAACTATAAGAAGGATTGTGTCATAGTCCATCTGAGCTGCTATAACAAAATGCCATAGTCTGGGTGGCTTATAAACAACAGAACTTTATTTCTAACAGTTCTGAAGGCTGGGAAGTCCAAAATCAAGGTGCCAGCAGATTTGGTATCTGAAGAAGGCCGGCTCCTGGTTATAGATGGATGTCTTTGGCGGTGTCCTCACATGATAGAAGGGGGCTAGCTAGCTCTCTGGGGTCTCTCTTATGAGGGCACTAATCCTGTTCTTGAGGGCTCCATCCTCATGACAGAATCACCTTCCAAGGGCCCTGCCTTCTAATAACCATCACATTGGGGGTTAGGATTTCAACATATATGAGTTTTGGGGGGACCAAACGTTCAGTCTGCGGCAGATTGGCATGATGCTTTTGGAGATATTGTTAGGAAGACATCAGGAAGAGTTGGAAATGAAGCAAATTCTATTCTTATTCAGACCCGTCTGTAACAGAGATTTTTTTCCAAGCTACAAACTTTTGACTTTATCATCATCAGCAACCAATAGTTACTAATGTTCAGCATCTGCGCTAAGTGCTGAGTAGCAAACATTTGCTGTTTGTGCAGACTTAGCCTTCCTGTTCCCCTTATCCCCAAAGAATCACTAGCAACACACCTCTTTTACTGCTTTATCATAAAACTCCTGCCCCTCCCCCCACGCATGTGCAATCAGTTCTCTTCATTCTCCTTCCTCTACTTTCTTTCCCTCTTGCCCAGGAAAATCTTTTGTTTTAATCTCTCTTTTTTCCAATGGATTAACCAAAATTAAACAAAACAGAGCTATTAAAAGTTTTGAATCATTTAACTAAAAATAACTTTCTTTTACTATTGCAGTTGTTTTCGGTGGAGAAAAAAGTTGAAAGTGCCTATAAGCAGAAAGGATTTTTAAAAAGTTATGTGGCCGTCTTGATGATTAGAATCTATGTTGGAATCTAGTGTATGAGGGTTCATTGTTTTAGTGTTCCTACTTTGATTGTGCTTCAAATTTTTCATAATAAAAAAATGTAAAAGAAAGACACATAATCCTGTCATCAAGAAATGGTTTTTATATATCTTTTCAGACATAAAGTCATAAGTTTTGAAATGAAATAAAGGAAGGAACCAATGTTATCACCCTGCAAATCAATGATTTTCAGACTATGCTTGAAGAAGAATTAAATCTCTAAAAACTGAATAATTGGGCATTTACCAATTTATAGAGAATAGATTTTTTTTAAAAAGCTAATGGATGAAATATTCCCAAATTCAGTTTTCTTAAAAATTTGGTATCTACTAGTGAGCACTCACAGTTGCCAAAGTGAATGAACAAGTAGCAACATCAGAAGGTACTTACTAGAACTTGATTCAGAAGATCATGTGATCATAGTTAGGATTTGAGAATGTCTACATATAATCATATTTCCTGCTAATCAATATATTCTTGGGTGATTCTACAAAGAGCAGATTGTTCCACAAAGAGCATTATAACTTACAGTACTATAATTGTACTACGAAGTACAAGAATAGATGTATGTGGAGAGTGTTAGGAGAACATAGGGCCCAAAGGAGTATCAGGGAAGGCTTCTGGGAGGATGTGATACTTGACCTGAATTTAAAAGATGTGCAGTCTAGGGAAGAGCATGTGCAAAGGCATGGAGGCAGAAGAAAGCATGGCACTCTGGAGTTGCTGCAGAAATTTCAGATTGGTAGAGGGAAGGATGTTTGTGGATATGTGGTTGTCAGTGAGTCTGGTTAACTAGCCAGGGATCAATTAAGGAAAGGCACATAATGCCATGCTAAGGAGTTTGGGCTTTATTTTGAGGAACGGGGATGGAGTGCTGAAAGGTCCAGTAGAGAAGTAACATGACTTGTTTTTTAGAAAGTCTATATCAGAAATACAGAAGATAAAGGAAGGAGAAACAAGATCAGTTGGAAGGCTCTAACTAAAAACTGGGAGAGAAATGATAAGGGCTAACTTAAGCAGTTAGGATGCAGAGAGAAGATGGATTTTGAAAGGCATGTAGCCAGTAGACTCCACAGGACTGCAGTGTGTGGGAAGTTGGGAGCAAAGAGGTGAAGAAAATGGAAGTTTTCTGGTTGGGGTAACTAGGTGGATGGTGGTGCCGTTAATGAAGTCAAAGAATCTTGGAGGCAGAGCAGGCTGAGGACATTAAGATAATGAATATCATTTTGAATATGCTTAATTTGGGGGGCCTGTGGGACCTGTAGATGGCTATGTCCAGTGAATTCTGTACTAGAAATACAGATAGAGTAGTCACAGCCCCATCAGTGTTCCTTAGAAGAAAGTTCAGCAAATAATGAGGCCTATGGTGTACTTCTCAGTGGGAGACAAAGAGGCTTCAGAATATATAAAAATCTTTGCCCTCTGGAGCTGTATTCTAGCAGAGGGTGGGGATGGAGGGACAATATATAAATTGTATATATACAATATAAAATTAGTAAAATGTATATTAAATAGTGAAAGAAGTTCCTTGGAGACAAATTAAGCAGGGAAATGGAATAGGGCACGAGAATCACTTTTAGAGAGCTTCTTAAAACACAGGTTACTGACCCCACACCTACAGTTTCTGATTCAGTAATTTGGGGGTGGGATTACAGAATTTGCAGTTTTTATCAGCTTCCGTGTGATGCTGATGTTGCTGGTCTTGGGACACACTTTGAGAATCACTAGGATAGAGAGTTTCCGAAGAAGAATGATGTTGCAATTTTAAAGATGGTGGTTAAAATGGGCCTTATTGAGATGGTGACATGTGAGCGAAGACTTGAAGGGAGGGAGTTGGTTATGTGAATATCTGGAGGAAGAGCTGCCTGGGCCAGAGCCCTGAGATTGGCGTGTGCCTGGCGTGTTTAAGGACAGCGAGGAGACCAGTGCAGCTGGAGCCGAGGGAGTGAGGCAGGTTGAGGCCAGAGAGGTACAGGAGTAGTCTGGGTGGTATAGGGCTTTGTAGGGGATCCAGAGGACTTGGGCAGTCTTCAGCAGAGAGGTAGTATTTAAAGCCTTAAGACTGGGTGAGATTATCAAAGGAAGAGCAAAGCAATTGCATGATTCCAGGCATAGGATGGTGGGGCCATCAACTAAGACACACTGGGAACTGGAAGGTTTGGATGGCTCTAAGAGACATTTTGAAGCAAGGAACAATAGAATTTAGTTGACAGCACAAAGGGAATGACTGATGGAAAAAAGTCAAAGGTGTTACCTTTGACCTCAGTTTTCTAAGTGAAGAGAGAAGAATAGTTGAAAATGGAAGAAAAAGGTGGCGAGGAGAGTAATTAGGAAGAGGCTTTGGCATTTCTGAAAAGTAATAAATAATAGTTCCCTGTGCATCTTATTGCCTTATGAAAATGATTAGTACTAAGAAAATTCAAGTATGACTTATAATTCACTTTTTCTTATAATGTTTCAGTGAAAAAACTATAAATATTTACATTAATATTTTTAGCCAACATCTTAAAACAATTTTTGAGTACTGATATTCTCGCATTCTAAAAGCATTCGAAACTATTATTTTTTAAAATAGGAAAATGGACGCTGTATTACTAAGCTGGAAAACATGGGCTTTCGAGTGGGACAAGGATTGATAGAAAGGTGAGCAGTGTGGATTTGAAAATTTTCTTCCAGGTAGGTTATGAATAAAGATGATCCATTTCAAAAGATTGCATAAAACTTGAGATACCTTAATTTTAATTCCCAAATTTTATTTATTGTCCCTTAATTTACAGATTGAAATTTCTTCTTAGGTCTGATGCTATTTTAACTCAGTTATCCAACTTCTATGTTTTAATATTTGAAGAAAATATATATATTATATGTTTTAGATTTTTTTTCCCTGAAAACTTTCGTGTACTGAAACAACAATCTAAAATCTTGTTGCATTTACTACTTAAGGTCTGGTGGGTTCTTTAACCTAAGTGGAATTTTGTTTCAACACATAGGGATGGAAATGCCTTAGAGTCTATGTTTATACATGTATTAATCTTCCAATTTATAAGTCAATTCTTTTTAGTATTCCTTTCTCACTATCTGAATAGTTGAACTCTGATTATATTCTATGTAACAGTATTGTGATTTGTGCTTGGTTTTTTTTTTTTTTTTTTTTTAATGTGCTAGAATGAATTGTACCTAAAATTGCGGCTTCCTGTTAGAGTATACCATTAGACTAATTTTAACCTCATAATTATATAACAGAATGTGAATCCATTTAGATGGGATCTACTTTGCTTGGTGCTTATCACTTTATCACTGTCAGTAAATGTTCAGTGCTGTTCTGGCATTTGGAAACTAGTGAATAATTTGCCCCTCTTGCTTTCTTTGGAGGAAAAATACTGTATTACTTCTAGTTGATCTTTTTAGGTTTACAAAAGATACTGCAAGGTTCAAAGATGAGTTAGATATCATGAAGTTCATTTGTAAAGACTTTTGGACTACGGTATTCAAGAAACAAATCGACAATCTAAGGACAAATCATCAGGTATTTAGATAAATTAAGGCCTATTTTTAAGTGCTTTAACTTAATATAAATGTTCCATTTTAGTGATTTATTATATAAAACTTTAAAAAATTTCTAGTCAACTTTGGAATGTTTCTGTTATATGTTATTACTTTTTTTCTCTGGTAGGAAATTGTGAATAAAGACAGGGACAATTAAAGGGAGGAATGGGGAATAACTGCTAATGGGTACAGGGTTTCTTGACGGAGTGATGAAATGTTCTGCAACTAGATAGTGGTGATGGTTACACAACTCTGTGAAACCACTTTATTAAAGAGTGAATTTTATGTTATGTAAGTTACATATCAATAAAAAGTAGTTCATAAGAAAAAAAAAAAAAAAAAAGACAGGGACAATTATCAGTAATGATAGCTGTTCCTTTCCCTCAGTTTAAATAAGTTATTTTAAGTTTTCACAAGTAGCAAATGTCAGAATGATAAAGGCTTTAGGATTTGGTTCCTTAGTTGTTATTACTTAGAGGTAATAATATGTAGAACCACAAATATATCACACTTATGTCTTTAGAATAATTTCTGAAGTCTAATTTATGGAGCATATTTGACTTTTAAATAACTATTCCATTCTTTCGTTGCTGTCATATTTTCTATTCTTAAAATATTTTAATATAAAAATTAATAGATTGCATGGAAAATTATAGATTTAAATAGATTTATTTTATAAAACTCAAGAAAATAGAGTGGATTTGGCATTTTGGTTAATTATAAAAAATGAAAATAATGTATCTAGTACCTACCAATAGAATTCATTTTTTTATATAACAGTATCACCCTTAGCTTGGAAGTACTTGAAATGCTAATGGGAAGAAGTGTCTCTGATTATTGGCTTTCTAGATATGAGTTAATAATATATAACTGCTAATTTCACCTGGACATGTATTTCTGATTCCTTTGCACTTGATGTGAGTTCTTTAAGGATAGGACTGTGTCTTACGCATCTTTGTATCTTCAGTATCTAAAAGCATTCAATAAATATTAGTGTTACAAAATGCTGAACAGCCCTTCATCTTGAACATTGCAAAATTCCTTCATTTAAAGAAAATTTGACCAATGGAAAGGAGAGTTTTAATAACTTAAAAAGACTCCTAAATTGTTTTGAAGGGAAGAGATCATTTTTAAGGACTACAGACTACATTGACTTTGGATGTTTTTTCTCTTTTTGAAACAGGGCATCTATGTACTTCAGGACAACAAATTTCGTCTGCTTACTCAAATGTCTGCAGGAAAACAGTATTTAGAACATGCTTCTAAGGTATTTAATGCAATGGAAGATTGAGGTTTTCTATTTTGAAAAAAGTAGAACCATAGGGAAAAGTACAGTGGCAATCACAACAGACTTTTGAATTTAAAATAGATTTTAAAGTATTTTTTTTGTTGAAACACTTTGCTATTAAATAGGAGAAAGATATTTATCATATTAAAATAACTTGTATTAACCTGTAGCTAAATTGGCTTATGATGGTCAATTAAAGAAACACTATAACTAAGTGGCATTGAAATGTAGATTAATGGTTGATTCTTGGAGATAGTGTAGATACATCAGAAAAGATACTCAAGCTTATAAAACTGGTATCAGCTCTGCAAAATTATTCACCTCAGAGTTTATATTTACAATCCCCTTTAGTCAATTAAGAAAAAAATTTAATACAGTTAGCCTTCATTTCTAAGAATACGTGTTTTGTATTAAGTATATCGTTGTTTCTGGGTTCTGTGCAGTTTTTGTTTTTCAGTCTCAGGTAGGAATCGATAAGTAGATCGGATATATGAGATAAAGGTGACAAGTTTTAATATAAGGATTCCTTTGAAGTGATTAATTCCTGGGGTAGTATAAGCTTCTATTTATCTGTAAAAATTTGTCCATACCTAAATTATATAGCACAAAGGCAGTATAGATATAGTAGAAAGAGCATGGATTTGGGACCAAATAAACCTAGATTTTAAGCTAATTCCACAACTTATAGGTTGTTGACAGGGTAAGTTACATAACCCCTCTGGACCTTAGTTTCCTCTTTAATAAAATTGGTTATAATAATACCTATATTACAAACAATCTCTAAGATCTCTTCTAGCTCAAAATTTTGTGACTCCAGATCTAATTACTTATCAGTACTCATTTATGTATATTAATTATAAAATAATAATATTCTATATTATTCATAAATGTATAGTATTGTTGAATATCATGCAGTCCAAAAGTGTGGATAATCAAGCATTCCTTGGATTATTCATTTTAGTTCCCATTCTTGTCCTGGCTTTCTCTGCCGTAGCTCAGTTCCATTCCCTTTCTTTGTTTCAATAAGACAGGTTTCTCAGTATTGGCACTATTGATATTTTGAACTGGATGATTCTTTGTTGTGGCAGGCTATAAGTCTTGAACAAGTCAAGATTCTTGATTATAGAAAGCAGAAACCAGTGCTGATTGAATGGAATTATATTAGTTGGCTTACAGAATTGATGGGAAGGCACAAAAAACAGGCAAGAACCACAAGAGGTTAAAGCAGCCAGAAAGACAGCCCAAATCACGACACAGGGAGGGTCTGGTTAGAATCCTTTGCACAGCACTGACTTAGACACAAGCCACTTTTGCTACTTCTATAACCAGTTCTAACCTGTTTCCAGCTTGTTTTTGTCACTCAGTCTAGATTCAGGAATCCTGGACTGGAGCACCCAGTTGGCCAAGCTTAAATCATGTGTCCATGTTTTAGTTGTCAAGGAGCTGGGAAATCTTCTAACAATAGGTTTTCAGTAATTTGAAAAATTCTTCCACAACCCTGTTTTTAAACAGCAATGACTTATTAGTAGCAAGGCTTAACTAAATGTCATCTTTACCTTCACTATCTTAGTAAATCCTTAATATTTTTAAAATTTTTTGTTCCTTTTAGTATTTAGCATTTACATGTGGCTTAATCAGAGGTGGCTTGTCAAACTTGGGGATAAAGAGTATTGTAACAGCTGAAGTGTCTTCAATGCCTGCCTGTAAGTTGAATTCACATTTCTTACAAATGTTTTTAGTGATCTTTTTTAGATCTAGTGTTTTTTGTTTGTTTTTGTTAACTTAGAGGAAATTTAAAATGCTAAAACCATTTTACTTTTATCATTTTTTTTTTTGTGAGGAAGACCAGCCCTGAGCTAACCTCCATCGCCAATCCTCCTCTTTTTGCTGAGGAAGACTGGCCCTGGGCTAACATCTGTGCCCGTCTTCCTCTACTTTATATGGGATGCCACCACGGCGTGGCTGACAAGCAGTGCATCTGGCAGGCGTCCGGGATCCGAACTCGCGAACCCCGGGCTGCCAAGCGCAGACTAAACTGCTGCGCCACCAGGCGGCCCCATATTTTACTTTTATCATTTTTAACATTTAATGTAGTAATATGTAGCATACTTATATTTGTATTCAATGATTTTTGAATTCATAATGGACAATGATTTAAGAAATATGCTAACAAAATTCAAATTTATAAGAATTTAAAGGATGATTCTTAACTTTTAAAGGAAAATCTTCTGCAGTATTCTTTTAAGATAGCAGATTTTCTTATAGCATTGCAAATGTTTTTTTCAACAGTTTTCCAGACTATGTATATTATAGAAAGCTAGATGAAACCAACTAGACTTTTATTGCTAAACTCCTTTCCAAAGATCTTTTCACCAGAGCTACCAATCAAGAATAAATTTGACTTGAACATCGCTTATTTCCTTTCTTTTTACAATATAATTAATAAGTGAAATACCCAAAAGGTAGGAATCACAAAAAGAAACAAAGGCACCTATTCACAAATCAGATAATTATCTCATAAAAATTGAATTGACTTCATGAATATTGTGAAGAGTGTGAAAAGTTGTTTGACATTGCAAGTTTCTTGATTGAAATAACTTCTTAAATAAAGCAGAAAAGTGATGTTTAGGCTTATTATCCTTTTACCTAAAATCAGAGAATGATTTTTCATGTTTTCTTTTTTAGGTAAATTTCAGGTGATGATACAGAAGCTGTAGAACTTACTGAAGTGCGAGGCTTCAGCAGTGTAAAGAGATAAATTATTCATGTATAAAGTATTTCAAGTACTAATGGTTTAATTACCTTGTTGGACCTTTGTATTGATATAAACTATTTGTTATCTTATATAATGAAAGATGCACTCTTAAGCGAGAGTAAGGTTATATTTTATCAGTTTAACACAGATAGAGAGACATTCTATCATTACATACACTTTACTGAAACTCTTCAGAATGAAACCTGATTTCAAATAACTAGACACCAAGATGTAGGACTCTTATTTTCAACATTTTGATTTGCTTAGAGTGATGTGTATTTAACCACACATGGAGAAGCAAAACTCAGGGTTTGATAAATTAGCATAAAGAAAAGTATGCACAAATCAGAATCATTTGTGTAAATGAACAAATTTTGATTTTATGAATTTGTTTTAGTTATTTAAGAAAGCAAACAGTACACTAAATTAAACTTAGTTTTTATTTTATTGCTTATAATTTATTTCTATTAAAAATTTTTATGCCTGTATAAGGATTTTGTTACATACATTGTGTGTGGTGTGTGTGTGTGGTATATATATATCTGACTGCCTAAATTGCTTAAAAACTTAATTTCACTTTAATAGAATTCAGTCCTTGAGAGCTCCATTAATGTAATAAAAGTGAACTATAGATAGTTTAAATGTGAGTTAAGTGACTCCAGGGCCAAAGAATATTAGGTATTTTAGGAAGGAATTTTTATAGTTAGTCCTGTTACAGTCTTGACTTTCAACTTCTCTTCCCATGTGTGGAAGTGCTGGTGAAGGTTCTAACATCTTTATCTTTATTCCCTTACTCTTCCCCAAGGGCAGAGGGGTGGATAATTGGATTAGTCACACCAATATTCATTGGACCATATCTTCTCAGTGGGTTGGGGTCAGTGCACATCTAGTATATCTCTCACCTCCTCTCCCATCTGATGACATGAAAGGACAAGCATGGTGAAAGCCATCACATGGAGGAAAGCAGGATACACAGACAGAAGGCACCTGAATTGTGCTTCTGAAGTAACCAATCCTGGAACTGCTTTACCTTTGGACTTTTTGTTATGTAAATAATAAATTCCTTATATGTTCAATCCACTTTTGGTTGTGTATTTTGTTACTTGTAGCCAAACGTTTCTCTTAGTAGAGACAAGGGGAGAGTTAGCTTATATAAGAAATAGTATGGGAGAGTTGAATTGCCTTTTTTCTGTGGGGGATGGGGAAGACATCTAAAGGTTTACATGTAAAGCAAAAGAACCATAAAGTACTAAAGAAAATATGAGATTAGTTTTGTGATCTTGTAGTAGAGAAGGCCTTTTCAAAATGTGAAAAATCATAAAGGAAAACAAAAAAATAAATTACATATCCTCAACAAATGGTATTGGGAAAACTGGATATCCGCATGCAAAAGAATGAAATTGGACCCTTATACCATACACAAAAATCAACTCAAAGTGGATTAAAGACTTAGACTTAAGACCTGAAACTATAAAACTCCTAGAAGAAAACAGAGGGGAAAAGCTTCATACTGGTCTTGGCAATGATTTCTTGGATTTGACACCAAAAGTGCAGGCAACAAAAGCAAAAATATATAAGTGGCACTACATCAAACTAGAAAGTTTTTGCACAGCAAAGGAAACAACAGAGTGAAAAGGTAGCCTAGGAAATGGGGAAAATATTTGCAAATAGTATATCTGATTAAGGGGTTAATACCCAAAATACATAAGGAACTCCTACAACTAAATAGCAAAAAAGAAATAACCCAATTAAAAAAATGGACAAAGCAGGGCCAGCCCAGTGGCATAGTGGTTGGCTTTCCGCGTTCCGCTTCGGCAGCCTGGGGTTCGCCGGTTCGGATCCTGGCGCGGACCTGTCCACCGCTCATCAAGCCATGCTGAGGCAGCATCTCATATGGAAGAACTATAATTCTACAACTATGTACAGGGGCTTTGGGGAGAAAAAAACAGGAAGATTGGCAACACGTGTTAGCACAGGGCCAATCCTCAAAAAAAAAAAAAAGGTACAAAGGACTTAAATAGATATTTTTCCAAAGAAGATATACAAATGGCCAACAGGTATAGGAAAAGATGCTCAATATTGCTAGTCATCAGGGAGATGCAAATCAAAACCACAATGAAATATCACCTCACATCTGTTAGGATGGCCATTATAAAAAAACACAGAAAATAACAAATGTTGGCAAGAATGTGGAGAAACTGGAACCTTTATGTACTGTTAGTGGGAGTGTAGAATGGTATAGCTGCTATGGAAAACAGTATGGAGTTTCCATAAGAAATTAGAACTACCAGGGGGCCAGCCTGGTGGCATAGTGGTTAAGTTTACGTGCTCCACTTCAGCGGCCCGGGGTTTGTGGGTTTGGGTCCCAGGTACGGACCTACGCACTGCTCATCAAGCCATGCTGTGGTGGCATCGCATATACAGAATAGAGGAAGATGGGCACAGATGTTAGCTCAAGGTTAATCTTCCTCACCAAAAAAAAATATAATAATAAAAAAATTAGAACGACCATATGATCCAGCAATCTCACTCGTGAGTATTTATTCAAAAGAATTGAAGTCAGGATCTTAAAGAGATATTTGTACTCCCATGTCCATTGTAGATTATTCACAATAGCCAATAGGTGGAAACCACCTAAATGTTCATTGACAGATGAATAGATAAAATATGGTATATACACTGACTGGAATATTAGCCTCAAGAAAGAAGGAAGTCCTGTCATACGTGACAGCATGGATGAACCTTGAGGACATTATGCAGAGAGAAATAAGCCAGTCACAGAAGGACAAGCAGCATGAATTCACTTGTATGAGGTATCTAAAGTAGTCAAATTCATAGAAGCAGAAAGTAGAATGCTGTTGCCAGGGCCTGGCGGAGAGGAAAAGGGAGAGTTGTTCAATGAGTATAGAGTTTCGGCTATGCAAGATGAAAAAGTTCTAGAGATCTGCTGTAGAACAATGTGCATATGGTTAACAATACTGTACTGTAAACTTAAAAATTTAAGAGGGTAGATTTCATACTATGTGTTTTTTACCACACACACACACAAAAACCAATGAAAAATTTTAAAACCTGTTTGCATGGCAGAAAATACTATGAAAATGTTAAAATAGGGAAAAATAGTTGTACTCCATACCATGCAGATAAGTGAATGCCTGCACTTTAAAAGAGCACTTATCAGGTGCTGCCCGGTGGTGCAGCGGTTTAGTTCGCGCTTGGCAGCCCGGGGTTCGCGAGTTCAGATCCCGGGCGCCCGCCGACGCACTGCCTGTCAGCCACGCCGTGGCGGCGTCCCATATAAAGTAGAGGAAGATGGGCACGGATGTTAGCCCAGGGCCAGTCTTCCTCAGCAAAAAGGGGAGGATTGGCGACGGATGTCAGCTCAGGGCTGGTCTTCCTCACACACAAAAAATAAAATAAATACACACAACATTGTAACTATGGGAGGTGGGGGATGTGTTCACTAATCTTATTGTGGTAATCATTTCACAATATATACATATATTGATACAATATATCAAATCATCACATTGTACACCTTAAACTTACACAACGTTATATGTCAATTATATCTCAACCTGGGGAAAAAATGAGTATGCAAACTTGTATGTATAAGGATTTTCACTATTTGGTTAAGTGTTCATTGATGGCACTTGATTTAATTATGGTAATGGCATACAAGGAAATACTGTGCAGCTGATAAAAGATGAAATAGATCTATATGTATTTACTTACATGGAATGATGCTGATTGGTACTAAGAGAAAAGTGTTACAGGATACTGCACATGCAATATATAAATATACATTACGAATGTAAATATACATGATTCTAAGTATCAAAAAGACTGGAAAGTTACAAGTAAATTGTACAGTATATTTGAGATTTTTGACTTTTAGCTTTATATTATTAGGGTTTTAAAATAAGTATCCCCACAATAAAGATATTTCTATTTGGGGTGAGAACACATGATAAACCAATGATTTTTTTTTTTTTTTGCTGGGAAAGATTTGCTCTGGGCTAACATGTGTTGCCAATCTTCCTCTCTCTTTTTTTTCTTACCCAAAGCCCCAGTACATTGCTGTAGATTCTAATTGCCCTTCAAGTTCTTCTGTGTGAGCCACCTCCACAGTATGGCTACTGACAGACAAATGGTGTGGTTCTGTGCCCAGGAACCGAACGTGGGCTGTTGAAGCGGAGTGTGCCAAACTTGAACTGCTAGGCCATCAGGGCTGGCTCAAACCAGTGATTTCTAAACTGTGTTTTTTTGAGTCCTAGGGTTCCACAGGGTGACTCTGGCTGGGAGTTGGGTGGCACCAGGGCACAGCCCTGAAGCTAGAGGTCAACAGGGCCACCCAGCAGAGGCTCTGGGTTAGGGAGAAAGGCACTAGGGGATATGCCATCTGGGAAGAGAGGACTGGACATCAAGAAGCCCAGTGCCACAGAAGAGGTTATTTACTACGTAAAAGGCAAGCCAGTGATACAGTATCCCAAGTATCCCAAGCCGATTGTGCTGAGGAACCACGTGAGCCATTCTTTTCTTTTTCAAAAAGGGGATCTGTGGGTCATCAGCTACAGATCTCATAGCAGAGGGAATACTTCTCCACCCTCATCCAAAGTTGTATTGAGCCTCAGATCCCAACTGCCACTTTTGGACAATGCTCCCTTCTTTGAAGCAGTTCTTGGGAGGAATGTCAAAGGGGAAAATTCTCAGGACCCATACTTGGGATGGGGCTGGACAGTGGCACAAACTCATTTCCTGATGGTGTAGGGTTTCTTAACCTTTCCAGGGCCATGGACTCCTATTTGGCAGTCTGTTGATGTTTATGAACTCCTTCTCACAACGTTTTTAATGCATAAATAAAATATGTAATGCTGCAAAGGAAACAATTGTAGTGAAATAAGGTTATCAAAATATTTTTTAAAATATGATATATATGCTTAATACATTAAAGAAGGCAATATATTAAAATATAAGTAAGTTAAAGTTAAAATTTGTTCTTTAGAAAGACATCAGTATGACAGCTGTTGTTATTTAGCTTGGCTAAGAACGTTAAACTGTGGGTGGTCTTGTGACGTAGTTCCTTCCACGTATATAGATCAGTGGTGTACAGGGAAGGCCGGAAAGTAATGCAGATGGATGCCTGAGTCCCCAGTGTGAGAACACACAACTAGAATGTTTGGTGTCGGCTTCCAGGCCTAGTTAGTTGGCCACATACATCACACTAGAAGCTATAGACAGGAAGACTGCAATCACACATGACCTGCAGGTAGGTTTAATTTAATAACTACCATATTTTGAAGTACAGTGTGAATATTTTGAAACACCTTCAACTACAATTTGATATGAAAACATTTGTGACTTCTGATGCTAACAAAGTCACAGGTATCGATGAATGCTATGGTTTGTTGCCTATATTCATAACTGAAGGAAATGCTAAGTAACAGGAGGATAATAAAAAGAGATATAATTTTTTTTCCCATTCAAGTTCGTGGACTCCACGTTAAAAAACCCCCGTGAAAAGGGATAATCACAGCATTGGTATAAACATCAAGATAATCTATGTAAATAGCACAGAGCATGTTGTGTGTAAACATGAAAATTAAGAATAAAAATATCACGCAGAATATTCTGGTTTATAACTCTTTTGCAATGAGAAAGTAGCCAAGATTTCAGTATCTTTTTGCTGGACTTTTAATTATAGTCATCAAGGGCCCTAAATGAATAGTAAACTTGTTTTAAAGTGCAGAGGTATGTTTCAAAAGTAGAAAACTACACTGTATGATTGACAAGCTATGAGACAGCATACCTACACTGCTTAGTCAGTGGTTTATGCTAACCATAATGACACAGCTCAAACCCTCGTGTCTAGTAGTCAAACCTCATTAAGGGGATTTAGGACTGGAGATGTCATCAGAACCTGTCTTAGTCCATTTGGGCTGCTATAACAGAATACCATAGACTGGGTGGTTTTTAAAAAACATTTATTTCTCATAGTTCTGGAGGCTGGAAGTCTAAGAACAAGGCACCAGTAGATTTGGTGTCTGGTGAGGGCCTGCTTCCTGGTTCACAGATGGATGGATTTTTTTTATTGTGTCCTCATTTGGTGGAAGAGGACTAGCTAACCCGATGAGGTCTCTTTTATAAGGGCACTAATCCCATTCATGAGGGCTGTGCCCTCATGATCTAATAATCACTTCCAAATGCCCTGCCTCCTAATACTATCACCTTGAGGATTAGGATTTGAACATATGTATTTTGAGGGGACGCAGATATCCAGTCCATAGCAGAACCCAACACGCAGTGACCAAAGGGAAGCAAAATCCTAGAGCCAAGGTTACCTAGTGAATTGTTTCCAGGTCCCACCAGAATACAGTGGTAGGATGGCAGTTCAACTCAGGCCTGGGAAAGTATCAAACTGATTGCAGAAACAGATTGGCACAAATTTTGGAGTCAACAGAGTCAAGAAAGAAACTGGACAGAACCTGTAAGTTTTTCAAAGTACTCTTTGAAAAATGAGTACTGTGATCAAATACATTTTAGAAGTCCATCCTCTTTTGTAGATTTTTAATGCACATTAATGTCATGTTACAGGTTCTGAAAAAGCAAACAATCATCAGCTTTTTTGTTTAACCTAGTATTTGATCACAGTACCATTTTTTCCAGAAACACTAACAGCTCACATAAATCAATGTTCTAGGGCACGTTATTTGGGAAACATTTTTGTTTAGAAATTTGGTGGGAATTTGGTAACACAAACAGCAAAATATAATCTTGGTATATGGACACAGGTCAACTCGATCTTTCTCAATAATTTCTAAAACACTATTCTATCTTTGTTCCCAGATGGTAGAACAGATAACTCGAACCACTTTTAATTTAATTTAGCCTCTAACTGCCTTATTCTAAAAGGCAAAGATGAAATAATCTTATTTTAAAAAATTAACAGAAATGAATACAATTTTAATAACAGCATTATCACAATTTAATAAATGTATAATGTTCTCCTGACCAAAAGAAGTAATGAAACTTTTATGTGGGAAAAAAAAAGTAATCTAATTTACTATGTCACTGTTCCCACAGACCTGATTAAACTACCATTTGGTAGCTATTATTTTCCAAAATAACTACCCCTAAATTCTATTTTTAAAATGTGTAATTTCTCAGTGAACTTAAGGCTTTCTACCTGTGTTAAGAGTTGGGGAAATTTTTCTCTTCACTCTGTCATTAAAATCAGAAGGTACTTGTAACTGTGAAAGGCTTGATAAACCTAAGCCTATATTGGTAGCCTGCATACTTTATTTTTACTACGTTAGTGGTTTCGAATGTCTTTTATTTGTCTCTACATTCCTGAAAAATATCCTTATGCCAAGTTATCATTACAAAAATGAGTTCTCAGGTAACTATTAGAGATCCTACAGCTTGCCAGAAAATAGAGGTGTAACTGTTAAAATAACTTCTTCTACCACTTGTCTTCTGCACATGCAAAATTGCCTTCTTTTTTGTTATCTAGTCCTCAGGAATTTTGTTCTGTGTGAGTCGTGTGCATAACTACATGTCCAGCCACTAGTTATAGAAGAAATGTAAATTAAAACAGTAATTGACACTTTACTTTTATTAAGTCAGTCCCTAGGCCCCCCCGACCCCCTGCAGTGCGAAGTATCAAATCAGCAAAAAAAATGTGAGGCTATAACACAGCTAGTCATGGTATAGATTGGAAATCTAAACTCTTCATGGTAGTCACTGCTGGCTGCCTACCCAATATCCACTCTCCCCTCTTTTCTAACAGAACCCCACATTTGGTTAGGAGTGGCAATGTGCTTAGCTAAAAAATTACATTTTCCACCTTTCTTTATAATTAGAAGATGTCATAACTCTGGAAAATGATATATAAGTTGAGGGTTTCTTGTAATGCTTTGCTCCCCTGATATAGGGGAGCCTTTAACAAGAAGGGGTAGTGCTTTCTAATCCTTCCTGGAATGTCGATATGAGGCAAGAGATAAAGCAACCATATCAGGACCAAAAAGATGAAAGCTAAACACTAAAACTAATAAAAGAAATCTGGATGCAGCCCAGGACATTTAAAATATTGTAGAGCTGCTGCACCAGCCCTGACCTTCTTATACCAGAATTATTACATGAGAAACAAAAATAAATCCCTAATTTTTTAGAACCTCAGTTAAGCCAAGTTTTCAAATGCAATATTAACTGAGGGACTCTTGTGACTTGCAACCCTACTCTTGGGAACTTCTGGTCAAAGAAAGGAAAGTCAGGTACACGAAGACATTCACGGCAGCATTTCCTATGTTGGATTAACGCTGAAAACAGATTAGACATCCAATAGTGAGAGAATGTGTAAATTATTGTAAAATACAGCTTGAACTATTAGACTACCATTTAAAATTAGCTTTATGATGACATAACAACAAAAGATTCAAATATAACATTACATCTGCTCCATTTATAACTAGCGGCAAAATTACTGGTTGCCTGATCCACAGTTATTCCCAATCCCCTTCTCCTTTTCCACCTTCCATTCAAAAGACTGGAAAGGCTTGCAATTGCACTTCCCCACCTTTCCTGGAGCTAGAGGTGATCATGTTACATACGCTTATGGCCAACAGAGGAACACAAATCTGCTGTGGATTTCTGTGGAAGGTTTTGCTTTTAAGAGAAAAGGATCAGATGTGGAAGGCTCTGCCTCCTTCCCCCCTCTTCCTATCTTGAATACAGACACGTTGCCTTGAACTACAATGGCCATCTTGTTACCACAAGGGAAAGGCCCAAAGGCTCTCAGAGAACTTGCTATCGTGCAGTCAGTGAACCACACCAGCAGCCAGCTCCTCTAGACTTCTTTTCATGAGAGAAAAAACAGATCCTTACTTGAAAAACCACTGCTACTCGGACCTTCTGTTATTTAAAGTAGAAAACATTCCTACCTGATATAGAAATAGATAAACTATAAGCGATAGGAACAAAAGATTTGACAGAAAAATTAAAACAGTTGACCTATTAGGGTATTAAAAATAATTTGTAAAGAAAAAGTTTTGTTTGCACAATAAACCATTTAAAAAGAAAAGTATTAGGCTTAAAGGGAAAATGTTTGATTAATTTTGTTGCAGCCTAAGAACCCACCTGCCATTTAATCTAGATTACCGTAATTCTAACACTAAGGCCATTTATCCATTATCTTTTGTTCAAGAGTCAAACAAAATTTTAGTAACCAAAACACATTTTCAATAAAATTTTATATATATATATATATGTAAATAACAATGAAACAGCACCAAAGGCCTCTGTAAGATGTCATCGTACAGTTTCTGAGCATGATGCTTCACCAATAAATGACACTCAATTTGTTTTAAAAGCATGTGATTACAGAAAACTGTTTAAGTGTTCATCAACAATGCGGTGGGATTTTCCAAAGATACTTCAGACACTGAAATCAATACAATCTACCTTCTGGATATCAACTGGAGTTGCACAGGTGAAGACGAAGCCCTTCCCACAGTGTTGAAGCTGCGATGCAATCTGTACCTCCTCAGACTCAGGCTGCCTTCCTCACGAGCACCTTCTATCCGAGAGACCAGCGACATCAAGATGGCTCGTCAGCTAAATCACGTTGGTCAAAATACCTAGTGAAAAAAGAATTTAATGTGTGCTTAAAAATATTAACTGCTGTACTACTTGTAATAGCAAAAGCCCACAAACAACCCAAATGTCCACCAATAACAGGGCTGGTTGAACAAACTGTAGGACATCTACACAGTGGAAGACTATGAGGCTTTTATGAAAAAAGGAACGAGGAGGGGCCAGCCCGGTGGCGTAGTGGTAGGGCCTGGTGATGGATTGGTCCAGGGGGTTTATTCTACTACATTCATATGTATTTGAAAATCTCTATAACTAGAAGCTTAAAAAAAATTATCATTGGTAAAATAATGAAGGCGGCTAACATATAGCTATTGGATCCGGTTTGAATGGGATTCCACCCATTTGAGTGGGTATTTCTATGAATTAGCAGTTATGTCTTCAAGTTACCACCAAACAAAACCAATAACAGAAAACATGAGACTTATAACAATATCTGACACTTATATTGAAGCTGCTACTGCAAAGAGAGTCAAGGCCTATGTTATCTTTTTTCAGATTTACTATAATCATCTCTAAGTTTTCCTAAGTGAAGCCTGTGGTAGTCTCAGAAACTTTTCTACTCTAGAACTTTTTTTCCATTTTTACCTAACTTTCTTCAGGAAAAAAAATGATCAATACACGTGGATATTTCTTCTCTCATAACTGCATAATATTATAAAATATCAGTGGACTAGCAGTCAGATGGTATGTTTAGTCTCTGGTTCCATTAAGCACTAGCTTACTGACCCCCGATTACTTAATCTTTCTGAACCTGTGTCCTCATCTGTAAAAGGAAATAAGAACCCCCTGAGTTGTTGGATTAGCGATACCGTATACATATGCTCAGGGCAATGCTGTATCCTCTCATATAATCCCACTACCAGCAGATGAGGTAGGTACACCAAGTAGGTACTAACTTTGTGATAGTTAAGAGCTTAGCTCTGGAGTAAAGCTGCCTGGGTTTGGATCGTAGCTCTGCGACTTACTAGCTTTGTAATGGCAGGAAAGTTCTTGAACCTCTCTCTGCCATTGTTTCCTCATCTGTAAACTGATCATAGCACCTACCTTCTAAGGACTAAATGAGTTTCTACTACGAAGCACTAAGAAAAATGCTTGGCATAAAGTGCCCAGTAAGTGTTAACTATCGTCAGCAGCATAATTATTGTAGATCAAGAAACTACATGTTGAAAGTGTATGTATTCTGAAGAAGTGTTCTTTTTGGGGGAGGGAAAAATGGACACAGGATTACTTACCTTCCTAATATTTAAATATATTATAAAGCTTTAAAAACGTATTGGCATTGGAATAAAAACACTGACCAATGAACAAAAATATCAAGTCCAGAAAGAGACCTAAAATAAATAGTTGTGTGTATATGTCTAACTATATATACACACACACACATACACAAGAATTTAGAACATGAAAAAGTTTTCTATTAAATCCAGGTGGAATTTCAAGAAATGAAATCAAACACACACTGAATGAAAATATGCCCCAACTGAAAACGAACAAAGGACACAGGCAATTAAACAAAAATACAACCACAATAAAATGAAACATGTTCTATCCTCTCTGGTAATCAAACAAATGCACGTAAAAATAATTTGTATCTCTTTATTATTAGAATGGAAATATTTATATCAACTGAAAATGCCCAGTGTTGAACAGGAGATGGGCGCTCTTACTGACACGTTAGTGGGAACACAGAATGGTATGAGCTTTCTGGAAGGCAAACTGGCAAGAAATATCTCAGTTTTAAAGTGCATGCATGCCCTTAACTTGTTCCTAGGAATTTACCCCTAGGAAGTACTAGAGCTTCAATGCAGCACTATTTATAGAGAAAAACTAGAAACAAAGAGAATTGTCTCACATATAATACTGTTTCCTTACACCTCAATTTCCTCTACTGTAAAATGGAAACAATACTGTCTACCACTATTAATAATCCTATTATACAGCAAGAAGCCAAGGATTACCTACCTGCTCACCAAACAGATTAATAAATTCAAAGCAGGAACCCTCTCATCATCTTTGCTGTCCTGAAAAAAAAAAGTTTAAAATGTAGTCTCTTCTCCCCTAATATTTTTGAAAAAAATTTCCTTTTAAGATGCAAAACATGAAAATTTTACTAGATGACAGTAATAATCACAGGGAAATAGAAAATCTCCAGGAAAAAGGAGAAAACTGTAGAGTTAACAACCCCCTGAGAAACATCTAAGATCATCTTTTAAAGAAAGGTCCTAAAGAGGGAAAAGAAATAAGAGCTGAGGGCTCTAAGGAGTAACCTGTGGGAGAGATTTCCTGGTTCCAAGTGGAGAAGCAAAAAAACCTATGTCCTAACTGGACAGTAATGAAAAAAAAATAATATAAAAATATTTTAAAAAACTTAAAATTGAGAAGGAGTGAAATCCTGGCTTCCAGTGTAAGACACACCAGAAAATATTCCAGATCAGGGTTCTCAATTATGATGGAGGTTGTTCCTGAACTATACATTTTATCAAGTTTACTTTAAATATTTGTTAAAATAACAGCTCTAAGATACATGGAAAGTAGTCTTACAGAGTATGAAATTTATTTTTATGCACTCAAGGGATAGAATAATAACCTATTTAGGAAAGTTATAACAGATATGTCATATATTTATTCAAATCAGGACACACTTCCATGATATTAGTGTATTCAATTCTCCTATGTGCCAAGCACTATATGGAACAAACCTGCAATAAAAACATATTACCTGCTAATAGTACAGAAGATAAAATATCCATATTAGGTTTAATGAAAGGTATTTAGATGTACATCGGAAGAGAGTGAAAAGGCACTTCTGGAGAAGGAATAAGGTCTAGGAACAAACCTCGGGGAATATTTAATGAGTAGCAAGTACATTTTGCTTGGAGTACAGGCTAGATAAGTTAGTTTGGGCCATATCACGGATGTTTAATGAAAACATTTTGGAGTAGTCAATGGAGAACAAGTATACATTTTATGGAGGAGAAAGAAGGGATGAAAGAAAAAAATCAGAAGCAGCTTA
The DNA here is from genome assembly GCA_031878705.1 of Tapirus indicus. Taxonomy (NCBI): domain Eukaryota; kingdom Metazoa; phylum Chordata; class Mammalia; order Perissodactyla; family Tapiridae; genus Tapirus; species Tapirus indicus. Next base: position 10,586,443 of record CM062918.1, read on the forward strand.
ATCTGGCATCAAATTAATTTATACTGGAATGCAGCAGGCATGAGTTAGAGGGTCTGACTAGAGAAATTCAAAACAATCATCGAGCCAGACTGTTAGCTGACTACTCGAGCTTCTTGTCTTCTCTTACTATTTAGCAACTGAAGCTCATTTTTAGCTAGGCACACCGCCACCCAGCTAAAAGTAAGCATCTCATATAGTTCCTTATGGCCATGAGACTAAATTCTGTCCAATGAGCCATGTAGATATGCTTGTGGAATCTCTGGGAAGGCTCTTTAGAGGGGATGACCTTCTTCTCTTCTTCTTTCCAGCTTCCTGCAGTGAAATATAATGGCCGAAGCTCCAGCAGCCATCCAGGATCACGAGGTGAGCTTGAGGATGGAAGCCACATGTGGCAGAACTCAAGGCCTGGGTCCTGCCTACCTTCAGATTTCCTTTATCTGAGAAAAACACTGCCATTTTATTTAAGCTACTGTTATTTTGGGCCTTTCTATTATGTGGCCAAATCGAATCCCAGCTAATAAAATATTATACGTTTTCCTATTTCATTGGAATCCTTCTTCATCACCACACAAATTGGTGAGTGCTTTCAATTTGAAATAGTAAGCTACAACTTACCACTAAGAGCCTCACTTCAGAGCACCTTCTTGCAAGCTGCCGAATCAGCGAATGAGCCTCAGGTAATAAAGGTTTTTCAAGACAAGCCAATAAAGCATAAAGCCATCTTCCCTAAATAGAATTTAAAAAAGTAGTAAGTAGGCAAACACTGCACCATAAATTTAACTTATTTTAAAAAATGTCCAATGTTGTGTTTGGTTATTTGCTATGAATAAACTCAGAACATTTCACTGTACTATGTTTTGATATAGACAACCAAGGGTCATCCAGAGAGCTAGGTGATAGCTTTTGTATCTTCTAACTATAGACACAGAACGTTAGGTGCTTCAAAATATCCTTACCCCCAAAGAGTTTGTTCCAGAGATTCTTATTACAGTTGAAATCCTAATTCACAGGTAGAAAACTACACTAAGCTCTGTATAAATCCTCACAAAAATTAAGATACATTTTTTCTTTGTCCTCTATAGACAGACATACAAATGATTTTATAATTTTATAATTTTGTCACCTGGGTCTATACATAGGAACTATGCTCTAGATGAAATACTTCTTTTCAATTACAAAAGGAATACACACTCAATGCAGAAAAACTGAATAATACAAAGGAAAAACAAACTTATAATCTCACCATCCAGACAAAATTTCTGCTAATTTTTAAAATGTTCATCTTTTTCCTATGTATATGTACAACCTTTAAAAACACAGTTCCATCATTGTAATAACATTAATAATGTAGTAGTAACATTTTGTACCCATCTTTTTTACTTGCAATACACAATAAATGGTCAATAATGAGAGAATCAAAGTAAACTATGAGACATTAAGACAATGGCAATTATGTAAATTACATTATCCTATAGAAATATATATACGAAATGTGAGCTAAAAAAACCAGAATACATACATTAATTACAACTATGTAAAAGACAAGTATGACCACTGAATTAGAAAAGTGATTTTAAACATGAATTTTTTTCCACTTAAAACGTACATGTTATACAGTAGAGATTTAAAAGAAGGAAAATATAAAAATCAAAAATGAAAATCTAGTGATAAGGAATATGGTCAGTGTACTTATGGAAGAGACTTTTCTAAGCCACTTGGCTGCATGGCAGGCTGGGAAACTTACACACTGTACTGCAAACACTGCAGTAGTGTTTGCAGACTATAAGTTTCTGGAGGGCAAAGGTTATAGCATGTGTTTTGACAGGGAGCTTTGGAAGCTCAGATACACTCTTTTGCAAATATCTTCAATTGTGAAAATATTTGTTTCTAAAAAATTAAATCTAACTTCACAGGATGAAAACATTTCTTCTTAGGGGATTAAGCAGGTAATTCATTTATATAATGCCCACCAAATTTGCCCAGTTTTGAAGGTGAAAATGAGCTGTGAACATACAACAATAAAATAGAGGGGCAATAGGGGCCAGCCCAATGGCGCAGCGGTTTAGTTCGCGCTTGGCAGCCCGGGGTTCGCTGGTTCGGATCCTGGGCGCCTGCTGACGCACTGCTTCTCAGCCATGCTGTGGCAGCGTCGCATATAAAGTAGAGGAAGACGGGCACGATGTTAGCCCAGGGCCAGTCTTCCTCAGCAAAAAGAGGAAGATTAGCAACAGACGTTAGCTCAGGGCTGGTCTTCCTCACACACACACAGAAAAAAAATAGAGGGGCAGTGCAGCACAGTTGTCAAGAGTATAGCCTGTGTGCCTGGGCCCGAGTCTCAGTTCTGCCAGTTATGACCTGTGTGACCTTCAGCAGGTCACTGAATCCCTATGTGCTCCAGTTTCCTTACCTGTAAAGAGGAAATAACAGCTCATAGCTTATTGGAGGATTCAAGGAGTTATTGTATACAAAGTCCTTAGAACAATACCTGGTACATAGTGCTTGCTATTATTGTTGGTATTTCTGATATTCTTCTGTGGATTGGATTTCAAGGCCATTTTAGAAAACGCATTTCAAACTTCTTTAAGCCTGTGTTACCCAAAATGGGGTTTGCAGACTGGCTGGCAGTCTGTGACCTGTTTGTTACTGGTCTGCAATGATAAGCAGCTTCTCCCAGGATATAAATCAACTCTTTTTCTTTTTTTTGCTGAGGAAGATTAGCCCTGAGCTAACATCTGTTGTCACTCTTCCTCTTTCTATGCTTGAGGAAGATTAGTCCTGAGCTAAGATGTGTGCCAGTCTTCCTCCACTTTACATGTGGGTCACTGCCACAGCAAGGCTGATGAGTGGTGTAGGTCTGTGCCCAGGATCTGAACCTGCGAACCTGGGCTGCCGAAGCAGAGTATGATGAACTTAACCACTAGCCCACAGGGCCAGCCTCTAAATCAACTCTTTAATTGACTTTTTTTTCCAAAGCAAGACTTTCTCAAAGAAGGAAGTAGTATGTTGATTTACAGTCTAGTGTAAATTTCTTATTTCACTGCAAACAAGTACTGTTTGCATTTTATATAGAGTTATACATATATGTATAATACATACACAGATATATAAATATTGTACAGTCATATCTCATATGTAAGATAAGTATATATAATTTTATTTGCATTACGAAAACCAAAAGATGCAATACTACCAATTCTGGAGTAAAGTCTCTTTCTCCAAACCAATTACTCAGATATTCCAAGACACTAGTTACTGTTGCCTAAAGAAAAAGGGGAAGGAGACGGAAGAATCATATTAGTAATAAAAAATTGACAAGGTCAACACGATTTCATCAAATTTAGTTAGATAGCAATTCTGATGTTTAAAATGGCCCCATTCTTTAGATTTCCAGAGAAAACTGTGACTCTATTTAGTAATTTGATTAGGTGGCTCTCTCAATGAGAAGAGGCTTTTTAGACAAATATTCTTACACACTTTCAAGTATCAGTACCTTGGTTTAAATTCCAGGATGTAGTCTGTAACCACTAATTTAGTTAGTGACTACTTGAAAAATTCCACGTGCTCTTAAAAAAAAATCGTTGCATAAATACCTCCAGATTGTTTTCATTAAATCAAAGTACAAATCTAAAAAAGAAAGTTAGCTAGAGAAAGATATGTTTCAAAGATATTACAGATAGAATTTATCAAACTGTTGAAAATATTCTCTGGCTTATTCAAATAGAGATGGACAAGTACAAAAATCACTCTCATTGAATTTAGTATGACTACTACAGTATCTTCATGCAAATGACCCAGTAACTGAAACCATCAGCCAGTATATGATTTACAACAGAGTATGACCCTTAAAAAAAAACCCTGATCTTCCAAGGGTACCCAATGCTACGTGAAAGCAAAAGAATCAAAGTTTTCCTTTGCTCTTTAAATGGATCACAGAGTTCCTAGTCCTAAAAGACTGAAGAATCAAAGTCCATATTTCTCCCCTTTTGATCCAAGATTTTCATGTATTTCATTCTTAATGGAGTGTGTAGGACATCTGGAACTAGAAATACCAGTCTAATCTTAGTATTTACCTCAAACCCCAGAACCTAAGACTTATAACTGAAATGTATACAACTGAATAGTTCAGCACCAGACTGAGCATGAGTTCTGGAATTAGATCACCCTGGACTGAATCCCAGTGCTGCCATCAAAGACTTGCTGAAAAATCATCTGCAAGTTACTTAACCTCCAATTTGTATAAAAAAATGGATATTAATAACTCCCTGTATAGAGTTGTAGTGAGGATTGAATAAGAACTGTTAGAGAGTTTAGGACAGGGTCTTGCATACTGTGAGTATTCAGTAAATGTATCCAAATACTTTCGCACACATTGCAAACAAAAGAATGCATATATATATATCCTTATTATTAGATGGATTTTACCTGATTCATTCTGCTAACAATACTAAGCAAAGGAGGAAAACCAATCTGAAAGAAAAATGAGATCGAAATTTACTAAATGATATTATAAGGGAGACTTCATTATTTTTTCAAACTGGTGAATTTCTCGCCACACTGTTATTTAAAAACAAAGAATGGATAAAAGAAAATTCCTTCGCTGCCCATTACCTTAAAATATTCCATAAACTATCATGTTGGCAATGCCCAAGAAAATAATGTCTTGAAATTTGAATACGTAAATTTAAAAATAAAGAATGATTTTAGTAATTATAATGTTAAAGTATGACATTTTAAAAAATGATACTATACTATGGATACTATGACATGAACAGGTCAACTTTTTCAAAATCTTCAGCTAAAGCCAACATTTTCAGGAATTAAGGACGCTTGAATTAGAATGATCTTTTTCAAACCTAATCTGATACAATTAAAAAAGTACTTTGGAGTTTAAGACCGAGAGCCTTGATTATAAAAACAACACCGACTTGAGAGAAACTTTAGAGGACATGCACTAAACTCTTGCATCCTTAAATGATTCTTTCACATGGTGTATTTTACTTGTATATATTTTGTAATAACAATCTACAATCTAAATACATAAATTTTAATTCTTTGTCAAATTAAAACACATTTTGAAATGTAACGTACATTAGGGATATTATCCAACAGAACAAGAGGTTGTATAAGAAACTGCCGAATTAGCTCCTAAGGGAACCCGAGCTAAGAGAACCGAATCTGCTCCCACTCCCACCACCATGTGTAAAAGGGCCCGTTTTCTCAGCTCTGTCAACACAGTATATTAAAGTTTCTTTGCCAGCATTACCTGAAAAATTGCAGCTCAGTGGAGTTATAAGTTACATTTCTATTACAGTGAGTTTGGGCATCTTCTCACATAAGAACAATTTCTATTTTCCTTCTGTGAGATGTCTATTTATATCCTCTGCCTGTTTTTCCTATTGGGTTCTTGGTCTTTTTAGTGATTTTTAGAGCTTTTACATTTTTGGGATAAATTCGTTTTAAATGGGAAAAACACAATGTGGCATCACATAAACAATAAATGTCTATTGAAGAAAACAGACAATGCAACACAGGGAGTCAGCGGTAATGCAGACGTATGCAGTGGGGTCACACGAACATCTGCAAACTTGAGGGCAGGTGAATCCTCAAGGACAAGAAGCAGCTGGCCACACAATTTATGATTAAAATAAAGCCATGTGAAATTTAAAGATACCCTCAACATTCCATCTTCAGAATATGCAATTTACTAACCATTTAAGCACTTAACTGTATCATATATTTTCCTTTCTTTCCTTAATTACTCATAACTCACTGTTTGACCCATGCCTAATCATTTAAAAAAACCCTGAATCCTATCTAATGCACAAAATTACCACATAGCTAAAACATAAGAGATGTGAAGCGAACTTAAAAAAATTACAGTACGTTGTTTTAGAAACTGGGTTGCTAATTTTTAAATTAAAGAGCCAAGAAACTAAGTCAGGGGCTGGCAAACACTTTCTGTAAAAAGACAGACAGGAAATATTTTAGGCTTTGCAGTCTACACTGTCTCAGTCATATATTATTTGGTTTTTTACAACACTTTAAAGATATAAAAATGTACAAAAACAGGTTGCAGACTGGATTTGACTGAGGCTGTAGTTTGCTGAGTCTTTATACTAAATGATGCACCAAAATTAGAACCCTTTTTGATTTGTATATCCATGTATCACCTACTTGTACATAATCGATTCCAGGACTTTCACTTGTAGCTGGTCCAACAGCCCCTTCAGCACACAACCTTTCACCCAGACAAAATTTTTTCCAGCCTTCTTCATCTTCAGATTTTGGCTAAAAGAAAAAAATAAGTTTACTTATTTCTATGTATTTTTTTTTATACTGATAAGTGAAAAAAGAGGTGAGGATTCCTCCCTATTCCTACTACCTCAACACAAAAATATGGTGCTTATTATGGGCTGAATTGTGTCCCCCCACCCAAATTAACATCTAGTACCTTAGAATGTGACTGTATTTGGAAAAAAGGCCTTTACAGAGATGATTAAGTTAAAATGAGACTGTTAGGGTGGGCCCTAATCCAATCTGACTGGTGTCCTTATAAGAGGAAATCTGGACATACAAAGACGCTAGGGATGCGTGTGCACATACGAAAGACCATCTGAGGACACAGTGAGAAGACGGCCATCTGAAAGCCAGAGAGAGAGGCCTCAAGAGAAACCAAACCTACTGACACCTTGATCTTAGACTTCTAGTCTACAGAACTGCGAGAAAACAAATTACTGTTTGTTAAGCCACCCAGGCTGTGGTGTTTTGTTATGGCAGCCCTAGCAAACTAATACAGTGCCCAAGTGGTCACATCATATGTGGGACATAGTTACTTTGGATCACAGTTGAATGGACAGTGACAAGCAAGGGTGTATTCAGAAGAGGGTGATAAAGATGGAAATTGGTATGGAAAAAAAATGCACTAAGAATGCTTAGAAGAATGAAGGATGTTTATCCCAGGGAAGGAAATGTGATTACATACTTCATGTACTCAAAGGGCTGCCCAGTCAAAGAAGGAATAGATTTATTCTACATTGCCAGAGGGAAAGAGACGGACCAGTGGGGAGAAGCATTCAGCTTAATATAACTACCTTAACCAAACGATTTTTACCTGTACACATCACCTTGCACTTTACTTTGCACGGGTGCAGTTTTTCCCTCTGAGGAAAAACAGCTTTCATTAGATCCTCAGGATGAACAGGAGACCTCTAAAAGGTTAACACCTGTTGTCCTGGAACAATGTACCCACCTTTTCCCATTAGGTCAGAGACTGTTTCTGCTCTAGGTAGCACTGAATACCCTCATTATTAAATATAGCAGGTGTCTAATAAGTGATTGGCTAAATCAGTAAATAAATGTTTATATTCATAGTTGCCATCAGAGCATGCTTCTACAATTTTTCACTTTATTATTTACATAATGTTTACATTTGCCATGATGAACATGTTATTGGTACATAATTTCCACTGTTTTGATGGACCATAATTTACTGAATCAATTATGTTAGGTCCTTTCCATTTTTTACAAAATTATATTGTCATAATGTTATTGATACAGCTTCTTTTTGAATTAGTAAGCATGTACCCAAAAGTCCTTACATTGATCAATAAAAAAGTATGTCTACCTACCTACCTACCCCCCACCCCACTGCCCCTTCTTACCAAGACGCCTCACAGCACAATGAAAGGCTTTCGCTGTTAGTGGTGTGGAGTGGATTCTGACTGCAAGTGACCCTGTGGACAGCAGAGTGCAACCCCACCCAGTCTTTTTGCACCAGCCTCTCATCTTCCAGCACTCTATCAGATAATGCTCTGCTATTCCTAGGGTTTTCATGGCCAATTTTTTCAGAAGTGGGTGGCCAGGTCCTTCTTCCTAGTCTGTCTTAGTCTGGAAGCTCCACTGAACCCTGTCCACCATGAGTGACCCTGCTGGTGTTTGAAATCCCGGTGGCAGAGATAGCAACACGTGGCCGCCACAGTATGACAACAGACAGATGTGTGGTGTGGTTCCCTGACTGGGAAACGAACCCAGGTCGATGGGGTGGGAGCACAGAATCTTAACCACTGTGCCATCAGGGCTGGCTGTGAAAGGCTTTAGAATCAGACAAACTTCAGTTTGAATCTCAGCTATACCTTTCACAAGTTAAATGATCTTGGGCAAGTGATGTTAGTTCCTTTCACACTCTTCCTAGAACAGTGCTTCTAACTAGTGTGAAGAAGCAGGTAGAGGCCATATATTGAATCTCTCAGCTTTCAGCTGGTAGTCTCGGACTACACAGTCTCCTCCATTATCCCAATGTGTCACCATGTAAGAGATGTTAGGAAGCACTGCCTAGAGGAAGCTTCTAAACTCTGAAATCTATGAGCTACCTGAAACTGTGAGCAAAATTGTGTGCGAAGATGCATTTTTTCCCTCTGAAGATAAATAGTTTTCATTTGATTCTCAGGAATAACATGAGACTCCCTGAAACGTTAAAAGTATTGTCCTGGAACAATGTATTTATCTCTTCCCCAACTCCCTTTTTTATTCAGTAGTCCAGATAGAAAATATCTACTGAAGAGCTTAAAATTATATCTAAGCTGATAAACTGTAAAAAATACTACTTTCCAGCATGCACGACAGACTCTGTCACTGGTAGTGGCACCATTTCCTCATCAGAAAAATCCAATAAGACTTCACTCATTCTTTTTGTAAATACTAAAAATGTAATTATTTCCTAAAAAGCAAATGTCTAGAAGAACCCTTAAAAACTTGTAGAGGCCTAACAATTACCTATCCAAAGTCTCTAAAAATGCTGTGGATTAAAATTGTCATAAAAGTAACAACTTGCATCATCGTATACTGACTCTATACTTTTCAGGCTACTAATATAATGGAATTGTTATTCTTAATGGTAGATGAGAGAGAATGAAAATAATACGGACTAAGAAACTGAATCTTTAAAGACTGGGGGTAAATACGGACTATTTCAAATAGGTACACACTGGACAACCGAAACAGCGAAACTTACATACCATGGTCACGTTACTATCCAACTGTTGCGATTTCCAGTGACTTCTATGTCTGTTCACACTCTAAAGGAAGAAAAGTTAGACAAGTGATCTTCAGAGAAGGGATAACTGAAAAGAAATCAATTTCTGTACAACACTGAGACAACGCTAAAACTTGAAAATATGTTTCAAACTAATGTCTAACGATTATAATAATAATTTGGTAATTGCTCCATAAATATTCTTATCTTTATACTTCAGAATCAGGAATCTTATTTTTCCAATGACAGTCTAAGAACAGAAATAAATCTGAAGGAGGGAGGGAGGAGTTTAACTTGATAAATGATTAAAGTACACTTACCTGTCGAATAGTTGAAAACTGTGCCACTTGTTGCTGTTGCCACTGAAGTGTAGGGGAATATCCTTCAGGAGCAGGTTGGCATCCTGAAAGCTAGAGATCAGTTCATAAATGTTAGAATGAGTGTTAGTGGTATAACTAGAATCTCATGCCTCTGCAAAATAAAAGCAGAACCAAGAGGAAGAGTGAATAATAAAGGAAATGATCAAGACAAGAAAGATAATGTACTTTTTGCAGATGCAAAAAAGTAGGCATTTCACTTTACTATTTATGTCCGAGTTTAAAACATTAGGAAAAGATCCTTATACAGTCACTTTAATAAGAGCAATCTGGAATGGTTTATAGTTGGAGTTTCTAAGAAACCTAAATGATATGAGCCCCGAAGATATAATCTAGTCCTATCTTTTTATAATAGGAAAACAGTGAAACAAAAAGAGAAATATACCCCAAATAAAGAATTTTGGTGTGGGTGGAATGTATGCAAATAATTTAAGACACTTGACTTTACAAGGGCTACTTCTGCTTCCCAAATCAGCACATAGTTCACAACTGTTCACATACTGCCTTGAAATAAAACTTAGTGTGGTTACTTTTTAAAAGCTAGGTATATAAGACACCATCTACCATCAACTAAAAACTTCTGAAAAGAATTATATGGAATATTATAGTATCTGAATTAATATTTTGTGATTATAAACATCAGATTTAGAACATAAAAGGAAAAGGGCTTATCACAATTTAAAAACCACAGCTCTCCTCTGACCTTAGGTTACATAGCACCTCCTCAAAGGACCTTCTGTGACTGCTCTATCTAAAGTAGTTCTCCCTGTTATTTATTAGTCATCATATATGTTAATTTTCTTCATAGCAATAGTCACAATATGTAATTATTTAATTTGTTTATTTGCTTACTCTGTCTTCCTCAGGAGAATGTAAACTCTACAAGGGTACAGATTTTTTCTGTCTCATCCTCTGTTGTACTCCCAGTGCCTGGCACAACCTGGATGTTTAATAAAATATGTGCTGGATAAATAAATGAATAAAAACGTTCACAGTGTGCAAGTAGTTAGAAAAGTGTAAGATACTTGGGTTTCCAAAAAGGAAACCTAGTCAAATTTAGAACATGCAAACTACACTATATAAGATTAAACACCAGTCCAATAATTATGAAGAACTGGAAAAAGGTTCCTTAAAAATAAAGGACACCATAAGTAACCTAATTAAAGATTCCTTTAGGCTTGGATCATGTCCCTAAAGAATGATGATCAAATCTCTGCGAATGCCAGGGTTACTGAAAGCCTCTTCGGAGGCAGTCAATACCAACTGTCCTTTTGAGGGAAAAAGTATAAGCAAATGCCTAACTTCGTAGGGTGCAGTCAAATCTTACCTACAACATAATTGATACTGTCAGATACTATAGAAAGAGCCTTGGTCTTTTATTTTGTGGGGGTTAAAAAAAACCCTGACAGGTAATAAAACTCACAGAAACATTCACACTTTGCTTCCTCTTCAACTTCTTTGGGTCAATTTGAGCCACCACAACATCCGGACATTGAGCTGCTTCGATCCTACGAATAAATAATAAATGCAAGAAGTGTGATTACTATCGTGTTTGTTCACGTGTAGCAAAACCGGTGATGCATTTCTACAGTTCACTATGAATCAGAAGAAAAGTTCAGAACTGCAACTGAGGTACTAAACAGTGTATTTCTGAAATTATCTGGATCGAAAGCAAGGAAATCTAAGAGCACACATCTTCACACAGGTAATCAAGTTTAGCAGAATTAAATTCACAGAAACCTGCCCACGTAAAGATGTAATCAAGGGATCCTGATCCGACCCCAACAGGCGTGAGAGTGGGGACGCGAAGAGGCGGGGCTTTATCACACACAGGGGTCGAGCAGGCCACCGGGCGCTGTGGCAGCCCAACCGCACGGGGCCAAATCACTCACTGGACCCGCCTCAAGTATTCCTGAGGCGTCCTCGGGGGTACGGAGGGATCGAAGGCTTCTGTCAGATCACAGGGCTCCACGGGCAACAGCCGGGGCATCAACTCTTCCACTGCAGACTCCGCTGGTACCCACGCCATGGTTTTCAATCCAGCCAGTCCCACCCGGCGCATGCGCCAAGTCTAGGTTACAGCGCAGGCGCACACGCAGGCACCTTTGGCGCGGAGTTGAACAAGAGGCAGGATCTAGGGGAAGTAATTGCGCATGGGTAAACGTGCTGATTGTCTCAAGGTTAAGGCTCCGGTGGTGTAATGAAGGCTGCGAGTTTAGTTCCTTGCAGAAGCGGTTCTGAAGTATTTCTGCGTCTTACCGTCTGTTCTCTCTTCTAAGGTTCGGGTTAAGACTGAGGGTTATTAACGTTTATGCGTCCGTAGTAGTGAGGGACCCTTAAATGTTTTGAATTAATGAGCAATGTTACTGTAATTATCATTTATTGAGCTCTAAAGTTTTAAGCCCCTGGTAGACACGTCACATACATTTCCTTATTTAATTTTTACTAGAACTTTTTGAAGTGGGTGGTGTTGTCCCGGTTTTGTAGGGGAAGAAATCGACCGAACGACGGGTTAAGTCCTACAACAGTGACTTTTACCCAAAGGGGCAGAGCCAGTTCCACCCAGATTTATCTGACGCCAAATGAATGAAAAATTAATTTTCCAGAGGAATTTCTTGTGCTTGGTTACTTCAAAGATCACTTTATATTTATCTGAAATGAATATTACTCCTAGAGTAGCCATCACTTTTTTCTTTTTTCAGAAAGATCTCTTTGCTTAAAAATAAATAGTGCAAAGGATAAAGCTAATGCTAACACCTAGAAGTTACCATTATTAATCTTAGGGCTAGTCTTGTGAGGTGGGTACTATTATCTCCATTTTACAGGTGAGGAAACAGGGCAGAAATGGATTAAGTAATTTGTGCTGGGTCATAAATTGCAGGAAACAATGCAAGTATTATTTCGCATTCTTTCTAAACAAGCTCTGAGTGAATACAATTGACTTTTATTTTCCAAGGTGTATGTTTATTTTTAAGGTCTTTTCTTTTTTTGTAAGCCCTGCCTTTAGCTTGCAAGCAATTGATTTTGAAACCAGAATGTCACTTTCTCAGTTGAAGATAAAGTGAGGACAATCCTTAGGTTAAGAGCTGAAGAATTAGTGCTCATGAACAGTAACTAAGCAATTGGGAGACTTGGAAAGACGCTGCCTGGCTGCAGTCAAACTAGGAATGTTATTTGGTTATAAATTTTACTGATTTTGGAAGAAACAGACTTAAAGAGAAGAAATATGGAAAGATACTCTTGTTCCCAAACTTTTTGGTTATAATCAAGAACAAATTAGAAAAAGTAAGCAGTGACTTCGGTTCCGGATTTCCTTACAAATACTTTTCTTTTTTTTTTACTTATTAGCAATTTCCCCCCATTTTTCTGGAGAAAAGAACAGACGATTACCTGGTAGACCAATTACCAATGGAACGATGCTTAACACTGGACTTCATGTATAAGGACATGGCAGAACTACACATGGATGAAGGAAGAAAGGACAGGAATAGCAGAATGGAACAAAGGTTGTCCAAGAAAGAATAATAGATTATTTTCCAAAAGAAGAGGTGAGTAATAAAGTACACGAATGATTCTGAAATGCTAAAATTTTAAATACACAAGAATGAATTCATTCAGGAGAGAGGAAAGTAAATTAAAATTTTATAAAGGTTGTTTTCTGCTACTTCAAACTAATCTGACTTAAAAGAACTAGTAATGAGTTTTGGAGCAGATTTTTAATATGGTTATAAATTGGAAATTGCACTAAGTATTTTTGAATGTTTCAGTGAGGTATGGAACAGCTGAAAATAAGTTTATTTGGTTGATGAAGTTATTCTGAAAAAAATGCTTAATTTTTGGAAAGCTGAACTTCTAAAACTTCTAAAATACCATTTCATCTAACCTCCTCCCAGGAAGACTATTCCTAAGGCACTGAACTACCTCTGGTGCCCCATTTTCAAAGATTTCAAGTCGCTTCTCAGTTTATAATGGAAAGATTTTTGTATTTCAGTATTTCTTACATTGGTGGTTGGCTGTTGGAGTTATTATGAGGGTTGGGAGAACAGAACACTGAACAACAATTTATTGATAATGGTGGCATCTGTTGTCAACCTTACAGAGCTAAATGCAAAAGTTGTCCCTGTGATTTATATCCCCTTAAGCAGCTCAGTTATTCTCAAATGTTAGTATGTATAAGAATTATCTGGAAGAAATTATTTAAAATACAGATTCCTGGGTCCTATAACTCTCCTCCAGAGTTTCTGATTCTGTTGATTGGTTATGGGGCTCTGAAATGGACTTTTTTCTTTTTGCTGAGGGATTTCCCCTCAGCTAACATCTGTACCAATCTTCCTCTTATTTTTTTCTGTATGTGGGCCACCACCACAGCATGGCCACTAACAGAGCAGCGTAGGTCTGCGCCCGGGAACCAGGCCTGGGCTGCCGAGGTGGAGCGCGCTGAACTTAACCACTAGGCAACCAGGGCTGGCCCTGATATGGATGTTTTAAGAAGCATTCCAAGTGAGAAACATAGCTTAACCCATCCATGTTATCCTTTCCCTCCCTATTCTTTAAGATCTACTACACTAGAATTTCTTCTGTCTTATCCTGCTTTCTCAGTTCTTTTTTCCTTGGCCACAATCTACAATTTCACTTGCGTCTTTATCCTGTTAAACTTTAGTGAATTCAGTCATCCAGTTGTTATTTATGGGTTTTCTGTTACGTGCCAGGCACTGTGGTAGGCATTGGAAGTGACAGTGGTGAGCTGCTTCTCTACAGTCTACTGAACAGAGGTGTTAACCAAGCAGTGACACGAATGAATTTTAAATGATAATGGTGATAAGTACTAGTAAGGAAAGTTTCAGGGGAGGGAAAGAGCCTTGCAGTGTGGAAATAAATGAAGACTGACCAAATGAGAACAAGCAAATACTATTTATTGAGTTTGCTATAGGAAGGAGTCAGCTTCCACTACTTGCATTTTGACAAAGACTCAGAAGCAGGCAGAGGAGTAGGAAAGCTTTATACTAGAAAAAAGGGAAGGCTTCAGGTATGCCCTGGTTGGATGCTGTTGGCATGAAGAAGCTGTAGGTGGCCCATTGTAGGAGAGGTAGAATTTCTCTGCTATCCTCTTAGGGTCTCTGGCTGGGTCTAAGAATTAAACTGATTAACAGGAGAAAAGCATACAAATCTTATTTGGTATTTTTTACATGTACATGGGAGCCTTTGCAAGAAAAATCAAGACCCAAAGAAGTTGGGGCCCAAAGCTTATATACTAGGTTGGACAAAAAATAGTAAATTGTGAAAACAGTAAATTGTGACAAGACAAAGGGGTTTAGGGTAGGGCAGTTAATTGTGTAAAAGTAAATAGGAAGATAAACGTTAGTTTAACAAGGCTTGTTTGTACAGATGTATCTTGGCCTTGACTCCCCATATCTGGTGATAAGAATGTCTTCCTTTCCTGTGGTTTAGGGAGGGCACCTTTCACATGGGAGTTTTATCTCCTGTTTTCAAGAAGAAAAAAAGAAGATCAGAGCACCTTTCTTGCATCTGCTGTTTTTCAAATGCCTTTAACTCAAAATAATTAATATGCCAAAGTGGCATATTTTGGGGTGGCATGCTCTGAAACCCTATTCTACCTAGAAGTGGAACATCCTATGAAATTGGTTAGGGGTGCATATTTGGCTTCCTCTGGTTGGTTCTAAATTGGAAGCAGGGGAAAAAAATGAGGAAAGCTGTCAATTATTAATCAAGTTCTGGCTGTTTTGGGCCAATCATTACAGGGGTTTTTGTTTGGCTTCTTGGATTGTTGCCAGGCTGGTTACTGAAGAATAATATGTTTCCTGGGATGATTGCTACAGACTGTGGGTCAGAGTCCTATTTTTGTATATATACGGTCTGACCATTGTCCATTTGTATATTCAGTCTCAGCAGGTAAAGGAAAGAATTTGTTCAAGGCTTTATTGCTGGAGGAAGTAGGTCATGTTGGAACAATTGGAAGGAGGTCGGTATGGCTGACGCGTGGAAAGTAGGGAGTGAATGGTGCTTGACAGGGTTGTGAGAAATGTAGCTGTATATAGTTAATATTTATGGAGCATCCTCTTACTTTGTGCTGGGGGCTGTCAATGCCCTCCAACCAAAGACCACCAGAACACTCCTGTAGTCACATGATTACTGAAACTGGGGGATATCTCAGTAAAACTGCCCTGCTTGTGCCAGACTTGGTGCACCCAGCCAGTGCATTGCAGTCTCTGAAGGAACTTGCAGGCAAGGACTCAGGCCCGCCTGGCCGGCCGTGCTCTCATGCACAGCTGCATTCCTAGCCCAGTGTCTCCATTTGGAGGTCTCCTTATCGGGAAACTTTCCCACTCTGACTCAGTACCTAGGACTTTTTCACTCCTAGTGCCACACTCCTCATCACACCCCCCCCACGCCCCTGGTTTCATAAATCTGCAGGAGCCTTTTGTTTGGGGCTCCCTCAACAGTGAGACGACCCCCACGT
This sequence comes from Tapirus indicus, assembly GCA_031878705.1. Classification (NCBI taxonomy): domain Eukaryota; kingdom Metazoa; phylum Chordata; class Mammalia; order Perissodactyla; family Tapiridae; genus Tapirus; species Tapirus indicus. The sequence continues at coordinate 10,602,329 of CM062918.1, forward strand.
TTGCGCTGATCCACTTGACCCTCAACCAGCGCGCCTTTCCACAGGAGTAATGGGACAGGCGGAGCCGGTGATCACCAGGGTTAGACTCGTGCTTATACAATTACAGGAAGTGGTTGGAGGCTTCACTGGACAATCTTCTTTTTTTTTAATTTTTTTTTTTTTTTTTGTGGGGAAGACCAGCCCTGAGCTAACATCCGTTGCCAATCCTCCCCTTTTTGCTGAGGAAGACTGGCCCTGGGCTAACATCTGTGCCCATCTTCCTCTACTTTATATGGGACGCCGCCACGCATGGCTGACAAGCTGTGCATCCGCGGGTGCCCAGGATCCAAATTCGCGAACCCCGGGCTGCCAAGCGCAAACTAAACCACTGCGCCACCGGGTGGCCCCTGGACAATCTTCTTGATTTTTTTTTTTATTGAGGTAACATTGATTTATAACATTGTGTAAATTTCAGGTGTACATAATTAGATTTTGTCTTCTGTATAGACTACATCATGTTCTCCACTAAAAGTCTAGTTGCTATCCATCACTGTACACATGTGCCCCTTTACCCCTTTGGCCCTCCACCCACAATCATCTTGATTTTGTCTGAGTTCAGACATGATAACAGAGTGGTCTTATTTTTGTCTTGATCTTTCAGGGTCAAGAGGCTGCTTATCTCTTTCTTTGGGCTAATGTTTTATATAGATTATCTCATTTAATCATCACAATATATTGTTATCCTAGGTAGGTACTGTTATCTTCATTTTCAGATGAAACCGTGGCTCAGAAAAAGTTACGTAACATGCCTAGTTCACACAACTAGGAAGTGGATGGAGTTGAGATTCTTTGCTGGGTTGTCAGACTTACAAGCCATTGCTCTGAATCACTATGATCCACAAGAGACAGCTCAGTGAAGTTAAGTAGCTAAGTAAGAGCCTTTATGACCTGCTGGTCACAGATTAGAGAGAAGTGGTGAAGACAGATGCAGGGAGATCCTAGTCAGTACACGCCCTCTGGGCGGGAGCAGTCTCTTTATCTCTATGTTTAAGAATGCTGTCCTCAAGCTCTGCAGTGCAGATCCACAAAGAGGACTAGAAAGCTGACTTGACATCAGAAAGTCAAGGCAAGGTCTAGTCTAATTACAGAACGCAAAACCAAACAAAAACTTTACACCTCTTTTAAAGTAAAAATACAAATCTAGCTCCTTCCTTTTGACGTAGGAGTTCTCTTCTTTGCCACGTGGGTTTTAATAATTCTTATATTCTTTACAAATCAAATAAACATTAGATTAAAAAAAACTGTCAGTGGATCACCATGTTTTGTTTCTTTGGGTCACTATAAATCGTTTAAGAGCAGATCAAAGGATTTCATTTGTTTAGTTGGATTACATGAGCTCTTAGTAATGATTCTAGAGTTGTTCTGAGTGACAGGATGAGGCGGTACTGGAGTAGACTACTGCGGGGGCACTCTGTGGAACACAAACACTTGCTGTCTGAACAAGAGCTAGAAATTTTAATGGCAAGTCTTGTCAGCATTTAAAGGGGGAAAAGACAGGTATGAAATGAAATTGCAGTGTTGTCAGCACCCTGACCTTGGATATGCTACTTAACCCCTCTTATCCTCATATTCATTTCTTATGTCTGGGAGTTGGACGAAATGATCACTAAGGTCTATTTGACTCTCATGTGTGATTTATTAATGAGTCTTACTTATTATTATATCTAATATGATTATAGTCATTGTGTGTGCAGACTGGAACACCAGACATATTTTCCTGTATATATGGACTTGACACACTGTTGATGCGGAAAACTCAAAGTTAGAAGAATAGTTTTTTCTAGTGAGTACTCAAAAATTAGTTGCCCAGTGCCTCATAGTGTCACCATCTGAGCAAACGGAAGAGAATCCATGTTAGAAACAACTGCATGTGCTCCATTTATACTAGAGAAAGAATTAAACCAACAAGAAAAAGTAGAGGTGGAAGCTCCATCTGGTGGTGACCATATAAAATTCCAAGAAACCTGCATCATCATACTTCACTGACTGTGCAGTACTGGAATCTCCAGTATAGAAATGCCCTGTGGGTCAGAAGTAGGAAGGAAAGCACTGGCTGTTACACATTAACTAGTATTCAAGGTAATTAATGACTGAAGACAGGGTCATGGGGTGTTTAGACTACCTACCTGCAGATAGTCCTTGGAAAAAAAGTGTCAAGGTCAAATATCTTTGGGAAATATACTTAAATCCCACTCTTAAAAGATTCATAATGAATATTAGCATATCCAAGCTGCTGACAAGTCAAGAGACCTATTTTACATAATTTAACTGTTGTTTCCTGACTTTATTTGACCATAAATAGAACCTTTCCCTCTCTCTCTTTTTAATTACTCATCCTCACTCTTTTAATTTTGAAAATGCCAGTTTGAGGAAGTAATGATCTTAGGAGTATTTGCTTTTAAAAAAGACTTTTTTTGGGGGGGTTGTCAGATTTTATATTTTTACAGCTTAAAGATGATAATGATGATATTTTATATTTGTTTAGATTTTCATGCTCATTCATGAATATTTAGGGAACAGTCATTTTGTGCCAGGACCTGCACAAGGTGGTGTAACTGAAAGCAAACGATTATAATCAGCTGCATGTTGGTAAATGTTTAACAAATATCCTTCAGATTCACAGTTTGATCTCAAATGCCTTGGTCCAGGGATATCTGTCTATTAAGTTAGAAAGCCAAAGAGGGTTGTTTTTGGAGATTCTCCCCTTTCTCCAATTCCTAGTCTGACCCTCCTTTCTCAGGAGCTCAGGAAATTTTCCATTCTCTCTCTACTCTTCCTCAGATCAAAACCTCTTAACTTTCAGTGTACCAGAAAAAAATAGTTTTTACCATTTACCATCTGGGTCCAGTGGACTTTTTACAATTTTTATGTAAGTCATTTCATGAATAATTTTTACAAATTAGAGTAAAGGGATATTCAATAAAGCTGTTATTAAAAAAGGTAAAGTGATAATGGAAAACAACTTTATTGGAGATTTAAATAAGGATCTAAATGTAGCAAACCCAAAATTTTATTCCATAGTTTTATGGTTTTGACCCATATGGCAATTGCAAATAGAAAGAGTTTTATTCTTTTTTTAAAAAATAAATTTTCTTTTTTTTCTTTGGAAGACATCTAAGAAAGAATAAAAGACATGAGATATTAATTCTTACAAATAGAACACCAAAAAAAGAAAACCCCAGAGAACTAAAGTTGGGTCCAGTAGAGCCTGGTGATATATCTGAGGGTTAAATTCTTAGACTCATTTGCCTTGAAGTACATAAAGACAGATATAAATGAATTACCCATCCTAACATTATTTCATTTTAATAGGGAATAAAAGTGTTTGTTCAGCTGAAAAGAAAGAAATGATGATGACTTAGACTTCACTGAGCTGAATGGCAAAGATGCCTGTCTGGGGACCATGAAATTACCAAAGGAGCTATACTTTGGTTTATTCCTCACTGAATTCCAGGATACCCATGAATCCTCTCATCTGTGTCTATTTACCCTACTCATTCTTGGATCTTGTTTCTTTTTTGTGAATGTTCTAATACCACCTTTATACCATTGTCCGCAGCTATTTACTTCCTGTGCTTTCAGTCAGGAATTTTCCTTGAGTTAGCACCCTGAGCCCACTTTATTTGCAGGCCTGCACTGAATTTTGGCTTTTGATTCCCATTTCCTCTTCAGGACTGTATTAAAATTTGACAAGCAAAAACTTATCCTCTTCTATTTTACAAAACAACCTTAGCATACACATTATAGAAAGGAAAATATATGTTTGGTGCCTATCTTTATTTCTCATGAATATAAGCTTTGAAGAACAAGGATTTGATCTTTTCTATTCCGTAAAATGCTTATAGTGCTAAGGTTTGCAGGATTTTAAGTGTCATAACTAATTACTTCCGTTAGCAACCCCTCACTGAAGGACGAGGTTGCCTGAGACCGCCAAGCTCGACTGTCTTTACGTCCTATTCCTGTGTCCCATTTTGCTCGGCTCTTTTCTTGGAAAGAGAAGTAGAAAACGCATCAAAATTAATCAGCCAAGATTGTAGAGGGCGGGGGGAGGGGTGGCAGAGGCAGCGCAGGCGCAAAGAGGTAGACTGACTAGGACTACAGAAATCACATGTAAATTCTTCCAGGCCGGGGGTTTTGGCTTGTTTTGCCTACGTCATAGCACCAGCATCGCTACTGTGCCTGGCACGTAGTAGATGTTTAGTAAATATTTGCTGCACTAAGTGAAAGAACGAACTTCTCACTTTGATTTTTCAGGGGAGACATCGTTTGTGGTTCTAGGAATGGAGAGGATGTCCTCGAGGACGCCTCCTTTTCTGAGTGGAGCTGCGGAGTCAGCGGCAGCAGAAGCAGCTCCCACCATCCCCGCCGCCCGCAGACGGGGATGCGCAGTGCCCGGGAGAGACGGGGAGACGCTCGGCCCCGCAGCCCCACGCGCGCTGCGGTCCGCCGGGTCCCGGATCCCGCGCCCCTCCGCCGTCCCTGGGCGGGGTTTGTCTCGGTCGCCCCGCCCCCGGCGCTGGCCCCTCCTTCCCCGCCTCTCTCTGCTCGCCCCTGCCCGGGTCCGCTCCGCCGGGGTCCACACCCTCCGCTCAGTTCTGGGGCCCGGTCGCCCCGCCCCTCAGCCCCTCTCGCCCGCCCCCCCCCTGACGTGGCAGGGGCGGCTCGGCCATGTTGGCCGGGCGGAGTGCTGCGCGGCGGCCGGGGCGGGGCGGGGCGGCGCGGCCCTGACTGCGGTGCCACGGCTGCTCCGGCTCGGCGGGGAGGACTCATCTCGCAAGGCGGAGGCAGCCACAGGCGCGGATCTCGTAGCGGGCACTGTGGTGAGCGCGATCTCGGGCCGCCTCCCTTCGGTTCCCGGGGGCCGCGGGCGCTCCGCGGGGAGCGGGGAGCGGCGGCGGGCCGGGGTCTCCGGGGTGGTGCCCGGGGCTGGCGGGGCGCGCCGGAGCGGCGGCTGGGCCCGGCGGGGCAGCCGTGAGCCCTGAGCCTGTCACCCTCGCCCACCGCCCTCTGCTTCGCCCTCCCGGGCCTGGCGCCCGGCCCCTCACCGGCGCCCCTGGGTCGGGTGCCGGGAGGCGGTGAAAAGCGGCGGTTGGGGCGTCTCGCCGGCACCAACCCCCGCCTCTGGGGCGGTCTGCCTGCCCCGCCCGGGGCACTCGGGCTTCTGGGTTCATTCCTCGCCTGCCGTGAAGTGCCCTAGACTTTGAACTGAGGCGACGTCGTCACCTGCAGTTCGCCCTTGGGAGCTAAGGGGATGGGAGAAAAGTGCCAGGTGAGGCGAACGCCTTGGCCTTCACTGCCAGTAGAGTTCAGTTTTCAGATCCGGCCAGCCTTACCTGTGCTCGCATTCGGCCCTCGGTTTTCCCGTTTTGGTGGGAAATCTACATGTAATCGATTACTGGAGTGAGTATGCTGAATTCACGTTTTCGCGTGAACCTCAACCTCCACCACTCCAAAGCCGTGGATAACTAGCCAAATTAACTGGGTTAAAAAATGTCTTAGCTTTAAATATAAGTACCTGTTAAGTCTTCCTTCTCTCTCTTCTCCGGTACTCTAATTAACATCGTTTGGGAAGTTCAACCGTTTTTAATTGACTCGTAGAATTTTAGTTAGAAGGGGCCTTGCAGTTTTCTACCTCAAACCCCTCATTTTACTGATGAGAAATTGAGGATCAGAGAGGTTGAGCAATTTGTCCCAGATCATAAATCTAGTTATGGGGAGTAGTTGAAGACACTTCATTGAGGATTGTAGGGCTGAAAATTAGGAGAGGCACGTTTAACCATCAACAAATACATTGGAAGGAACACAGATTTTCCTTGGAATTTAGGATGTTTTTCACTTAGGTATTTATAAAAGGGCTAAAATTGGAATATTGAAAAACTATCATAGGTAAAGCCTTTTAAAATAGTGTGGGCATGTATTTGACATGCTAGGTTAAAGTGACATAATGCTTTGCTTCTTTGCTTCTTATACCGTAAGAAATTAACTAAAATAACTCCCACTGATTATAAGTTGGGCTGAAAAAGGAGACGTTTCTTTAGAATGGTCTTTTGTGTTTTGTACTACCTTTTTTCTATGTAATGACTAGTATGTTGTCTGCATCCTAATACAGTGTCTGAATCATATTTATTTGGTTTTTTGCTTTTATGCAAACATAATATTAGGGGAGCTAGTGCTTATCAAATAATGCCATTTTATAAAAAGCTAGCTTGTAAAAGGACTTTGTTTCAGATATGCCATTGTTGGATATGGGACCAAGCCTGGCAAATTTCGTACTAGAAGTAGTGATTTTAAGATTGAGCAATTCCTATGTTGGAAAGGTGAGGGAAGTCGAGGAGGTGAAGAAACAGGTGTAGGGTCCAGCCTCGTGGCTTAGTAGTTAAGTTTGAGGGCTCCACTTAGGTGGCCCGGGGTTCGCAGGTTGGGATCCTGGGCGTGGACCTACGCACTGCTTATCAAGCCATGCTGTAGCAGGCGTCCCACAAAGTAGAGGAAGATGGGCAGGAATGTTAGCCCAGGGCCAGTCTTACTCAGCAAAAAGAAAAGAGGTGGATTGGCAACAGATGTTAGCTCTGGACTAATCTTCCTCATTAAAAAAAAAAAGAAACAGGTGGGACATTTTTGAAATAAAATGGATGTGATTTAGTGAGCAAATGCGATTTTGGAGCAGAGAGATTGAGAGGAAAAAGAGTGAGGAAGAGGAGGGGAATTGTGCTCAGGTATCACTCAGGTGATATTTAGTATGTCTTAATAAAAAGTAAGGGTGTGGAGTTACTGGGGGCCTTGTTACCTATTGTAGAAACTTAAACCTGGCAATTGCCTGTGTGGAAATGTCTTCATACTTAGGCTCACAGAGCCTTTTGCTACTAGGTTCCCTGATTGAATTAAGCCCTAATATCCTAAGGCTGTGGTTCTCAGGACCCCTTTATACTCTTAAACATTATTGAGCATACCAAAAAAAAAAAAAGTGGCTTCATAGAAGACAAGTGGATTTTCATATCTACTTCTGCATTCGCTCTGTTGTGATATGTTGTTTTGGTTGAATTGTATGAAGGAAATCTGGCCTCGCATAGATATGTAGTTGGAAATAGGAGGGATATTTTAATAGCTTTTTCAGATAATTGTGCATATTCTTTGATACTATACCCAAACTTGACAGTTTTAATTAAGAAGTCAAGGGCTAATTGCATTGTGGAATCTGAAACCTTAGAAGTGAACTTTTTATACTCTGTTGCATTAAAACCCATTGGTCTATCCTGCATTTTGTCTTTTTTTTTGGTGTGTGAGGAAGACCAGCCCTGAGCCAACTTTCTTGCCAATCCTCCTCATTTTTGCTGAGGAAGACTGGCCCTGGGCTAAACATCCGTGCCCATCTTCCTCTACTTTATATGGGATGCTGCCACTGCGTGGCTGACAAGCAGTGCGTTGGCCGGTGCGCGGGATCCGAACCTGGGAACCCCTAGCTGCCAAAGGGCAAACTAAACCGCTGCGCCAGTAGGCCAGCCCTATATCCTGCATTTTGAATGGAACATTTACCCATGCATACATGATTTTGTAACATCATGAATTGATCATTTGAGAGATATTGCTTCACTAAATAATGTATATCTTCCAAATGTCGATGTATTTCATTATACAGTATTAAAAAATCACATTAATATCACCACTGATCTTTTCAGAAAAATCTTTACATGTTAGGAAGATGTGAAGCCCACGGTAGTGGATGTAAGTTTTCAGAAATTTTAATACTTGCTTGAAAGCTTAAATTTTGTTATTGGTGACAAATACTGTCAATTGTTTTCCAGGTGACAAGCTCACTTCATCAATTTTTGAGAAATGTATGACACCTAAGTACTAGTTATGTACCATTCGTGGAGAATTGAGAAAATAGTCACTGAAAACATTTTTTGTGGTTTTGTGGTTCAGATGAACAATCCTTATTGGTCTGGAATATTTTACTAGGTATTTTAATGCTTTTTGGTGATGCATTTTAGATGCATCTTAGATTATAGATGCAATTAAGTAATATACAGAAAACTTCATTTGCTTTAGAAATAATGGAAGGGAGCACATAGTCTTAGGATTTATATTCACATCTGTAGCATGGAAGCTGTTGCTAAAAACTGGATTTCTCTCCCAGGGGAGGTTATTTCTCCTCTTACTGTCAGCTGGGTTAAAACTGAGGTTGGTGTCTTCTGACTCCCCTCTGACAATTATCTTTGAACAGCCACTTTCTCTTGAAAGCTGTTACCATCCTTCTCCAAACTGTCTCCTGTAAGATAATCTTTTCTAAACAAATTTAGTTTTCTTAAGATTCCTCTTTACCCTTTATCAACCTTTGAAAAATCCATGATTGCTTTTGATTAGCATAAAATTCTCTAGTTGTCTCTGAGATTCTGATAGGAGGTACAGTGTTTAATTTTTATTTGATTATTTTTTAAATTGAGATATTGACATATAACATTCTTATTTCTTTTAAAGAAGAGAAAGTTCTTAGCTACTTAAGATACTTAGATTTGGTAAGCTTCATTTTATGTAATTTATATGATCAAAATCTATTTGAAAATGTTTCCAAAATTAAAACTATTATTGTATCTAATATGCTTTTTTCAAATAATACCTTTCTATCCCTCACTTACCTTTTAGAATCATTTCCTCATTCCATCATCGTTCTTAGCAACTTCAGCATCTGTGTTGGCTCTTTTGGTACCCTACCTTCATAATTCTTTAGTTCTTGATGTCCTTCATCTCTGCCACAAATCTTTTGGCCTGCCACATGGCGCTTGGAAACTCCTTGTCCTCTCAGACCTTTAAATTTTACAGTTTCCTTCCATCACTAAGCACTGTTGCAGTTTGAGAGCAGGAGATAGAACTGTTGCTAGGTAGGAAAGCTGGCATCCTAAATAGGCAGTTAGAGAGTAGCAAAATGGAGATGTCTCTTGATACGGGGCCCTAGCCAGAGTGGCATCTCCCTCCCTCTGGTAGTAAATTTAAATGATTATATTGAAATTATATATCTCGAATTAGAGTTTAAAATACTCTGGTATATTGGAATGTTATCTGAATTAAGTTTCTGCAAAAGAGGTTCAATGATACATAAATCATAGAGAACACCACTTATCAAGCATTTTATTTATTGTGCCACAAATGTCCTCTAGATGCACAATAAAAAAATTAACTATCTAAAACAGAAGTACCCAGTTTTAGAAAAATCTTTTTGTTATGTACTGTTAAACATTCTCTTCTAGTAAATTTAGTGAAAACTTATTTCTGGATTGAAAACCATATGAGTTTTAGAATTTAATGTTTTTGATAATCTGTTTATTAGAATAATGTAACTTGCAAGGCTGATAGGGAAAACATAAGATCTAGATTTTCCCCCATTTTTACCTTTCTTTCCTATATACTGTTAAATAAATAGAACACTTATTACTTAGTATTTTTTTGTTTGTTTGTTTTTGTTTTTTTTGTGGGGAAGACCAGCCCTGAGCTAACATCTGTTGCCAATCCTCCCCCCTTTTTTTTTTTTTTTTTTTGCTGAGGAAGACTGGCCCTGGGCTAACATCCGTGCCCATCTTCCTCCACTTTATATGGGACGCCACCACGGCATGGCTAACAGGCAGTGCGTCTGCGGGCGCACGGGATCCGAACTCGCGAACCCCGGGCTGCCAAGCGCGGACTAAACCGCTGCGCCACTGCGCGGCCCCCATTACTTAGTATTTTTTGCTGTAGTTTTTTCAAGAGTGAATAAAAAAGGCTCAAATACCTCTTCTTGAGCCTAATGGGAATTGGGTTATGTAGGGTCATTCATTAGTTTGTTATAGGTGAGGTTATTGTTGCTTGCTAATTTTTTTCTGAGATAAATATTTTCATTTGGTTACAATTTCTAATGGATTAGTATTGCTGAAAGTGGGAAAAACATGCTTATTTTTAATTTTCTTAAGAGAATTTGAAAATATCTTTTAATTTTATTACAGAAATAAGTATCAAACTCTACAATGACAACCTATTTTGAATTCATTCAACAAAATGAAGAACGAGATGGAGTCCGATTTAGTTGGAATGTTTGGCCATCAAGTCGACTAGAAGCTACAAGAATGGTCGTTCCAGTAGCAGCCCTGTTTACACCACTGAAGGAGAGGCCTGATTTACCACCTATTCAGTATGAACCAGTTCTGTGTAGTAGGACCACTTGCCGGGCAGTTTTGAATCCCTTATGGTAAGTAAAATATATGGAAAAAAACTAAGGTGGCAATAAGATTAAAAAAATGTAGTTTCTTTCTTGCTCATATATAAAAATGTCTTTATTTTTGTTTATAGTTATTTTTTTAAATTAGAATAGTCAAATCCAAAGACCTGTAAGATTTTAAGATCATTCTAGTTGTAGTGAGTTGATAAGAGACCAAATGTAAAATTGTCCCTGTATAAACTGTTAGATCCTATCATTTATTCTGTAGATACTGTTGCTGGCTGCGTATCAACCCATCTTGTGTCATTAGAAGAGTCATAATTGAGTGGCATGGTGTTTGAAAAATGTTATGATTTCTTCTTGCATAACCCAGAGTCTCAAGAATCACCTTATTCCTATTTCCACTCCCTCTCTCCCCACCCAGTCCACTGGCAGATCTGGTCAGTTCTACCTGCAGAGCGTTACTGCAGTCTCTCTTACTCAGTCTCTGCTAGTACTCTCCACTTCAGGATATGCTATCCTTTTCCTGGACAGTTTCATTATCCTCCTTACTGGTCTCCCTGTTTCTCTTCTTATCTTTCATCAGTCTATTCTCCACCCGGGAGTTAGATTTTTTTGTGTGTGTGAGGAAGACCAGCCCTGAGCTGACATCCGCTGCCGATCCTCCTCTTTTTTGTTGAGGAAGACTGGCCCTGGGCTAACATCCGTGCCCGTCTTCCTCTACTTTATATGGGACGCCACCACAGCATGGCTGACATGCAGTGCGTCGGCTGGTGCCCGGGATCCGAACCTGCGAACCCTGGGCTGCCAAGCGCGGACTAAACCGCTGCGCCACCGGGCGGCCCCCCCAGGAGCTAGATTTTATAAGTGTGTATCAGACTTAGTAAATTCTCCAATAGCTTCTTTTTTTTTTTTTTATAATTTTATTTATTTTTTATTTTTTGTGTGTGTGTGTGGGGAAGACCAGCCCTGAGCTAACATCCGTCGCCAATCCTCCCCTTTTTGCTGAGGAAGACTGGCCCTGGGCTAACCTCCGTGCCCATCTTCCTCCACTTTATATGGGACGCCGCCACAGCGTGGCTGACAGGCAGTGCGTCGGCGGGCGCCCGGGATCCGAACTCGTGAACCCTGGGCTGCCAAGCGCGAACTAAACCGCTGCGCTACCAGGCGGCCCCTCCAATAGCTTCTTATTATACTTGGAATGAAAAGTGTAAACCCCTTATCAAGACCCATGAAGCTGGGCCAGCCCCATGGTGTAGTGGTTAAGTTCGCGCGCTCTGCTTTGGCAACCCAGGGTTCGCTGGTTCTGATCCCGGACATGGACCTATGCACTGCTCATGAAGCCATGCTGTAGCAGCATCCCATACACAAAATAGAGGAAGATGGGCACAGATCTTAGCTCAGGGCTAATCTTCCTCAGCAAAAAGAGGAAGATTGGCAACGGGTGTTAGCTCAGGGTCAATCTTCCTCATCAAAAAAAAAAAGACCTGTGAAGCCCTACATGAGCTAGACTCTAATATCTCTGCTTTCATCTTGTATCAACCATTTTCCTTATTCTCATCTACATTATACCTTACCCTCTTTCTGATCTTTGAATATAACCAACTTATTCCTACCTTGGAACTTATGTAATAGCTATATGTTTTGCCTAGATTGCTCTGTCCCCAGATTTTCTTCTGACTGGTTCCTTTTCCTTTAGGTCATATGTCAATTGTTTATTTAAGAAAGCCTTCCCCTAAAGTAGCCCTCCCAAACACATTCTTACATCCTGCTTTGTTTTCTTTAATCTTTATTATCACCATGTAAAGGTATCTTTTGTGTTTATGCATCTGCTTGTCTGTTGTCTTTCTCTTCTAGAATATAAGCTCCATGAGAGCTTAAGCAAGCTTTACTGTCTTGTTTACTGATATATCACCAGCACCTAGAATGATATCTAATACATATTAAGCATTCAATAAATATATTTTTGAATTGAATAAATGTTTTCTAGATCTGTGTATAGAAGTTACTGTCGTTTGAAGAAAAAAATAGGATAATCTTAATTTTATTGATAGTTTCTCTATATGAAAAGTTACAATATATTCATTTAGGTGAACTTGTATATGTTAAAAGTATGGATTAGATATTGGCGACATCTCAAAATACATGGCTAAAAAAGATCACTTTGACTATCAATTTGAATGCATTCATGTTTTAGAAAGAAATTAGTTTTATTGAAATTAGGGTCATTGCAAAATTGAACTGAAATATGAGCTATTGTATCTTTTCTTAAAACAGTCAAGTGGATTATCGAGCAAAACTCTGGGCTTGCAACTTTTGTTATCAAAGGAATCAGGTAAGAAAACCCCCATTGCAGATGTTAATGCTATAATACTGGTCTAAATATGCAGAAAAATGCATCTTTAAAAAGAAAGATGAAATAGTTTTTCATATGATGAAAATATCTCTTGTTTTAATAATCAAATGATCAGGAAATAGTTATTTTCAGTTTAAAATTTCATTACTCTTTCTGGCGAATAATTTGTTAAAAATTTTTGTTTTTTTCTGTCTGTAGTTTCCGCCTACTTATGCTGGTATATCTGAACTGAATCAACCTGCTGAACTTTTACCTCAGTTTTCTAGCATTGAATATGTAGTTCTGGTAAGAACATAAGAGTAAATCTTTATGAAAGTTTTCAATATCCAGTAGTTTACTTTATATCAAAATAATAGTTGAATTGAAATGACTTAAAAGGTATCATTCTTGATTTTCACATTGAATTGATGGAGCATTTCAAAGGTAAGAACTGTCAGGGTCGATTTGAACAAGGTAATTTCTCTGTCCTAGTTATTTGATGGGTGGCCAGACCGTTGGGTGGGGTGGTATGATTTGCTATACCAAGTAGATCAGTAAACAGTAAAGTATCAATCTTGCTTTGTGGTTAGAAGGTCGGTTCACAGATACTTAGTCAATATGATGCTGGAGCCTGATGATATATCCCCAAGTCTAATTAGTGGAATTATTCCTGCCTTGGTCCCTGTTAGGAAAATCATTTTTCTTTCCTTTCTGAAAAGCTTTACTTAGTTGTTTCCATATTGAAGCGTGAAAGTAATAATATCCTTGATGAATGTTGTAGAGAAAGCAGAACCATAGGTTACTTGAACCAGTCAGTAATTTGCCCAGCCTGGCTAGTTTCCAGTTCTCTTGCAATCCAATTCAGGTTTAGATAATTATTTTATAAAAATCACCTCATTTTGTTTTTAAACTTTATAGTTACTGTTTTATTTTAAAATAAATAACTGCTTGTTATAAGAAATGAAACTGCATGCAGTTAAATAAAATTGAAAGTGAATGTTGTCTCTATGTAACTATAAATAATGTTTTTAAACTTAATTTTTCACTTGATGACATGTCTTGGATGTTTCTCCATGCATATATAACCCATTTCATTTCTGAAATGGCTTTATTAGGATTCTACTTTATGAATGTACTATAAATTATTTAATCGGTCCTCTATTGATTATCCTTGTATATTATTGCTGAAGTGTTAATACTTTTAAACAATATTTTTTTCTTATTGCAACATTTTTTAAAAGCGTGGTCCTCAGATGCCATTGATATTTCTCTATGTGGTTGATACTTGCATGGAAGATGAAGATTTACAAGCCCTGAAAGAATCTATGCAGATGTCATTAAGTCTTTTACCACCTACAGCTTTGGTTGGACTTATTACTTTTGGGAGAATGGTGCAGGTTCATGAGCTTGGATGTGAGGGCATTTCAAAGAGCTATGTCTTCAGAGGAACAAAAGATCTGTCTGCCAAACAACTGCAGGTAAACAACAAGAATGGTGGTTTCAGTGATGCTCTGTGAGCATCGCTCTGGGTGTGTATAAGTGCCTTCTGGATATAAGTGTCTAGAAAATATTTTTATTATGAATGACTAATATAATTGTGTTATAACAAAGACTTTACATTTAGTGTTGGCATCAGTTTTCTTTCATTTACCTTAAATTGTTATCATACAGATTAAAGACCCTTCACTTTTAATGGTATCTTTAAAAGTTAGAGTGAAACTGAACGTATTTTATGAAAGATTTGAAAGGCTTATAGAAGAGTCGTGCTGAGGACTGAGAGAAAGCAACCAGAGAATATTAGCTTTTGTTTCTTGACATCTCACTTTGGAACTAAACACGTTTATTATGTTTGGCAGAGAGAGATAGTTTAAGGCTTCAGAGTTCTTAATATATGAACTATGAATATATATTTTTATCATACACTAGGACAACATTTTTATCTTTGGGCAAATTGAAGGTTTATCTTCCAAGGCAGGGGAGTTATGTGTAGCATCTAGGATCATCTGGGGATGTTTTTCAAAGTCTTTTTTCTGCCCAGAGATTTTGATAGACTGTGAGTGAGTGAGTGAATATGTGCTTGTGTTGGGAGGTGATTGGGACGGTACGATTATGCATGTAAGTATTTTGAAAAATTTTCTAAATGATTCTTATACAACCCCTAGATGAGATCAGTTACCCTAGAAGATGATAGATAAGCCCGGCACAAAGTAGACAGATGTGAAATCAGACTTGGGAGGTATCCAGGTAGCTCAGAATGAAAAATGAAAGATTTTGAGGGTGATTCTAATTTGAAGCTTGGCAGACTGAGATAGTGGTGCTACAGTTAACTTGAGATAGAAAATACTGGAGGAATTTGCAGATTTGAATGGGGAGGATAATGAACAGTGAATGAAGTGGTGGATAAGATTTGAGGAAGTGGAGAAAATCAGAGTCTGTGTTCTTTCAAGAGGTTTGTTGTTGAAAGTAAGGAAGGCGATAGTGTGGGAGTTTGAAAGAGAGAGAACTGACTTAAAGAAATTATTCCTTAAGAGGGACCCTTGAATGTGTTTATACACAGAAGGGAAAGAGGAAGGGTGAATGAAAGCAGGAGTGAGCAGAGGAGAGGGAAGTTTCAGAAGACATGGTAGGGATTCCTTTAAGAGCACAGGAAGCAGGCTACTTTGGAGAAGAGGCGCTTCTCCTTCCATGAAACAGGAGAGAAAGTGGACAACTTTTAACCTTTCTGTGCTTTAGTTTTTTCATCTGTAAAAGGGAGATGATGACAGTATTTACCTTGCAGGGTGGTCATGAGAATTAAATGGATTATGCCTTTATGTATTGGACCTTGCCTCCCTGGCTCCCTGCAGCCACCCTTCCGGCTTGTCCAGCTTCACTTACTTGTCCAGAAACGGCCCCACAGCTTTCCCCTCAGGAGCACCTGGCCCCCCAGGGCTAGGACCCCTCCTCCCAGGCCCATCGCCTCCCAGCTGTCTGGGACAGTGCTGCCCATTTCATACACTTGGACTTGGCTCCGCCAGGCCACCCCTTTGAATGCTTCTTTCCTCCAGTGTCCTCTGTGGACATTTGGGGCTGGATCCCTCTTTGCTGGGGGGCCGTCCTGTGCATTGTGGGGTGTTGAGAGAATTAAATGGAGTATGCTTTACGTATTTACTAGTATTAATGTTTTTAAGTTACAAGTTTATTAGTGGCTTAATGTTCTGATTGTAGAGTACATTTTACCTGAATTGTATAAGACCTATGTAACACACAAAACATCTGCCTCTTTGCAACAGGCAATGAATGTGTGCAGACTACAGTTTTTTTCTCCATTAAAGTGTTTTTATCCTCCTTCTCTGTCCATCTGGTTGAAAAGAGCCTGGTGTTTGCTGCCCAAAGAGTCCTGGATTCAAGTCAAACTTTCCTAGTTGTGTAATCTTGGATTGATTTCTTTGTTTTCTCATCCTCTAAGGAAAGGGATAAACAATACCTATTTTGCAAGGCTATTATTAGTACTAAATGAAATAATATAAGTGGGAACACTCAGTATAGCATAAACTCTTACAAGGCTTTGTTAGCAAGACCTGTATTAATATCTTGCTTTGCCACTTACTAGTTGTGTAACCTTAGGCAAGTTACCCAACCTTTCTGAGGGTCAGTTTTAATTTGTAAAGCAGGGATTAAAAAATCTACTTCATTAGAGGAAGATGGGCACGTGTGTTAGCCCAGGGCCAATCTTCCTCAGCAAAAGCGTAGGATTGGCAGCGAATGTTAGATCAGGGCTGGTCTTTGTCACCAAAAAAAAAAAAAAGAAAGAAAAAAATCAACTTTATTATTGTTTTGTGGGGAAATAGTTTATATAAAGAGTTTAGCACAGAATCTGGCACATGGTAAGTCCTCAGTAAGAAGTTGCTTGTCCTGCTAGGAATACTGCAGGATTAATTCAAAAATTTTTTCTTTGCAAATCTTTAGGCTTTCTGATTTTCTGTTATATTCTTTTACTCTCTTACTTTATGACTAAGCATTTCTAGATTCAAAAAAACTTTAGTAAAATAACGTTATTTTCATGTATCTAGAGAGGAATTGTGTACATATCCAAAATTCAAAACAAAATTGGCAGTTTAGTTAGGCATTATGTTAGAAAATTAGGAAGTATAGATGCACAAGTATGTGTACCTTATCATCCCCCTATACAATTCCGTGTACCTGCATAACACTTGTTACAATTGCAGTTATACACTTACTTATCTAATGATTTGATTCACTCCTGTCTGTTTCACCAAATTTTAACTTCCATAAGGTCAGGGTCTGTATATTTTTTTTCACCACTAGATGCCTGGCACATAGCGTGTACTTGAGATGTAGTTGCTGAAAGGGATGAATGAATACAAGTTAAGAAATAACAGACATTTAAGTGACGCAGTCAACTTAATTTGACTCTTAGGTGGAAATAAAGTATTTCTGAGCTAGTAGTATTCCTCTTGTTTGCTCACATAGCACCTGTACTTTGCTCTCTTATGGTGATTATTTCATTGGGTTATTATTTACCTGACAGTCTCCCCAACTGAACCCTTTGCTTTCTGAGGAAAGAGCTTTTGTGTTCTTTATTTTTGTGTTCCTAATGCCTAGCATAGTGACTTGCACTTGGTAAACAGTTGATGCATCTTGGTAGGAGTAAATAAATGGATATCACAGAAATACTCTTTTTACAGGAAATGCTGGGGCTCTCTAAAGTACCTGTTACTCAAGCAACACGTGGTCCTCAGGTACAGCAGCCACCTCCTTCCAATAGGTAATAATTAAATATGGCAAAGAGAATTTTACAATTCATGCAGCTATTTTAATCATCCCATACCCTTAACCTGAACATGGACATTCAATGATACTATATTGTTAAATATTTTTAGGAATATACATAGATTATATTAGTATTCTTTTTAAAGAGTTGAGGCAGAATCACGTCACAGAAATGGCTAGTTTCTCATCACTACAATGTAAGGAGATACTTTAGTTTTGATATATTCCTGATTTTCTATTTTTTAAGTTCAGAAAAACTTAATTTTTATGGTTGAGGGCTGCCAAGAAAAATAGAGCCTCAAAACCTTTTCATTTTGCCCTCTTAGCCTTAGAGGTAGCTTTTTAGCTCCCCTAAACCTTCTAATAAGAGGTGGTGATTACTAAATTACTAAAATTGAGTTGATGTATCTTTTCATAATTATTTCAGTGACCTTAAAACTTAATAGATTGGCCAATGAAATATGCAGTCCTGAAGTACTGCTTGGTTTGAGTATTTCATTTATAGCAGTTGTACTCAAAGTGTGGTTCCTGGACCTGTAGAGACAGCCACACCTAGGAACTTGTTTGAAATGCAAATTCTTGGGCCCCACCCCAGACCTACTGAAACAAAACTCTGAAACCAGGAATCTGTGTTAAAACAAGCTCTCTCACTGATTCTGATGTACACAAAAGTTTGAGAACCGTCTACTGTGTATTCAAATTATTTTTCTCTATTTTTAAGAAAGTGGATAGTTAGCTCCTTAAACCCTCACCTATAAAACATTTATAAGTGGCTCTTTATTGTATTTTGTTTTGCAGATTCTTGCAGCCAGTGCAGAAAATAGACATGAATCTCACAGATCTTCTGGGAGAGCTGCAGCGAGACCCTTGGCCTGTCCCACAGGGAAAAAGACCTCTGCGTTCCTCTGGGGTGGCACTTTCCATAGCTGTAGGGCTACTTGAGGTAGTGACGATAGCTCTGTTTTGGAATGTAAATGTGTATATGTGTATGGAATGATATGTACAAGATAACGTTAGTGAAAAAATCAGGTCCTAGGAAGCAGGTATATGATTATATTTATTTAAAGTTTGATCTGCAGTATATCCTTTTGTGTATAGAGAAGCTTCTGGAAGGATGTTCACCCAAATATTAACACTGGTAAGATAAGGAGAATTTTAAGTAGAATTTGAAAATTTTACACGACACATATCTTATCTTTATAATAAGAAAAGAGAGTATTTAAAAGAAATGTCTTTTAAAAATTTGAAATGCTCTCAAATTTACAGAAAAGTTGCAAAGAACTTTTTTTTTTCCTGAGCTGTTTGAGATTAAGTTGCTGATATGATGTTTCTGACCCCTTGAGTACGTCAGTTGTATTTCCTATAAACCAGGATATTCTCCTATATAGCCACAATATGACTATTAAAATCAGAATTTGGGGGCCGGCCTGGTGGCGTATTGGTTAAATTTGCTTGCTCTGCTTTGGTCGCCCAGGGTTCATGGGTTTGGATCCTGGGTACAGACCTACACACTGCTCATCAAGCCATGCTCTGGCAGCATCCCACATACAAAAAAACAGAGGAGGATTGGCAGAGATGTTAGCTCAGGGCCCATCTTCCTCACCAAAAAAAAAAAAAATCAATCAGAATATTAACACTGGTACATTATTACCATGTAATTGTCAGACCTCATTCAAGTTTTTCTAATTATCCCAATAATTACTTTTGCTAGAAGGATTTAGTTCAGAGGCATGCATTTAGTTGTTATGTCTTTAGTCTCCTTCAGTCTGGAATAATTCCTCAGCCTTTATTTTCATGACCTCAACACTTTGGAACATTCACGCCAGTTATTTTAGAGAATGTCTCTCAATTTAGGTTTGTCGTGATGTAGCCTCACAATTAGATTCAAGTTTTGCGTCATTGGCAGGAGTATCAACAGGAGTGATGCTCTGTTCTTACCTCCTGTCAAGTGGCACATGATTTTCATTTGCCTGGTTACTGAGAATAATCACTTTGCTCACTCATCAGGTTGTTTGCTGGATTTCTCCACTGTAAAATTACTCTTATATCCCCTCCTTTTGTAATTAATAAATATTAGGTGGTGAGGATCTTTGAAACCATGCAGATGTCCCATTCCTCCTAAAACTTTCCATTTATTCATTTATTAATATCACTGTGAGGTCATGGTTTCCTATTTTATACAGTGAGTTATAATCTGTTACTATCATTATTTATTCTTTTTAACTTTCTACTTTGACATAATTCCAGACATATGGAAAAGTTACAAGAATGGTTCAAAGAATTCCCTTATACCTTTCACCCAGATTCTTGAAATGTTAACATTTTATTACATTTGCTTTATCCCCCATATATATATTTACATATCACACATATATAAATTTTAAAAAACCATTTGAAAGTCAGTTACAAATATGATGTCCCTTTACTTCTAAATACTTCAGTGTGCATTTCTTAATTACAAATGTATTCTTTTGCATAACTGTAGTTCAGTTAACAAAATCAGGAAATTAACATTGATGTAATACCATTTTCTAATCTGTAAACTTTATTTAGATTTCACCAGTTACCCCAAAAATACCCTTTTTAGCAAAAGAAAATCCTGGATCATGCACTGCATTCAGTTGTCATGTCTCTTTAATGTCCTTTTATTGGGAATAGTTCTTCAATTTTTCTTTGTGTTTCATGACGTTGATTTTTTTAAAAGTATAGGCTAGTTATTTTGTAGAATGACTTTAAATTTGAATTTATCTGATCTTTCCTCATGAGTAGATTTAGGTTATGCACTTCTGACAGGAATATTACAGAATTGATGTGTGTTCTGCTCAGTGCAACATTATCAGGAAGCCCATGATATCGATTTGTTTTATTACTGCTAATGTTAGCTAGCTTTGATCACTTGGTTAAGGTGGTTTCTGCCAGGTTTCTTCACTGTCAAGTTACACTGTTCCTCTTGTAATTGTAAGTATCTTATGGGGAGATACCCTGGGTACTTGTTAGACCTTTAATCGCTAGTTGTAGCATCTATTCGTGATTCTTGCTTGATCAGTTATTATTAGGATGTGTGCCAAATAGTGACTTTCTTATTCCATCATTTCTTCTGCATTTATTAGTTGGCTTTCTCCTGAAGGAAAAACTTTCCCTTCTCCCCATTTATATATTTATATCAGTGTGGATTCTTGGATTCATAATTTATGCAATGGGTTATACGGTCACAGTCGCTTAGCGACAGGGATATGTTCTGAGAAATGTGTCGTTAGGTGATTTTGTTGTCGTAGTGTGTGACATACATGACATACACATCATAGAGTGTACTTAGAGAAGCCTAGATGGTTTAGCCTACTACACACCTAGGCTGTATGGTACTAATCTTATGGCACCACTGTCGTATATGTGGTCTGTCACTGACTGAAACGTTATGTGGTGCATGATTGTATCCCTTTACTATCATTATTTTGATGCTCAAATTATCCCAGATTTGGCCACTGGGAGCCCCTGCAAGCTGGGTCCTGGCTCCTTACTATGTGTCCCCATCATTGTTTGGACATTTCCTTGCTTTCTAGTACAGTGCGATGTTCAAGGCTCATCTTACGCATTCCCTGCTCTGGACCTGAAATCAGCCGTTTAGGAGCCTTGGTTCCTCCAAGTAGATCTAGATGCTTTGTGTGCTTATTGTTACTAGAATGTCATTGCTTCTAGGTCCTAGTGGATGGAGCTAAGAAAGAGATGTATGTGTATATATATAGATATGTATGCATCTATCAATGTGTATATACACATGTAAATATATGTGTATGCATACATACCCATATACCTGCACACTCCTACATACATCTGTATGTGTATGTCTATCTCTAATAAAACCACAGAACATTTTATATATATTAAAAACCAAGAGTTCTTTCAGATATGTCCAGTTGCAACTCAGTACTACAGGGTTTATTCTATCTTCCCCACTTTCATTATTTGTAACTCCCTCTCTGACCATGAGAAACTGGCTCTCATTATTCAATGTATATTTACTTAATTTGCTCAGTCTTAGAATACACATAGAATAGTTTCAGAATTCATAGCTCTGTGAAAAAGAAACCTGGGAGTTAGAGCTCAGTATTTAATGTTCTGAGGATATATGGGACAAAATATACTGTATTCAAAAGTGTTAGGGTTAGTTATCTGCACCCTCCTCCCCCTTAATATGGTTATGTTATTCATTTGCTGAACGTTCTGTTCATTTCTTTTTTTAAAAATCCCATTCTTGTTTGCATGTGTATGTGTAGTGAAATATTAAAATGATGCCAAATCAGAGTTGTACAAAAAGATACACTCAGAGCAGTGTTATTCCCACCCCGTCCCTTGGTTGGATGAAATTCGTCTTCTAGTAAATTTCTTAAGACTCAAAAGTACAGAATTTCCTAAGCTGTTGAATGTTTAAACTGTTTTTCTGTGGCCTTGATACTTGAAGGACAGGTTGGTTGGATATAAATAGGCTTGGTTCTCACTTTCTTTCCTGGAGTTATTTGAAAGTGCTGTTCTGTTGTTTTTTTGCTTTGATGTTGTTTTTGAGAAGGCTGATGGCCAGTCTAATTCTCTTGCTCCTGTAAATGATCGTTTTGCTTAGAGGTCTTGAGCAATTTTTCTTTATCTTTATAATCTAATAGTGTTAGTAGGAAATACCTTGTGGGTTAATTTTCTCTAGTGCCTGGTGATCCCTTCCTATATGTCTATTCAGGTTTTTATTTTCATTAAGTTTTCTTGGATTATAGTTTTAAGTATTAGTTTTGTTTCATTGTTTTGTTTACCTTCTTTAAGAACTCCAGTTTATATATAAATTGGATCTTTCCTTGTTTTCCATTTCAACCACTGTAGTGCTGACCCTTTTTACTTCTTTATTCTATTTTCATTCTCTTTGTTACTTCCTGGTTTTTCCTCAGTGCCCCTTATTAAGTTTCCATTTGAATCTTGCAGTTGTTCTATGCCGGCTGCTAGCCTCCCTCTTTCTTCCCTGTACTTCTCCCCAGATTGCCCTTGCTCTATGTGAAGGCTTGCGTGGGGGATAGCTCACTGGGATTTAGTGTTTGTTGTTTTACTTACAAGTAATTTGAAGTTTGGATGTTCTTTGTGTTCTAGTTATGAAGGCGTGTGTTTTATATAATTTTATTTGTTCTTGTTCTTCATTGATGTTTCAGCTTTACGTGACTGTGATTATCCTAGATACCAAGAATAAAAGAGTATTTTTGTTTATTTAACTAGTTTGAGAAAGTTTTAGAAATAATAAGTATGCCTCATAAAAGCATTCAAACAATATGTAAGGGTGTATAACATAAAAGGTAGCCTTCCTTGCTCTCTCCCAGATTTGTTAATCATATGATTTCTAAAATTATTATCAAGTGTATATTATTTACATTCTTTTCTGAAGCTCTAGTGTAGCTTGGAAAATACACTCTGCATTTTTGTCCAATAACTGCTTATAGAAATTGCAGATAAAAGCATTTCTATTATGATTGTATAAATATTCTTAATTGTAGAACAAAGTAGAGTGATTATATACTCTATGAGGAGTGTAATCATTTATCATTGCAGTTTTGCTGCTTGATGGAGAATCTTTCATGTAGCAAAGTTTTAGGATACCCTTAAAATTTTTTTTTCGATTCCCTATTTTCTTTGGATTGTACTCAGTAGCTCTTTTTTTCTTACTAATTTTCTGAGTTCTTGTATATCTAAAAATGTTTTTTTATTTTGTCCTTTCACTTCATTTGTACTTTGAGTGGCTGTAGAATTATTGGTTCAAAATAATCTTCAATAGGATCTTTGAGCCATTCCTGTGTAGTATTCTAACATACAGTATATTGATGATAATTTGATGTGGTCTCAATCTTGTTCCTGTTTAGGAAACTTATTTTTCCCACTAAACATTTTTAGAATGTTCTCTTTAATTTTATAGTTCTGAAATTTCATTAGACTGTGTTTAGGTCTGATTCTTTTTTCATTATGTTTAGTTCTTGGTGGCCCTTTCATTCCGGAGACTGTCATCAGCTTACTTTATTTTTTTCTTTTTTATTCTAAACTCACTGGATTGATACTAGATCTCTGTATGTCTTTATATCTCTTATTTTTTTCCTCATATTTTCCATCTTTGCTCCTATTTCTGGGAGATTTCCTCAACTTTATTTTCCATATCTTTACCTTAGTGTTCAGACATGCATTTTAGCCTGTCCATTGAGGTATTTTTCTTCTTGCAATGATTTTAATTTCAGAATCTCTTTTTTTTTTTTTAAAGGTTTTTTTTTTTTTTTTTTTTTGTGGGGAAGACCAGCCCTGAGCTAACATCTGTTGCCAGTCCTCCCCTTTTTGCTGAGAAAGACTGGCCCTGGGCTAACATCCATGCCCATCTTCCTCCACTTTATATGGGACGCCACCACGGCCTGGCTGACAGGCAGTGCGTCGGCGGGCGCCCGGGATGCGAACTCGCAAACCCTGGGCTGCCAAGCGCGGACTAAACTGCTGCGCCACCGGGCGGCCCCCAGAATCTCTTAAGAGTCATCATGTTTGTTGTGATGTCCATCGTAACATGTGCTTTGTTCTGTGTCTCTTAACCCTCCATTTCCAGAACTTTCTCTGGGCAGATTGCCTACTTTTCTCAGAAACTGCTGATGGCAAAATCTGTTGTCGTTAGCTGCTGTTTCTGGAGCTGACTGGACTTCTTTGGTCTTTGCTGCTTTTTGTGTTTTTCAACTCTTAAGTGTAGAGCTTTTAAGGTATTCCCTTGGGAAGATCTGGCTTACCTGTGGTATCGGGTATGTTTTTTGATTCTTTTGTCAATCCAGTCTAATCTGTTATTTGGATTCCTCAAAATTTCTGGGCAACTGATAGTGCTCTTATTTTTTATTACTTATTTTTTAAACAATACCTTTTCTCTCATTTCACTGGCATGTTGGGAGGAAGGGGAGATAGATGGGAGTACTCAGTCCATTAACTTGAACTGGAAGTGTAAGTCATGGTTATGTTTTAAACATAGAAAACAAAACAACAACAACAAAACAGAAGACAACGCCCTCCTTTATTCCTCTTTCTCTGCTCCTCCCAGTCTAGGACTAGTTAAGCAGGAAGAACATCCTTGTTTATGGATTATTTTAAAATTAGTTTAAGTGGGAAGAACATTCTTGTTTATACATTATTTTAAAATTAAGAAGGCACTATTATTTAGAATAGGATTTCAAAGGTATTCAAACACCTCTTTTTTTTTTTTTGTGGGGAAGACCAGCCCTGAGCTAACATCTGTTGCCAATCCTCCCCTTTTTGCTGAGGAAGACTGGCCCTGGGCTAACATCCGTGCCCATCTTCCTCCACTTTATATGGGATGCCGCCACAGCATGGCTGACAGGCAGTGCGTCGGCGGGCGCCCGGGATCCGAACTCGCAAACCCCAGGCTGCCAAGCACGGACTAAACCGCTGCACCACCAGGCGGCCCCTCAAACACCTCGTTTTTAAATTTCATTTTAAACATTTGATTATTTTATTTCTTGGAAAATGTGTGGAAATGTTTTCTAGAAAGAGTGTATCAGAATTTGTTATCAGAAATGTCTGTCCATGTGTTTCCCTGTAAACGCCTTTGACGAGTTCCCTTCTGTGACAGTGTACTTTTCCCAACACTGGTGCTCGCATCATGATGTTCATTGGGGGTCCGGCCACTCAGGGGCCTGGAATGGTGGTTGGAGATGAATTGAAGACACCTATCAGATCATGGCACGACATTGAAAAGGACAATGCCAAATATGTTAAAAAGGGAACTAAGGTAATTTTGGTTTTAAGTCTTTGCCTTATTAGAAAAATTCATTTGATGGAAGAGGAAGAATATAAATATTTTATGATAAGAAATCTGATATTGTGGAGTCTGATACGTTACTGCTATTTAGAATTGGAGAAATATTCTCTTTTTTTTCTTGATAATTTAAGTTACAATTTTTCTGGTTTTAAATATTTACAAAATTAATAGGAATATTTAAAAATTTAGATACCAATAGGTATCTCTTTAAAGATTACTCCTGAAAGAAACCCTGTGCGCCTTTTTTAATATTCATGTGAGAGAATGTCTTTCCCATCAGGAAAAATTTCTTGCATTTTCCAATTTTTCATTTCCAAGAGGCTGTCCTTTAGATATGTACGTTGTTCATAGCTGCAGTAGTCCATCACTTTCTCATGGGTTGTTTTCTGTTCATGTAACTTCACTTTTATTTGAGTTTGCGCTAGTACATTTTCACTGATGTTGATTCTTGACCCTTTGTATTGGTTCTGCTTGTTAATGTCCCTATCTGTTTGTTTGCTTTAGTTCTCTAGAGTTCACAATTTTAGTTGTGCTCTATTGGCTTATATTTCCTTTTGGTAGTCATTATTTATTATATTTTTTAAAATAATTAATAACATAATTTTGTCACTATTAGTGAATGTTTTTTTCTTGCCACCTAATTTTCCTTTTGAGCTTGGAATTTTTCTTAGAGCTTCAAAAACTCTTTTAGATTTATCTTACTCCTTTTGTTATTGTCTCTGTATTGTTGATGTTTTTGTCACACGGGTGTAGATTTAGCCAGGAAAAAGAGTTCTTTGTTGTTCTTCTCCCGTGTTTATGAACAAAGAGCAAGATGTTCAGTATGCCTTTCAAGTTTCGGTTGATTAGGAGTTCATCAAGAAAAAAAGAGTGTGAAAGTGTCAGACTTATAGAAGTTAATGTATCATTTTATGAGACATAGAAAATTAAATTAGAACCAATCACTTTTAAATTTTGATGATTGTTATTTTAGTATTTCTTAGATCATTTTGGTCTATTAATGGGAAAAAAGATTTATAGAATGGTTAAGTTTGTACACTGATTTGATTTTTAAAAATCTTTTGTAGCATTTTGAAGCATTGGCTAATCGAGCTGCCACAACTGGTCATGTTATTGATATCTACGCATGTGCATTAGATCAGACAGGTCTCCTGGAGATGAAATGCTGTCCCAACCTTACTGGGTATGTATTTAAATTTTTACACTTTTTGCAATTATGAACTGATTATGACAGTTTACAAATATAAACCAATAATGACAGTTTAGGTAAATAAACCAGTCATCATCCTACTTCAGGGCAACAGCTGTTAACAGTTTTTGATACTCCTTTCAGTAAAGCTCACTTCAGATTTTTTTCTAAAATATAGTTATAAAGGCACAAGTTCTGTTTGAAAATCTCATCTTGATATCCTGCAGTCGTTGTTTTATTTTATTATTTTAGCAGCTTTTTTGAGATATAATTCACATACCATAAAATTTACCTGTTTATAAAGTGTACAATTTAATGGTTTTGGGGGTACATTCACAAGGTTGAGCAACTATCACCATAATTTAATTTTAGAACATTTACATCACCCCAGAAAGAAACTCTGTACCCATTAGCAGTCATTCCCCATTTCTCCTTTCTTCCCTCCCTCATCTCGACAACCACTAATCTACTTTCTGTCTCTGTAGATTTGCCTATTCTTGATCTTAGGGGGAAACCATTTCATCTTTCACCATTAAGTGTGATATTAGCTGTGGGTTTTTGTAGGTGCCTTTATCAGGTTGAAGAAGTTCTACTCTATTCCTAGTTTGTTGAGATTTCTTGTTTGTGAAAGGGTGTTGGATTTTGTTAAATGCTTTTTCTGCATCTGTTGAGATAATCAGATGACTTTTGTCCTTTGTTCTATTAACATATGATATATTACATTGATTTTTGTATGTTATACCAACCTTGCATTCCTGGGATGAATCTTACTGGTGAACAATCCTTTTTATATATTGCTGGATTTGATTTGCTAGTATTTTGTTGAGGATTTTTTGCATGCGTCTTCATAAAGGATCTTGATCTGTAGTTTTTTTCCCCTATGATGTCTTTGGTGTTGGTATCAGGGTAATACTTCCCTCATAGAATGAGTTGGGAAGTGTTCCTTCCTCTTCTATTGGCAGTCATTATTTTTGGGATAGTTTAGTTCGGCTTTAAAAAACTCAGGTATGTCAACTCGCTTCTCCGGTTTATTTGTTTGATTCATTCATGTAATATTAATGAGTGCCCACTGTATCAGCCTGTTCAAGGTGCTGGAGGTACAACAGTGTCAAAATGTAAAACTCTGCTCTTGTGGAGCTGATCTTCTAGTGCAGGACTGTTCAGTGTAATTTTCTATTGGACATATACTCTGTGCTGTCCCATTGAAACGTGGTAAGTGTGACTGAGGAACTGACGTTTTAATTTTATTGAATTTTAATTGATTTAAATTTAAATAGCCACATGTTGGATGCACAATTCTAGTGAGAGGAGATGAAACAAGTAAGGTAGATAGTATGTCAGATGGTGATAAATGTTAGGGAGAAAAATAAGTCAGGAGAGGAGGATAGGGGTTTGTAGTTCTGAATACGATGAGATGGGAAGGCCTCGTTGAAAGTGAAATTTTAGCAAAGACTTAAGGAAGTACGAGAGTGAGCCATGTGCATATATGAAGGAAAAGTGTTCCAAGCAGAGGGAATAGCAGGTGCAAAGTTGAGAACATACCTGGGGTGTTTGAGAAATAGTAAGGAATCCAAAGTAGCTGGAGTGGGGTAAGTGAGGGGGACAGACTGTGAGGGTCTTTTGACTTTTAGAAGGGCCTTGGATTTTACTCTGAGTGAGATGGGAAGTCATTGGAGAGTTTTCAGCAGAGGAGAGAGATGATCTGATTTAATGTTTTCAATTTTAATGTCTATAGCAGTATATTACTCCATTGTGTGGATGGTACCATATTTTATTGAACTAGTGTCTAATATAAGGTCATCTGGATTGTTTCCAATCTTTTATTATTACAAATAGTGCTTTTTGGGGGCTAGCTTGATGGCGTAGTAATTAAGTCTGCGTGCTCCGCTTTGGTGGCCTGGGGTTTGCACGTTCAGATCCTGGGCATGGACCTATGCACCGTTTATCAAACCACGCTGTGGCAGGCGTCCCACATATAAAGTAGAGGAAGGTGGGCACTGATGTTAGCCCAGGGCCAGTCTTCCTCAGCAAAAAAAAAAGGGGGG
This sequence comes from Tapirus indicus, assembly GCA_031878705.1. Lineage (NCBI taxonomy): Eukaryota > Metazoa > Chordata > Mammalia > Perissodactyla > Tapiridae > Tapirus > Tapirus indicus. The sequence continues at coordinate 10,630,715 of CM062918.1, forward strand.
GAGGATGTTAGAGCTAATTTTCCTCACAGAAAAAAAAAAATAGTGCTTCAGTGAGTAGCCTTGTTGCGTGTATTTTGCTTTTTGTTTTGCCAGAATATCTTTGGGATAGATTCCTAATAGTGGGGTGGCTGGCTTAAAAAGAAAATACGTATGTAATTTTGTTAGATATTGTCAAGTCCCCCTGCATTGGGGTTGCACCATTTTCATTCCCATCAGCAACGCAGGAGAGTGCCTGTTTTCCACAGCCTCACCAGTGGAATATGTTGTCAAACTATGATTTTTGCTGATCTATTAGAGAAGAAATGGTATCTCAGGACAGTTTTTGACAGTTAATGTTTTTTGAAACTTTTAAAAAATTAGGTATATGCTTACTGAAAAAAATTAAACAGAACATAAGTTCATAAAGTGAAAATGCTACCTCAATGTCCCTCTCTTCTCATTCCCTGGGTGGAACACTGGTGAGTTTGATGTGACACCCAAAGACAATACAGTCACGCGCTGTGTAACGACGTTTCGGTCAACGGCGGACCACATATATGATGGGGGTCCTGTAAGATTAGCACCAAATAGCCTAGGTGTGTAGTAGGCTATGCCATCTAGGTTTGTGTAAGTACACTCTGTCATGTTCGCACAATGACAAAATCTGTGTAACGAAACATTTCTCAGAACGTATGCCCATTGTTAAGCGACGCATGCCTGACTGTGTGTGCATATATACACATACCACACACTGTGTTTGTTTTTAAGGATGAGGAGGCATGCCGTAAACTGTCAGCTATCTTCCCCAGCGTGGAGAACTGGGTGGCTGGGGTAGGAGAGACACATTTGTTACTGTGTGCCGCTTTTGTACCTTTTGAATTTTTAACGTGGATGTAAAATTACTGAGGACAAATGCAAGCGTTAGGGGCACTCAGGTACCCTCAGGATTGAGATTATTTATGAGGTGAGGATATTCTCATATATTTGAGTTTTTAAAATTAGTGGTTATACAGCACATTTTGGGAAATACCTTTAAAATTTGTTGGTAGTATTGAGAGGTAATTGACTTTTCTGGTTTCAACACATGGACCCGGTACTCGTGTCACATACGTTGTTTTTTGTTTTTTCCATGCAGAGGGTACATGGTAATGGGTGATTCTTTCAACACTTCCTTATTCAAGCAAACTTTTCAAAGAGTCTTCACCAAAGATATGCACGGACAGTTTAAAATGGGCTTTGGTGGTACGTTAGAAATCAAGGTAAGAACCAAGACATGTGTGGTATGTTATCAATAGAGAAATTTGTAGGCTTGACCATAGTTTTAACATATCATTAGTCAAATTCAATATATACTGTAAAAATAGTGGTTATTTTATATTGAAACACAGAGTTAGAGATTTTGTTCACCAGAAAAATGTGTCATCGTTAAATGTACAATGAAATTTTACGTGAGCATTTCTGAATAATTGTTGGAAAAGAAGAAGTTACATAGCTAAAATTTCCTTTAACTCTTTATTTTTTCTTTATGTAGAGTTTAACTTTGTAAGTAGGTTTTATCTTTTTTTTTTTTTTTTTTGGTGAGGAAGACCAGCCCTGAGCTAACATCCGTTGCTAATCCTCCTCTTTTTTGCTGAGGAAGACTGGCCCTGGGCTAACATCGTGCCCATCTTCCTCTACTTTATACGGGACGCCGCCACGGCATGGCTGACAGGCAGTGCGTCGGCGGGCGCCCGAGATCCGAACCAGCGAACCCCGGGCTGCCAAGCGCGGACTAAACCGCTGCGCCACCGGGCCGGCCCCCAGGTTTTATCTTTTTTAGTGCTAAATTTGCTTATATTAGTGCTAGATTTTTGTATAATCAGTAGTTGCTTTATGGTTGGTAGGTTGTTGATATTATTTAATTCTATCATTCATTTCAAATTTGATTTAAAAAATCCAAAGGCTTATTATTAGTTACAAGTATATTACAAGCACATTGATTTTGAATTTTCATTAAATATTTCTTGTTAATCTTGTTATTTTATTGAATGCTTCCTATATGTCTGGCTGAAGCTGGGAAATTGTAGAGATCTTAAGGGGTGTCTGGGGCACAGGTCTTCTTCTTACAAAGAAACTTAGTCCTGATAGAAAGGCAGGATTAACACATGTAATAGAAGGAAATAACAGTAGAAAAAGTGCTATAAAGGTTTAGAGAAGAAAAATGAATGTATGCAGGACACAGTTTATCTTAGAAGATAAATGGTTTTATAGTGACTTACATTGGGTTTTGAAAGATGGCACAATTTAAGCTGGTTGAGGAGAATGCACTTTAGTCAGGAGCCCAGTGTGAGGAGAGACCCAGAGGTGATGTCAGCATGATATGTTTGGGAAAACTGCCCAGTGAGGGTGGATGGTTCATGTTGGAATGTGAGGGGAACAGTTGTAATTATGTGGGTTGGTTGTAGTTTGGAGATGCATGTATAGGCAGAAGAAACCATTGTAGGTTAATGAAGAACAGAGTTTTGGGTAAAATTTGTCTGACAGTTGTATATAGGACTGTCAGGAAAAAGAATCTCAGGTAAGAAAACCTAGTTAGGCTTTCTAATTTTTTTAGATAGAAGGTAATGATGGTTTAAATTTTGGTGTTAGTGGAAATTGGAAAGAAACCAATCTTGGTGAGAGATTTTCTATGGGAGGAAAAATAAAAGGTAGTGTCTAAGGTTTCCAGTTAGGACATATGAATTTTGGGTATGGTCTAATTTTGAATTGAGGGTGAGGTTCCCAAATGGAGACCTCCTTTGGGCGGCTGGTGATAAAGGATTAGGATTAAAGTTAGGTCAGGGCTGGATTTTAAATTGGGAAATTATCAACACAGAAGTGCCCACTGATTGATTATTTTTAACATTAGTATATTTTCATTGACTTTTGAATTTTAAATATGGAAGAATGTTTTTATTCTTATAGTTGAATGTTTGAGCTTATCTTTGAGCACACCAAAGTGTACTGTGTTCTTATTTTGCAGACCTCAAGGGAAATAAAGATTTCAGGAGCTATTGGACCCTGTGTGTCTCTCAATTCTAAAGGACCCTGCGTGTCTGAAAATGTAAGTCACCTTTATTCTAAAAAGAAAATACAGTTAATTCTCAGGACAGAACCGACAGAGACCTGGGGTGGCAGTCTATGGCATTCCTTTCAAAATTATTGTGTGGGCTGAGTTTTTCAATAGAATGTGGTTCAGCTTCCATCAGTATAGCTCTGTTTGTGGTTGCCCTTTCCGCACACCCCTTTCTCCATTTACCCCTAGGTTAAAACTTTTGTACTGTCACCAGTCTTCTATTTTTTAAGCCTAAGTTATTCCTTGCCCCAGTGTGCCTAAAAAAGCAACTATGATTTGGAGACTTCTGAAAGTCAAAATTCATTACGAAATTTATTTTTGTTAGTAGAATTTCCAACCAAAGTAACCAAATTAGCCAGATATAAGTTTCAATTCCTTTCTTTTTCATTATCCCATCTAGTGGATGTATAATATACTTTAAAATGATAGAATCATGTAACTATAGAGAGGGTGATGGGACAAATAACTCAAAGTGGGTAATTATCTTTAAAATGACAGAGTTTAAAAATTAATTTTAAGCAGTTTGCATGGGAAAGATTTATATCTAAGAGATTTTCTTGGTAATCAGGCTGCTTTAATTATGTAGTTCTGATCCAGAGAACGTGTCTTCATATGTACATATATTATGTGTTAAATCAATATCTCTTTACCCAGATCAAATAGGTGGATAGAAGGATAAGGTTAGTTTTAATTACTTTATTATATGGTGTATACTTTTAAAGTCTACAATATGAAGAACTTGTATCAATACTTTTGTAATTTACTTAGCAAGAATTTGAATTATTTTATAATTTTATTGTGTAAAAATTGCTTAATTTTGTTTCTTGATAAATTTATGTGATCTTAAAACATCTTAAGCTTTTAGCATTCATTGAATTAGTTAGAAACCTGAAATAGATTTTTCCTCACTGGAGTTTTTTTCCCCCTTTTCCCTTTAATATATATTATAGTAATAAATTATATTCTCTAGTTTTCAGACACAGTATGTTTTATTTTTTACAGGAGATAGGAACAGGTGGCACTTGTCAATGGAAGATATGTGGACTCAGTCCCACTACAACCTTAGCCATATATTTTGAGGTTGTCAATCAGGTATGACTTTTTTATATTTGAATATTAAAATGTATATTTGAAGAAGTACTTAATTTAGGTTATGAATATTTCATATTTTTTTTCCAGTAGTAAATCTGACCCAAAGCTTATTCTGTTTTGGAGTTTCTGTTTGTCATTTTCTATTTCTCAAGGCTAAACTCCTTGGCGAGAGGACATACTGTAATAGAAAGAGATGTCAGGGAAACCTGCAAATGCTCAACCTTGGGCAACTCAACTTTTAGTCTTGGTTTTCTCTTTTTTTTAAAATATAAAATTGAAGCATAAATAAAATCTTAAATTCCGTTCTAGCTATGCATTTTTGTAATTAGGTATTTTACTCCTCCTAGATGTCACAAGATATATACTGTTATGTGAATCTTCCTACCAAGGAAGTTTAATATGTCAAAATCCATAGAAAAAGATTCCAGTGTTTGGAAAGATCTTTTTTTCTGCTACAGGAGGAAGTTATCGTATTAAAGAATGATATAATGTATAAATTACTGACTTATATGCCAATATTTATTAGGCATAAAATGAACTACTGAGTTTTAATAGTCAGCCTTCCTAAGACAGGTGCAGGAATTTTTTTTTTTAACCATTAAAATTTGTGATAAAGATAGTGGCTCTTATTGACCAAAAAAAACAAAGCAAGAATGTCTGTTGTCAAAGGTCATGAAGAAAGTTTCCCTGTGACCACTTGCTATTTCTTTCTGAGGATCATCATTTTATATTACTTTTGTCTCTTCTCATTAATAGTCTTCTGTTGGTCATCTGTTCATCATGTGATTATCTTCCTAAAAGTTCTGTTTTCATCTTACATACCTAGGGGAGGAGAATTTAGCTCAAATTCTCTTGATCCAGTTACCATTAGGCAAAATTGTCTAACTTAAGCCTTTCCTTATCTGTTAATTTCTTTACACTTGTCTGTTCATTTTCTTCTTTCATGTCCCTCTGAATTATATATTACTTGAAATTGATTTCCTAGGTGGACTCACTCCTCTTATTTTTACCCCTCTCCCAAATTCATGTCTCTTTTATGTGGCAAATCACAACTTTGCGCTGGAATCAAGCATCCTTCTAATCAGTTTTAGAATGAATTTTGTTAGTGCTAGGATATCCAGTCAGTGATCACATTAGTACAACGTAATAGATTTTGCTTAGATTTTACTCTTTTATTTTTACACAGCATAATGCTCCAATTCCTCAAGGAGGGCGTGGTGCAATCCAGTTTGTGACTCAGTATCAGCATTCAAGTGGGCAGAGACGTATCCGAGTGACCACCATCGCCAGGAAGTAAGTTGTATTTAGTAGAGATTTAGTTTATATGTCAAAACTCTTCTGGGTCATGCTCCCAAACTGGGTTCCTACTTTGAGTGACATTCCTGACTAGAAAATGAACATATATGACTAGTAGCATTTTATTTATTTCTAATAGAGCTTATTTACTGAAATATTCATCGTTAAAAATGGCAAAGCAATTAAAAAAAACTACTTCTAAAATGCATTCTTCAAAATATTCTTTTATTTACCTTATTCCCCTGAGAAGAGGAGAAAAACTAATAAACATTATCCTGTAATAGGCAATAATAATAATATATCTATATGATCCATTATATATACATATAATATTATAGTACAATAGTTAATAGCATTACTTTTCAACTGATGATAATGTTCTTAGCTACTTCTATCATTATGTATTTTTTCAAGTGTTATTAGTCATTTAATTCATTTACCAAACCTTTATTCATTGTCTGGTTTGTGGACTAGGTACGTTTGGGGGAGGATGTGGAATGCAAAAGACTTGAATATATTTTGTCTGCTATATGATGATGTGAGATAGACTAGTCCTCAAACTATCTGTGGTGAAGGGCCAGTTGTTTCCCCTTCCCCCCAATCCTTTGGAGACTAATACTTTTATTAAATATAATAAAAATGAATTACTAGGAAAATGAAATTTTAAAAAACCATTCAAAATACAAGTTCCTATTTTTATTATTAGATTCATCAGATAAAATTATCTTGTTAAAGCTCTGAAAAGCTTCTGAACATTTATTCTCAGTTTCTGTTCTTACCTCATGGCAAACTGGCACTGGGTTCGCTTATCACACTTTGACTAGCACTGGTCGAGACCACAAATGGTAAAGTGTCTTAACAGAGACTTAATGTTATAGGGTATTATTTTGTGTAACATAGTCATGTCCTACATTTGTTGATGTAGTTAGTTTCCAAAAGGGAATAGTTAGGCACAACAGATGCCTTTTCTTGTTCCTGTCTGTATGATGGATTCTCTGAATAAGGCATGTATGTGGTTGTGTGTTTTTTGCACAGCATTTGTGGAGAGGGCAAGTTGAACTGAACTTAGCACCTCTATTTTAGTAAGAATAAATTACTTCTCAGCTGCTTTGATACCCCTCTGTATGTAAGTATTTGTGATGCATAAAACAAAGGGAAGGTAATTTTGGGTTTAAGTTAGTCAGGAAAGGATTCTTAGATGAGGTGAGTCTAGAAGTGAACAGGCTCTTGGTCCATTTCTGTTTGTCTTGGATTTGATTGTCTGTATAGGGAAAGTGTTGATCGATATAAACTTAACCAGATTTAGGCATGGCCTAGAAAATGGACACTGAAGGCATCTGTAGCTCTCGTTTTACGGAACTGTATTTAAGCTCTAGCTTCACTCCTGAAAACCATGAGACTTTTTGATAAGTGATAGACTTAACTCTAATGTTTAAACTGAATGTCAGTTGTGTTGGGTGGTCTGTTACTTAGCAGTGGGTTGTACATAGAGAGATTTATTGTCCTGCCCTGTTACCTTGCTGTAACTTAAAATCCTGGACCAGTGTCAAGGGAATACATTGTTCATTTGAAGAAAAAAATGCCAACTGAGCATTCACTTAGAATTGTTCAGATTTCAGATCAGAAACTTGGAAGTATTGATTCTTGGCAAAAATGTCAAGTTATTTATGCCCACTCAGCACACACACACACACACACACACACACACACACGCTACTTAAATTGGTCATTCAAAACATTCACTTGACAAAACAACTAGACATTCCAAATTGAGGGGTATTTTACAAAGCCACTGGCTTAGACTCTTCAAAAATGTCTTGGAAGGCAAAGAAAGTGTTAGTAATTGGTCCAGATTAAAGGAAACTAAAGACATTACAACTAAAGCCAATATGTGATCCTGGATAAATGCTATGTCAGGAAAAATTTTGCTATAGAGGACATTGTTGAGACAATTGGGGGAATTTGAATATGGTCTAGGTATAGGATAATATTATGTCAGTGTTTAATTTCATGAATTTGGTAATTAATTGGGGCTATATAAGAGAATATAGGAGAATTTTCTTGATTTTAGGAGATATACGTTAAAGTATTTAGGGGAGAGGGTCATAATATCTTGAACTTACTCTTGAAAAGTTCAGCAAAAGGAAAAGTGTGTGTGTGTATGAAGGAAAAGAGAAAGCAAATATGTTAAAATGCTAACAATTGACAAATCTAGGTGATGAGTATATAGGAATTCATTCTACTTACAGCTTTTATGTTTTAAATATTCTTAAAATGGAAAGTTTATAAAAGGTTAATCTTTCAAGAGAAAGGCAACTTTCTTGTGAGAAATTTTATGGGTTTATATATTTTCAATCTGCACAGAATTTACTGGGTTATTTGTACAGATATATTATGTGTGTTATGGTGCCATTTACATCATTGTGTCTCACCAAAACACCCATCTTTTCAAATTAACTTATCCTGACTGTTTTCAATAATCAGAGCTTATTTTTTTTCTTTATTTATTAGGAATATGATTTTAGGGGCCTAGGCAAGTGTGTTTGTTAAGCGAATAAGCCATGTGAAAATGAAGGACTCAGGGTCCTGAGATACAATCCAGAGTTACGCTAGTTTTCATATAGAAAATAACTTCGATCTAGAAACTTTGGTTTGAAACTAGTTCTAAGAATCACAGTGAAGGGGGTATTAGAAATGCGGAAGACAGGTTTTACAGTGTGAGCAAGCCCTTTAAACTTGACTTTAAAAGCATAATTTTTAGTTTATGGCTAAATAAGTTTTAATTAGTAAATTTGCATGTGCTTACTTGCTAATGTATTTTCACTACTGAACCATTATATTTTCAAAAGAAAAATGTCACTTTTATCTTTCAGTTTGAAGCAGGTGGATATCATGGTCATCCAAGTTGGGAAAATACTGATTTAAACTCTTTTGTTTTTAGTTCTTTGATTTTTTTTAAATTAGAAAATAGTTAAACTGAACTATTAGTATAATCACTAAGTGTTTAAATTGCATTAAAAAAAAACTTTCAGAATTACCGGTTCTTATTCTTTTACCCATTCTCATTCTTTTCTGCCTCTTGCTATTTCACTAGACTGAGATAATTCACAGTTGTCAGTCATCTGGAAAATATTAAAAAATTATTTGTCTATTTGGAAAAAATGAAAAATAGAGGAAAAAGGGAGAAGAATTTTCAACATGTTACTGCCTGAATTCACTTGGAATCACTTCTTACAATTTTGAGTCATGTAAAAGTGGTTCAGCTTTTCAAGAAGTCTAGAAGTATTACGAGACTTACTTAAAGTGATGTACTTTAGAACTAGGATCAGCTGAAGTATTACAAAATTCTGTCTATGAAATATTAAACAAACAAATAAAAGCTATTGCTGAGTCTACCCGCGATCAGTTTGAGCGGATTGGATTTATGGAAGATGTGAATTTAATAAATTACTGCTATTTAATACATAATATCAAATTAAATTCTTAGACTAAAATTTTCGCTTACTAACTTTTGATTGGTTTTAGTCAGTGCATTAACATGGAGACAAAAAAATACATAGTAATTTTAATTATCACTAATGAATTAAAGAGTACTGAGAAAAATAATTCTGATATTTTATTTATTTTCCTGTTTAGTAAATGAAATTACTTAGGTGGGGAGAAAAATCTTTATTTTTGTATTTCCATATTTCTGCTTTTACAAAATTGAAGAAATAAATTTTTGAAGTCTGATATAGAAACTTTTGTATCTGCACATGCACACACACACTTACGCTGTTCTTTTTTTTTTTTTGATGAGGAAGACCAGTCCTGAACTAACATCCGTTGCCAATCCTCCTCTTTTTGCTGAGGAAGACTGGCCCTGGGCTAACATCCGTGCCCGTCTTCCTCTACTTTATATGGGACGCCGCCACAGCATGGCTGACAGGCAGTGCGTCGGCAGGCGCCTGGGATCCGAACCTGCGAACCCCGGGCTGCCAAGCTTGGACTAAGCCGCTGTGCCACCGGGCGGCCCCTCCTGTACTGTTCTTTTTACCTGTAAAAATCTTAATGTTTAGAGGAATGCATTTGGAGATCTATCTTTACAGTTACTTTAGAGGATTTTATTAGGTTTGGATATATTTTTCTGAAAAACAGCAAATGCTATAGTGAAACTGCGGTTAATGATTTTTTTTAAAAAAATGCTCATTTTTCTAGGTAATATTGGAATTTTGAAATATTGAAGTAATTTTCTGTATCTTTTTAATTTAAATCTGTGATAGCCAACTATGATATTGTGAATATTATAATTCAGCAGCATTTCTGTGCTTTCTTCTTGTCTTTAGCTGGGCGGATGCTCAAACTCAAATCCAAAATATTGCTGCGTCTTTTGACCAGGAGGCAGCTGCCATTCTTATGGCCCGGCTGGCAATCTATAGAGCTGAAACAGAGGAAGGGCCGGATGTGCTTAGATGGCTAGACAGACAGCTCATCCGACTGGTAAGAAGGAAACATTGTGCTTTTCTAAAGCCCTATGCTTTTATTTGTAGTAAATATTTGTTGCTGATAATCTCTTTCACAGTACTTAACAGTGTAGTAATTTAGAGTGTAGTTCTTAACAATGTAACTGAAAGACTGTCTGAGGGACTCCTGTTCGAGCTGCTGAGAAAGGCATGGTAATGAAGAGTAGAATCCATTTATCTCTTCCAGTAAACTAAAATGCCTTTTTTCCTTAAAATGAAAGAGTGACAATTATTGTTACCTATTATTTTTCTTTTTTTGGGGGCTCATATCAAATTAGTTCCAAATTTAATCCTAAATTGCTGTGACCGTTTTTACTGCTTTTTTGCATATTTTTCTTCATTGCTATAGTTTTAGTTTTCTATTTTCATTTTAATGGAAATTTTTAAGACAAATTAATTGGGATATAAAAATTATACCTATTAACATACAAAAATATAGACAAGTCTTGATTATCTGGATACCAAAGTGTGTGTTAGTAAAGTTATTGAAAATGATGATTTGCTTGGGTTTTTAACAGGTCAGGAACCCATTACTTATGTTATAGTCTAGAGTGCTTAATTAGGTTCTGTTCTTAATGCTCCATTTTTACTCAGTAAACTAGTCTATTATTCCCTTGAAAGTACTTCTTCAATTCACCCTTCAGCTCAAATACCCTGTTGAGAACTCTCTCTGCTAAGCTATCAGATTTCTGTTTGTAACAGGTTTTGTGCTCTTTGTCTAGATTTTTGTGTAGTTTTTAAAATATTCTTCGGTGAGCTAGTCTTTGTTTGATAAAGTTAGCCATTTTTGTAGCATCATCCAGAAATTTTTTTTCATTTCATTTCCAAGAGTGTTTTCTCACTAGTGCGTCTCTGTGAAGGAAGCAGTGTTATGACAACGTCACCATGTCTGCTTTTTTTTTTTTTTTTTTTTTTGTGGGGAAGACCAGCCCTGAGCTAACATCCGTCGCCAATCCTCCCCTTTTTGCTGAGGAAGACTGGCCCTGGGCTAACATCGTGCCCATCTTCCTCCACTTTATATGGGACGCCGCCACAGCATGGCTGACAGGCAGTGCATCGGCGGGCGCCCGGGATCCGAACTCGCAAACCCCGGGCTGCCGAGCGCGGACTAAACCGCTGCGCCACCGGGCGGCCCCACCATGTCTGCTTTTAACAAGACAGCAGACCCCTCAGAGAGTCGACCATTGGTTGGACTCCGTCAGTAGAAATGCCAACACAGTTGCTCCAAGATGGGCCTTTTGTTTCCAGATAGGAAGTTAAAACGTTGAATATATTTTGACTTTTGCTTGTTTAGGGCAGCAGAAAAGTTTTCTTGAATTTCACTATCATTTAGCAGTTTGACATGACATTGGTGAAATCTGTTCACTTATCAACCTGAATAGAGAAGATGTTATTTTTGGCTAATTACACAAACCTCTTCAGCATCATGTGGCATGTCATCAGTGTAGTCCTTATTATACTGTTTTTAAATGGAACATTTTTAAATTACTCAGACTGCATCATCTTGTCCTAGCATTTTACTTATTGTAATTTTACATGTTGGCATTATTAGGTTCTCACCAACTGTGTAATTTTCCTTTTCTGGGTAATAAGTTGGGCTCTGAAATAGCTTGCTTCCTGAGCCTTTCACTGAATGTGACTTTGTTTTAACAAATGCTTTGTTTTGAGATTCTGAAAGCTGTTTGAGGTAATCAGCACCTTTATTTGTCAAATGGCTGTGATTTGCAGTAAAGTGCCTTTTCCATTTTGCTGGAGCTGTTACTGCATTTGTAGATTGTCACATATGACACAAAATTGAATTCGACAACTTGGATTATCAGCCCATGTAAAATCCACTGATAAGTAGCTTTCATTGTAAAGATGGACTTTTTCTGTGTCCGTAGTTGCATGAGTGTAGCGAAATGACTCAGAAGATTCTAATTCTTCAGAATTCTCTGTAGGTTTGTGTCTAGAATCTGTCTCTCTTATCTCACACCTCGACTTCAAAAATTGTCATATTATTTGACGTGCTTACACTGATAAACACAAACACTGATAAAACATAAAACAGAATGGCCTTGTAAATAATTAAATGAGACAGTTGCAAAAATGAAATCACCAAACCTCACCATATAATTCACTTCTAATTACACATTCTGCGGTTTGCAGCATGTACAGCAGCAGCTCGGCTGTTGAGGCTAGAGGACAGGTGGGTCATGACATGATGGGCGTTGTGCTCTGACCTTCTCTCACACCAGTATAGCTTGTCTGTTCCCGTAAGTCAGCTGGCAGCCATGTGTAAGAGGAGGTTAGCAGAGGTAATTTGGGAAGGAGAGGCCAATGTTGTCAGACTACGGCCCTGCTTTCTGTGCAAAGCAGTTTTCACCAGTGATCTCTGGTCTCCCTCATTGTGTGTCGAAAACCGAAAATGGAGTTATCCAGATGAACATAGTCCTGCTGCATACTGCCACACGGGACTGAAGAAATGGCAAACAAGATAACTTGGAAACTGTCCATCACTGTGACTGGTGTATGGTCTGCAAAATTCAAAAAACAATTTTTTTCTTTGAGGAAGACTGGCCCTGAGCTAACATCTGTTGCCAATCTTCCTCTTCTTTTTTTTCCCCAAAGCCCCCGTATGTAGTTGTATATCCCAATTGTAGGTCCTTCTAGTTCTTCTATGTGGGAGGCCGCCTCAGCATGGCTTGATGAGCCATGAGGAGGTCTGCACCCAGGATCCGAACCAGCAAACCCTGGGCTGCAGAAGCAGAATGCGCAAACTTAACTGCTATGCCTCTGGGCCAGCCCTCAAAAATCAATTTTTTAAAAATCACAGTCTCTTATAGAATCCCTAGTGACTAAGAACCCCTCATATATAGTAAAAGTGGTGAGATTGTGATCTGTTACATTCTGTGTTTTAGTTGACTGAATCAAATTAGTGTACAATTGAAGTGAAACTTCAGGTGATGACAAATGACCCCTAGTTACAGAAGCTATTCTGAGTAGCTAATATAGGGTAGCCTCGTTTTCATACTGGTTCCGCACTGCTGAATTTTCAGCTCTAGCAATGATAGCAACACAAGTAGAAAACGGGTTAATACCTTGTAGGTACTACACTTTTCTAAGTTTTTACCTAATGAAAAATCTATAAAATTATACTAACAAACTTCTTTGCCTCGGTTTGGATAGTGAATATGATTTTTTTCTTGATGACTCAGAGTAATCTTGATTAAAAACAACCATGTTTTTAAACACTGTTGTGTGGGTAATGGGCGTCGTGTGGTGGTACCACACTTGCGTCGCCCCCATGGCGGGCATCATTTGAGGTGCTGTGTCGGCGCACGGCCCGCGGCCTCTGTCCTCAGCCTCTGGTCCGGCCCCGCCTCAGCGCAGCTTCATGGGTCTCTTCTTACCTTTCGGCTCCTGATGTTTCCTGTTGAACGGCCTCTTACAACCTGTGAGTGGTACTTGACTTTTCCATCTTTGACCTTTGATTTACTCACTGCCACTAATTGCATCCTCCTTTTCGCTGTGGTGCTAGCCACACCGGATAAACAGTTATCTGATTAGACTCAGCCCAGGAAATCTCTCGTTTAAGATTCCTGGGGCCTTCCTTGAAAATTTTACCCCAGCCCGGTCTTTTCTTGCTCCACTAAGTGGGAGCAAGCACTTTAGTTGTGCTGTGTTTAAAGATGGCTGCTTTCGTCATGACCATTTTCTTACAGAGGCTAGGCTCTGACCCGTACGGCCTTTTCTGTGGCTGCTGTGATGCATAAATAGTCACTGAATTAAAGACTGGACTAGCCGCCTTGCAAGTGCTGTTATTTTCCTCAAGAAAACTGTATTACTGTTGACTTATCTGCCCAATCCTGTTACTTCTGAAGAACTGAAATAGTGGATCTTTGATATACTGTCTTAATGCTTCAGTCTTTTTTCTCATTTGTATTAGTGTTTTGGTTGGATTGTAAATAAAAACTACTCCTCGTGGTTGATTAATTAATGTTAGGGCATTTGATGTGTTCAAAAATTTTTTTAAGAAGTAACCTAAAGATTAGAAATTTATGTATGTATATATATTCAAATTTTATATTGTTATCTGTGGTAGACTATAGACTATATAAAAAATAGGTTAATATATATTTAACCTTTGGATGCAGAAGGATTTTTTAAAATGAAACTAAAAGCAAGAGCCATTAAAGAAAAATATTAAAAGATTTTATTACATTGAAATGAAGCAAAAAATCTGTGTGGTAAAAGTATTAGCAGAATTTAATGCCAACATTTGTTATATGTATGACAGAATATGAAATTTTTCATATATAAGAGCTCTTATAAATCAGTAAGATTTGGGAAAAAAAGTGAGCAAAGATCATGCCCAAGGAATTAGCAAGTGACCGATAAACATATGAAAAAGTTGCAATCTTATAATCAAAGTTGCAAAACACAACAGGACAACAATTTTTATCTGTCAAACTGGTAAGAATTAGAAAAACAGATAATGCTTAGAGTCGGTTAGAATTCAGGGAAACACACAGCTTCAGAGCTGATAGCTTTGGTATATGAACCTGTACAACCTTTATAGTAACATTATAGAGAGAAGGCAGTTGGTGACATATATCAAAAGCTTAAAAACTACCTTTTACTCAGAAATTCTACCTCCAAGAATTTATCCTAAAGATATAACAGGACAAATGTAAATGCTAGTAATGAGGGATTGGTTAAGAAAGTTATGGTATATATATATATATATATATATACAGTGGAATGCTAGTCAGCCATTAAAAATGAAGTAATAGAGTATTTAATGATATGAAAAAAGTGTTCATAATAAAAGCAAAAGTTTTGGACATAAGCATCAGATATATCCCACTCTGGAAATTAGCCTTTTGGACATCTCCAGTTATCCAAGCATAAGAGTCAACAATCTTCTTCTTACCCTTATTAACCATAATATCCGATTTGCCTAATGCTTTATTTTAACAGAATTCTAGGCACAATTTAAAATGTGTATATTTAATATAATGTGATCACTAGTTCTGAATAATGTGTGACACACTGACTTTTTCACAAAACCTTTTCAATGTATTTGATGTTCTAGATCAGCACTGTCCAGGAGAACTTTCTGCAGTGGTGGAAATGTCCTATCATCTGCACTGTCCATTATGGAACTGCTACCCACATGTGGCTGTTGAGCACTTGAAATATGACTAGTACAACTGAGGAACTGGGTTTTTATTTAATTTTAATTAATTTAAGTTGCCACATGTAGTTAATGCTACCATACGGGACAGTGAAGATTATTATCTTCTGTAAATTTCATCAGTGAAGTACTATTAGGGGGCATTGAAGATGGCCAAACTCTTATTCCCAGATACCAAGATCTGTTTTTGAGGATTAGCTCTACAACTATAGCTTTTCTGTTGTGTGGATAAGTGTGGTCTGAAATTATTTTTCCTGGAAGCAACAAATATGATCAAACCAATTATGCCTTTTCCTATTCTCTATAAGGCAGAGATAAATACGTAAATGATGTAGTTGAACATTCCAGGCAGCAAAAGTCCTGCACTACTCGTAGCCATGAACCCTTTGTTATTCTTTGCTTGTTATTTTTTGCCCTTGATGATATGCAACTAATATGATAAACATTGCCAGAAAGTAGACTAGTTGCATAAGTACTGTGAAAATTTTTCAGGGCAGAGACTTCACTCAAGAACAAGGAGAGGAAGCTGCCGTTTCCTGTGTCAGTCACTGTGCTCAGCACTCTCTCGTGCGATTATCTCAGTGGTGTGGGTGCCTTGGGTCACATTGTCATCGAGGGCTGACTTCTTTCTTGCCTTTCCTTTTTTCCTTCTAATTTCTGCCTTTGTGTTTCTTTGTTCACCAGTCTGCCTGTTGGTCTCTGATTTTCTTTTCCTCAGCTCTTCCTTTTTGGTCTTGTTTCTGTTGTGCCAAATTCTATCCCAGCAACGTGCTTTTGCAGCCACTGTGATATTTTGATAGTGCATCTTTCTGTCAGTTGGCTGTTGTCTTAAGTGGAGTCTTAGAAGACACATGTTGAGCTCTTTTGGTCATTATTGAAGAGCTATCACAGACGCTTAGTTTAAAAAAATCCAGACATTTTAAGATGAGTTGTTATGGTATTGGAGCAACGTATTATTTGCTTCTGAAATTCAGATGTATTTCTTTGGTTGTAGTCAGTCTCTTGGTAAGCCTATAAGTAATATTCCAATTTTATCTTGTATCAAGTATCTGTCTCCTAAAGGGTAATAACTTTTTAAAAATAGAATATGTATAGGCAACAGTTTCAACTCCATGCAGGAGATATATTGATGACATGTTTTATTTTATTTAGTGTCAGAAATTTGGAGAGTATCACAAAGATGATCCAAGTTCCTTCAGATTTTCCGAAACTTTCTCCCTTTATCCACAGGTGAGTAGATGAAAGGTCTCTGTTCTTTTTTTAGTGTTGATAATACCACTGGGTCTCACTTTTCCTGTTGTCTTTTATTACTCTTCTTAGAGAGCCTATTATGTTGTTATTCTTTTGGTTAGGTAAGTTTTGGAATAGCTAAGAAATTAGTATTGTGCTGTGAGGAGTCAGTGAAAAGTATATAGTATTTTTATGTTAGCCTTGCAAATAGTCATTTGTTTGTGGTGAATAGAAATTTACACTGAACCCTACTGTGGTGGAGTAGATGTAGGTGTATGGTGGTTAGCTTTCCATCTGATGTAAGGGATCTTATTACAGTGGTACCAGAAGAACTTCATCTGAAGTAATTTCACCAATCAGCTAGTCTTACATCACCTGAGAACAATTTTATGGGGACATACCAGATAAATAGAAAGGAAGGTAATTTATCTTACAGAACCTTTTTCACTTGGGCAGTGAAATCTATCCCTCTCTGTGTTATTTTGATAAATGTTTTAAGAAGTCTAGACTGTTTATATAATGAATAACAGAAGTACCATTTATTCAGCTAAGTACTATGTGCAGGGAACTTTAGGAGAATAAAGATGACATTGATCCCAGTTTCAAGGAGCTTTCAGTTTGAAGGGTGAGATCTGAAATAGACATAAACAAGAGAGAACAGACGGTGAGAAATGCTATGAGAGACAGACAAAATTTAAAGGAAACTTAAGGGTATCCATGATGTTTCAATACATCTTCATAGAAGAGATAGCATTTTAGCTCAGACTGGAAGGATGATTAATATTGAGATGTGGAAATTCTAATTTTTGCCCACAGAAACTTTGTTTAAAGCTTCAATTTTCTTTTCAGAGCTACTGTTATTTTTCATAAAATCTTTTATTGGTCTGTAACCTAAAAACTCCATGCTTATAGAAGGAAACTTCCCTCAACCTCCGGTGAGGTTTTGGAAAACTAGGAAAAGGTGGAGTCTCCTTGTCTTAAGCAGGCAAAACTGTTTCTGTTTTGGGAATTCTCAGGCCTCATCTTCACAGCAGAAACTAATAGGAAAGGGAGTGAGGGCGTTAGCCTAAGTATGTGACTAAATTCTCCACTTTCCTTCCTCTCTCCCTACTCCAAACCTTCTGTAGGCTGTTAGATCCTGAGAGACCTGGGCATCCCGGCTTTTCTCCTCTACTGGAAATAGAGAACAGAGGACCCAGAAATACTTTTTTCTTTGGGTTTTCAAAGCCTGATAATCTTCTAAAAGATGACATAGACTAAATTTAAGGGTGGTCTTCATCTCCAAAATACTTGCCCCAAAATTTACCTATTACACGTTCCAGTGAATAAACAGGAATGGCTGAAGTGGTGAGGGATGAGAGAGCTTCCCAATGTATTATGAATCCCTGAAAAAAGTAGAGGATTGAGAGTTTCAGCGAGTGGCCTATGTTGGGAGAGAGCTGTGGAGTGAGTCCCAGGCAGGAGCAACGTGTAGGCACTTGAGACCTGAGGGCTGACGGGAAGTGAGAGAAGTGACTGGAAAACAAACAGGAATCCTGGGAGCTGATCCTATTGATTGTATCAAAGGACAGTGTAGCTGTCCTTCACTCAGGCCTAACTCCTCCCCCCCCACCCTTTTTTTTTTTATGGTGAGGAAGATTGGTCCTGAGCTAACATTTGTTGCCAGTCTTCCTCTTTTTGCTGAGGAAGATCAGCCCTGAGCTAACATCTGTGCCCATCTTCCTCTATTTTGTATGTGGGACACAGCCACAGCTTGGCTTGATGAGTGATGTGTCGGTCCGTGTCTGGGATCTGACCCTGTGAAACCTGGGCCGTCAAAGCGGAGTGCACGAACTTAACCCCTATGCCACTGGGCTGGTCCATCCCCCCTTTTGATCTGTTTCATGTGATGAGTGGGTGGAAGGGGAGAAAGTGAAAGGAGAAAAAAGTAATGAAACCAAGTCTAGAGACTGTTTCTTAGAGATAAGGAAGACCTTAAATATTAAGAAACAAGTGGGTGTATGTAAGTTCTTTTTTAAAAACCAGTGCAGACCCTTCCCAGTGCAATTTTTGGGAGCTATACAAAAAGTAGAAAATCTGCTAACCTATTTTTATATTCTCTAAAGAGTCTTTTGATGGTGGTAATGAGTAGTCCTACAAAAGCCCAGAAATGTGGCCAGGGAGCTGAGGAATATAAACAAAGAATGCTGGTGATGCACCACCTGGCGTCCGCCCCTGAGTAACTTAGATCTGAGCCATTCTGATGTTCCTTTTGAGTCACCTCTTTTACTTTAATTTTTTTATTGTTGTTGAATAACATTTTCAAGTAACTGTTAAATATCATGAATAAGATTCTTTCTGAGGAATACAGTTTAGAATGTTATTATAACTTGTTTTATCATGTTAATAGTTGTAATCAAATGCTTTTATAATAGTAAACTTTCATGATATCATTGCAATATTAAAATCAATAAAAGCTATCTCACACGTTTTATCTTGTAGTTTATGTTTCATTTAAGAAGATCTCCTTTCTTGCAAGTTTTTAACAATAGTCCTGATGAGAGTTCATATTATCGTCACCATTTTATGCGTCAAGATCTGACCCAGTCTCTCATCATGATCCAGCCTATTCTGTATGCATATTCTTTTAGTGGGCCACCAGAGGTAAGAGGGGTGGGAAAAAACAAATTAGTTTTGTTACTGTGATGTGTACCATCAAAAAAGTGAAAACAGCTAAGTTTTTCTTGAAATATAGTTACTAAATATAAGAATTTAACTCAAGAATAGTTGTCTTAAGTTATTCATATATTCACTTAAAAATATTTATAAGTGCTTACTATATGCTAGATACCATGCTAGGCATGTTAGGAAATTATTTTAAAAAATAATAAAATAATGAGGGGGAAGAAACTTGTAAGATAATTTTGCCCAGTCATTTGGTTGATCAGATCCTCTAGGGCTTAGGATTCTTATGTCTTTAACAGTGTCCAGAGGTGATGATGATTCTAGAACCTGTAGCTTATTCCAGAGTGTAGTGTTTGAACAAAGCTTCTTGCTTTAGTATAATCTCATTCCCCTCTAGTCTTTTTTGAACATAAAATACAGTTGATCATAAAGACGTATACTTAGAAATGGGATAAAGTCATCCATTTAGACTTCTGGCAAACTGTCCCACTTATTTTAACCTATTATCAAATAAACAGTTTTTCCATTCTGTAGTTAAAATTTTCTGTTTTACCACTTCAAAGTATGTAATGACTATATTTGAAAATAATACTTGAGGAAAGGTTAGTATAAAGAGAATATAATACTATTGATTCATGATCTCTCATGATGCCTTTATTCACTGTTGTGTAAAAAAATAGTGGGTAAAATGTTTTGTTTTGCTACTGAAATTTTTCTTGGTAGTTTGTCTCATAGTTTATACTTTTCTGGAAAATAAATTTTTTTAATATGTTGGTCTAGCTATATATTTGGTCTTGTAGTTCTTTGAATCAGGAAAGAAAGTTTTAGAAATGACTTTTTTTCTTATTTCAGAGTAATATATGTAAATTGTAGACATCTGGAAAATGTAGAATAGTGTTTAGAAGAAAATTGGAATCCCATCACTAGTGCCTGCTCCTGTCAAGTTCCAACCTTTCCATTTAATCCACGAATGCCATTAGCTTCATTTTCTTAAAGCTTTGCTTTTGGAGAATCCTCTGTCCTGCATCATCACTTTCTCTCCCTCTGGATCATTCTCATTAACATAGAAACCTTAACAGCACTCATGTTAAAGCAAACAAATAAACAAAAGACCCCTCAACCTCACATTTTTCTCTAATTGCCACCCCATTTCTCTGGTCCTTTTCACAGCTGAATTCAGAAAATTTACTTGTTGTCTGTACTTTCTCATCTCAACCTGTATCAGTCAGACCCTTGTCCCCAACATTATATGGAAACAACTCTTACTAGGGCCACCAACGTCCTACATCTTGCCAGAACTCTCAACGGTATTTACCGAGTGAGGACTCCTTGAAAAGCTGTTCCCTAGGCTTCTCTGACATCTATAGTACCTACTGTTTGTCCTCCTACTCACTGCCTGTTCCTGCTCAGTCTCCTTTGCTGGCCTCTCCCTTGCAGACTGCCAGGTTCTGGCATGCTCCAGGGCTCAAGCTCTGGCTGCTTCTCTGTCTTCCCTGTCAAAGTGATGCAGTCTAATCCCATAGCTGTAATTACCATCTTCATGCATGTGATACCCAAACTTATGTCATTAGTTCAGGCCACTCCCTTTCATTTCTTATT
The DNA here is from genome assembly GCA_031878705.1 of Tapirus indicus. NCBI lineage: Eukaryota > Metazoa > Chordata > Mammalia > Perissodactyla > Tapiridae > Tapirus > Tapirus indicus. The sequence goes on from CM062918.1 coordinate 10,651,350, forward strand.
CCCTATTTTTCCATCTGCTGCAAATTTACTCTGTCCTAAGCCTTTTCTGTGTCACACAGTGGTGCCACCATCAGGCTTAGGAGTCATCCTTGATTTCCTCTTGACTCTATTTTTCAGTTGTTACCTCAGTTTAGAGATTTCTCAGAAAATTAAAGTATACTGTGAGAATTCGTAATAGCAAAAGGTTTTAAGTAATATGATATAAATTTAAAACCTAAAAAGTTCAAATTAATAGATTCTGGAAAGATCTATTTTGTATCTTCAAGTAATTATTTTGCCTTCTTCCTCCTTTCTTATTTTCTTCTTCGTGTTAGCCGGTTCTTCTTGATAGCAGCAGCATTCTTGCAGATCGCATTCTGCTCATGGACACATTCTTCCAGATTTTGATTTATCATGGCGAGGTAAGATTCCATAGCATTTAAAGCTATGCACCTCGGTGCAGTAAAGTCTTTTTATTCATGAAAGCTTTTTTCCCTTTTGCTACTGTTTCCTCTATAAGCTTTTATTTCCATTTTTATAAAATATATGTAAGATGTGATTCTTCCTGCTATAGGTTTTTAGACTTTATTTGCAGTTGACTCACCTGTGGTTATTTAGTCCATTTGTCCACATGCGAGTGGACACATGGATTTTACACAAAGCATAGTGTTGTGAAAGTAACAGGGTTAATGTACACATAGGCATATCATACTTTTGGGTTTTACCTGAAGACAGTGAGAGGGGAAGAGTCAGCCTTTGTCAGTGGGCAGGCTTTCCTTTTCATTATTTCATGTAATCATTTTAAAGGTATTTCACCTGAAGTATTTTAAAAAACATTCCACATGATTTGAAAACTCATTTAAAGCCTAAGTGAATTAAAATTTATAACTTCACGCAATGGGAATGGTAAATGATGGAAAAGAGCAGAATATTTGAGTAGCTAATCCAGGTGTTTAGCAGAACTCTGTTCATTCCTACATTTATTCATTCAGCCAACACGTGAGTGCTTCCTCCGTATGAAGAAGCACCGTACTCTGGGTGCTCTGAAAGGTGCAGAAGTTCTTTATTCACAGCCCCACACTCAAGCTTATAGTCTAGCATTCTGGTAACTTTGCAGATTTATTTTTCCAATTGTTTTAATTGTAAATGATTTTAGATTTGCCCTGTTAATAGTAAAGGCGTTCCTCAAAATATCCTTTTAAGTATTTTATCCAGGACTTTTAAAAGATTTATTGATGATTATTTTTAATTGATACCAGTTACTAATGCTCTTTACTTTTTAAGAATAATGCCTATAATATGACAGAGCTGGTTTTTTTTGGTAATGTTTTTTCTTCAAATAGCTCGTTAATGTGCTTAAAGGAGAAATCAGAAGTGCAGATGACTGTTCCTCTATTAAATGCAGACATATAAAGCGATATAGAGTATATGTTGACTGATTCAGTTAACTTAGAAACCAAGCCAGGTTTAAATTTTTGGATCATTTAATTACATGATTTTTGGAGCCATTTACCTTAAGAAAAGAATTGATTCAAATGCTCTTCTACAGGTATATTCTCTTCATAATATTATTGTTGAAGTTTTTATGTTTATGTGTCTTGCCAGAATGTAACTCCATTGGTAAAGACTTCGTAATAGTAGGTCATTATTTTTGAAGTCTCTGGGAAATCTTCTGTCACAAAAGTTCCCCTCATTTATCATAACCTTAGGTAGAGAGCTTTTAGCTAATGTTAATTTGATAAGCATAGTGTTTTAAAATTTTTCTAGCATAATTTTTTCTCTTTTTGCTTGAGGAAGATTGGTCTTGAGCTAATATCTGTGCCAGTCTTTCTCTATTTTGTATGTGGGTTACCACCACAGCATGGCTGATGAGTGGTGTAGGTCAGCACCTAGGATCCGAACCTGTGAACCTGGGCCACCGAAGCGGAGCGCACTGAACTTAACCATTAGGCCACTGGGCCAGCCCCTAGCTTAATAATTTTTTCTTTTTTACTTTTAAAGGAGAAGAAATATCCTAATTTTGCATCTTTTTACTCAAAAATACGGAAATTAGTATTCTTAACTTAGAAAATTGAGATAAATGGAATAATGTTCTATAATTTTCTTATTTTCTGAAGATTACTTACTTTGAAAAAAATCTAAAATTTTTGCATAGGTGAGAAATTAAAGATAATAATTCCTTTAATTGTTTTAAAATTAGACCATAGCACAGTGGCGCAAGTCAGGATACCAGGACATGCCAGAATATGAAAATTTCCGCCACCTTCTGCAAGCCCCAGTGGATGACGCACAGGAGATTCTTCACTCCAGGTTTCCAATGCCGAGATACATCGACACTGAACATGGGGGCAGCCAGGTGAGGACTGTTAGTTTTTGTGTGTCTGTGTGTTTGTTGCTAATTTTGCAATAAGTCGTCCTACTGGCCTTCTGCCTTTAATTTGAATAGTCTGCCTCACCGGGCAAGTGAAGGAGGAAGGAGATGGGCAGGAGAAGATACCAGGGAAGGTGTGCTTGCTTTTTGCCTCAGCTTTAAGAGCAGAGCAATAAAATTGTTGACTGGTTGCCTAAAGCAGGCAGTTTCTCCCGTTTTCTGCCGCCAGCCAAGCTCTAATAATAGGGCCAGGATGGCATTAAGGTGTAAGCCAGCTTCAGTTGAGCAAGAAGACATGAGCAGCTTGGGAAATAATTTAGTGTACTTTTTTTCTTAAAGCTGTTTATTTACTGATAAAGTCTAATAATATGAAGTTTGTGGTAACAATTTTTTCTGTTTTCCTCATTCTGTTTTTCCAGCTTTCTAGAAAATGTCATGTAATAGGAAAACATTATAGTATTATAAAAGGCTTTGTGGTTTTTAGAATTATGAAGATTAAATAAGATACACGTATATATACACACAGCCCTTTTGGGCCTTTCAGAAGTCTAGGTTAGGACCATACACTCTTAAAATTTTTTACTTCTCTCTTGTAATTCATATTGGAGTTACAATAAATTAATTATAAGTTGTTATAAGTTCGTTTCACTTGCTCCTTGAAGGCAGGGACCATGTGTCGTTAATTGCTATATCCCTTGTGCCTGGCACAGTATTACAAAGTAGGTAGTAAATATCAGTAACTATTATTGGGAAACAATAGCAATTATTATTAGGGTTTTACTGTATTTATGATAGGAGCTACCATGTATTGAGAATTTGCAAAGCTGATTGTTAGCACTTTACACATCTTATCTCATTTGATCCTCATAACAGTCCTATTATTATCTCCATTTTACAGATAATAAAACTGAGACTTAGGTTACTTGTGGCCAAGGAAACACAGTAAATGGAGGAGCTGGGAGCTGGGATTTGAATCCAGGTGTTCTGACTCTAGAGCCAATGCTCTTGTGTTCAACTGTTTACTTATAGAGTAGAAAAGATTGTGCATGTCCTTCCAGTATGAAATAATAGTTTATGACTGGTTCTCTTATTGATTTCTCACAATGTGTAGTGCTATCTTCCTCTTTTATTCTACTTATTATTTTCGTGATGATAAGGTGTAGTTGATAGATGGGTAGAATGTTGGGTAAGTTGTCTCATAGAATAGCCTATAGTTTAAAAAAGTTTGAGAGTCATTGTTTAACAGAATGTGTAGGTTTTCATTTTTATAATTTTTTGGAACTTCAAACCTCTGATGATGTTTCAGACCAAGTGGTTAGTAAATTTCACACTAACCTTGTCATACTTGTTGTACACATAATTTTTATGTGCTGAGTTTTGGGCTTAACAATTTATTATTTGTTGTTAATGTTGTGAATGTATGAATTGGAGAGAAGAGGGTGCATTTATTATTTATGTATAACATATAGTTGCCTACATATTTTAAAATTTAGTTTATTTTTTAAAAAGGTACATTTTAATGAAATTAATTTTACCAAAACATATTAGGTAAAATTGATTTTAGGTGGCATAATGTATTTGTTCAGCCTATGTTGACTAAATCTAATTTTGATGGATAATGTTCTTTCTTCTTTGCTTTTAAGGCCCGTTTCTTGCTTTCAAAAGTGAATCCTTCACAGACTCATAATAATATGTATGCCTGGGGACAGGTAAGTATAAATAGCAGATCTTGGAAATTACTTCTTTGTGTGTTTATAGTTTATTTTAGTGAGAGCTACATTTTTTCCTATGTATTTGGTAACAATTTTTGTTGAAAAGTAATGAAAAAATAAGAGTAGAAAATAGAATTAGTATTTGGTGGCACCATAGAAAATAAAAAAGTGATGATATCAAATAGAACCCTTTCATATTTCATGTTTAGCCCCACACCCATGAGAAAAAAAGCAATAAAGTGTATAAAATAAGATAGGAAGTGATGATTTAAATTTAATGCTAGACCATGAACCACAGAAGGTCACAATAAGCCAGGAGAGGCCAGGGATTGTAGTTGAGCAGGAGAGGCTGGAGGCCAGTAATCATTATTAGTATATTTTAATTTGTTAGAAGTCCTACCTCTTGGTACAGTGTATCAACATTTATTGAGTGTACGACCAGGACTCTATACTGGTACTTTAGGGCACACAACAATCATCCCTGCCTTTGAAGAGCTTGTAGTCTAGGATTAAAGATAAGATACATAGCTAAGTAATTAAAATACAAGGCAGAATGGGACATGTGCTTTTAGAAAGATGTGGAGTATTACAGGGGTTAGAAGAGGAAGAAGGGAGGAGGTCACATGGGGGCAGCAGGAGGCGCTGTGTGATGATCAGAAAAGAGCTCAGAAAAGGGACGTTTCCTTTTAGAATGGTTGTTATTTCAATAAGTGGAAATGACACGAGGACGGGAATTCTAGGTAGAGGATAGTATGTGCTAAGGAGCAGAGTATTTGTAGGGACAAATAGTAGAACATAAAACTGGAAATGCTTTGTGTAGCCACATTGTGGAGGGTCTTGAATGCCAGGTCGAGGACTGAGAAGCTGAGTCTATTTGGTAAGTAATGGAACATTAGTGAAGGTTTTTGGACGGAAGGGCGAATTTGAGTCTTAGATAATATAGTCAAATCGTTTTTTTGTGTGTGTGAGGAAGACCAGCCCTGAGCTAACATCTGTTGCTAATCCTCCTCTTTTTGCTGAGGAAGACGGGCCCTGGGCTAACATCCGTGCCCATCTTCCTCTACTTTATATGGGACGCTTCCACGGCATGGCTGACGAGCAGTGTGTCGGCAGGCGCCCGGGATCCGAACCCACCAACCCCGGGCTGCCAAGCGCAAACTAAACCACTGCGCCACTGGGCCAGCCTCTATAGTCAAATGTTAAGATTAATTGGGAGCAGTCTGTAGGTTGAAACTGTATCTGTTGAAGTAATCCAGGTAAGAGGGAATGAAGGTAGGATGGTGAAAAGGATAGATTTGGGTGATATTTCAAAAGTAGACTCATGTGACTTGGTTAGAAGTTGCAGGAAAGTAAAAGTTAAACTCTAGGGCAAGAGAGCTATACACAAAATCTGAGTTCTGATTGGATCCTGGATTAGAGGAAGAGAACAGCCATAAAAAACATAACTGGGTTGGTTTGTGAAATGTGAATATGGACTATATGTCAAATAGTACAATATTATCAGATTTCTTGAGTGTGATAATGATGTTGTGGTTATGTGAGAGATTGTCCTTGATCTTAGGAGGTCTGTCCTGAAGTGTTTGGGGGTTAAATGTCATGATGTCTTTAACTTGCAGAAATGATTCAACAAGGAGAAGAAAAAGAAAAGGAAAAATATACAGAAACATAAAGTAAATGTGACAAAATGTTACTCAGTAATTTTGGTATAGAGTATGTGGTTATTCATTGTACTTTCTCTCAACTTTCCTGTAGGTTTTAATTTTTAAAAAACAAATAGTTAAGGGAGAACAAGGTAATTTGGGGGTTTGAGCCTGGGTAACCAGGAGAGCCTGTGCCAGCAAGTGGGAGAGTGGAGAGGAAATGTTTGATTTTAGACACCGTCTAGATGTTCATATCCAGTAGGCTATTGGAAATTTGGGTTTGGTAATCAGGGCGAGGAAGTGAAGGTTGATTGTAGAAAGGTGATACTTAGAGTCAGCACAGTGGATGCTTGTCCAGGAGAGAGTAGAGAGGCAAAAGAGGGGTGAGACGAAACCTTGAGGAAGTAGAGGTGGTAGGAGTATTTTATGAATAAGCAGAGAAGTGGAAGGAAAATGAAAATAATACCATGTCATAATAGGTGAGGGAGGACTTTCTAGAGGGAAGAAGATGGGGGTAACACACACTGAGGTGCTGCAGACACTTGAAAGAGGATGAAGACTGAAGAAAGGTGGAGGGATTTGATGACTAGGAGGTCATTTGTGGCCTTTGGTAAGCAGTTTCAATATAGCGGTTGAGTAGAAGATAGATTGTAAGGAATTAGCGAGTGGTAAAGAAATGGAGGTTGTAAGTATAAATGATGTTTTTTGCAAAAATAGTCTCAGTTTGAAGAGTTGGATAGAAAGACACAGAAGTTATTTGTAAACCAAGTGTAAGGAGCTAATATGGGGGAGACACAAAAGAACAGCTTCTAGATGTTTAAGATCCTCAAAAGGAGACAGTGTGATCACAAGCACTAAAGTGTGTAGTGTGTTGGTGTAGTGTGTGGGAGTCAAGTGTTGGTAAGGAGGCAGGACATTTCTTTCTGCACAAGCAGAGGGTGAGAAGAAGGGTGAAGACAGAGGAGGATTTTAAGGTGGAGAGAAAGCTCACATTGGATATATGCCTGTTTCTTTTCAGTAATAGGAGATTGTTTGCTGAGAGTGAGAAATGCTGGAGTTAAAGACTAGAAAATAGAAAAGATTAAAAACAGCTTTAAGGAGTATAAGAAATCGACAGTGGAGGAATAAAAGGTTTTTACAGCAGTGGTGAGGGACCGTTTTGTTTACTAACAGTTTCCAGAGCATGCTTCCACAATGCTCTTTGGCCGTGCTTTGTCGTTCAGCATTGCATCGGAGATGAGACTTCGGGGTAATTTAGGACTGGAGATAAGAGGTGGGCACAGTCGAGGGAGTGGAATAGTTTACAGCTGACTCTGGGGTCCAGGTGAGTCGAAGATAAATGAAGTAATAATTGGGATTGAGGCGCCTTCCCTTTGATTACAGAGGTGCCTCGAAATTTTGCCCTGATTTCTCTACATTCCCTGTTTCTCTGGGTGATTGCATCCACTCCTGTGCTTCAGCTTTCATCTGAGGCTGACTTGCCAATCTCCATCTTTGGTTTGGTGTCACACTGAGCTAGAGACTTGAGTTTCTAAAACTGCCTGCTACACGTCACTTGAGTTTCCCGTAGACGTTTCATAAGCAGCATGCCCCAACTTGAACATTCTCTTTCACCCTTTCTTGTTCTTCCTGACTTTCCTATTCTTACGGAGGCCCTTGCCGTGCTCACGGGTCCCAAGCCTTGGAACTTTAGTCATTTGCATTGCGTCCCTTCTGCCCCTGTTTATTCACCAATGGTTTGATCTATTTCCCGGTCCACTCCTTCCTTCCCTGTCACTGACTGAGGGCGAGCCCTGGTTATTCACATGGATGGTTGGAATTACCTGCTAACTGGCCTCAGAGCTTCAGCCTTTTCCTCCATTTTGTCGGGGGCCGGACCTGTCTCCCTAAAGGAATTCTAAGTCAGAGCACTGCCTACGAATCTTTAAAAGCCCCTATTGGGGGGCCAGCCCAGTGGTGTAGTGGTTGGGTTTGCGTGGTCCGCTTCGGCAGCGTGGGGTTCACGGGTTCAGATCCCAGGTGTGGACCTACACGCCGCTTATCAAGCCATGCTGTGGAGGCGTCCCATATAAAGTGGAGGAAGATGGGCACGATGTTAGCCCAGGGCCAGTCTTCCTCAGCAAAACGAGGAGGATTGGCAACGGATGTTAGCTCAGGGCTGGTCTTCCTCACACACACACAAAAAGCCCCTATTGAATTACATAAAAACTCTTTATATTGCTCATACCCTTATGGTATGATCCAAATAACTTTTTCCACTTTTAGCTACTATTTAGTCTTTTTAGCCAAACTGAACTTTTCACTCCACTTTGAATACACTGAGCATGTTCCTATCTCTGTGACTTCATCCCTGTCACCACTTGGACACATGGTAGTCATCCCTCAAGGAGGAGTTCAAAGTTCACTGACTGCATGAAACCTTTCTTATGATTGTGTGACTGGATATGTATAATGTTCCTGCTTCTTCATCCCCTTTTTTCAACCATTTCTGATGGCACTTATTTCTCCTGTTAGATTATAAATTACTTGAGGGCAAAAACTGTCATTTTCGACTTTCCACAGTACCTTAAACATAGCATATACTGACTATAATAGATATGGACGAGAACAGAGCTTAGAGTATGTGGGAGGTCTTTGGAGGTGGTTAGGAGTTAAGGAGGTTTTGTGATATAGATAAATAAATTGAATCCAAGGTCTAAAAGTCCTGAAAGGTGAGGAGGTTTTCATAGCAAGGAAAAGAGCTTAATCTCGGAAGGGGTGGAAAGGGTATGCAGTATATGTGAGGGAAATTTCTGCCCGTATGATGCATATACATTTACATCCTCCATAGCACCCCACCCTGTTCCACTTGCTGAGGGGACAAAAAGCCAAATATAATCCTCCAATGTGGAAGTTTCGAGTCCAGAATGTACCATGAATCAGCCTTTCCATTATACTTAACTCTAGTCAACTGAGTAGCGGTTTTAGTTCTGGATCCCACAATTTAAGAGAAACTTAGACTTAGTTAAGAAAAGAAGAAAATTGCAAGAAGATAGAAAATCAAGTTTATGGAAATGGCGATCACTATGGAGAAGGGGAGGTTAAAGGAGACATTAAGATAGTATTTGTCAGGGTCGCATATCAGATAGCCCTAGGGGCCAGGGGAGTGACGGAGGAGTGAAGCTGGCTGAGTGTAAGAAAACCTGACGTTTCTCCATGTCAAGAGGCAACACCTGGGGGCAGGGCTCTGGTGGACTAGGGTTTGTGGGGGGAGGAAGCAAATCCTTTTCTAAAGGGAGTAGCTGTTCTTCCCCTCCACCTGACTGTGGCCCTTCACGGAATTCCATTGACAAAATTCTCTGAGCCCTCGTTAGGCATACCAAATAAAACATCTCTTTGTGGCTGCATGGTGCAGCGGTTTAGTCCGCGCTTGGCAGCCCGGTGTTCGCGAGTTCGGATCCCGGGCGCCCGCCGACGCACTGCCTGTCAGCCATGCCGTGGCGGCGTCCCATATAAAGTGGAGGAAGATGGGCACGGATGTTAGCCCAGGGCCAGTCTTCCTCAGCAAAAGGAGGGAGATTAGCAACAGATGTTAGCTCAGGGCTGGTCTTCCCCACAAAAAAAAAAAAAAAGAAAAAAAAAAGTGTGGTTTAGTTCGTGGAAATAATGGCTTGTTCCTTGTTTTTCTGGATTGAAATTACAACATAGAGATGTAGGTAGGCTTACACAGTGAGGACCTTGTTGAGTTGTTAAATATGGAGAGGCATCTTTCTGGGTTGGTATTTGAAAATGCAGACCCTGCAAGTTACTTCACTTCTCTCGGCCTTTGCTTCCTGTCTGTTACAGAGCTGAGTGGTGCGTGCTTGACGTGCACGGTGATACTCGGTGAATGCTAGCGGTTGGTTCTCCTTGTCATCAGGGGAGAACAGTCTCTCCCTGCAGATATTTCTAATAGGAAAAAAATCCTATTTTAAACTTTGAAGTTTAATTATTACTGCCTGGAAGTAGGGGCGTTAGAGGCACAGACGAGAGCCCCAAGGTCTTTCTTGAACTATGATTTTTGTAAGAGAAATTATGTTAATATTTTGATAATCATAATAACTAATAAACTGAATCTGTACTGTGTTTTGGTCACTATGCTCAGCTTTTTATACATTCCTATTTAGTTATTAAAACACTCCTATAAGGTGGATACTATAACCCTATTTTTCTGAAGAGTAACTTACGCAAGATCACATGGTAAACCATGGCAGGGTCCAGATTTGAACCTAGGCCAGTCTACTCCAGAATCTGAATTTTTAATCATTAAGCTAAATTGATGATTTCAATTTAGGGAGTTAACTTGGTAGCCAAGCATTTTACTAAAAGTTATGGAATCGAATACCTTAGTTTTTCTTTCTGTCGGCAGTCAGGTTCCCGGTGATGTGTTTTCTGTGGGTGGCCTGCAGAGGGCGCCACTGCAGCACTGCTCTGTGCCGGGGCCGAGGCCTCTTGCTGTAGCTCCAGATGCTGAGTGATGGAGAGCTGGGCCCTCTGCCTCATCTTGCATGTTTTAAAGAGAAAAAGGGGACAGGTGAAAAACAGATCAGTCAACTGCAAGTCTTTAAGATTGAGTATTTATAATTTCAAATAAGATCTTTGCAATATATAAATTAGAAAATCCATATGTATTTTGTCTTGACTAGGAGAAACAGATCTAGGATTGGGTGAATTGAGGTGAAAAACGTGTAAAATGAAAAAAAAATCAGGTATAGTTACAGGAAGAAAAAAGCAAGAGCTACCAGGTTATTAGTCTGTCACATTTTTGAGAACTTTGCTTCTCTGTGTTAACTATGAATGTGTAAGGAAAAGTATTTCATTATTATAAAATAATAGATTTTTCAAAAAAGGTAATAATAATAATAGCTAAAACATGTTGTGTGCCTATTGTGTGTGCCAGATATTGTTCTGTTTGCTTTACAGAATTTAACTCATTTAATCATTAAAATAACTATGTGAAATAGGTCCTGTTGTTAGCCTTATTATATAGATGAGGAAACTAAGACACAGAGAGGTTAGGTAACTTTCTCAGAGTCACACAGACAGTAAGTTGCAGAGCCAGGATTTGAGCGCAGGCTGTCGGGCTCCAGACTCTGAGGTCTTAATCCCAGGGCTGTTGTCTCCCTTCATTATCAAGTTTTTCAAGTTCTTATGAATTAACACACGAAATCATGTAATAAAATTGACTTTCCTTAACTCAGGAAAGGTTATGGCGTGTCTTTGGCTGTGCTAGACGAGAACCACAAGAGCTATAACTTCCCAACCCACATTTGCCACTAACTTGTTGATCTCTTCTGAAAATTACTTGATTTCCATGTTTTAGACTTTTTATATTTACTGATAAATAAGAACTTGAGTAACAGGTGAAAAATTTTAAAATCCAGATATAAAATCTTCTAGAAAAACTTGTTCTTCCTACAATAAGATTTCATTATTAGTGGATGGGATTACCAGGGTCATTCTGTCAACACAGGTTTTATCAAAATAGAAGTCAGGAATTTTTCCTGACTCTTGTTAATTATTAGAACCTACAGAAATGAACTAAAATGACTTGAATGAAAACTTATAAGCATAGTGTATTTAAAAAATGATATTATCAATTTGTTTCCTTCCAGCTGGTATTTCTGACAAAATATGTGCAATTAGAATTTTATTTTAGTAATAAATAGGCAGCAATAATCTCCCCAAGGGAGATTTGTTCCTTAGGAGTGATAAAAGCACCAAGACATTCCAGACAAATGACCACTTTACTACTTTAAGGGTTGAGTGTGGAGCTTTCCTAACGCCAGTTGGTAAACTGCAGTACACATTTGACGCTGACCGCTTGGGGTTAGTGCAGGCCCCGCGAGCTAAAGGACATTGATCTACAACTTCAGATGCCAGCTGCGGGTGGAATCCCAGGCTGCCCACACTTCTGACCAGCTAGCTAGAAATACATGTGTGTGTGTGGTTCCCGTGACCCCCCTCAGGTTTGATAACTCGCTAGAATAACTCACAGAACTCAGGAAAGCATTATATTTATGATTGCAGTTTTGTTAGAAAGGTTACAAATTAGGACCAGCTAAATAAAGAGACAGGCAGAGCAAGGTCTGGGAGAGTCCCAGATCCAGAGCTCCTGTGCCCTTTCCCTGTGGAATCAGGGTTTGTCACCCTCCCAGCAAGTTGATGTATTTGTTACAGAGGAAACTCCACTGAGCTTTGGTATCTAGAGTTGTTTTTCCTTTTGGTTTCTTTATGTAAGCGTGATTGATTGCATCTCCAGCTCCCCTCACTCCTCCTCCCAGGAGGTCAGGCTGTCTTAAAGCTCCAGCCCTCTGATTACATGGGTGATCTTCCTGGTGACTGGTCCCGAACCTGGGTCAGGTCATCTCATAGCATAAACCCTGGTGTGATCTGAGGGGCTCATGAATAACAAAGACACTGCTATTAGGAATTTCCAAAGATACAGAGTCCCTCTCAGGAACCAGGGACAAAGGCCAGGCAGATTATTATACATCAGGAGCATGGGCATTATTCTGCTTAAAATGATTTCCTTGTCTGTTTTAAACATTTGCTTACACATTGCTTACACATTTTAAGGTCTCACCCTATGTTTTAATCATAGCAAATATCTCTCTTTTCCTCCAGGAATCTGGAGCACCTATTCTCACAGATGATGTCAGTTTGCAAGTGTTCATGGATCACTTGAAGAAACTTGCTGTGTCAAGTGCTGCTTGAAGTGCTCAACAGATTAAGGACACTTAAGAAGAAATAATATTTCATTTTTTTCCCTTTTCAATTTGTCTGTGGAAACCAACAGAGAGATCTCTCTAGACTCTTTGTATTCGTATGGTTCGAGACAACATATGGAAAAATGTTCACATTTGTAGATTAAGCTGGAATATAAGAGCAATAAGAACAAATTTGTTTTGCTTTTCACAGTGTTATAACTGGTTTTAGAAATTCGAAGTCTTGATAACTTAATTATATTAGAGAGTAAACGTAGATTCTGACTGTGCTGCAGAGACATAACTCATTTGTATATTGCAGGCAGATCCAAAGTGGCACTGAATGTCCTTGCTGACTTTTTGAAAACTTGTTTCTTAATTTTAACCAGAAGTAAACAAAATCATCAAGCGTAGTGATAAAGGTGAACATTTTGCGTATTCATTGAATATTTTTCTGTGATCTTGAGCACTTAGATATAGTTTTTCTGTACTTATTCTGTTAAGGCAGATTTATTTTTATGATGACTTGTTTAGGAATCATTTGACTTTATATATGGTAATTTTCATGACGATAATTTAATCTTTTTGGTCCCTTGTAAAAATAGTTTAGAGATGGAAAGTTTTTTTGGGTAACAATCCCACAACTAATAACAAATGTGAAATTCCCACAAAGTACCCAACTTATGTGATTAAACTTGATAATTTTTTTTAAAAAGGAGATAGAAAATAAACCATTTTGTCCTAGTGCGTTTCAGAAAGCCTTTACAGTAAAATGACTGTTGTAACTAGTAAACCAAATTTGGTTTTCACTGCATCGTTTTGTTGTTGCCCCTTGTTTTTCTGAGGTAAATTTTACCTTATATCTTTCAGTATTTTAACACTATTTTGGGAGTTTACACATTATTTTTGTTTCTGCTTCCATTTTGTGAAATGTATTAAGTTGTGGTTCTTATTGAAACAGTATTATATAATATTTTGTTGAATTATATCATGTGGTGATGCTCAGTTCTATTTTGATTTATTCATTAATATCATTCACTTTTACCTTTTCAAGTTTACTTGTAGCACACGTTTACATCGCTAAAGCCAGATGTGTTTGACAATGAAATTTACATCAAGTGCTGCAGATAAAAGGTGGTGCTGTGGTGGGTGCTTAGGAGGGCAGGTTGATGATTGTACTTGCATGAACACAATCGTGTGATGGTAAAACAGACAGAAACTTAGAAAATTGTTTCTGTGTTATATTCAATTAGATTAAATAAGTTGTTCTGTTCCATTTTATTTGAACTGAACTGTGCTAAGCCTAAATACCAATAAAATATACTTTTTCCTGTTTTCCTGCTTATTTTGAAATCTAGTAAAGCCTGAGAAGTCTAATATAAAATTAGAGCATTTATAAAGTCTGCTATTAGTGGATTAAAAAGTTATTCATTTTTTAAAAGAACAGTTTTGTTGAGAGATGATTCCCACACCCATTTAAATACACAGCTCATTGGTTTTTAAAATATTCACGGAGTTGTGTAACCATCACCACAATCAGTTTTAGAGCATTTTCATCACCAAAAATAGTTGTTTTTTGTTATAAGGAAATTGTGTTTTGGAGTTCACATGTTTTTAATTAAGGAAAAACCCTGTGGTGTTGATACATGTTTAATATGCCTGACCCTTAACTTACATCCTTTAAGAATGCACTCTTACTTCTCTTGAGTAATAAGTTGGTCCTTACCCCTAGACTGTCCTCTATTTCTAAATCATTTAAAGCTGAAGGTGGTAAAGAACCTCTATTTAAGGGATCAGGATGAACAAATATATCACCATACTACCCTTTTAGCTTATCATTTGAAAGAAATAGCCCTGGATCATTTTTGTGTATAATTTAGCTATTACTAAATTGCTAGCTATTTAAATAGAACTGTTGAAGGAAGAAATGTTGAACGCTTTTAATGAACTTAGAGTGGATAAAGAATATTCTCTAAATCACTAGCAGTGCTGAGAAGCTTTGTTATGTATGTCCAGAACTATTTTGGAATTCATTCTTGAACCTACTACCCCTAGTGGCCTTATCTCTAAAAACAACTTTAGACCTCATCTATGTACATGAGTATTTTGGTGTAACAGGATATACTTATTCTTTTATTGGCTGATTCTGAAGGTGAGCTGACATTTTCTCTACCCAGTTCCCCACTTGATAAACTTGCCTCTCATGTTCCCCAGCCCAGGAACGGCATCTAATGAATGTGCTTGTCCAGTCCAGACTAGAAACCAAGCGTTTTCAACGCTTACTCTCCTCAACATCTTTGGTAGTGAATTTTTTGGTAATGAATTCTACCAATCCTACCTCTCTACTATCTCCCTAATCTATTTCCTGTTCCCCATCTTCCTTCATCACCTCTCACTTGGTTTAGTGCAACAGCCTCCTGACCAGTCTGTCTTCTCCAGTCTCCTCCATCCTCTTCGATTCACTGAAATGTAAATCTGATTCTGTCATTCTCTTTGCCCTAATGATAAAATCCAAACACTTTGACCTGGTAACATTGTATACTATACATTAAATCGGGCCGTAGCCCTCCCCTAGAAAAAGAGCCAAAGGACACAGTTGAACAGATAGGATTGGAGAGGGGTCTCTAGTTCCACTGCAGCACTAATCTTAGTGTGCTGTTTAGGATCTATATAGTGACAAAGAAAATGCATTCTTTATTGGCTGTTACAAATTAAATGCTATGACTTACTGCATTTGGTTTTATTTTAAATGAACACTTTTTTCAGTTATTTTTCAAACAAAGCTGATAAATTAGGATTTGCTTTCTAATGCCCATCTCTACATTTTTATTTTCATTTTCCTGTTTCCAATATACATGCATACATACTTTCTGTACTGTTATGTCTTGATTTGTATTCATCTTGAGCATTTTATCAAGTAATTCTACAGATGTTTCTGTTTCTCTTGTTTGCTTTTTAATAGTTTACCACATGAAATTAAAACATTCTCCTTTCTTATGTTTATTCTTCCTCCTTTGTTTAATATATTGAAACGAAAGCTGATCTAGCTTTAATGTATTATTATCCAGTGACTATAATAATAGGTATGCAATACCCTGTGTGGAATAGTGAAGTTACATTATTAAATAAATACAGAGTTTTTTCTTCCCCATCTGTGGATTATACTGACATAAAGCCCAATTATTTGGGTTGAGGATGTAATATTGGGAAATTTGGATTTTTCTTTTCCTCTAAGGAAACATAGAAAAAAATAAGTAAATGGTAATATGTCTAAAGCATTTGCAAGATGGATAGAAATATTAACTTTAGGCTTTGTTAGATCAACATAAAATTAGCTATATATTTTTGGAAGTTAAGGATAACAGAGACCAAACCGGGATACATAACTTTCAAACCAGAGTATGTGGCTTCCAAACAAGTAGAGGAAAAGGCAATGAAAGTAATTTGATCAAAGAGAAGGCAAGAAAGATTTAAAAGGCAGCAAAGGGAAAGTATGGTAAATGAGAAAAAGGAAAAAATGGGTTAATATATTTTTAGTGTATTTTATGAAAATGGAAAAATACCTGTTGGTCTTTGACTGTGATGAACAATAATGCTACATGTACTGTTTTTGAACCTTCTGCAAGTTTGTCTACAGACTTCACAAAAACTGCTCTTTTCGCAAATCCACGCTCTGCAGAGTATAGCCAGATTTGTCAATCTTTGTTCATAGTTGATTGAAAAACATTTTTTATTAATTTCAAAAGTTCTTTTTTCATTTGAAGCAACAGATACACAAATAGGAAAACTCTTAAAGTTTGATAGAGATTCATAAAAATTCCATTTCACAATAAATTCCTAAATTCTTAAAACCGTTTCTTCAGGATTATTTCTAGTGGCTTTCAAAAAGCTTCTTGGTCAAAAAATTTCCACTAAAATATATAAACCAGAAAATTCAAGATAAATTCCTATTACATTTGGTGAAACCCTCCCAAGTTTTCTTCTTTTGCAAAAATGAGAGCAAATGGCAGAATGATGGTGAACATTGACAGTATTTGATCTGTTGCCTTAAAACAAGTGTCCAGTTATGGTGAAAATGATCAAGGTATTGAGCATTGCTCTTTTAATTAATCTGGCCATGTAAGACCAACATCTTTTGTTGTTTTCCTGGCATTCTTTTAAATTTGATTCTTCAATGTAAATGTCTATTTTCTTACATTTTGTTATTGCGTAATTACTAGCCTTCTCTAAACTTTCAAGAAACAATTTTAAAGCGTGGTGTTTTCCTGTACATTGTTCCAGCCTGACTGAGACTGCAACCATTCTGAGCTCTGATTAACCTCGTCTGCAACTTCACACCAAGAAACATTTCTAAATTGTGCCACTGACGTAATGATTTATTTTCTTGGTTAGTCCTTTAAAGCAAACAGTTAAAAAAGACAAATTTTAATGATAAAAATATTAAGATTCAGTAAAAGATTCCATATACACAATGAAATTTGCTCTTAGAAAAGAAATTACAACTCCAAGTTCACACTCTGTTTCGCTGTTTTAAAGTTTAACCACAAAAACTCCAAGTGGTCACATAGATTGAGAGAATTATTTCTTAATCTTTGTAATTACTGTGCTAGTATTGTTTATTTGAATCTACTGTTTAAATACCAGGATATTTAGTACCGTGGGTATTGAAGAAACAAACTTGCCCCAAGGGAGCTGAAATGATTTAAAGATGTTACTAACTTAACCTTCCAAATTCAAGGGTGTCTGTGTATGTTGGGACTGGAGTGTATAACGAAATTCTCTGGATTAAGTAGAACACAATGTTTATTAAAGGATAAGTAACACAAATATACTAATCAGAAGGTTACACATATTATTAAAACTCAGCAGTAGCCATAGCAATTGTATAGTTTTTAAAGCAGTAAAAGTTTTTTCAGGTTGGACTGTTTTATCACTGATATTTGGAATTGCTGGCATAGGGTGATAAAATTCAAACCTACTGCACTGTCCTTGTTATGTTACCAAACCAGGTTCGTTTTGCCCATCACACAAAGAACCAATCAGCAAGACAATGAGTTTGCAGCAGAGAAAGGGTTTATTCACAAGGCAGTCAAGCAAGGAGACAGAAGAACAAATCTCAAGTCTGCCTCCTTGAAAGTGGGGACTGCAGATATTTATGGGGTCGAGGATCAGAGCAGTCTGAAATGTGGGGGATAGATGATCGGAGGCAAGGAGGAGTGAGGTAATAGGAGATCTGCGCAAGCATAGTCAAGCTTCATGGCTCTTCATGGGACACATGTTCACAAAATGGCATCAACATGATCTGAGAGTGGGGATTTTGGCTCCCTGACATCAGGAGGTCACCTATAGAACACCTGCACAGGCCCAGTTGGTGGATTCGTGGTCTCCACCCATCTAAACTGGACAGGGGTCGACT
Source organism: Tapirus indicus (assembly GCA_031878705.1). Lineage (NCBI taxonomy): Eukaryota > Metazoa > Chordata > Mammalia > Perissodactyla > Tapiridae > Tapirus > Tapirus indicus. The sequence continues at coordinate 10,669,193 of CM062918.1, forward strand.
CTTAGTTCCTGAAAAACAACTCAAGCATCCATTACCATGGTGACCCAAGCATCAGGGATGTTATCCATGAGGAACCTACTGGGAGCTGGGTAATATATTGCCTAAGCAGCACAGCTAACAATGAGCGGGTGAACAACTAAAATCTACAATTAGTAACTGCCTAAAAAGCTTTAGTTACAAACTACCCAATCATTAATGGCTAACTGTCCACTGGTTTCAGTTACACCACTGTGTCTGGAAACTAAACAATCAGATTTGATTTACTCATGAATTAAACAAGAAATTTCAATGAAAATGACAAAATATTTAGAACTGAACAATAAAAGTACTGTGCATTAAAACTTGTGGTTTGGGAAAAAGGATTATTAGAGGGATATACATTATTTTAAATGCAACTGGACAAAAAGGATTGAAAACAGATGACCTTTGCATTCAACTCAAGAAAATGAAAAAGAACTAATCTAAAGAGAGAAGGGGAAAGGAAATAATGATAAAATCAAAATTTTAATGAGATAGAAAACAGCAAAAAATGGAGGTGTTCCATAAAACCAAAAAGACGATAGCTTGGAAGTCTTAAAATAAAACCATTTCTATATCTAAGAAGGAAATTGAGTATCAGCTCATCTTCTGAATAGTAAAATAAGTGTTTTTTTTTTTAAATTAGAAGTCTTAAAAGAATAATTATTCAAAATTTTTTTGTCCAGGCCAATTAAGCATAATTGTTTAGTTTAATGGCCAAGCCATCTAAAATTTTTCCTTTAATGAATTTCAGGGAAGACTTGATGTTACAATCCTACATTTACCACTCATGAATGTAGAAATAGTTACAAAGTTGAGAAATTGTGGGATTTTGGAGTTAAAAGTGTCCATCAAGGTCATTAAGTCCTATCTCCTTACCCAATTCAAGAATTCCCTCACAATATCCCTCATGGTTGCTCATCTGTCCTCTGTAGAACACTTTCAGTGACAAGTAAAACAAGACAGCTGTAGATTGCTGAATGCTACACACGACTTACAGTTTTAGAGAAAAGATAATGTTAGTGAATTGGGAAGGATTAATGTGTGACATACCAAAATAAGCCTTGACCAGAATTTGATGGAGAACATTTAAATCTGTTTTACACAACACATTCTGAGGGGCTATAACCATTGACGTACAAAGCCCTCTGGCACGCTCATGATACTGTCATTAAAAGAGTGGGACAGCCCATAATGCAGGTGTTTGCCAATTTAGAAACAAGCTTCCAAGCAGGACCTCGTGCCCCCACTTTCCAACAGAGAGCTGTGCGTTTCCCAATTGCAATAATTGGAGTATTTAGGCAGAGAAACGGGCATTGCAGAGGCTGTGGTGTTAATCTGTTTCCCATAGAAAATGTGACCTGCTCTGCAGGGAAGATGCTGTTTTCTGATCTGTGTCAAGATCTTGCTCAGCTGCCTTAACAGGGCGAAGCAGCCACAGAATGATCCTGTGTATCCATTTAATTGTTCTGGGGACTACACCGTTTGTTTTGGAAAAATAGGGAAATCCATAAAATTAACAATTTTTGTAGGGGTTAGAAATTGTTGTAAGAATAATAAATCTGGAGATTACCCTTGAGTTACAGTAAAGATGTCATTTTGAAGTGGTAAGTATACTGATGAAAGACCCTCCAATAAGGGAGGATCACATTCCACTTTAGTGGTTCAGAGCAGATAGTTCTGGTCTCCAAGGCAATTTAAAAATAACTTAGTCTGCAGAGGTTTAAAAATTAATCTTCATAAAATCCTTGCGAGATGCCGATAGGTCAAGTATTTTGCATGTTTGAAAACGTTTGTGAAGGAGTAAAATTCAACAGAGATGAGAGAATCATAGAGCAGTGCTTTTCAAACTTGAACATGCATAGGAATCACCTGGAGATAACCATAAAACACAGATTTTGAAGTAGGCTTGAAATTGAGTCTGAGAATTTGCACTTCTAACAAGCTCCCAGGTGATAACAGGCTGTTTTCGGGACCACAATTAAACAGCAAGTTTAGCTAAAAGCAACATTTTCACCATGTTTTGGGATTTCCGCAGGAAGAAGTCCAGTGGTCAGTTGGAAACGTGCATTCTGGAATCAGGAGACTCAGGTCTGGGAACCATAAGTATAGAATTGATAGCTGAAGCTACGGGATTATCATTAATTATTTACTCTGTGCTAACAAGGTAGGTAGAGAGCACAGAGTCACACCCAGCTTTCGTCTATTGAGCACAGATTATGCCACCATGTATGGTCTCTTACAATGTTTAATTCTAAAATTCTATTTTTAATGAGAACATTAAGTCAACTGGTTTATCAAATATATTTTTTTCAGCAAGGAAGTATTTCTATTAAAAAGGCTATCAAGTTACTGAAATATTAATGGTAGTACAATGTCATGTAACCAAAGAGAATGTTTTCACTGAATCCTGGGTACTCTGATAATGCCCAGAATTAGATTCTGTATTTGAATAGAGGTGTTGAGAAAATAAGATCCTGAGTGTACACTGTGAAATGGCTTAACAATTGTCTTTAATTATTTTAAGGAAGATGCGCCCCATTTTTCAGGACCATGAAATAGATTGCCAAGGCATGTTATGGACTGTTCTTAATTAGGTATGTTTATTAATTGGTTAGATAACCATTGTAGGCTAGGTAGACACGGATCTTCCCAGAATTAGAAAATAAATTGGACAGTCTGAGCAGACTTGAGACCAACAGACTGCTGTTTTGTGTGTGTTGTGTCTTCTCATCTTTTTATATGTTCACGTCAGGACTTTTCAATTACGCTTACTTGTTGAGCGCTCGTACACACTTTTGACATGGCTTGCTGTAAATGACTCAAAAGATGAGTTTCCATTTGGAGTCTAAAGTCCAGCGTGGCGTGGGGAGCTAATGTTTTACTATTGCAGGTTCTCTAGCAGGAACGGTCAGTGGCGCCTGCTGTACTTACCCAGCCCGTGCGGGAGACAACTCATCTGCTTCTCCATCTGGACCTCTCCGGTCCAAGTCGATATCATTAGCTGTCTGTGACTCTTAAGAACCCGACTGTATGTAATGAAGGAAACTAACTGGATTGAAAAATCTCCACCTTTCTGCCAGAACTTCCACAAAATAATAGTTCTGTGGAATGATGTGGAGGTTTCTTATGATTAAACAGATTATGAAACTGTGATTGTCAAATCGAGAGATGTTTAAACATGTCCAGAGCTAACTTTTATTTATTAAGAATATAATCACAGAACGTGTTTAATAATGATGTAACTATGCTATATGTTATATGTTGCCTCTGTTCCTGTTGTAGATAAGACCCATTTAAAAATAAAATCTAGGGGCCGGCCTGGTGGCATAGTGGTTAAGTTCACGTGTTCCGCTTCGGCTGCCCGGAGTTCACCGATTGGGATCCTGGGCACAGACCTCTGCACCACTCATCAAGCCATGCTGAAGTGGCATCCCACATAGAAGAACTAGAAGGATGTACAACTATGACATAGAACTGTCTACTGGGGCTTTGGGAAGAAAAAAGGATAAAAGGAAGAAGATTGGCAACAGATGTTAGCTCAGGGCCAATCTTCCTCAAAAAATAAAAATAAAATGTAAAGTTACCATTACAGGGTAAGAAAACCAAATCCTTAACATAATACACTAGAATGTCAGTCGTGGTGCCCGCTACACTCGATGTGCCCTCCTGCTTGCAGGCCTCTGCTGCGCTAAGCAGCCAGCCCGTCTCTTCCTTAAGCAAAGTGATGGGATCCAGTTTCCTAAAGGCACCTTCTCCCTAGGCTGCTGACCTATGAAATGACTTGGCATGAAACAGTTTCCCCAGTAAGGATAATGGTAATTAACTAGACTAATTACCGTACACTCTCCTCTTCTAAAAGTCTAATAGGAAAATTCAGAGAGCAGCAGCCATTCTGTAATGAGAGGAAAAATGCTAGAGAAGAAACAGGAGTGGAAGAGGCACATCGAAGATGGAACATTAATTAGGGTGAAGGTGCATGAACTCCAGCTGGAGGATGGTTCCTAGATTGCCTTGAATCTTGAAGCACAGCCATTTCCGGAATCCTGTCACCCTGACTCCCAAATGTGCCCTTACAACAAATCTCCATTATTTGAGAACAGTTAAATTTATTGGTGAAACAAAGATCACAGTGACCTTTTGACCTGACAGTTGCAAAGAAGAGGGATCAATATTCAGAAAATGAATCAGAGGAAGCGAGATGTGTGGCACCTTTGGACAGAGTCCCAGAAGATGCACTGTTTTACCTTATCTGTCCACTCAGGACAGATCTGGTTCACCTGGTCTAGGTGTCTTTCCAACACTACCCAGCAGGATTACTAATTTACAGCTTTCCCAACAAAAAGCTGTAATATCAGTGGGTGGTGGGAGTTAGTTATGATTCACTCCACATCTTTGTGACTACAGCATTCAGTGAGTGGGGAACATGAATCGTCAAGTACGAAAGCTGCAGTATTCTTATCTCTGTCCTTTTCATCTTGTTCAAAGTGTGCAGTGTCCCACCCCTCGACCACTTGATGGAGACTGTAACAGGCTGATAATCTTTGGGTCACTCTTACCTAATAGACTTGACGATCACTCTAAGTCATAGACATAGTCCCCCTTGACAATGGCAGGTCCTGTGCTAGGTGGAACGCATGCGTCATCTCATTCACATTTCTGCATTGGAGTCTGTCTTATAGGGCATTTTGGAATCTGCTGTGTTATCTTGGCATCTTAGTCCAAGCCACTGGGTACACATTTAGCCACAAGAAAAGTATAAATGATACGCACATAGAAAATCCCAGTCAGTCTCTGGCTCTTCTCTCAGGGGTACTTCTCAATCAGCATGTCTTGGGAATAGTTCTGTTCCCAGTACGTTCTTTGTCCAGGACCTGGATCCTGCCCACTCAGCTCTTCCTCCACGGTGTTTGGTCCAAGACATACAGTTCTTCCTTCAGGACCTTTATTCCTAGCCACAGGATTTGCTTATAAATCGCTCAAAGTAAACCTTAAGAGCCGAACCTTCAACCAATTCTAATGAAAGGCTATGTTTGCCTCTAAAATGCTGGGCAGGGCCATCTGTCTGCTTTTCTTGTTGATGAACATGGTGACATGATGCAGCAGATTTCTGCAGAATGCTGTCTGGTTGTGTTCTCCTCTGTCTGCTGGATTTGCTCTGCGGGGTTGGGATTCTGTGTGGGCCAGAGCCATGGGAAGGGTGCTTTGGTGATGACAGTCCCTCCCTGCTTGGAGTCTGGGCTAAAAATGGACAACTCTATGACACCTTATGCAACATCAGTACATGTTTCTTGGCAGTTGTAGCTAAAAAATAGTTCCAAGATGTTATCGTTCAATCACTTTATACGCAATAGTATGTAGGTTACATAAGTGCTGATAGCTGAGAGATAGAAATGATTTATAGAGCAGTGCCTTGTGCTAAAAATATCAGTTGCTGATGATTCTAGAAAGTTAGAAGTAGAACTCACCTACCAGTCAGATATCCGCAAGGAGGGAGACATGAGGTATTTGATCATTTATCCTCCCTGGAAGGAAAATTATAATTTCATTTCAAGTAATCAATGAATGATTTTCTCTGTGTTAGATGACTCATGCATTAGAGTACATTTGTCCTTTATTTTTGAATTCTGTGATTTAACAAAATTAATATTACAATTTTATTTCTAGCCAAGGTCTTCTTTACTATTAAATTTTAGAAGGATTGTGAAATAAAACTTGTCAAGAGACAAAAATTATTCTGTGATCTTATTTCTGTTGAGAGATGTGTCATTACATTTCTCTGTATTATTTTCACCTTCTACTTATTTGTAGAATTGCTGAACTAGCTCTTGAATTGAGTGAATATTTTAATTCACTCTGGTTTTTTATATTATCAAGCCTTCAACGAACAAAGGAGAGAATGACTACAGGAAGAAAATGAAGACTAATATAATAGAAATAACAAGGAAAGCATTTCAGAGAAACGTATTAGAAAATGGTAAGGATAAATTGAATTTCAATCCAGAGGTGAATACAGCTTGAAGGCACTAACACTTTTTCACCACAGGGGGGCAGTAGCCATTACATAACTGAAAAGTCACGTTTAATATCTTTCTCCACTTTAAATTCCGAACTTAGATTCTAATTCTTTACGTGAGTTTTTTTCTATCAAAACCCATGCTTTAGTGTGTGATTTTTGAAAGCAAATCCCTAGTCTTGTCTGAAATAATTGGACCCCAAAAGCAAAAAATAGTCCACTTTAGCTCCACATGCATGCATGAAAAGCTTTCAAAATCTGAGTCCCTGTAAGAAAGTTATAAATACATGAAATTTGTTATTTGGTCTGTAAATGGATCCTTTGAAAAGCAGCAATTGTGGACTCTATAGCACGATATGAGAGGCTGGGATGGGATTTGAGGTCACACATCATCCTAGCGTCTCCACATTTTTGAGCTATAATTTCTTGTAGGATATTTAATATTTTAACCACATTTCCATTTTGGTCACAACCTAAATATAGATTTAAAGTATGATGATACTCTTTATTTAGCCAAAGCACAATAACCATAACCAGGGGAATTTGTGTCAGAAAGTTATATTTAGTGGAAGATTCTAAAATGTTAAAAATTCTCACTCTTGTTCAGTTTCCATGCTTGAGTGAATCATTTATTCACCCTTCTTCTGGGGGGATAAACAGCTTTGGTAACTGTTAGAAATAGTGGATATTTCAGCTATTTTTAATCATCAAGTTTTGGGTATTTGCTGTTTCCAGTAGGGGTAATCCAACAGAGTTTGGATTCAGAGATGTTTTCTTTTGTTTTGTTTCTTTAGTATAATCAGATGTATTTTCATCTTGCAAGGAGGGGAAAGCAGATATTGTCCATATCTTTTAAGGAAAAAACCCACTGATGTTAACTTCAAGCACAAATACAGACAGACAGCGGAGGATGGCAGCCACCAACTCTGGGACAGCGCAGGAGTCAAGTCCCAGCTCTGCCCCTCCCCAGCTGAACTGTTACCAACTAGGTGCCCCAAGAAGCTCCATGGGGGCTTTCGAAGCATTTAACTGTTTTTCCAAGTTGTTTTTCACCTTTTGTATATTAAGGAGATGTAACCACCAACCACCCTGAAACTGACCAAGCCTCACCACAAGAGCTGTGCCCATGACCTTTGCCTTACCTTTAATGCTAAGATCTCTCCCGGAGGAGCTCAGGCCTCATTACCAGACCCTGCAGTGTCTACGGAAGCGTGTCTTCCAACGGAGCCTGTGCAAGTGAATACCTGCCTCTCCCTTTTGAATATTCATTCCCATCCAAAATAAAGGTCCTGCTTCCCTTTGTTTGGGGACTCTGTGACTTTGGAAATGATTCCTCATGGCCTCCTATTTGCTGCAAATACCCTTTACTTTGTGAGACAACTTCCACTGGTGTAGAGTCTTATTTAACTCACCAGGAGGTGAGCCCACTTGGTTGGGTAACAGAATCACTTGGGGCACATTTCCTAACCTTTTGAGCCTGCATCCTCAGCTGTAAGATGGGGACAATCATAGCACCTGCCCCATAGGGCTGTATGAGGATTCGATGACCGAGCGTCTGTGACATGCTTAGAACACTGCCTGCACTATTGCACGCCCCGTCAGCATTGGCTGTCATCGTTGTCATGGGAGGCCTTACTCCTCTCGGACTCTTCATCGTCTGTTAGACACTCCACACTATTATCTGCCTTTTACAGACGAAGAGACTAAGGCTTAAAGACCTTATAAAAGCTTGCACAGCTAGTGAGTAGTGAAGTCCACAGATTATTCTGTACAGATGGTACACAAATGCGTCACGAAGTGCAAGGGATTAATATACTTAATAGTAATTGATAAGGTGCAGTGAGCGCTCACTGGGTGCAGGCACTGCTCTGTGTGCTGGGGATAACCCCTGAGATGGCACTGTTATTATTCCCATTTTGCCAGTGGGGAAACTAAGGTGCAGAGTGGTTAAGTAACTTAACTCACGATCACATAGCAATTTTGTGGCAGACCTGAGATGTCAGCCTAGGTAGTTTGCTCCAGAATCCATGCCCTTTTTCTGCTCTTTTTCCTGAGGGTGATCAGAATTCCTGTGGAGCTTGTATGTGGTCCTGAGATCAGGGAAGGGTGTTGAAGGAGGTCATCAAGAGGATGTGACTGCCAGTTGACCCTTGAGCTGGCCCCTCCCTCGAGCTGGGCAGCTGGACCCTCCCTCATCTTTGGAATGTATGTTCTGCCCACTGTTCCCACCCTAGGAGCTATTTCAAGGATGCAGCCTTGAGAGAGTAAGGTGTTGTTGAGACCATCTGGACGGTATATGTGACCGATAGGGAAACCTCACTATCTGTTGTTCCTGTAGCTTGTGGGCTGCTTCTCTTGGTGATGGTCCAGGAGAGCCCAGCCATGACCCCTGCTGACCAGGCTCCCACATCTGCTCACACTGGTTCTGCTGATCTTCCCAAGCTCAGCTGGTCCACAATCTGGCCACGGGCTGTGGGCTGTCCATCACTGCCTCAAGCTGAGGTGACCTCTTGCTCACTGTGCTGATTTCATTAAGGGTTTTGAAAGCCTTTGCAGCTCTTTCTGGTGCCCTGCCCGCACTCAGGTACACCTGAGTAGGGGTGAGGCGCTGTTCTCTTAGGCCTCCAGACCACTATCTACGTGACTGTACTTGCCTGTAGGAATAGGACTCCAGGCAGGAACAAAGACTCAAGCTCCCTTTGCTGCGGGACTTACCCTGACCTGGAGTCTCTACTGCTTATGCCTCCACCAGGCATTTTGATGTGGGCTTGAGTGCAAGGCCCCTTACTCATATCTTAAATCTCTCTCCTTTACATCCAGCCGTCTCCTACTTTCCTCTCACTCTCTTCCGAGGCTCCTGGTTTCTTTGTTTTAATGGAGATAGAGTCTATTTCCAGCACTACTGTCACTTCAGCATTGTTACCATCACCGAGAGCATGGAGAGCGTTCTCAGGCCCTGGTACTATATTAGGCAGGTGTAGCAAGGGGAATGTTGGTACCCGCAAGAAAATCTAACCAGTAATTCATCTGCAAGAGTCTAGGGGGCCACTTCAATTGGGTGATTAATGCTTCTCCTGATTAATACACTGGGAAAATACAGTAGATGAAACTGGTGAGATAAACCCGGGTCAGATCTTGAAGGGCAGTGTAAGCCAGGTTAAGAAGTTTAGATTTTTGGAAGGCGGTGAGGCTGTAAGGCAGATTTAAGCTGGACAATATCTGATCAGAGCAGAAAAGTCTGAAGGGCGGTGAGGCGAGATGCAGTCAACAAGGAGGGCAGGTGGGAAGGACCTGCGGTCATTCAGCCAAGAGGGACGATGCTTGGAGGAGGGTGAGGACGTGATAGGACCTGGAAACTGGTTGTCGGAGGGAGAGGAGACAGGTCACCTCTGCTTGGAGTCACCTCGCTTCAGCTAGAAAATTTATACGTATTATTTGTTAAACAACTTTATCGAAATATTTTTGGCATATAAAAATTGTATATATTTAAGATGTACAACTTGATGTCTTGATATATGTATGTGTTGTGAAAAGATCACCACAATTGCATTTAGCGATCAAGCTAAATAATTTATTCATCATTTCTACATAGTTGCCGCTTTGTGTTTCTGTGTGTGGTGAGAAGATTTAAACTGAGATCTATCCTCTTAGCAATTTTCAAGGATACCATACAGTGTGGTTGCAAATGTGGTACATATATATATATAATATATACTATATATACTATATACAATTTAATACACACACACAATGGAATATTATTCAGCCTTAGAAAAGAAGGAAATCCTGCCATTTGCAATGTGGATGAATCTGGAGGGCATTATGCTAAGTGAAATCAGCCAGACACAGAAAGACAAAGACTGCATACTTATTCTTAAAGATACCTTCCCTTGCTCCCACAGCTCCCTGTACACAGTTGATATAATTTTTTTTTTTTTTACCGTGTCTGTATTTCCCACTAGAATGTGCCATCCTTCTCAAAGGCCATTATTTTTGCCCCAAGTTTTTGTATTCTCAGGGCTTATTACATTGCTTGGCACATAAAAGGCTGTCAAATGTTTGTTGAATGCATGAAGGAATAAACAAATGAACAGACCTACCTATCAGAGTAGTGGGTGTTACTCTGCGAAAGGTTACAGCCAAGTCTTGGCCCGGAAATTCCCTCAGTGGACATAAACAGAAAATAGCTGGATCCTGCAGTGTGGACAAGGGAGTCGCCCCGGAGCTGAATGTCAAGGCGTGGGATCCAAACAGTAGGCACAGGCGACTTAGCTTCTCGAGCAGCAAAAGTTGTTTCTGGATTTTAATGTGTCTGGAGGTATAAAAATCAGGGAGCCCTCCATTCTACCTCCTCTGACCTGGTGGACCAAAGTCCCACTGTGAAAAGCAAGGGAAGTAATGGGGAGCTGCACCCACCCACCTGCATCTTAGATAGATCTTTGCACTGACTACAGTAGTCCCCGTTATCCACGGTTTCACTTTCTGCAGTTTCAGTTACCTTCGGTCCACTGTGGTCTGAAAATACTAAATGGAAAATTCCAGAAATAAGCAATTCATAACTTTTAAATTGCTTGCCATTCTGAGTAGGGTGATGAAATCTCATGCAGTCCCACCCGGGGCCATGAATCATCCCCTGGCCAGCGGATCCACGCTGTAGATGCTGCCCGCCTGTCAATCACTCAGTAGCCATCTCGAATGTTGGGTACTGTGGTGCTTGTGTTCAAGTAGCCCTTATTTTACTTAATAATGGCCCCAAAGTGCAAGAGTAGTGATGCCGACAGTCTGGATATGCCAAAGAGAAGCCGTAAAGTGCTTCCTTTATGTGAAAAGGTGAAAGTTCTCAACTTAATTAGGAATTAAAAAAATAGTATGCTGAGGTTGCGAAGATCTACAGTAGCTTTTATTATAGTACATCGTTATTATTGTTCTATTTTATCACGTCATCACCTTCCTCCAAGCATCGTCCCTCTTGGCTGAATGACCGCAGGTCCTTCCCACCTGCCCTCCTTGTTGACTGCATCCAGCCTCACCGCCCTTCAGACTTTTCTGCTCTGATCAGATGTTACCCTGCTTAAATCTTCCTTACAGCCTCACCGCCTTCAAAACGTCTAAACTTTTATCATCAGTTATTGTTAATCTCTCACTGTGCCTAATTTATAAATTAAACTTTATCATGGTTACGTACGTATAGGAAAAATCAGTATGTATAGGGTTCACTACTATCTGGGGTTTCAGGCTTCCACTGGGGGTCTTAGAACGTAGCCCCCATGGATAAAGGGGGATGGCTGTGTTTGCTGTGCTGGAAGTAGACCAAAACAAAAGCAAGTTGGACTCCTTGAAATCTCCCGTTTTGCGTAACCTCAGCACTAAAGCGGCTCTTGGTGGTCTAGCCTGGTACACCCACCGCACATGTCCAGCATTTGTTATTGTTAGATTTTTATGGTTTCTGCTAGACTAACTGGTGTGAAACTGTATTTCATGGTTTGATCCAGATTTTCAAAACTTTTAATCTTTTATTTTAAAAAAAGTTCTCACATCTGGATTCCTGATCCTCTATGGGTACTTTCTGTCTTTGCTTCCTGATTCGATTCAACAGAAATTTGTCCATTTTATTGGTTCTTTCAAAGAACCATCTTTGGGGTTATTTATCAATTCTAATATTTTTCTGTTTTCTTATTCATCACTTTCTTCTTTTACTGATCCCTTCTTTGTGCTTACCCTTGACTTGCTTTATTGCTTTCTTATAAGCGCTCAGTTCGTTTATTCTGATACTTTCTTACTTCATATTTGAAGTGCGTGTGAATATTTTCCTTTGAGTGCCTCATTGGTGATACCAGATCCTTTTGTATGCGGTGTTCTCATTTTGGTTATTTCTAAATTGAGCCTATAATAGCTTCGACTTTTGCCTTTTACTTAGGAGGTTTGGGGCGGTGGAGTTTGGCTTGTGGGGTACATAATTTGATGCACATATCCATTTAATTGATTTTATTATGTATTTCTTGAAATATGGTTCAGGTTTGTGTGTCTGCCTACTTGATTTGTCAAGATGGAGACTGTGTCCAAGTTTTCTTCTACTATTGAGCTGCTGAAAATGTATCCTTGTATTTCTAAGGACACATTTCCTGTATGTGTTTTGGTACAATCTCAGTCAGCATATAAAGATATGACTGTTTTGCTGGGACTAAGGACCACGTTACTTCTTAATATAAAATGACCCTATTTGCCCTGTGTAGTGCTTTTGGTCTTAAATTCCTCTTCATTTGATATTAGCATTTTCCTCGCTGCTATTTCTTTGTTTGCCTCTGTTTTGCATTCATTTTCCTTTCCTTTTACTGTTATCCCACTGATGTCACTTTACATTAGATGGGGCTCTTAGACACAGCAGTTTTGAACTCTATCTGCAACCCTTTGACTTTAATACGTTTGATTTTACTTGTCATTTTGTTTCATGTTTTGTTTTCCTGTTTCTTTGCATTCCCGTTGTTTTGAAATATGGATCTCATTTTCTCTGCTTTTATCTTCCTTTGGAGATAGCACACACTAATTTAAATTCTGCCAGTGGCACCTAGTTTGCATGATTTTTCAAAAGCATCCTTTAACTTACTTTTCTCTAACCATTGAAGGGTAAAACTGCGTCTTTGATTCCCACAGCAGAGCAGGTTAATCCACCCTCCACCTGCTCGTGGCTCATTGTCTCACCTGCCCAGTTTTTGCTAATAAAATCTGGGTTTTAAAATTTAGATTATTGTAAACATTAAAAGAAATTTTATCAAGAATGTTTTGACCCTGCTTTAGTTTCATTATTCTTTTAAAACTATTCCTACAATATTTAAATCTATCTTTGTTTCAGTCATTTTCAGAGTTCTAGAACAATCCTTCTATGTTATTACTCTCTCATTTTTACCTCCTTCTAGGCTTCTTCTCTTGGTCAATTGAAATTTGTCTTCAAATATACATGTCTAAAGATTTACACATGAGTGCGTATATTTTCTGAAATATGTTTGTTTTATTGCTTTCACAAGTGTGAGACAACTTGGCTGTGTATAAAATTCTTGGCTCAAAATGAGTTTCCTTTTCGATCGGTTTAAAGATTTTTTTCACTCCTTTAGCTTTGAATGTTGCAGTACATTATATTTTAACCCAGAGCAGGAGAAAATAGGGGATAGTGTGGTACAGGGGTTCAGAGGGCTGACTGGTACCTCACAGACAACGGTTCAAGGCTTCTATCTACCAGTTTCCTGTTACACTTACTGGTCACAAGAACTTGGGAAAGTTAGGCCTTGGTTTACTGGAAGGAAGGAACCTGATGGTGGTATTTCACCTCTTTGGTTACTGTAAGGATTCAGTGAATTAATTTATATAAAATACTTAGCCTCGTATCTGTTATGTTCCTCAATTATTATTTACTTGATTTCCCCTTCTGTTTCATTTGGACTTTTTTTCTGGGGATATCAGTTGTCTAAATTTCAATCTCTTCTTTCTTTTTCCTCCATGGTCATCATCTTACCTCTTATTGTTTTTATCTTTAGTCCCTGCCTCTATATTTTATAAGAGTATACAAGTGTATGCTCATTTTTTTTCTTTTATCAAACCTGCCTTTTCCCTCAATCTAGATTTTAATTCTGCTAATATGTTTCTAAAGTTTTTTAAAGTCTTGAAATATAGTGCACATACTGAAAAGTGTCTAAATCCTAAATGCACAGCTTGAGAAATTACAAGAGAATAGACTGTGCGTCCCAGCCTGGGTTAAAAAGCAACACCGATGTACCCAGAAGCTCCCATAAGCCTCACCAAGCACAAACCCTTTGCTCCTCTCAAAGGTGATACCCTTCTGACGTTTATGTGAATCACTGCCTTTCTTTTGCTTTTTAATACTTTGACAACCTAAGCATGCATCCCTAAATATCACAGTTTAGCTTTTAAACTTTATATACGTGAAATCAACCAATACGAAGTCTTTTTCTGGCTTCTTCCACAGTCATTATATTTGTGACATTCATCCGTGTTGTGGTGAGTAGCTGTGGTTGCTCATTTTCATTTCTGTACAGTGTTCCATCGTTTGTGTATACCACCACGTCAGCCTGTCTACGGTTGGACAGTGGGTTGTCTATGGTTTCTGGCTACTACAAACAATGCTGCTATAAATATTCTTAAAAATTTTTTAATAAAATTTATATATATTATATATATTCATTGTTCCCATGGCAGAAGCCAGCAGATGTTCAGTCCCTCCCTGCGTCTCCTCCCCGCTCTGTACACATACTTATCCCCCCACTACGTTCTGGCATTTGCAATCTCTGCCTGGATGCAGGGGTTTGGAGGAGTGGGTCAGGTAAGGAAGGGGTGTCTCATGTGATCTCGTGTGTGACACATAGGGAAGCACCCCCAGAGGGCAATGGCCTTAGTCTCTGGTTGCTATATTCTTTTGGACTCTGAGTCGGGGGACTGAAGGTAGGGAATAGAAACACCTTCTTTGAATTTTAAATGAAGTTGCAAACCCTGGGTGGGTAGTGATTGGGAGGGACCCTTGGGGCACCCTCTGGGCTGCTGGTCATATTCTATCTATTGATCTGGGTGCTGGTTACACAGATGAGTTTGGTTTGTGAAAATTCACTGAGCTATACACATAGGATACATGAACTTTTCTATATCTACACTATACTTCAATAAAAAGTCTTTTTTAAAAAAAGGTTAAAAAAAAATCTTTTCTGATTGTGTATTTTTTTTTTTGTCCCCAAGTGGCTTCTTTTCCATGATGCAAACCAGAGTATGTGCTGTGATGAGCAACAAATAGGTTTTTCTTAGTGCATTTTCAAATGCTTTGGGCTTTGTGTTGATTCCACTAAGATTCTGGCAGAAGGTTTTTGATCACTTAGTTACATGTGTGGTGGATTTTGTCTCATATTTGATGGATACTTCAGTGCAAACATAGGAACAGCTTTATGGGGAGATGTTGACCAGATTCCACTTAGACCTGGAAGTCATTACATATTACATTTAATTAGCAAAGTAGAGAAACATGAAGGCAAGGGATATATTCTTAAATCTCCCGTACTCTATCAGCTGGAAACATTATAGTAAAGATGCATTAGTATCTGTTCAAAGAGCGAAACCTAAGTCTACCTTGTCGTTTAAGGGGTAATGGTACCAGTTTTAGGATGACTACTGAGAGTTTTAAAACTCACCTTTTGAGGTATTAAACTGGTTTTATGTAAGTCAGCATTAAAGAAAATGGTTGATGACATCTAGTGAATTGAAGATGTCAAGATAGACAATCCACATAATTAAAAATGTATTATCTTTCACATACCATTACATTAGTATGACATGTGCTCTCAGGAGTAAAAACTAAGAGTTTTTCCCGAATTAGGTATATTTTTAAATGGACCAAAATAGCAGTTTTCAAACCTGACTGTGCATCAAAATCAATTGGGGAGCTTGTAAAAAATGCATATTTATTCGCTGTCACACCCAGACTTACTGAGCCAGCATATCTATGGGCTTGCCAGGATGTGGGTGTGCATTTTAAGGCACTGGACGGAGGCACATCGCTTCTCCTCCTGCTTTTCTAAGCTTCTGGGATGCTACTCTTACAGGTACATCTGGCCCAGGGGGATCACTGGGTCTGGTCTCAGGTCTCCTGAGACGAGAGGCCTGGTCTCTCGCATCCAGACTGTCCTGAAGGGATAAGCTACTGTCTTTCAAGAAGGAGTTGCTGGAATTTTATAACCTTCCAGGAGTTGGGATGGATTTTAGGGAAGAGGGGGCAGTGTCAGCCTAGTAGTTGCATGATTAGGGAGCTGAGACTTGAGTGTATGGGTGATGGAAGAAGCTCCAAATCCCATGGAAAACCACTGCTGAAGCCGGGGTTGGTGGCTGTACTCCACTGGCTGCAAGTGTCGGTGGGAGTGGTAAGATGCAGTGGAGACAACATGGTCATTGTAATACAAAGATTTGTATTTGAATCCAAGTTTTTACTTGATAACTGTTTGATCTTGACCAAGTTAAGTTACTTATCAGTGCTTCAGTTTTCTCATCAATAAAAAATGCAGGAAAACAATACTACCTCATTGGGTTGCTGTTGAGAAAATGAAATGTGAAGGTGAAAATGCCTTGGTATAGTGCCTGGACATAGAAGGTTCTCAATAAATGTTATTGTCTCTTTTTTCATGCATTCTCCTTTTTCTCAATCCACTCTTTATGAGTTTTTAATGTCACATTTGTTGCTGTGGTAGTTTTGTAGCTAGCAAAAGCAATGAAAAAATCAAGAATTCCTTTCATTCATTCATTTATTCATTTATTCAGGCAACAAATATTTTCCAAGTAGTTTTTTCAGTTATCCATTATTGCATAATAAACCCCAAAACTTAGTGGCTTAAAACAATAACACTTTATTTTCTTATAGCTCTGTAATATGGGCTCAGCTGGAGAGTTCTTCCGCTGATCTTACTGATGGCCACTTCTGTGGCTCATTCACCTTGTGGGTCAGCTGAGGGCTGGACTAAATTGGGACACTGGCATGATGGGGCCTCTCTCTCTCCAGCAGAGTAGCCCAACTTCTTATATAGTTAGCTCAGAATTCCCACGGGCTCAAAAGCAGAAGTTCCAGTTCTTCTCAAGGCTTAGTCTGGGAACTGGCACAGTGTCACTTCCACTGCATTCTATGATTAAAGCTAGTCACATGGTGCACCCTAATTAAATGGGGAGGGAAGCACACAGGTGTGTGAATATTGGGCATACAGGTTCGTTGGGGGCCACGGATGTAACAAGCTATTACAATGACTACTGCTGTGGTAAATATTGACAAAGGGGCGGGGGTACAAGGAAGTGAAACTGATGTCAAAAGCTTACATTCTAGTTGGAGATGTGAATATACAGGTACTGTTAAATAACACAGAATTCAGGCCATGAGGCTTATACAAGTGCAAATCCATGCTCAGAGAAGAGTTCTGTGTGGGGATGGAGTGCTGAGGCAAGTTACAGTGCCTGGTGAATGAGGTAGATTCTGGAGAGATGGGTAGGAGTTTCCCCAGGAGGAAGGCAGTTGGCTGTGTGCCCCAGTGGGCATTAAGCTCTGTAATAGTTCATACTCCACACCTTTCTAGGTCACCACCGTTCCTCAGGTGCCTTCTCATTTGTTGGGCAGAGGTTAGCTCAGGAGGGAAAGAAATGTGGACATGTGTGTGGTCATAGCAAAGAGAATAAAGCTTGGCAGAGTGGGGGTAGGGATAAGACCATCTGTTATTTTTAGGGCTGGTCTACCTTTAGGGGGATATGTACTTGTTTCTTCTGCAGGAGATGCCTGCATTTCCATTGTTGGAGTTTTTGAAAAGCACAGCAATTAAGGTGATCTTCTGTTCTTGAAATCCTGTTTGCCTCACAAGATAGGATTTTCGATTTAAAATTCTGTTCTTGCAAAGAGACCAATAGCCTCACTGTTCTATAACTGTCTTTATGTGTGGCTTTTAAATTTTCAGTCATAACATAGATATTTGATGCTCATAAAGGGCCTGACTTTACACACAAAATCTCTATCTTTGAGCAAGTATCATGGAAAGAAAATCTTTTAGAACTAAAGGGTCTAGGTTCAAGTTCAGATTCCTCAAGTCCCTTAACTTCTCTGGCTTTCTGTTTCCTTGTGATGAAGTGGGTTTCCACAATAATATAAACTTTCCCAACTAACTCACCAAGTTGGGAGGAGAATTAAATGACATAATGACCCATAAATGACACAATCATTCTCAAAACAATTTGAAAACCTTAGAACACCATATAAATATTATTTAGCTACCTTAATTCCTTTGTGGAATGAGTAAAATATTCATTGCTCTTGTTATCCAATGTCTGGAGCATAGTAAGCACTCAAACATTGACTGAATCAATACATGAATTTAGAAAAGCCCCCCTGGATTAACTGAATATTTGGTCAATTTGGGGCTGAATAAATGGCAATGTGTTAGCTAAATTAACCATATGTGCACTGGTAGCCCAATATTCAGTAGACTATAGAGATGTGGCTTTTAAATCTGCAGAAGACATTTTGCTGGGATCAAGCCTCTATGGTTTCAGTTCTAGAAAACCCCAGTGAACGTGGTTAAATGTTTTTTGTAGGCCCTCCACCTGAGAACATATCTGAAAGACTTTAGTACACTTAAGGACCATCACATGGAAACCTCAGCTGGTTATCACCTCTCAGAAACTTAATCTTCAAGTGAAAGTGTTAAACTTGCCAAATTTGCTTTTATCTTATTCCAGTAAAGTCATAAGAAGGCCCTTCTGAAAAAACCTGACAACTCTAGGGCAGGGGTTGACAAACTACGGCCCATGAGCCAATTCCGGCCCCCTGACTGTTTTTGTATGGGCTGCAAGCTAATAATGTATTTCTCCATTTTAAATTGTTGAAAGAAAATCAGAAGAAGGTGATATTTTATGACACAAAAAAATAATGTGAAATTCAAATGTCAGTGCCCATAAATAAAATTTTATTGGAACTCGGCCACGCACGTTCATTTATGTATTGTCTACAGCTGCTTTTGTGCTACAGCGTTGAATAGCTGCAGCAGAGACCATATGGCCTGCAAGCCTAAAATATGTACTCTCTGGCCCGTTACCAGAAAAGTTCACTGATTCCTACTCCAGGCTCTTCAAAAAGGAAGGAGAGCATCTGGAATTTTCCCTACAGCGTAAGGAGTGGCTGGGATTTGGGATTTCCCGATAGGGAATCAGGAGCAGCCAGGGCCTATCATCCTTGAAAACGCTATTGGCCCCAGTGATGGGCATTTCCTCCACTGTCTGTGGAGGTGTCCCTACAGAGACTCTGAGGTTTACAGTGGGCTCCTTAGTTTTTGGAAAAAGGAATTTTCTTATTTAGTGAATATATATATGATATTCACAAATGATGTGTTTCATATTAGGCCAGATGCTGAAGGATAGTGAAAGTCTCTTATCTCCAGGAACTTACTGTCCAGGCAGGCAAAATGAGATGTACACACATAAATCTGGGGCAGTAATGGGGTTAAGTTAGGAGGACTACCTTTTTTTCTTTTGTCTGGGTAGCACTGTTTCTTTTGGTGTCAGAATCCCTCTTTTCTTTTTCCTTCTCAGTGCATGGATTTTGGGTGGAGCTGATCTTGAAACCTGTTCCAGAGGGGAGCATGTAACTCAGGGATGAGCCTTTTACCGACAACCCTGGGACTTCTGCTAGAACTTTAAGACGGTCCTCTTTTCCTGGGGTCTCCACCTGCTGAGATTCTGTAAGCCACCTTGTAGGGAAAGCTTGCCCGAGAAAGAACCTGCACAGAGGGAAAGCAGAGCCTAAGAGATAGAGAAGGAGGCAGAGATTCTGATGACTCTGATGGAACTCTGGACACACCTGGGCCTTAATTCCTTTTACTTCCTGTTATGGGAACCAGAGCAGTCCATTTAGTGGATTTCTTGCCAATGAAAGATAAGACAATATGGGCTTGCATGCCAGGGCGAGTGGTGTAAACCGAAAGATGTAGGAAATCAGAGATCAAGATCAGAGGAAGCTGATGCAGCTGTGGAAGGTGCTGTTGAAGAGATGGATTTAGCTGGGCTCCAAGGATGAAGGTATAGGCTGGAGGGGAGGGAGGCAAGAAGGGCAGAGAGAAAATGCTTGAAAAGAAAAATTTCTTCCATTTTTGAAATGCAAACAATAAGATGTGAGAAAGAGAAGAGTAGATTAAAGCAATCTCAAAGCCAAGTCAAGTCTTGCAGAAGTGGAAGTTAACTAGACCTCCTCTTATCTCAGATCTTCATGCCTGAAATAGTTCCTTTTCTTAGTAAAGGGAGACTGAATTTCTCTTAGAATAGTATTTGGAAAGAAAAATGAAATGGAAAGGCAGAAAGACAGTAGTTATTAACTAATTCTTCCAAACAGTAGTTTGGATGATAACGAAAAGAAAATAAATGCTTTGGATGATAACAAAAAGGAAAAAAAAGTTTCATCCATCTGGTTTGAACAGGGCCCTTTCTCTGGTTTCAGTCCAGCCAGCTGTCACAGACACAATAATATCAGATCTGGTCCTTAGCATTTGAAAGAGGAATTTGACCTTTAAGTTTTAGAGGAAATG
This sequence comes from Tapirus indicus, assembly GCA_031878705.1. Taxonomy (NCBI): domain Eukaryota; kingdom Metazoa; phylum Chordata; class Mammalia; order Perissodactyla; family Tapiridae; genus Tapirus; species Tapirus indicus. The sequence continues at coordinate 10,689,320 of CM062918.1, forward strand.
AGAAATAAAGGGATTACATAATTAAAAATCTGTTTCTGTCTCATAAAAGCAATTCAATTTAGGTCGGGAGCCAACAGTCTCTCTTGCCCTCTAATTGTTTTACCTTGGCTCCGGGTACCCTGTTCTTGTTTCTCCTGCGAATGGCTCATTAGTGTTGGGCAGATGTTTCCAGTGGGTGCACCATGTTAACGGGGAAACAATAGAGGCAGCATTGTGATCCAAGAGAAGTTAATGTTGGATCCAAAATGGAATGATGAGTGAGCACATGTGCCTCCTCCACACCTGTTGGCAGCAAACCCTCCTCAACTGTGGCTTATTTTCTATTTGACCTTGGTAAACCTACCATTAAGAAGCATGGGGTGAAAATATGCAGTCCCATTCAGCTGCCAGGGTGCTAGACTGTCCCCTTCTACTCAGGTCATCTTTCTTTAACATTTGAAAAGAAATCAAGTAGAAATGTGAAAAAAAAAGAATTCAGGTGGATATTTGAATATAATTAATATTAAATCAAGACTAAACCACTAAACCAGTCACTCAGGTACAATTCTGGGAAAACATGATAATGAAGGGGAGAAGGAGCATTCTCTACCCACTCTGGGTCCTTTCTGGCTCGGCTACAAGTTAAATTGGCATGAGGCTGAACAGCAGGAGAAAATCAAACAAAGCTTTATAACATGTATATATGGGAGAGGCCCGGGGAAAATGAGGATCCCGCTACAAAATGGCAGAGGTTCTCCGCTTAAATAGACAAAGGAGGATACTGAGGGGGGTCAGTTATGGGACATTACCAGAAAAGCACAGTAAGGTTATTATGCAGATTTAAGGCCTCGCATTCCACACTGACAAGTTTCTAGAGATGAGGTCATCACCCCCTTCTCCCCAGTACTGAGAGGGAGACACCTTTACAAATGTAAATGTTTGGTAAACGGAACTTTGATAAGAATGGGCGTAGCAAAGACCCTCCCAATCTATTGATAGCCAGAGTTATCCAAGGTGATGGCCCATCCCAGGGACAGGGCTTCCATCCCAAATCCCTTTAGACAGTTAGTGGGGGCGGGGAAGGTCAAAGCCCTCCTTCAGTGCTTGAGGTGGTCAATTATGACCCGCACAATAAAAAAGATAAGTCACTGAGAAATACAAAAGACTGATTAAAAATTTTGTTTTGGACTAGGTAATATATTTACAAGTTTCAAGCATCAAAAAATACAAAGGGGGGCCGGCCCAGTGAAGTAGCAGTTAAGTTTGTGCCCTCCGCTTCGGTGGCCCTGGTTTTGCAGTTTCCGATTCCGGGTGTGGACCATTGCACCGCTCATCAAGCCATGCTGTGGTGGTGTCCCATATAAGGTAGAGGAAGATGGGTACGATGTTAGCCCAGGGCCAGTCTTCCTCCGCAAAAAGAGGAGGATTGGCAACAGATGTTAGCACAGGGCTAATCTTCCTCACACACACACAAAATATATATATATAAAGAGGTTTATCTCTGTCCCCCATCAGCTCAGTTGCTATTCCCTATAGGGAATCACTATTATAAGTTTCTTATTTACCCTTCCAGATAATTTTTATGCACATATAAGCCAATCAGATATACCTTCTTTATTTTCCTTTCTTTTGTGAACAATTGGTTACATACTCTACACGTTCTCTGCATCTTTAGTTTGCTTTTTCACTTAATAACACATGTTGGAGATGCAGAGACTGATGATTTTAATTTTTTTTTTTTTTTTTGTGAGGAAGACCAGCCCTGAGCTAACATCCATTGCCAATCCTCCTCTTTTTTGCTGAGGAAGACTGGCCCTGGGCTAACATCTGTGCCTGTCTTTCCTCTACTTTATATGGGATGCTGCCACAGCATGGCTGACAAGCAGTGCATCTGCGGGCACCCGGGATCCGAACCTGCGAACCCCGGGCTGCCAAGCGCGGACTAAACCGCTGCGCCACCGGGCGGCCCCCTGATGATTTTAAAGAAGCACTAGATGTGGGCTCTGGAGATTTGTGTACAAATCTTATCACTATATTTTGGGCATAACATTGCCTGCTTTTAAAAAGAGACATAGTGAAAAAGACTAAATGCTGGGTAATTACTTGGATGATAATCTTCAGCCATAGCTACTCAGTTTTCTTTATGGCTGCCTTCTTTACTTTTTACACATATAAGACATATTTCTTTTCGAAAAATGAGAAAATGGAAATAAGCAAAAAGAAAGAAATCATCTAAAATTTTTGCTTCTCAGAAATATCCATTTACATCTTGGTGTTTAATGAGAATCTTTACTTCCTTGTCTCTTTTGCCCTCTTTTTCCGGGTATGCACACACACACACACACACACACACACATTCACAGAAACTTACAAACATACGTAATTTAAAAATGAGATCACATTATACATATAGTTCTGTAACCTGCCTTTCTCACCGCACAACTTTCCATGTCGATGAAAATAGGTCTATATGATAACTTTAAATCACAGCAAATTATTCCATGGTATGGACGGTCCGTAAATTATTTAACCAAACCCCTAAGGTTGAACACTTCACCCACTTTAGGTATTTACCATCGTAAACAACTTCACATTCTGCAACATTCTTAAGTGCTTAATGTCTTATTGACAGGAAGTTTTCAGATACTTTGCCAAAAGATATTTATTTCTCCTTCATACTGCTTTTTCTTTTCTTTCTTCCCTTCCCTTCCCTCCCCCACTCTCCTCTGTGTGTTTCTTCCTTTTTTTGGAAACAGGTCCATCAGTAGTGTATTTCATTCCGTCCTGGTAAGATAGGGCTGAATCAGGGTGGGCAGCTGGCAAGGAGGCTGAGAGGAGCTTTCACAGCTGGTGGTGAAGGAGCAGAGAGGTTCCTGCCTCTGTAAACTCCCCGTGGTCATTAAGGCAGCGTCAGCCCTGCCCTACACGTGCCTCCCAAGCTGTGTGTCAGTCCTCTCTGATGATGCCTCCTTCTTTCAGAGTTTGTCTTGATATAGCATTCTAATGAGCGTTCACTGGTACAAAAATGCAGCCATGTGGACTAAATTCTTAGCCTCCCAAGGTGATGATTTAGAAAGACAAGACCTATCCGGATGCAGAAGTTCTGATAAGTTTGTTTGAAACAAGAAGCCTCACTGTCTTATGGTAACGGTAGGCATTTCCCCAGGGTGCAGTCCCTAAGCTGCAAGAGGTGGGAGATAGAGTAGGAAGCTGGAAAGTAAACAGAAGAAGGGCCACTTACCTGAGCCCATTGGAGAGGAAAAACACATTTGAATAGGATGAGAGCAGCCATAATTATATTATGTCTTAATTTGCATCTCATCTTCCAGGCAGGTCATGCAGGATAGCAAAAACAATTAGCATTTCATAATGTAGTAATCCTGCATTCCAGAGAAACAACCCATATGTGAAAGCCAAATTAATTCACAGAATGATGGTGCTGAAGGCGCAGTCATCATCCCCGGTTCAGTCCGTGTGTGTTTTGTACGTTCTGAAGCTGGGGAAGCAGATGAAATTTTGGAGATAAGGGCTTCCCTCCTTTGAGGAAGATTCATGCTGTCATAGTTTCCCCCTGCTCATTCAGGGGTGTGTGTATATGTGTGCACTCGCATTGGAGGTTTTGGGCTCAATTCTCCAGTCTTTCTCAATTAATTCAGTTTCTGTGAGCACAGTGTCACAGAGGCATGAGATTTGTCACTGACAATGAGAGGCCAGGGTGGGTTCAGTCCTGTTGTGACAGCTGACTCACCTTCATCTCCCATGTCACTTGGCCTCAAGTTTCGAAACTCAGGATGTTATTTTCAAGCTGCAAGCTCTTAAAGTAAAAATATCTTTCTCACTTCACGTGCAATTCATAGATGTCTTTCCTGTTAAGTGGTTCAAATTCCTGCATTTTTTTTTAAATATGAAAAAAGTACTAGGTTACATGAATAGGAGTCATAGGAGTCATTAATGCTTAAGACCCCGTATTTCTAACCATTTTAACGTGGCATAACATTTCCTAAACTGCATCTGAGCAGAACTTTTCAGGAGTTTGATTTTAAAGGTTTTCAGGGCCTTCTGGCTGGATAGCTTGCATTTATTCCTTCAGACCCACTTTGGACTCTTCTCCATCCTGCTTCACGTCCCAGGAGGGTGACCTCCAGAAGCACTTCAATGGGCTCCCCTGCCTCTGGCTTCTGGTTGGATTCAGCCCTAGTGGGAGGTTGAATGGAAGGTAGTTGGGGTATCTACCTACCCAGCACTCTCCCTGCAGGCCACCATGAATGGTGACGGGAAATCGCTGTTAGTCTCGGGGTGCTGCACACTCCCTTGTGCTTCCCCTGACCATGTCTTTGTAAATAACCCCTGTTATGGGCTGAATTGTGTCTCCCAAAAAGTTGTTTAAGTCTTAACCCCAGAATCTGAATGTGACCTTTAGAAATTTGGAAGATCTTTGGAAATAGGGCCTTCAGAGATGATCACCTTAAGATGAAGTCGTTAGGGTGGGCCTTATTCCAATATGACTGGTGTCCTTATAAAAAGGGGAAATTTATACCCAGACACACACACACACACACACACACACACACACACACACACACAAACACATAGAGGGAGAATGCCATGTGAAGAGACACTGTGCTCACAGAAACTGGCATTTGAGATCAGACGATCTGGGAGTCTGCTGGACTAGCTAGGAGTATAGGCTTTGAATCAAACTGACCTAGTTCTGGGACTGACTCGGTTTCCAGCTCAGTAAGCTTGGGTATGTTACTTACCTTCTCTGAGCTTCAGTTTCCTCATCTGTAAAATGAGGAACCTAATTCAACCTAATTTTGTCCTTGCCCCCTTTGCTTGTTCTGAGCTGGCCACTTGGCCTCTTATCCCTGATCCTCAAAGATGGCAAGCTCTGTTTTGCACACGCCATGCTCTCTGTCTGCCAAGCTCTCTCTCCTGGTTTCCTCCAACTCATTCTTCAAGCATTAGCTCAAATGTCACTTATCCAGAGGGCCTTCCTTGATTTTTGTAATCTAAATTACATCCCACCCCATCTGAATTATTCTCTTACATAATTTCTTTTCCTTCATTGCCTGCTCTTTTTCCTTTTCTTAAAAAAATGATCTCTTTTCTAGCCTGAACTGTAAGCTCCATGAAGGCAGAGGCCATGTCTCTTTCGTTCACCACCATTGTCGGGGGCAAGGGGTGATTTGAGGAGGGGCTTTGTTACATCCCTTCACCCTACATCCAAGTCACTTCAAAAAAACTTGCAGTCTAAATAAACCCGTGCTCTTCTTGTGCAAATGTAGCTTCAAGATGAATCCCCTGGGCTCCTATTATCCCCTCACCATCTTCTTAATAGCATTCCAGATTCTCTTTGTTGCTCCTACACACTCTGCACCAAGCACAGTGCCTGGCCCAGAGCAGACACTCAAAAATATTTGTATGCAGATGACCCCTGCATACACAGTTCTAGACCTCCCTCACTTTTCAGCTCCAGCTCTGAATTTCTCATTGTTCCCTAATTAACTCATTGATATCTGGAAATGCCTATTTCCCTAACTATTTTAGTATGCTTTTGTATTGCTGTCATTAAAAAAGAAAACAAAACAATTATACCACATGCCATTTTGAATTAATGAAGTGGATTCACTCTTTTTTAAAAAAGGAGGTAGATTATACTTTCTATACACTAATAATGAACTAGCAGAAAGAGAAGTCAAGAATACAATCCTATTTACCATTACAACAAAAAGAATAAAATATCTAGGAATAAATTTAACCAAGGAGATGAAAGATCTATACAATGAAAACTATAAGACATTATTGAAAGAAATCAAGGAAGACATAAAGAAATGGAAAGATATTCCATGCTCATGGATTGGAAGAATAAACATAGTTAAAATGTCCAAATTACCTAGAGTAATCTATAGATTCAGTGCAATCCCAATCAGAATCCCAATGACATTCTTCATGGAAATAGAACAAAGAATCCTAAAATTTATATGGAACAGTGAGAGACCCCAAATAGCCAAAGCAATCCTGAGAAAAAAGAACAAAGCTGGAGGCATCAGAATCCCTGATTTCAAAATATACTACAAAGCTATAGTAATCAAAACAGCATGGTACTGGTACAAAAACAGACACACAGATCAATGGAACAGAATTGAAAGCCCAGAAATAAAACCACACATATATGGACAGCTAATCTTTGACAAAGGAGCCAAGAATGTGCAATGGAGAAAGGAAAGTCTCTTCAATAAATGGTGTGGAAAACTGGACAGCCATGTGCAAAGAATGAAAGTAGACCATTATCTTACACCATATGCAAAAATTAACTCAAGATGGATTAAAGGCTTGAGAAGAAAAAATAGGCATCCACTCTTTGACATTGGTCTAAGCAGTATATTTTCAAACACCCTGGGAAGGGAAGGGAAACAAAAGGAAAAATAAACAAATGGGACTACATCAGACTAAAAAGCTTCTGCAAGGCAAAGGAAACCTTGAACAAAATGAAAAGACAACCCACCAACTGGGAGAAAATATTTGCGAATCATATATCCAACAAGGTGTAAATTTCCAAAATATATAAAGAACTCATACAAGGCAAAAACAGAAAGCCAAAAAACCTGATCAAAAAATGTGCAGAGGATATGAACAGATGTTTCACCAAAGAAGATATACAGATGGCCAGGAGGACGTGAAGAGATGATCAACATCACTAATTATTAGGGAAATGCAAATCAAAACAACATTGAGATATCACCTTACACCCATCAGCATGGCTATAATTAACAAGACAAAAAATAACAAATGTTGGAGAGGATGTGTAGAAAAGGGAACCCTCATACACTGCTGGTGGGAATGCAAACTGGTGCAGCCACTATGGAAAACAGTACAGAGAGTCCTCAAAAAATTAAAGATAGAAATACCATATGATCCAGCTATCCCACTACTGGGTATTTTATCCAAAGAACATGAAATCAACAATACAAAGAGATTTATGCAGCCCTATGTTCACTGCAGTATTATTCACAATAGCCAAGATGTGGAAGCAACCCAAGTGCCCATCAACTGAAGAACAGATAAACAATATGTGGTATATAGATACAATGGAATACTACTCAGCCATAAAAAAGACAAAATTGTCCCATTTGCAACAACATGGGTAGACTTTGAGGATATTATGTTAAGCAAAATAAGCCAGACAGAGAGAGACAAACACCGTATGATTTCACTCATATGTGAAAGATAAACATGGATAAGGAGAACAGATTAATGGTTACCAGGGGGAAGAGGGTGGGGGGGTGGGCAAAAGGGGTAAAGGGGCACATATGTATGGTGATCAATAAAAACTAGACTATTGGGGGTGAGAAAGATGCAGTCTGTACAGAAATTGATATATAATAATGTACACCTGAATGAAATTACACAATGTTATAAACCAAAATGACCTCAATAAAATAATTTAAAAAAAGAGGCAGATTATAAATTCAAAATAAACAACAAACTGTTGATTGAATATTGTCATTTACGTCTTCAGTGTCACCTCAAACTCAACATGTTTAAAAACATTCTTCAACCTTCAAATTAATTCCCTTTCTGATTTCCTTGAGATTCCCTTTTGTTAGTGGTATTACTATTCTTTCAGTCAAAGGAGTAGGAACTTGGAGTCATCTCTGAATCCCTCTCCTTTCCCATATTCCTTCCCCCTATTAATTATTGTGACTCCAACATCATTGTACTCCTGGCTCTCATCCCTTTCCACTTTAATTACGTCCTGATAGTTTTCCTAAATTATGTCTCTCTTCCCTCCCAAACTCCCTGTAGCTTCCTTACTGGTGTAAGGAAGAGAAATGCATCTGGAATTTCCTTTAATGCCTTTTCATTTTCTACAGAGTTCCAGCTGTCTAACCTGGTTTTCCAGGCCTTCCTCAGGCTGCCCCCAATCCACAATTCTAATCTCGTCTCTCCCACTTTCTCACATGCATGTTTTTCTCAGTCAGGTTTATCTATTCACTGTTTCAAGATGTCATGTTTACTTTTAGTCAAAATAACTCACTGAATCCTTTAATATCTTCTCTTCACTCAAGGGCACCTGGAAGAGCTCCCTTTGTGGATAGCCCTGTCCTAGGCCTAATGAAGATTTACAGAATAAAGCAGACACATTCCCTGACCTTGAGGATCTGTTGGGAAAATGAGGAGAAATGGACAGAGTTGATCTCTTTGCTTTAGCTGTCTTCATGATCAATATCTGTCTCCAGTGAAGCAATTTTTTGGAGCCTGGAACTGGTGGTTAAAAGACCAGATTGAATACTGCAGCCATGCTACATATGTCCATTCATATTTTCCATGTTGGCCGGGCCAAGGGCCATACGTTCTGTATGGTACCATCACTGGGGTTAAATATATAGAGAAGCCATCCTTGAAATGGATTATTTCTCTTCATAATTTTTTTTCAATATGAGGTAAACACTACAGCTTCATTATGACTTAAGAAAAAAAGAGTCGGGAACTATAGCCCAGAGACAATGATTATAAGACCTAGGTAAGTGTTCTTAAACTTTCATAATGTCGATTATTTTTGTCACCCTTCATGGTAATTAACAATAAGAACATTAAAATAAACAACAAGAAGGCTCTGTGTATGTATCTATGAGAGCTGGTGGTGAGTGGGAACTAATCTAAAGCAGGCACTTGGCTGTTTCATCACGGTTGGTAACACTGTGTTTTCTTAGTTCTTGTCTGTCTCTCATGTAAATTCCATAAGGGCAGGGTTCCCGACTGCATCCCCAGAGCCCACCACACTGCCTGCACAAGGTGGGTCCTCTGGAAGGGCTCTCTTCCCTTCTCCTTTTCAGCTGTTTTTAGAAAACTGGAGTAGGAAGAACTAAACTCTGCACATATATTTGTTTCCATCCCAATTAAGGTAGCATTCTTTATTTTTCCATCCGGATGCTCATAATCTTGCTTGACATCACCTTAATCTGGTTATTATATTTTTCTTTTTCATTTACCCTTAAGGGAATGCTGTTGAGGTAGTTTTGCATTTAATTTCTATATTTCAGTTTTAATATGAAATATTGTACTCATAATGCCATTTTGTGATGTAATATAAAGACTCATTTTTGAAAAAGGGAATAAATTAATTTACTTTGTTTAGAGCTTAAGACATTACATTTTTGTATTAATAAAACATTATGTACACATGTATGTATTAGTTTCTTGAGGTAGACTCCCAGGGGATTATTTCTGAAGTAAACCCCTCAGGGACATATTGTGTATTAAAAATATAATTATAGTGCTGAACTACAAGCAAATGTGTTCTCTTCCAATCTAACCAAGTACAGTTCCCAGCTTATATTTTTCATTTTGTTTCAAGATATATTAGTTCAATAAAGAACTCAGGAAATTATGATACATAAAAACGGATTTTTGTTTTGTTACTAAAGCATCAGAAGGCCAAAAATTATGTGTATCTTAGTGCTGCCAATTTATCTGTTTAGGCATTTTAGCCAGAGGGTATTAGAGTTTCTGAAGAAAAACTTCAAAATGATATAAAGTATAATTCATCTTAAAAACCATATTGAGGGCTGCCCGGTGGCGCAGCAGTTTAGTTCATACTTTGGCAGCCTGGGGCTCATGGGTTCGGATCCTGGGCGCCTGCCAACGCACTGCTTGTCAGCCACGCTGTGGCGGTGTCCCATATAAAGTAGAGGAAGATGGGCACGGATGTTAGCCCAGGGCCCGTCTTCCTCAGCAAAAGATAAAAAAAGGGGAGGATTGGCAGTGGATGTTAGCTCAGAGCTAGTCTTCCTCACACACACGAAAAAACCATATAGATACCACTCTTCTTGCCTGTTATTCACTTTATTTACCTGTCACACTGGTAACCCCACTGAGGCATGTATGCAAAAATGCATATTTTCTTTCTTTTTTATTGAGGTATAATTGACATATAGCATTATATTACAAAAATGCATTTTCCACGTGAAAATCTGGTACCATCACACTGACAACCACTTACCTAGTTACTACTATAATATGTGGTTTTTACATATTTTTCTTGAAAATTAGCTTGATGGGTTAATTTTCAAGAATTAGCAATAACTTGGGCTGAAGTACGAGCTACCACTAAAATAAGTCCTTATTATATGAAATCTATTCTTCTTGATACAAAGTCTTTATTTAATGTGTAGGGATTAACAGAGGTAAGACAGCCCAAGACCACAGGGGGATCAATATTTCTCTGTGGTTAGAGGCGACTGAGGAGCCAAAAATACTCTTGGTCGGCAGAGGAGAACTATGCACACGCCTTCCTCTGCGTGGAATGCCTGTCTCCTTCTTTGCTGAGCTCTATCTTGCTTTTCTGTGTTGCCTGACACCTAGCAGGCACCTGAATATTTGTTTATCGAATGAGTACATTCAATAATTAGTGAGAGAGGTTTTTAAGTTAGCCTTAGGACAGTAACAACAAGAAATAAGTTAGCATAAGCAGGTCCATTAATACTGCACACCAATTATATTCAGATAGGATGACGTTGTCTGGAGGCTTAGTGGAGCTGGCATTATTTGTTTTCTCTGGGCTATTGAGGATAGAGTTCAGTAACTGCCAGGGACATGGTGAGAAAAAATTTAACAAAGAGTCAAAGAATGGTTGTGAAAGTGCAAAAGGATGTCTCTGTTACCTCCCCTTGTACTCCTGCTCACTGGTGCTGACCACTGATGTTGGTTGGGCCTTGCGTACAATCTCGATGGCGGTGTCTGAGAAACGTTCTCTCCCAACCTAGTGGGAGTTTATTGTTACTGATTTTTAAATTTGCTCAATTATATATAATTTATTCTGTAGTATACTTGCATGGGCAGTTGTTGAGAAATAATAAATAATTAAAAATGATCAGGATCCAGTGTCTTATTTACATATGAATTCTGATTACATATTGTTGAGGTCACCAGACTTGTCCCTGCAACTAACAGCAGTAAGCTGGGACTGGAGAAAATATTCTTAGTGAAAATTTTAATATTAAACCCAAAAATCTTAGAAAAAAATATGTAAATGATCCCTAGCCTATTAGAAGAGGCCCTAGCAGCCCAGTGGGTTAGGCAGAACTTGGCTTCTGCTCTTTGGCTCTGCAAGTAATAGTTGCTTAACAAATGGCTGCTCTTTTTGTTATTCCAAGTGCTAAATTTTAAATTGTCTTTGGGTTGTGCAATTACAGCTTCAAAAATAATATGGTGAATATTTGTAGATTTTAAAAGTATGTTGATATTTCTATTTTTTTAGTTTCTCTTTAATTTTTTTATTGATGTCAATAGTTTACAATATTGTGAAATTTTAGCTGTACATTATTGTTTGTCAGTCACCATATAAATGCATCCCTTCATCTCTTCTGTCCACCTCCCATGCCCCTTGCCCCTGGTAACCACCAAACAGTTCTTTCTGTCCGTGTGTTAGTTGTATTCCACATATGAGTGAAATCATGTGGTGTTTGTCTTTCTCTCTCTGGATTATTTTACTTAACATAATTCCCTCCAGGTCCATCCATGTCGCTGCAAATGGGACAATTTTGTCTTTTTTATGGCTGAGTAGTATTCCATTTTATGTATATACCACATCTTCTTTATCCAATCATCGGTTGAAGGACACTTGGGTTGCTTCCACTTCTTGGCTATAGTGAATAATGCTGCAATGAACATAGGGGTGCATAAGCCTCTTGGGATGGTTGATTTCATGTCCGTTGGGTAGATGCCCAATAGTGGGATTGCTGGATCATAAGGTATTTCTATTTTTAATTTTTTGAGGAATCTCCATACTGTTTTCCATAGTGGCTGCACCAGTTTGCATTCCCACCAGCAGTGAATGAGGGTTCCCGTTTCTCCACAACCTCTCCAGCATTTGTTGTTATTTGTCTTGGTGATTATAGCCATTCTAATGGGTGTAAGGCGATATCTTAGTGTAGTTTTGATTTGCATTTCCCTGCTGATTAGTGATGTTGATCATCTTTTTATGTGCCTCTTGGCCATCTGTATCTCTTCCTTGGAAAAGTATCTGTTCATATCCTCTGCCCATTTTTTGATTGGGTTGTTTGCTTTTCTGTTCAGTTGTGTGAGTTCTTTGTATATTATGGATATTAACCCCTTGTTGGATATACGATTTGTGAATATTTTCTCCCAGCTGGTGGGTTGTCTATTCATTTTGATCCTGGTTTCATTTGCCTTGTAGAAGCTCTTTAATCTGATGAAGACTGCCATTCTTTTGCATGTGGCTGTCCAGTTTTCCCAGCACCATTTATTGAAGAGACTTTCCTTTCTCCATTGTATGTTCTTACATACAATGTATGTATGTATGTCAAAGATTACCCATCTGTAGGTTTTATTTCTGGGCTTTCAATTCTGTTCCATTGATCTGTGTGTCTGTTTTTGTACCAGTACCATGCTGTTTTGATGTCTATAGCTTTGTAGTATATCTTGAAGTCAAGGATTGTGATGCCTCCAGCTTTGTTCTTTTTTCTTGGGATTGCTTTAGCTATTCAGGGTCTTTCGTTGCCCCATATGAATTTCAGTATTCTTTGTTCTATTTCTGTGAAGAATGTCATTGGGATTCAGATTGGGATTGCATTGAATCTGTAGATTGCCTTAGGTAATATGGACATTTTAACTATGTTTATTCTTCTAATCCATGTGCATGGGATATTTTTTCCATTTCTTTATGTCATCATCAATTTCTTTCAATAATGTCCTGTAGTTTTCATTGTATAGCTCTTTCACTTCCTTGGTTAAATTTATTCCTAGATATTTTATTCTTTTTGTTTCGATCATAAATGGTATTATCTTTTTGAATTCTCTTTCTGTTAGCTTGTTATTTGCATATAAAAATGCAAATGATTTTTGTAAGTTGATTTTGTACCCTACAACTTTGCTATAGTTGTTGATTATTTCTAATAGTTTTCCAAGGATTCTTTAGGGTTTCCTATATACAAAATCATGTCATCTGCAAATAGTCAGAGTTTCACTTCTTAGTTGCCTATTTGGAGCCCTTCTATTCCTTTTTCTTGCCTAATGCTCTGGCCAAAACCTCCAGTACTACGTTGAATAAGAGTGACGAGAGTGGGCAACCTTATCTTGTTCCTGTTCTCAGAGGAATGGCTTTCAGCTTTTTGTTGTTGAGTATGATGTTGACTGCAGGTTTGTCATATATGGCTTTTATTATGTTGAGGAACTTTCCTTCTATACCCATTTTGTTGAGAGTTTTTGTCATAAATGGATGTTGGGTCTTGTCAAATGCCTTCTTTGCATCAATTGAGATGATCATGTGATTTTTATTCTTCGTTTTGTTAATATGGTGTATCACATTGATTGATTTGTGGATGTTGAACCATTCCCTGTGTCCCTGGTATAAATCCCACTTGGTCACGGTGTACGATCTTTTTAATGTATTACTGTATTCAGTTTGCCAATTTTGTTGAGGATTTTTGCATCTGTGTTCATTAGTGATATTGGCCTGTAATTTTCCTTCTTTGTAATGTCCTTGTCCGGCTTTGGGATCAGGGTGATGTTGGCTTCACAGAATGTGTTTGAATCTTCTTTGAATGTTTGGTAGAATTCTCCACAGAAGCCATCTGGTCCTGGACTTTTATTTTTTGGAAGGTTTTTGATTACTGTTTCAATTTCTTTACTTGTGATTTGCCTATTCAGGTTCTCTATTTCTTCTTGATCCAGTTTTGGGAGGTGGTATGAGTCTAAGAATTTATCCATTTCTTCCCTATTGTCCAATTTGTTGGCATATAGTTTTTCACAGTATTCTCTTATAACCCTTTGTATTTCTGTGGTATCTGTTGTAATTTCTTCTCTTTCATTTCTAATTTTATTTATTTGAGCCTTCTCTCTTTTTTTCTTAGTGAGTCTGGCTAAGGGTTTGTTAGTTTTGTTTATCTTTTTGTTTACCAACAACCAACTCTTTGTTTCATTGATCCTTTCTACTGTTGTTTTGATCTCAATTTCATTTATTTCTGCACTAATTTTTATTATTTTCCTCCTTCTTCTGAATTTGGGCTTTGCCCATTCTTTTTCTAGTTCTGTTAGATGTAGTTTAAGGTTGCTTATTTGGGATTTTTCTTGTTTGTTAAGGTGGGCCTGTATTGCCATGAATTTCCCTCTCAGGACTGCTTTTGCTGCATCCCATATGAGTTGGTATGGTGTATTTTCATTTCCATTTGTCTCCAGATATTTTTTGATTTCTCCTTTAGTTTCATCAATGATCCATTGGTTGTTCAGTAGCATTTTGTTTAGTCTCCACATCTTTGTCCCTTTCCCAGTTTTTTTCTTGTAGTTGATTTCTAGTTTCATAGCATTATGGTCAGAAAAGATGCCTGTATGACTTCAATCTTAAATTTATGGAGGCTTGCCTTGTTTCCCAACATATGGTCTATCCTTGATAATGTTGCATGTGTACTTGAGAAGAATGCATAGTCTGCTGTTTTTGGGTGAAGTGCTCTGTATATATTTATTAAGTCCATCTCGTCTAGCTTTTCATTTACCTCCACTATTTCCTTATTGACTTTTTGCCTGGATGATCTATCCATTGATGTAAGTGGGGTGTTAAGATCCCCTACTATTATTGCATTGTTGTTAATATCTCCTTTAGGTTTGTTAATAGTTGCTTTATGTACATTGGTGCTCCTGTGTTGGGTGCATATATATTTATATGTGAGATGTCTTCTTGGTGGAGTGTTCCTTTTATCATTATATAGTACCCCTCTTTGTCTCTCATTACTCTTTTTATCTGTAAGTCTACTTTGATATAAGTATGGCAACACCTGCTTTCTTTTGTTTGTCATTAGCTTGGAGTATTGTCCCATCCTTTCATTCTGAGTCTGTGTTTGCTTTTAGAGCTGAGATGTGTTTCCCAGAGGCAGCATATTGTTGGGTCTTATTTTTTAATCCATCCCGCCACTCTGTGTCTTTTGATTGGAGAATTCAATCCATTTACATTTAGAGGAATAATTGATATATGAGGGCTTAGTGTTGCTTTTTTATTGCTAATTTTCTGGTTCTTCTGCATTTCCTTTGTTTCTTATCCCATGTGTTTCAGACTTCCAGTTCAGTCTGGTAGTTCTGTGTGATGATTCTGCTATTTTTCTCCTTATCTTTCGCATGTGACTCTGTCCTGATTATTTGTTTAGTGGTTTCCATGAGGTTTGTATAAAAAATCTCATGGATGAGATAGTCCATTTTCTGAAGGTCTCTTATTTCCTGAGACTAAGTTGATTCAATCCCTATCCTCTTCCCCTTCTAGGTATTATTGTCACAACTTATTCCATCTTGTGTGGTGAGTGTGTGTTTAAAGTGATGAGGTTATATCTATTTTTGGTATTTTCCTTCCCTTAATCTTGATGTTTATAATTAAGTGTTTGTTAACCTATTCTGATAGAAAGCTGAGATTTTTCTGGTTTTGTCTACCTATTTTTCTCCTTGCTCAATTCTTTGTATCCCCTTTCTCTCTTTTTTTTTTTTTTCAGGCAAGAGGGCCTTCTTGAGCATTTCTTGTAGTTGAGGTCTTGTGGCAATGAACTCCCTTAGCTTTTGTTTATCTGGGAAAATTATTATTTCTCCATCATATCTGAAGGATAATTTTGCTGGGTCGAGTATTCTTGGCTGAAAGTTTTTGTCTTTCAGAATTTTGAATATATCATTCCAGCGTCTCCTAGCCTGTAGAGTTTCTGTGGAGAAATCTGCTGAGAGCCTGATGGAAATTCTTTGTATGTTATTTTATTTTTTTTTGTCTAGCTGCCCTTAGTATTTTTTCTTTGTCATTGACTTTTGCCAGCTTTACTACTATATGCCTTGGGGAGGGTCTTTTCATGTTGATATATTTAGGAAACCTATTGACTTCATTCACTGGTATTTCCAGCTCCTTCCCCAAATTTGGGAAGTTCTCAGATATTATTTCTTTGAATAATCTTTCTGCTCCTTTTTCCCTCTCTTCTCCCCTCCTATCTTCCTTATGTTGCATTTCCTAATTGAGACAGATATTTCTCAGAGGAATTCTTCATTTCTTTTTGGTTTTAGTTGTCTCTCTTCCTCTATCTGGAGCATTTCTGAATTCCTATCCTCAATAATGCTAATTCTTTCCTCCATGTTGTCAGCTCTGTTCTTTTAAGATTTCATATTTTCCTTTATCTCCTTCATTGTATTTTTCATCTCCAACATTTCTGATTGGTTTTCTTTATGGTTTCAATCTCTTTTGTGAAGAAATTCCTGATATCATTGAATTGCCTATCTGTATTTTCTTTTAATTCATTGAGCTTTTTTATGATAGCTATTTTGAATTCTCTGTCATTTAGGTTATAAAATTCTGTGCCTTCAGGGTTGATGTCTGGGTGCTTGTCATTTTCCTTCTGGTCTGGAGATTTAATATATTTTTGCATAGTACCTGCTCATGTTGGCTTATTTTTTCTCATACTGAAAATATCTGGTCACAGTTTCCACTTGCTGCCACTGGGTGGGGGTCAAGCACTGTGTACTCTGAGCCTGCTGCGATCTGTGGGTGCTCCGGCCAACAGGTTGTGCTGAAGCATTGGGCAAGCGGGGGGAGAGACTCTCTTTCACCTGCATGATCCTGGGGGCTTCTCATTCTTCCCTTGCTCTCTGCTCTCCTGGGGTGCTTGGATGATGGTGGCACCCCTGCAACAGTTCAGTCTCTTCTATAATGGAATTCCCCACAGGCTGTAAGAGAACTTTGAGAGTGATGGTTTTCCCACAGAGGGCTGCCCCTCCCCACCCCAGGAACCTCACAGACCCAGAGTTGCTGATCAAACAGGGAAGGATAGGATTTCTCCTTACCTCTTCCCACTTCCCCCAGGGGTTCCAGCACCTCCACCGTCAGATGTACAGCTGTGTGGGTCTTTTAGTTGTCCTTTGTGGTGTGTAAGTGTCCTTTAGATATCCTTTGTGGTGTGTCCTCTGCTGGTATGCAAGTGTCCTTTTGGTTGTTTCTTAGTGGGGGGAAAGTTTAAGGGGGAAATCTTACTCTGCCATGATGCTGACATCACTCTATCCAACATTTCTATTTTTCACTTAAGGGAAGGAAATAAAAACAAGCCCCATTGCTTACATTTATTCTCCCTCAGAGCTAGGTTACTCTTGGATTACTTTGGACTCTTTGGGATTGATTGGCAGGAGGGCAGAGAGACATGTGTATTATTCTAAAGGAAACTATAGCAACTCTTGACCTTGAGTTTACTCTCAGTGGTTTACTCTGTCTTCACTTGGCTACTGCTGTCACTGGAAGCACGTACTATCTTTTAAGTAAAAAGACAATTATACTCATCTTGATGTGTATTGATTTGTCCAGAAGATGTTAACTTTTTTTATAACCCAACTATTGAGAGGAGAGGACAAACCTGTGGAAATAGAAGCAGTATTTAAAATAAAATTTCTTAAATTCACTGATCTCAGCTTGTCATTCCTATTTGAGATGATAAAAAGATACCTTAGGGAAGAATGCAGATTCTGACTAATGATTAAATCTGAAGGCAGCATGGGACAAGGGAGTTTGAAACTCATATCCTTTTATTATTGTCAATAGCAGTCACACAGACAGACAGGAACACCTATTAGATACCTCCTTCAATAAATTTATGAGCTAATCTGAATTAATCTTTGTAAAATCCTGTGAGCCATCTATACCCGGACACTACACCAAGCAATCCATGAGAGGCCACGTGGCTTTATCATAATTAGAAGAGAGAGCTGGAGTCTGGTGTATTGTGTGCAATCATAAAAAAGCTTCAATTCACTCTGCTGTGATTAAAACTCCAAGATATACAGAGAGAGAACAAAAAGCTCTATATTAAAGTTCTCCAGCATGTTTAAGAATGAATTGAGTTGCTCAGAGCTAAAGTTATCATACACAGCATTGATTAGTCAAAACACAAATGTGAACAGGCCCCAGGCTGTTGTTAAAAAGAATATGATGGCACCACCACTGTGCTGAGGAGAGTGGGCACCTTGACTAAATTATGAGGAAGGCAAACTGTGAGACTGTTTTCCTGTCTCCATAATAAGGCTTTTGGATTTAGATAATCTGATAAGTATCTTTTAGGTTTAAAATGCCATGAAGCTATAATTCTAAAATTTAGAGATTCTCCATTTTCTTGGGCTCTAAGCTGTTCTTGGAGCCCCTCCATCTACTAGATGTCAGCCTTTTCTCACCATTTCACACCTCACTAAGGGGCTTCACCCAGATCTGTCTCTCTCTCAGTTGTGGATGTTTCTATCTTCTCTGTACCCTCCCTTCTCATGGATCCTTCTCATTCAGGACCTCCTAGACCAGCAACCTGATTTGTTCAAATGATGACTTTAATGTGTTACCTCTTCCACAGTATATTTGTATATACAGAGGGATATTTTGAAATATTTATCTACACATTTTTTGCCTTTCTTATTTCCCTTAGTCCTTTCAGCATTGAAATTAGACAGTGAGGTTGAATCTTATAGCCACAGGAAAGGAAGGATACAAATAAGCACAAAGAGAAGGAAAGATTTCATTGAGTCTCTATCTAGATTAAAACAACAATAACAATACTAGAGGCAATAGATACAAAATTCTTGGATTTTAATGGCAAATGCTAGTTTCTGCTTCTGGTAACGACTTAGTAGCTCCTGTCAGAATAACCCTTCCATGAAAAACACAACCATCTGAAGGCATTAGAGAGTAAACCAAAGTAGGTACATATGTGTGTATTTTATTTGAACATTTGGAGGAAGGGACCAGTATTGAGTGGGTTTCTAACTTCTTACAGATTTTATCCTGAAGGTAAGTTCCAGTTGCTACAATAGGAAACCAAAACATGGATAGAAAACACACAGCCTTACTAAGGACAGAGTTTGAGGCAACCATGGCAGCTGAAAAGTAAGGGAGGAACCCTAGAAAAGAGAGAAGCACAGAGATAGAGCCCAAATTCATTGTATCAAATGCCCAAATATCTGGGTGAACCTTGAATGATACGTATGCAGGAAGATTCCAAGCTTCCCAGCCAAGGCTAAAAAAAATGGACTGAGATTTCAGAGTTTTGAATTTGAGTTCAGCCTAGTTAACTTTTTGCCAAAGAACAACAACAAAACTCTTTAGAGAAACATAACAGAACCCAGAGTCTGTATAATACATCATTCATAATGTCCAGGAACCAATCCAAAATTACTGGACATGAAGAAACAAGAAAATATGACTCATGCTGAAGAGAAAAGACTGACTCAAAGATAACCAGATGTTGGATTTAGTAAACAAGAATTTTAAAGCAGCAATTATAACTGTTAAAGGATATATGGGAACATATTTCCATAATGAATAAATAGCTAAGATATCTCAGCAAATAAATTTAAACTATAAAAAAGAACCAAAAATAAGTTTTAGAATAAGTGAATATAATACCTGAAATAAAAATTTACTGAAAAGGATTTACAGTAGATTGAAGATGGTAAGAGTTAACGAACTTTAAGATAGATCAATCAATAGAATTACCCAATCTGAATGACAGACAGAAGAAACATTGAAAAAAAAAATGAACAGAGAGCCTCAGAGACCTGTAGGGCATTATCAAAATAGGTTGAAAATAAATGAATGGAAAAAGATATACCATGTAAACCGTAAGCATAAGAAAACTGAGTAAACTGCATCAATATGAGATGAAATAGGCTTCAAGACAAAGGTTATTACAAGAGATAAAGGAGATTTCATAGTGTTAAAAAGATCAATACAGGGGCTGGCCTGGTGGCATAGTGGTTCAGTTCGCGTGCTCTGCTTTGGTGGCCCAGGGTTCGTGGGTTCAGATCCTGGGTGCCGATCTACACACCACTCTTCAAGCCATACTGTGGCCATGTCCCACACACAAAATAGAGGAAGGTTGGCAACAGATGTTAGCTCAGGGCCAACCTTCCTCACAAAAAAAAAAAAAAAAAAATCAATACATAAGGAAGACACAATGATCATAAATAAGTGTATGCTTAATAATAGAGCTTCAAAGTACATGAAGCAAAACTAGACAGAATTAAAGGTAATGGCAAACACTAGGCACCTGAGAATTTTCTAGATCCCCAAAGCTTTTTTAAAATATTAAAAGTCAGAGCCTGATGGACTAAGAGCAAATGTTATAAAATGAATCTGAAAATAAAGGGGATGCAGGATGTGGATGTTTGTAGAGGAATGGATTTGAAGGCGATGAAATGAGAGAAACGTGCCAGATTTGCGACATGCCCAGAGCCTGAAGATTTGTACCTTGCTTCCCACAGCATGGCGCGGGAAGATGGAAAGCAAAGGATGAGGAGGTGGGTAAGCCTGGGGCAGCCTCACTGAGTTCTCACTCTCAGCAGGGTGAAACAGAGAGAGCAGCTGAAATTTCCCGAGCTTGCAGGGCCATGCCAAAGTGCTGAGAGGAGTGGTAGGCTGACAGAGGGCCCAGGTCTGAATAAGGAGGATCTAGAGTGCAGTGTCTTCTAGAGTGGCATGGAGTTGAAGCAGGAACTGAGCGCATGAATACGACACCAGTGTGTGATGTGCCGGGGCCAGGTGGGGTGAGCTAATAGATGTTAGCAAATCCCGATAAGCACATGTGGACCAGATGCCTTTCTCCAGCTGCCAAGGTTTCTTGTAACCCCTGTGGGAAATTACGTTATCTTCAGAGGAGAAGGAAGATGGAGGAAAGTGGGAGAATCTTGCATTGACACCATATTTACCCAATGAGACACTTATAAATCAAAAGTTACTGGGCTAACTTTAAGTGGCAAGACTAAGGAATTAAAAATATTTTTTTAATGTTGAAGTTGAACAGTGTATAAAAGTGCATAAAGCATATATGTAGAGTTTAACAAATCATCCAGGTTAAGAAATAGGACATTGCTAGTACTTGAGAATCTTTCAGTATGCTAATTCATGATCACTGCCCACCTCCTTTCTCCTAATGGTAACCACTATCTTGATAATTGGTTGTTTTTTTAAAAATAATTTTACCACCTACTATAAGAGCAATCCTGCCATAATTATTCTTTACAGGGGCCACGATCACATGCACACACAGTTCTACAGCATAAATACCTAGGAATGGCATTGCTGGGTCATAGGATATGCACATCTTTGTCTTTACTGAATAAGGTCACACTATTTTCCAGTGTTCCTACCAATCTTCATGCCCACCAGTAGTGTATGAAAGTTACTGTTGTTTCATATCCTCGACAACTCCTTATTTTGTATCAGAATAATTTTTTTGCAATAATGCAGTCCTCATGCTGATGGTGATGACTTGCCTTCCCATTTCTCTGAGAAAATAAAATGATCCGAATAGGCACTCCACAGTTCCCATCACTACTTCTGCTTGCCTACCTGCATCAGTGCCCTGTACCCTGGCTCTTCTATTATTACAGAGGAACGGTCTGTGCTCTTGGCTGCAGCAATCATCCCGCTTGTGCTCTAGATCCCATCCTTTATTATCTCCTCAAGGACATTGCTCCATTAATTCCGTCCTCTTTCTTCTGCGTCATCATTTCTCCTCTCTCTACTGGATAGTTTCCATTAGCATCCAGACTTGCAACTGTTTCTCCTAACTTCAAACAAACAAACAAGATGGTAGTTAGAACTGCCAGCAACTGCTCCATTTTTCTGCCTTCCTTTACAGCAAAACTTTTAAAGAATTGCCTTCAGTTCCTCACTTCCCACTTTTTCTTAAGCTCAATCCAATCAGTTTCTTCCTTACTATTCCACCAGAACTGCTCTTGTCAAAGTCACCAGTGACCGCCATGTTGCTATCTCCAGTAGTCACTTCTCAGGCCCTATCTTACTTGATCGATTTGACATCACTCCTTTAATTTTCCAGGACACCTCCCAAGTTTCCTCCTACTTCACTGCTTATGCCTTCTTGTCTCCTTTGCTGGTTCCTCCTCAGCACTCTGATCTCTTAACATTGCATACTCCAGACCTCAGTCCTTGGATCGCTCCTTCATTTTTTCCCTCTCCGTTGATGAACTTATCCAGTCTCATGGTTTTGAATAGTATAATTAAGCTCACGACTCCCAAATTATATTTCCTTTCTGGACCTGTTCAGGGAACTGCAGACTTGTTTATTCAACTGCTTACTTGACAAATTCACTTGGATGTCTGATAAATCCCTTAATATGCCTGAAACCAAACTCCTGATTTTTCTTAGAGTTGCCATAACATTTGTTTTATGCCAATTAGAAGAAGCCTTATCTTCCTCTAGACAGATGCTGCCTGTGTAGGGCTTCCCTTTTCTTGCACCCTCCGTATCTTCCCCTACAAACTGCTCCCCCACTTTCCATTTCAGTTAATAGCAGCTCCATCCTTTCTGTTGTTCCAGTCAAATATTTTGGAGTCATCCTTGACTTCCTTCTTCTTTCCAACTATGTCCAATTAACCAATAAGCCCTGATGGACACATTAGGTTGGATAAAAGCGACGAGAATCCTGGCTAAAGGAATAGCACAAAGACAGGGAGGCCAAAGAGCATGTAACACATTTGAGGAGGCAGCATAGCTCTTCAGTCTTGCCAACTTTTTTCTTGCCATGCCTTTTGCCTGGAAATGTCTTTCTTTTCCAGCTTTAACAGACTAGTTCCTCTTTTACAGCTCAGCTCAAACAGGAGCTACTCTGTTGAAATTTCTTTAACACTGTCTCAGCACCCAACTGTTCTTTTTACTACTTATAACTCTTTGTGTCACTTTGGTTTTGCCTTAGTTTTCTTATCTGTACAATGGGGATATTAATATCACTCAACTCATAGACTAAATTGAGTTAATACTTGTGAAGTGCTTAGAACAGTACCTGGCATGTGATAAATACTAATAAAATTTAGCCCTTTTATTAATGCTGATGATGTTACTCTCTTCCCAGTAGATTGCGTGCTCCTGAGGGGTCAGTGAGGTTATCTGATTCATCTCTGAATACCTAACATTTGACGTAGTGCTAAGTACATAGTAGATGATCAATAAATGTTTATCGAAGAAGTGGATTTATAGGATCAGGCGTGCAGATGTGGGTCGATATACATAGATATATGGAGGCAGCAGTGGTGCATTGGAAAAAGTGCTGGAATTAGAAGATTTCGTGGCAAAGCTCTGGCTCAGACATTACCAGTTGCATGATCTTGGGCAAGCCACTTAACCTTTCAGAACCTTAGTTTCTTCAGCTGAAATTAGAGATAATAATATCTCAGGGTAATGTTTTAAGGATCACTTGAGATAATGTATATGAAAGTACTTGGTAATCTATGGCTCATGACGCAAATTAAGGTTGTTTGGTATTAAGGTTTGCTATTCAAGGTATATCTACTGTATTCACAAAGCAATGAGACTTACTATAAGTTGCATAAGAAAATAAGTCCTGTCATTTTATACTTATCTTTGTTATATATGTATATGTATCTCTTTACTCTTTGTGTGGAAAGGCAATGGATGGCTTATGATTACTTTTTGTGCACATAGTGGAAGCTGAAAGAACATTTCCACACTCTGCTCCCAAAAGGTTATTTCTTGCTTCCCTAGAGTCGTCACAATTGAAGTCTGTTGCTCTTTGCAACACAGCTTCTTAGTCCTCTTCTGCCTTAGAAAATCAGTTTGTGAAAGATAATGTAGGTTAAATGCAATCAAGCATTATTTTGAAAGTAATTTATAGAATTAGAGTTTTAAAAACTCAATTATTAGTCAGTTGGTAAATAGTTTTACTTTCAAAATAAATTGCTAGGTGACTAAATCCCCAGTAAACCCCCTGACAATTGAATAGCTTTCTCTTAGGTGCATTTTTATCAAACAGTTTGCATGCAGGGATGGGTGGTCAGCTTGAAATCTCAAAGAGAACCGACATCTTCCACATTCATCACTGCTGTGGGTTCTGCCTGCACTGATGTTTTTCAGCAAATCTCAGCTCTGAGGTGTAGTGCAGTCCTAGGGCTGAGAGAGTCCTCTCAATCAAAATTTGTTCTTGCTGGTGAAGCTGCATTTTACCTCATTTGTTAACAGTTTCTTCTGTGTCCTCTCACAGAAGTACATAAAGAACTGCTTTTGTATTCTACCGTTATCCATTTAAACCCAGCCACGTTGAGACTAATACGCCTCGTTTCTATGTTGTTGTATTGATTACACTTCAGGTCCTGGTTATTGATGCTCTGTCTCATCATTTAGTGTTTAGTGACAGTGATGAAACTGGTCAAGGAGCCCTGTGCATCTTCAGTGACAGCTGCAGGTCTCACAGTCGTACTGAAGCTTGTCCATATTGGTTTGGTCTGAAGGATGTAACCTAAACCTGACTACCTTGCAACTCTATAAGGTATTTTAATGCTTTTAAACTCATTTTGAGACTAACTGTAGCTAGGGCAGTCTCAAGAACATCTCTGTTGTTAGAATGACTCTCAGTTCATTCACTCATTTCTTCATTTTTCCCAGAAAGAGTCACAGAGAAGAGTCTCTGCTCATTTTATATGAGTAGGAAAATGATATCTAATAGGACTGAATATGTATTTTTATATTTTTAAAATTGAGCCCAAGTTCTCATGTACTCAATAATTCAAATTTGTAATTGGGGAAAGCAACATGATATCCAATTTCTATTTATAAAGTCAAAAGACTCCTTAGTTCCCATTGTGTGTGAGTGTGTGTGTTCCTTTTCCAATGAAGACCACTGACTTGGAAGAAGAAAGTCAAGAGGGTCAGCAAAGAAAACCTTTATGTATATTTCTAAATATTAACCCAATACACGTGTGATGGTAGAGGTATGCTTGCAGTGCCCTTGGAGTACACAGGATGTCCTGGAAGTCTTCCTCCAGGAGGTGGTGGCTTAACCTAAGTTTTGAAGGATGGGTGACAATGAACTGTACGCAGAAGGTGGAGAATGATACTACTGGCTAAGGGAGCAGTGTGTAGAAAGATACAGCAGGAAATACCACATATAATTGGGGAATTGTTTTTGGTTTGGTGGGATCAAAAAGAGAATGTAGGTGCATAGTGGGAATGAGCCTAGACCCACAACTGAGCAAAACAATTAAGTTGTTCCTGTTGTCATTACCACCATCATCACCATCATCACCAGCACAACCTCAACCTCATACCCACCCTCACTGTTATTATCATCCTGGCAAGTAGCATACTAGGTTCTCAAGGAATTAAGGGAATGCCAGAAAGGGAATTGTGGAGGCAGTCTAATCCACAGGATTTGGAGACTGATTTGATGTGGGGTGATTTACGCTTGCATGGGTTATTGTGTTTGGCCTGCTCCAAAGGAGACATTAAGCGGGGATCTGGGCTTACAGGACTGAAGCTCAGCAGGGAGGGCTGGGCTGCAGACAGACTTTGGGAGCTGTTGGAATATAGGTACAACTTCATACTTGAAGACTTTGGTGTTTGTTTGCAAAGAATACAGGAGAGGGAGTAAGGGGGGAGTGGGCTAACTATACTTTTAGAGGGGCTTGGAAAAATGTTAACTGATGTTGTGGAAAAGGGAAAAAGGAAAAGAAGAGAGTTCAGAAAGAGGACAAAAGGACTAAAGGGGAATCAGAGAAAATGTCAGTAACAGAAAGAGAAAATTCATTTATTCTTATTCATTGGGTGCCTACGGTGTATAGTCATGTGCTAGACACTGCAGGTGCAGAAAGAGTGAATGACTGTGACACACAAGACTGTGCTCAGTGTTACGGGCAATGCAAGATGAGTCTGACAGAGTCCTTGTTTCCAAGGAACTCATAGTGAATCAGGAGAGACACATAAGCAACTAACAAGAAATAATATGAGGGAGAATGAAATAAGTCCCCCACTGGGAAGGGACTATTCCTGACTGGAATTGGAGAAGGCTTCTTAGAGAAGATAACACAGGTGGAATCCGGAAGCTTGAGTGGAATGTCTCTTAGTGGACAAGAGAGGGAAGAGCTTCTGGGCTGGTGATGGTGCATGAATGTTATTGATGGAATTGCGTTCCTCCTAAATTCATATATTGAAGCCCTAACCCCCAATATGAGTGTATTTGGAGATAGGGCCTTCAAGGATGTAAGTAAGGTTAAATGAGGTCATAAGGGTGGGGCTCTAGTCTGATAGGACTGGTGTCCTTATAAGAAGAGGAAGAGACACCAGAGCTCTCTTTCTCTCTGTCTGCACACAGAAAAAAGTTCACTTGAGGACAGGGTCTGACTTGGTGTGTTTAGAGAAAGACGAACAGCTCCAGGAGGCTAGAGACAAGGACATATGAGGGGATGCAGTGGGAGATAAGAGAGGTGAGTGCATTCTTTGAGTCATTGGATGACCATGAAGGAAACGGCCACTTGGCTTAATACCTCTTGGGTTATAAACACTGATCCTGGAGCCCTGTAAGCAAAAGGAGCAGAAATGAGAAAGTCCTTAGACTCCTTAAAGAGGATCAGAGCTTATGATCAAAATAGCTTTGCATCAAAAAGGCAGTTGGGATAGCCAACCCCTTATAATGAAGACTGGAAAAATTAAGATTCAAGTAGAACATGAAGCATTTCCCACATTCCCTAATGGACAAGGTCTGTTGCTATGTAGACATTAGATATGATATGTTCCATTATGTGATTTTTGGCTCCTTGTTTAGCAATATTTGAAAATCAGCTTGAGGGTGATTTCAAAATCATAGCACCACCCAGGTGGCTGTATTCATTGATCTTGTTACTGTCAATGAATGAAATGCTCCCACAGGCAGCTTTGCTGAACCATTGTGAAATGTTCCTTTTCCATCTTGTTGAAGCTGCAGGCTTCAGCATTGATGCATTGGCTGATTAATGCTGGTCTGGGCCAAGCCAAAGTCATGTACAATGTAGCCAGCTCTCCCTTGAATAATCAACTCTCATTTAGAAGAAAATAGAAAGTTGTTTCAAATGAAACACTAAAGAGAAAGTGGTGACAGATGTTGAATCGGTTGCTTTTTTGTCCCTTCTTACTGTATGTGATGCCCTCATGAGAAAGGTTAAAGAATGGAAACAACCACTTAATCATCCCCTGCTCTCACCCTCATGGTAATCTTCATTCCTCATTTTCCTTTCAATATCTTCTCTATTATAATTTTTCAGTATCTGATTATAGACAAGAAGTTACTGCTCCTGTACATTTGTCATTGGTTGGAAAGACAGTTTTGAGTGAATTTTCTACTCATCACAGAGGAAATGTGGAAAGCTAAGCTTGGTCCAGCCTTGAGAAGTCCAAAGAACTTGTCTCTTGTATCCTAGGCCCTTCACACACTTTTGACTTGCTCAGTCCAAGGTCCGTCGTGGACACACAGCATCTAGGCACTCGCCATGGAGCTCATTTTCTGTAGCGTTCATTGAGACTGTCACAAGTTCCCTTCCTGTTTCTACCTTCCACTTCTGATCTATCCCAGCTTCTGAAACCCACCTTTCTGGCTATGACCTCTGGCATGGTTTGGAGTTTGCCCTCCGGCTTTGTGCAACAATGGCTGTTAGTAAGAGGACACTCTGATCTTCTGCCCTGGCTCTGGAGGGGTGTGAATGGAGGAATGAAGATACTTTTTTTGTGTGTGTGTGTGAGGAAGACTAGCCCTGAGCTAACATCCATTGCCAATCCTCCTCTTTTTTGCTGAGGAAGACGGGCCCTGGGCTAACATCCGTGCCCATCTTCCTCTACTTTATATGGGACGCCCCCACAGCATGGCTTGACAAGCGGTGCGTCTGTCCACGCCCGGGATCCTAACCTGCGAAATCCCGGGCCGCCTAAGTGGAGCATGCGAACTTAACCGCTACGCCACCAGGCTGGCCCCAGGAATGAAGATTCTAAAGGCACCTGCTGAATGGGGTCACATATGTACAGTACTGAGCACAAAACCTGGCACTAAGTAATGCCGTACACTTCAGTAAATGTTAATTCCTTGCCACTTTTCCACACTTAGCATTTTCAGAAGTCAGAAGGAAAGGATGGTAGAGGGAAGTTGAGAATTTTAGGCTGTTTGCTTGATGGAATCAGAATTAAGAATAAGGGAGATTTGGGAGTGTGGAGTGAACATTTTTTTCTCTCCTTTGATCCATCGTAAGATCTAGTGTCGTGTTAGTCCTTCCTCCTAGGCATGGCTGCTGAGTTTGGAAAACATGGGTTCAAATCCAGACTCACTAGCTTTGTGACCTTGAGAAAATTACTTAATGCTTCTGGGCCTCATCTGTAAAATGGAGGTAATAATAGTATCTACCTGAGAAATGTTGAGAGAAATAAATAAAAGACATCACATGTAAAGTACCTAGAAACAGAGCATGATGGTTAACAACTGCTCAGTAAAATTAGCTATTATTATTATTGCAGTTATTTTCTTGTTATCCACCAAAAGTGCCTGGCATGTAGCAATTTTAGATTTTATTATTACTGTCATTAATATTGTTACCCACATTAGTCATTTTCTTTCTTTCTTTTTTTTTTGTGGGGAAGACCAGCCCTGAGCTAACATCCGTTGCTAATCCTCCTCTTTTCGCTGAGGAAGACTGGCCCTGGGCTAACATCCGTGCCCATCTTCCTCTACTTTATATGGGACGCCGCCACGGCATGGCTGACAGGCAGTTCGTCGGCGGGCGCCCGGGATCCGAACTCGCGAACCCCGGGCTGCCAAGCGCGAACTAAACCGCTGCGCCACCGGGCGGCCCCCTAGTCATTTTCTATAGACATGAGTGAAATAGATTCAGGGGTACAGCTTTGTGTATCATTAACCTTATTTAAATGGCACATGCATTGATTCATATATACTTACTAGATCAATTAAAAAATGCAAACTCACTCTTATTTGAGCTTTTATTTTTGACCTTCTTTTTCAGAACCACCAGAAGCCACCTCCTAGACAGGTGAAGCCACTTATCTCTTTGCAGCTGTGTGCTGAGACTTAGCAGCCAGTACTTAAGAGGCCCTTGGATGAGACAGATCTTGTATCAGAATCGGATTACAACATGATGCCTTAACTACGGGTGCCTTGAGCTCACTCACTCTTCTCCTCAGACTTTGGGTCTTTAACTTACTAGGACTTCTACTACTCGCTTCCCCCTACCTCTGGGTTGTTTACTTGGATTACTGCTTTCCTGCCTCCCTCTCACTGTGAATTGTTTGATTCCTGGCTCTTGCCTGTTGGAATCTCATCCTCGGTCCTGTTCCTGGGTTTGAGTAATTGCGTACTGCTTACATTACTGGCCCAGAGCGGGCCCTTGTCCTGACTTTTGATTCTTACCTGCTGTCATATTATCGATGGCCTCTCAGTCTAAACATCTTACTGGTCATACTGATCCATCACAACGAATCCTGCCCAAATGACCAAAGCCTTTCCTGAAAAATTGCTGTGGCTGATATACACCACATCAGGGTAAGTTGCCATTTGCTAGTTTTTTCTAGAAGATTCTAAGGGAATTCTACACCTTGCCTCTTGTGGTTCACGTGAAGTGAGTCTGTGGGTATTGTTCAAACTTAAGAGAAAAGTGGATTTGAATTTCTGTCCTTAAGACTGGATCTCTGTGCTATGGGGTTGGGACAAAGAACAGTTCAGAGTGACCTGGAAAATCCATACATTCTTCCCCCAGATAGTGGGCATTTCTTATTTTGTTTTCTTCAACGACAAATCTGTGTAGCACTGCATGATTTTCAACTTCTTGAGAGAATCAGTTTTGTTTGTGTCACAAACTCAGAGAGTCCTTGATGACATGTTGACAGGTATGGGAAATGATGGGATTGGAAAGCTGACAGGTGACTCATGCATATGGATGTCTTCTGTGATTATACATAGCAATCTATCTGAGGTTATTTATGGGAGCATTGTCATGGTGATCAATGAGGAGTAAACAAGGCTCTCAAAGCCACAGGGAGAGTTTTTATAGCCTCTGTGACCAACTGTGGTGCCTCCATTTTAAAAGGCAAGTTTGATGATAAGCTTATTGAACTTGAGTCCCAATGTAATGCCTTTTTTTTTTAACCTTTGGAATCATGTGAAGTACAAAAACTGATGAAATGAAAAAAAATGGGTTTTTGGTTGAATAGAAGTCAGAATTCTAGGCATTACTGGTTGTGTGACCTTGGGCAAATCATCCATTTTAGGCCTCAGTTTCCTCATTCTTGACGGAGGCTTAATAATATCTGTTCCGGCTTAATTGATGAAACTGTTGTAAGGAATAAATGAAATGGCGACTATGAAAGAATAATGCAGCATGCCCGGGAGGAATAAGCCTGTAGACAGCATCCTGTGCGAGAGGCTATGCATCTGGTTCTGCTCGTTTAGGGTGCCAGGATCTTTACTTCATTGTTCCGGAATCCATATAAAGTAATACTTTGAGAGGGAAGTTCTTAGCTTGGATTTTTAGGAAGATGACAAAAAGACTCGATGAGAATGATTGAATCTGTATTTTCTAATGAAACTACGTGCATTCTACTTTATATTAGCTAAATAATGATAAATACAACACTATACAGGCTGTACAGTGATCTTCTGGCAACCTTCTAGGGTCTCCACACTAAGCAGCTGATAAGAACAACTCCTCACTGTGCTAAAGATGATACTCTCAGCTCTGTCCTGGTGTGGATGCCAATGTTCAGTTGACACCTTCTGTGTTCCGTTCTTGGTAGGACCGACTGTGACTTTTCAATTTTTTTTTCCAGGGAATCATTTCTAATTGCATATTTTTCAATCTCTAGTGATATGATTGATCAAAGGTCACTTTGCTCATAATTTTGTTGATTTGGAGACTCTGCTTTCCTTTCATAAAATGCTGCTTCTCCAAGCTGTGGAAACCCAAGATTCCTCCAGGTTAGTGGGTCCATAGAAAGGAGACTCTTAACTAGAGAGAGCAAAGGTTGTCTTGGTAAAGTGAATGACCTGCGGTGTGCTTTCCTTAAACCACACAAAGGTGAACCCTGGGTCCACTGGTTATATGGCCTGCACAGGTGGGGAGCTATGTGCCAGGCAGAGGAGCTATGAGTTTCCTCATGCTCATATTTTTATTTCCTTCTGTATTAGTAAGGGTTCTCCAGAGAAAGAGAAACCACAAGATATATCTATATCTATAATCTACACCTATATCAATATCTAAGTATATATATAAGGTGAGATTTATTACAGGAATTGGTTCACATGGTTATGGAAGCTGAGAAGTTCTACAATCTGCCATCTGCAAGCTGGAGAACCAGGAAAGCCAGTGGCATAATTCAATCTGAGTTGGAAAGCCTGAGAATTGGGGGGCTGATGATGTAAGTCCCAGTATGAGTCCAGAAGCCCAAGAATCAGGCATGCCAACATCTGAGGGCTGGAGAAGATGAATGTCTCAGATCAAGCAGTCAATTTGTCCTTCCTCTGCCTTTTTGTTCTATCCAGGTCCCCAACAGATTGGATGAGGCCCACTCACACTGGAGAGGGCCATCTGCTTTACTCAGTTCAACAATTCAAATGCTAATCTCTTCTGGAAACACCTTCATAGACACATCCAGAAATAATGTTTTACCAGCTATCTGAGCATCACTTAGCCCAGTCAAGTTGACACATAAAATTAACCATCACACTTTCCAATCCAGGAAGCCACATTTTACACCCTAATTCCCGTCTCAAACCAACACATTTGTCCTGTGGCTGCTCCATAACTCAGACTTGACTTCTGAGATTTAAGAATGGGGTTTCTAGTCGAGTCACAAGCCTAAGGGCTCTTCAACTTTTCTTATAGAGTCCAGCTGAGGGCCCTTCCAAGCAGCAGTCCTGACACTGACCTTCCATAGTTGCCAATACTGGGAACAGCTTTAAAAAACAAATCTTTGCTTGACCTAGTTCTTTCTGTAACCTGAATTTGCCACCTTTCCTGCTCTGGGCTGTGTCCTCCGTGAGGTTAGAGCCCATGTTTGTTTTCACTCAACGTCATTTCCACAGAATCTATCATGCTACAGAATAAATAAATGCATGAATGCATTGACAGCATCAAAATGACAAAAAAAGGTAAACATATCAAAGTATATTAATATCACAATTGTCAATTAAACACTAATTACCAATCATTAATTAAATTGCATTTAGTGTTGTGATTTAATAGAAAGAGGTTATGAAACAAGATGACTCGAATTCAAATCTTAGCTATGACTTAATAGCTGAGGGAACTGTGGCAATATTTAGCTCTTTAAAACCTCAGATTTCTTGACTTTCAAATGAAATGATAACATGTAAGTGTGAAGGACAGTGTTTGCCAAGCAAT
This sequence comes from Tapirus indicus, assembly GCA_031878705.1. Lineage (NCBI taxonomy): Eukaryota > Metazoa > Chordata > Mammalia > Perissodactyla > Tapiridae > Tapirus > Tapirus indicus. Next base: position 10,721,487 of record CM062918.1, read on the forward strand.
AATTTCTCAGTAAATGTTGGTTATAATTTTTGTAATATATCAAACACAGCAAAGAAATACTTTATTTTTTAAAAAAGAAAAGATCACATACAGAGAGGCAAATTAATATGTGTGAAAATTGGCATAATCTTCCTGGAGGAAAAATTGGCCATATAAATTAGAAGCGTTAAAATGTGTGTATCGTTTGATCAAGTACTTCCATGTTTAGGAATTACTGTAACAAAATAATCAGGTATTTCTATAAATATGTATGTAAAAGAATTTCTGCTGAAAGTTATTTGTAATTATAAAACAAGGAAATGACTAAATATTTAGCAATAGGTGGATTTCTAGGCTTTTAAGATCACCCCATAGGAATATGTATTTTTGAAGGAGAAAATACCCATAAAAGGCTAAGTAGAGAAGCAGACCACAAACCATCAGAAACAACGTAGTTCCGTCACCACCAAGATGTCCTCATGGCCCTTGTGAACTGAACGTGTCTAAAACCAGCCTTGGGATTCCCTTCAATATTTTCCTTTCCCAGAATTCCCATTTCCGTAAATGACACTATTTAGCTGAAATCCTTTTTCCTCAGAGTACTTACACTCCTATATTTTATACTGATTTGTTTATTATCTAGCTCCATTACCCGTATGTTAGTTCCATAGGAACAGGCATCTTAAGTGTTCTGTTCACGGTAGTGTTGCCAATACCTAGAACAATGACTAGCACACAGCAGCAATCAATAAATATTTGTTGATTAATTGCATGAGTGACTACTTAAGATGCGTTAAATAGAAAAGGATGCACAAAAACGTTACCAGTGATTAACTCTTGAAGGCAGAATAATGGTGTTATTTTAGAGCTCTCCCGTGTTTTCCAATTTTCTCTCTGGTTAGAAGAAAGTTATTAAAATTTGTATAGAAAGCCTAATTTGTAAACCTATTGAGTTTTAGAAAATCATGTATGCTGTAATTTTTAATGGTCAAGAAGAAACGCTAAGAGTGAAACAGGATAGTTTGCTACAATAGAAGGTCTGTATTATTAACATATCAGCAGAAGAGCAACCAAATTAATCACAAAAATTGACCACGAAGAGAATTATTAAGATCAACTATAATCCAAGAGAAAGAAATCCTGAGGTGACAGTGTACTGTTCTTGGAGAAATCTTGCTTCAAAAACTGGACCAGTACTCTTAAAACAAAATCACAGGTTATTCAATTTTAGGAAACTTTAGTTCCAATTTCCTTTATTCAAGTTGCATTTATTTTCATCTTAAAGTAAACTCAATTTTTGTTTTTCTGATTTGGGAAAAACAGTTGATGGAATTCTTTATGAGACTGAAATTTCTATTGTGGTGAATGAGGCCAACATTTGTACTTTGCAGACCTTATGTATGCCCCACAAGGTATATAACATGCTTTTAAATTCCTTATCCATAAGAGAGGTCTTTGCAACTCTCTCGATATTATAGCAAAAACAATCCTCTCATTCTGTTTTCTGTGTTTACACTGTTTTTATACTATATTATATGTTCCTAATGGGATAACAAAGTATGATTTTATTACCTTTAGCCAAGTGCTGGGCACATCTCTATGTTTAAAAATATTACCTTTTTAAAACAAATCTCTTAGCACATGGAGAATGGGAAGGAAAGAATAATTTACAAGGAAGAGTGCAAAACAATTTTCCTTTCATAATACATTATTACCGCATGGTGTACCCTGGGGTTCCAAACATGAAACAGCCTTGATGGTGCATGTTTGTTACATCCAGCAGATAATGGCATCTGTCTTGCTGTAATAAAAAAAGTACAATTCATTTTGATAGTGTCACTGAAGTAATATTACCTCCAGCATTAGAAACATGATGTTTCTCTGAGCATATGCAATTATTTTATAGGAATGAAGCTACCGTATGTGGATGTTAATAAGATAGTTTCTGTCACGTACCTAGTCTTTTTAATATTCTAGAAAAAGCCTTGTTAAAATGACTGAAAACATGCATATTTAGTTATTAGTTAGAATTTGGAAATACAGAGAAGGTATTAGTGATAATGCTTTGGGGCTAATTTAGGTGCAATTATGGAATTTTTATTACTATTCATTATTTTTCAAAATAGCACATTTAGTCAAATAGATAGTTACAAGACAGTTCGAATAGGAAAAACAATAACATAGGCTTTTCTATCTTTATTCCATGATGTGTCATGATGTCCCTTAGCTTTCAAAGGGAACTAAGAATTATCGTAATAATGACAAGGATAACAACATGTCCTTAAAGCGAAACTCATGTAGCAGATTTGATATTTGTTCAATCTTTCTTTCCTTCCTTCCTTCTTTCCCTCCCTCCCACCCTCCCCCCTTCCTTCCTTCCTTCCTTCTTTCCTCCCTTCCTTCCTTCGTTTCTTCCTTCAGTAACTATTTATGGAAGGCCCACTATGTGTTAGGTGCTATGCTGGCTTCTCGGAATAGAGGGGAGAATTAAACATGACCTTGTCCTCATGGAGCTTACAAACCAGAAGAAGAAACAATTATTCATTGATTCAGCACACATTTATTGGGCAGGTGCTATGTGCCCAACACTCCACAGCACTGAAAACAACAGACAAGGGCAATGAGGTGGAAAGCATTTGGTATGTTTCAGGAACGGACATGAGGCCGACGTCATCGATAGACTGGATTGGGCCAAAGGGGAAGCAGAATCGAGGCTGTTGCAGGCCGTCAGGTAAGAGATGATGGTGGCTGGAACTAGGGCAGTGGCAGAGCAGATGGAGGGAAGGGAACAAATGTAAAATCCACTGAGGTGGTGGAATGGACCGGACATTCAGAGGGCACCTTCAAAATATTAAGATCTTTAACTTTGCTGGTCCCTCAAAGTCTAGTTGAATTCTGATTTTCCACAAAACTATCCCTGATAATTTATAGCCAAGAAAGACTATTATTCATCACATATGTGGTTAGCTTTGTGTCCATGGTAACAAGTATATACTAGCTTTTATTGTTTAGCAACATTTTCCTTATCTAATGGCTTGTTAACTTTTGAAACTTTGTTTTATATATATAGTGTATAAATTTAGAATAATATAAATATAATATTATTATAATTTATAAATATAAATATATATTTAAATTCTCAAACCTAACAAACATAGGTCAGTAAACAATTGAGGGTTTGGTACAGTCTCTTTACCTGGGGATGTTTTATAAGAAGTCATTTCCACTACATCCTGGCACCACTTTGAAAGAGATCATTTGTCAGGACACAAATCATATAAGAGGAACAGAACTAGGGCTTCCAGAGTAAATCGTTCTATTTCCTCTACAGCTTTTATCCTGTAAGTCTTTTATTTGGAACTCGGATAAGCCATCAGATATGCCTAAAATAGTACAGAGTCGTGGCACTAAGCAGACTTAAGAAAAAAGAGGCTTTATTAACTTCATCTTGCTTTTTGCTTCGTTTGTAGACCTTTATCATAATTCCTTTGTCCTTGAAATCTCCTTTGGACATTATTCTATACTTTATGGAAAATAACGAGAGCATTGTTCCTGAGAATCATGAGAATAATCTCCCGAGCTTTCAGCAAGACAGTTTTAAAGTGGGTAAGACTGAATTCTCTATTTCAGCAACAACATTTTATCTTCCACTGAATCTTCATCTCTGTGATTTGCAATGGTAGTCGTTAATTAATATGATGGAAAAAGGGACATGGCTGGAGATGAGGCCAAAGAAGGATGGATCTTGACAGACTGGAACTAACTTCAAAAAGAGGAGAAAATTGATTTTGGGTGTGTCAAGTGTACTTGGAAATAGAAGGTGTAGTCTTCATCCCCTCAGTATATTAGTCTTCATATATCACTAAGTCCCTTGGGAAAAGTGGCCGCTACTGCAGAAGTGCTTGTCATGTCAGATTTATCTAACATGTTATTTGCTGCAGAGTTTTATTCTTCTAGGTTAATGTGGCATATGAATCCATCTTTTGTGTGTGTGTGTCTTCAGGCCTTGTCTCAGTCAAGAAAAGTCTGTATGAAGGTCACAAAGTCTCTACAGCAAACCTAAGAGAAAGGTGTGTGTTGTTCCAGGTTGATCGTTACTAGAATGTGGATGCAGGACTTCCTGTTGTGAGATTAATGAAAAAGATCACCCGCGTTACCCACATTACTTGGCAATTTATTCTCTCCATAATGGATAGACGTAAAATTCAAAGACCAGCAAAGAATGCTTAAAGGGACTCATTGGAAATGATGAAATAGTGGGACTTACAAATAGAATCATAAAGGTTAGACCGACAAGAAATCCTACATGCCATTTAGTCCTGTCTTTTCATTTTACTGAGAATCACAAATGGGAACAAACTCTCCTTTGCCAGGAATCATAGCCCAGAACCACCTGTCTAGGGCCTTTCACAGGTTAGTTCAGAGCTGGGCTAAACCTCGGGGAGGGTTATGACTCCCTTTCTCCTGTTCTTTGTGTCACACTCATCTATCTTGAAGCTTGAGCTATTATTTACTGAAACTAACTGTAAAGTGTCTCCTTGTCTAACGTATTTCCTATCACTTCTCATGGTATGCTCTTTGCTTTCCGGGGAGTCTAATCATCTCATAGGACCACAAATGCACCAGCTCATGTTGCCTCTTACCTTCGTCATATTGCTCATTCCCAGAGAACTCTCGCCCTTTCTCTGCCTGTCAGTCTACAGTCTACTGCAGTTGATGGTCTACTCCGCGCGTTCAAATCCCATTCTGCCACAGAGCTTTCCCTGATCGCTCAGCCCTGACAGATTTATGGTCCCTGAATTTCTAAAGTGCTTACAGTTTATAACAGTGACTCTTAAGCCCAGCTAATATTCAAAATCAACTGGGAAGGATTTTTTTTTTCCCTAAATTATTTTTTATTTTATTTTAAATACAGATTCTTGGGCTCTACTTCCAAGTTTCTATTTTGATCTAGGGTTGGAGTGGAGCCCTGTTATCCACATTAAAAAATAATAAACAAAATTCCCCAAGTGATTTTGATGAGTAGATAGATTTGGGAACCAATGATCTAAAATACGTAAGAATTGAACATTTGTCCCCTGTGAAAATTTTTTTCATGTGAGTTTGTTTTATATTCCAGCTTATAATGTGAACTGCAGTGTGGGTGAGGATGGTGGGACAGAGAGGAGGGTGGTAGGATCTGTTTGCAAAAGCGAGTAGGGTCTGTTTGCAAAAGAAATGTTGGGAAGGAAGTTTCTTAAAACAGTAGCTACTAGATGTGGTAAGACAAATCTGGTAAAAATTAAAATGAAGGGAGACTCCTAAAGATGTTTGTTCCACACAGCTGCTAGTTATGTAAACATCACTTGATACTGCAAAAGAAGAAAAATACTTTAAAATCTACCACAGCACATAGAGTTTAAAAGAGTGTGTATTCAGTTTGGGTCTTAGTAAATGCTTCTTGGGACCATATCCTTTTCTTTACTTTGTTTCTTTGTGGAATTACATTGGTTCTTAAACTTTTGTGTGCATCAGAATCTCCTGGAAGGCTGGGTAAAACACAGCTTTTGGATTCAGTAGGTCTGGGGTGGGGTCTGAGAATTTCCATTTCTAGCAAGTTCCCATAATGTTGATGCTGCTGGTCCACTGCTATATACTTTAGTTTATTCTTCACCTGACTTCCATCACATCACATTCTTCTGCCTCACTGGCCAGTCCTTCCAAGTGTTCACTGCTGGACACTCTTCTTCCTCCTTAATTCTAAATGGTGACATCGTCTCAGAAGTACTGAGTTCTTAGAACTCTTCTCTATGTAACTTACTCCCTAGGTGTTTCTTTCCATTTCCAAGGCATTATATACCATCTATATATTTATAAGCCCATATAATTGCCTACAACCCTCCTCTCACTTGAATTCCAGAATTGTATATTTAATTGTCTATGAGATATCTCCACTTGGGTGTCAAATAGGCATCTCACAATTAACCTGACCAAAAGTGAACTCCTGATTCTACTCCCCAAACTTATCTTCTCCCAGACTTCCTCATCTCAGGAATTGACACAATTGTTTAACCAGTTGTCCAGGCCACAACCCTTGGGGTCATCCTTACTCATCTCTTATTCTCTAACTTCACATCATCAAATCCTGTAAACTCTACCTTCAACATCTATCCCAAATTTGATCACTTCTCACTTCTTGCTCCAAGGTGTAGCCCATGGCTGGACCATTACCAAGAAGTCTAATCCACTCATCTCTCATCTGGATCAGTGCAATAGCCTCCTAGATGTTTCTCTCTGTCTACTCTTGCCCCCTCAGAATCTATGCTAAACATGGCGGCCAGATTAATTGTTTAAAAGTATCAAGTCAGATCATGTCACTTTCCTGCTAAAAATCTTCGGTAATTCTGATCACACTTGGAAAAAATTCCAAGTCCTTAATGTGGCCTACAAGGCTGTGTGTGAACTGACCCCTGGTTACCCCTCTGACCTAGTTTCCTGCGTCTCTCCTCTGTGCTCTGTGCCTCTCCTTGTTATTCTGCAAGTGTATCCAGCAAGTTTCTGTCTCGTTGTCTTTGCTCTTGTTCTTCCCCGGGCATTCGTGTGACTTACACCTTCTCTTTATTCACATCTCGGATTCACATGCTCAAAATATCACCTCCTCAGAGAGGCCTTCCTGATATTCTCTTCAAAATAGTGCTCCCCGTCCATAGCATTAATCAGCGTTTGTTTACATCTGTCTCTTCTACTAGAACATCCACCCAGGAGGACAGGATATTTTGTTTGCCTATTTTGTTGGTTATCAGCTGCATAGAGCACACTGGTAAGGATGCAATAAATATTTGCTGGATGGATAGATTTGACAACATGCATTTACGATAGTGAAACTGGGTTGGAAGATTGAAGGAATGACGATAAGAAAACTTTAAAAACAAAGAAATGGCTTTAAAGATGAAAAACTGTAAAGATTAAAGTTGGAAATAGAGTTCATTGTCTCTACAGATCGAGGACATAAGCTCAAAGGCCTTTGGCATTAGCGGGCCACCTGAAAGAGTGAAGTCACCAGGTAAGACTTTAGGCAGTGGCAAGGATTCTGGCGGACTGGGCAGTGTATCCTGGCCAGGTACTCAAATCCATTAACAAAAAAATCACAACACTGTGCTGGCCAAAAAAAAAAACCCACTTCTAAATGTACAGCAGAATCCTGCTCCAGCTGTCAGTTTGCAACTGCTGATAGCATACAAATTCCTTGGAAATGCAATTGTAGTCCTCCTAATTACTTTCATAAATGTAAAAATGCATGGTATAAGTCACAGAAACTGCGCTAAACAAGGAAGGAGTTTGGCCTTTGGGGTTTTGGAAGATTCTTTTCTACAGACCCATCTGTGACTTTGGACCAACTAATTAGCTGTTGTGGGCTTCAAGCCATTCGCTCCTTGGTTGTAGATAAAAATGTCACTCCCTAGGGTACAGACAGATATATGTTCTTAATTCTCTAGAGTAAAGGTACTCTATAAAGTTAAAAATAATTGATATGACATTCTAAAGCGCTTAAATTTCTTAGAAAAAAGTCTCTTTACATGTGTATTTTATTTCTCCTCCTTTTTTCTGCCTAAAAAATGTAGACATACCTTCAACCTAATCTCTCATTTTAACCCATGTCCTATCCATAAGAATGCATAATGAATGCATTGATGAATTACCATGCAAGCTGAGAAGCTGCATGCTGGCTTGCTGGAGGATTCAATTAAAATTGAGCAACATTATTTTGAATAATCAAATGATGTTTTGAATAAGTAATTCAAGTAAACAAGGCAATTAGTAAAAAGTGATGGTGATGAAGTTGAGTGGGGACAATTCTTGTATATATATTAAATATAATTTTTATAAATATCTTAAGTATAATTTCAGAATTGGAAAAAATAGCTTGTTGGAACTGAAGAATTAATATTGGAATTAATAACAAATTTCTGAATAATAGCTAAAAGGTCCTTTTAGTTTGCAGTAGTTATACAACCTTTCTTGATAAATACAGGTTTAATAAAACTTTATTTTTTTTTGTGAGGAAGATTGACCCTGAGCTAACATCTGTGCCCATCTTCCTCTATTTTTTATGTGGGATGCCACTACAGTATGGCTTGATGAATGGTGTGTATGTCCGTACCCAGGATCTGAGCCTGTGAATCCAGGGCCACCAAAGTGGAGTACGAACTTAACCTCTACACCATTGGGCTGGCCCCCTAATGTTTTTATAGTGCTATATTTAGTGCTGATGTAAAAGATGGTCCCTGCCAGTAGGCAGGTCTAGAGCTAATACAGACATGTGGACTGTATCTATACCATATTAAACAACTGGATGAAAACAGTTTGGGAGAGCATTCATGTGGTAGCTAAGTAATTCAAACATCCACTTTCCTCCTCTCTCTTGGAATCGACTCACACAACTGTGGAGGCTGGGAAGTCCAAAATCTGCAGGGTAGGCCGGCAGGCTGGAGACCCAGGAGAGAGTTGATGCTGCAGTTCAAGTCTGAAGGCTGTTTAGGCAGTGCAAGGAGATCAGTCTTTTTCTATTAAGGCCTTCAACTGACATTATGGAGGGTAATTTGCTTTAATCATAGCCTGCAGATTTAAATGTTAACCTCATTTAAAAAATACCTTCACAGAAATAGCTAGAATAATGTTTGATGAAGTAATCGGGTACTATGGTCAAGCCAAGTTGACACATAAAATTAACCATCATAACACTCTATGTATTTTTTTTTTTTCTGCTGAGGAAGATTCACCCTGAGCTAACATCTGTGGCCAATCTTTCTCTTTTTGCTTGAGGAAGAGTCACCCTGAGCTAACATCTGTGGCCAGTCCTCCTCTATTTTGTATGTGGGTTGCCACCACAGCATGGCTGATGAGTGGTGTATGTCTGTGCCCAGGAACCGAACCTGGGCTGCTGAAGCAGAGTGCACTGAACTTAACCATTAGACCACCGAGCTGGCCCCTACTCTGTGTGTTTTTGTAACCCTCTTTCAAATACTTCTGGAAATGAAGAAGGGTATAAAATGTACCTAAAGTAAAATATAATTTTTCTTTTTAGTTCTTTCTAAAAGATGTGGCCTTACTTTTAGTTTTCTTAAGCTCCAGCCCTGTATCATTTGGGATGGCTGTTTCTTCATCACTTTGGCATTGAGATGTATGCAGTCTGAAGTCTGCAAACCAGACATCCCTGCCATGGTAAACACATGCTTCTACTTAGGACTTCCACTGAGTATGCCTCTCTCTGGAGATTTAAAACATCTGAATATCAACTACAGTCATGCATCACTTAACAATAGAGACACGTTCTGAGAAATGCATTGTTAGGTGATTTAATCATTGTGTGAACATCATAGACTGTACTTACACAAACCTAGATGGTATAGCCTACTACACACCTAGGCTATATGGTACTAACCTCGTGGGACCACCATCATATATGCGGTCCATCACTGACTAAAATGTCATTATGTGGTGTGTGACTGTGTATAAGTAATAAGTGAACACTTAGACTTCAATTTGTTAGTGGTCTTAGTTAAGACTTTTGATTGCAATTATCAGGAACACATTTCTAATTCCTTAAGCAAGAAGGGCGTTTATAGGAAGGATTCAAGCAAAATTAGGGTGGCATGTGTTATTAGAAACTAAAGAGAAATATACGATAGGTAAAAAGCCTGGAATGGAACTACATACTGTGATTATGAAGGTTGGCTGATTTTAGTATCTCATAGCAATTAGACAGGAAGTTCTTCTTTACATCTAACCTAAATTCTTGCTGCTGAAATTTAAACAGCTCTCTTTCTGTCTAATTAATAGGAGAAGAGAAACTTTTCATCCAAGGGTAGGAAGCACATCTGGGCCAGGCGTCTATCACCCAGCGAAGAGGCTGTGGCCAGGAAAGCAGGGTCTGTGGTAGAAATGTAGCTTTGGGGGTGTGTGTGTGTGTGTGTGTGTGTGTGTGTGTGTAAGAGGAGGGGAAGAGACAAAGACAGAGACATTAAAGTGGGATATTTGTCAGTGAAAAGACACTTGTGCTGGGAAGATACCATAAACATTGTCTGTGATGGCTTTTTCTCTTATATTTGGTGGTTTCAAGCCACTTAGAATAATACTAAAGAAAGAAGTCACAATATTAGGGTATGGAAGTGTTCTTGAAAGATCCATTAGTCAATCTCCTCGCTCTACTTTCCTTGGATATGTTTTTATTAAAAGTTGTATACACTGGGGCTGGCCCGGTGGTGTAGCGGTTAAGTTCGCGTGCTCCGCTTCTCACTGCTCAGGGTTCGCGGGTTCGGATCCCGGGTGCAGACTGACGCACTGCCTGTCAGCCATGCTGTGGCGGTGTCCCATATAAAATAGAGGAAGGTGGGCACAGATGTTAGCCCAGGGCCAGTCTTCCTCAGCAAAAAGAGGAGGATTGGCAACGGACGTTAGCTCAGGGCTAATCTTCCTCGCACACACACAAAAAAGGTGTACACATTGGTTGTGAGGATAAGGAGTAGCAGTGTATAATGTAAAACATAAAACTCCCCATTGCCCACATCTGCCCCCACACCACCACTTCAGTGCCATTCACTAGAAGTTAAATGTTGCTCTGTTTGGTAGGCAGCCTTCAAATATTTTCTTTAAATATATAACTATCTTTATTTGTAAAACATCTGTAGCGTATACGTAGTGCCAATCAGGATGCTTTTAGCTACAAGTGAGGGAAATGTTAATTCAAGCTAGCTTAGTTCATGAGAATACTTATTAGCTTAGTAGCAGGAGGTCCAAAGGGAGGGTGTCTCCAGGCACACTACACTATGTGTGTAGTGTACACTATGATCAAGGCTTTGGGTCAGAGTAATGTGATTTTTTTTTTAGTTCTGCCTCCTACATGTGTTGGCTGTTCTTCAGATGGCTTCCCTCATGGTGGCCAGATGGATCTCAACAGCATCTGGGTCACATGCTTCCTTGTTCATATCCAGTCAGAGAGGGAGAAAACTACTTCAATCATGGACTCATTTGGATAAACCTAAACCTTGTGCTCACCTCTGGATCACTAGCAGTTATGGAGCACTGCCACATGCTGGTTGGTTTACACCTGGCTTCCTGACCAATCACTGATGAGGGGGATTGGATTACCGTGATCAACTTAGACTAATCAGAATCCATCCCTGGAGCTGGAATAGGGTCAATTTCTGTGGAGTCACATGATCTGTGTGGGGAAGATGTGAATATGTGTTGGGATTGTGAGGAAGGATGGGATAGCTGTTGTGTAGGCAACTAACAGTGTCATTTAAATGTATGTCTGTGAGCGTATAACGTGTATGTTATTCTCTACCCCCATCATAAGGCCATACTATACATGTGATTTTATTTTTTTCAAGTAGGGCATTATTTTGAAAATTTTGAGGTAAGACCTAAAAACTAGAATTTGCAGATTTATAAGGAATATGGTCATTAGAGTATTTATGAAAAGCAGAAATAGACATTTTCATAGCACCTGACTAGAAATGGTGGCCAGGAAAGAATAATATTTTAGGTTATTAGCAGTCAATAATACCTCAGAGTCAGAGAGTCCCGAATAGAGAATATTTGAGGGGAGGCGAGAGGTTGCTACTGTTGTGAGGCAGCCTTCGAAGTCTCCTTGTCTTGTGGCTACCTTCAGCCAGTCACGCTCTTATAATCCCTGCTCAGCTCTCACCTCCCTGGGTCTTGAAACGGTAACAGATCAGATGGTGGGTGATAGCTTGAAGCTAGTTACATCTCTGTTATGCCAAGGTTACTGATAGTGTTGAAAAAGTCCTTCTAATGTTTCCAAGTATTGCTGGATATTAGAAACTTGAATTTCTATTATTTATATTAATGGTTTATCCTTAAATCCACATACTTTACTATTGTATAGCTCAGTCATTAGTAAATTAGTACCGGTGCCACAGCTGATACACTCCAGTTCACAGGTGGTTCTCAGTGGTATCAAAAGTGGTCATTGAACTAGAACCACAGGCAAAATGGCAAAGTAGAAGTTAAGTTTGGCTCCCACCCGCTTTCTCTTCCACATCATTCTTCCAGCAGTTGGAGTGGAATGTAGTGATCCTCATACCAAAGGCTTCTTTGATGGGTCTGACTTGGAGTTAGGTAGATGAGAGTCTTGGAAAGCCAGGGGTGGTGTAGCAGGTGTCATGTGCCCCATAGGAGCAGTGACTTTTCTGTAAGGGTAGAGGAGCAATGGTCTGGAAGAGGCGTTATGGAGTAAGAAGTCTCCTGCACCATTCTCAACTTGGAGGGATATGGAACCATGAGCAGCCTTTACCTAGAGGGATGCTAGAGAAGTGGAGGCCTTAGTGGGAAGCCAGGAAGAGGAGGCAGGGATCAGAGAGGCTGTTTCTGTGTGACTCTCAAAGAGAAGCGAGACTCAGCTGTCTCAGCACACCTGCTGTGGAGGGTGAAGGAAGAGGATTCTCAAGGCAGTCACTGGTAGTCTGGGCTCTTACGCTCTCTGGGCATCGGGTGGAGGGGAACACACCCAACCAGCAAGGGCATTGTGAGGGCCAACTACAATCACCCTCCTTGATCATACCCTTTGTTTCAAAACTGTTGTTTTCCAACCCTGCATCATACTATAATCGTTTGTTCCCTAAGTGAGGCTTATCTCATCTATGGGGAAAAGATAGATTCTTGGCTTCCGCCTTTCTCCTTTATTGCCACTCTCCTTCTGTACCTCTGACTGTTTGCTTAAAGAAAAGGGGTCAGCGATTTGGCCACCCGATTCCTGAACTGTTGCCCACCCTTTGTATATGCACAGCATTGTGGAGAAGCCGCAAGGCCCCAATTGCTTTATAAAACCTTAAAATCATTTAGTGATGCTTATCAACAGCTAATATTAGTGGATAATGACGAAAACCACAGACGACTTCCCGGAACTGGCAGCACAAAATCAATCTAGTCTGGGCCATTTTCTTGTTAGGGGATATTAAAAAATTATGGAAGTAAAGTAGCATATGTTCCAACTTTCATCTTGTAAAAAATTTTCTGTTTTTTAGTACTAAATTACCATGCCTGCCTGTTTTACAATAATAATGACATCTAATGCAATTGGTTGAACTCTGTCTGAGGAAAAGAAAACATATTAGAAAAATTTCAAAAACTTTAACAAATTTTCAGACTTAAACGTCGTTTAGAAATATTTTTATAAGGTGGTCATAATGTTGCTAAATAGGCCACAGAGAATATGATAGATTTGTTTGGATCGTATAGGTACCAACCATCAAACCATCATCTTTGACTATGAAGATCAACACTACAGTCTCATCAGAGCATGCACAGTGGCTTCAGGTCACCACCCTGGAGGGACCTGAGAGAAGGAATTGCGTTATATATTTCCTGTAAGTATTCATGAGTTTTCAGTTGGAGTAAGGAAGTTTTGGCCAAACAGCTTTTGGTTGTTAAGAATCAAACTCCATATCTGGACACATAGCAGTAAATATTGTATTAGTTTTCTGTTTAAATTCAACAGATATTTGTTGCTGTTAGTGTTGTTCAATTGATTCCGGCTCCTAACGCCCCTCTGGACAGCAGAGTGGAGCCCTGCCTGGTCTGTTTTTTATGCTGAGGAAGATTTACCCTAAGCTAACATCTGTTGCCAATCTTCCTCTTTTTTTGCTTGAGGAAGATAAGCACTGAGCTAACATCTGTGCCAATCCTCCTCTATTTTGTATGTGGGATGCCGCCATAGCATGGCTGGTGAGTGGTGTAGGTCCACGCCTGGAATCTGAACCTGTGAACCCAGGCTGCCGAAGCAGAGCTTGGAACTTTAACCACTCAGCCATGGGGCCAGCCCCCTGCCTAGTCTTTTTGATGCCACCCTCTCCCCATTGCTATATCAGATAATGCTACGCTGCCATTCATAGGGTTTTCATGGCCAATTTTTTCAGAAGTGGGTGGCCAGGTCCTTTTCCCAGTCTGTTTTAGTCTGGAAGCTCCACTGAAACCTGACCACCATGGGTGACCCTGCTGGGTCTGAAATCCTGGTGGCAGAGCTTTCAGCATCACAGTAATGCGCAGCTGCCACAGTGTGACAAGCGACAGATGGTGGCGTGGGTCTCTGACTGGGAAACATCCTGGGGTTGTAGTGGTGACAGACCTGAAACTTAACCACTGACCATCAGGGAGGGCTAACAGATTTTGACTATTTATTACATGCAAAGCTCTGCATTAATGGCTGGAAATATGAATGTGCTACAAATCTAGCCTTCAAGAAGCTTAGCATTTAGTGAGAGGTAAGTGTATATTTTTAAAATTTTTTCAAATTTCAAGTTAGATCTCAGTAACATCTGTATACACACACAGATATGTATAGAACAGCCCAAAATATTATATTTTTTAATAGCTAGTACTAGAATTAGTTTTAAGAAGCTGATTACTTTCCCTGAAGAGAAATTCAATGATCTTTTTTTCAGGGATGTAAGCCTGTATTCTCAGAGCTGAGTGAGAGAAAGATGCTGGGGCCCCATTGCTCAGTATGCAGAATTCTACTTTTTCCCTCTGTTTTAATTACACTTCAGTGCTGCTCTTAGCTCTGCCTGGAGCACAGGGCTCCTCCAGTTCAGCTTCTCCAGAAGTAAACCTGTCTTCTGCCTATCCAGTGTTTTGCTGGAAGGAGGGCACCTGCGACTCTAACTATTCTTGATGAGGAATTTCAATAAAGCCTTCTGTTGTGAGCCCTGGGCCACACCTTGCCAATTAGGTAGTCTTTGTTTCTCCTTCCTGAAAATTTCTTGCCCATCCGCTTATCAGCTTCCAAAATGTGTCCACACCATTTACTGTCATTTTCTCTAGCAGGCTTCTTGGTATTTTGGGGTTACGAGTGTTTATTCCTTTATTTTTATTTTTTGGGGCTTTGGGGAAGAAGCAGAGATAATCCCTTTTGCACAAAAATGTGTGCTGTTACCTATGTTTGACCCCGTGGGATCCGTGAATACGGCGCTGAGAACTGATGTCTTTGCAGCATCGCTCCCAGACCACTGCATGTGTTGGTCAGAACGGTTCTCGCCATATCTCATCCATGCCATGTGTTGACCCAATCAGAAGTTTACTATTAAATAGCACCTGCCAGATTCCAAGTTGGAAGGCCATTACAGCACTCTGTCGGGGATCTTTGTGGCATTATGTACTGAAGTGGCTTTAGTACATTTGCTAAATACTCCAGTGGGCAAAGTAGTATCCTAAGTGGGATATAAGATTTGAATAAGACATGCAATTGGACTTGAAGGAGTCTGGACTCCACGTACTCTAATTGGGGAGCTAAGAACCTGTGTAAGTAACTACAGTACAACAAAGGGGTGCTGAGTGCTCTGTAGTAGGTCCTGAGAAGGTACTCTGAGAATGCAGCATGGGGGGAGGGGAAATTAATTGTGATGGAAAAGACGTGAAGATTGGAGATGAGTTGTTATCTTGCCTGGAACAGGAAGATGCATAAAAAGGGCATTCCAGGTAGAGGGAAAAGTGTCAAAAAAAAAAAAAAAAAAAGGATTGAAAGCATGAGTATTGCATCTACCAAATTCCATTGATTTTAAGATGCCATATATTGGAAAATACTCATTATTTTATGTAGTATTAGGAAAGAAAAAACCCCACTCCCAATTAATCCATGATATGTTTTCTTTTTATAATTTTTATTTCATGTTTATTGAGAGAGCTCTTTTAGATTTATGTGGACATGGATTTTGTCTTATTTTATTCTTGTGCACTTGTAAAAAGGAAAATATAAACAAAATAAGGTGAGTAAGGTATTCCTAATAGGTTTTTAAATTTAGAATCTGACTCTTCTGAATCACTATTTCACGCAGTGTTGAAGATGTCCAGGTTCTTCTGCACAGTGTTATCCTAGTACCTTCAAGTGCATCGGTGACCTAGCAGTTCTTAAGAGAGTGCCTCACTCTTGATTTTGGAATTTTATTCCAAGCCACCGACCCCTAATCTGCAAGTTTTGACGCTGGTGTCATCTTGACTTTACCAGAAAATATCAACAGAAAATGCTTTCCTGATCTTACTAGAAGGTGTTAACTGAATATTTTCTGATAATGACCAGGACTCATACCCTTTCTTTAAATGATCTTTATATAATTTGTTGGCCGAAATGTTGAAGGGTTGAATTTTTTTTTTGTCATGCCACTAGGAATAGTGACTGAGTTCCTGTATGTGCAGGGAATGACAATTTATGACTGGCCTGACTGGTAGTGGTTGTAAGATGCCATTGATATAAGGCACATGTTCTGATTTTAGAAATGTTAATATATGAAAAAACTGAACATCTTAGGATTGATAAGATATAGTCCTATGATTTGGAACTAGGGACTTATTTGTGTAATTGAGTAATTGGTGTCTCTCTCAGCATTCATAAGGGCAGAAGTGTCTCGTTGACCATTATATGCCCAGAGCCCAGCATGATGCCTGGCCCAGAGCAGATGAGCAATGAATATTTATGGAATAAATGAGTAAAAGACCTACTTGTGGGGGAGGACAAGTAGGTCTCTTTGTCTAGAGCTACTCTGTCCAATATGATAGCCACTAGCCACATGACTACTTAAATTTCAATTAATTAAAATGAAATAAAACTTAAAATTTAGATCCTCAGTGGAACCAGCAGTATTTCAAGTGCTCAGTAGGCACAGATGGCTAATGGCTACTGTATTGTACAGTGCAGATATAGTACATTTGCATCATCACAGAAAATTCTTTGGATAGGGCTGGTCTAGAACATAGAGAACATGAAGGAGACTATTGGGAAAGGATGGAAAGGGATTTTGGAGATTGATGGTGATCTTGGGAAATTAGCATAATGCTCAAATGATTAAACATGAAAATATGTGCCTGGGATATCCTTAAAATAGTGTGCCTATTTTTTTAAACTGAATTTATCAGGTGCTGGAGTACTGCAATTTTATAGCATGTATGTTCCTAGGCTTTTCTTAGATCCTTCTATCTAGCAATAAACAAAACAAAAAAAAAACTACTGTAACTACTATGTGGCCAGGCAGTATTGTAGTTTGTAAATTGCAATCATCAGCTCATGCTTTCTCCTGTGATTTACTCAAAAGCTTTCAAAACTTCTTGAGGCAGGGATATGCATATGGTAGAACATGTAGAATCTTATGGCCAAGTTAGAGCAAAGAGGGATAGAGTGGGAATTAGAGGATCTGGAAAAATCAGGGAACAAAATATATACCTGTATTAGGAAAAACACCCAGTCTTTCCTCCTGAGTAGGGAAAAAACCCAGTCCTCCACCTTCTGTGACTTTCTTTCCTGTGTGTCTCCTTTACTCTCACATTACTATCACACTCACACTTCTGACACCAGATGTGTGGGTTTTTCCCCATGCCAAGCAATTCGGTGACACCAGCTGGGTGTCCTACAGGTTAACTCAATTCTGACACTATCTACCTGGAGATAGTGTCAGATTCCATAGGTTAAGGGCTCAGTCCCACAAGACTGCCCCCCAGTTCAGATGCCAATCACAAGTCCATGTTGTCACCTGTGCTTCTGACTGATCAGCTAGAAATATGAGATTCCCATGACTCCCCTCCTCAGGTTTGATTAATTTGCTAGAGTGGCTCACAGAACTCAGAGAAACACTTACTTATGTTTACCAGTTTATTAAAGGAGACAGAGGAACAGCCAGGTGAAGAGATACATAGGGTGAGTTCTGGGAAGGTCCCAAGTGCAGGAACCTCTGTCCCTGTGGAGCTGGGGTGTGTCACCCTCCCAGTGTGGATGTGTTCACCCACCTGGAAACTCCCCCAAACCCATGCTAGTAGGATTTTTATGGAGACTTCCTCTCATAGGCATGATCGATCATTAGCTCCATTTCCAGCCCCTCTCCCCTCTCTGCAGAAGTGCCAGGGGTAGGGTTGGGGGGCAGAGCTGAAAATTCCAAACTTTTAATCAAAGTCTGGTCTTTTTGGTGACCAGCCCCTATCCAGGAGCCATCCAGGAGCCCACCCAGAGTCACTCAATAGAACAAAAGATGCTCCTAATGCTCTTATCACAAAGGAAATTACAAGGCTTTTAGGAGCTCTGTGCCGGAAACTGGGGGTAGGGACCAGTATATGTATATTTTCCATTATCTCACAATACTTCTCTGTGTACAGTTCAGATCTACTTTATTTATTTATTTATTTGCTAAGGAAGATTCACCCTGAGCTAACATCTGTTGCTAATCTTCCTCTGTTTTGTATGTGGGTTGCCACCACAGCATGGCCACCAACGAGTGATGTAGGTCTGCCCCCAGGAACTGAACCTGGGCCATCGAAGAGGAGTGCACCGAACTTAACCACTAGGCCACGGGGCCGGCCCCTCAGATCTACTTTAAAGCTGAATGGGTCTATAAGTCATTTTTTTTGGTGAGTGCTGAGCAAATTTATTATTTGTTGTTTTTTGTTTACAGGTGAAAAACATACTTTTTTCTAAATTAATTATAAAATTAAGACCCATTTATAGCTCAGCTAACTTCCTACACCTTCTACTTTGGAAGATTGTTATCTATCGCATTTCATGAAAATGTTCCTCATGACAATTTTCATACAGTTCAAGGCACCACGTAAAATGGGAATCTCTCTTTTTTGTCCTCTCTAGGATGTAATCAATTATGCTATAAGTGGTTCAGAACTAAATAGCAGTCTTCTCTAAGAGTCTTTAATTGGGCGGAGCATCAGTGTGGCCTTAGGGTTAAGAGCATGGACCCTGGAGCCAAGTGACCTGGCCAAATCCTGGCTGTAGGAGCCATGTGAATTTGGATGACATTTAACCTTTCTGTGTCTCAATTTCTTTCTCTGTAAAGTGGGGATGATAACAATAGTAGTTCTTTTGCATGATTGCTGTGAAAATTAAATGAACATATATATGCTCATTAAATTAATTAATTAGTTAAATACACTATCTCTAACTCAATAAGGAAGTAAATAAATAAATAAATAAAGCCTAGAACAGCAGCAGGAGCAGAGTAAGCGCTACTGAAGTATTTGTGAGTATTCTCTGATATCCTTCCAGGCGTCTTCCACCAGGCTGTGTGGCCAGCCCACAGATCATAAGCTCCTGTTGGGTGATTGAACGTCTTTTAGACAGGTTATTTTTCATTTCCTTCATGTGAACTTGTATCTGGTATGACAGTAGGATCTTGTATGTGGGGATGGCAGCAAAGGAAAGTTTTATATTATAACCACTACTTCCTATACCCCTTGGGGAGACTGGAGTCTAGAAGGCAGCAGCTTTTATTCTGATAGTTTTCTGTAACAGAATGTTATGGTTCACAATTTAGCTCCCAGCTGTTTTGGGGGATGGTTTGACATTTGTAAAGTAAAGGACAGGAATATCACTTAAGATCCCACATGGTGTCTTTGTTAGAATCTGCCAAACAAAATTCTAGACGACTAGTGTAGAACTGGAAGGACAGAGAATCTTTATACTTTTATGACCCAGGTAGCCCTCCCACCTTTCACACCTGTGGTGTGAGCAGTTATTTACATCCCGAGTATACAGCACTCTGGGTTTATTTTGTGGTAAAAATACGACAAGAAAAAAAAGGTAGAGGCATTCCATTAGAAATGCTGAGTGTAAATTGTACTATCTCCCTGATTTAGTGTCTGTCCCTTTTATTTAGATTTTATATAATAAAGACTTGTAAAAATATTGAAAATTTCTGGATAAACTTATCAAAACATACATTTCATCAGTTCTTTATTGAAACAGAAAGCAGATTGGTGGTTGCCAGGGCTGGGGGGTGGGCGCAGCAGGGAGTAACTTCCGAATGAGTAGAGGGTTCTATTTTGGGGTGAGGAAGATGTTTTGAAACTAGATAGAGGTGGTGGTTGCACACATTATTAGTGTACTAAATTATTCACTATGAAATGGTTAATTTTATAATATGTGAATTTCACCTCAATAAAAAAAAGGCAAAAAAACCAAACCAAAACAAATACACAAAAAACTTTCAAGTCCCAACTTTCCCAAGCCATGGCCTCTCCAAACAGTGGGCCATTTGCTTACAAAACAAAAGAATACAAAATACAGGACAACCTGGTCATTCTTTAACCTTTAAAATGATTAGGCACATTTATTCTTTTCAGAAAGAGCACCTGCTTGCATTACCACCTGTGAGACCATGACTGCAAGTTTTTGCTGACTTAAGTGAGTGTCAGCAATCCTGTTCTCTCGTCTTGTCTGTATAGTTTTCATGCACCCGTTTGTTGTTTGAACTTAAGGACATTTCTGTCTTAATGAGGAGAGATTTGATTGTACTACTGTGTTCTCTTGATCTTGGTTTATGGTGATGTGGGCTTTAATCACTTTCACTATTCATATTTTTGGTAACTGTTGCTTCTCCCCTCTAACATGTTATGAGTATGTGTTTGTTTAATATGAAAAATGCAATTTAGCATCAATGGCATTTATCATTTTGGGGTGGTCATCAAACAAGGACTTTTCTCGTAGCAACAGACAAATTGTGAAGTGAATGCAATATCTAACCTAAGTTGATGACGGTGGTTTATATTGGCTCATATTTAATCTATGGGAAGATATAATAGTTCATATAAAAGATTTTGGCAACTAATATATACATTTTAATCTTTGAAAGCCCTGTGGCTCAGGACCCCTGGGCCTATAAAATGGTGCTGTACAGACTAACGGTTTTTGTAACCTAAGGGTCTGTGTTGAATTTGCAGTTTATTGCCCCTTTCTTCCAGTACAGCTGAAAGTATTCTCAGCTTGTGGGAGAGCAACAGTTGTTTTGCTAAAGCTGTTAGCCTATTGCCACAGTCCATCTGAGAAAGAGACTGTGAACATTTGAGTCTGTCTCTTACTCAACTCACATAATCTAGGTTTAAATCCAGTTCTGTCACCTCCTGGCTGTGTGACTTTTGACAAGTTGCTGAAACCTAATCCTCAGGTACTACAGCTTTAAAATGGGGCTAACAGTACCTCAGACACAGGGGTGTTGCTCAGATTTCATACAATAAGCGTCAAGTGTTTACAACAGTATCTGATCTACAACCAATGCTTGCGTTCTTGTGGTTGCCATTGTTCTTACTAGTTGACCTAGAAAGTAGGCTGGTGTTCCAGGCTCACCCTGTTGGCCCATCCCAGTTGGTAAGAGGTATGGGCATTTTACCCTTGGCTTTGAGACATTGGCATTTACCTAGAGGTCTTTCCAAATTGAAGAATCTTGAGAGGTGAGGCGTTGATAACTCAACTCTTAAATTTCTTCTTTGCACTGTCATTGCTAGCTCAGGGGGACAGTTTATTCTAAGTCTGCAACTGAAACTCATGTAGGCAGTAATCATACGCATCAGAAGTTAGTCTTACTCTTGTCTGGGAAGAATGGGAGAGGGGCCTTTTAAAGTCTGGTTTCTGGAGTTGCCAGGCTACTTTTTTGTTGTTGTTTTTTAGCTTTTTAACAGCAAATAGAACTTGTAGTGGCCATTCTGTGACCTTGAGGAAGAAAGTCACACACGAAGAAAGACAGAGCAAAAATACAGAAGGACCTGGGTCCTGGGTGACATATGAGCTCTGTAGAGATTCCTCCAAGACTTGTGGCGTGGAATAAGTAAATCTCTCTCAGGTGAGTGAGGCAGCTAGTAGTTGCAGCTGAGTGTAATCTTAACTAACACATTCCTCAGGTATCTCCTAGTTGCATTTCACAGGGGCAGTTCAGAAGTATAATGATTTAATTCCATGGAGCAACTCTAGTGTGGCATATTGAAGAGAAACTTTGGCTGGGCTTGTTGTCTTCCATTTTCATCACCTTCATGCTGTGGCTGACTGCTGAAGGATAGAACTAACCTGTCTGGACCAATCCTGTGATTGCCTCTTAATGTAGTTGCATTTCTATGCTTAAGCTAGCTAATGAAACAGGGAGTCAGTTGAAAAATTATATGACAAAGAATACAATACACTTTTTCCACACAAAAAGAATCTTCTTATGCATTTAAGCAATGCTTTTTATTGAGATATTTAGCTTGGTCAGTAGAAAGTCCAATCCTTTGTAGTTCATGACATTAAAATTAACTGCACCCTTTTATAGCATTTATTTTGTGTTGGTGGATCTGTTTCTTCAGCCTTTTCTTTGCACTGCCCAGTTATCGGGTCACCATTTTGCTCCAGAGGAGCCAATGTGTTCTACGTGACTCGTGCCCTTGGATTTGTAGCACAGTACTGCTTCTTTTGGGGGAAATGATAACTTCTGCCTTGAAACCGTATATTACAAAGACTTTTCCTAAAGTATTTCTCTTCTTTGCTTATAAGGCAACAAAACTTTGCCCAATCCAGCCTCTGTTGGTTCCACTTACTCATTATTTTTGGAAATGGTCTGTTTTCTGGCAAGGATGCCCATTAATCTTAGGCAAGTGAAGCTTTTAGTACCTGGGCATCTTTAACTCTTTAAACATTTAATCAAATGGTTGGAAAGAGTATTGATTACACCTTCTAGCCTGGAGAAAATTATGAGTCCATCATGGTTTTTGGTGGGTGTTTCTCTTAGTCTTCCACTCTGCATTTTCAGTGAAATTTTTTTTTTTTGTGAGGAAGACCACGCCCTGAGCTAACATCCGTTGTTAGTCTTCCTCTTTTTGCTGAGGAAGACTGGCCCTGGGCTAACATCCGTGCCTATCTTCCTCTACTTTATATGGGACGCCGCCACGGCATGGCTGAAGAACAGTGCATCGGTCGGCGCCCGGGATCCAAACCTGCCACCCCAGGGCTGCCAAGAGCGGACTAAACCGCTGCGCCACCAGGCAGCCCCGAAAGACAGATTTGCTATATATTTTCTTAGAATAAAATGAGACTCAAGTAACTCTGAATTCCTAATTATTATCGTGAAATTTTTTGTCTCATATGATTTTCTCTCTTTTTCTACAAAGTAATTGCCCTAAGTTGTCAAAACTGTTGATTCTTTATTAGTGTTCCTAGTTTGTTATCTAACCTTAAATAACGTGTATCCTTTCTTGTTCCTTGACAGCAAATTATTCCCCGTTTACAAGCTTTGTTCAATTTGCATTTAGCTCTTCTTTTTCTTGTTCCTGCCTTCTGCTCATCAGTTTAATGTGGAGTTATTGGAAAGAACATAAGAGCTATCCTGGGATTCAATTAGAGTCTGTATTTTAATATGTTATGCCTCCCTATTTTGACAAGTTTCTTGCATGTGCAACATGGAATTATTGCACAAATGTACCATATGCAATTTTCATATATTTGATTGAAAAGTTAATTTTTATGTTACGGAGAAATCTCAAGGTAGCTGCCTTTAGTAAATATTAAGGCTATTATAGAATGAATATCTCTTTCATATGATAATAAAGCTATAATGCTTCCCATTTGTCATTTTAAAAAAGTCCCAGAAACAAATTGATGGCTTTCCTTGTGTGTTCTATTTTAAGGACATTTCAGGGTTGCTGCTGAAATCCTTATCTTTTCAAGTTATGTTAGTGCTATAATTCTAATCTTTCCTGGGCATCGCAGTGGACAAGTCTCTGAGCACTAGGAGAGAATTAACTATTTAAATTTGTTTAACCCATTTTGAACACTAGTACTTTTTTTTGTTGTGCTGTGGTTATGCGATTTTTGAACTATTTTTCATACAACTCATTAATATTTACTATTAATAGATCCTTTTAAAATAACACATTTTAATTATAAAAGCAGCATACAATTAAAAATGCAGACAAGCAAAATGAAGAAAAATAAAATTCATCCTTAATCCTACCACTCATGGATAATGGTGAATTTATTGTATATTCTTGTAATGTAATATAATATTAATATAAACTATACAGATTTTTACAAAGATAAGATCACATTATCCTGACTGTTCTGGATTCTTCTTTTCTTATTTAAGGGATATTATACATTTTATTAGTCATTATTTTGTAAAACTATCATTAAAAATAGGATTAAAACTTTTATAATTTCTTTAACAAAAAATAATACATTTAATGCAGAAAAGTGAAAAAATACAGCTGATTATAATGGAAAAACAACTGTTAATATAACCATACAGAGATATGTTTTGATTTCATTTTAGTCTGTATCTTTCTGAGCTTTTAAAAATGAGTGTGCATATACATGTATGTGAATGTGTAATTTTTATAAACAATATATTTTAGATTCTGTTTTGTACATGCATTTTTGGTAAATTGTATCTACACATTTTATGTCTATAGACATGTAAATCTGAATTAATGGTTGTACTAGAACCTCACTGTATAATGTACCATCACTTATTTACCAAATCCCCTATGTTAAGTAGTAGGTAATTTTAATTTTTTTGCTATTATTTACATTGCCTCAACTGACCTTTCTGAATGTGCACCTTGCACACTCGTTCAGTTTCCGTCGGGGAAACGTAAGGCTTGTGGTAGAGGGTGCCACATCACTCTCGGTAGGTTGTCCCAGCCGACACTCCTGCGTGCAGTCTTTGAAGCTCTTTTCCACCCTCTCTTGATGCTTCCTGTCGCTGGGCTATTCAGCCAGAATACTTCGAGTGAAACTAGTGGGAACCAGGAGGTGGTATGGGTTCAACATGCTTGGTTTCAAATCTTGATTCTGTCACTCACTAGCTGTGGGACACAGAGCTCATACTGAAGTTCTCTGGGCTTCCATTTCCTCATCTGTTAATGCAGATAATAGCAATACTTTTAGGGTTATTGTGAGGATTAAATGAGATGATAGATATAATGCATTTAGAATTGTCTCTGGCACATAAAAAGCAGTAAGCAAACATTAGCTGTTTTATTGCTTATAAAGTTAAAATGGCATGTGATGCATTGGTCCAATGTTGTCATCTTGCTGGTTTGTATATCGTTGCCTCTTAATTCAGTTATAGACAAAGATTTTTCTGTTTGATTCTTATCATCTTTCAAAAAAATCATACTATATATCTATTTTATTTTCTAAATCTTGTAGCAGCCCCAAACAATACAATTCAGACCTAAGATATGAAATGTAACAGCACTGTAGGGAGTAGTCCTGCACTTTATAGAATGAGCTCCTGAGATTAAACAGCCTCAGCAAAGCTAATTAATTCAGGGAAAGAAGAGCAGCTGGAGAGCATTTCCTCTGTAAAAGTTTTAACAGCCGCAGTAGTACTTTATTTGCAAAGCATAACTATGACCTCTACGATCTAAATACACATCACTCTAAATACACTTCAGCCCATCTTTGAAGAACATGAAGGAGCTGAAAACTGCTGAGAAATAGCCACCGGCAGATGCATCAGGCACAAAAGTTGGTGCGAGAGGAGTGACTGTTTTCAAAGCAAATGCAAACCTGGGTCTCCAGCTGAAAATTTCAAAAAGAAACAAAGAATAGTGCCATCCTCGGATGCAATACAGTAGTCCCCGCTTATCTGAGGTTTTACTTTCCACAGTTTCAGTGACCCGCAGCCAACCGTGGTCAGGAAGCAGATTAGGGGGGGACTACTGTCCCGGCAGTACAATATCTGGTTTTGAGAGTCCCGGTCTGCTCTGCACGGGTACTGTTATTGGGAGTGCTGCCTTAGATGTGGACAAGATGGAATACGTATTTCAGAGACAAGCAGCCAAGAGAACAGAAGTCCTCTCAGTCAAGCAAGAGTAGAAAGAACATGGGGTGTTCAGCTTGGAGAACAGATTTATGGCAGTCACAATAACGAACTTAGGATAGATGAGAAATGAGACTTGCCCTATCTCCTTGGGTGGAAGCCGGACAATTTAACAGAAGTTATAAAGAGGCAGATTCTGGTTATTCAGGTTCAGTATAAAGAAAGCTAAATTAGTACTAACGATGTAAATGGCTTTAAATATTCTTTGAACAGAGCCACATAAGCTGTTGTGTGTGTGCGTGAGTGTATTTAATATTCATTCCTCTAAAGAGGTAATATATTCAGGGGTTCTGAGGAATTCGTGGATCTGGTAAATTGTGGGCCTTTTTATTTATAATTTGTGAACTGATCAATTTTCTCGTTTGAATGCAGTCTCTTATTTCCCTGAACACAGGTATATTAGATACTCTTCCTTCCTTCCTTTCTTCCTTCATCCCTCTCTCCCTTCCTTCCTTTTCGATAACAACTTTGGGGGTATTGGGAGAGTTCAATTTAATAATGATGCAGTGACCCCTGAAACTAACACAACAGGAAGAAATGTCATCTGACCCAACAGAACCTACTGGGTCAGCCGTGGGGTGGGATGGGGGAATCTGCTGTCAGCACTTCTTGAGCACAAGGCTTTAAAATGAAAAAGACTATTCACCCACGTTTCTCATTACCAGCATGTCCTAGGCGGACTAAAGAATGAGTTCTGCCTCAGACTGCGCCTGTGTGCTTAGGTAAGCCCACCACCGAGCACAATGACCTACAGACAGTAAGCACTCAAAAATACCTAATGATGAGAGGCACAGAGAGAAAGAGAATGGTGATGATGATGGCCATGAGAGCTGTGGGTGGAGGTGGTGGTGTGACGGTGATTATGTGAAAGTGATAGTAATACTTCTTATCTTTGAAAATTTAAGGAATCAGCTTTCACGTATTATGGCAGAATTAGGAAACTTTGCTGAAAGGCATAATTCTGGAACAGATTTTCAGTTTCCTTTCAAGCAGTAAAGTTATTTCTGATTGATTACACTCAATCCCAGGTTTTGTGCAATAGAAGTCAGTTTCATCCTCCTTTTCGTGAATCTTGTACATTTGTCAAAGGGCTTGGGTGTCAAAACTTGGATGGGACTCAGAAGTCTGCAGCAGGCTGACTTCAAAAGTTCAGAACTGAAGGACCCAGAGAGGGAGGAAACCAGAATTCTGAGAAATGAAACATCTTAGCCATCAAACCAAACAACACCTGAGGACCCACCCAGTTTCAACACCCAGGGAGGTCCTTTCTGCCCAGACTCCAACAGGAGCTTAGGCCAGTTAATCACCTTTCTGATCTCTTGGTCCCTGCCCAGGATGTGAGCCCCTGTGTCACCTCTCCGCTTTCCCTTCAGGTTTGCTCTTCCTTTCCTCCCTCCTGGCCCATCTTTCCAGGGCTGCACTCTCTTCCAACACTTTCAACTATGCTCAGAGCATGTAACACTAGCAGTGGCATTAAATATCCTGACCATAACAGAATTTTGCACCTAGAAGTGGAGTGTTGCCATGAGAACAGCTGAAATACTTAACACTGGCTTACAGCCGAGCAGTGGGCGGTGAGAACACTGGGACTGGAGGCTGGAAAATGAAGCTCCATCTAATCCACCGGTGAGACACTCGGTAAGAAGGGCGCCTGCGCTAACTCGAAGGCAGATGTGTGTCTGATGATCTTGTTACTCCACGGGGAGAGGCTGGGAAGGAGAATGTTAGTAGAAACACAGGTTTCTCCATTCAAACACTGTTGTAAGTTTCCTTAAATAGGTCCTTTAGTTCTCATAAAAATCCTAGGAAATTTTATTAATGACATTTTACAGATAAGGAAAAAGAGGCCTAGGAAGTAAATAATTTATCCAAGATCAGCTAGTAAGTGAAAGAACTTGGACCTGAAGACTTGCTGTTTAAACTCCAAAATTCATCCTCTTAACAGCGTATTCTGGTTAATCCCCAGAATTCATTAAGAACTCTGGCATCTGGTTTATAATATTCCTCCCTACCACTAACTTCTGTCAATCGGTATTTTAAATATCCATCTGGACAATCCCTCCAGCTCCCTAGGTTATAGTTTACTTGCCATTCTTTATGCAATGACCTTTACCTGCATACCACCTCAGTATCTTACAAGTCTCTTATCAATCTTTCTCTACCTTCAAAAACCTGTTTAACAACCAGAATTCCATTTTGCAGACACACCACAAAGTTTTCTCCCTCCGTAAATGCCTCATTCCCAATATTTCTGCTCTGATCCTTCTAGTTTTTTCCTCACTCTATCATCCCCTACCTGGCTTCTCTCCATTAAAAAAAAAAAAAAAAATCTGTCAAGGACTTACCCTATCCAGTGAATAATTTAAATTACTCTCTCACCAGAACTTTCAACTCCCTTGTCCTCTCTTTTCTATTGAGCCTGCCTATAAAACTTGCAACCCTGGACCAGTATAATCATCTGCCTTCTAAACTCATTCTTAGGAGAAAATTGAACAACTGTGTCCACTGGGAAACTCCAAATTGTGGCTTCCAATTATACCAGTTGTGAAGCTATGGTCTCTTGGCCTCAAATCCACCCTTGTGTATTCTGCTTTGAGAGATACAAGTGTCTGCTGGAGCTGAGACACTGCAACTACATTTTCCCCATCCTGTTGTTGAGGAACACAATGAAGCTTGGGCTTTTGCGACCCCTTTTGATACTCCAACTCCTTTCATGGTAATGTATAATATCATCATTTCATTCCAGCTTTTTTTTTTTTTTTGGTGAGGAAGATTAGCCCTGAGCTAACATCTGTTGCCCATCCTCCTCTTTTTGCTGAGGAAGATTGGCCCTGGGCTGATATTCATGCCCATCTTCCTCCACTTTATATGTGGGACTCCTGCCACAGCATGGCTTGATAAGTGGTGCATAGGTCTGCACCTGGGATCTGAACCCGTGAACCACAGGCCACCAAAGCAGAGCATGTGAACTTAATCACTATGCCACCGGGCCGGCCCCTCAGAATGCTATTTTAAAGGGGAAAATGTTAATTATGTACTTTACGTATTGAGTTTTTAAGAAAGTAGAAACTGAAACACGCCTTTATTGCTTTCAATGACATAAGCCCTATGGAATACCTCGGTGAGCCCCTGAATACCTTTTGGAATCTGAGAAAAGTGTATTATGCACAACACACAGAGCTTTGCATACAACTTCAGGAGGTTCGTACACAAAACTGTTTGCATTCAGGGTAACCTTGTAACTAAGGTTAGAAACTGGCATAAAATGGTTAGCTCCAAGACAGTGAGAGATCAGGAATTCACTACCGTTTTTAGTTTTTTCTTTGAGAAGAGAGTTATGGGAACAATTTACATCTGAAAACATAGCTTAATTTTGATCACCTCCAAAATTAATAAAATTTGATTAAAATGTTGCAACAAATACTATTTTAAAAAAGTGATGTCAAATTAGACTTCAGTTTTTCTGTTATATAGCAAGCTGTCTAAGTCAGAAAGAGGGCCAAATTTTTGTGCTTTAGGGACAATCAGGTTCTGAATATATGGGGAGCGTGCCTCGGTCTTGGCATTTGTGATGGCGAGCTTCCTGGCTTTTGATAGTAACAGGGTGATTTGATGGTTATGCAATTTCAAATGAAAGGGACTTTTGAATTCTACCTGGTGAGCTGATCAATTTGAGATGTGCTCAGCAATGAGGAGGAAAGGCAGGTTTCAGATTTTTTTCAGAGTGCCTGTTGGGCTTTGTGTTGGGGACCACGAGCAGATACTAGTCCATTTAGTAGTGCTAGGCCAATGGGAAAACTCAGGGAAAGGACAGATCTTAGCTTAAAAATCAGCAAAGCCAATTAGTGAGTGCAAAGACAGTGAAGCAAAAATAGCTAGTTATAAAACCGAGTCTTATGAATTTAATAATTAATTACAAACAATAAAATGAACTTCAATTAAAAAGACATAGAATTAATCATTTTCAGCCTAATAAGTATTAAAAATGTAAAATTAGCCTATTTATTTTTTAACAATAAAAATCAGTAATCTGTTATGTGCCAAATATTATTCGAAGTTTTTTGTGTATATTATCTTATTTAATTTTTATGATATTTTCTTGAGAAAGCATTGGCTTTACTGTTTTATAGATGAAGAAACTGAAGCTAGAAAATTAAAGCCACAGAGCCAGGAGGGGATGCAGTAGAAATTTGAACCCAGGACATGGTGGTGTGACTGCAAACCCAAGTGATTTTAACTCTCTGTGCTGCCTCCCTGTAAGGCCTAAACAGTAAATTCTTGGCCCTTGTATTGGAACAAGTCATATTAGTATTGTTTGCATCGTATTAGCTCACAAATCTTAGTGGCTTACATAATCAAGATTTCCTTTTCATTCCTGTAAAGCTCCAAGGAGGAGGTGCCCTAAGAGGTATCATTCGACCCACCTCGATGGTGGCTCTGACACCGTTCTACATGTGGCTGCTTCTAAGGTTACTGGAGGTGTTGACATTTGGGCTGCCAGATTTAGCAAATTAAAATAGTGAACATCGTTGGAGGAGGTCATCGAGAGGATATGACCGCTGGTTGACCCACGAGCTGGACCCGGGCAATCAGAGGCTCCTCAGCCCCTCCCCTGTCCTTGAAATGTACTTCTGCCTCCATTCCCACAGTGGAAGCCATTTTCAAGGATGCAGCCTTGAGAGAGCAATATGTTGTTGAGACTATCTGGATGGTATATGTGACTGACCCCAGCTGAGGCCTTTATATAAACTTTTAAGATTCTGGTGGGCAGGTGCAGAGATCTACCCATGGTGTGGCTGCCCAAGACAAGCCTCATAGGTAAGTTTCCTTACTTATTAAACCTGCCATCTACTAGTCTGGAGTGATCCGCCTCTTTCTTCGGTCTCTCCTTGCCCTCTGTGTATGGGGGCCAGTTTACAAACCAACAGACGTCAGTTAATTTTGAATTTCAGGTGAACAGCACATAACTTCTTAGTATAAGTGTGTCCTATGTCATATTTAGGACATTTGCATTTTTGATGCATTTTTTTTTTTTTGCTAAATCTGGCAACCCGAATGTCAATGCCCTTGATGAGGATAAGTCAGTCCCCAATTGTACATGGGATGTAACTAGGCTAAAACATTCTTTGTTGTTTTTCTGAAATTCAGGTTTAACTGGGTATCCTGCATTTTATCTGTCAATGGTTGACATCAAATGGAAGATGGGGTGGTGGGTGAGCATGGAGGATCTCTTGAGGAGGTTTTGTGGGCCAGATCTGAAAGTGGCTTTCATTAGTTCTGCCCATTTGCCCTTGGTAACAACCTGTATGTGTTATAGTCTCACTTAGTGGAAGGGGGGTTAAAAATGTAGTCCCCAAATGGACATTTCCAACATCAACATTATGCATGGAAGGATGGCACAAATTGTAGACAGCTGACCATCTCTGCCTCAGCACATGAGCAGGTGCCACATGCCAGTTTGCAGGTGGGCCTGTGTCTGCACATAGAGGAAACATTTCATAGTAATCGAGCACTTTGCACTGACAAATCTGGACTTCAACTATAGGCCAGTTTCTAACTAGCTGTGTGGCTTGGGCAAGTTACTTTACCTCTCTGAGTCTCTGTTTCCTCATTGATCAAATGGAGATAATATAGAACACCTTTAGAGAGTTTTTATGAGAGTTAAATCAAATAATCCATGTAAAGTACTTTGCACAGTGTCTGGGAGCACATAATGGTAGCCGTTTCTTCTATGAGTCATAGAACAGAAATGTTAATCAGTCTATTTACTTCGTGACTTTTTCTATTGCTACTATTTTTTGTTGGTTAAAAGAAAATAAAAATTGATTTTTAAACTGACGCTCTGGAACTGGTAAGGCCTGGTTTTTAGGTGCTTGTTTTGTGAATTGTGGCTGAAAACTTATAATAATAATTAAAAAATACGTAATGGTGGTAAAAGTTAATATGCTTTGTGTTGGTAATAATAAAAAATTATGGAGAAGCTGAATATCTGCCTGGGTAAAGAAATATTTTCAAGGCAGGGAAACTATTAAAAATGAATGATAAATAATGAGTATGCATTACTTATCAGATGTAAATATTTACCTAGATAGTCTATTTACACACACACAAATTGTTACTCCGACTTCTCACTGCACTGCCTTATAACTTTTTCTGAGCACGCTTAGTGCTTGGAACTAAAATTATGTCATTCTTCAGAATGATGGGTCTTATGAAGACTTATCTGTCAAGTAGCCAGCTGTGTTATGGCAGGTCATTCAGATTCTTTCTCCTCTCACTTTAATTTACTTTCAGGGGAGAGATGGCTGGCAAGGTTTAAGCAAGCATGATAAAGACTAATTAAAGAGTTGTTCCTCAAATCTCCTTGAAATTAGAGGTCGATTCACTGAAATAATTCATATTTCATAACCTGAAATAAGCAAAACTTTGAATCTTAGCAAGAAAATTGAAGAGCTATACGGATTACACAATTCTTTGCTGTGGAATTGTGCAATTGAATTTAGAATATAATAGACTTTGTGTTTCTGATGAAACCGACTCAAAACAGCTTCACATCATAGAACTAGGTTAGACCATAACTCCCTCTAATTAGTTTGCATAGTAATATTTTTAGTCCTTAATCACACCTTTTAGGGAAGAATTCTGAAGTCCTTAGAATAAAGTCTATTGCCAAGGGGGAAGTTAACAGAGGCAATGACAAAAGGAAGTGATCTAAAGAGCATTTTTAAAACTTGTAGTGGAGCTACTTTATAACTGCTATATCTAAATTTTTGCTGGTACTGCAGCTACCTTGTCACATCATCCCAGAGTGCAGAGAAAACAGCAAATACTGCCCAGAGGGGACCCAAAAGTTATGAGCCAGGCAGAACTGGATGGTGCAACTATAGAGATTCATTGGCCTGCATCTGCCAGTGCCCCAACTACTGTCTAGGACATTTGCATGGTACCTTTCCTTTCCATGAACTGGGCCAGAAAACCGAGGCCACGGAGAATCAAAAGAAGTGATGGAGACATGAGTGGACTACTCAAAATTCCTAGAAGTGAGGCAGGTGGATTTCGTACAAATTACCTAGTTGATTACATCAGCCTGCCATTTCATTTTCCAGAATCTAGTTTGTGAGTTTTTTTTTAAATTGAAAACTTGGAAGTGTGATATAAGGTAACTGCTTCCATATATTCTGAAGCATGTTTAATGGTAGAACATATGATAATAATGAAATATGTCATTTTCTGGAAAGTTCATTAAGGTTACAGATATCAATTGTGAAGTTGTGCAGATATTTTGTGGTGGCAATAGATGTATGTAGGGGGAAGAACCCTTCTCTCAGGTGACGTATTCCTGTATCCACTCTCCCCTTCTCAAGAACCAGTCAACATGTACAGATCAGCTCTTCATGGTGTGTAAAAGCCTTTATCACTTTCCTTACTATAGTCTTCAAATCTGTCTCCTCTTGACACCTGCCGTCCTCTATCCCGAGGGGAGAAATGTGCTACTAGAATATCGCTGAGGGTTGGTGGCAGCACTTTCGAAAGCAGTGAGGAGATATGAAGATGGTGAGGCCATCAGCACATCCTCAGGGAGATATTTAGATGGAATCTCTGAGAGTAGGAATCAAATGAAGGAAAAGAAAAATGGGACTGAAATTTCTTTGGTTTCTGTTCAGTTTAAATCTGAGGACAAGCTTGTGGAAAGCAGGTTGTTGACTTTGCAGTTAAAGGCCTGCGAAGAGCAATGGGATGTAAATCTCAGCAGTGACATTTTCATTGATGACATTACGAGTTTATTGAGAACCTGAAGGGCACATAAGAACAAGCCAGGGAGAAGGGGAAGGGAAGGTGTCTGTGGAACAGGGTGAGGCATATCCTGAGGATGAGGACAGCTTGGAGGGATGGGGTCAGGCGTTCTCAGAAGAGGGGCAATGATCCGTATAGATCTATGTGGGAAAAAAAAGATTGTGAAAATTAACCAGGCAGGCTTGTTTGTTCCTATTGCCCTAAATGAGTTTTATTTTCCAAACATATTTAAACAGTAGATAGCCATTGGAGAAGGGAGGAGCCCTTGCTGATAAATGCGCTTAGTCTTTTCTATTTTGTTGTCATTAAAAAGTTGAATTAAGCCACAGACTCTGGGCAAACCATTTTAGTATGATTAAAAACATTCATTACATTTCCTTCCTAAAAGCAGCTTCCCTAAAGCACAGAAAAATGTTAAAAATGCATTCACATTAAAGTCTGATTCTTTTTCTAAATTGGAAAACATGAAAACGCATTAAAATTTTTTCCCAGTGAACAGTCATTAGGGTAATAAGGAATTTGCTGGTGATGAATGTCTAGAGGGAACATGACCCTACCTCCTCTTTTAGTTTTCTTCTCATAAAAACAACATTTGGTGAT
Source organism: Tapirus indicus (assembly GCA_031878705.1). Classification (NCBI taxonomy): domain Eukaryota; kingdom Metazoa; phylum Chordata; class Mammalia; order Perissodactyla; family Tapiridae; genus Tapirus; species Tapirus indicus. The sequence goes on from CM062918.1 coordinate 10,755,476, forward strand.
AATCCAATCATGATTGCAATAGAAAGTTTAAGAAAGTAAACTCCGTGAACACTGAGGTTGACTTGACCTCAAAGTAATAATTCCACAGTCCTACATTTCATGAAAGGGAGAAAAGCCTTAAGTATATGATTACTTAGACCTCGTCCATGAGTTATTGGTCTCACCTGTGTCTTTGTATGTCCCTGTTTCTTTTTGTACCATTTCATTTCTTGGCAATACCTTTACCAGAAATAATTCAGGCAAAGAAAGGTAAGATGTAAATTAGCCAATTTTCCCTTACGTACTAAAAGTTTTGATTCAAGTTTTAAGATGGGTAAAGGTTGAAGCCATTTGCTAAAATAAAATTTTGAGCTACTCCTCGTCTATTTCTAGCTATCATTAATGTGATGCCCTTATCATCATTAGTAAACATTTTTAGAGTATTATTACATGTTGTGTGTAGTATTATTACACGTTATGTGTAGGACAATTTGTTAGTAACAAAATGGAGTGAGGCGTGGTTGCCATCCTAACTACAATCCAGCCAGGGACAGATGATTACTGTTGGACCTGTATATACCATTGATTAAAGTAATGTCAGCTAGCAGGAAACAAACTCCCTGAAGTTAGTGGACTCACACAATACAAGTTTTTCTCTCGCCCATATGAAGTCCAAAATACTCTCTGTGCTAGACAAAATAATGCCCACCCTACCCCAAAGATATCTATGCCCTAATCCCCAGAGCCCGTGAATATGTTACCTTACATGGCAAAAGGGACTTCAAAGATGTTATTTTAGTAAAGGATCCTGAGATGGGAAGATTACCCTGGCTTACCTGGGTGGGCCCAATGTAATCACAGGGGTTATTAAAAGAGAAGGAAGGAGGCAAGACAGAAGGCAAGTGACTCCAGAAGCAGAGGGACCAAGAGAGAGAGTGAAAGATACTATTCTGCTGGTTTTGAAGATGGAGGACGAGTCCATGAGCCATGAGGGTGGCCTCTAGAAGCTAGAAAAGGCGAGGAAACAGGTTCCCCCCTTGAGCCTTCAGAGGGAATGCGGCCGTGTTGATTCATTTTAGGATTTCTGACTCCAGAAATGTAGGAGAATAAATACGTGTTGTTTTAAGTCACTAAATTTGTGATAATTTGTTACAGCAGCCATAGGAAACCAATCCACCTTCCATGTGGTCATTCAGGGACCCATCTCCTCTCTTTGTATGGCACCATCAGATACTAGGGCCTTGGAATCTGCTGCATGTAGCCAGTGGGTGCAGTAAGAATGAAGGATGGTAGTGTGGGTTTTATGGACCAGGGTAGTAGGTGGAAAACACCATTTCTCTTCACATTCCATTGTTTTCCCCGCTGCCAAGACATCACACTGACTGAAATTTTCCTGTAGAGTTTGTGATCCCCTCATCAGTCTAACACTTTTCTCTGTGTCATTATAGGACACTCTTGTCCATGCAGCTGCTCATGCCATGCGTCTGGTAGTCATGTTTGATACCTCCCTCTCTCCTCACCTCCTGCATCCAATCTGTTACTAAGTCCTGATGATTCTACCTACCCTCAAATCTGTCACTTTTCTCCATCTCCACTGCCACGATCCTCATCCAAATAGCCCTGTGGCTGCATGCAGTATAGTTGTGCATCCAGAAAGAAGATGAAACCTGTCTGGTTGATTAGGCAGTCTGTTTTTGCCAGGGATGCCAAACTGAGTCATCAGCTGATGGTCATTATCTCTTCCTCATAGCCATTATCTGATATTGGATTATTAAAAACATAGTTTTTCGAACTGCTGAATATTGTGAGGTGAGTATATAGTGTTTTCCTCATTTTTAAAGGGGAGCTAAAGATCTGTAGTGACCTCAGGCCCCTTGAGATAAAGGCAAAAAATAATGGAAAAATAAAAAAAAAAATACGTTCATGCCTCAAATGGTAAAATGACTTGACTGATATGAGCCAGAAGGCCTAGGGAGGAATCGAACAAATTCAAATAATTAAGTTCGCCATCTTTATGAGAAATAATTTTGCCTTAATTTCTCAGCACTATTGATGGGCTGTACTGGGCCGTGAGCATCAGCCTTGCTTACTGCTTTCTTCAGTGTGGAGGAAGATAACACCGTAGGGAACAGATGAGTGGACAATGTGAGCCTTGAAATATGACTTTGCCGCACTTCAGCAGATGAGTTCGAGCTAAATACCAGATGGTGCTACCTCATTTTTGTTTTTACAAATATGCAATTCTTTTATTTTTTAAAGAAGAAATAGGAATCACATTGGTCCCAGGAAAATGTAAAAATTCTTATATTTTGCTGCAATCTTGCTTCATCCTTCTATCTCATATAAGCCTTATTACATCATATATATGTGTGTTTTAAGGTTTTTTTCTAATACTTTGTTTAAAATACCCCTGTATTTTTCATGTTATAAAGTCATATGTGTTTATACCAAAACATTTAGAAAATATAGGTAAGTAAAAATACCACCATACTGAATTGGCAACTGTCAACTAAACGGTGCATATCCTTCCGTAAATATCTTGAAGCATGTTTCTCAAGAGCTCAACTTTTCAAATGTTCTTACCTGTACCCAAGATGCCATATTGGACAAACGTTTCTTTAGACTTTATGATCTTCTTAGCAAACACTTTTATCCATCTCATTATAGGGCATTCCTGTCCACACGATGGCTCATGCTAGATATCTGGTGGTCAGTTTTGGTACCTTCCTATCCCCTCACCTCCCACATCCAATCTGTTACCAAGTCCTAGTGAGTCTACCTATCTTCATCCACCTTTCTTCATCTCCACTGCTGCCACCTGCTTACTGACCCATGCACGTATTTCTTCCTGCATGGAATGCTCCCCGTTGTCCATATCCCTACCCCTTGCTTTCCAAGGCTGCTTTCTCGCTCGTCATCACCTTCCTAATAACTGCTTGCCCTTTAGATTTCATTTTTTGGTATCATTTCTTTCAAGAAACCCTTTCTGATAAATCCATCCAGACTGGATTTGGTATGCCTTCTGTATGCTTTCTTAGCACCATGTATATATCTCTCTATTATGCCCCTTATCATCACGGAACTGCATCCTGTTTACTTACCTATATTCCTCACTGTGTTCCTTGTGCTTAGCAAATGCCTGCCCTTGCAGGTGATTGATACACATTGTTGAATGGTCGAATGAGCATAGTAGGAAATTGGGTTTAATGGGATCAGTTTTGGCCTCTGAGAACCACATTGATTTTTGAGTAAAGGAGTGATGCAGAAACACCTGACTTTAGAACTGGTAGTGTTATGGAGGACAAATGGAAAAGAAATGAGATAAACTAGAGAGTACTGATGGGAGACTGTTGCTTGATTGAAGGGCAAAGTAACAAGAACATTGAGTCTTGTTACTGGGGATAGGAAGGGGTGAATATGAGGACCCGTAAGTGAATAAGCAAAGACTTGCTTCTGGTCACTCTGGGGCTAAATAATGCAAATAGAATTGTCAGGGGCCCATTGCAAATAGCTCAGAGAGGCAATTCCAAGAGAAGAGATGATGGTTACAGGCTGGAGAGACACTTTCAGAAAGGAAGGTGGAGGAGCACTAAAGCTAGCTCTTTTCTTTCCCATCACCTGCTCTTCAGCGATGGAATCACTTAGTTCAACTCTTTCTGACCTGGTTACAGAATTTTTTTTTCCCAGGGAGCGGGGATCTGACTGCCCTTCTGGGCAGTATATCTATTCTCCCAAGAGCTGCTCTTTGGTTTCCTGAGTTTGCATTTTAACATGGACTAGTTATAGTAGTTAAAGGAGGAACAGCACATAACACAATCTGTCATTCCAAAGAAAACAGAGCCAGGAGGTTAATTCCTGGTGTTTGCAAATACTGAGGAAACACTTCAGAAACAACATATGTACTTGTGTGTAGATCATACAATGGATCATAATTATAAACAATAAATTTTTGAAAAAAAAGGGGGAAATGATGTCAACATAGGGCCATAATTAACGAGCAAGTATTTAAAGCCAGCTTACTGTACTCACTATATTACTATATTGTGTGTGTGTGCAAGGTGTATAAAGAATGGTCTTTGCTCTCAGGGAACTTGTACTTTGGATGACGAGATAAGCTGTAGACTTATGGAAGTGTAAGTAAAAATACAGGAGTAACTAATTTAATTTACAGGTGTATGATTACTTAAGGCTCTGAATTTTAGGTATCAAGTCAACTCAAAGAGAATTAAGCAGCACAGGGGAATTTATCATAAGGACACAGGAACATATTGTAAGAGCAGGAAAGCAGCAGGGACCTGAAAAGGAACTGGAAAGATTGGGAAGCCGCCACCTCCCTTCTCTGTTTTCTGTCCACTCCCCAATCCCGGCCCCACCACTGACCCGCTTTCTGAGGTGCTGCAGCCTGCCCAGGCAGGCACGTTGCTGACTGGCTGTTTGATTCCAATTCCAAATTTTCAGTTGCAGAAATCCGATTATGCGAATTCGGTTAAACATCCATCCTTAGTCCAACCAATCCTGATTAGCACCATTGTGTAATAGAAATAGATCCGTCAGGGCTCAGAGGGGCCATTTTCAGGGAAGATGCCCATAATAGTGTAAATATTTTGTTTAGGGGCATCTGTCCTTATTTTACCACCAGTGGGTGTAGCTGAACCATGAGATTCCAAATGGATAACCGTTTCCGGGGTTGTGAAAATAATGAGGACTAGTAACAACCCACGTTTTGGTCAGAATTTCTATTTCGTGCTGTAGAGATTTTTCTATTGAGGGGATGTTTGCACATACATTAATCACAGCTATGCTTGGCTGGACTGTCACTCTGCCATCTGTCATATTAGCTAATAGTCACGTTTTTCTTTCCTGTATTTCAAAGTTTCCTTTTGGAGAAAAAAGTCTTTATGGGATAGTATAGGATTATATCTTTGTTAATAAATAAATTTTTATTAAGTGTAACAGAGACAAACCTAGCCTTGAGGACAAGTCTGTAAATGCTCAGGAGAGCACTGAAATTATATTATTTATGTGTGATTCTCTCCCAAATTTTCAGATTATTTGCATTCTCCCTTGTATTCAGTTTATTTATTTACTCATTTATTTATTGCTGGGGAAGATTCTCCCTGAGCTAACATCTGTTCCAATCTTCCTCTATTTTGTATGTGGGCCACCGATGAGTGGTGTAGGTCTGTGCCCAGGAACTGAACCCAAGCTGCCAAAGGGAAGCACGCCAAACTTAACCACGAGGCCATGGGGCCGGCCCCAATATTCAGTTTATCTTAGTGTACTGTGCTTGGTAGGAAAATATCTGAAAACTGTGGTTCTTCTAAAACATCTTTTGTGATGTGAGACAAAGTAAACACGACAGCAGTAGAGCAGAGGGTGTGGATCACACACTGCAGTTCAAATGGCTTGAACAGACCTCTGGGAGAGGATCTCGGGTGGTTTTAAAAACTGTCCTTGATGTAGTTTTGATGAGGAGGTAACGTGTGTGGTGAAGTGGCATTTGTTCAAATTTGCTTTTGAGAAGCATTCGTTTATTGATATTATGTTAGTTCCTTAACCCCTTTGTTAGTTTATCGCTCAAATACGCACAGCCAAACTTGCTAACAGGAGAGCTGGGGAGAAATCCTGAGTGTGGTTTTGTGTGGGGCACACAGGCGCCGGTGATTCCTTAGTCTTAGGTTAAAAAATGGAAAGGCCCAGGATAATTAAAATCAAAGAACTTTTTAGAAACTTCAAACAAATTTAAAGCATTGAGATGGTTTTAATGTCTACTTGCTCAGAAATAAAGTCAAGTTACTCTTTCTTCGTCTTGAAATGAAATTTCAAACTAATGAAAAGCTGTTAACTACAGGGTTTGAGTGTAACTGGAGAATATAACATGAAAAACATTTTATATTGGTAAAATCCCAGGATGTATGTTGTATACCACATATTTGTCTCTGGATAGAACGCTCATTCATTCAGTTTTGGCCTGGCCATGAAACTTTCAGATGCTTACTGATCTCAGACTAGGAGAATTAAAGAAGTGGAATTAAAAGGAGATATCTAGAATAAGGGAGTGTTTCTTCTCCACAATGGCTGTCAGGTGAATGAAGCTGATGCCCTGAGCTGGGACTTTGCTACAAAAATAAGACCTCAATTTACTCCAGCCTCAATGGCTCTTTTTTGTGGGCTGGTGTAGATGTAAGTGGTGTGGCATGTGATTTGCCTGCTTTTCAGATCAGTGGGGAAACTCGAAGGAGCTGGAGGAGCCGTTGATAATCTGGCTCTGCGTGGAAATCAATGCCTGGAACCTGAGCCACACGACTCAGCATCTTTCTGGTGTCACCGGGCTACTTGTTGATGGCATCCTTCATTCATTCGCACAATACATTTTTATTCAGAATCTAGCAGTGGCTCAGTACATACACGTCAGGTAAGCTGGATGTGCAGTGATTTAGGATTCTGCCTATAGACTTAATCACACCGAAAGCAGAGGTGACAGCAAAACAGAAGCCTATGAAAAGGCTTCTAAATCTCAAAATTCGTTGTTACGTTGTCGAGATTTTGTAGCTTAGTTCTGACTCAGACACTAACTTCTCTTGGTTAATTCACACAAAGGCTTTGCCTCAGTTGACTACTTTGTAAAAACAGTTAAACTTGTTTTATTCTTAAAAAGTGTGCAGTATAGTTATGCTTGAATTATAATTCACCTCACATATTAAACACATACTTTGTGTAAGGCATTTGTTAAATTATCTGAGGACAAAAAATACGTTTAATATAAGGTATGGTCCTTTCTCTCAACGAATTTGTGGTTTAATAGTGAAATTGAGATGTATAAAAATACAGTAATACCTGGCAGGGTGTGATAAATACATATGTAACAATATTAAGTTTAGCTATGTGAGTTTATGGTTTCATATAATCAAGCTATTCCAAATGCCATTTTTGAGAATGATTTTAAATTTTCCTGGTCATTTTAGATGTAAACTATAAGGAGAGCCTGTGTGTGCACATGAGTGTGAATTTACACTAGTGTGCCGGTGCAAGCACATCCACTTGCGTTGCTGGATGATGTGTGTGATGTAGAAGAAGTTGGAAGACCTACATGTCACTCTTTACCTTTCTGTGTGATCTTGGGCTTATCACCAAATATCTCCAGGCATCGTAAATTCAGGACACACGTACCTCTCCCAGGTAAAGGATTGTTCTCTAGCTCAAATGAGTGATCAAGAGAAGTATTTTGGAAATGATAAATTATTTTCCTTTGGCTTAAGATATTCTCTCTAATTCTTATGTGAGCATTTAAATATTGTGAATGCTAGATACTTTATAATGATAAAATGTTATAGTTTGTTTTGTACAGATTAAAAAGCCATAGTGTTTTTAATTGCCCTAATTCTCTGTGGCACGTTCATCTTCATTCTTAATGGCTCCACATGACTTAAAATTAATTTGCATCCTTACCCAATGTCATATTATGTTTCTCTGATATTCTTGCAGAAATTCTTCGACAAAGCTTAAGATGCACAAAGATTTTCTTTGTGTGCATATTGATAACTAATTATAAGTATGACCCAAATTTTATAATCTTTATGCCCTAACTCATGTCCAAAAGATAATCATTTATAGCATCCACATAATGACAATACTAGACCTAGCTCAAATAAAATTAACTTTTATAAATGAAAAGATTTACAAATTCTAGGTCAAGGACAACTACTTCTTAATAATCCTTTGTTTAATGCCTGGATTTGACTTAACACAAAGTTCTCCTGTGAAATGAAGACATATTGCCTTATCCATGGCTCCTTTTATGCTACAATCTGACTTTCCTGGCTTGCAGGAGGATGAGCAAACTGAATAGGGTTTCAGTAGACTTCTTTGTGGGCCTTCCTTTTAAAATTATTACATATGTGTTATGATTTTAGACAGTCTAGAGAAAAAATAGTTTCTCTCCTTTAAGAAGCCACAGAGGCGTAGCAGGAGGCTGGGTTGTAAAATGGAGATGTCAGATGTCAACTGGGAGAGGTAATGAGCAGGTGACATTGGAGCCGGCTGGGAGAGAAGGCGACTTCTGGGCTTCAGTCTTGAGGGGGGAGACAGAATGCAGAGGGCCAAGGGCACTACTGAGTCTGTCAAAGTCTGGGATAAATTTAAAGCATCTTTTCTTAGTAGGAGTCATCAGTTTAGGAAAGGAGCAATTAGGTGGGACCAATGGGATATTAAGACAGCAATTCTCACCTTTAATCTGAGAGTCAAACTGGAATAGGAGAGAAGCGATGGTAAACTAAGCAGGCAGCAATTGTTCAGGAGGAGCTCTCTGGGGGGAAAAAAGATACCAGTCTGCTTTTAAGGAAGAGATTGTCAAGCCTTTCCAGCGGCAAACTCCTTTCTTCCAAGTGAAATCTTACATGACTTCCACATTCCCTCTGCACCTGCTTCATTTATGAAATGGCTAAAAGTAGAGCTGCTGCGGTTGGAAGCAGGGGTGGGGGCCGAGCATCATCCAATTGTCATCCCACTGCAGCCCCTTGGGTAACCTCTTGGAGCTTGAGGGTTCCACAGACCACAGTTTGAAAACCACTACTTCAAGTTATAAAGGAAAACAGATATTGAGACCAAAGGAATGACTGACTATATAGCTTTGGTCCATTCACTTAACCTTCCTGAACCTCAGTCTTCTTATCTGTAAACTGGGAATAATGATATCTACTTCGAACGGTTGTTGTGAGGATTAAATTAAATGAGCTAATGGACTTGAAGTGCTTAATACCATGCCTGACACGTAATTATTCAGTAAATGGTAGCATCTATGACTCAATTCAACTTCATCTATCAAAACATTTTTGAACCTCTTCCTCTCAGTTGGAATAAACCATTGTGTGTCAGTTATTAACCCAGTGCCTCTCAGCTCCGAACCTCTCATCCTTCTATACCCTTACTCTGTGGTGCTGAGGCTGGGACTTTGTAAACCATGTGTCTTCTTGGTCAGCACTCTCCACGTTGGGCACTGCCATCAGAGGGCGCCAGGGAGACTGCACAGCTGGTGGAGGGAGGACTTGCTCCTTTCTGTTGGGTTTGCGCCGGCCTCTTAATTTTGTCAGGGTCACCCTTACCTCACTTCACCCTGGCAGCCGCAGTTGAGTCCGACAGCAGAGGCTGAATCCAGTTTGCAGTTTCACTAACACTGGCAGGATCAGCCTCTCCCAGCTCCCTCAGAGACCCCAGCATCAGGCCAGCAGCACCCCCTCCTCAGCGGTCTGGGTCCCAGGCACACGAGGCCCCTCCTCCAAGCTTCTAAATTTTAATAATCTCAACCTCTTCCCTTTGTTTCTCCAACTCCAGGGGGTAGTGACTTCCTACAGTTGTGACCTCTGTGAGACCTTAGAGTTCCCTCTTTGCCTTTGCCGCTAGTCAGTATGTGGCTAACAACTGTCTATGTTAACTTCTCTCTATTAACAATAACTCGTGTGGTTTCTGTGCCCTAACGGGACCCTCACAGCACTGACATTCACGCCCTCCTCTGTTTCCCTACCGTGATTTGTTTCCGTGTCCCAAGTGCCTTTATAATTAACTGGCGCTCGATGATAAGAGTCCATACGTATAACTGCCTGCTGACTAACTCTACCTCAGCATCTCTCTCTGGGTCCCACGCTCAGTCTCTCCCAACCTGTACTCGTCGTCCTCACTCACCACTACACCTGCAGTCTCTCCTCTCTGTATTGGTCAGCAGTGTCAGTGCGTGCTTTTACATGATTTGAACTCACAGTGCTCTGAACCCGATCACTGCAGCAATTGAACCAATGTGAACCAGTGAAAATCATAACATCTTTGAACTTCAAGTTACTGTGATAGCTGAGACAAATTTTGGTTTTGAAGATGTATTAACATAATCCATTTTAGAATCTGAATCTTTAAAGGTTAATGATCAGAAGAGATGCACTTGGTTAGGAATTGGGAAACCCAGAGCCTATTCCCTTTATTTCACACTAATTTTTACAACTCATTAATCTTTCACTTTCTCCATCAATAAAATGGGGTTATAATAATTGCCCCTGTATATGTCAAAGAGATATTTAGTATTTATATGAACATACACCTTAGATAATATGTCTGCAATTACTAGAATTAAAAAAATTTAGAACCAAACATTATGCTAAATTTAACATTTTAAAGACTCCTCCCCCAGTCTAATTATAACAAATGAGTTCAAAGTACCATCTATAAAAGAAGCTTAAGCTATGTTGAAAATTTTAGACAATTTAGACTGAACATATAAAATTCATTGTGTTTCACCAAATAAATAATATTGAGTAAAAGTTGGGAGAGTTTGAATTACATAGTTATTAAATAATTATTTAACATAATTGTGTTGAGAAGCTATTTCTGTCTTGCAGAATCGTGTTTGAAAAAAGGAGTCTTTGGTGTAAAAGAATGATGAAGCAACTCAATTTCACAATATTGAATGGGTGAGGGCACGGATCAAGTAACTAATTTTAAATTATTTCAGTTTTCATGCTGAATCAATGTTTGCTATCACTGAAATTTTTCTTGAGTAATTTTAGTTTTAGGAAAATTAGAATTGATTTATTTGTAATGTAGAATTCAGAATGGAAACTACTGGAAGCTATGCTGAATAATAAACTAAAATATAGATTTCTTGTTCTAATGTTTAAAAGACATCATTTCGAAGAAAAAAAAAGTGAACTGTGGTTAACCCAATTTCTTGTCTGGGTGAGTATGAATGATATCCATAGTGTAGCAAGATAAACTTGATAACCATAATGTGCCTGGGCAGAGTCAAAGAATTCAACAAAACTCCGATGAAATGCCAGGTTATTCTACCTTTTAGATATACACTCATGTGCCATGTAATGACATTTTGATCAACAACAGACTGCATATACAAAGACGGTGCCATAAGATTAGTGCCATGTAGCCTAAGTGTGGAGTAGGCTATACCATCTAGGTTTGTGTAAGTACACTCTGTGATGTTCGCACAATGATGAAATCGCCTAAAGATGCATTTCTTGGGACGTATCCTAGTCATGAAGCAATGCGTGACTGGTACTTAGGAATTGAAATACCATCAAAAGAATTCAATTCTGCACACAGTGAACCAGTTATTCGTATTGGAGAAACAACTATATAAATATCATTTTTGAGCAAATGAGCAGTTGAATTCGATGACTTAAACAGCTTTCTCCTCAATTAAAAAATGTTATGGAGTAAAGTTATAAGGAAATCCTATAAAAATAATAAAAATACACATGCAATAGACTCAAACAACTGTTTGAGAAAATAAAATAAAATATTATTTGGTTTCTTGACTGAGGTTTTTCAGCATAGACTCCATCTGAATTATCATTCCTTGGCCTCTTGAGATTTTCAAATGTATAAGGATTTCTAAGAATATATATTTTTCCCCTGTAACATATTTAGCTGTAAAGAAATGCCAGTCATCTGACAAACATTCAGGAGATTTACAATGTTCTGGTAACTGTCCTAATTCCTGGAATGGGATTGGGGTTAGAAGTTAGAGGAGGAGACACAAAGATGAGTAAGACACCCCGATCAGATTGCATTTGCAATGCAGTATGGGAACACTGGAATTTCATAGCTCACCATGGTTCTTAGAGGAAAAGTGAAAAAATTGAGACAATTGGAGTAGGAGTGAATTTTCCATGTTGGCCACATTCTGGCCGTGGTCCTACTGATTTTGTATCAGTCCGTCAGAATATGCCCAGAAGCCATAACTTGGAACAGTGTATATGATCTTATCCATAAGTTATGACACATCAGTAGCAAAGAGACGATCACCAAATTTTCTCTCCTTTTTGACTAAACCTTATGGAAATAGTTGATGCCATTCATGGGATCTGCAGCCTGGTAGATGCTGAGCAGGTCTCACCACCTGGAGAAGTGCACAGGAACCCTAAGGTCCCTCCATGATAGCATGGCTCATTGGGTCAGAAGAGATTCTGTCCTGCCCATTTCTGCTGTGAAGAGTGGGGTGGCTCTTTATTTTATTCATTCTGTATATTTACACTTAAAAGTAAAATAAGGAAACCAGAAGCCAATATTTGACTTTAGTAGGAATCCCTCAGGGAACCTTTCACTCATCCAGTCATTCAACACTAACCGAGTATGGAAGCGTCTCATGCAGGGGAAAACACGCTGGGACCAAACACTGAGGACATAATGATGAAAGACTTGGTCCCTGCCCTCTGAGAGCATGGATGCTAGGGAGGAGGAAAGCATTGGTGGTATGTGCCTACTGCAGATGGCTTCTGGCCAAGTTTTTTCTAAGAGGTTACTTAACTCATTTATGTGTTTTGACAAAACTGAGCACTTTTCCCAGCAGGTGCTTGACAAAGTGGCAAAACAACCAGTTGACTTGATGGTATGGAGAGATCCACCTCCTGTTTGACCCTTCTGATCAGGTTCTCAACTTTCATTGTCAGCCAGAGCATTTTCCCCTACAGGATAAAAGCATCCGAGAGGAGGCAGACTCTGTGTAATCTCTGTCTCCCCCCTCCCCAAACTCCAGTTAGGGGATGTTAGAGAAGAAAGGATTAGAAATAATCTGAATGGGAGAGGTGTAATGTCTCTGTGATCAGGACTCAGACTTCCTCATAGAGCTCCCCATCCCCCTCCTCCATGCACAGACTCATGCTAACTCTTAACTGGCCCTTCTAACCTTCTAAGAACGGGGTGGGCTTATTTCCTATCCATTCATTTCTCTTTAAGGCACAGAATAAGGAGGCTAATTGCTCAAGGAAACAGAGTTTAGTTATCAAAACTTTATTTTTCGTCAGGCCTTGCTCATCAGTTCAATGTTACCAGATTCACAGAAGATCAACATGTCTTTTATTTGTTTTCAAAACAAGTGATGTTAATAGTGTGTGGTGAGAAAAATTTTCAAAACATACACTGACACTTTGCATTTCTTTCCTCACGTCCAAGATGAGATCATTATCCAATAGAGCTTTTAGGAGATGTCGTATACTTTGTTAAAAGAGACTGCAACACACCTGCTATAGTCTGAATGTTTGTATTCTCCTCGAATTCGTGTGTTGAAATCCTAACCCCCAAAGGTGATGGTATTCGTAGGTGGGGCCTTTGGTAGGTAGTTAGGTCATGAGGGTGGAGCCTCATGAATGGGACTGGTGCTCTTATATAAGAGACTCAGAGAGCTCCCCTGACCCTTCCACCACGTGAGGATACAACTAGAGGTCTACAAGCCAGTAGAGGGCCCTGACCTGACCCTGCTGGCACCTTGATCTCAGACTTCCAGCCTCCAGAACTGTGAGTAATAAATTTCTGTTATTTATAAGCCACCCAGTCTGTGGTATTTTGTTACAGCAGCTCGAATGGACTAAGCCAACATCTCTATTATAGCAGTAATTAGAGACTATCTTGGAATGTATACCTTTATCAGTCTTTCTCTCTCAGGATTGCAGAATCTATCTACTTACCTTTTCCTCTATAGATTCTAAGCATCATGAGGGCAGAGACTATGGCCTGTTTATCTACATAGTCCCAGTGCCTGGTACGGTGTCTAGCATCTGGTGGGGCTCAACAAATATTTGTTGAGCCAGTATTTATTGAGTGAAGGAATGGATATTTAAAAAGGCTATGTAGTTGTAATGGAATTCCATTGTATGATTTTTGTTTGATGTCCAATTTTCAAAGGAGTCATTTTTCTTGTCTGAAAGATCTGATAATGTCATTTTGTAATCTTTTGATTAAATCAAACATACCAGCATTTCCTTTCAAGTATATCAGCTTATTATTCTACAGTTTAGTCATCTCTCTCTAGATAATGAGGAGCTCTGAACTCCAAGGGACAAAAGCTCCACATAATTCAACTGTATTATACTCAAGGCAAAGTTTCTTTTCAGGTAAAAATTATAATGCATTTTTTTTTTATCAAGTGAAAATTAACATTAACATTCCCAGGAGAGTTTTTGTTCTCATTACAAGTCTTTGACTTTCATTTATTTGTGACCTATTTTTTTCATAATATTAAGTGCATGATGTCCCCTCCCACTGAGTAACTGGGGAGAAGGGAATAATGAGGCACCCATGAAATGAGTCAATGCAATGGAGTCAGTGATGTAGTTATGACATGGATATTATCACTGTGATCCCTCTCAACAGAATGATTGGAGGTGTCGATTAGTACTGATGGTATTTGCTCACCTATAACCCGCTAATAAACATAGAGTGTTGAGACATCACTCCCAATGTGTGAGCTTCCTTCGGGAATTTTATTTAAATGGCCAGTGACATTTACTATATTTTGAGTTCGTTGCTCATAAGATTTAGAAGAATTTATTTGCTGTAAAATGCGAAATAAGAAACGTTTTCAGATCATTGCAATGGGCAAATCAAGTTAGTTGAATTATACACTTGGTATTTAAGGTCATAGATTAATTTTTATGTGCAATTATTACGTTTAAAAGTCAGTCCCCAAGTTATAAAATTATACTCATTTTGAAAATTTTCCTTGATTTAAAAATAAACTTTTATCTTCAGATCAGATACCCAAAGGTTATATTTCATAAACATCAATGTTTTTCCAAAATGATTGGCCATTTTTTTCTTAAGGCTCAGTAGAAAATTAGGAAATTCATAACTCATCCAATGACTAAGAATTGAAAGTGCCATCGATTTTAGATTTATTCTTTGGTTATTATGTCTGCCTCTCTAATCTGACGGCTAGACATTCCAGTAATGAGTTTGCTCCACTCTGGCTTGGAGAATTATACTTGGGTGGAGGAGAGAAGGAGGGAGGGAGGGAACCCTGGATTTTGTAGGTATTGAGCTAACACGTAAAGTCTTGCTTCCTATTTCTTTTTCAGAGCATGATAGATACCACTGGGATAAAAATAATTCTCTAGGAAAGTAGGTATTTTAATAAAAATGTAAATTATTTTAGCATTAGTACTAAACTTCAGTTTAGTAAGTATGGCAATGATTGATGAAAATGTCGAATACTGGCAAAAATGTTAGTAATGGAGAAGTTTTTGCAACCTGTCTGCGAGACAGCAATGTGTTATTACCTAAAAGTCATTTCATCAAAGGTAAACATTTATTTCACCCTCTAGATTCATACTACATGTCAAGTCAAAGTTGAAAATACAGTAATTAGTCTCAGTGGAATTTGTGTCTCTGCTCCCATAAAGGTCATCTAAATTTTCCCAGATGTTATGATTACTTTTCATTATTGCTTTCGACTTATTTTTCTTTCTAGTTCCCCATTTTCTCTTTTCCTATCTTTCCCTGTTCTATCAGAACAAATTCCATTTCTCAGGTAAGGACCAGCGAAGGATTAGAATTATTTATAATTGAAAGGTTTGATTTGAACCTCATTCTCTCTTCCCGTTTTTGGTTGTGTGGCTCCTTTTCCTGCGCGTGCAAAGCCTCTCTCAGGTTACTTTTACTATCATCTTTTACACTGAGCTGTCTGGAAAAATGAAATGAAGCCTCCGCCCCGAGTCTTTCAGGTATGACTCTTGTGGCCCTCAAACCTTCTGAACATGAGTCTTTGATTCCCTCATTTCCAAGCTTAATTTGCAGCTGCTTTCTTCTTGTACTTTATTAGGGATGTTAAAGGCATTTTTGACGTGATTTCACATGACATTAGGATTATGAATGGAATATTGTGTTAAAAGTTTCAAGCACCCTGAACTTCCTAATTTATAAGACTATTTAAAGTGATGTTTGTAAAGCACAAGCTTTACCAAACTGGTTTAATACAAGATGAAGGAACCATAAGAACATAGCAAGCAGCAAATTGTTTACACCCCATAGCTAATCCTGTGTTCTAATAGTGGAACTAAGGCACTTCTGTGGGAGGGCACATTAACGTCATTTCAAAAGACTAGAGAATATATCCAAACTATTGGGAGATTGCAGAAATGAAAGCTGATTATACATAGTGATTGACCTGAGCCCTTCTTGAATTCATTTATATTTTTAGGCAATGCCATTCTTGAATTATGATATTCAAGAAGCCTACTTCATTTTATTCATTAGTTTTTCATTTTATTTATATCCAAATTCATTATTTTAATTAATTAAGGTTTTGTAGACAAAGCCTTGGTAAACAAGTCCATATCTATTTCACTCACATCTTACAATCAAGATCACTTTCTGGCACAGCCTTTATATTTATAATATATTTAAAAATATTTTTAGTAAG
This sequence comes from Tapirus indicus, assembly GCA_031878705.1. Classification (NCBI taxonomy): domain Eukaryota; kingdom Metazoa; phylum Chordata; class Mammalia; order Perissodactyla; family Tapiridae; genus Tapirus; species Tapirus indicus. The sequence continues at coordinate 10,771,650 of CM062918.1, forward strand.
AAATACTTTAGATGTACAAAACGTATAAAATAATTTTAATTATAATGTATAAGTCAGGGTCCTGGAAAATTGAGATAATTTGGGGAAAACTTAATAAGGGACAATTTACCAGGTTTGGGGAAATCTGGATGGTTGTTTCAGTAACACCAGGGCTAGTGACAGCTGGTATTGCCCCTAGGCCTGGAGGGTTGTGAAAAACAGTCTCTAAGATGGAGCGCCCCATCCCTGCCTCCCCAGAAGTGTGCTGTATTCCCTTCCTCCTGCATGTGGGCTGGACCTAGTCACTTGCTTCTAATGAATGGAACATACCCAAAGTAATGGGGTGTCACTTCTGGGATTAGGTTACTATGGCTTCTGTCTTTCTTGTCTAACCCACTTACTCTGAGGGAAGCCAGCTACCATGGCTTGAGCTGCCTCTGAAGAGGCTGTCATGACAAGAAGCTGAGAGATGCCTCAGTCCCACAATCTGTGACACCACAAGAGGGAGTTGGAAGTGGATCCTTCCTCAGCTGAGTCTCCAGATAAAACCACAGCCCTCGCTGACACCTGGATTACAGCCTTGTGAGAACCCTTGAGGCAGAGGCACTCAGAATCTGTGAGACAGTAAATGTTTGTTGTTTAAGCTGATGAGTTTGGGGGCCACTTGCTGTGCAGCAATAGATAACTAATACAAGGGGTCAGGGAGGGAGCAGTTACTGGCGACAGAGAGGGTGGTGTGGAGGTCTCCTGCTAGGAGCTATGGCTTTCAGTCAAATGTCACATTCAGTTGGCAGGAAGCTGGGAGAATAGACACCCTAATGTCACTCCTTGTCTCTGAGTCCTGCTGGAGCTCCCTATTTGCCAGACCCAATCATAAGGCAGGAGGCAAAGGAGCCCTTTGATGCAGTCCACATAGGTCAGCCTCCCATGGCTTGGAGAAGGAGGAAAAGACGGGGGTGGATCTGGAAGATGGGTACGTGGCATATGCAGAGAAATGAACCTCTCTGTACTTACCATTCAACCTAAGAAACCATCGTTGTAAAGATGGTTGAAATCTCTCTACTCCTCCCTGAGCACACTCTTCTTCCTTTGCCCAGAGGTTGTCGTGGTCCTCGTTGGGAGTTTATCGTGGCAGGCTGGATATGGCCTATGGGATGTATCCTTGATCTACATCATCCCTGAGGAAATGACAGTGGGATAAGTCATCTTGGTGGCACATGTGCCTTCCAGAGGAGGAGACAGTTTTGAGCATGAAATCCTAAAAGGCTCATAGTCCCATGGGAAAAACTGCTCTGTTTAAGGACTCCTCTAACAGCGGTCAACACCAAGAAGCGGGAGATACGCCAGAAGCTTTGGGGGAAGCTGAGCACTGGGAGGGAGCAGATGTAGTGCTGGCTCTTGTTGAGTCAGCGTCAGAGCGGGTGGTTTGGAGAGTATAACAGCACAGCTGACGACACCACCAATGGGCTAATTGGTGATCACATGGATGGTGGCTTGAGTAAGATCTCAGCAATGTGCTCCAGAGCACACTGCACTGTGGGCAGCACAAAGCTGAGTGATTCTGGGACCACAGGCTACAACCCGCTCTAACACACGAGTTTCAGGCACCACTGAGCAGATTCCCAGAGAGCCCTGGTAGGGAGCAATCCTGGGAAGGGATGTGTGTGTGTCAGGGTGGGGTGGAAGATGAGGTTCTATGGGGAATCTTGAGCTGCCAAACTGCTAATCTAACCATTGATGGGGCACCTCTTGTACCCACAAGTGAAGGGTAAGGGCACTGTATGAGGTCGGGAGGCACACGAAGATGATGTAAGTAGCTGATTTCTTTTTCCTTACATGTGCTTCCCAACATTCACCTACCCTGAAAGCCAGTTTGCTTCTGTCTTTTCTTTTTAAAATTCACAATTCAAAAGAGTTCTATGAAACACAAATCTGGCAATATGTTCTGAAATAAAACAAAGGAATTCCATAATCAAAGTTTTCTGAACATTTCTGAACATTTCCCTCCAAAAGAAGAACTCAATTCTGGGCTATAAGATACTAAATTTTTTTTAGCTCTGTAGCTAATAGTCAAATCTTGAATTCTTCTGTCAGAGGAAAGTGCTTTGTTTAGAAAAATAGCTTGTTAAACAGTTGGGCATGGATTGGCGTGGATTGGAAGGGGAAGAGGAAGCAAATAAATAGTTAATCTGATATGCTTCACGAATAAAGGCTGCACAGTTTAAGAGTGGAGAAAAGCCAAGAAGAGTAGAGAAGAGAGGGGACGTGGGGGCAAGGAGGAGGAGAGAGATTAGGCAATGTGTCAAGACTCTGGAATCAATAGACAATGGTAGCCAAGGACAAATTTCTGGTGGAGGGGTGACTGGAGGATTTTTACTAATATCTAATCTCTGACTTTAAGTTGTTTGCATTGCTATCGTGTAATGCTCCTCAGGAAAGTCTGATATTTCTTATTTATTTGATACACTTATATACTTAGAAATGATTACCATAGTTGGGTTAGTTAACACCTCCATCCCCTTACTTAATTACAATTTTTTCTTGTGTGGTGATAATATTTAAGATCTACTCTCTTAACAACTTTCAAGTATATACTACAGTATGTATTAGAGTCACCATGCTGTGCATTAGATGCCCAGAACTTATTCGTCTTCTAACTGCAAGTGTGTGTCCTTTGACTAACATCTTCCCATTTCCCCCACCCCCCAGCTCCTGGAAACCACCGTTCTACTTGCTGTTTCTATGAGTTTGGCTTCTTTAGATTCCGCATACAAGTGAGAACATGCAATATTTGTCTTTCTCTGTCTGACTTATTTCATTTAGCATAATGCCCACTGCTGCAGTGAACATGGGAGTGCAGATATCTTTTCATGATGGTGATTTCATTTCCTTCGGATATATACCCAGAAGTGGGATTGCGGGATCGTATGGTAGTTCTATTTTTAATTTTCTGAGGAACCTCCACGCTGTTTTCCACAGTGGCTGCACAAATTTACATTCCCACCAACAGTGCACAAGGGTTTCCTTTCCTCCGCATCCTCGCCAACACTTCTTGTTTCTTATCTTTTTGATAATAACCATTTTAACAGGTGTGAGGTGATATCTCATGATTGATTTGCGTTTCCCTTTTTCATATACTTGTTGGCCATCTGTATGTCTTCTTTGGAAAAATGTCTATTTAGATCTTCTGCCCATTTTTAGATCTGATTTTTTGGGTTTTTTTGCTATTGAGTTATATGAGTTCCTTATATATTTTGGATGTTAACCCCTTGTCAGATATATGGTTGCAAATGTTTTCTCCCATTCTGTAGGTTGCCTTTATGTTTTGCTGATTGTTTCTGTTGCTGTGCAGAAGCTTTTTAGTTTGATGTAATGCCATTTATTTATTTTTGCTTTGGTTGCTTGTGCTTTTGGTGTCAAATCCCTCTCCAGTGCATCCAAGCTTGTGTTTTTTTGTTCCAACAATGTGCTGGAACTTCTCTGATAAAAATCTGGACTTCCTCGAAGGTTCTCTTGTCTGAGGATGATTGTCTAAGACAGCGTTCTCCAAGAGCTCCTGGACCACAGCCAAGAGGGGCTGGGGCCAGATCATGGGCCTGTAGGGTCCACAGCCAGGACTGATGTCTGCATGCCTGTTACCTGATGCATGGGTAGGCGAGACTCCTTCTGGGTCCCCTGGCATGTGGTGCTGGATCTCACAGCTCTCACAAAGGCAGTTTTGTCTGTGGATTTAAGTTAAATTGTTGTTGTTGAGGGACATCTTATGTTGCTATTGTGGATGTCACTCCAGGAAAGTTTGATATTTCTATGGAGCCTTGTTTGGTGCTCTTGTGGGAAATAAAGGGCACTTAAGGATATGTGGCAAACCTCACATTCACATCTCTGCTGATGCCACGAAAGAGAGGAATGCTCTATGAAGAGGGACAGGAGTCCAGGTGTTCCAGGTGATAATCAGATGTGAAGCAAATGACGGTCCTTGGGGAAACTGACAATGACCCAGATAAGCAGCGAAGTGTGGCACTGAGCCCTTTTTAACAAATGACCAGAGGGAGGTGACTCTATGACACCCGGCTCATGCTCCTCTTATGGACTCACAATGCCTGCTTAAAAATTCTGAGAAGTCATTGAGTAACAACAATAACAATAGTGAAAACCTGCTTAATTTTTTTTAATCTAGAATTTTTCAAGTTTATGTGGCCATGTATCCCTTTTCTAACACCCACCGATATTCTGTAGAACCAGTGTTCTAAGGAGCAATCTTTGCCTTTAAACAATTTCTCGGGTTGTGATCAAACCCTTCATTTAAAAATAATCTTTAAAATATACATTGGTTTTTGAAATCTACTGATATTTTTGGACATCACCTCTAAGAAGTCCAGACTCTGAATTAAAAGGAGACATGAGGATCATCTTGATGGAGAATTGACAAGGCTCAATAATGGAGTAAGTATAGAGATTGGGGAAAGAACAGAACTAGCCGATGCTCAGGCTGCTGGGTTGAGCTACTGGGCAAATGGTGGAGCATTTCCTGGGATGAGGAAATCTGGAGAAGGGGCAGGTCAGGGCTGTATCAAGGAGGAAGAGGCCAGCTGGGTTGAGAGCTGCCGAGAGGTCAAATTAAAATGAGGGAAAGAGGGGCCAGCCCCAGGGCCTAGTGGTTAAGTTTGGCACACTCTGGTTTGGTGGCCTGGGTTCAGTTCCCAGGCATGGACCTACACCACTTGTCAGTGGCCATGCTGTGGTGGCATCCCACATACAAAACAGAGGAAGATTGGCACAGATGTTAGCTCAGGGCGACTCTTCCTCAAGCAAAAAGAGGAAGACTGGCAACAGATTTTAGCTCAGGGCAAATCTTCCTCAGCCAAGGGGAAAAAAAAAAAAGGAGAGAAAGACATATATTATTTAGCTCTGTGCTAAATGAGGCACTATGGTAAATGCTTTAATACATGTAATTCTGACAAAAATCATGGGAAGAAGTTATTATTTTATAGGTGAGGAAATAGACTCAGAGAAATTATGTAACATACCCAAAGACAAACATCTAGTTACTGGTACCAGGAATTCAAACTGAAGTCTCTGTTCTCTAGGCATCCCTTCCTTCCAGAGATTTCTATCACCGCATCAGTGTCTGCATCTTCCTATGGCTGATCAGCAAGTCTTGACAGTTCCCATTGTAGAGGATTATAATTCTTAACTCTAATTTTTTAGCCTAATACTGCTACATTTTGACCTTGTTATACCTTGATGGAGGATGGGAAGAGACAAGGTATTTCCTAAAAAGATTTTGGGGAGAAGACTGATAAAATTGTAACTTGTTCAAAGGAGGCTGTAAAATTTAAATTCAGGTGACGCCATCCTCTATTAACACAGAAAAATTATGGCGCATCATAGTTCATTCTGAAGTTTATTGCCACAAATATTGAATAAAGCATGTTATGACATTATATGGACATCCTACTTTCACCAATAACTCAGGTACTAGAAAATTTATGCAATGCTGCCAGTCAAGCCACAATTCTTGGTATAATTCTCAGTAAAGGTTGGAAAACTGGAGATGGATGAAAGCAACATGATGTAGTTGAATATTTGAGCAAAGAGGAGCTCTTCCATTTAGCCATGCTATTCAAGAAGGTGTTTAAAGTTTGGTTTAAAAAATGAATCTGACCTCTTTAGATATTTTCCTTAGGATGTTCTAAGATTTTGCAGTATAAATAGGTCTGGTTTGGCCAGGTTGACTAGTGTTAGGATAAATGTCTCAGTTTTGTCTGTGAAGCAAACTATTACCACCAGCAGGTTATTTCTGTGTGTGCAGCACCATTTGCTTCTACTGTGAATTGTTCTGTTATTTCTCACAGGAATATAGTTGGCTGGTAAGCTGTGGATTTTTATAGAATCGATTAACTTAAGATTCTACTACCCAGCAGGCTGAATACCAGGGTATCATTTTAGTTTTGTTTTTGTAACAAAAAACCTTTTGTGTGAATTTCAGGGAAGGAATATGGAAGAAATGAAATTCTGGCTCCACGGCTGCTATGCTAGGATCAATTGTTTTAAAAGAGCACAAACTGACATATCCCAGAAGCTTAATAAATTCAGTGATTGATGCTGCTGATTTTAGGGAGAGCATTTAACATTTTCGATGACCGTTCACCTTTGACCCTTCCTATGAAAAATATCCCCTGATTTGAGCCATGCCACCCACGGCTCCAGAGGCTACTGCTGTTACTCTAGGGGAACAGGGTAGAATGATGTTGGGAGCAAGGCCTCTGGAGCCAGGCTGCCTGGGCTTGAATCCCAGCTCCCGCTAGAATAGCTGTGTGACTTTGGCAAGTTGCTTAAACTTTCTGTGTCTCAGTTTCCTCAACTGTAAAATGAGGATGATGATAATGAGTGTTCCTACCTCATAGGGTTGTAATGAGGTTTATGTCTGGCACATAATCAGTGAAGCCCTGGGAAACTTACAGTCAGTATTCTAGCTTGGACTTCCTTTATCTCAATCCATTGTCTGTACCTTCGATCTGCATCCAGAACTCTCTCATGGCCACACCTTGGACCTGGTCACCACTAGGAACTCATCTGCTTTGGGACCACTGCCTTTTGTCCTCTCAGCTGTCTCACCTTCTAAGTTCCATCACCTTTGGATCTCGAATTTGTGAAGACTTTCAGTTCCTTGACATTTCCCTTTGCCTTCTGAGTTCCATAGCTCTGCTGGATTAATCTTCTCTTTTCCACCCGCATCGTTAAACTTCTCTGGCCAGCACATTCAACTCTCTTGCCTATCTGCAATGTCAAATCCTGGATCAATCCAACAGCGAATCTTCTCTGGTTTTATTCTTGGGCTATTGAACCTCCGCAGAAAACACGAGCAGGTTAGATGTGGATAGATGTCATTATAAAAAATCAGAGTCTCCAATCCTAAGCAGACCCACACAGTCAGTAGGTGATCCTTCCAGGTGCCTTTGTTCAGCTCCCTTTCCTACTCCCATGCCAAGTTGTCCCAACTCTTATGACTTTCCTCATGTGTCCTGCTCTAGATCTTTCTCCTCACCAGAGCTAGGAGGTGTGAACATCCTTAACTTCTACCACTGGTTTTTCAGAATAGTCTTCATCTGCCCTCATATTTCTCTTCTCCACTTTGTCTCAGAGTTCAGATTAGTTCCTCTGTGACGCTGTAGATCCTGTCTGCTCTCATTGCCTTTGCCACCCCGATCCTGCAGTGATCTCTCTTAAGTCTCCTGTATTGGGAACCTCTTCCTCTCTAATGTGATGCTTAAATTTCATTCATCTTAAAAACAGAACCTCAGGACCCCCTGTTCCCCTCTGGCCTGTGTGTCCTCGTGGAGCAGGCTGGATTGTCTGCATGTCCTCCTCTCCCATTCCTTCCTCAGCCTCCTGCAATCTCACTTCCTTCTTGTTCTAACATTGACCCTCTGTTTGCCAAATCCATTGAACTCTGTTCTCTATCTTACTTCACCCCTTTGCTGCATTGTTAGGGACTTCCTCTTCAGAACTCCTTCTTGTGTGTTCTTCCTCATTTCCGGTTTTCCTCTTACCTTCCGGCTGCTCATTTAAAAACTCTGTGGACTCATTTCTCTCCCTGCTTCATAAATGCTCAAAAGGGTTAGTTTCTCAGGTTCTCTTCTGACTCACAAGCTCTATCTACATAATGTATTCCACTTTAAAATTCAACCCATAGATCAAAGACTCCTGATTTTATACTCTAGCTCCATACCCAAATTGGTCACGTGACTCCCCAGACTCAAATCCAAACTTATCCCTGTTAGTGAATTCAAAGCTGTTTGTGATCCAACCTCTGTTTACCTTTTCAGCCTGATCTCCGGCCACATCTTTATTCTAGCACATCTCGTTCTCCAAATGCAATGTGCTGTCTCATTGCCGCTTTGAATGTCCTTCTACTCTTGTTCACCTGGAAATCTCCCACCTGTCTGACAAGATTTGGCTCAGTTGTCACCCACTTCATGAAACTCCTCTGACTCCTTCTGGATCAGTTTCGTAATGCTTCTGTTTTGCAGTATCCTGTTCGTGTGTCTCGTCTCTACCCATTCCATCGCGCGGTAAGTGTTTACACGTCTGCCTGCTCTAAAAGAGCACGAGCCGCTCGAGGAAGGAATTTAGCTTGTGATTATTTTTTTCTTGTGGTCATGTTTATCTTTATAGTCCCCATACTGAGCCAGGAACAGGGTGAGGACACAGAGCTGTTTCCTGAGCGAACAAACTGACGATGCCTTCTGTTATCCCTAGAGGTAGCTCCTGCATTATTCTTGCCCACCGTGGCTCTCCACTGCCCTTCAGGACACTGGCCCAGCTTCAGCACTTCCAATGAACAGTAGGGGAGTTTAAGCACGAGGGTTTTCAACTTACCTGGTCCAAGAGAATAATTTTGTACACATTTTAAGGAGATGTGTGTCTATTTGCGTAATTAGTCATAAAATATAAGTCCTGATCCACGTACCAAGATTTTGAAAGACATCAAAGGGAGGTTATCCTAATGAAGGGTAAATTGCCAGTCTAAAGGGAATCAGGCAGTAGGTCTATAAGAAATTCAACATATACACCTTTAGTTTTTTTTTTATTTATTTTATTTTATTTTATTTTTTTATTGATGTCTTAGTTTATAACACTGTGGGGTTTTAGTTGTACATTTTTGTACGTCACCTTGTGGATGTAACCCTTCACCCCTTGTGCCCCCCCCACCCCCCTTCCCCTTGGTAACCACCAATCAGTTCTCTCTGTCCGTGTGTTCACTTATATTCCATATATGAGTGAGTTCATGCAGTGTCTGGCCTTCTCTCTCTGGCTTATTTCACTTAACATAATACCCTCTAGGTCCTTCCATGTTGTTGCAAATGGGACAATTGTGTCTTTTCTTATGGCTGAGTAGTATTCCATTGTATGTATATACCACATCTTCTTTAACCAATCTTCAGTTGAGGGACACTTGGGTTGCTTCCACTTCTTGGCTATAGTGAATAATGCTGCAATGAACATAGGGGTGCATACGCCTCTTGTGATGGTTGATTTCACGTCCATTGGGTAGATGCCCAAGAGTGGGATTGCTGGATCATACGGTATTTCTATTTTTAATTTTTTGAGGACTCTCCATACTGTTTTCCATAGAGGCTGCACCAGTTTGCATTCCCACCAGCAGTGAATGAGGGTCCCCGTTTCTCCACAACCTCTCCAGCATTTGTTGTTATTTGTCTTGGTGATTATAGCCATTCTAACCGGTGTAAGGTGATATCTCAGTGTAGTTTTGATTTGCATTTCCCTGATGATTAGTGATGTTGAACATCTTTTCATGTGTCTATTGGCCATCTGTATCTCTTCCTTGGAAAAATGTCTGTTCATATCCTCTGCCCATTTTTTGATCGGGTTGTTTGTTTTTTTGTTGCTCAGTTGTATGAGATCTTTGTATATTACTGAGATTAATCCCTTGTCAGACAAACGATTTGCAAATATTTTCTCCCAGCTGGTGGGTTGTTTATTCATTTTGATCCTGGTTTCATTTGCCTTGTAGAAGCTCTTTAGTCTGATGAGGTCCCACTTGTTTATTTTTTCTTTTGTTTCCCTTGTCTGGGTAGACATGGAATCTGAAAGGATCCCTTTATGTCCAATCGCAATTAGTGTACTGCCTATATTTTCTTCCAGGAGTTTTATAGTTTCAGGTCTCACTTTCAGGTCTTTGATCCATTTTGAATTGATTTTTGTATATGGCGATAGGAGATGGTCTACTTTCATTCTTTTGCATGTTGCTGTCCAATTTTCCCAGCACCATTTATTGAAGAGACTTCCCTCTCTCCATTGTATGTTCTTTGCTCCTTTGTCGAAGATTAGCTGTCCATAGGTGTGTGGTTTTATTTCTGGAGTTTCAATTCTGTTCCATTGATCTGTGTGTCTATTCTTGTACCAGTACCATGCTGTTTTGATTACTGTAGCTTTATAGTATATTTTGAAATCAGGGATTGTGATGCCTCCAGCTTTGTTCTTTTTTTTCAGGATTGCTTTAGCTATTCGGGCTCTTTTGTTGCCCCATACGAATTTCAGTAGTTTTTGTTCTATTACCGTGAAGAATGACATTGGGATTCTGATTGGGATTGCATTGAATCTGTAGATTGCTTTAGGTAGAATGGACATTTTAACTATATTTATTCTTCCAATCCATGTGCATGGAATATTTTTCCATTTCTTTATGTCCTCCTCGATTTCTTTCAATAGTGTCTTATAGTTTTCATTGTATAGGTCTTTGACCTCCTTGGTTAAATTTATTCCCAGATATTTTATTCTCTTTGTTGCAATTGTAAATGGGATTGTCTTTTTGAGTTCTCTTTCTGTTTTTTCATCGTTAGTGTATAGAAATGCAATTGATTTTTGTAAGTTGATTTTATACCCTGCCACTTTACTGTAGTTGTTGATTGTTTCTAGTAGCTTTCCAATGGAATTTTTGGGGTTTTCTATGTATAGGATCATGTCGTCTGCAAATAGTGAGAGTTTCACTTCTTCATTGCCTATTTGGAGTCCTTTTATTCCTTTTTCTTGCCTAATTGCTCTGGCCAGAACTTCCAGTACTATGTTGAATAAGAGCGGTGAGAGTGGGCACCCTTGTCTTGTTCCTGTCCTCAAAGGAATGGCTTTCAGTTTTTCCCCGTTGAGTAGGATGTTTGCTGTAGGTTTGTCATATATGGCCCTTATTATGTTGAGGTACTTTCCTTCTATACCCATTTTGTTGAGAGTTTTTATCATAAATGGATGCTGGATCTTGTCGAATGCCTTCTCTGCATCGATTGAGATGATCATGTGGTTTTTATTCTTCATTTTGTTAATGTGGTGTATCACGTTGATTGATTTGCGGATGTTGAACCATCCCTGTGTCCCTGGTATAAATCCCACTTGATCGTGGTGTATGATCTTTTTGATGTATTGCTGTATTCGGTTTGCCAATATTTTGTTGAGGATTTTTGCGTCTATGTTCATCAGCGATATTGGCCTGTAGTTTTCCTTCTTTGTATTGTCCTTGTCTGGCTTTGGTATCAGCATGATGTCGGCCTCATAGAATGTGTTGGGAAGTATTCCATCTTCCTCTATTTTTTGGAATAGTTTGAGAAGGATAGGTGCTAAATCTTCTTTGAATGTTTGATAAAATTCTCCAGGGAAGCCATCTGGTCCTGGGCTTTTATTTTTTGGGAGGTTTTTGATTACTGTTTCAATCTCTTTACTTGTGATTGGTCTGTTCAGATTCTCTATTTCTTCTTGATTCAGTTTTGGGAGGTTGTACGCGTCCAAGAATTTGTCCATTTCCTCTAGGTTGTCCAATTTGTTGGCGTAAAGTTTTTCATAGTATTCCCTCATAATCCCTTGTATTTCTGTGCTGTCTGTTGTAATTTCTCCTCTTTCATTTCTAATTTTATTTATTTGAGTCTTCTCCCTTTTTTTCTTAGTGAGTCTGGCTAAGGGTTTGTCAATTTTATTTATCTTCTCAAAGAACCAGCTCTTTGTTTCATTGATCCTTTCTACTGTTTTTTTGGTTTCAATTTCATTTATTTCTGCTCTGATTTTTATTATTTCTCTCCTTCTGCTGATTCGGGGCTTTGTCTGTTCTTCTTTTTCCAACTCTGTTAGGTGCAATTTAAGGTTATTTATTTGGGAATTTTCTTGTTTGTTAAGGTGAGCTTGTATTGCTATGAATTTCCCTCTCAGGACTGCTTTTGCTGCATCCCATATGAGTTGGTATGGTGTATTTTCCTTTTCATTTGTCTCCAGATAGCTTTTGATTTCTCCTTTAATTTCATCAACGACCCATTGGTTGTTCAGTAGCATGTTGTTTAGTCTCCACATCTTTGTCCCTTTCCTAGTTTTTTCCTTGCAGTTGATTTCTAGTTTCACAGCATTATGATCAGAAAAGATGCTTGTAATGATTTCAATCTTCTTAAATTTATAGAGGTTTGCCTTGTTTCCTAATATATGGTCTATCCTTGAGAATGTTCCATGAGCACTTGAGAAGAATGTGTACTCTGCTTTTTTTGGGTGGAGTGCTCTGTATATATCTATTAAATCCATTGCGTCTAGTTTTTCATTTAAGTCCAGTATTTCCTTATTGACTTTTTGTCTGTATGATCTATCTATTGATGTAAGGGGGGTATTAAGATCCCCTACTATTATTGTGTTATTGTTAATATCTCCTTTAAGGTTTTTTAGCAGTTGTTTTATGTACTTTGGTGCTCCTGTGTTGGGTGCATAGATATTTATAAGTGTTATGTCTTCTTGGTGAAGTATCCCTTTTATCATTATATATTGCCCTTCTTTCTCTGTCATTACCTTTTTTATCTTGAAGTCTACTTTGTCTGATATAAGTATGGCTACTCCTGCTTTCTTTTGTTTGCCATTAGCTTGGAGTATTGTTTTCCATCCTTTTATTTTGAGTCTGTGTTTGTCTTTAGAGCTGAGATGTGTTTCCTGGAGGCAGCAGATTGTTGGATCTTGGTTTTTAATCCATCCTGCCACTCTGTGTCTTTTGATTGGAGAATTCAATCCATTTACGTTTAGAGTGATTATTGATATATGAGGGTTTAATGTTGCTATTTTATTGTTCATCTTCTGGTTCTTTTGCATTTCCTTCGTTTCTTGTCCCTTGTGTTTCGGACTGCAAATTCAATTTGGTATTTCTGCATGTTCATTCTCTTGGTTTTCTCTTTATTTGTCATGTGTGGTTCTCTTCTGGTTGTTTGTTTAGTGGTTACCGTGTGGTTTATATAAGCGATCTCCTGGATAAGAAAGTACATTTTCAGATGCCTCCTTTTTCCTGAGGCTGGGTCAGTTCAATCCCTTACCTCTTCCCCTCCTTATTTGTTATCTCTTTATTCCAGATTGTGTCATGAATGTGTGTTTCCAGTGATGAGCTTGAATTAATTTTTGATGTTTTCCAACTGTATTTTGTTCTGGTTTAGTCTCCTTGCTTTTCTCCTTGCTGAAATCTTTGTATCCCCTTTCTCATTTGTTTTTTTTCAGGCCTAAGGGCCTTCTTGAGCATTTCTTGTAGTGGGGGTCTTGTGGTGACAAACTCTCTTAGCTTTTGTTTATCAGGGAGAGTTATTATTTCTCCATCATATTTGAAGGATATTTTTGCTGGATAAAGTATTCTCGGCTGAAGGTTTTTGTCTTTCATGATTTTGAATATATCATTCCAGTCTCTCCTAGCCTGTAGAGTTTCTGTCGAGAAATCAGCTGAGAGCCTGATGGGGTTTCCTTTGTATGTTATTTTGTTTTTTTGTTTAGCTGCCTTCAATATTATTTCCTTGTCACGGGTATTCTTCAAGTTTGCTACTATGTGGCGAGATGATTTTTTATTCCTGTTTATGTATTTAGGTGATCTATTGATTTCATTCACTGTTATTTCCCTTTCATTCCCTAGGTTGGGGAAGTTCTCAGCTATTATTTCTTTGAACAAACTCTCTGCTCCTTTTTCTCTTTCTTCTCCTTCTGGAATACCTATTATCCTTATGTTGCTTTTCCTCATTGAGTCTGATATTTCTCGAAGAATTTCTTCATTTCTTTTTAGTCTTAGCTCTCTCTCCTCCTCTACCAGGAGCATTTCTGCGTGGCTATCCTCAATAGTGCTAATTCGTTCCTCCATATTGTCAGTTCTGCTCTTTAAAGACTCCATTTTTTCCACTATCTCGTTGATTTTGTTTTTCATCTCCAATAATTCTGATTGGTTTTTCTTTAGGGTTTCAATCTCTTTTGTGACATAATCCCTGAATTCGTTGATTTGTTTCTGTGTGTTCTCTTGTATTTCGTTGAGCTTGTTTATGATAGCTATTTTGAATTCTCTCTCATTCAGGTTATCAAATTCTGTGCCTTCAGGGTTGGTTTCTGGGTGTTTGTCATTTTCCTTTTGGTCTGTAGCCCTGACATATTTTCGCAAGGATCCGACGGGGACGGCTTTATTTTTACCCGTCATGATTAAAGTTAGTCCTGCAGTTTCCCCCTGCTGCCACTGGATGGAGATTACGAGCAGTTTGCTCTGAGGCGGCTGCAGCCCCCGGAGGGATTATGCTGAAACGCTGGGTGTGTGGGGGGAGGGGTCCTCTCTTTCTCCTGCTTGACCCGGGGGTTTCCTTTCTGGCTCTCTTAGGGTGTTTGCTACACCCCCTAAACAGTCCGTCATCGCTTCCCCGTGGGGACCTCGCGACAGTCTGTGAGAGCACCTGGATGGCGCTTGTTTTCCCCCGCTGTGGGCCGCCCCTCCCCCCTCTGTCCGTGAACCGCGCTGTTTTTGCCGATCGATTGGGGAGGGGGAGTACAACCTCCTACCTCTCCTCCCGTTCTCCTGGGCTTCCCGCGCCTCCACCGTCCGATGTATGGCAGCAGGGGTTTCTCAGAAGTCCTTCGTAGTGTTTGATTGAGCTCTGTTGGAATGTGAATGATGTTTTCGTTGTGTCGTAGGGGGCAGAGATTCAAAGAGGGAATCTCACTCCGCCATGATGCTGACGTCACTCCTCTACACCTTTAGTTTTATATTCTGATTGTAGATGGTCTTTGTGGGATTTTTTGTCTGGTGTTAACACTTTGAGAAATCTGTATTTTTTCCTGGGGGGGTGAGTGGGGGTCCGAGCATGTGCAGACTGCTGATTTAATGAGGGGCTCAAGGTGCAGGCATGGGCTGGCCCATGTGTCATAATGTCTGCTCTGTGTGTGGTCTTTGGCTCCCCTTGATATCTGTGAGGATTTTTGCCCTTGGCATAGAGCTCTTGAGAGGGCGTGACTTGCTGAAGACCCTTGGGGCTTGCCTCCTTCAGGGGCACAGCTTTTCTCCTCTGCACTCAGGTACAGGCTTATAAAGATAATTGACCACCTGTTGTTCTATCATCCTGAATTCCACAATCCTAAGTACAGTTCTGTTATTTTCCTCCCACTTCCCCCTGGCCAATTTCCTTTAGAGAACAGGAACCTCAACTAAATTAAATGGAATCTTTTCTAAGAAAATCATGTCGAATGCCCTGAGCAAAACACAAAGGAAATGTATTCAGCTTCTAAGATGATGTTATTAACAGCAAAAGTAAAGAAAATAAGCATTTGAAATAATATAGTCAGATGAGAGCCTTCGTTTTTGCTTAAATAACCCATGGTTTTGTTAGATTTTAAAAAGTACCCTCCATTCCAGTATGTCAAGGGAAGTAGGTATTAGATCACTACAAAGTTTTTCCTCCAGTAAAGCTTATAAGATTAATATAAAATCATAGAAATATTTAGTCATTAAATAAATTGTCTTTTCTGTTAAGTGATGAGGAAATTTACTAACACTGGTAATTTACATAGAAATCAGAGAAACAGTCAACCTAACATTGCATTTCACCAGTTTTTTTAGACAGAAATGATTAAACATGTAAATTCAAATTTAAATTATTCATAGCTACAGTAGCCACAGTATTGGCTTCAAGCATTATTAAAAGTAAATGTTTTGCTAATTTGATAAATCAGATATTCAATTTATGAGAAATCAAAGTCTTTCAAATCTTCAATATGAGTTTTAAACCCCCTACCCCCCCGCCCTACACTGCCACCAATATTCTGTTACATGGCCTCTCTCTATATAAGTCTTCTGAATGTTTAATAACACAACGGGGACTGGACTCTCTCCAGGTAAATCTTTCTTTGTGAAGAAATTTTTCAAGGGGGAAATAAGTCCAGAAACAAGATTAATGCTATCCCGTCCCTCAGCTTAATATTTTAGCACATCTGTTTTTTCTGTCCTAAATTCAGAGCATAGACTACTTTTGTTTCACTTACAACTCCAAACAGCTTGGAAAGAGCCCTGACTTTATGTAATAACCCTAAATTGGAACGGTAGTGTCTAGTTGGTTCCCATAGATGCACAGGTGGAGTGTGTTCACCCACTTTTGCAGAGTAAAAGCTAATTTGTTATGCACCTAGCCTAGGAAATAAAAGACGTTTCATATTTGATGATCTTTTCTGTTTTGACACGTGAAAAACAAGACAGCAGCCCCAAATGGAGTCACTAATGGTAAGCCCTGCATCAGCAAACTGAGACGTAATTACAGTTTCGGCTCTCCTAGAAATGGAATCTTAAAGCAGTCAATCAGGAATCACCTGGCCAGCACTGGTGAAGTCATCTGCCTGGTCAACCCCTGCCATTCCCTAAAGGAAAGTGACCTTGTCACAACCAATCTGATTTTTGCTGGTGTAACTTCCTGATCCTGCTCCCTTCTGTCTATAAAAGTCTTTCATTTTGTACAGCTCCTTGGAGCCCTTCCTGTCTGCTGCCTGGTTCAGAAATTGTTGGATAAAGCCAATATGATCTTTAAAATTTACTCAGTTGAATTTTACTTTTTAACAGACACCATCAAAGGCTTTGTCTCATGTATGTCATAGATAGTCATACGTCAATTCATGTTGCTCCCTAATCAGCACACCAAAAGATTGATTTGGGTACCACTTCATTAGGAGATCTTAGCACATCTAGAAGATATTAACATTAGCTCTTAGCCTTGGGGGTTAGAGTATGCACAAATATAAACGATTGTTTTACTAAGGTAACAAAACTGTGGGTGTATGAAATGTCTGAGGGATGAAATTAGCTATAGATTTTTAGAGATGAATCAGTTAAACGAATCTTTAAGTTGAAACCAGAAGTGTCAATGCAGGCAAAGTATACTGATTTGCCTGTCAAAGATGGACAGCTGTTGCAAAGACATTAAACCTGACATTTCTACTTGTACTGTTCAGGCTGACCCATGTTTATCTGAAATACTCAGATGACAGAGGTTTAACATTTTTCTTAACTGAATTATAAGGAGAATGACTTTTGCTTGTATTTCCATACACCAAACCTATGGCTTCAAAGGTGAACAAATCAAGTGATGGAAGAGTGACAGCCTGGACCTTTGCTGAATTACCAGCCTGGGAGCGTCCTTTGGTGTGTAGATGGTTTTGTGCTAGCTCGTGGAATGCATTTTGTGCAACGGTGGACTTAAGAGTGACTATATCTTTCTCAACTTCCTTGGCTAGCAGGAAGTAGACAAAATTAAACTTAACCAACAAAGGGATTAATTTCAAAAGTGATGGGAAGAAATTTATGGGTGGAAACATTAGGAATAATAGGAAAGAGTTTAGGGGAAAACTACAATTCATGATGATGGAGGTACAAGTTTCCCAAGGAAGAGATAGGATTAAAGAAAATAAAAGGCTAAATTAATTGGGAGGATAAAAATTTATAGTCTCTTCCTGTTGACGCAGGCAATGATGTCTGAGATTTCATTTTCTCAGCCGCCTGTGGCGCACATAGCAGAAGGCAATATGGAAAAGTTCATACCAACATAGCAGGAAAAACGCACTTTCCTTGGGGTGACAAGATGTGAAACAGATCTTGGCTGGCTGTTTTGGTTGAACAGAATTTAGTGAAAGGAAGTTTGAGCTGCTAGGAAAATCTATGTTTCTTCTTGAAAAGCTGATTTTCCCCATGAGAAACTGTGACATAAAAATTGCTACTTTCACACTACCATCCACAGAAATATTAACGAATGCCCTTCTGTTAAGTATTGATTAAAATAGTACTTGTTCAATTCTATTTTATCACATACTGTAAAAAAGAGTCGAGATAAAGCTCTCACACTGTCTGTCTGCATCTGTCAATCTCTCTATGGTGCATGTGCAAGTATACAGGCAAACTGCGTTCTGTAGGGACTGGAATGTTCATTTATTCATTCACTCAGCATTTATTTATTGAACGGTAGGTTCTGGGAATATCATGATGAGAGACAGTCTGTTTCCTTGGGAATTCACAGATGAAGACAGAAGACAGACATGTAAACAAAAAATTGAAATATAATGTTAGACCTCTGCCCGAAGTATGTACAAGGCAATTGGGAATGCTTATCAGGGAATGATTGAAACTTACATTTTTAGGGGAGACCGAGACATTGACAGTCAAGCTAGACCTTCAAGATCAAAGGATTTTGCTGGATGGAAAAATGGGCTGGGCATTCAAGCAGAGTAAAACCCTGGAAGCATAAAAAGGCTGAGGGGTTAAATGCTGTGACAGACTCCTTTTCCTGCTTTTTATGGAATTGCTTATTTGTCTGGTTGTGGGGACCCACCTGGGAGGTTGAAGTTTCACTGGGGACAGCAAGGAGGCGCACGACACATCTTTGTTACTTTGGTGGTGTTGAATTTTATTTGCCCATGTGGAATGGAGGCAAACACTGCAGGACGCTGTCGAGGAAGTAAGGGTGAGGCATTCAAGGAGGGTTCGGGTTCTTCATGGTTTGTGAAAGAGATTATCAGGACCACATCTCCAAAAGAGAAGCAATTCACATGCCAAACATCCCGGTGTTTACCAGCAGGAGATTCCGTTTGCACTGCAAGGGAGTGTGGACTCGCCCCCAAAGCAAATACACAATTGTGTGTGTTTTACTCTGCTGAAGGCTCTTGAAATCAATTTCTAACCCATAAAATAGAAGTTTCTCAAACCCAATCCACTATAAAATTTATCTCTGTGGAAAGGCCATAGCTGTTACAGGAGGGCAGGACGGTAGATCAGGAAGCTTTTCTGTTTAAATATTTAAATAGATTTCTATTTGAACAGCTAAATGAAACCAAACTCACTTTCTTATCTCAATAATTGAAAAGAAAATTGCTGAGCTTTCTTTGCCAAGTGTTCGCGTCATTTCCTCTCTTTCTCGAGCATTCTTAGGGTATTCAAGTGCCTATGGTTTGGTTTCTTTTTGGAATAACTCAAGGAGGCTCTCAGCAAGCCGTATTTCCGGAGCAGCCATGGGCCTGACTTCATTGGCTTCTTAATGGAAAACAAGTTGGCTTAATGATTAATTGCCACATACATGGGGCTAAACCATGCCTCCCAGTGCCTGCTCCCCGAGAAGACAGCTTCTGGGGCTCAGCACGTTTCTTCCTGTAACTGACGGCAATAGATCTGCTTCTCCTTGTCACGCTTGCCTCAGAAGGTGCCTCTTTTACTTGCACTAGGCAGGATCGTTTTAATTTTGACTTTGGGTCTTATCTATTAATGTTTTCCCTGGTAACATTATCTATGAATTTTTCTCTCTTCATTTTTTCCTTACCCCAGTAATTCATGATTATTTCAGAAAAATTAGAAAAATACAGATAAAGATCCAAATTAAAAGCAGCTAAAAATTTTGCCATCTACTGATTACAATCATTAGCATTTTGATATATTATTCCTGACCTTTCTTCCTACGGACACATGCATATAAAATATGTATTTACAAAATTATAAACACACCACATATATGTGTATCTATATCTATATACATACACGTACACATGCACACACGGTGCGTCGTACTGTTTTAATCTATTATCAATGTATTTTCAAGTCAATAAATATAAATGATTTTTATAATTTTGTAGAATCAGAGATTGGGACCATCTGTTTCTTGATGCCCTTCACTTTCCCTGGGATCATGGAACTTTGGTGACATTAATATTTTATATTTCTTCAGTACATTTATGTGGTCCTAGCAAGATTGGCATTAAGCCACTTAAAATTATGGGCATAATAAAAATGATACAAATATTTAAAGCAACTCGGGCTCCCTATAAAACACCTGTGAAGAAGTTTACCAGTCTTTGCTTGCATTTGGTATCCTGCCTATCCTTCACAGACTGTAAAATGAAAGTGAACATTCTGCACTACTGGCCTTCTGTAAAAAGTCTAGGACCCTGTGGTCATCTGCTCTCCAGCCTTGCAGGGGGTTAGAACCACCGTTTACACAAAGGGCAGCCTGGCACTGCAGGTACCACATTTGCGCTTGTTTAAAAGGACACCAGCAGAGGGCAGCGCACCTCCAGGACAAAACCCACGCAAGTCTAGGGCTGCTGAACAGGCTGCTGAGGGACTTTGAACGTTGCTCTAAACACAAACCAACACACTATTTTACTGGAACGTTATTAGTCTCAGTGAAATATTTTAAGGATTTGAAGTGCTGACATTAGAAGATGGAGGCAATATAGCAAAAGCAAAATATGTGTTCATTTAATAAACTTTTATTGCCCACATACAAATGCCACGCAGTAGAAATATGTAGATCTAAGACCAAATCCCCGCCACAGATCAGCAGGGGATGAAGACTTAGAAAATGTGTCCAAAGCGCTATGACAACACTCATGCTGGATGGATTAACTCTATTCTACAGTAACTCAGAAAAGACCTAACGGAAGAGTTACATGTGAGTTGAGTCTTGAAGGATAGCAGGCTTCACTAGGTGGGTAGGGGCAGAGATACAGGGAGGAAGGTACAAAGGTGCAAAGGGTGGTTAAAATGTTGGGGCAATGGTAGGTGATTTTGTTTTCTATTACCCCAAAATTTAAGCCTGAATTTCCAGAAGAGGGTTCCAGATCTCACCAAAGCAATGGTGAGATAGATGCTATTTGCCAGTGGATTTTATGCTATTTTTAGGACAAGAGGCTGAAATGTAATAAATTCATTAAATGCAAAGAGCAACAGCATCAACAATGGTGTTTATCACCACCCACCTTCAGATGATACCAAATTCTGACTATTCCCTTGTCTTCCAGTGGCCTCAATTAGCCAGCCGGTATTACACATACATACACCATGATTTCCTCTGACAGGAAAGGGGAGGTGACAACGTGTTGATCCTGTGTCTCTTCATTGTTCTCATGGCTGGTGGGCACCTGTTACAGTTGGTGCTCTAATCCATGATGTGTTCCTGTGGCCTACTTCACGTGTTGGATTTCCCGATAGCCCGTAACGCCTTTGGGTCTGGATAGGGGTCTGTGTTTCCCCTGTGTGTTCCCACAGCGGCTAGCCAATACACCGTGCATACACAGCACAGCCATAAACATTGACTGGCTTTATCTGTAAGGCCCACACCCTCTCCTCAGTGATGCTAGAGGAAAGCAGGATGATGGGGAACATGTGGAGAGGCTATAATTAGTTTTTCATATGACAGGACAATCCTAATGTTAGACCTAAGTTGTAGCCAAGAGGAATTTCTGGAGGAAGACAGTGTAGAGCTTTCCACAGAACCAGACCTTCATGTCTCCACCTGCTCAAGCCTCTTGCTTAATTAACAAATATTTGTATGGAGTGGAGAAGACATTCAATCTCCTACAAGAACTAATTTTTATGATTTTATATTAAGTCCGTCTCTTTTTGCAGCTGCTTGAAGTCTGCGTTTTAGGAAGTATTCACAGAGACTGCTCAGAGGAGCTACAGTGGTTTGTGTTCATGGCTCTTTACTTACATAACCTTCCTTCGTCTTTCTTTTCCTTTTTTGTTTGTCAATATCAGGAAGTAGCTGGCAACTAGCCATAACCAAGATGGCAATTTTTGTTCTCTTTTGACTAGTCTTTACCTAAGTGGATAATCATCTGCTATATATTTTTAAATCCAGGTTAGTGGATGTTCTTAAGCAAGGCAGGAAGCCCAGAAGTCATAAAAGGAAAGACCGACATATTTGACTGACAACTGAATTAGTTAGGATAAAACCAAACTGCTATTGCAAAGACCTTCCCCTCCAAGTGTCTCAGAGAAGACACAAGCTTCTTTCTTTCTCACGTAACATTTATCTCTCATGCAAGCATTCTGGGTGAGTGGGCCGCGGGTGGACCATGGGGTCATTCAGGAACTCAGGCTCTCTCCAAGTGACAAGTCGCAGTGTGCCAGTTACCAGTTATTGCCTTTAGGCTCCACTCTTGCTCTTCATATGTGCTCTGTGGTAGTGAGCAGAACTCCTTGAAGCATCTTTCCTGTATAGGTGCAAGAGGTTAAGCTTTCTCAGTAGAAGGTGCCGGAGGGACATTGCTGGAGGAAGGGGCTTCTCCTGCTGTCTCTGGTGGCTGCATGGTCAGCAGAGTGGGTGTGAGGACATCTAGTAGAGTTCTGCCTCAAATGTGCACCCAGAATGCGAAGTTCCCTGGCAACCTTCCAGCTCAGCCTGGCCTGACGATGATTTCCTGAGGCCCGCTTCACACAGAAACTGGCTCCCGTGGGCCTCCTGCCTGCCGGGGTGCCCAAATTCCCTTTACAGACCTGTGCCCTGGGCCCCCGCCCCTCTGCCTGCCTATGCCACCAGGCCACCAGATGCTGACTGCCTGCGCCCGCCTGCTCTCTGGAGGGTTGCTTCCTGTTTGTCCAGAGACTGCAGACCAGCTCTGGCTTCGGTGAACAAGCAAAATTCTCTGCTATCTAGTGGCTGAACTGTACCTCTCAACGAAGTCTGAACCCCAGCCTTGGGGAGGGGGCCTCTTTCTAACTTTGGCCTTCCTTGGATACCCTCCCTCAGCTCTGGGGTCCCAGATAGTGTTTCCTTGTATCTTATAGTCATTCATTTATCAGAGTTTAATAATTCTTTGAATTAAACTTCCCCCTGGTTTCTATCTCCTGACTGGACCCTGACCAATACATATGGCTTTGTCATCTTTTAGGGTAGTGTCCTCTCCATGGTCAAAACTGGGCTTGTCATGTCCAGGTTCCAGCTGGCGGAAGGAGAAAGAGAGCATGGGGTGGGCATGGCTACTTTTTAAGGCCTAAATCTGGGAAGAGAGACACATTGCTCCTGCTGACGTTACATTGGTGACGTCCCAGGTCACACCTGACTGCAAAGGAGCCGGAAGTACAGTCCAGCCATATGCCAAAGAAGACAGCAGAGTGGACTTTGGTGGGCAACTGGTAATCTCCACCACAATTATATAACCATTTGGAAAACTGCGTGGCAAAGGATATCATCAACAAAAGTAAAGAGCACCAGAGACTGAGAGGAAAGTTTCTATCACACGTAGAGATTTGCGGGAGAGTTTTGAGGGGTATTAACCACATGCCGGATCAAGGGTTAATGTCCCTCAAAGAGCGCCCACAGATTGATACCAAAAATAAAACTCAGGTTAGGAAACTGAAAAGATGAAACAAACCAATAAAAAAATATAGAATAAACACCATAGAGAAAATATTCAACCTCAGGAGTCCTTAGGGATTTGCAAATTAAAGCAATCATGAGGTACCACTTTCCATCTATCAGACTGACAAAAATTACAGAGTCACAGTAGCCAATAAGAGAAAACGCACTCATTTGTTCCTGGGGGAACTATAAACGGCTATGACATTTAAGAAAAGTAGGCTATATATCTAAAAATAAGTCATACAGGTATTCTTTTACTCAGGAGTCCCATTTTTGGAAACCTATCCCATTGAAACAAAAACTCCAGTATATAAGAAATTTATTGATGTATTATTTGTAGAAGCAAAAATCTGACAGTAACCTGAATGAACTTCAATAGGGAAATGATTAAATAAATTGTATTGCATCCATACTATGATATTATCAGCTATTAACAAGAATGAATCTGTCCTGTGTTTACTAATCTGGAGTTGTATCTATGATATATATAAAGCCGGTAAAAGTAGTTTTCAGAATAATATGTGTAAGAAGATTCCATTTGTGTATAAAGAAATAGCCCAAGAAACTCTATACATGTGTTCTTGCATTTCAATATATTTGTATGAAAAAGGTGTGGGAGGATGCATACAGGGCTTTCATGGGGTGGGGATAGAGAGGGTTTGGGAGGATAATTAGAAAATAATTTCAAATATATTTGTTTCACTGCTGATGTGAGTCTTCCCCCACCCCTACCCCATTATATTTATGAAAGAAAGAGAAAGAAAAGGAAACTTGCCCCTTGACAGGTGAAAGTTTCCACACACCCTGCCTGCCAACCGCCAAGGCCCAGAGAGCAAGACCCAGTCTGAGTTTCACAATTTAGTTATAAAATTGGGAAGAGTTTAAGAACAGTTTCCCAGAAGTCTGATTCATTGAAACGCCTGGTCCTCAGGAAAGCAAATCAATACGTGTCTGTCTGCCTGCCCTGGTGGTTGGCTTGTTGATGGGGTTGTAGATATATTATTTTGCTGATAAGGAGAAAAAGTGAGCTCTTGCCAGGAGTGTGGTGAGCTACCTGCAGATCCACAGATGAAGCTCTCAGTTCAGCCTGCTTTTTGGCCTGAGTTCCCCTTTGTTTCTAAATTCTTCTCTTAGTCACAGTGCGTGTTCCTCCAGGTGAAACTGAAATCACTGAAGGAGCCCTGAGTCATGAAAGGCCCATCTGACATTCTTTTTCTTGTTATGGTGGTGGCTGAAGATTTTGCTGTTTCCTAGAACAGGGAGATGGATGATTCTGTCAAACTTTTGGCCGTAAGTCATGCACGTAATCACAATAAAGTGGCGGGTCTTACTTGGGTGTTAGGTGTTAGGTAGAGAAAACCTCTTCATCTGGGTGTCAAAGAAGGACAGTTCCTGTTTCATGTGTTACTTTGGTGAACTTTTGATACATAGTGACTAAAAGTAGGATAATGCTTAAGTCTAGGGAGCTGGGAGTGGACTTCCCTCAAATAGGGCATGTGGCTTCTGGGGTGCTGCCAACGGTCTATTTCCTCACCTGGGTAGTTTGTTATTGCTAAAATATGTTTATGTTTTATTCAATTTTAGCATGTGCATTATATAAAGGAAAGAAAGAGGAAGGAAGGAAGGGGAGAAGGAATGAAAGAAGAAAAGATGGAAGGAAATGGTTGGGTTTTGACAGGCAGGTGTGACCAAAGAGAGAAGTAATGGAGTTCCCAGTGTTTGAGAGACGGCAGTTGTAGTTAGTATCATATGAGGTGAGCAGCACGTGCAAAAATGAGACAAGATACTTTTAGCCAAAATATACACTAATACTTGTTTATCCCTCTTAGCCTGGGATCCTTAGAAAACAGAGTCTGAGGCATAATCTTACATGTTAATACTTAATCTGGGAGTGCAATCCTCGGATTAGGGGTGAGGGGAGAGACGTCGTGGCAGGAAAGGAGGGATTGCAAATACGAAGGAGCCAGGCCTCCGTGATGTGTGAAGATGGTCCCTTGGTTTTATGAAACATCTGCACAGAGCCTGCAGAATAACTGTGCCTCAAATCAGTCTCAGATTAGAGAGAGAAAGAGCAAAAAAAAAATGTGCCAATTCTCATATTTCATTAGTCAAACTTTGTCCCATGGGTGTCATTTGTCCTACACTTCCAACTTGTGCCTCCTGGCCCCTCCAGCACTGGCTTGGGAATCTGGATTCAAAATAGGAGGGGCAGCAAACTCTGCATGAGCAACAGCCCTGGGGGATGAGCTGGAGAAGCAAACACCAGCCAGGGCATTCCCTGTCTGCCCAGAGCCTGCAGACTTCTGGGCCTGGACAGTGTATGTGTGTGTTTGTGTGTGTGTGCACACTGAGGGGATCTTCCAGTGTCTCCTGCTTCAGGGCAACGGGGAAACTGATGATGATGGAAGGCAAGAGGTGAGTGACTCTCAGGTCATGTCTGCAAGCAATGGGGAGGAACTGGGGCAACCACCCTGCAGCCCAGCCAGCCAAGCAGGTGGATTGTCACAAGGACATGGCCCCCAACAAAGGCAGCATTGAACCTTCTGTCGAAGAGCAAAACTTTTTGTTAGTGGTTTTCAACCTTGCAATCAGTGCAAGAGGATCTTAACTGAGTCACTGGTAGCACTGAGCAGAAAACCTTGGCTGAGCAAATCCTGGGAGGCACATAAAGCGAGTCCACTACATTATCAGTGGTAAAAATTTAATCTTGCCTTTTTGGTCAGCTAATACTCTTTTTGAGTAATTTGATATATATTCTGAAAATGCAAATTTAATAATTTAATAGTGACTTAACCCAACTCACTCTTCCCTCAACTCCCTCCTAAAAGAAAAAATATATATCAAGTTATGAAAGTTGTGTTCAGTTAGTCAGTACTTAACTATTCTTTGTATTAGTATCAATAATTAAGAATCAACCTGAGTATTTCTATAACTATTAAAGAAACCAAATCAGTAATTAAAAACCTTCCAATTAAGGGGCCGGCCTGGTGGCACAGCTGTTGGGCTTGCACATTCTGCTTCTGTGGCCTGGGGTCCACCGGTTTGGATCCTGGGCTCGGACCTACTCACCGCTTATTGGGCCATGCTGAGGTGGCGTCCCACATAGAAGAACGAGAAGGACCTACAACTAGGACATGCAACTATGTACTGGGACTTTGGGGAGAAAAGGGAAAAAGAGGAAGATTGGCAACAGATGTTAGCTCAGGGCCAACCTTTCTCAAAAAACCAGAAATAAAAACAAAAAACCTTCCAATTATGAAAAGTCTAGGCCCATAAGACTTTACCCCTGATTTCTATCAAACGTTTTAAGGAGGAAATAATTCCAATCTTACACCAACTATTCCAAACAACAGACAAAGAGCATTTGCTCACCAACTCATTTTGTGCAGATAGCCTCAACTTGATGCCAGAAACTGGCAAACTAAGCATGTGATTAGGTCTGAATATTTAGGTGATAAAACTATAAAGAAAGGCAAGGCTGTGACTATCCTAACATTCAGGTTAGTGCTTACCTCTAGGTGTAGGAATGGACTTTGATCAGAAAAGGCATGTTGGGGCTTGTCTGCTGACAATGGTAATGACTTTGGGCAGGTTGGTCTTCCTTCACCTCACTTCTAAGTGTGGGAGGTTCTCTACACATTCTCTTGGTGGTCTCCTCTATTCCTAAATGTACGCACCCAGCTCCAATCTCTTCTCTGACCTCTAGACTCACATGTGTGAGCGCCTCGATGATGGTCTCCTAGGCATTCCAAACCTGACATGTTCAAAACTGAATTCTCGATTTCCTCTCTCAAACCTGCTCCTCCTACTGTGTCTTAGTTAATGGCACTGTCATTGAGCCAGTTGCCCAAGTCATCCCAGTGGGAGTCATTTTTGATTCCTCCCTCTCCATCACCTCTCTTTTCCAATCTATTCTTAATTTGTGTCAATTTCATCTCAAATATCTCTTGAGTATACCCACTTCCCTCTGTGTCCTCATTTCTCACCTGGGTTAATCAAAGAGCCTCCTGCCATGTCTCCTGTCTTCTGTTTTTGCCACTTACTGAGGATCTGGAGTTTGCCAAGCTCTGTGCTATTTATTCTCTATACAGCAAAAAGGATAAATTTTTAAGCAAGAAAATTGGATCATGTTTCCCAGTTTAAAATCCTTCTTTGGTTTCCCATTGTGCTCAGAAATAGTTCCCACTCAATGATGACCTGTTGGGGTGCTCGGTCTTGCTCCTGCTGTTCTTTGCAGCTTCATCTCATGCTTTTCTCATCCTCCCTCACTTTGCGCCATCTGGAGTGGTCTTTTCCTTCAGTTCCTTGAACATGCTGAGGGCTCTCTTGTCTTAGGGTCTTCTCACCATTCCTTTTGGCAGAAACATTGTCTCCCTCAGTTCTGTTCATCCTGAAGTCCCAGCTTAAACGTCAGCTCCTCAGAGAGGGCTTCTGTGCCCACCCTATGTAAAGCAGATGTCCCCTACCCATTATTTTCCATCACAGCATCTTCTCATTTGTGTGTTTCATCTACTTGTTTGTTGGTTTCCTTATTTTTTGGTCTATAATCTCCATGGGGGCATGGGCCTTGTAGTTTTTTGCTCACTCCAGTGGCAAACACTGTGGTCTGTGGCAGATGCTGTTAAAAGGAGGAGGCCACATACTTCCTTTAGCATGATCTGTAACACATTCCTCTGCTGGTTAGTAATTTCAGCATCTATAATAATTTGATACATGAGAATTACATTTTTTTTGTTGTTTAGAAAAAAAAGAATTTTCAAATGGGGTTAATATAGTTTTCCAGAGTACATAATTTAACAAGTGTAACTAGATACTTTAGTGCCCTTAAGAAATATTAACTTTCACCTAGAAATTTGAACATTCCTTTTTTTTAAAGTCATTTATTTACAATGCTTCTTGTTATATATACTGGCTTAATAAAATACATGCACTTGGGATTTATACAAGCTTTATTTTCCCTTTTGAACCAGAAAGAGCACTAACCTATGGGCCTCCTGTAGGTCCCTGATCTATTTTCCATTGTAGGCGTCTCCACCCCTCTCCAAGATTCCCTGGGTCAGATGAACTGTGCTCAGTACTTTGGAGAAGGGTTGGCATGTGTCACAATCAAGGCTGTGGCTTGTGGCTTATCCAACCTCTCATCGTGGCTGCTTGCCCATGGTCTCAGGGGATCCACACATGTGCCCTATTGAGATGTTATCAAGCATGTTTTGGGGCTATTTTTCTTTTCCTCTTTTCTCCTTTGGCTTCCCCAACTCTCAGCTCTGTGCTATACGGCTCAGGCTGAGATATGAGCTGGCTCTGGGACTTCTCAAGCAAGAATGCAGCATCTTTGTGTAGCAGGAAAGAATTCAGTTTGACCTGGCATAAACCAGCTTCTCAACTCACATTTTTCCTAAATCTACCCTCTTTCAACTTATCTCTACAATGATGCCTCTCACATCTTAGGCACCCAAGCTCAGTTATTTTTTATTTATTCTTTTCGTTCCTACATGAAATCAAGTGTTTGGAATTATCAATTCTATCTCTACCAAGCTTGTACCTCTGTCTCTTTGTTCCTTCCCTGTTCCCTCTACCCAATTTTATATTTTATTATTATTATTTGCTTGGACTGCTGTGTAGCTTCCTAATGGATATTCACTTTGTTCAGTTTCTCTTCTTTCCCCAAGCCACCCTACATACACTGACAGATTAATCTTCCTAAACTTGGCTATCAAATCACATTTTGCCAAAAAGTGTTCAAAAGCTCTTTATTATTAGTTATGGGTTAAGTCTGAGCTCCTAGAGCTGGCTCTGCTCAATATGGCCTCAGCTCACATTGTAGTCTTACCTCCCTCTACTCCATACACACTTTGTGGCACCCTAAATTTGGACTTCCCGGTGTTTCTCAAACATGACCTGCCTTTTCTCACTGCTCCCCCTTACTCCTGCAGTGTTTGTCTCCTGGGTTGTCCTCCCCCTCTTCTTCCATTGTCTCAACTTATTGGAATCCTTTCCAATTGTTAAGGTACAGATCAAACGTTGCTTGCTTCATGATACTTTCTCCAACCCCCTCAATGCAGGGCCATCTCTTTCCCTTGTTTCCATTCTCAAGGCTGGTCTATTAGTTTTCTAGGGCTGCCATAACAAATTTCCACAAACTTGGTGGCTTAAACCAACAGAAATTTATCATCTCACAGTTTAGAAGGCTGTAAATTTGAAATCAAGGCATTGGCAGGGCCGTGGACTCTCTTGAAGGTTCTAAGAGAGAATCTTTCCTTGCCTCCTCCTAGCTTCTGGAAGTTGCCGGCCACCTTGGTGTTTCTTGGCTTGTAGACACATCAGTCACATGGCATTTTCTCTGCGTATCTTCATTTAGTCTTCCCTCTGTGCATGTGTCTGTGTCCATTCTCTTCTTACAAAGACACCAGACATATGGATTGGGATCCACTATAATCCAGTATAACCTCACCTTAACTTGATAACATCTGCACAGATCCTATATCCAAACAAGGTCACGATCACAGGACCAGGTGTTAAGACTTCAACGTATCTTTTTGGGGGGCAGAATTTAACCCACAACAGCAGGAGCATGTTAATTCTCATTCCTGCCTTGGAGATACAGTGCAGCTACACGCTTTTGACAGAAAACCAGAGTTAGCTCTGTGTAGCTCAAAGTACAGCTCCTGGAACCCAGAGTTTTCCAGCCCCTCTCTGATACACGGGTTATAGCATTTGACCTGCTCCAAGTTGTTGCATAGCAAAGCCAGCTGCCATCCTGTCTAGACTTCAGCAACCCTCACCTACCTTCCTCACCAAGCAGTCTCCATGTCTATAGGCATTTCAGTAGAACTTTCTCTCTCTCTCTCTCAAGGCTGTATTGCAAAAACCTCATTTTCTGCCCTGTCAACCAATTTCTCTCCTTTTTCTCTTAGCAAGCAGTTTTTCACCCGTATTTTTATACCAAAATATTGCATTTCTGTGCTCTGTGCTCACTGCCCATATTGTTCCAGAAACATTTCTCTGGCCGTGATGGAAGCATGCAGACCCCAAGGCCGTACTTGAGGATATTCAGAGTAGGGGACCCAGGTAGGGGTGTGGCATATCACAAGTGCACTCCTGGGATCTGCAGTCCAGGAAACTGGCTCCTTTAGTGTTTTTGCTTTTCGCACGACTCAGATTAATGTTTTGAAAGAAAAACAAACTAGATGCACGGTTAGGTGGGACTTAGATGCAGAAATAACTTATTGCAGGTATTCTTTGTTGGTTATCAATCTTCAAGGACTATTTGTGTGTCCTTTCTTAGTTTTGAAAACTTGATAGGATGCATTGAGTAGTATGGCTATTGTTGAATAAGATGTAGAATTCCCTCCCTACTACAAAAATGCACAGTCTTATCATTACATATTCTAGAAGAATTACACAGAAATTGGGATATAATCATATACAACTACATGAAAACATTCCAGTAGAAGATGAAAACATACGCCTGATGAGAAAAGCAGGAAACATGTCAGAGGTTTATAATAGAAAATCGTTTCAAATAGCTAAAAATGGGCTTTCATAGGAGTAAGCAGTGTACAAATTCTGTTAAAATCAATGGCTTGCATTTTTTGTTTTTACGTTTAGTGACAGTTTAACATCACTTTAAGTTAGCTTCCTGCCTATGACAAAAAGAGAGTCATTTTATTCTGAACTATGTATTTTCAGCCTCCCCTTTTGGCGTGAACCGTTAATATTAAAGTTGCTGTTGACAAAATAAAAGGCAGAACTAGGAATGGACTACATTAAAGAAAATGCTATGTTGCACACATGATGTGAAATACTTAAATAGATGAAATAAAGCTGCTCTTTTGCAAAAAGCTATTCTTCATGAAGCTTAGTGCCAAGAAAAGATTGATGTCCTCTATTTTCAGTTTTCCCCTTTTTGTTCCTGTAAAGGACAAAGATGCTACACAGCTCCTAACAGAGTGAAACAGTAAATCCAATGTAGTCATTTTTGTTTTCTTGTGCACCTCTCCCAGACAATTATATTAAAGTGCCCAAATAAAGATGGCTGACTTTCATACATTTGGAAGGGCAGATGACCTTTTCATATCTTTCAGTTGGCTATTCTGAATCATGGGGACCAGATATTCCTAATGACCTGTTCAAAGAAGGACAGAAGACCATAAAGAAAGTAGTGTGGCTATTTTGTTTCTTCCCAGTAGAAGAAACATAGCACAACCAGGTTTTGCAGGGATAATCACATTCATTAGGTGTTCATTAGCAATTTTGTTCCTTTGGAAAAAATGGATGATGATGGAGTTAGTTAGGATTAAAGGAATTCTTTTGAATCCATCATCCTGAGATTCTAGTCTTAGCACTAGAATTCTATGATCAATCATCTTCATTCTTCCTCTTCTGGGACTTAAATTTTACTCTTAGATTTAGTTAAAAGGTACCAGTGTTAATGCTATCAAAGGGACTTGAAAATTACTTTGGAGTTTTGGGATCTAATTAAACTGGGAAATAATATAATCCAAGACTTTAAAATCTAAGTGAGACTGAACTTTTTATGAGGCGTGACTACATTTGAAATCCTTTTCTCTTGATTTTTCTGAAAATTAAGTCACCAAAATTAGGATTGTCAAAGGAGAAGAGATCACAGGTGCTTCTCTCATCAAAACTGAATTTACAGCTGAAGACAGAGAGAAAAAGTGGCTTTCCAAAAGTCACAAAATTTTTTTAGTGGAAAAGACAAGATAGCATGTAATTCCTTTGAATCTCAGCCTAGTAAGCTCGGTGACATACTTCTTGGATAGAAGCTTTGGATTTTTTTTAAAAAACTGTTGTTTCCTACTGCTCCTGTGTAGTAGATGCTGTAGTTGGCTGCCCAAATCCCCTCTCTTCAGGATTAAAGCACTCATTTCCCCAATTGCTGGGAATGTTGGCAGCTGACAACACTCAGCTGAGTCTCTGGGACTTGTCCTTGGCTGAAGAGAGCTGCCTTGGCCAAGGTCACCTCCCCTTCCCTTGTGGGGAAGCCAGCCCACATGCAAAGATTGGCCTCTGTGGGAGTATAAAGGCTGTTCCTTCCCAACACAGGTCAACCTGAAGGGCCATTCTAGCTCCAGAGTTTCTTATGGGATTAGCCGAGGCCTTGGTGAGATTGCTACAAATTCATCTTCTTCCCCTGCCTAGTCCCGCCAACTTCACCCCCCTACAATATTGATCCCGAGAGCACACCTCAATAAACCTCCCCCTACAAATCTCACCCTCAGAGTGTTCTTTCTGGGGACCTGACCTGTGGTATCTTCTAAATTTGAATAGCTTCATGCTGCATGTGGAAAGAAACAATGTATATTTTCCTAAATGGGTCTTGAGTTGAGCCTAAATTAGCATCATCATCTAAAATAACATGAAGTTCCTACTTGTTAATTTAATACATTATAGAAAGATGCTGCCTTTAGAGATTATCTTTTCTAGTTTGGTGCCTTAAAGTGTGACCCCATTCATCACTTTCATAACTTAGTGCTGAAAAGAGAGAAATTATAAAGAGGCCGCTAATTAAAAGAATAAACAGGAAAGCAAACAAAAAGAGCTCAACAGACTGTCTAAAATATAAGAATTTATTTTAGTTTCCTACTAAAAATAAAAAGAAATATTCAAATCCCAAATCCTAGCTTGGTGGCTGGGACCTCAACACTTAATAAACACTGATAAATTTTTTTATCCCCACAAAATCCTGATTATACCCATACCTACGGGGCCAAGACAGAAGTGGCTCAATCAGATGCAAACTCACATTTGCACAGCCAATGTTATGTGGTGGGACTGACTCGATACATCACAATCCACCATGGCTATTTTTGATATTCAGGGTAAAACGTCTGTGGAAACAGTGCCAGAAAAGTGGAAAAGAGAAATTTCAAAACAAAAATTTCCATCCACTCTCTTCCCTGCATAATTATGCAAATAAAAATATAATCATGGACTATAGATTTTATTTTGACCAAATCCACTCTAGCACTATGCAATGAAGAATGGAAGCAATTATCTGCATGATCAGAGCAATAGATTACTTTTATCTTTAAAAGACAAATTATCATGATTATCAGGATACTTGTTTCAATTATACTGATTACTCTTATGGATGGAGATCAGGTCAAAAGAATTTCTTTCTTTTGTTCTGATTTCCTACAATCAGACAAACAGAGAAATGGTTTTTCCATGACTGTGATTCACCACAGCACAGACTGGGTCAGGGAGGAGAAGAAACAATTGTTAGTAAAACGTCTAACGTGGACAGGGAACTGGGCCAATCATTCATAAATTCAATTTGTTTAATTAGATGAATTCAGCAGCTTGCCTTTCTCTCCCAAGTACACTTCATAGTTCATTTTCAAGGGGATCCTCCCCATTGGCTTATGCACCTGCTCATGACTCTTATAATTTGAAAGAACAAAATATCTCCAAAACAAACCTCCCCATATCCTGTATCTCTGGCCATTCCTTCTCTGTCTCTATCTTAAATTTATCTGTGGTTGTTGTTATTATTATTGTCATTCCTAGGTATTTTAAAAATGTTTGGGGACTGACCCAGTGGCATAGTGGTTAAGTTGGTGTACACTGCTTCGGTGGCCTGGGACTCATGGGTTTGGATCCTGGGCACAGACCTACAGACTGCTCATCAAGCCATGCTGTGGGGGCATCCCACACACAAAACAGAGGAAGATTGGCACAGATGTTAGCTCAGGGCCAATCTTCCTCACCAAAAAAAAATGATAATAATAAAAATATGTTTGTTGCTATTATGAGAGGAATCTTTTTTCTCATTACCAATTGTAGCTATATATCCCTGGTATATAGGAGCGCTATTAATACTTGTATATGTATTTTTATCTGGCTATTTACTGAATTCTCCCATTAATTTTATTAAATTTACAGTTGATTCTCTTGTTTTTTTCCTAGCTCTACAATGATATCACTTCCAAATAATGATAATTTAGTTTCTTTCTTTTCAATAATTACATCTCATTTTTATTTCACGCCTCATTTTATCAGCCACTATTTTTAGAGCAGTGTTCAATAGTAAGAGAGAAAGCACACTTTCTTATTTTATTCATGATTATAATGGGAATGCTTCCAGTGTTTCACCATTAAGTGTGATGTGGACTTTTGGTTTGGATAGATATTATGTTGGAAAGTTCTTTTTCTCTTTATTAATTGATCACATATTCAAAACGTCTTACAATATTGTATGTTATTCTCTTAGGCTTTTTAGTCTTTTCTGGATTGATTGGCTCTCTATTCTTACACTATGTTTTCATTTTTCTTTCTTGAATGAATTTTCCAAGGATATATATATTTCATTGGTTTATTAAAGGACCAGATCTTGAATTTGTGTATCAATGTTGTTTTCTAATTTATTTCTCTGTTTTATTATTTCTTTTTTGCTTATTTATTTGGATGTTTTATTTCTATGCTTAGTTTTCTCTTTATTTATCATTTTTTCTCTCTGTTCTGATTATTTGTTTAGTGGTTGCCATGAGGTTTGTACAAAAAGTCTCGTAGATGAGATAGTCCATTTTCTGATAGGCTCTTATTTCCTTTCACTAAGCTGATTCCATCCCTTTCCTCTTCCTCTTCTAAGTTATTATTGTCACAACTTATTCCATCTTGTGGTGTGAGTTTGTGGTTAAAATGATAATTGTATTTATTTTTGATGTTTTCCTTCCCTTTATCTTTCATGTTATTATTAAGTGTTTGCTAACCTGTTCTTGTAGGGAGCTGCAATTTTCTGATTTTGTCTGTCTCTTTATCTCCTTGCCCAAAGCTTTGTAAACCCTTTCTTTTTTTTCAGGTATGAGGGCCTTCTTGAACATTTCTTGTAGGGCAGGGTCTTGTGGTGATCAACTCCCTCGGCTTTTGTTTATCTGGGAAAGTTTTTATTTCTCCATTGTATCTGAAGGATATCTTCACTGGATAGAGTATTCTTGGTTGAAAGTTTTTGTCTTTCAGAATTTTAAATATATTGTTCCACTCTTTCCTAGCCTGTAAGGTTTCTGCTAAGAAATCCACTGAAAGCCTGATAGGGATTCTTTTGTGGGTTATTTTCTTCTGCCTTGCCGCCTTTAACATTTTTTTCTTTGTCGTTGACTTTTGCCAGTTTTACTACTATACACCTTGGAGAAGGTCTTTTTACACTGCTATAACTAGGAATTCTGTTATCTTCTTTCACTTGTATTTCCAGCTCCTTCCCCAGGTTTGGGAAGTTCTCAGGTATTATTTCTTTGAACAAGCTTTCTGGTCTTTTCTCCTTCTCTTCTCCCTCTGGAATACCTATAATCCTTATGGTGCATTTTCTAATTGAGTCAGATATTTCTTGGAAAATTTCTTCATTTCTTTTTAGTCTTAGTTCTCTCTCCTCCTCCATCTGCAGCATTTCTCTATTTCTGTCCTCTAAATTACTGATTCCGTTCTCCATAATATCAGTTCTATTTTTTAAGGACTCCAGATTTTCCTTTATCTCATTCATTATGTTTTTCATCTCCAACATTTCTGATTTTTTTAATAGTTTCAATCTCTTTTGTGAAGAATTCCCTCTGTTCATTAATTTTATTCCTGAGATCATAAAACTGTCTTTCTCAGTTTTCTTGTAACTCATTGAATTTCTTTATGATAGCTATTTTGAATTCTGTCATTTAGATTGTAAATTTCTGTGACTTTAGCACTTATTTCTGGGCACTTGTCATTTTCCTTCTGCTCTGGAGTGTTAATATACCTCTTCACCCTATTTGATAAGGCAGACTTTTGCCATTGCATAGTGGTGTTATCTGGTTGTGGATTCCACCTGCCACCACTGGGGGTGGCAGAAGCTGTGTTTTCTGAGCTCTCTGTGACCCCTGGCAGATGTGCCTGCCTGTCGGAAGCTGTGCCAGTAGGGCCCACCTGTGTTTGCCTGCTGGCTGCTGCTGCTTTACATACGTATGTGATGGGGCTCTGGTGGGGATACCCTGTTCTGGCCAACTGGCCAAGCTGGTGCACCAGACGGGGGGAGGGGTGTTTCTTTCATGTGCATGACCCCACACACCCCCGCTCTGCACTCTGTCTGCCAGCTTGAGCTGCTCATCTTGGTGTAGATGCCCCTGTGATTGCTTAGCTGCCTTGGTGTGGAGCATTCCCAAGGCTTGGGGGAAACTCTGAGAGCACATGCATTCCCGTGGAGAGCTGCATTTTCCCTCTTCTCCTCTCAGTGTTGCATGCTGGCCACCATACACAATGTCCCATGTCCAAGATCACTGCCACTTGGGGAGGGAGAGGGGATCTCCTTACTTCCTTCCACTGCCTCCCTGGGGAGTCCACCACCCCTACTTTCAGACGTATGGCTGTGTGCATCTCTCAGAAATCTATTGTGCTGTGTGAATGTCCTCTGTTGGTTTATGAATGTCCTTTTCATTGTATCATTGTATCTTATGCAGGAGAGACTAAGGGAAGAGCTCACTCTGCCATGATGCTGACGTCACTCCCTGTGGCTGTACTTTTATTAATAAAACCTTCCTTATTACACTTAATATTTTCTGCCTTGGATTTATATTTTCTGAAATTAATAATTTTTCTGTTGTATTTTTTGCTAGTTTTTCCCTGAAGTTTATACTCAATTTTTTTGTTTTTAATCATCTTAAATTTGTTATGGGTGAGTTTCTCTTAAACCAGCTTATGGTTATATAATTATTTTATTTTATTTGTTAACACTGATTTTTTAAAAATAGGTGTTTTGAGATGTAATTGACATACAATGCAATTCTTGAAAACATTGTGCTAAGTGAAAGAATACAGTCATAGAAGTCCACATAGTGCATGATTCCATTTATATAAAAGGTCCAGAATAGGCAAATCTAGAGGTACAGAAAGTAGACTAGGTTATTTTTTTATAACGTAAATGAAGTCTTTTTTAATGAAGGATTTTCTACTTGCCTACTATTTTGTATATAATTAATTTATGTTTTTGGAATAAAACAGGATGGAATAGATAACTTTTAAATACATACACATACAGCTTCAGAGTAACATCTTTTAAAGTTACCTGACAATATTCATTGGGTCTTCTGTGGGCTAGATAATCAGGAAACCTGAAAAATCAGGTGAATTCGGTGAAATTTCCCAGATCCCATCTCCTCCTTCCCAGTCTCCACAGAACACTGTAAGCTTAGGGGATTCTGAGCTTGCATTCTATGAGGTTAGGTGTTTCCTGAGTGTTTTTTATTTATTTAAAATTGTCTTAAAACTTTTAAGAAATATAATGACTGGTAAACTCAGCTAACATTGCAGAGATGCCTGTTGTGGAAAATACAGCGGATATTGGCTGCACTGAAGAAGACAAGCATATGAGAAACACTGGCCATTGATGCAAGTTGAAAGGAAGAGGTACATCTGGGGCATCACTGATATGGCCAGAGTTCCTATAATGGAGAAGATGAAGAATAAAGCAGCTAGTGATTATGGCCAGTGCCACTGGCAGCTTTCCTGGACATTGTTAATAGATCTTACACCCACAAACTCCTTATTTATGGCTCATATTAAAATGTCAAAGAGGCATGCCTGCTTTTTCCAACCTACTGAAACATATCTCTTGCCTTTTACTTATTTATTATGAGAAAATTGCAATTTAAGTTATTTTGAATTTTTCACTCTTCATATGAATCTGAATGAGGTCTAAATTGAAGACGGGTGTTTTATTATTGCTGATAAATTTCTGATCTCCTCGTGCTGGGGTTGAGCCATCATGGTAGGCAGCTATGGCAGAAACTGCTGGTAGACAGCTAGTTGCCCAATCTAAATTCATTTTCTCCTTCTTCCAAGGAACAAAATCCTGAGTGTTTGTGTGTGTGCATATATGTGTGTATTTTGCAGCTGGCCAAATTAAAGCTAGCCTTTCTTATGGATAGGTGAATCTATGTAGGTGAGTTGGGACAATGAGAAGTAAGCATTAAGCTTTGAGTGGGCCTTTCAGAATGTCTATAGGAGCTGCCTCAGCTGAGAAGTGTGTCCTCTCCTCTTTCTTCCTGCTATCTTGAAGGTGTATATGAAAACTTTGGTTCTAGCAGCCATCTTTATCTATGAGGTGACCTTGAGAATAGAAGCCATGTTTAAATAGTAGAACACCAAGATAGAAGATGCTTGGTTTCCTCTTGACCATGGTAAAGCTATTAATAGCCTTGGACTAAATATCCTTAGACTTCTCTTAACTGATAGAGATAAACTCTTACCTTATTTAATCCTAATTTTATTTTATTTTTTTGATAACATGTCCTAATCTTAACAAATATAGTAGGGCTCACTTATGGCTGTGGGGCACTGAGCACAAGAAAGCCAAATTTTGTATTCTGGGTGAGGAAAGGTTTTAAAACATCCAAAGGATGTAATAAAAGGGTTTGGGTGGATGACAAAAGGTGAGTCTGAGGTGATGAGTCATGATGAGGAATAAGCGAGAAAGAGCAAACAGGTAGGTAGAGCTGAGAAAGAGCTCTGAGAGTAGAAATAGAGAGGGAATGTTTTATGCCTCAGCTGTGAATGAGCCTGAGAAGTAAGGAAAGTATAATCTGATCCTTTCCATCACTGAAACAAAGCTTAGAAAAATCTTAACGTACCATAGGGTGTTCAGAATTCTAGTGGCATTCTCCACTGAATGCTATCCTAGATTGTTCAGATACTTGGAGTGTGCCACAGCTGTGTCAGGAATACACAACCTCTTGTATTAGACCTGACATTTCCTTAGGGTCAGATGGCCAGGACAGGTAAAGGACAGGCTCCTGGTGGGTTGGATAGAATAGTAATTGGTTAAAGATGGAATAAATGTGGCTGGGGGAAGGCACTTGGAGAGGAGCCATGGGGATGGAAAGTTTCATTTTGAAAGGGCCCAAGTTCTACTCCTCCAGCTTTCAGCATGGGCAGGTAGTTTAGGTATTTAGGAGGGAGAGTCAGGCATGAGTCTTCCTCCTCTTGAATGTCTTCTAAAATTGAGAGCCCATTGGAGACCATAGAAAGAAATCGGTTCTCTTGAGAGTTCAGAGTGTCCAGAAAGGTGGAGTATGTGATTAATGAATAAACTGGCTAAGCCTGCTATGAGAAAGTGAGCCTTTTGGGTGAATTGATCTATTTGAGTTCTGTGATCTCTTATTTGAAACCCTTGAATGTGTTCTGGAATTTCAAAATATTTTGGATTTTAGAAAGGATGAATATTGCAAATTATATAATGTTCCACCAGAGTATGTGGCAATAAGCTGTAGTCCGATTTCCTAATATCTATGCAACAAAATGATGAATATTAACACTTGAGGGATTAAAAAAACCCTACAAATCATTTCATATCATTTTACTTTGCCACGAAATGATTTATAAGGAAATCTTTCTGTTTTCAGAGTTTCATAGATTTTGACATTGTGGATAAGGCACTATGGATCATTACTACAAGGAGAGCACTATGTCCATGTGAGGGGTGAAGGTCTGCGATGAAGTCTGTTTTTGAAGACTAATATTCTATCTACTGGGACATTTGCACTTACCAATAGCTACACTGGAAGGGCTATTATTTCCTTATATATCTGAAGTTTGTTAGACCAAGCACCAATTCTTTTTACTTCTCTGTCCACATTCTTGTTTTTAATTTTTATTCTTCCCTTTTTTTGGCTGGACTATGTCTTCAAGTAACGTTAGATTCCTGAGTGTTATATTTTATGAGACTATAACACTGAGAATGTCTTTCTACTTTCTTCACACATGAATAACAGCTTGAGTGAGCATCAACCAGTTTTTCTCTCTTAA
Source organism: Tapirus indicus (assembly GCA_031878705.1). Classification (NCBI taxonomy): domain Eukaryota; kingdom Metazoa; phylum Chordata; class Mammalia; order Perissodactyla; family Tapiridae; genus Tapirus; species Tapirus indicus. The sequence goes on from CM062918.1 coordinate 10,811,348, forward strand.
AACTTTGCACACATTTCTTCATTGCTCAACAATGTATATTTATTTATTTGTATATATTATGTATTTCTATATTTATTTGTAGTTAACTTGTTTTTTTTTTTTTTGCCTAAATGCTTATTGGATCTTTTTTAAAAATATAATTTAAAAAGTTTGCCAGGATGTGTCTATTTACTGACTTTGCTTGGAGCGTGATGAGTTGTTTAGATATGTACACATTTCAGCTAAATAGGTTTCTTCCCTTGATTTATTGCATTTGTACTGACTGTTTTGATTTTTTTCAAAGGGTCTATCTATAGTTCTTAGTTTGAAGTTTTGTTCATCTTCTATATCGAGTATGCCTGCACTGTTTCCAATTATTTATCCCTGTCCTTTGTCTTGTGGAAGAACTTTTCGACTTTGTACTTGATATCACGAATACATTTTTCTCCAGAATAAATTCTACTCTGATGTACATTTAACTCTCATTGCACTGTTAGTTTTCTTATCTCATATTTCCATTTTCACTTCAGTTTTTTTGTCCTTTCATTTTTTCCTTTAATCCCATTATTTTTTATTTCATCTCAGTACATTCTTACCTTGTGACTTTCAGGTCTTATATCCTATTGTCAAAAGTTTTTTAGACTGTTATTTTGGTTTCCATAGCAAATTATTTTCAGAAGATTATCCTTCCCCTATATCTTTAAGAGAACTGTTTTTTAATTGAAAAAGAATTCCATGTTGTTGTTTTTCTTTTATTTTCTACTACTGGATCTGCTCCTTGGGTCTGGGTGTCAGTCAAAGCCCTTCCTCGGATTTGCAGCATGAAGGCCGGCTGGTATACACATCCAGCACTCCCATCTGTTGGGTGCATCTGGGGCAGCTCTGCTGCACGTAACTCTGATTGTGTCCTATCCCTGTGCATATTTCTCTGATGCTGTGAGGCAGTGGGGTGTGCAGAAACCACAGCCTTTCACTTGCACTGTTACAGGGCTCTTCCTGTCTTGCTTCACTGGCAAAACTTCACTTGTGAGAAACATAATTATTTTAGAACAACGAGTCATTTTTAGACCCCTTTAATTTTCTGCCTGATGTTTTCTGGGAGTTCGTACCCCCTGCATATAGGAATATGGTGTGCAAGACTGGAGATGTGGTGAGGGGGGGTAGTCTGGGAGTCAGGAGTATGCGGGTAGTTCAAGAGCACTTTGCTGCCTCAAAAATTAGCACTTTTATCTAGGGGTCAGTTGTCCATTTCACTGTGGTTTACATGGTGGTTTCTGAGTAAAGGGTAGATAATGGAGAGGGACAGTTTTTCAGACTATTTCAGGTAAAAGGAGGGTTATGTTTCATGAGGTGCAAAATGAGTATTCACTAGATGTTTTGTTTTTGTCTATCTCAGTGTTTCTCAAACTTTAGTAATGTTTGAGTCCCCTTTAAAGGACTGATTTCTCATGGGTTCCCAGCATTGCCTTAAAGGGCTTTCATGGTAATGTATAAGCCTAAACCTCTTACAGCACTATGAAGCCAAAACAAATTAGCAAATTAAATACACACCCCTCCTCAGAAAAATAAATAAATTAAAATTAATTTAATGTGACTTGTGATTTTTTTTGCTGAAAACTAAATTGTTACTGACAAAATGAATGTGTACTGACTTCTGAGGTACAGATTCTACTGATATCAGTACATCTGTACTTCTGATTGCCATATGAGGGCAATAGACAATATTTTAAGAAAGTTTTATTATGGTGACCTATTCTTGGGGGTTGGGTTTTGTCTTTTCCCCTTTGTTTAAGAAAAAAAGAAAAGGGAAAGAAGGCAATAATAATATTCAGAGTTTAGGTAGTAAATGGACTTTGGTTTAAAATAATGAATCAAATAATACAACAGCACCTGCACACATAATCTGATTTATTGAACTTATATCCTTCAGCTAGATAAAGTAGTTGAGTCAGTGGAAGGTAGTAGAAACTCTGTCCTCTGTCTGGGTCTTAGGAATAAACAAGCCCTGAGGTAGAGGGATCAGTGAGAAGCTAATTTTGTTCTAGTGGACCAGAGTGTATGTGTATGTGTGTGTGTGTGTGTGTCCTGTTCACGGCGTGGGACTGCTGTTGGCATTATATCTGTTCATTAGGATGATGTCATATGTCTCTACTTGTAAGACCCAAGCAGCCAAGGCATGATTCAGGAGGAGAAATGTGTTTGGAGCCATCAGGATCTCTATTCTGAGACCCAGAGTGGAGTTTGTAGGATGGGTCAGTTGGTGATATTTCTATTTCTTCCTTTGTTCACATACCCAATATATGGAACAGCCACCTCCACCACCAACTTTTATTTTAAGTACCCAGTGTGAGAATCCTTAATTAAGTTAAACCATGTAAGTAGGCTGTAGAGAACCAAAATTGTTGCAAAAATACTGAATTTAGCCACAGAAGTAATTTAGCAGCATATGGTACCAGGAGTGGAGAGGACTATTACAGAGTTGTCATAGTCTAGGATGAAATACCTTTAGGACTTCTCTTGTCAGTGTGATTGCACTTCTGGCTGAATTCCAGCTAATTCAAGACCCAAGCTGAGAAACACTGGAACTGTTTCAACCTGCTCAGTACAAATGCCTTCTGTATTCCAGCATTAGATTTATTCATTAATCCAGTCAATATTTATTTAGTCCCTACTATGGCAAGGCTAGGCATGGCTTCCAAATGTTGGGGATGTAGAAGGGAACAAAGCAAAGTGCCATCACTAAAGAGCTTATGTTCGAGATAATAAACAAGGAGAAAAATAGATAGACTATAATTTCCGACAATGATAAGTGTTATGAAGAAAATAATATAGATGAGAGATAGAGAACGATGGCATAGTGGTGGTTATAGTTAAGGGAGTTCTTTTTGAGGAGAATGTCTGCCAGTCTTAGTTTTTGGGAAAAGTATGAAAGGCTAGCTTTTTCAAGGGTTTCAGTAGTCATATGGAAAGAATGAAAGGGTTGTATGAGGACCTGGTGGGCATTTAAGATGGGAAATATCTGCACTCATTTTCATGGACTGTGTTTCATACCTTCTCTGTGTGTGTCCTTAATTAATGGATGAATAATATAAATGTTGACGATGACCTGATCACATGCTGTGACAGTAACAGAGCTATCAGTGGAATTCAGAGATTCTGAATTCCTTGTGTCCTCCACTGAACCATACTTTGTCCTCTTCATTCTTTTCTTTTTCATTAAGACTATTAAAGCAGTTAGTGTGTTTTCTTCTTTCAAGTTAGATTCTTCCCTCTCATATCTTCTTTGGTTTTTTTCTCTGGACCATTGCAGGGTGGGGGTGGTACAATGAAATGTGCTGGACTTGAAGAGCTCACACCTTTTGATGTGCTCCTATGCAGAGCCTTTGACTAGGAAGAAAGCTTTTCATGGCGATGAGAATGGATGTTTCTATCCTAAAGTTAGAAGATGTTTTACTTCCACTCCTACCAAAAGGTAACTCAGAGTTATGAAGTTAGTTTCAATTTTCAAAAAAATGTCTTCCTGCAATTCAAATATTTTGTGACCTTTTAAGATACTGTCACATAAAATAGATGTTTCTACAAAATTGCATTTTATAGTGCTGCTATAACTTATGGTATGGGATTTTTGAGATTCGTGGTTTTGAGTTTTTGTCCTGTGCAACATGAGCACATGGGTCCCCGTGCAGCAGGTGGCTTTCATTTCTTTCTAGAACTCCTCCTGCAGGTCTCAGCATGGCCTTTTCAATCCTGATTATCACCAGACATCAATCTCGTCTATCACCTTTTAGTTTGGTTGTCACCAATCCCTCTCATGGTTATGAATTTTCTATTTTCCAGGATTTCCAGAAACTATTTCTCATAAATGGACAGGATATTCTGTGTTGATGTGCTCTCATAATTGTTCCCTTTCCCTTTTAGAGAAAAGAGGGGGAAACTGGGCAGTAGAGTGGAATGAGAAATTTTTCCTCTAGTTTCAGAAAAGCTTTTAAGGTCTATTGATTAGAGGGCAATATAGTACCTGTTTACAGAGATAAAATGCAAAGGGAGTTGTTCTTAAAGTCCATTAATGGAAATGAGGTACATTGACATCAGATCCTTTTGTGGTATGATTGGGGGTGGGAGGCAGGTAAGGGGAATAATACAGTGAGAGTTGTAAATCTGAGTCTAACTTTAGAATATAAATATTTTTCTCAAAATTATCTTAGAATCTTCAGTGACTGCTTCTCATAATGGTGTAGCTTGTATCAGACTAATTCTCCTGCAGTTAAATATTATAAACACTGAACAAAATATGAAAAACAACTACTTGAAGGCATAGGAGAGCCACTAAATACAAGCAGAAATGCAGACAAAATCACAGTTGGAGATTTTTAATAATTCTCTTTTGGTTACTGATAGACCAACTAGACAAAAAATGAGTGAGAATAGAGAAGATCTGAAAAATATTATTAACCAACATGATCTAATTGACATAGGACACCACACCCATCAATGGCAGAATATACATTCTTTTCAAATGCACATGGAACAGTCACCAAGATAAACCATGGGCTGGACCATAAAATATGTCTCAATAAATTCAAAAGATTGAAATTTTACAGAGTATTCTCTGACTGGGATATCTGGGAAATCCCCCACTATTTGGAAATTAAATAACACTCTACTAAGTAACCAATGGATCAAAGAAGAAATCACAGAAGCAATTAGAAAATATTGTAAAATAAATGATTATGAAAATATAATGAAGTCAAGTGCTGCATAATGACGTTTCAGTCAATGACAGCATATACAATGGTGATCCTATAAGATTAGGACCATACAGACTAGGTGTGTAATAGACTATATCATCTATGTTCATGTAAGTACACTCTAATATGTTTGCACATGGTGAAATTGCCCAACGACACATTTATCAGAACATATCCCTGTAGTTAAGCAGTGCATGACTGTAAAAATTTGCGGGATGCAGCTAAAAAAGTACCTAGAGGGAAATTTGTAGCTTTAATTGCTTATATTAGAGAAGAGAAAACAAGTTTTTACCTTTTTATGCTAGAAAAAGAAGAGAAAGTGAAGCCTGAAGTAAGTAGAAAGAAAACAATAAAGATAAAATAAAATAAATGAAATCAAAATGTTCTTTGATAAGATTAATAAGATAGATAAACTTCTAGCAAAGGCCATCAAAGAAAAAAAAGAGGGAAAACATGAATTAATCAATAACAGGAATGGAAAAAGGGGAATATCATTGTCAATATTTTATGCATTAAAATGATACTAAGAGAATAAAATAAACAATTTGTTTTAGTGGAGGACAATCTCCTGCACCTTTCTGAAAATGATGCATAGAAGGTAATTTATTTTTTGAAAACTTACATATGTGAAAATGTCTTGTTCATGGTCATCCTTGATACTTTGGCTGGGTATAGAATTCTAAGCTGAAAATAATTTCCCACCATATTTAAAGGCATTGCTCCATTGTCTTCTAGCTTCTATTGCTATTGAAAAGTCTGATGCTAGTCTGATCCTGAACTTTTGATTATGATTTATTTTAATCTGGAAGCTCTTGGAGAACTAAAATTATGAAATGGTACTCCTTGGCACCAAGTGTAATCTTTCAGTTTGAAAACACATATTCTTAAATCCTGGGAAATTATCTTATTTTGTGATAGTTTTTTTTCCCCCTATTCTTTTTGTCTGTAATTCCTAGTGGTCTTCTTCCTATTGTTTATGTCTTTCTTTTTCAAACTTTCTGGAAGAAACACACAAAGCAAAACACACAAACCAGCTTTTTTGTTAAAATTTAATATTTTATCCTTTTTTTTTAAATTTCAAGAATGCTTTATAGCTCTGAATTTTATTTTTGAAATATAGCATCCTTATCTTGTTTTATGACTGCAATGCTCTCTTTTGTTCCTCCAAGATTATTCATTATAATTAGTTCTTCTTCTCTTTGTATTGTTTATCTTTGCTAAGTTCTATTTTTTAAAACATATTTTTTAGGTCTTTGTCTTTCATGTTGACGTTTTCCTCAAATGGCTAGTGATGCTTGGTTTACTGTTTGCATTTAAGAATGAGGTGCTAAGAAGCTGATGGAGACACCAAAAAAGCTGGTTGGGCTTGTTGATTAAGCACGAATCTGGTAGTTTCCTTGGGGAAGACACCCAAGATCTCGTGATATTAGGCCTTTTCTCTTGAGCTGATCAACTTCTCCAGAAAGGAATTCTCTAATTTCTTGATTGCCAGTATTCTAGGAGTTGATAGGGAGAAGGGAATCATTGATTTAATATTTCTAGAGTAAATCTTTAATTTCCTTATGAAACAAGGTAGGGAAAGTAAGTTGTCTGGCTGGAAGGGAAGTGGGAAGGGATTGGGGAAATAACTGTTCTCTGTATAGATTTTCAGCCAGTGCTCCTATTTTCAGTCCCACTTCTGACTGTCCACCCTCTGTACTAAGCAGTGTCTCCAATTCCTCATACCATCTGGGATTCTGGAGCACCAACTGGCTTACTTTTGATTGGCTTCCCAGCCTCAGGCACTTAGGTTTCATTTCCTTTGCTTTGCTAAGTCAGTTACCACTGGTCCATTTACTTTCCATCTTCCAAAATTTATAATATCTCCTATCTGTTTTGATCTCCTCTCCTATTCTTTTTGTTCTATTGTTATTTTGGTGATATTTTGGGAGGGAACAGAAGTAAGCATGTGTATTCAAGCCACCATGTTTGATAACTAGCCCCAGTGATAAGTTACAAAGAAATTGTTACTTCAAAAGCCTGCAGGACCCACCAATTGAGAATACATGGTTCAAGATTTTGCTGTGACAGTGGAGTATGAGTCTTACTGCTCTTTGCTCACTTCACCCTCCCTTAAGTACAGATGTGCTGATACATCTCCCCACTCACCAGATGTCCAAGGTCCCACCACCCTTTCTTGGGGTACTTGCGCTGATGGGTTTTGGGGAAAACTGTCCACACAGGGCAACCAATGGTTGAGGTGCTGGATGATAATGCAGTTCTGACCAGATGTCAATAAGAAGAATTGGTGTCATGGCTGGCCTTGTGGAATCGGGCATTCTTTCTAAGTAAGGACTGAGCAGTCTGCATGAGCATCTTGCTTCCTGGTCAGCTTCTAGGCTTAATGATCCTTTGCAAGCCATCTCACTGAGCCCCTATGAGGCTGCGGCCCATTACCTTTCTTGGACAATTTCCCTGAGACTGCTTCCAGACTTCTACTTACCCACTGTGTTCTATTGTCCTCCCTCCCTCAGTTTTTTCTTTTTAGTCAAGGGATAATCCTTGTTTCTCCAAGAGATGCTTCTTTATTTCCACTGTCTTCTCAAATTCAATCCTCTGCTTCTTTAGCATTTGAATTAATGGCCCATTAAGCCTGCAACCCAAATTACTAGCCACCTCAAAACAAGCTTTCTTTTCAGGTAACTGTCCTCATCTTTAAATTTTTGTAGGAGGTGACAGGAAATATAGGCATTCTGTTGCACCAAAGAAGGGGAAGAAAACCCATCAGTTAAGCTTCCACCTTGAAAGTCTGAACGTTTGCATGTTGTCATGGGCCTTTGGTGACTTAAAATTGTGTTCTCCATCCACGTATTTTGGAGCTCTTACAATATTCCATCAGCCAGTCAACAATTTTTTAATTTTATTTTTGTGTGTGTGAGGAAGACTAGCCCTGAGCCAACAACCGTTGCCAATCCTCCTCTTTTTTTTGCTGAGGAAGACTGGCCCTGGGCTTCTGTGCCCATCTTTCTCCAGTTTATATGGGACGCTGCCACAGCATGGCTTGACAGGCGGTGCATCTGTCAGCGCCTGGGATCCAAACCTGCAGAACCCCTGGCCATAAAGCGGAGCACGTGAACTTCACTGGTACACCACCGGCAGGCCCCAACAATTATTCTTTAAGTGCTAATTTTTTGCCAGACTCTGAAAACACAGAAGTGACCAGGAAAGAAAGTGTCCCTTTCCTAAAGGAACTGGTGTTCTAGTTTGAGAGTTAGACAATAAACACCCAAACCAAAAAAGTATATAAGAAGCTTTTTAGTTTATCATTTTGCAATATATGTGCATCAAATCATCACGTTGTTATACACCTTAAACTTACACAATGTTTTATGTCAATTATATCTCAATAAAGCTGGAAAAAAGTATATAAGAGCAGAATAGTTAGGTTCTCAATATGGTAGCCCTGGTAGCACAATTATGGGTCAGAGATCTTGGCAGGGGGAGGGGTAGGAAAAACAGGGCAAAAAGAGGAAGAATAGAAGAAGGTGAATACCACGACCTGAGAGTTCCCGCCGAAACCTGGAACTGTCCAGGTGCTGATTTCCTTTTTGATCACAGCAAAGAAGATCTATCTTTTTTTTTTTTTTTTTCAAATCATGTTGCTGACACTTCTTGCTGAGAATAAAAGATTGAATCTTTTCCCTATAATAAATCAATCACTACTAAAATATAAAATGAGGAGCTGGAAAGTTCTTCCCGATAGCAAATAAATGTCTTTGCAGGAAAGTGCTTTGCTATTAAATCAATCTGTGCAGTTGGGCCAGGTAATCCTCCTTTCTAAGTTGATTTCATGGCTGAACTTTCATTATATTTTGAAAGTGGTGTATAAGTAAGAAGAATGAAAGACAGGTTTGTCTAAGGATAGTATTCGGCATTATGTTCATTTTATGCAGTTAGATGTTTTCCTATTTTGAAGTCCTATTCTTATTTGTTCTAACATTAATTTCCTGTCTTAAAATTTTTATTAGGGAACATTTTTGAAATCGATGTTCTTCCATGCCGTCTTGTTCAAGGCACTTGTGTTGTGGCAGTTTTTCTAACTGTGGTCCGATGCGATATTAAATTCTTCTCAATAATAATGCTGCTTGGGTCTCCAGTTTATCTTTTAATATAAGTACAATGAATGTTCGTGTTCCTGTATCCCTTGTTTCCCTCACCCTATGTTGTTTTTAACCACTCACTTACCAGTGGGACATGAAAAGAATTTTCTTCTGAATCACCCTTGTCATTCAGCAAGGTCAGGTATGATTTGGTCAACTGAGGACTGTCCGGAGAGCCAACCTGAATACTTTGGGCCAATAACTCCACTTTGTTCTAAACAACAAGGGAATTATATTTGACTGAAGTGTGGAGGAAGGTTTCCAGGCAGTGGGAATGCAATTACTGGTAGAATGTGTGGTAAAGGGCCTAATGCATGCCCCCTATACTTTTCAAGTACAAGATTTGACATCTGACTCAGTTCACATCCAGTCTCTGCCACTCAACAGTGGTGTGACTTTGGGCAAATCCTCTCTGAACCTCAATTTCTTCATCTGTAGAACAGAGCCCTTAATGTATCTGCTATACGATGATGCTGTGTTCTTTAAATGAGAATATATGTAAGACACTAAGTATATAGAATGGCACAAAGTAAGTGTTCAATAAATAAAAAGACAAAAATAGAGAGAGATAGATTCTGTCCTAGAAGTTTCTAGTTTCCATGCTTTCACTTGATAACGAGGGAAAAATTTCAAGGATATTGGCTAAATACTTGAAATGGGGTTCAAAGCAGGTTGGGCAATATGGCCTAATCAAAAGAAAGTCAGGGAGGTAGTCAACAGGGCAGTATTGTACAAGCAGTCAGGTAGCAACTCTTTGTTATCATCTAAATCGGATGTACTAATTTAAATATCTGAATATTTTTAATACTCTTTTATAAGTCAGGCATCCATAATGGATCATTAGTACTTAAAAGTTGTATTAATCAAGGAAAAATAAACTTGGAATAGTCCAGAGGAAAAGAGTTATTCATGGGTTGACATAAAAGATATGAAATCTAGGGGCCAGCCCGGTGGGGTAGTGATTAAGTTCACGCGCTCCTCTCTGGCTGCCGGGGTTCGCAGGTCTGAATCCTGGGCGCAGACCGGCGCGCCGCTTGTCAAGCCATGCTGTGGTGGCATCCCATATAACGTAGGGGAAGATGGGCACGGATATCAGCCCAGGGGAGGATTGGCCACAGATGTTAGCTCAGGGCTAATCTTCCTCACACACACAAAAAAAACAAAAAAAGATGAAATCTTATAGTATATCAGATTCAACAGTTCTCTTTTTCACAAATCACTGAAAGGGCTTTTCTTCTGATTTGATGGGCTGTTTTTCTTTTGCCTTCTCCATCGCAGTCTGCTGCAGTGCTCTGTGGTGTTCAATGAATATTCATGATGACCAGGTTCTTCCAGTGGCAGCCCTACGTACAGACAGAGAGATCCTCATTGATCACGTATGATCTGTAGACCAGAATTTAAAAATCACCCTGGTTAATTCACAAACTGAAAAAGGGAATGTTTACACAGAACATTGTTCTTGGAATATCCAGATCTATAAATCCTTTCTTATTTTGAATACAAAAATCACATTTTAAAAAGGAATTTCCCAAGTAATTAAACTAGCTCACCTTCTTTCCCTGAATATTCTTAGGAAGTCAGCCTCATTTGTGAAAGAGCTATGCATTTATTCTTTCCTAATTTATGGGACAGTAAGAATTTTTAGATAAGATTTCTTTTAGAACTGTTCATACATTAGAAATGAACTTTATATTAAGATTTGGTGGAACCATTGCTGAAGGATCTGGAAGAACTTCATGATGCCAACACAACAACTAACAAGATAGTTAAATCAAGAGCTGATTATATAACCCAACTACTTACTTGACATGGTATAGATTTTAAAATGCTGATAATGAAAAATTTTTATCGTTCAACCATTTGTATTTGAACTTAAAAACATTTCCTTGGATCCAGAATGTTCCAATGAGGGAGAGATGCTTCTCTATCGTGGTGCAAGTCAGGCTCAGGCACTTTGAATCTGAAGTAGGCACAGGAGTGGAGGGAGAGAGATGGAGAGACTGACCGAGCAGAAAACTAGGTAGGAAATGTGAATGCCAGCGAGACCAGTGTTCATTGGTTAGTCAAGATGTAAATGTCCATAAAATTTCAGGTACCTCAGGGAAGGTGCTGTTGCAATACAAAGCAAAGAGGTGTGAAGTCTGTTAGTACTGACATGCATGAGCATCTATAGTTATTTTAAAAGCTTTCAAAATATCCTGCCTCCCATGGCTTTTTAATTTTAATTGTGTGTGTGTGTGCGTGTGCGTGTGTGTGTGTTGGCGGGGGAAGGAGGGAGGCTTTGTCAGTAAGTTCTCAGTTCTTTAATTCTAAACAAAACCACGCCAGAGTAATATGTTTTGATTAGAAACCTGGGACCAGAGAGGATTAACTTGGGAATATATTTATTTTAAGCTCTGCAGAGCTTATAGGAGCATCTTATTACTGGAGAATGCAGTAAAAGAAAGAAGACTGTGACAAAAGTATCTAATAGAGAGGAGATATGTAAGTAAGAAGAAAGTTCGGAGAAACTTCTCCAAATCAAAAGTTGATTGTTGTTTGCAAAATATGTCTTGAAAACAAATCTGGTTAATATTGGGTTTGGAGATTTCATAGCATTTCTCAGATAATAGGCTGAAAGAAAACGTATTACCAATCTTTGATTGAAACGGTGTAGCTTGTAGTTATTTTTATTTCTACCAGTAACTTGCTCTTACAAATTACAAGGTGAATGGAACCCATTGATTTAAGTCTGATTTTATAATAATAAAAATATAAAATATTTCAAGCAATACAGAGAATAATATAGCGACCATGTTTTGTCACATAAATTTAACACCATGCCTGATTTGCTTCAGATTGTTTTAATTATCTTTAAAGAAATAGATACTGTTAGCCCTTTTTGTACTTAGGCCATTCCTTTGTCTCCTTCACCAGCCTGAAGTTGCTGTGTATCATTCATCCATGCTTTTATATGTATCTATTACCAATAGATAATATTTTTTGTGTTGTAAAGCTTTACATTAATGGTATCATATTATGTGGATAACTCTACAGCTTGCTATTTTCACTCATTCTTATGTTTTCAAGATTTATATGTGTTGATGCATGTGGCTCTAATTCATTTAAGTGTTGCCTTATATCCCATTGTATGAATGTACCACAATGTACTTGTGCATTCCTGTATTGATAGACAGTTAAGTTGTTTCTGTAGCTGTTTTTGCAGTTCCAGACAATGTTATAATGTGCTTGGATACATCTCTTCCACTGTGCTAGAGTGCTTTAGGGCATATTCCCAGATGTATAATTGTTGTTTCCTGGGGTATATACATCTCCAAATTTAGTAGATATTGTCCACTTGCGTTTGAAAGCCGTAATGCCAATTTATACTCCCACTAGCAGTGTGCAGGCGTTTGGGAGTTCTTTCCCCGCATCTTTGCCAACTGCCAGGTGGCATTAATTCTTTTGGCAACTGTTTATTGAGTAGCTAATATGTTGTTGTAGCCATAAAAAGTCCTTTCCATCAAGAAGCCTTCATTCTGTGGGGAAGAGACAGATACTACGTGAACAAACAAATATATAATGTTAGCAGGTGGTGATAAGTGCCATGGAGAAATGCAAAACAAATTGAGAGATAGCAAGCCACAGGGGTGGGATGGGTGGGGTGTGGTGAGCTTTTTTAGGTCAGGCAAACCTTCCCAGATGAAGTGACATTTGAGCAGAAACCTGAATGAAACAGGGGAGCAAGTTGTGTGGACATATGAGCGTAGAGGAAATAGTAAGAGCAAAGGGCCTGAGGTGGGAGAATCCTTGTCTTTAAAATTTTTGTCGGTCTTATAGGTATGAGATGGCATCCTGTTGTTCTGATGTGCCTTTTCCTTATGATATGTTTGTTGATCATTCAGTTTCCTCCTCTGTGTATAGCCAGTTTCATTGTCCATTTTTTCTTATTGGTTGGCAGAGTTTCCTTAGATATTTTGGAAACTATATCAGTTATCTGTGTGGTACATATCTTTAAAAAATTATTATTTCTTCTCATAGACTCTATACGCAAAGGAGCTCCAGCAATTTATTTCTGAATAGGCACAGAAATCCCTGTAAGTCAAACTTACATGCAGGAGGCAGTGTTTACACTGAAAAACTCAAGTATAGAACAAAGGTAATCACCTAGATAATTTTTGGACAATACTTGTAATACACTAGTAATGAAAAGAATTTATTTTTGAGAAAGAATCTGACTTATTTGGAAATTTTTCTTAGTTCTCTACTTTTAAGTTTACTTGTATACCCACATTCACAGAAATGGTCCACTTAGTCACCATTATCTAGATCAGTGCAGTTCAATAGAAATATAATGGGAGTCATAAATGGGAGTTGCATATGTAATTGTAAAATTTCCAATAGTCACATTAAAAAAGATAAAAAGAAACAGGTGAAATTCAATTTAATTATATATTTTATTGGACTCAGTATACTAAAAATAATATCATTTCAACATATAATCAATTTAAAATTTATTGAGATAGTCTATGTGATTTTTTAAAATACTAAACCCTCAAAAATCTCATGTGAACTTTACACTTACAGCACATCTCAGTTGGGATCAACTACATTTTAAGTGCTCAATAGCCATGTAAGGTTGAGGGTACTGTACTGGCCAGTGTTGCTCTGTCTCATTTAATATGATACAATGACCTCTACCCCTCATTGTCTGTGTGGTTGTGTAGTTTTAAAAGCATAGAGCTAAACAGAATTCCAAAGTAACTAGGTTGATATTTTCTCCTTGTAAGGAGTGACACATATGGCTACTCAAAAAAAGATTTGAAATTTGAACTGTTTTACACTGTTAGATAAATGTGGCACTTGCCAAGAACACCAAAAAATACAGTCTCTCTTTTTTTTACATATTTTTGTGATATCATTTGCGAAATTAGCAAAGAATAAAGTAAAAGATTGCTTTAAGGACTGGAATAGACATTTCTCTAAAAAAGATATACAAATGGCCAATAAGCTCATGAATAGATGCTTAACATTGCCAATCATTAGGGAAATGCAAAGCAAACCACAATGAGATACCACTTCACTTCCATTAGGATGGCTATTATTAAAAAAGCAGAAAATAGCAAGTGTTAGTGAAGATGTAGAGAAATTGGAACCCTTGTGCACTGCTGATGGGAATGTAAAATGTTGCAGCTGCTATGGAAAACAGTATGGCAGTTCCTCAAAACTTAAAAATAGAATTACTATAAGATCTAGCAATTCTACTTCTGAGTATTGAAAGAATTGACAGAAGGGTCTCAGAGAGTTATTTGTGTACACATGTTCAAAGCAGCTTTATTCACGATGGCCAAAAGATGGAAGCAACCCAGGTGTCCATCAACAGACGAATGGGTAAGCAAAAATGTGATATATGCATACAATGAAATATTATTCAGCCTTCAAAAGGAAGGAAATTCTGACACATGCTATAACATGGATGAACCTTGAGGACGTAATGCTAAGTGAAATCAGCTAGTCACAAAAGGACAAATACTGTATGATTCCACTTATATGAGGTACCTAGAGTAGTCAAAATCATAGAGACAGAAAGTAGAATGGTGGTTGTCAGGGGCTGAGGGAGGGGAAAATGAGAAGTTATTGCCTAATGGGTACGTAGTTTCAGTTTTGCAAGATGAAGAGCATTCTGTGGATGGATGGTGGAGATGATTGCACAACAGTGTGAATGTTCTTAATGCTGTTAAACTGTCCACTTAAAAATGGTTAAAATGGTAAATTTTATGTTATGTATATTTTATCACAATTAAAAAGAAATAAATTTTAAGTACAAGGTTGCTTTTAAAACAGTCTACATTATTATCTTTTGTTTCTTCTTTGTTTTCTTTTTCCTCCTTACTAACTCATTATTCTCATTTTCTTCAGCCAATTGGTCAGTCAGTGCTATTTTATTCGAGGAAGGGGTTACTCCTAGAAAATTCCGGGGTCTCTCCGATAATTCATCTCGTGTTAAGTCTAAATAGAAAGGCCTTTTGAAAACATGAACAGATGCTTTATATTCTTTTAGTATCTTTACTTTAGTTACTTTTTACTTGACACCGGTAACTTATGGGATTTCCAAAGAAATAAATTCTGCAGGTTAAAAAAAACTAGAAGTATCAAGATGCTAACAACTGATTTTTTTCTATTCTTAATATTTTTAGGCCATAATTTTGATAACTTGAAGTAATTATCTGACTTTTCATAAGAAGTGAGGCTATCTTTTCTATCTTATATCTTCTGTGGTAACATAAATTCCACATTTTCTTTTTTTCAAAACAATTGACTTTCAGTCCTGAATTTGCCCCACAATTTCCCTTATCTCATGTAGACTTTGATTTCATTCTTGAATCTCAATCTACCTGGTCAATTATACACTCGGGCAACTTGGAGATTTAGAGTTCTCTTATAAAACATTCCAAGAAGGCCCGATTTTTGGTGTGCAGCTCAGAGAAGTTTCATAAAGTTTAAAGCAAACATGAAAAAGCTATACATTTATAGGTGCTGTTTTAAGCAAATTTCAGGATAACCTATAACACGAATAAGCACAAAACAAGTTAATTTTTTATTCCTCATGTTCCTTTAAAATATACCCACTGGGAGTGACTTTTCCCTCCCCATGGATGAAATCTGGGCAGGCCCCATGACTTTTCTGGTGAACTAAGTGATAGAAAGTCCTAGAGTCATATTAAGCTTCAGATAGTCTCAACTCAGAAAACAGAATGCCCAATGTCCAACAGTCATCAAAACTCTTAATGTGATTTAATATCAAATATTTTTCCTCCCCCTGAAAGGACCCGAGGAATCTGCTGAGGACAGAGGGCAAGAAGATTTTTGCTTTCCCATAAACATGCTTTTCCCTTTGCTAGTCTTGGAGTGTGGGGGGAGGAAAGGGTAGGAGGATCTGGATGTTCTTACTGGAATGGGCAGTGCCCAGGATGGTCGTGTGCTGTAGGCTCAGAGCCTGACACAGATTGTAACGTAAGCACCCGTAAAAGCTTTTGCTGGCCGAGGCATCCCCTTCGCAGAATCCATCTCAAATAAACACATTGCCAGCTACAAACTAGAGAAAGAGCCAGGCCCCCCACCCATGAAGTTCCCCTTTTGGAAAGCTCTAGTTGACCTGGATAACTGACTATTTGACTGACTGCTTGCTTTTCCCTTCCGGCGCTTTAATTCCTGCTCCTATGTTTTAAATTTGCCAACAAAGAGTGAACCTGTGGAACCCTGGGCCCCCATTCTTGACCCCAATAAAGGCAGAACCTGGGTTTGTGCTCTCTCTCTATGCGCAACCCTGCTGTGTGGCCCTGGGTGTGTCATGTACCCTCCAGGACCTGTGAGTAATAACCCTTGTCTTTTCAAAGTTCTCTGATGGTTGTTGCAGAGGTGTGTCTTGCAGTCATTGTAAGAACCACAATGGCAGGTCCAGGCACAACTTTGGCTCTGGGGAAATGTCTGTAGGGGTTCACCACAAATAATATGGGCCCAGGTGAGTGCCCCAGGCACTTCTAGCTGGTTGCATCAATGTCGATAGGCTGAAACTGACTGCAAACATGCTCTCTAGGCCTGACAGACATTTAAAGCTGCCTTTACCCTGCACCTTACCTTTGAGCCTCCCTCATGAGCTTCTCTGCTCTGGGATGCTGGAAGGGACCACCCCTGCAGCCCTTAGTTCTCAGGCAGCCCCTCCCTTGAAGATCTCTGTTGGTGTCTCATTGCTCTTCCTTTCAGAGTAGGATTTCCTTGGGTAGGACTTAAAACAACTTCAGACTGTTTCACCAGAATGGTCCACAGGAAATCCTCCCACATTCTTGGTCCCACTGTGAAAGGGCAGAGCTGTTTCTTTCTAGATTAAGCAACAAATCTTCACTTTCCAGTAGCCAAAGTGTTTGAACAGCTTGTCACTCCTGCTCTCCACATTTTCTGACAGGAGTGTCTCTGTGTTTCCCAACAAAACAACAAAATGGCAGTATTTTGTCATAGACAATGTAGGGGAGGAAGAAATTTTCATCTACTCTTCTAGGTTCTTCTAGCTGGACTAAGAATTAAGATGACATGAGCTGGAATAACAGAGAAAAATCAAACAAAGTTTAATATGTATACATGGGAGAGACCCAGGAAAACTGAGTAGCTCACCAACATGGCCAAAGCCACTACCGTAAATACCATCTTCAGCTAAAGACAAAAGGGGATGTTTGGGTGAGTGGTTTGGAACTTCAAAAGAGAGGAATGCAATTCACATGGAGATGGAAAAGTAAATGTTTGGCAAACAAATATTTGTCATGCCACGCAGAGACAATGGGACATGGAGAGGACTCTGATCTCTAGGTCTGCTGAGTCTCCCCCACCACACTGAGCCCATATTCTTTGTAGATGTCCCTGGTGATAGCTCTGGTCCTGTTCCAGGCCATTTATCTAAATTCTTTTAGGTAGTTAAGGGGGATATAAAAGAAAAACTTCCTGAGTTTTCTGTTTCTTAAAAATAATCAACCTAAAATAATCAATATCCCAAAGAGGCATATTTTGGGGTGGCAAACTCTGTTCCCTTCAACAACAAGGACTGCTGAGGCCATGGAACATTTGTTGTATATAATCCATTGTAATTAACTCAATACAGACATGGAAATAACTTTAAGATAATTTTTACAATGAGATTTAGCCTGAATTATAAGTATCTAAGACTCACTCTTTGCTTGGTACGGGTTGGTGGATTATAGATAAACTATAGAACAGGTAATCTCTACAAAACAGATTATAGATAAACTATAGAACAGATAATCTCTACAAAACAGACCATATTAAGCTGGTGTCCCAGTTTGGTTTTAGGTGTGCCAAGGTGTTGATTCCTTCATTCTTCAGGGTGGCCAGGAGGGACCTAGCACAAAATCTCTCATCTTCTGTCTGTATAATAAAAATGTTGGAAAGCCCTGTACTATACTTCATGTTAATGAAAGAGACATTAACATGAGGGTTGAAAATAAATTTAAAAAAATTGAACTTAGCAAAATTTAATTATGGGCTCTGGATATGCAAATTGCTACTAGTAATTGCTATGATAAGTGATATCTAGTGTCAACTCTATATAAATGTCAGCAATTAACAGCTCATGTTATATATTTTTGTCATTTCCAAAGCTGACTGGTTCTTACTTGTTTTGAAAACATGTCACTCTTTGAAGACTATTCAGGAAGGACCTATAATTTGTCAGCATCAATCATTTTCAGACTTGGGTACCCAGGATTTTATGTGACGGGTTGTGCAGTGCCAGCCAAAGTTTAAAGTCTTTTATTTGATGCCACATAAACTCAGTCACCTAGATGATTAGTAATGATTATGTACCTTTGCTAAATTTTGGGGTTGACCAAGGCTTTTCATCCATATTACCTCATCTGATCATATTTTTGTATTAAATATTGAGCTAAGTTTCAGCAACAATGTCCAGTTAAATTAAAATTTATTCATGTTTTATGGAAATGAAATCTTTCTTCATTTTGTTCATGGTGGTATACATAGAAGATACTTCTTTCACTGACATTTTATTTGTGCAGAAAGATGGAAAAGGTAACAACTAAGTGTAATCAGTGTTTGTATCTTCCGGTAGATCAAGCATAGGAACAATTTTTATTTTTTAATGTACTGTGCTATTAAAAAAGAACTCTACATTTATTTTACCATGGAGACCATTGAATTACCCTGCTGGCACCCTGACTTGATTCTGCTAAAAATATTCAATTAGGGCTGTGAAGTTAAAAAAATTTTTTTCCTACCTGATTCTTCTAAGGATATTGAAGGAGTGTCTGACAGCACCTAAAATTTTAGAGAAGGAATAGAATTCCAGAGTCAGTGACTTGGTTCTCATTAAGAATTTTTAAAAATCATGAAAGGTGGAGAAAAATCGTGAAAGTCCAGTAAGCTTGGTTTGTTCATTTTGGCCTTCTGATTCAGAGCTACTTCCTGAGAGAAACTTGGTTGAACAGATTGATAGAAGTAGCAAACCTCTGTCAGGTAGAATGCTTTAAAAGTCAAAGTAAACGTGCTTTCCATTTTCTTCATTTTCTTAAGAGTGGCAAAGAGTTTTGATGCACAAAGTAGGCTCAAAGGGTGTTTGTTGATTGAATGAACCACATTTTTTGAATCCTAAGTATGCTGCTTTTAAATGACAGACAGATAATGAAATGCCCTGGCTAGTAGTCCCAGGACGTCAAACACTTCCCAAGTTGTGCCATTAACCTAAAGAGATGTTTTGCTGCTTTTAAAGTGTAATTAAAGAAGTATAATATGTGTATATGCCTGATATAGATTAAGATTAATGAAATAAATTACGTTCAACAAACTAGTCCTTTAAAATAATTATTTTCCTCAAAATGTAATAAAAATTACCTGCTTATTCAATGTATAAAGTTACAAAGTCCAAATAATTCAGCTTGGAATATATACTGGTGGCTTCACAGTTATACTCCAGTGGCCCAAAGAGATAGTGTGAAAGAGATACCGTGAATCTAGTTCTTACTGAGCAGCAATTACGTTTTCACACTGTCCTGATAAAGGGCAGCAAGAAAATTCAGAACTTGGGGGACTTCTTAACATGTGTACAGTATATGAATCAGGAGATGAAAAAAATTGAGAGATTTAATAAAAGCTAAACTTTTATTAAATAATCACCATCTTTCTCATTGAGTCATGAAGTTCTTAATGGCACAAAAGGCAGGCCTGGTTTTCCAGTAAGGTTTCACGCTTGAGAGCGCTTATCAAAATGGATATGTCTCACTTTATTTATAAGAGGAGTAGGTGACACAGGTGAGTTTTCCTGAGAACCTGACCCTGAGACATTTTACCTGCAGAAGGTTTATTGGAAAGTGATCTAGGGGGTATGGGGTAGTGAAGGAATCAGGGCTGAGTAGAAGGAAAAGTTAAACTCCAATGTGGCTGTGTGATGGTTAATTTTAGGTGTCTACTTGACTGGGCCATGGGGTTGCCCAGATATTTGGCTAAACATTATTTCTGTGTCTGTGACAGTGTTTCTAGATGAGATAGCATATGAATTGGTGGACTCAGTGAAGCAGATTGCCCTCCCCAATGTTGGTAGGCCTCGTCCAATCCATTGAAGACCTGAATAGAACAAAAGGCAGAAGAAGGGAGAATTCATTTCTTTTCTGCGTGTTTGAGCTGGGACGATGGTCTTCTCTTACCCGTGGACCGGAATTACACCATCAGCTCCCCTGGTTATTAGGCCTTTGGCCTTGGGCTGAATTTCACCACTAAGTTACGTGGGTCTCCAGCTTCCATATGGCAGATCCAGGGATTTCTCAGCCTCCAAAATTGTGGGAGCCAATTCCTCATAATAGATCACCATATACATATATATATCTCCTATTGGGTCTGTTTCTTTGGAGAACACTGACTAATACAAGTTGCAACAGGGGCCTCAGTTGATCCCACAGAGAGCTCTGGGGCAGGGATGGCCCTTTAGAAATGGCTCAAATTAAGGCACAAAAACTTGGCCACCAACACTCTCAGTGGTTGGGAGATGAGTGCTTCAGTTCTGGTGTGGGGATCTGAGTGTCGCACTGCAGTGTCCACTAGTGTAGGTAACCCTTTAGAGTCAATGGTTCACAAAACCTCAGCATATCATCTTTTTCAATCCTACTAGAATTTAAACTTGGGATTTCTAGAGATATAGACCCTTTTCCAAAGGATATTCTGTACTTTTTGATTGTCTACTCTGTGTTTGGCATTATGCAATATGGGAATACAATAATAAATAAGACCTGAGACTTGCCCTGGGGTTTTGACAATTTGTTAGATGAAAGTGAATCTTCCACCTCTAAAGTAGTGGAATTTCAAACATTTTGGTAGACTAAGGGTAGGGGATGGACTTATTTCATTGGGAGAATTGGTTTTCAGTGCTTCCCATAGCCCACTACATAGACGGTTAACCCACTCTTCCATAGAAATCAAATCTGTCTCTTTTGAACTCTCTGAACCAGCAGACAGTAATAATAACTAGTACTTCTCCAGCATTTTGCAGTTTACAAAGTGCAGCATCCCTTTGTTATTATTTGAAAATAAGAAAACAGAGGCCCAAGGAATTTACGTGATTTGTTCAAGTTCCACCACCAGAAAGTGACAGAACCAGCATTCAAACACTATTTTGTCTCCCAACAAAAGGTGACTCTGGTCACTTTGTGGAACCAAAAGAAGCCACTTACTGAGCCCATATCCTCCTTGTCTAAGGCAGATGGGTAGTTTTCTTAACACTGTTGAAGTTTTAGTCCCGTTATGAGAAAGATTATTAGAAAGTTTTTCCTTATCTTTCTTCAATTCAAGTGCATTTCCTTTGGATTTATTTTCAAACCTACTCCTCTCCCCATGTTTACTCCTCTCTCTCTTTTCACAAAGTCCTATTTTCCAACATTGTTACTCTCACCATTTCCTGTCTTTCTCTTAAAACATGATCAAACTGGAGGCCAGGAGTTTTACTTTTTTACATATAACGTCACAGAGGGAAAACCATTGTCAAATGTAGTTGAAAGATTACTGTCAAAAACTTTTCATTTTGAGGTAATTGCAGGTTCATGTGCATTTGCAAGAAATAGTACGGAGAGGTCCCGTGTACCCTTCGCCAGTCTTCCTCAGTGGCAACACTTTGTGTACCTGTAGTACAATAGCACAGTCAAGATTACTTTTGTAACTTGCATATGATGTTCTTGCTAAAGAATCTCTATATTTTGTATGATATGGCTAATTTCCTCATTAAAGACCATAGAGTGATTATGGGCACTGGAGTCAGAAATCAGTTTGAACCTGAAATCCCCATTTGCCAGTTAGAAAAGTAGCTTCACTTTAGTTTCCTGTTTTGTACCATTAGTGTCATAAAAGGCCCAAGTGGGGGCCGGCCCGGTGGCGCAGCGGTTTAGTCCGCGCTTGGCAGCCCGGGGTTCGCCGGTTCGGATCCCGGGCGCCCGCCGACGCACTGCTTGTCAGCCACGCCATGGCAGTGTCCCATATAAAGTAGAGAAAGATGGGCACGGATGTTAGCCCAGGACCAGTCTTCCTCAGCAAAAAGAGGAAGATTAGCAACAGATGTTAGCTCAGGGCTGGTCTTCCTCACAAAAAAAAAAAAAAAAAAAAAAAAAGGCCCAGGTGAAGTATGGATGTAAAATCCCTTTTTTAAATTATAAAATCTATGCAAATGATTGCTCCTAGTAGTACATTATTGCATGCTTTAACAGGGTGTTTGGGGGCCGCACAGGTGACCATGGCTTGCCCATTGTTTTAACAGAGAAAAATTAAATAAAATTCTTTACATGATTTCTTTCAAAGCCTTGTTAGTTATTACCTATTACCTTGTGCTTTTTCTGTTTTATGAATCAATTATAAGAAAAATATTTGGAGGAAGTAACGAACATTCAAAGTTAATTGTTTTTGCAATTTCCAGAGCTGCCCATTTCTCTTTCTTTTAGACAAATAAGACATTTTTCCTTCAGATAACCCTTTTCAGCTACACAAGAGGACTTAGGTGACATAGTTGGCCATTGATTTAGACATTTATCCTTAAACAGTATCCTTTATGTGAAGACCATACGATAAATATCTTTCACTTCTCTATCAATAGGTTTATGCTGTTTCTAAGTTACTGGTTTGTTTTTACCAAATGGTCATTGAATTTTATAATACAGCATGAGTTTTTCTTTGAATTGCCTGCTAGATAGGTCAGAAACAAATGTATAAGCCATTTTTAGAATTTTGCAAGAAAATGGAACTTCTTGGCAGGCATTTTTTTTTGTACTAACCTTACTCACGGCATCAATTTACTTTCCTACCCACATTTTCCCTATATCTCTGTTTCTTCCTTGCTTTCTTTACCTTGTATTTTTAAGGCCTCCCTAAATCCTTTATGGGGCAAGGTATGATCTACATAAATAAATAATATCAGCATCTTAACTGTAGCCCATGAAGATGTACAGACCACTCAGGGTAACTGTGGATATATGTTGGGTATTGCCTGTGCCAAGGAATTTAGTAGTTGCTCAAACATGCTGTTCACAAGGTTTACAGTTCATGTGCCTGGAATTAAATTGATGCCCTATATTTTCCTCTCAAAGGAAAAATACGTTTTATAAAGGAGTTATAAATAAGATAACTAATTGGTAGTAATAATATTCTGGAAAGTAAATGATTATATTAAAGTATTGTAATGTGATTTCACAATGCAAGGGGCTCAGCGCTGTGGTAGCAAATATTAAAACTTAAAGGTATGATGCAAACACTGAAAGATTTGTCAATTTTATATGTTTGAACAATCAAGTTTGCCACTCACTGTTGCCATAGCAACCAAGCTGCCTGTACAAAGTAAGCAACTAAATTTCATTGCTCCTTGGTGTAAAAATAGTAGCTATTAATGGTTCTTCTCCGTGTTGCAGCACATTACGAAAAAATAATATATAGCCCCACACACCTTTATGCCAATCCCAAGCCGAAGTCAATGGTCAGGGAGGGTGACCAGCCTCTCCACTTTGCTGGGTCTCAGGGGTTTCCCAGCCCCTGGGACATTCCACGCTAAAACCAGTGAAGTCCTGGACAAACTGGGATGGCTGATCATCCTACCAGCCCTCCTCAGTAGTTAGAATCACATTTTATATTGCCCACAGACACACCTTATTTTATGGAATACAGTAAGTTTTGAGCGGGAAAACGATATGATGAAATGCTATTTGGGGATGATATCATGCAGCCTTCAGGAAAGAGAGTCTGGAGGCAGGGAGGCCAGTTGGGAGGCTACTGCAGAGTTCAAGTATGAGGTACTATGGATCTAAAGTGGACCCTCACTTAAATAAATGTGGCATGTCACACACTAGTGTGTGATTATAAATAAGGCCACCCCTCCTTTCTCTACTTAAAATTAGGATGGAATAAGGTCCCGTTAACTTGACTAGGTGTCCCCAAAATTGTGCCTCTTGTAGGCCCACAGATCAGCCTGTTGGCTGCCACATGACACATGTTTGCACTGCCCTGGTGCTCCCTTGTCCATGCCTACCACCTCCAAAAGTGCTTTTGCCACTGCCAATCATGACATGCTAGTGCCCACACCAAGAGTGCTGCCTTTGGGTGCTCCCAGAGCCACTGCTTCTTGGAATGGTGAGCACTGCTGTGTGGAGTGGCCTCGTCTCCAACTCTGGGCCACACTCGGTCACTGACCCCAATGCAACTCTGCTTGTGCTGGGGTCCCACAAAGTCTCTAACCTCCTCCAAAGGGACTCAAAGCCAATTCAAGAGATTAGGTAAGGACCAGATGCCATTCCACCCTCTCCCGGGTTCTCACCTTTCCTCCAGCCCCCCTCCAATAAAACTCTTCCCTTCTCTCCATTTATAAAGCCAAAGCTCCCAAGCACATCAGTGAAGGCAAACAGGTTGGAGGGTTGGAGTGGGGGGAAGGAAAAGGGAGAAATGAGATGTTTACAATTTCTGAGCAATAGCTCCACCTGCCAGAATCACCCTGCTTCACAGACATCATTAAGGGAGAGTGGAATTCTGCATTGGTGCTCCTCATGGCCAGCAGCATAGATACTGTGGGGTGTCCTTGGGATGAATTTTTGCAGCAACTCATTTTTAAGAAATATGCACCACCTCCTAATTCATCACCGCTAAATACGAGCTCTGGTGTGGGTCAAGAGTCCAAGATATTAAGAAAGTGCTGTCTTTTGTAAGAGGAGTGAAGAGATTAGGGAGAGAGGTAGTCTGGGGCAGACTTACTCTGCTCTCTTGGACCACTTTGGACCTTTCACATCATGCTTCCTCTTGGATTTTGCCTACTGTGTTGCCGGTGTATTAGTGGCTCCTCCTTCTCCTCTCTATCAGTGCTGCCTTCTCCTCTCCAGCAGAACCTGGAGCAGGGGTGGCATGGGGCCAGCTGCCTAAGTCTTCAGGTCCAGTCCTCAAGGAAGCAAAGTATAGTGGCTGAGACCCTGGGAGCAGACTACCTGGTTACACCCCATGGTTTCTCTCTCTCAGTGCCTTGATTTACTTCTCTTTAAAACAAGGACTGGACATAGCAACTACTAAATGGGCCAGGTGAGAATGAAATAAGTTACTACGTGTAGAGCAATAGAACAGCGTCTGGACATAGTGAGCACTGTGTGCTTGCTATTATAATTGAGCTTGTGGTCTGAGAGGAGCCACACATTTCATGTGTGGCAGAGACGGGTCACCAGCACAGGGCACTACACAGATTCTGAGACAACACATGAGCCAGCATGCAAATGCTTCTTTTGAGTGGAACCGTTGGCGTCTTAACAGGGATGGCTACAGCTTAATAGGGAGAGTACAGCAGGAGTGATTCTCATGTTAGCATTTTCTCATCACCTTTTGATTAGAAACACAGACGATGAACAAGAACCCCTTCATCCTTCATTTCATAGCACTTCATTTCAAAGCATAGCTTTAAGATTGAACAAATCAGGTAAACATGTTCAGATTATAGAAGTCAAAGTAAAATTTACAGTCTTCCAAATTGAAATTTTGGTATGAAACCCAAATTTCCCAAGACCTTACCTATCTGTGGGTACAAATGAAATTCACATTATATAATGTGTAATTATATAATTCACAATAATAAAATAATAGTAACATAATATTATAATATAATAATTATAAAATTCACATGGTATAATAATAATAAAATAAAATTCACACGAATAATTTAAGTGCTGCCGGCGGTGTATCCCCCTTCTGCACAGGACTTCTAGCTCCATGCAAAGCCTCTTTTCTCAAGTGTTTCTAGGATTGTGCCCACAGAGCACCACTCATGGATTTATGAACAAGTCTTCTCATGTTTTCCCACTCATTAATATTTGCTGTTTTGAAGCCATTTGAAGCAATGTTTCACCATTTTCCATGCCCACGATCCTTCCTAAGAAAAATAATATCTGTGCCAGGAGTGTTGTTTTTTAACATTCCCCAACACTCAAATCCTTGCAGTAGGAAACAGTGATACCTTCTCTTCCACCATCACTGGGTGGGAGCCCCGTGCTGGTCCAAGCAGAATTGGCAGGAAGCGCCTCCAGCCCCAGAGGTGAGGCTGCTTTATGGGGCAGGTAGGGGCGAGCACTCCACGTTACTGGACTCTCCTAGGGAACTGCAGCCTTTGAATTGCACGCTGTATTCTGCTGGCTGTATTTGTCTTGCCCCGTTCACTGCCATGCAACATGAGTATTGAGCTTACTCAAACCGAGGGTGAAGAAAACACTGTGAAGACCCAAGAATGGGCACCTAGGCTGTTCTTGTCCTTATGTGTAATTTAAAGCTATTACACATTCCTGGTGTTGGAGTCATTACTAGTTCTCAAGTCCATTTAATGTCCTAATGAATCCCAGGGGGGAGATGTTCATGATATGGAGTCTGTTTTTCTTTTTCCTGATAGCCAATCTGCATTTAATTTTCTTAATTTCTTCTCACTGTGTCTATTAAAGTCTTCGTGGTGTTTACAGTTCACAGAAAGAGTCCTTGTAGCTGTTCTTTCCTCAGGCAAGCTAAATGTGTTAAATGATGTTCTTTTTCTCACCAACATCGATTCTCTTTTCCAGATTACTTTTGAAGTTCTCACTGGAGCTTGAGGCAATCTGTGTAGACTGAGGTGCACCTCAATTTCGCAAAATAGACGTATTGCTGAAGATTGTGTTTAAAATTCTCAAATTGAATCCTAGTGTTCCATCGATTGAGTTATAAAATTGGAATTATGTTTCCCTGGGAGTGGAGGGAAATCCCAAAATGGTCTTAATTAAAACTGTTGTTAGAGAAAGAGTGAACATCAAAGCTAGCTTCTTGTTATTGTAGTGTGATGTTTCCTGGGATTATTAGTCTCAGTGGTGGTTTATTTTGAAGTTTCACAATAATACTAGGGTATCTCTAAACATTCCCCCAGCCCTTTGGCACAGCAGAAAGGCCCTGGCTGTCTGTCTAAGCTATTTTTAGTATATGGGCTGAGCCAGGGGCTAGTTGCCAGCAACTTTTGGCCTTTGGCCCAGGGGGTGTGGTACCAAGGACCTCAGCTTTTTTTGCTAATGCCAATCAGGCACAGTGACTACACATTTTGGATTTTTGAGGACAGCTGGATCTTAAATACCCTGTTCCGTTGCCTCCATGGGAATACTCAGACTTTCTACTATTGTTCTCCTACTGGGTTCTGAGAGATGCTAACAAAACAAATGGAAGAAGATGACACCACTGAGAAGTGAACAATGTTTATTCATCAGTCTACAGAATATAGACTTGATTTTTCCCTAACTTTATTAATGTAGTTTTAGTCAATTTTATATCTAGTTGATGGATTTTTGTTACCAAGAGAAACCTTATTTCTCTTGTGTATATGTGAAAAGGGAGGAAATAACTATACACTCAGGCACAGAAGGGAAGCAGACGGGAGCTAAACATAACAACAACTGACTGGAGTGAGAGGAAATACTGGGTTTAGAGAACATTCTTGCTGGGAGCGCTAGATGGAAGTAAGGGAAAAAAGTGGCTGCTACTTCTCTATAAATAATTTTCTAATCACAGTCCTCTTTCCTTGTCTAACTTTCACTGTTCCACATCCATGTTATTTCTTGTTATTCATCATATTTTTTGGTTTTCCTGTTCTCTGCCATGTATCTAACTTCTGCGACTTGTCATCTTTCTGAGGGCTTGTTTGGGTTAAGTTGGGGATCTTGTACTTTTCTGTACTTTGTTTTGAGAAGATTGAGCGGTTTTAACTACATATTCCTGAGTATGGTTAGCGAAATTTCTTAGAAACCTCTTCTAGGAATAAAATAGTGATCACTTAAGGAAAATGAAAAAGAAATGGCAAGAACGTAAAGGGGTGACTTGGACTGGAGAGCCGAAACTGGATGATAAAAATGAAAGGGAAATAAAACAAGAAATTCTAGAAGTCTGAGTTAGTCACAGTGACAGGGAGTCTGGCACTAAATGGGCACGGAGAAATCTCCAAATAATTTCTCTCACTCAATTGCCATAGGACTTGACATTCCACCAAGACAGATTGATTCTGTGGGTTCACTCCGTGGGCATCCTAATTTAAAATGCAGAATTCTTACAGGGGCTGGCCCTTACTAGGAAGGCATCCATCATAAAACACAATTTGGCATGAAGTAGGATATTAGGGTTATTCGTCTTAGGTAGATAGTTAGGATCTGGGCACTGAAGGAAATGAAGGTTTGGATAAGGCAACCTCATCTAGCCCCATGGCTTTAAATACCACCTGTGTGCTGATGGCTTCCATTTTATACCTCTACTCTCAACCCTGAACTCTAGATGGCCTACTAGACACCTTCATTTGGGTGTTTGTTTATTAGCAGACAAGAAACCAAGAAGCAGATACCAAGATGAGATTAGAGGTACGATCCCATTTACTGGGGAAAATGCCTCTGAGAAAAAATGAGGAGGGAGCTGGAGAAGATGGGGGACCTGGAGGAGGCTGGGAGAGCTGTCAGACCGTGGTGCAGGGCTGACGCGTGTGGGGGACAGAGGAAAAGAAGGAAGGTTGGGTAGGGAGTTGTAGAGTTTGGTGCCGTTCTAGGAAAGTTTCTGCAAGGTTGATACAGACTCCTGGAGCCAAAGTCACTATCAGAGGAGTCCAGCATCTCTTGTGAATGGGCATGACTAGAATCCCTAGCAGTCATCAGCTGGGAGCAGTCCAAGGAAGCATGACCTTGGTGCGAACTTGCTCCAGCAGCTGGGCCGTTGGTCAACACACTCCCTGCAGTTGGAGATCCAAGAGGCATGTTTTCATGGCTGCCACATGTCCCTAGACAAACTTTTGATTATTTCTCTCATCTATTACTCTAAAAGTTCTCCTCTAGTTCCCCCATTTTGATCAATGTAGGCTCAACTCTAGTTTCTACTCATCTGCTCCACTACCACCGAGTCTACCATCTTGCTTTTGCCATCCCTAACGTGATTCTCCACAAAAAAGCTAGCATTCCTTTTAAAATATAAATCAGTTCTTGTCACCCATCTACTCAAAACTGCCATGGCTTCCCATCTCACTCAAAATTAAGTCCAAATTCTCTTTCATGACCTTCAAACCTCTACATGATCTGACCCGCTGCTAGCCCCCTCACATGACCCTGTACCACTCTCTCTCATTCATTCTGCTCTGCCAAGAAACAAGCCCATTCATGCCTCAGGGCCTTTGCACTTCCAGTTGCCTCTGCTTGGAATGCTCTTATCTGGGATATTCCCTGGGCTCACTTCTTCAGGTCTCTGCTCAAATGTTACCTGATCAGAGCATCCTTCTCTGGGCAACTTATATTACTTCATTTTCTCCATAATATTCAATACCATGTTATATATTATATATTTATCATTTTTGTTTATTGTCTATTTCTCCTAATTAGAATGTAAGCCCTATGATGGCAAAGGCTTTATCTCTTTTGTTTATAGCTGTTGCCCTAGGGTCTGTCATGTAATAGGTTTTTAATAAATATTTGTTGAGTAAATGAATAAATGCAATTTTTAAATATACAAAATTTGGACTATATTGAACATATATTGTTTCACAGCATTACATTTTATAATCTACTTTTGCATAATATATCATGAATGTTTTCTAATACCTTAGCATTCTTTTATAGCACAGTATGCCATTTTATGGTTGAAATTTGTTGCATTTTATGGAGCACCATAGTTTATTTAACCCCTATTATTTCTAATTTTTTGGCTATTATGTGAATAATATTATAATGAGTGTCATTACCCTTAAGTCAATGGGGACATCAACCAAGTATATCTTGCTCACCAATTTATCCTAAGTGCCCAACAAATATTTATTAATTGAGTGAATGCATAAATAAATACATAGAAAATATTTGACTCATTTTTATTATTTCTTAAGGTAAAAACTTAGAAGTTGAATTGTTAGTTTTGTGTATTCATTTGTCAAACCAATTCATATTGTAAAATTGTCCTCTTGAAAGTGGTCACTTCATCTTTCTACTAGCAGGAGATGAGGGCCTCCTGCTTTGTTAAAAAATACTCAACAAAGTAAAACTTCCCCAATTTGATCTATGACAAATATGATCTCATTTTAATTTGCATTCTTTCATTACTAAAGAAGTTACATTTTTATCATCGATTTATTGGCCATTTGTACTACTTCTTTAATGACTCACCTGTTCTTGTCCCTTGATATTTCAGACATGGTTAGAGTAGAGTGATGAGGCCTGGTTCTGCCATTCACTAGCTGTCTTGTTTTCATAAGTTACTTAGCTTCTCTGAACTTCCATTTCCTAACGGTAATGTGGGAAAATAATGGGGCCTGCCTCCTTGGGGCCTCCCTGTGCAAGTTGGCAAGGGATCTTGGCTGGGGTCAGCCTCCTGCCTACGGTTCTCTCCTTGTCCCTAGTATGGCCCAGTGTAACAGCTGGATCTTAAGTTAGCATGAGGGAAGTCGTCTTAGGGAAAGGAAGCAATATCGTAACTGTGATCCTGACTCACTAGTGTCTGTGAATACGTTCTAGCCTGCACGTGGCCTGGATGATTAAGCACCTCTCGCTTTTGCAAAATATGTGATCTGCTAATATTACGACTCTTGCTTATGATAAGATGATAACTTTGTTCTCTGAGTCCCCCCAGGAACATGACAACCTCCAGGAAGAAAAACTCTGTGTTGGTACCCAACATAGATGACAGAAGAAAGAGATAATGAGGCTCCTTGAAGTCCATCACACCAGGTGGTTGACGTTCCTAAACGCCCTCCTTCCTGCCCATTTCCCCTGTATAAATGCCTCAAGATTCTGTATGATTTTAAGGTGGCTCTTTAGGACACTAGTCTACCATCTTCCGGTTGTGCTAGTTAATCGTATAAACTTTCCTTTCTCAACCACCCACTTGTTTGCAATTGATTGAGGCAAGCAGCACAAACTCCTTTTGCTTGGTTACACCAGGAGAGTTGGGTTGTAAAGGAAAAAAAAATCTTTTTTCTTGGGATGGTGGTAAGGAGTAAATGAGAAAAGGTATGTAAAGTACACAGCACAGAGCCTGGTACAGAGTAAGTGCTGAGAAATGGGAGCTCCAATTGCTGTTGTTACTTTATAGCTGTGTTACACTGCTGTTCTGGGGGTGGTAACCATATTTCACAAACCTTTTGAATCCCGGAGCCTAATTGAGTGCCTGGGATACTAGTAAATAGTAGAAGTGCCTTAGCTACTCAATTAGTGTTTGTTGTAAGACAAAAGATTGTATAAACCTTTGGTAACAGGGGGACTCATTTGTCTTAGCTGATGTCTCTGTCTCCTGATTCAGCTCCCTGTTCATCTGGTCTTAGAGTATCTGCCTCAGTCTTCCAAGCTGCTGGTTCCTCCAAACATTGACCTTAGGTCAGCCAAGTTACGGTGTAACAGTTTCATACTGCCCAACAGAATTTTCAGACCTGATTCTTCCAGAGAGTTATGGGCTGTGGTTGCCTATGAACTGTCTAAGTGGAGAGTCAATAGAGATGTCATTTCATCGATTTTTTTCTGTCCCATAGGTATTTCATTACACATGGTTTCTCTATATCTAAAAATATCCTTACTATATTTTATTTAATCACTTGGGGCATACCCAGGAGAAAGTAGAATTGCATTTATCCATAAATAACAAGGAGAGGGTTTTCTTTGGAAGGAATGTGCCCATAGGGGACTGATAACTGATGCCACTTTCTTTGCCCTTCCAGATATCCTTTAGAGAAATGCCCTAGAGAGACAGATGATAAAGTACGAATAAAATGGTGGGGAGTGGGTAACAAAACCAAAGACACCAAATGTGCAGTGGGAAATAAGTCAGAGAGAGGACCTAAATTCATGAAATCAAATGTTCCATTAAAATATTTTTCTCTCCCTATTGCCATTATCCATTTCACTGTGGGCTGGTCTGTTGTGGTTTCTGGAGGTCTCGGTTTAATTTGAGACTTTGCTGTGGAACCAACTAGCAAAAAAGAAAGCCCAGCACAACGATGGCTCCGACTGCACTAATTATGTTTATGGAGGCCGTGTGGAGAGGGTGGTCAAGCTTCCTTTTGGGAAATACATACTTGATGGGAGATTTAACATTTGCAGTTGACATTCCTGAATTAGCATAACTATGGCTGGAATCATTTTTCTTTTTTATCATTCTTCGCCATGCCTTACTTAGTCACTAAATGCTGTCTGCTCCGAGCAACCTTGATAGATGAGGCACACTTGTAAATAACAGATACATTTGTAGTGCTTGCCAAATATGAAAGAAATGCATTTTTGCCGTTGCAGTGTAACTGGAACAGATGCCTGAATATTTTAAAACATGGCTGATGTCGTAAATTAAGATTTTGGTTTAGAATAAATTAAAATTTCTATCTAATCATTTTATGATGTGGTAGAAAACAGGGTCCTTCACATGGTGGCCAGCTTGACAAGTCACCAACCATCTGGAGGAAAAACAAACACCTCTCTCCAATTAATTATTTAGATGTTTAAAAAAATGCAATGTAGAAATATTTTGTCTCCAGGAAGAATAATAAATTCAGTAATCAAGTAAAATTGACTGTAACATAAAAAATACAAATTTATTGTGTAATAGTACAGAAAATAATAGTACAAAAATGAATCCAAATTGTTTGTTTCATTAGTTAGCTGATTTATATGTAACATGACTGGACTGAAAAAAGGTTCAAGAGTTTACAGCGATACATTCAAACTCCGAGATAAGATCGCTTTTTAAAAGTGAGGAGATAGAGGTGAGGGAGAGAGAATGCCCAGAAGCAGAATGAAACTCCCCACGAGAAATGCACATTAAAGGCAGGCTGTGCATTTTTTTGCCAGAGGTGGGTCACAGATCAAGCACTAAACTTTCTAGCAGCTACATGATTCACAAAGTTCACGAGATGAAAATCAAACATGTTGCCTCGGAGAAGTGTGACTCTTCCTGAAATTGAGACCAGAGAGAATTTTCCCCAAATGATTCTCATGAGAGGACACTGCATAATTAGAACACAGTATTTCACCTTCAAAAATATCCTTACATTAAACACAGGGATTCGTTTCATAGGACGGTGTCTTAAGTTATTTCTAATATAGGCGAAAGGAATTATGCGAATGTAAAGTACCAGATCTGCACAGCGCATGGGCGGTGTGATGGGCGTGTAGCCGAGGGGTCCAGGGTCCTGAGGCCACCAGAACTTGGGCTGTGTGTGGGGAAGGGAGTCAACTCTGCTTGTGAGGTGTGGTCATGCAGCACTTCCTAAGAGAGAGGCTTCAACTGAGTATAGGAGCACCCCAGGGAGAGCCTGGTATGCTATTTTGTAACAAATTTCAATGATAAAATACTAATTTTTGGTTCAATTTTCTTTTACTATTTTAGGTAAAGATTTCTTTCAAAATAACACTTATTCCTTTCTTTTTGAAATTTTAAAAGTAACACATGGTTATTTTAGAACATTTAAAAAGGTAAAAGGATGAAAAAAGTATAAGAAAAAAAGTATAAAGAAGAAAATAAAAATCACCCAGTAATAAAAATGTTTAGTGTATTCATATATTTTCTTCCAGTTTTTTGTTTGTACATTATATTTGCTTCAAAATTGAGATCAGACTGTATGTGTAATTTTGCATCCTTTTATATGTAACATATTATCTTTCCCCAAGTAATTAACAGTTTTTGAAAACTGTAAATAGCTGCATATTATGAACTTTTATAGTCATTTTGGTTGTTTCTATTTTTTCCTAATTAAAAGTGTGCTTCAGGAAACATTCTTAAGCATAACTCTGGATAATTTCTGATTATTTCCTTAAGATAGGTTTCCTAGATATGTGATTATTGAGTTAAAAAAATATAAAATTTTCAAATCATTTGATAATTATTGTCAAATTTAAAATATATCTGCTTTAGTTTACATAGAACTTGGTGCTTATATATGTATATGTATTACTTATATTTTTGTATTTGGAAGTTTATTTTATTCTTATAATAATCAAATGTATTGATTAGTAAAGCCAGATTTTTTTACAGAAGAGAAAACCTACGTAAGAACAGATGATTTGCCCAAAGTCACCCAAAGTGCATGTGTATTTTGCCTGAATTGAGCCATACTTTGTTTTTCTCTTTCATTCTGCTTGAGTAGACACTACAGTAGTATTTTAAAAATTGTTTTATTCTTACATGAAAATCATCTAATGGCTTGGTGATTTGTTTTGGTATTCCTTTTTGTTATTAGTATCTTGTCTTTCTAAAGTCATAGATGAATTGTAAAGCATTGCTTGAGGGAATGGGGTTGCTTAGCAGAGATATGAGTTTGTGCAATAAATCATCAGGATGATCAACAACTACCAGCTCTGCCAAGACAGTCCTGAAAGGATCCTAGCACATTTCAAGCAAATTGTGGAGTGGCGGTAATGATGGAAGCTTCATTTGGCAAGCCCGGGTGGTGATAGTCCTTCTAAAAAGAAATGGTGAAATAAGGCGAATGCAAGAATGGTTCAGCTAAATAAACATTTTCACCTCCAACATCGCATTATCACAGCAAAGGCTATTTAGTCCCTTGTATTAATGTACTTCATAGATTTCCACAAATTTCATTTCACTTTTATATGAAGGCACATATTGAAAGAAACATTTTGTTCCTTAGACATAATCAAAACTTGTGAAGTTGCAATGTCCTGAAGTCTGCCTGTAATGCCGTCTTTGGTTCTTTGCCAGAGGCTGCTTCATGGGGAAGGCCACTTCATATGAGGTCCTTCTGGTTCTCCAGGACATAAATGGTGCAGAATTCCTGAGAATTCTGCTCAGGAGTCAAGAATGGTAAATAATAACGTTCACTTCTGCTGCTGCTGATCGCAAAAGACTCTGAAAATGAGAATATTAAATGTTTTTTGGGGAACAGTGAGGCTGTGAGGGAGGACTAAGATCTTAAATGTGAAAATGTGAATCAAAAGAGTCTCGATCCATCAGAAATTTATCACCTTGGAATAAAATATGTTGCCATCCATAGAATTTGGAATATAATTGCTTTCAATTTTAGAAGTCCTTCAGGGTACAGTTTTTCTCTTAGTCCTCTATGCAAATTTATTCCACTTAGACAAGGGGGAGGGTCTATTATTATACAAATTTAATTGTAACAATACATTTTCAATAGTTTTTTAACACAATAAAACTATCAGTATATGAGAAAGTAAAAATCCATCTGGAATATCTCTTTGGTCATATATAAATTATATTAAAATACAATGTTTCTGTAAATGCGAATCTATTGGAAAGCTTCACAATGGGAATATACAGCCCAGTGGTTTCAGTGCCTGAACTCGTTAGAGCATGGCTCATTACCGTGTGGCTGAAAAGCCAGCTACAGGACATCCCTGCCCTGAGAACATTACGAACAGAGTTTTGGTGACTTGTCTTTGCAACAAGGGTTGTTACTGAACCTGGTCATTTCAACTCAATGAACCTCTGGTCTGTCTGTCCCTGTTCCTCCAGGGAGCTGTCCGTTAGAATTTTATGAAGCCACCTGTTCGTGCTTCAGGTCTGCTTGGCAATTAATACTGATAAATGTGAGTTCATGGTTTACCTAGTTCTTAAGAAGTATGCCTGTCCTCTTTCAGTGAGTTCCACTTTCTCCAGTAAATTCTGGGATTTCACATCTGGGCAAATCCATCCATAGACTTTAATTTTGTTCTAGACATTGATCCTTTCTTGTGCTCATCAAGCTGCTGTTTTATTTGGAAGAGGAAGCTTTTGTTTGAAAAAATAAATCCTCTGTTTCTAAGGGAGGCATAAACAAGATTTTGTTGTTTTTAAATAATTTAGAATCTTTTAATGTCTTTCTACTTTGTGCTTTGATGCATCCTTGTTATTTTGCATTCATTGCTGCTATTGTCAAAGGTCATATGAAATTAACATAAATATCCTAAGTATGTATAATGTATCCAGAGTTTGCTAGGCATTGGAAGGCAAGTTACTTCCTTTGGAGAACTGGTGATCTAATTAATGAGAGTAGAAAAGAATAAAATATGTTTATCCACAATACCAGCTGGAAACCCATCTATAATCAAATGCTGGATTATGTGTACACTTTAAATACCACAAGGGTTTAGAGATTGTGTAGTGGGTGGAGCAGACTGGAAAGTACATAGCATGTAGCGTGAAGAAACCAGTTGCTTAGGGTGGGGTGAGAATGGCAGGGGTGTACGTTGAGTTGGGGGGGACACACTTGGAGAGTTGGTGAGGCCCTCAGGGCCAGGGTCAAAGAGTTCTGTTTTGATTTAAAAATAGCAGGATTGTGTTATAGTTTCTGAATGAGGGAGGTGACATAATGGCTTTGGAAAGATTTATATGACAGTGACGTGTAGAGATAATTTATGGAGGGAGAATGTAGAGGCAGAGTGAAATTTTAAAAATCATTATTCATCTATCTAATGGTCTTCCTAAGGTGTCCTGATTTGCCATATGGTTCATCGCATATTCAACTGTATTTAGGGTAGAGATATTAATTAAGCTTGGATATTTCATAGTGTGGTGACTGGACTTGCTGCTTTGATTATTGCTTGAGATTGTCTATAATAATTGCCAAAGTTGATCGACAATACTCTGCACTATCAGCTTTTTAACATCATATTTATGAATTTACATATGTTTGTTATTCTAAAGAATCTTAAATAGATGGCTTACACTTGCTTTTTTATGAGTGGATTTCTAGAAATTTTTGGAACCATTAAGAAACTGTATAAGTCAGAATAGGCTAAGTTTGCTGAAGTAACAACCAACCACCAAATCTCACAGGCTTAACACCATGAAGGTTTATTTCTGGTAAATATTTATTTATGCTGAATGTCTATTGTGAGTCATTGCAGTGACTCATTTCAGTCACTTGGAGCCCCCTGATCTCACTATGTGCTTCCATACTTGCCAAGGCAGGAGAAAGGAACTTGGCAAATTACATACTGTCTCTTAAACGTAGAGGGATACATGTAATTTTCAGTCACGTTTTTTGGCCAAAGGAAATGACCCAACTATGCCTAACTTCAGGAAGTGCTATGCCATCATATGCCCAAAATGAGGGAAAACGGGACATGTGTGAATATCTCTAATCACCACCACCGGGACATAGCCACTTTTCAAAGTACTCATGAGCATAGGTCTAGAAAGAATAATATCTTTCTAATGAAATTATTTTACCAAGAAGAATTTCATCTCACTGCTTATGTCTATAGGCTCATAGGCCCAGAGCAAATTAGAATTTTAATGTAAATGGACAAGGTGACCCTCAGCATGGCTAGAATATGTGTCTCCATTATGAAGTGGGAAGTGTGAGGAAAGAATGTAAAAACTTCTTGTCGTGAAAGTTTAGTATTAGATTGTCACTTGTGTTCTGCACATTTCAGTACAGAAAGGCCAGTATCTTTTTAATGTGAACTTTAGATGGTGAAACAATTTATATAATGTGTAAATGATCGTAAATATTTATTACATAAATACAAGCCATTTATGCATATATATACATAGACTTTATGTGTTACTGAGGTAACAACTGAGGGATGAGTGATCAATAGTGGTGGCCCATGGTGACTATGGATCTCTGTATATTTAGCATATATCCTGCATGACCTTTGAGAGCACAGTATGTGGATTTTTAAAGTTTTAAGTCAGAGTATTAGAGTATTAGAATTGGAACCACAATTAAACTTATTGCATAATTTTTCAGTTATATGCAATGTATGATTTATCATTTCTGTATAAAGTTTGGATTTTATCTGTTGTAGCCTGAAGTTTCAAATTCCATGAAAAATTATTTTATTTGAGGAAATTAAAGTGTGGTCCACAGGGAATGTCTCAAAAGACAGTCCACGTGGTAGACTGGGCTCCACATATGCAGCCGCATCCCTTTTTGGCAGTATCAGCCTCTGGATTCCTAATCAGTGTTGCGTGCTTCAACTCTCTGTGTCCTTAGAAGTAGCTACTTCCCAGAAGTCTCCTTGAAACCTACTGTGAACACATACAGTACTCAAGTTTGAGCCTCTGTTAGTGGTCATGAAGATGTATAAACTTGCAATTTAAGCAATTGTTTACATATACCTATATATTGCAAAATATGACCTATTACTTTGATATGACTTGGGTAGCCTGAAGATGTATGCTTAGATTTTAGGTCCCAAGTGTTGAGATTAAAGTTGCTAAGAACTATTGTTTGGAGTGGAAGGGCAAACATGGTCCTTTGAGATGACGTATAGAGGCAGCAATTGTTCTAATATTAGTACGTCCACAATAATAATACTAATCTCAGTGTGAGTTATTCTATTTTTTAACAATGGTTATGTTGGTGATGCTTGTGATGGTTATGAGTTAATAGATGGCAATTGCATATTGTATAATAATAAATATTAAAAGATAATTTTATGTTAAATTTCAGAAAGAAACTGAAATTTAAAATTGTGACTGAATAGCTATTAAGGATGTAAAATAAAAAATGTTTGAATGAGTAATGTACCTGATTTCAGCTTCCCTGTTTATCATGACTACAAAATGATTTTTAGATTACTGAGTAATCAGTGGACAAAAAGCTACCCCAAAGCTCTTGAAAATTGTAAAACATCAGTGGCACCGAAAAGCACCCAGTGCTGCATTACTGGTACCTTTGGTGTTGTATTCGAGCCAATCAACTCAGACTTCCAACATTTAAGTATGCCACTGTTACCTAGACTTTTTGGATTCCTCATAGGGGACTTGGAAAATGACATTTTTCAGAATTGTTTCATCAATGGGCAATAGAGTGTGTTCCATATACTTTCACAAGAACTGACCATCAGTAGTGACTACCAAATAATGTATATTTCTATGTATGCATATGTGTGTGCACACACACACGCACATATAAGGATGAAACTCTCATCAATTTATGTTAAAATATCAAAGTTGGATTTCCCCTTGAGATTTTACACTGCAAAACATATCCATTTGTTTTGATGGCTTCCAGGTAGGCTGCACAGAATGGTTTTCTGCCACGTCTGCCATTTGTAGGTTACTCTTGGGGAGTCACCTCTAGGGTCTCCTAGAGATGATCTCGGCTCTTGCTCTCCACTTATTTCCCTCTCCAGCTTTCTTCCATCCTCCTACAGTACAAGGTTTTCCTGGGATGTTGCTTTACGGTTCCTCACAATAGGGTTCCTCTTCTAGCCCTTATCATACATACACATACAGATTGGATAAGTGAGGAAGAGAGGTGTTAAAGTGACGAGATTAGGCCCAAGATGGAGTGGCTCGTGCTAAGACCCACGTCAGCAGACCAAAACTTAACTCAGTTTCTGTGCTCAGCTCTCCCAGAAAAGGAAGGCCTAGGTCAACGAATCAGTGCTTGACTTTCGGCACAGGTACCTGACCTGGCCCCAAGACTTCCCTTTGCTCCATATAAGAAAAGTAACCCTGCTTTAAGCAATCAGTGAATGCCTGGAAGAGCTTCTTTCTTCCTGTTCACTTTGGTCTATAAAAATCTCTCACCTTGTACAGCAATTTGGAGCTCCTTTCTATATGCAGATATGCAGGTAATTTAAACCAAAAAGAAAAATCCTCCCCGTTTACTTGAATTTTCTAGATAGTGCAGGCAAACATCTATTTTAGGTCATGAATTACCTAAATTTGCAGAAAATTTCTTCAACTCGTCATTATACGTTTTTTCCCTGAGCTTTTTTCATAAATACAACTTTTGGGTGAAACATAAAAGGAATAGAAATGTGTGTTTGAGACTTAGATTTCTTTTGGATTTATGTCTTATTATTCAGGCTGCTACCTACTTTCCTCTGGGGATATCATGAGTTTGTATACACCCCAAATACACAGCCATTTGCTTATTTTCTTTGGCACTGTGTCTGACATTTGGTGTTCACTTTGGGAAACCCCTTTCATATTTAGGAAGATCACTGATCATCTGCAAATAGACAATATTTATATTCTTTGACTTTTTTTTTTTTTTTGGTGAGGAAGGCTGACCCTGAGTTAACATCTTTTGTCAGTCTTCCTCTTTTTACTTGAGGAAGATTGTTGCTGAGCTAACATCCATGCCAATCTTCCTCTACTTTATATATGGGGTACCACCACAGCATGACTTGATGAGTGGTGCTTGGGTCCGCGCTCGGGATCCCAACTGGCAAACCCCAGGCTGCTGAAGCAGAGTGCATGAACTTAACCACTACGCCACTGGGCTGGGCCCTATTCTTTGATGTTATTAATCTAAACTTTAAACTTTTTCTTTTGCAATAGTATCCTCTAGGGATAGAAGAACAATGTCAAAAAAGCCTAGACCAGTTCCCATTAGCCGTGGAAATTAAGAGAAAAGATATTGTGGGTAATATAGAGGAACCGTGCTCAGCTGAATCTACATTTTGTGCATTTGTGTTATTAACTATTTGGGGGTATGTAATGTTTCTAATAAAATAATAAAGTCACATTATGGAAACTCAGAAGAACATGGGAAATTGTCTCATTTTCTAATTCTTCCCTCTGACTCTGCAGCCCCTCCTCCACAACGTGGAGAATTTTGGATTTATTCTACTTGAGCTGAGCTTTACCTTTGCCCTGGATTCATCGATTGTTTAGTGTACGTGTAGTTTGGGAAGGAGGAGATGGGAGTTAAGGTTTTGATTGTAAAGGTTTTTCTTAGTGGTTGGATCTGGATATGCAAAAAGAAGGCAGACTTCTCAAGTTGTTTACCCTTCCACCTTCAAGGAAGCTGTGCACATTCAACACATTCAAATGCAAAGCCAGGGAGTTCATCTGGTGCTTCCCCACAGACTTCATGCTCCTCTAGGAGATGACTGAGATTTGAGCTTTACATTTCAAGTCATTCCCACTGAAGATTTTTAGAAAGAACTCGAGCAAGAGGTCCAGTAAACTCTGCACATTTTTTTAGTAACAAATCTTCACCATATGCTTTGATAAAGGTCTAGATGTCCCCTCATCCCTCGTGCCACTTTTGCTGGTTCCCACTTGCTGAGACAGATAAGCTGGGGAAGGAGGATAACAGAAAGCACCTAATCAGAAGTATTTACCTAGAAATGAGTAGGGGTAATATCACTGCCAAGAACACCAGGCTCTTGGGAAAGAAGTCAAGGTCACACACAAGGACACGATTCAAATCAGAAGGGCAGAGCTCACACAAGGTAGGGTCTAGGTGGGGACCTGTCAATGCTCCCAGTTACCTTTGGATCAAGCAGACGCTGATTAATATCTCTTACAAAGTCCTCTGTCGTCTGGCTTCTGCCTACATCTCCAGATTTTTTTCTCTCCAGTTCCTAATTCCAACTCTATTCTAGGTCAGTGAACTCCATCCATTTCCTCAGATACTTGCTCTCCTTCACCGCTAAGCTCCATCCACACCTCAGTCCGGCTAATTGCTCTAGCTCAGGAAAGAAGCACTTTGTTTACAGAAAGAGTCATATGTGCTAAGGAGAAACATGGAAGATGCTTTAGCATCCAGCTGAACTTTTCTGGTTGATATCATTAGGAACATTTAAAGGACTTTGAAAAAGAGAGAATCTTCAAGCAACAATGGCTAACTGCCTGCAGCATCGTTAGGTAGGAATAAATGCTTATAATTTTTCCTACTCTTAATCAACCACATAGTCAGTTTGCATTTTAGATTCCTGACAGAAATGTTAACCTTGAGTTCCCTGCTGCTCAACTCTTTCCTAGAGCTCACTTAGAGGAATAATGTTCATGGAGGGATAAGTGATTTATTTATGTCTCCAGATAAATGTTACCCTGAATCAAGTAACATTATCAGAGACCAGTGAATGGCTTTAGTGAATTATACTTTGATGTCCTGCTCTTTATGCACTATGTGAAATTCCACCCTTTATGATGCACTTATATATAAGTGGCCATATTTATTAAGAGGTTGTTAAATATGATCCATACTTGATGACCCAGCGATTTCACTCTTAGGTATATAACCAAGTGAATCTCCTGTACATTTTCAGTAGTACACATGAACATGGTATTTTTAGTACCACGGTTCACAATACCAAAACCCCCCAAATAACCCAAATGCCCACCAGCGAGAGAGTAAATGAACAAACTGTGTTATAGTCACACAAAGAAGGTTATAAGGCAATCAAAACAAATGAAATATAGCAACATACAATAATATGGATGAATCTTTTTAGTTTCCTTTAAAATTTTAGGGGCTGGCCTGATGGCGTTGTGGTTAAGGTTGATTACTCCGCTTCAGTGGCCCAGGCTTCCCTGGTTTGGATCCTGGGCGCGGACCTACACACTGCTCATCAAGCCATGCTGTGGCAGTGTCCCACATACAAAATAGAGGAAGACTGGCAACAGATGTTATCTCAGGGCCAATGTTCCTCACCAAAAAGAAAAGGAAAGAAAAAAATTTTTTTAATATTTTATTTTTTTTAGAGCAGTTTAAGATTCATAACAGAATTGAGAGGAAGGTACAGTGATTTCCCATGCCCCCTGCCCTCACACATGCATAGCCTCCCCCGTTATTAACATCACTCACTGGAATCATGCATTTGTTACAAAGGATGAACCTACATTGACACATCATAAATCACCCAGAGTTCATAGTTTACCTTAAGGTTCACTGTTGGTGTTATACATTCTATGGGTTTGGACAAAGGTACAATGGCATATGCCTATCATTATAATATCATACAGAGTATTTTCACTGCCCTAAAAATTCTCTGTGATCTGCCTATTCATCTCTCCTTTCCCCGCCCCTGGCAACTGATGACCTTTTAATTGTCTCTGTAGTTTTGTCTTAATACGGATGAATCTTAGCAGCATAATATTAAGTGAGAAAATAAGTCTTACAAAATTACTTACAAAATGACACCCATTTTTATAAAGTTGAGAACAACTAAAATAAGAAAAAATAAAAT
Organism: Tapirus indicus; assembly: GCA_031878705.1. Lineage (NCBI taxonomy): Eukaryota > Metazoa > Chordata > Mammalia > Perissodactyla > Tapiridae > Tapirus > Tapirus indicus. Next base: position 10,854,113 of record CM062918.1, read on the forward strand.
TTTTAGGAGTACATATAAATGCAATACACTTATATAAGAAGGAACCCAGGGAATGAGGAACATGCGATTCGGGAGATGGTTATCTTTGGTGGAAGGAGTCTGGGGGGTGGGCTAGTCTGGGACCATAGAGTTAATGTACTATAATGTCAAGGTCCCAGCTCTGCTTACGAGTGGTACATGCACAGATGCTTATTGCATTATTAGAACTAACTAACCAACTAACTAGAAGGGAGGAGAAAAAACACAATCCAGCATAACTCACAGAATCCCCTTAATGAGGGCCTGTGGAAAGATTTTTTTTCTCAAATCTGAGAAATCTGAGCATCTCCTGAAAAATTGCTCTTTTTCTACCATATTAACTCTAAGAATTTTCTTACTGATTGTGTGTACCTCTTTGCTTGGCTGCTAGCAAGCTCAAAGTGAAATTTATAGACTACTTTCAGTAATTATAGAGGAGCTTACAGTATACATTTCTGTGTCTAACCTGAATCCTCTGTCTTACCTAGCTTCTCTTAGTTTTGATTTTTTTATCTATTAAAAAATACCATATTGTTTTGCGTATTTATATGAGCCTCCATAAATTTCCTTTACCTAGGCAGAGTATATAAATGAAGGAAGACAAGTTTGCCTATTATTGGACAGTATCCAACATCGATTGCTTGAGAATGAGGATGACATCTGGCAATGGATTGTACCTTCTTCCACAGGTATTGTGTTTGTTGTGTTTTGCAGTTTGTAGGAAAGGAAGTGGGCATATTTGCTAGGATCAATCTGGGGAAATGTGCTAGATGGACTCTACTCAAATACAGATTTTCATAATGATTTTAAGTAGTTCTCTAGAATGTCCACCATTCTATGCAAGTTATCTCTTAGTTGTGCCTAGTTAAATAGGTTTTAAGTTAAGCAGAACAAATTAAACTCTAACCTCAGAAAATGATGTCCGACACTCAAGACTTTAAGAACTGGCAGAGTTTGAGAAGTGGAATTGTCTCTTCCCAGGGTAGGCATATGGTCACTGACAAAACCCAGATCTGGGTTATTGGAACTAATGTTTCCTTGAGTCTGAATTTCTGGTCCATTGACAATAGACTTGACTATCTCCAAGAGGAAATTTTGCACATAGGAGCCGTAATCTAATCAGAAAACTGTGTTGTCCAGGGCTGGTTCATTTTCATGGTTTCCCCAAAAAGGTGTTTAATTGCCTGGACTCAGAGCCACTTTGGACAAAAGAGAACTAACACTTTCCATTACACTATATTTTAAAAGTGTTTTGGATTAAAGATGCTAATAGGCAACATTGTATTTGCATTTTTTGAGAAATTAATAAATTTCTAGAAAAAACATATTCGTAAAAATTTGCTAATGATCAGTCGCAATCTGTTCACTGAATGTGGCATTTCCAAAATCATCAGTGAATGAAATTTCTATCTGATATATCCTTATAACCTTGTTTCAGTTTGGAATCAAAGAATTGAGCTATTTATTGAGTTTCTCAATGGTTTGGCACATAAATGAAATTATAAGGGAACAATACTTCTCAAAACAAGTAGAAGCATAATTTTATTTTTAAATAAGCCAAAGAGTTTCAGGAGATAATTTCCTCTAAGGTGTTTGTATTTAGGAAAATTAAAAGTTTAGATGTCTATTTCTTCTTCATCAGCATGATATGTGAGAAACCCAATGTAGCAGGAAGAAAGCTTTTCTCTAGACTCTAACATGTGAAGTAAATTCTTGGCATTTCAAGACACAGTTGATACAGATTGGTTAGTTTAGTTGAGAACATGTTGCTAATTAGACTGAAATCCACAAGTTATATCTTTTAAAAGATAGTTTTGTTTCTTCACACTGCCATAGATAGCACCGCACTTATCAACCGGTCTAAGTGAAGAATTATTTTAAAATACTTTTTATATGTGAGGCAATGTGGAGGTATAGCAGAGATTACGAAGATGAGTAAAATAGAATTCCTGTCCTCAAAGAGAGTACAACTTAGTAATAGGGATGAGACAAACATACATGAGTTTGGTATTGCAAGGACGCAGTGGCATAAAAGAAGTATAAGATGGAAGGGCTCACATCCAGTTTTGCTAATCATGAAGGCCTTTCTGGATATGGTGAGCCAATGTCCTGGTTTGCCTGGGATAGTCCTAGTTTATATCTGTTGTCCTGGGATAACTATAAATAGGAATCCCATCTATCCTCAAAAGCATTCCAATTTGAAAGACAAGTCATATGGTCATTCTATTTATGGAGAAAGCAGCATTTAAGATTGGCTTTGAAGATTAGATAGGATTTCAAAAGATGGAGCCCCATGCTGTGAGGACACCAAAGATGAATTGATCAATTCGTATCTGGAGGGGGACAGATATCAGGGAAAATGCCAAAAAAAAGTGTTGTTGGGCTGAGTGTTAAAGATGGTTAGGTGTTCATCTGTGAGCAATGTGAAGGAAGCAACATTAGAAAAGCACAAGGATAAGAAATGCATGTCGCACCTGGAAAAGTGCTAGTAATGGGTATTAATGGGTAAGTGGTGAGAAATGAGCCTGGAGGTAGTGGTCAGAGGCCAGGCCTTGAGGATTTGCATACGTGCAGTGGAACTGGGACTTTATCTCGCAAACAATGACCATAGTATTGGTGGGGTGTCACTGAAACACTTTAGTCCAGAGAGTGTCATCCTCAGGTTTGCATTCGAAAATGAGGGGGCAGCATAGAAGATAGATTGGAAGTGTATAAGCTTGGAGACATTGGGATCAATTAAAAGACCATCACAATAGTCACAACACGGAAAAATTAGGTTCCGAACCAAGATAGTGACAAGAGGAATAAAGCTACACATCAAAGGATAATATGTAAAATGTATTTCAAAAAGAATTTCTCTTAGCTCTTGACCTGCATATAATTCTGCCTTTAAAAATAATTTAGATTTACACAAAACTTCAAGAATTGTACAAACTTAGCTTGAATTCATGAGTTTGGACAAATAAACCTCATTTTTATTGACCAGAATGGAATTCATCTTGCCGTGTCTATTACTTAAGAAACTTTATCATTCGATGTCTTGTTCTTCATTACTAGCATAAGAAACAATAAACTGTATTCCCAGATGAATCCCTTAGTTAACCTGTCTGTTTATCTGTACACGGAGAGTGAAGTGTAGTGTTTAGAATTGTGATATCTGTGTAATTCTGAGTGGAAAGCCCTTAGACATTTCGGATGAAAGCAGGAGTTTTGGGTCTGAACTAGTTGGATAGTAGCCTCAATTCTTCAGTTTATTTTGTATACAGCCACAGCCTAAGAGTACAGGCTAATAAAAGGAGATGGACCAGACCTTTGAATGAAACAGACTTTGATGGGAAAGGCCTTAGAATTTTGTCTATTTCTTCTGCCTGCCACCTGATAAATAGCCCAGTATAGTGCGTGGGCAGGAGGAATGAGTGAAACTATTTCCTTAACTACTCAGGGCGGTTAAGTTTGGAAATGTTCTTTAGGTTGATCCTAAAGCTGTAATACCCTTCGGGCCCTGGATGACTCATAAAAGAGTACTATCACCTTAGATTTGTACCCTCCTGATCTGCCTTTAACCAAATGGCTTGATTGCTTTTTAAATAGCTTTTTCACGATGACAGTACAACTAAGCAGCTATTTTGTTCTTTGTGGGATCTCGAAGAAATAGGCTGTATCAATATATGCAACACATGAACTGTGGAATTGAAGCAATTACTGAATAATTGAAGATAGTAAACACTCTTCTTGAAATATCTGGATATTTGAACAAAGAGAAGCCCTTTTCTGTTGACATGGATTATCTAAATGATTCTTGTTAATCTTTCATTTTGCTTGGTGTGCATAGATGCAGCTATAATGCTCACTCAATGGCCTGCTTTAGTCTTGCTTTCAGATCTCCTTCATTGCTTTCTGACCGTCTTTACTTCCTCATGTGATATAGGTCCTTGTAAGCCTAAGATGGTATGATTTTTCCCAACAATATCAGATTCTATCTAACAATGTTTATCAAATTCTTCCTAACATAAACCTCACTTTAATCTTATTCAACTATCCCAGGGATTAATTTGGTATCTCACACACTTATTTAAGCAATAAAATTCAATTGAAAAAGGCAGTTAAAGGGAAAAAAAACACAGAAAGTATGATAATATATACTCTTTACCAAGCACCTATTATGGGCAGGCACATGCGTTGTCCAGAGTAATCTTTACAGCGACTCTAGGAAAGAGGTGTCACTGTCACCATTTTATATTGAGAGAGTGGTGGCTCTCAGAACAGGAACTGAACCTACCTTTGGCCTACTTTGTTTTGACACTCTGAACTCCCAGACACTAGGCTATGCTCCAAGCAGGCTTTTGAGCCTCTGAGAGGTAATGATTTAAAAATGTAGCTTGTGGAGCTGGTCTCATAGAATCGTTTTCTTGAGAGCTTTCTGTTCTGTTATCAATCACTTCTTTCAATGTATCTCCAACAGAGACAGAATAACCCTTCAGTTCTGCAAGTGGCAAATGTGGGAAGGTTGTTATTTTGACCCTCTCATATGCCACACCTAGAATTTATTTGGTTTTGTGGAATGGCACTGGAAGTGTTTGTCTAGAAGGTTGGCTATGCAAAAGAACACTGGCTTTTGTTACTTCAAAGGATGAAAATAAATAGGAGTAACCTCAGGTCTCTCTAACCTCTCCTTCCTCTCTTCATTAGCAGGGTAGCTCATGTGTTGAGTGTTATCAGGAGTGTAATAGCTCCCACAGAAATTGCCCTCTCAATAACCAACATGTGACTGACCTCTTTGAGATCATTTTAAAAAATCAAATCCAGCCAGAACCCCACTATATATTAACATTTTTGCTCTCTTGTGTCTCAGAGTTAGATTAATTATCAATTCAGCACTGAAAAAGACATCAGAAAGTTTCCTTAATAAATATTCTGGTCTTGTTTACTTGACAGTAGATACACGAGCATTTTGGAAAAGGCTTAACTGATGCACTAGACCACGAGGTATTAGTTTTAAACTGGGAGAGTTAGCACCAATTCAGAAAAACATGACCAGAATCTTGGCTTTAAAAAAATCTTGATTTTGGTCAGATTGAAGAGTGTTGATTAGACGATAACTAGTTGTCAGACTCATACATCAGGTTTGCACCAACCCTTATTTTTAACATTTGCTGAGTGCATTAACATTACAGAAGAGGAAAAAATGGGGGTATAAATAACACAGTGGACTTTCAAAGGTGCGTGTCTTGGGACATACATGTAGATTAATTTTAGTATTTAAATCTTGTCCCTAACCTATAGATAGTTCTTGTATTCACTTCAAATAGTTATTTTGGCCTGAGTGTTTGCTCTACAAAATGATAAATGTGAGTCAAATTAGGTCATCCTTGCTTGCAGTCTCTCCAGACAGAGCAGCTCTGATTTTCTACAGTTTTGAAAGTTAAATATAATTTTTATATCCCACATTAGCAAAACCTACTCGTTTTTTAGTATGATCCTACAGGTTGGGGTTGTTATGTAATTAGAAAATTTTAGACTTGGAAGTCTTTGTAATTTATATAAACTTGTAACTTGCATAACTTGGAAGTCTTTGTAACGTTTATAAGAATAGGGAAGCAAAGACCTGAAGCTGTTTGAAGCTTGTCATGGGAAGTGAGGAGACCAGAGCTACAGGTTATTGAAGAGGAAACTGTCATGACCATGGCCAGGAGCACAGGCTTGATTAAAGCTTCGGAGAGCCAAAAGAATCACTTACAATCTCTATCCTGTATGTTTTATATTGGAACTCTTCTTAGTTGAAGAGGAGACATCAAAGAATAATAATAATAATAGCAAATATTCACTGTGCTCTGTGCCAGGCATTTTTCTAAGCCCTTTACCAATAGTACCTATAAGGTAGGAACCATTCTCATCCTACTTCACAGATGAAGAAACTGAGGCACAGAAAAGTTAAGTAAATTACCGTGGATCACACAAATTAGTAGATCCACCATTAGAATTTAGGGTATTGATGCTGCAACTTATATTTGTAATCTCTCGTTAACTATGAAGAAAAAAATTTTCGTATTAGCTTCTCTTCTCAGTGCACCTTATGTAGAGGTGACCTTGTTAACAGCTTCCTATGATTTCTGTTTCAAGTCTTGACCTTTATTTTTATCGCCTTGTCCTTTTCTTCTTACTTACCAGCTCAACTCCTTTTTCCTGTTTGCCAAGCATCAGGTAGAAGGTGTGAGCTTTCCTGGTCCTGGGAGGGAGTGTGATCTGACATGAGCAGACTTCATAGGACAGTGTAGCATAACAGCATCTTCGCTGGCAAGTTCACAGGCTCCTCCCCTCATGACTAGTAATGTGACCTTCTCATCTGAATCAAGGATGTCCCTATGATCCTAGATTATCCTGTTCCTTTATCTTTCTTCCCTATTCAGATTATCAAGGTTTAAATTTTATTATGGGAGTGCAGTAAATAAAACTCGCAGAATATTTGGGACCATACAGCTTCTGGGAGTAAGAGTAAAATATGCCTTAAGAGTGACCTCCTTAGCACAACTGACGCTCGAGACAGATGCTGATTCTTTCAAGGGCAGAAGCTGCACCCTGAATGCAGTTATGAGCAAAACCTAACACATTTCACATAGCCCACTCACACTCTGAAGAATGCAGAGCAACTATTCAACATTTATATGCTAGGAAAGAGGAAATACCACTTGAAGTCTCTAATGACAGTGTGTATGGTGATCCATCTGTAAATATGGCTTGTGTACAATATAATTGTTTGGATTTGGAAGGAAAGGACGGATTATTTACAGGCCTTTCTTGCAGATGGTGCATAGCTGGCATACGGATGTATTTGCATGCTATTCAGGCTACAACTTCATTCGGTTCACGTTTTCTTGACGGTAGGTGTTGAGCCATCTGAAGGCTATGATTAAAATAATAGCAAATTCATTTAGGAAAAAAAATGTGCACTGTCACATCTGCTTGATTTCCTTTACTTTGAGAATTATCCATGTTAAAGATCAGTGAGCTAAGACACACGCTCATTTTATTACCAACTTCCCCTCTTTTCAGAACTTCTTTAGTGAAGATTGTGGTCTGTAGCTTCAGCATTTCAACAACTTGAAATCAATGTGTCTCTCAGGGTGAATAGAGTTGCAACTCTCTTAAGCCAAAGGACCCTGTTGGAAAGGCGTAAATTCTGGCCAAGAAGTGGTGGTGGGGAGATGGGATAGAAGATAGGTTAAAAGGAGTTGGGAAGACTCCCTAAGGAAACTGTATCCCAGGGGGAAGTTGAAGAGGAGGAGAAACACCTGGTGGTGGAAAGATCTCTGAGTTGGTGGTTCAGGTTTTGCTGTAATTAGCTGTGAGAATGTGTCAGTTACCCTCTGTGAACTCTATTAAAAAAAGTGTTAATGATTTGCCTATTTCAGAGTTTTGTTGTGAGGACCAAATGGGATGGTACTTTGTGAAGTGGGTATTGAAATATGTTCTCATTAAATTCAGAGTGCATGAGACTGTGCACTTCAGGGGATGAAACATGAATAATACATAAACCCTTACCTCAAGCTAATTAGGTAGATAAAATAAGCACCTAAATAAATACAACTAGTAGGTCGCAAAACCAGTGAATTATTTTATGTAAGTTAAAGAGTGATTTTCACCATTTAAGATGGGATGTCTGATCTGGTGCATTAGAATTACATGGGAGCTTTTCTTTTTTTTATATAGCAATGAGAATTTGCTCTTTCTTTCTTTCTCTCTCTCTCTCCCTCCCTTCCTTCCTTCCTTCCTTTCTTTCCTCCTTTCCTTTCCCTCTCTCTCTTTCTTTCTATTGAGGTAACACTGGTTTACAACATCATATAAATTTCAGGTGTACATCATTATATTTAGATTTCTATGTAGGTTACATCACGTTCACCACCCAAAGACTAACTGCAATCCATCACCACACACATGTACCTAATTACCCCTTTCACTCTCCTTCCTCCCCACTACCCCTCTGGTAACCAACAATCCAATTTCTGTCTCTATGTGATTGTTTGTTGTTGTTTTTATCTTCTACTTATGAGTGAGACCATACGATATTTGACTTTCTCCCTCTGACTTATTTTGCTTAGCATAATGCCCTCAAGGTCCATCCATGTTGTCACAAATGGCCAGATTTCATCTTTTTTTTTTTTTATGGTCGAGTAGTATTCCATTGTGTATATATACCACATCTTCTTTATCCATTCATCCCTTGATGGGCACCTAGGTTGCTTCCAAGTCTTGGCTATTGTGAATAATGCTGCAGTGAACATAGGGATGCATGTATCTTTGCACATTCATGTTTTCACGTTCTTTGGATAAATACCCAGCAGTGGAACAGCTGGGTCATATGGTAGTTCTATTCTTAGTTTTTTGAGAAAACTCAATACTGTTTTCCATAGTGGCTGCACCAGTTTGCACTCCCACTAGCAGTGTATGAGAGTTCCCTTCTCTCCACATCCTCTCCAACACTTGTTATTTCCTGTCTTGTTAATTATAGCCATTCTGACGGGAGTGAGGTGATATCTCATCATAGTTTTGATTTGCATTTCACTGATAATTAGTGATGTTAAACATCTTTTCATGTGCCTATTGGCCACCTGTATATCTTCTTTGGAGAAATATCTGTTCAGATCTTTTGCCCATTTTTTAATTGGATTGTTAGTCTTTTTTGTTGTTGAGATGTATGAACTCTTTATATATTTTGGATATTAACCCTCTATCAGATATATGGTTTGCAAATATCTTCTCCCAATTGTTAGGCTGTCTTTTCATTTTATTGATGGTTTCCTTTGCTGTGCAGAAGATTTTAGTTTGATGTAGTCCCCTTTGTTTATTTTTTCTATTGTTTTTCTTACCTGGTCAGACATGGTACTTGAAAATATGCTGCTAAGAACAATGTTGAAGAGCATAGTGCTTATGTTTTCTTCTAGAAGTTTCATGGTTTCAGGTCTCACATTCAAGTCTTTAATCCCTTTTGAGTTAATTTTTGTGTTTGGTGTAAGATAATGGTCTACTTTCATTCTTTTGCATGTGGCTGTCCAGTTTTCCCAACACCATTTGTTGAAGAGACTTTCCTTTTTCCATTGTATGTTCTTGGCTCCCATGTCGAAAATTAGCTGTCCATAGATGTGTGGATTTATTTCTGGGCTCTCAGTTCTGTTGCATTGATCTGCATGTCTGTTTTTGTGCCAGTACCATGCTGTTTTGGTTACTATAGCTTTGTAGTGTATTTTGAAATCAGGAAATATGATACCTCCAGCTTTGTTCTTTTTTCTCAGGATTCCCTTGGCTATTCAGGGTCTTTTGTTCTTCCTATAAATTTTAGGATTCTTTATTCTATTTATGTGGAAAGTGTTGTTGGAACTTTGGTAGGTATTGCACTGAATCTCCAGATTGCTTTAGGAAGTATGCACATTTTAACTATTTTAATTCTTCCAATCCAAGAGCATGGAATATCTTTCCATTTCTTTGTGTCTTCAATTTCTTTCAACAATGTTTTATAGTTTTCCGTGTACAGATCTTTCACCTCTTTGGTTAAGTTTATTCCTAGGTATCTTATTCTTTTTCTTGCAGTTGTAAGTGAGATTGTATTCTTAATTTCTCTTTCTGCTACTTTGTTGTTAGTGTATAGAAACTCAATTGATTTGTGTATGTTGATTTTGTATCCTGCAACTTTACCATATTCATTTCTTATTTCTAGAAGTTTTTTGGTGGTTTTTTTAAGGGTTTTTCTCTATAAAAAATCATGTCATCTGCAAATAGTGACAGTTTCACTTTTTCCTTTCCAATTTGGATCCCTTTTATTTCTTTTTCTTGCCTGGTTGCTCTGGCCAGGACTTCCAATACTATGTTAAATAGGAGTGGTGAAAATGGGCATCCTTGTCTGGTTCCTGTTCTTAGAAGGATAGCTTTCAATTTTTCTTCATTGAGAATGGTACTAACTATGGCTTTGTCGTATATGGTTTTATTATGTTGAGGTACTTTCCTTCTCTACCCATTTTATTCAGAGTTTTTACCATAAATGGATGCTGTATCTTGTCAAATGCTTTCTCTGCATCTATTGAGATGATCATGTGATTTTTATTCTTCATTTTGCTAATGTGGTGTATCACATTGATTGATCTGGGGATGTTGAACCATCCCTGCATCACTGGAATAAATCCTACTTGATCATGGTGTATGATCTTTTTAATGTATTGTTGTATTCGATTTGCTAGTATTTTGTTGAGGATTTTTGCATTGATGTTCATCAGTAATTTTGGCCTATAATTTTCTTTTTTGGTGTTGTCCCTTTCTGGTTTTAGTATCAGGGTTATGCTGGCTTCGTAGAATGAGTTAGGAAGCTTCCCCTCCTCTTCAATATTTTGAAAGAGTTTGAGGAAGATAGGTATTAAGTCTTCTTTGAATGTTTGGTAGAATTCACCAGGGAAGCGATTTGGTCCTGGACTTTTATTTTTTGGGAGATTTTTGATTACTTTTTTGATCTCCTTACTGGTGATTGGTGTATTCAAATTCTCTATTTCTTCTTGATTCAATTTTGGAAGGCTGTTTGATTCTAAGAATTTATCCATTTCTTCTAGATTATCCAATTTGTTGGTGTATAGCTTTTTGTAGTATTCTCTTATAATCTTTTGTATTTCTGAGGTGTCAGTTGTAATTTCTTCTCTTTCATTTCTGATTTTATTTGTTTGAGCCTTCTCTCTTTTTTTCTTGGTGAGTCTAATTCAAGGTTTGTCAATTTTGTTTGTGTTTTCAAAGAACCAGCTCTTGGTTTCATTGATTTTTTTCTATTTTTTTTTTTAAGTCTCTATTTCATTTATTTCTGCTCTGATTTTTATTTCCTTTCTTCTACTGATTTTGGGCTTTGTTTGTTCTTCTTTTTCCGGTTCCTTTAGGTGCACTATTAGATTGTTTCTTTGAGATTTTTCTTGTTTGTTGAGGTAGTCCTGTATTGTTATAAACTTCCCTCTTAGAATCGCTTTTGCTACGTCCCACAAATTCTGGCATGTTGTATTTTCATTTTCATTTGTCTCCAGGTATTTTTTTATTTCTCCTTTGATTTCTTCATTGACCCAGACATGGGAGCTTTTAAAACATACCAGTGCTTCGCCTCCAGATCCAGAGATTTGATTTCATTAGTTCGATATGCCCCACCACCCTCCCCTGCACAGTCTCATAAAAAAGTGCCCCAGGTGTTTTTAATATTCAGTGCTTCTCGAACTTTAACTTCATCAGAAACCCCTGGAGGGCTTATTAAACCTCAGCTTGCTGGGCCCCTCCCTGGGATATTCTGATTCACTAGATCTGGGCATGGGCAAGAATGTTTATGTCTCACAAGTTCTCATGTGATACCGATTGTCTGCAGATCATACTTCAGAGCCACTACATGTATTTGATTTTACTATTAATGCTGTGCATGCAGTCCACATATTTATTTTTTTCTAGCTGAAGAAAGCAGGTGGACACAAAAGTCCACCCTTTGGTCAAGCAGTATGAATAGTTTCACAGTTGGGAAAATCAACACTGCATGGCCAGATGGACAAAATATCATTTGATTGAAGAGATAAGCTTGCTGATGGAAAAATGTCTCCATACAAAGAATGCCTCCTCATAAATGTGCTTGTCTGAAATTATCCTCTAAGTCGAGAAGGCATTATTTAGGGGGCACCTGGTAAGCAATGATGTGTTCAACAAAGCAGATTTTGAGAGAAAGTTTTGTATTTGGAGAGAACTCAGATTCCTTTTCCCTGGAAACATCTCCCTAAGCAACAGAATGAATGATTCACCTTTCCAAATCCTTGGGTATCAGAATAGCTAAAGCAACATAGCATAATTTTCAGAAATAGAACCCTATTCAACTTTCACAGCCCATGTAAGATGCCAGTGAGAAAATGCGCAAAATTGATCATCGTGTCTCTATTACCGGAAGAAGGATAGAAGGGCACTCAAGGTTGATTTGAGTGTTAAAATATATGAATTGTCTATTATCCAGAGATTGTAAATCCTAAATGTCCATGAACAGCAGTTATAGGAGACTCTAGGGCTTCAGTCACCTTGAAATTAGGAAAATGAGAAATTTGCCTTGGCGATTTCTTCCCGAGGGTAGAGAGTTGAGAGCAGAGGCTTTGCAGATGTGTGGATGGAATAACATCAGTGACTGGGAGGAGCTCTTACTGTCCTATTTTATCACCTTTTTTCATCATAAATATATTTTATGAGTGAAAGACAGGAGGCTTTTTGCCAGGGCATCCTTTTTCTTGTTATGCCCCACCAATCACAGATTGACTGGGAGAAAAGGGGGTTTTAAATACCTATTAAAGTCAATATAAAGGAAAATTTCAGTAGAAAAATTTTATATCTGATAAACTTAGTTTTATACATGAAAAATAAAAGTAACAATGTATGAACTTGTCCTTGTATTGCAGTGGAATAGATAAAACCTAAGTAAGATTTTTAGACTTTTGTTTCTCCATTTAGAGTTGGACGGGTGGAATTTCTGTAGTCCTTCTGGACCTGAGTCATATTTATTCAAGATGACGCTGTTTAAGGCAAGATTATTATTAAGGAAGACTGGAGATAGCTTAATAGGATATAAATGGAGATCATATTATATTATAAAAGAGGAATTGTAATATAGGTTATATAGTCTATAATGTTCAAAAAGCCTTTTTGAGAATACACTTAAAAGAAGACTATACAAATTGTAAAACAAATACTATGGTGGCATCACAAATGCAGTCACATTTTATCTCTTTATCAAGTTTACAATGAAAAAGAACTTGCAACAACAAGGTTCTATTTTTACATAGGAGCTTAAAGAAAACACATGTAAACCTCTTCCTGTGGGCTGGATGGATACTGAGTCAGACAAGTTGACATAATGGTAGTACATGTGAAGTCTGGTGTTCCTATAGATCTTTATTCCTGGGCCTTCAGTGATACCATTCTGTTCTGCATCTCCTCCCAGATCTCTTGCTCCTGTCCAACATACAGACTCCTCTTCTTTTGTGACATCATTCTCCTTTCTCTGTGCCCACATTCTCTTTCAGTTATTCCCACATAACTTCAATGACAGGTTTTGTGTTGATGACTCCCAGACCTGGATCACTTTCTTGAGCCCATATGTAAGACTGCTGCCTGGTTAGTACCAGTTAGCTCTGTTTTATAGGTGCTTGAATTCAATGTTCTAACACCCAAAGCTTGTTACATCTTCTGCATTCACTGTTTTGATTAATGGTGGCACAATTCTTGCTGTGTTAAGCCAAAAACTTGATAATTTTAAAGGACTTCACCTCCTTCAAATGGCCATTAGCTTCTGTTAGATTCTACTCAAATGTCTCTTAAAGCTATTGCATTATTATTTCTCTTAAAATGTTAATGTTGTTAATTTAAAAAATATGGGAAGGTAAAAGGAAGAAAAATAACAATTATCCATCCTATCTTGTTCCCATTCATACCACCTCCAACTACCCCTGGTCCCATCCTCCTTCACCTGGATTATTCCAATAGCTTCCTCATTCTTTCTGTTTCTATCCTTGCTTCCATAGGGTCTGGGCTCTACACAGCAGCCAGATTATTTTAAAATATAAGACAGGTCAAACCATTCCTTGCTCAAAATCCTCTCTTAGCTTTTTATTTCATTCAGAGTAAAAACCAAACTGATTACAAGAGCCTACAGGGCCCTTTATGACTGTTGCACTCTCTCCTCTCCTTCCCCAACCCCTCTGACCTCCCTCCTACCTCCAATCCTCTGGACCTTCTTTATGGTCTTGGAAGATGCCAACCACATCCTGCCTTAATGTTTTTGTCCTTGATGCTCCTTTTGCCTGGAGTACTTCTTCCTTTAGATATCTCCATGGCTTGCTCCCTCCCTTCCTTCAAGTCTCTGCTCAAATTATCATGAGGACTTCTCTGGCCACCCTCTCAGACTCCCACTCTAAAGAATTTCATATCACCCTTACCTAGGGGTAAATATATAATTTGTCATCCAAAACAGGATACTTTTCAGAGGGAAAATGATCCTCGATCAGATAGAAAGTTGGAACAAGGGGCCAGCCCGGAACAAGGCGCATTGGTTTAGTTCGCGCTTTGGCAGCCCGGGGTTCACAGGTTCGGATCCTGGTTACCAGCCGACGCACTGCCTGTCAGCCATGCTGTGGCAGCGTCCCATATAAAGTAGAGGAAGATGGGCACGGATGTTAGCCCAGGGCTAGTCTTCCTCAGCAAAAAGAGGAGGATTGGCAACAGATGTTAGCTCAGGAAGCTGGTCTTCCTCACAAAATAATAAATAAATAAATAAAAGTTGGAACAAGAGTCATAAATGGGGACTGGTCCTGGCAAATTAGGACATATGGTCGTCCTGTTCTTAGATTTTTTTTTTTCTTCATAGCTCATCTTATCACTCTCTGACATAGCACATGTTTACTTTCTCTGCGTTTTTTTGTCTATTCTCCCTTCCTCACAAGCTTCTTGAAGAAAGAGACTTTTTTCCCCTTCTGTTGTATATTCAGCACCTTGGACAGTACTTACCACCTAATAGGTACTCAAAGATTTTTAAATGAGTGAATGCAATAAATCCACATTACCACATCCATAATTAGCCACTGCTAACATCTTGGCATATTGGTTTTAATTTCTGTAAAAATGATAAAAATTTTCAAAATCAATGCTGGAAAATACAAAAAAAAAAAACCCTAAATCACGTCTCCTAGAATTCCATTTAGTAAACATCTTTTTAGATATATTCCATGCAGATGCACAGATAGAAGATAGAAAAATAGAAGGACTTTAATAAAAATGAGTCATGTGTTGATGATATTTTTCAAATGAGTGGTATTTTGTTAAATTTGCTTTAAAGGTAAAAAATAAATGAGTAAAATTAATTGTTGAAATTCAAGTAAATATCTCTTTAACATAAAAATTTCATTTCTGAAATAATCTCTTTAAGGGTGGAAAAAGGGAATTTTCAAAGCACTATGCAGTTGGAGTCATTTTTTTAAAACTTTGTTTTGACTTCCTGCATTGAAAGATGAAAAAATTAGCACTCTAATAACTTCCCCTCCCTCCTGAGTTGCTAGTTATATTGCTATTTTTGCATTGAACAGACATGATAATTATAATTCCCACAGTTGTTTAGGGTTAGTTTTATATTTAAATTGATTAAATCTCAGTGCCAGTCTCTTTATTACAGCTTCTTTATTCCGAAGATCTTTCTATCTATACATCTCCTAATTGGCTGAATTTCACTCTCAGGCAAACTTTTAAAGATATGCTCATGGCTACTGTATTATTTGAGTATATTTTTGGGTTACACTTTCTTTCTGAACTTATACACAGTGCTTCCTTATATTCTGGCATTTAATGTTCCAGCAGCCACCTGACAATTTTTTCCCTGTGAAGATGATCCACTCCCCACCCCCCACCTTTTATTTGCCTGATCCTGAAGGAGTTTTTCTTTTGAAGTTCAAAAACTCAACTGTATTTGTTTTAGAGTTGAGTGTTTTGTTTTAAAATTTCCTGGAACACAGTGTGCTCTTTTTGTGATCAGCACACTCACTTGTTTCTCCATTTCTAGGAATTTTTCTTATGTTATACCTTTGGATGCATCTTCTGTTTTATCCGCTGAATTCCCTTCCAATACATTATCCTTTTGTTGGATCATTTTTGTATTCCATTTCTATTAGCTTTTCCTAATAATTTTATTCTTGTTTTTTTTTTCTTAGAAGTCACTGTGATTATCTTATGTCTCTTTCTATGTTAACTATGTTTCTGTGTTTCTATGTTAATATGATTTTCAGTAGTGTCTATTCTGTTCCTTGTTTTAAATTTAATTATCTCATTTGATTCTGTTTTATCAACTAATCTGGGCTCTTTATTAGTTTTTTGAATTGATATTCTTAAGTTGTTTTGTGGCATGAAGCAATTAGATGTACTGTTTTCCTTCTATTCTTTGAGTTTTGTTTTTCTCATAGCTTGGTTTCTTTTTCTGGCTTTTGCATGCATGTTCTTTGCTGTAATGTGTTTGCATAGTGTCCATGCCATTTCTTTTTACCTTTCTCAAGCTTGGGTGGCTTTGACTAGACAGTCTATTTATACTGAAATGGAATAGGTGACTTGATCCTCTTTCCAGAACATCTTGAAAGCAATTCTTTCTTTTCTTCTCTCCAGGCTGTAGTGAAAGGGGTGATATTTCATTCCCTCCACTTTTCTGTCATCTGAAGGAATGGCAAGGAAGGGAGCAAACTCAACATTCTTAGAATACTCAAGCTCTGCTCTTTTTCCTAAAAGAGTGTTAAAGGCCATGAAATGGAGTTCATCTCCCTTACCTGGTAGAACGTGTCCTATACTAAAAGTTTTGGGTCACTTTTACAATTTAGGGAATAACCCTAGGGACTTCACTTCTAAAAGAAGGTTAGCACCATTTCTAACTTTCCCAGTGTCACTTGTTTTTCCTCAGCAGTGGTTTTCATTATACCTCAGAAAAATGAACCAGATAGGAATCTCCATTCTGCTCTCTTCTTTCCAAATTTGTGGGTACAGTGAAGACATGCCATTCCCATACATGTTCCTCTTGCTCCGGTCAACACCAAACTTCTTGCTGGAAACTGCTGCCATGTTTTCTTCTTGTCTCTGTGCCTCCACAAATTATTTTCCCTCTGCCTGTAATGTTCTTTCTCTTCCTCTCTTTGTCCTCTCCTTTGCCATTTCCCTTTCTGTCCAGAAAACTTTTACTTATCTTTAAAGACACAGCTCAAATGAAACAATTTGCTTGAAATTTAAATACTTCCTTTTCTGCTTTCCCATAGAGTTAATATATGGATTTTTTCACATTGCTGTAATAATTAGCTTACATATTCTTTTCCATACTAAATTTTGATCTCTCTCTTCCAAGTGAAAATGTACTTAATGGTTGCTTGTAGAGTAGGTAAACGAATATCTAGCAGAACATCTGGCAGAATGGAATATTTTCTGAAGTCTTAAGTGTTCAAATATACATTTTAAGAACCAACTACAACAGCAAAGCACCTTAGTTTATGGGGCATGTTGCTCACCCTCTGTCTTTGTGTCATAACCACCTTGAATAAATATCTATTGTGCACATCTGGATGTGATGGATCAGAATCTCTAAAAATTGAGAGGTTCATAGAAAAAATATCATGTTTTCCATTATCCCTGCCTTATCTTTAAGGATGATTGTCACTTTCCCAAGGCATTTACAGGGCACCTGAAATAATACCACCTCACATTAGGATCTTCAGGGCAAATATCCATGATTTGCTTGACTTGGCCACAGTGCTTGCTTACTAATTAATGTAAGAAAATCCCCTTAGAGCATGGAGGAGCCCAGTGTCTTCTTAATACAAGCTACCCTACCATGTGTGAAAATTTTTGCTTCCATTCTCTTCTTCTCCTGTAAACAACATAATTAAATATTTCTTTCCTTTTTTTTCTGAAATTACTCCTTGAGGTCTTTCTCAAACTACTACAACCTAAAAGAAGATGCAAGAAACAATCACTGAAATTATTTCCTACAGTGCCTTTTGGCTATCAGAGAAGAATGTAAATTAAAAAATACAGTTCAATAGAGATCCTTAGTAAGTGGAGTGAAGTGATGCTTAATTTAGCATAGAGGCTATTTTTAATGCAGAATAGCTATTTCCATCATTCTGAAGTGTGCAATAATGTCAGACCATGGAAGACACTGACCTCCTAAAGTTTATCACAAATGTGTAATTAGTATAAAGGTTCTTTCTTTCAATTTAAAAGTTCTTGTACTCAGATGACATTATTTAATGCTTGTCTATCAAATGGCAAAAGCGAGCTTTATTTAAAACATCTCCCCTGCATCAAAACCAGGAGACACTCTTGTGAGATGCCATTACATATAAACTAAAATTTTTCTAGAAAGTGTTCACAAAAAGTCATAAAAAGCTGAGTTATTTGTATTACTTACATAAAAGTGTTAGCTGACAAGAAGATATATCAGAATAAAATTGTGCTTCCCATAGTAAAATGAATTACAACCGTATTTGTTATATTTATATGATTAATATAGTAAAAATTAGCCTAAGGATTTAAGTTATAAATTTTGATTGCTATGTGGATTAGACTAGTAATTACCAAACTTGATTCAAACCCTCTTGTCTTTTGGGTTATGGAGACAGCCTAAGATCAAAGTGGATAAATATTTTGGTTAAGCCAGTTACTCTAATGATATTTGGAGCAATGTTTTCCCGATACTATAAACAACACTTGAGATTCTTACCTTTTCTGATAATATATACGTCTTAAGTGGTCCATTCAACATTATAACTCAGGAACACTTGGTTTTCGACATCACTTTGGGCTACCTTTAGGATAAAACTCAAGACTGACGCATAAGTTCCCTTCTTTGTTATACTTTGGCTGTCAAGTAATACACTGCTTGATGTTCAACCCACTGTTTACGTTTCAATCTTCATGATCCAGGACGATTCATCAATGGCTCTCATTTCTCTAGAACTTCCTCACACTGATCCTAACATATTATTTACAGCAGTAGTTTCTGCTGACTAATAACTCTGCTCTCAGTAACAGATATCATGAAGAAGAATTTGCAAGTCTTTGAGTAGCCTACCTTGGTTGTGTAGTACAATGCCATTTGGTATTATTCACATGCATTTCCTTTGGAGATCTGATTTTTAAACATTTTATTAATTCACCTTACTAGCTTAGGACTATTTCTGTCTTTTACTAAATGCTTCTTGTGCTTTTATGTTGTGTTCAGTGTGCTAAATAGTTTCAATGTACTAAATAGTTTTTGGCTTGTAGTTTAACTCTTTTTGGAATTATAAAAAGTAAGAATAATATCTTACTGTAGAAACAGTTTGGAACTAAAGAAACCCGCTGGGCCTTAAAAACACATGGTTTCCTCAATCTCCGACACTGTGCTTCCATATGGATGTCATATTATTCATCCTGAATGTGCTATTTGCTGCTCGAATCTGATTTATTTATCTATGGAAGTTGGGCATGTTCCCACTGCAGCCGTGAATAATGAAAGTTCTGAAAATTTAGCCAATAGCATCAAGCTGTTTGGTTATTTAAGCAAGGGTATAAAAGACTTTGAAACAAATAAGCTTTTTTATTATCACATTAAATATGTATGTTGTAACATAAAATATCTCAAGGTTTTATAATGTACGTTCGCAAGGCTCTGAAGATGTCTCTTTATATAGTCCAAAGCCTCATAAACTGTTCATCTGACCAAAGAATATCCATCTTCCCTTTGTGGTCCGGGGAGAGAACTGAGTGTAGGGACGTGTATAATGCAAACGGTTCTTTCCTCAAGGCATTGTTCTCTGAAATAGTTCACCTCAATGGCTACCCTCATTTATGTAGTCACCGTACTTTCTTTGATGGATCATGATGACACTGAGAGACACTCTGAGAAGGATGAGGACGTTATGGCAGAGCAGTTTAACCACTCCATTGCAGGATTGGTGCCGGATTCAGCCTGTGCCTACATGCTCAGACCAGTCTGCATGTTTTGATTAACTTGTCCAGTGAAAATGGAAATTCACCCTCATCCCAACACATTAAGACAAAAACCCCCCCTTTTGAAAAAAGTCCAGAAAGATTGCTTTCTTTGTGTGTTTAGAGTCTTGGCCTACCAAGGGTAACAAACACTGTTCTCATTTCCTTAAAGCAATCTTTGCATAAAAATGTTTTATAGACATTTTGTTTTATAGATCAGGTGGAATTTGATTCAACCACTGTTCAATAATGCTACTTTTAATTAGGCTTAAATTAAGAATTTTAGTTAGAGATAATGGAAATAGGTAAAAAGTGTCATAAAAAGATTTAAGTCCCAATGTAACCTGCTACTACTCATGGCAAAATTAAAATCACTTCAAACGGGACAATGTCCATTTATCTGATTTAACTAAACTGTGAGAAGGGGGTTGAAAAAATAAAGCCCATCACTTTTTCCCGAAAGCTGGGATGACTTTTCCCTAATCCTACGATGAGCCTCATTCTATGATTATTCATAGATGGTGTAAAGCAAGAATATAAAGCTGGAAAAAGAAAAAGATAGTAATGGACTATACCTATAAGAAAACATATAAAAGAAAAATGCTTATCTGTTGATGCTTTTTCTAAATAATGTCTAATGACCAACTTGACTGATTAATTACCCTCTTTCCACTCCCCAGTCCCGGCAACTTAGTTGGCTAAACTTAAACGTTGTTTTGCCATACAAACATGGTCTATAAGAAAGTTACGATTGGAGGAAAAAAGTCATCACTCCGGTCTATTTTCACACTTTTATATACACATATATGCATTTATAAACAACATATGGAATTGTTTTGCCTGTGTTTTGAATGTACAAAAAGGGTGTACATACTTACTTTTTTCAACAGTATTAAACTTTAAGATTTATCCTTGTTGATATATATTACTTTTATTCTTTCTTAAAGAATTTTTAAAAAGTAGAGTCAGTACTTGTTTTCTGGAAACTGAGGCACCAAAATTCACATCTCATTCTAACAGTAATTTTCTCATCATCTATGCAATAAAACAGTTGCTAAGTTCAGTTAATTCACTGGGCTAAACAGTCAAACTGGTTGAAGAAGCAGATGGAACATTGCAGCGGTCCTTGGCATTCTGTGCTCAGGGCAAGTCTGCCCCTTCCTGCCTGCCCCCCTCCTGCAGGATCCCCAGTTTCCTTGTTCTTCTAACCTCCTCTTTGGCTCCATAATTCACAGCCTGTTATCACCAAGCCTGTTCCTTTCCCCCTTTTTTTTTTTTCCACTGGCAGTTTCTTTTACATTAGCTTTAGCCTCATCCCCATGGCAAGAATTATTCCTCTTCCTATTTTGGGCCCTTATTTAGGACTCGGGGGAGGCTCAGGGTCTCCTGGGTTTCCTCTGACCCACCCATTCTCACATCTTCCCCTTTTTGAATTCTTACCCCAATGTGTAAGTACCAGCCTCTTAGAGTCATGCAATAATTGCCGGCAAACTAATTTGGATTTGGGTGGCCTAATATTTCTCTCTTGCTTATCAATTCCTCAATGTAGGACAGCTCTAAGTGAACATTTTTGTGTGTGGAAATCAATCCAAGAGAAAGAAAGGAGCAGATGACCTAAATTAGATGTGTGTAAAGCACCTAACCCAGTGCTTGGCACATAGAAAGCTCTTAAGAAATGGTAGTTCTTATGGGGATCTAAATATAATAAAATGGTAGAGTTTACTTTCGAGTTTTGTTTCTTTTTATATTTCCAGCATGAATTTAGGCTAATAAAGAAAGCCCAGGAAATTTCTATTGTTTAGGCTAGTAAAGAACAGGGAACTGCTTTCTGACTCATTGGTCTTTCTTCCCTTATTGTTGGAGATGAACAGGAGGCCTGAGAACACGACAACCCTAAGTTCAAGAGGACAGAGAGGGTGAGAGGTGGGGAAGGTGGGGAAGGAAGCTGACTTCATCTCTGCACGGATATAGCAGGTCCCATGACGAAGAGAGTCACTGATGGCAGCTGCTGTTTTGAGGAGAAAAAAGGTTGCTGGAAAAGACAATTATGTAAGGAAAATTTGTTTTTTATTTTCTTTTCAAAAATGTGTGAGGAATAGAAACACTGTACATATAATATATTTAACTCATAGTCTATACTTTATTCTTTAAAGAACAAACATCATCTGGAGCCAGGTATAAAAAATGAATTCATTTCCATAACTATCACAAAATTTTGTTATAATGGCATACTTTCCAAGTGACCTTTAAGCTGTGATAATGTTTGAAGTTGGCTTTCCCAATGGATGAGTTGCAATTATAAGGCAATGGTTCTAATAGCTCAGGTCACAGGTGGAATAATTGAATATCATTAACAATGACATTTGATTATGTTTCTTCATTTTTTCTGATGATATGTCAGGTGGCTCATGAAATCAGAGACCATGGGGATTCATTATTCCTAGGGTTGATGGTATTATAATTTTATATACATCTAATAAATTACCATATGATACAGGGAGATTTCATCTTAAACGTAGAAGGTCGCTTTTGTTTTAAAGAAGACTTTTGCAAGGAGAAGCAAAAGAAATTGTTCAGAAAATGCAGGATAAAAATCCTATCCAAGCAAATGGATCTTGGATCTTTCCTATCATTTGGATTGTCAGAATGTCATTCTGTGGTTAAAAAAACAAAAAAAACCCCAAAAACCAAGGGGATTAAATGTCAAAAATCACTGAGTCAAAATTCTCTTGACTTCACCAATTTTGTACTCCTCTCTTTCCAGTTGTTTCATGAACTACTTCTCTCTCCATCCAGGTTTCCCTTGTTCTTTTCTAGCTGATTTCCCGCACTAAAAGAAGTCATAAATATCAAGTTCTATACAGAGTCAGAATTTTCTCGGAAATGCAGATTTGCATGAATGTCAAACGAAAAACATATTTATCACACTTTTCTCATTTGATTCAATGACTGCTTTATTAGATCAGGCATGGTTTGGGTGAGGACCCTCACAGCCTGTTTTTTTTTTAGCATATTCATTAAATTCACGCATTGACACAATATTGTTGGAATTCCAGATTTTGGCTTTCGTGTCAACTAGAGTCCATTTTTGGGGGGAGGGTTTGGGGACACTGTTTCTATTTAAAATGAAATGAACATGTGAATCAGGTTCAAATGGCTATTGTGTGTGTATTTGTGTGCGTGCACTATGTATACACACATGTATATGACTGCTTTCAGCATTACATACACCCACATCTTGCTATAATGAAGGTTTTGGAGTTTATCCTTGATGAAACGCATAAAATTTCTGGCTTTATGGAGGCACTTAGAGAATGCTTTGCATAAATTGTTAATTTAATGCTTTAATAGAGAATAATGTATTTCTCGATCTTTTACTACACACTTGTAATTCGTTTTCCTTCAGGAACAAAGTCAGTGTCATCAAATATGTGAGTGAATATCTAATGTGACATTTTACATTTTATTTATTGATATTTAGTCCTCTGAAAAGCCTGCTTAATTTGCTATTAAATGAAAAATGGGCTGTTTCCAAAACAGCTACAATATCGTGTCGCACTGATGTGGCCTCGTGCTTGTCTTATCAAGAGCAAGATATTAGGAGGATTTATGTTGCATATGGCAGTGTCAGCTCTGGTGTTCCCATGTCTCCATGAATGTTTACTCCTCTAAACATTATTCAATGGTTGCTTTTAGTTTAGGATTACATCTTTAACATCACCAGAAAAATTTAAACAAAAACTTGACAAATTTGGTAGTAACTCCTTATGGTTCTTTGGGGCTGTGGGGTTTGATTTATTTGCATACTTGTCTAATGGTCCACATTTAAAATTTTTATGGGGGGGCCGGCCCAGTGGCGCAGCGGTTTAGGTCGTGCTGTGGCATCCTCAGGTTCGCAGGTTCGGATCCTGGGCGCCCGCCGACGCACTGCCTGTCAGCCATGCTGTGGCGGCGTCCCATATAAAGTAGAGGAAGACGGGCACGGATGTTAGCCCAGGGCCAGTCTTCCTCAGCAAAAAGAGGAGGATTGGCAACGGATGTTAGCTCAGGGCTGGTCTTCCTCGCACACACACACAAAATTTATGGCAGATAAATTCACTGCTTCTATTAGTTTGACCACTATATTCAAACCAGTTAATTATGTTGATTTTAAAATGAATTTTAAAAGAGAATCTAAAGTAAACTGTGTTTGTAGCTATGTGAAGGCACAGTTTTAAGCGTGTTGCTGAGTGACTAACACCAAAAAAAGGTGAGGGTGATTCTGAAGCAAGAGCATCAGAGGTCGTATGAGTGGATAAGCTGGCTACTTATAGGTGTCTCCCAAGCGTTTCTATCTACAGCAGTGGGCATTTTTGAGGCAGCTGAAGACTGGGACTACATGGCCAGAATATGTGCACTGTCCTCATAGTCACTTTTAAATCTCTTTGTAGTCCAATAGATATTTGTACCAAGATATAGAAGACACTAAAATATGTTTAGAATTTTTTAACTTTTTCATTTTAAACCCCAATTCTTAACAATTTAGGAAGAAAGAGAGAAAAAGCTTGCAAATGGAAGGAGTGACACAATTCAAATATTGGTTATTAATATGGTGTTTCAAGTATATAGTTTCCTGGAAATGAACATTTGTAGTATAAATCTTCCCTCATGATGGTAAAGTAATAGGTCTATTTGAAACAAAAAATATTTTTAACATTTTCCAAAATTGGTATTATCTATCATCTATCTATCTATCATCTATCTATCTATCAATCATTTGTTGCTGAACCATTTGGATGTAAGTTGCAGGCATCATGGCACTTCACCCCTAAATACTTCAGCATCCATCTTATACCATAATACCATTGTCACACCTATGATGATCAATAGTAATTCAATAATATCACTTAATATACATGTATATTCAAATTTATGCATTTGTCCCCAAAATGCCTTTTAGTGCTAAAACAAATGTTTTGATATAATATTTTGTCAAATGAATCCAGTTCTCATATCCATATGTCATAATTATATTTTCTAAAAATAGTCATTGGCCATTGAACAGGCTTGGGTTTGCATGGCCCCAAGCTGCCAACTGAACCCACTAGAGTAATTTGCTGGAATGAGAAATGCTAACTGCCAAGACTGAAGAATGTTAATCAGCAACCAGCCTGACTATGATTTCCAAGGTGCTAATCACTTGGAAAAACTGCTTCTCATTGGCTCAGTCTATAGATAATTATTAATTGAAAAGCAGCTAGAATAGTAAGAAAGTATATTAGCATGTTAATAGGTCTTTGTGCCCAAAGGCTTTGGATTATAAATTATGAAGACCGCATTAGCTAGATGGACAGGATTGACAGCATGCTGGTCTTACCTGGTGTCCCGAGGTGGTAGAGGGTAAGCAAAGTGACCATAACCATTTCCGTATAGTTTGTCATTAAATTGCTTGCTCCTGGTACTTAGGAATAGGTTTTATTCTGTAGTTAGAGCACTAACTGAGAGTCAGTAATTCTGGATACTATTAACCGGCAAAGCATTTAGTCCTTTTGTACCTTTGCTAAAATCAATCTTCATGTCTTCAATTTCCTCCATCTCTAATAAGTGAAATGGGCAACCCATTTAATCTCTTCATGCCTCAGTTTCGTCATGTGTAACGTAAAGAGGCTGAACTAGATATTCTCTAAGATCCTTTCCAGATTTGGGATTTAATGGGACCGTCTAGATTCATGCCCAGGAACAGATCTGGAATGGAAGGAGAAGTAGGCTAAAAGCAAGTGTTTCACTAGAGCAGCTGAAACCAATATTTCCAAATGAAAACAACCTATAAACAAATATAGCAGGATGATTTTGTATTTCCAAGTCTTGCAGGCTGCCCTACTGGCCTCTTATGTGGATATCCTTCCTAGGTAAGTAGCTGATTTTTTGTTTGTTCTTTCCTAGAACTGTCCCTTCTACACAGATACTGTGAGAATCCTGGGAGGGAGAGAGGGAGAGATTCCCATCTCAGCTCCTCTGGGAGCACTGAACACTCTCTTGAGCTCAACTGGAAGAAGTGATGTTTCTTTCAGATTTCATCTCAATGGTTTCAGTTGTACTAAGGTAAAACTATTTCACTGAGTAAAATTTTTCCGCACTTGTGGCATGAAGAGTCCAGTTTGTGGCACAAGAATCCTTTCCTCAATGAGTACGTGGCTTTGATCAGAGTTACTTCTACTATTGAACATAATGATAATAACTAACATTTAATGAGCACTATTTGACAGGCATAAGGCTAAGTGCTGTAGAAGGATTATTAGTAGATTATAGTTAACCCTCACAAACACACCATAACGTTGGGCTCTTAATAGCCTCATCTAATAGATGAAGAAACTAGAACTTAGGGAGTTTAGGCCATCTGACTAAGTTAAGGACTGGAGCTGGAGTTTAAACCTGGGGCATGCTCTCAAAGTGCTTGCAGCTGTTCCTGATGCTGTATTGAAGGTTACAGGCTTGACATCTTTGCTCAGCAACTTCTATAACTCCATGTCTCCTAGAAGAGACCTGAACGTTTCAGAAAATTCTGAAAGTTTTCCTTTGTCTTCCCTGCTTGTTATTACTCCTGTTGCCTACAGCATATGCCTCAATAGCTTCTTAACTTTCTAGGCAGGATACTCAGCAGTTTTGGTGTAGAAGGGATTTAAGAATTGGGAGGTTGGCTGCCAAGGTCCATTCTAGTTCTAAGTGACTTCAACACACCTGCAATTAATAGCACACATTTGGGTTGTGTGCTATATCAGTACTTTAGTGCTAGCACTTAGCCTCATCTCAGCGTGACACCCTTGACCTGTTACTTTGGTGTTCAATAGTTAATAGGGGGCATTAATATAGCATGTTCAAAAATTAAGTGCATTGATGTGTAACTTCTGTAGAAGGTCCATAGTTCTCTGTCACAATGAGATAAGAGACACTACTGCTTATGACCTTGGTTTGGTCAGTAGATCAATGTCATGCTCCTGCCATGTTTTGTGGGTTCTTCAAAGTACCTTTCTCTCCACCTTGTCTAACAATGACTCAATAGACAGCATAACACTTAAATAGCAGAATTCAGTTATAGCTTTCAGTTTTACTTGAAAGGCTTTTTTCTTCTCAATCAAAATGTATCTAATCATATGAAAGAACAGAGGGAATTTGAGTATTATATTTAAATAGCTATTTTGATATTATATTAATGGTATGTCCATAAAATACATTATACTTCACTGTTTATCTCAATCGAAGTACCTTGGGATTTGTCCCCAAAGTGGGGACATTGCAGTATCACACTGATAACCTGGTGTATTAGTCAGTTTGGACTACTCTAACAGAAGATTGGGTGGCTTAAAGAACAGACCTTTATTTCTCATAGTTCTGGTGGCTGGGAAGTCCAAGATCAAGGTGCCAGCAGATCCTGTGTCTGGTGAGAGACTGCTTCCTGGTTTGCAGGTGGCTGTCTTCTTCTTGTAGCCTCACCTGGCGGAGAACAGACAGGAAGCAACTCTCTTGTGTTTCTTCTTATGAGGGCACTAATCTTATCATGAGGGCTCACCCTCATGACCTAATCATTTCCCAAAGGCACCACCTCCTAATCCCATCCCATGAGGGTTAGGGTTTCAACATATGAATTTGGAGTGGATGTGAATATGCAATCCATCACATCTGGTTAATGATTATTACTTATAATAATGGTAACTAACATTTGTCAAATACCTCCTGTGCCAGGCCCTGGGCCAAATATTTCACAAGTATTATCTCACTTAATCGTCAAATAAACTGATGAGATAAATACTAATAATAAGATTTTTAAAATTCTCTTTTAAAAGGAGAAATTATCAAAGCAATTAATACATATGTTGAATAGTAAAGAACTGAAAATGGAAAGCAGCCTTACATGCTGTTTCTCTCTACTCCAAATTCCACTCCCTCTCCCCAGAGGCAACCTCTTTTAATTGTTTCTAATCATTTGGGTATTTATCTTCAAAACTTTAGATATATGCTAATTCTTCTGGTTAATAAATTCAGTGGGCTCTATATTTTATTATTCCATTTATATGAAATGTCCAGAATAGGTAAATCTATAGGGACAGAAAACAGATGAGTGGTTGCCAGGGGCTGGGGTGGGGAAGAGTGGAGAGTGGCTGCCTGATTGCTTCATGGGTGTGGGATTTCTCTTTGGGGAAATGAAAATGTTCTGAAATTAGATAGTGTGATGGTTGCACAACACTGTGAATGTGTTAAAGCTATTGAATTGTACAATTTATAATGATTAAAATAGTGAACTTTGTTTTATATGAATTTTACCTCAAGAAATTAGATGGCTCTCTAGTTAGAAAGTTAACTACATTATCCTTTAACTTATCAATGTTCATATTTATATTATTATTTTTAATTCTTTTTATTATCCTCTTTTCAGAGTTGAAGAATTTGAGGCAAAAGAGGTCAATTTTTCCAAGATCACAAAAATAGTATACATAGGATTTGACCTCAAGTAATGTAATTCCACAGACTGTACACATGAGCACTATTCAACACTTCCTTCCAAGATGGCAATCTTGGTGGTTGAAACTATGTCAGTGGAAAGGAAATCAGACCTTTGATCAATCTTGCAGACAGAAAATTTGTCTCACACATGAGAACTTTTACTTAGAAAACGCTATTTTTCCATACCACCACAATCACCCAAATTATCATTGGACTTGTATGCCTTATTGCACGTGAAGAGAAGAGTCCACTAATGGATTGAACAAATGCCATTAAAGTGAGTTAGGGATTTGTTAAGGTAGAACCAATCCAGTTTGCTGCATGAAGGGTTAGAGTAGCCTCCTTCTAATATCTGTTTAAAGAAGTAACTTGGGAATTAGGCAGTTACAGGTTACAGTTACATTTATGCATGACCCTTGACTGCTAATAGTATGAGTCAACTGCATTCCAGTAGCAATTTTAGCAGCAAAGCAAAGATGTATAATTGGTTGTTGGTGTTGATTGAATAGTTCTAATAAGCAGCTGGAAGTAAAGTGTCTTTGTTCAGTTTCCAGAGTGATAGAAATAGCCTCCTTTTAATGTTGCCACAGAAAAGTGCGGGGGAAGAGAACTACCTTTCCCTCCCAGGGCCAGTGAAACAGTGCTAGGAAATGGTGTTCAATATCGCCAAGGCCCAGGGTACATAAGCAAGAGTGGAAACTGCATTTCAGAAAGGGAATGTGTTTTTCAAAAAGGTCCCTGTACTTTATGATCCTGTTTTTTTCTGTTTCAATATTTTCACATTCAGTAATTCAACAAGCAAACATTTATTAAGCGTTCGTTAGACTCCTACGGTAAAGCCACTGAGCTAGGTTTGGTGGGGACAACAAGAGTGTAGAACACGTACCTACCCTCGAGGAGTTTGTAGTAGATCAAGATGTACCTGCAACGTGAAACTCCCCGGGTTCTTGGAATCAAGATGGAATTAACCAAGCTCTGTGCTCTGAAATGCAGGTGATAAGTGCTAACAGAATCCAGAAACACATTTCTTTTTCTTTTCTTTTCTTTTTTTTTTGCTATTAGCCTAGAAAAGACTTTCTGTCTTGTTTTTTCCCCAAGTTAAACAAAATACCTGCGCTCACCACATCCCTTCTCATATACAAATACACCTTTTGCAAAGAGTTTGTGGTGTGGTTTTTAGGAGTCTGAGTGTGGATGGGGTTTGGGTCCAGTTTCTGTCTTTCTTTAGCTCTTGGAGCTTGGCTGAATTACTTCACTTCGTTAAGCCTCAGCTTCCTTATTTGTGAAATGAAGAAAATAATGGTAGTTTCCTCATAGAGTTTTTGTGAGGATTAGAGGAGATATGTAAAGTGCTTAGCACATCCCTAATGCATGATAAACACTCAGTGGTAGCTTTTGTTATTGTTATTAATAACATTGAAGAAATTCTTAAAAATAGATTACCCCTAAATCGAACGTCTAAACTCAGCATTTGATATCATTTTGTTGTATTTCAGCCTCTGACTATATATATAAATTCTTTCTTTCTTTTTTTTTTTGTGAGGAAGATCAGCCCTGAGCTAACATCTGTTGCCAATCCTCCTCTTTTTGCTGAGGAAGACCAGCCCTGAGCTAACATCTGTGCCAATCCTCCTCTTTTTGCTGAGGAAGACTGGCCCTGGGCTAACATCCGTGCCCATCTTCCTCTACTTTATATGGGACGCCGCCACGGCAGGGCTGATGAGCAGTGCATTGGCGGGCGCCCGGGATCCGAACCCGCGAACCCGGGGCTGCCAAGCGCGAGCTAAACCACTGCACCACAGGGCCGGGCCCCTATAAATTATTTCTTTAAAAATATAATTGTAATTTCTCCATTAGCTGAAAATGTTGACCTTGCTTGTGGCAAAGTTTTGTCTAACATACTTCCTAAGACCCTGTGAACAGTGGGAATTTAATAATTATTTGTTCACAGAATAAGTCCTCTCTTGACTCCGTTTTTCTGTAGTTACCTTTAGCTTTCTCTTGCCTTCACAGATCAACTTCCTGAGGGGTTACCTGCACCTTCGAACCCCCAAATGGTCCATAAACCACTGTGATTGACTTTGGTGCCCACTACTTCTCTAAACAGCACTTGCCAAGGTCAACGTGTCTTCCTTGCCCCTGACTCTGAAGGACACTTTCAAAAGTCCTTACCATCTTATTGACCTTGGAGGCACTTGGGTGCTGTTAACTGCCCTCCTTCTCCTGGAAATCTGCACTCTGGGTTCTCCTGTCACCTCTCATTCCTCCAATCTTACCTTCTCCAGGGCCTTCTCTATTTTTACGATCAAAGTGACTGTTATGGGATGAATTGTGTTCCTCCAAAATTCATATGTTGAAGTCCTAACCCACAGTACCTCAGAATGTGGCTATTTGGAGACAGAGTTTTGTGAGGTAAATAAGTTAAAATGAGGTTATAAGAGTGGGCCCTAATCCAATCTGACTGGTGTCTTCATAGGAGGAGGAGATTAGGACACAGAGAAGCACAGAGGGAAGACCATTTGAAGACACAGGGAGAAGGTGGCCATCTAAGCAGAGAGGCCTCTGAAGAAATCAACCCTGCTGACACCTTGTTCTTGGGCTTCTAGCTTCCAGAACTCTAAGAAAAGAAACTTTTGTTATTTAAGCCACTTAGTCTGTGGTACTTTGTTATGGCAGCCCTAGCAGACTAGTGCAGTGACTTTCCAGACAATGAATCTGATTGTGTCACATCCCAGCTTAACTCTAACCATTTTCTAGTAAGCTACAGATCAGTACCAGTGTTCTTTCAATAGCTCGCCTGGCCTTCCTGACCTGGGCCCTGGTTTCTGTCATCTCACCACACGCCGTGCGTCTTAGTGCTCCAGCCACACTTCACTGCTTTTCTAGGTACTTCTGGCTCCTTCTGTCTGGCACACTCCTGCTCCCCCTCCTCCCTTCCCTACACCTTCTCTTGGCTAACTGCGGGTCCTCAGGTGTCAGCTTGGAGACCGCTTCCTCCTGTATCCCTGCCCCCTGTCTCTGCAGGGAAAATATTCCCTTCTCTTGTATCCCCAGAGACTGGCAGAGTACCTGGCATATAGAAGGGTCTCAAGATTTGTTGAATGAGTGAATGAGAGCCTATTGCTTGGCAGAAGAGACAACTATTTTCCTAATTCTGATGGTTATCTTAATAACATTGGATAAGAATACAAATATTAAAGCCACTTTAATTCTGTACATCTGATTTTGAAAACTGTCCATTACAGAAGTTACTCTTGGAGTATAAATATGCCTCTTTGCCTACTTCTGTTGGTAAATTTCACAGCCTCAGACCTCTTTGTTCTGCAAAGTATCCACTGCTGCAAGAAAAATTCACAACAGCATATAAATGTGAAATAGTATTTTATTCTTTTCCTCCCTCCCTTTCTCCTTCCTTTCTTCCTCCCTTCCTCTCTCCCTCCTTCCCTCTTTCTCTTTCTTTCCTTCTTCCTTTCTTCCTTTCTTTCTTCCTTCTTTCCTTTCCTTCCTTCCTTCCTCCCTCCCTCCCCCCTCCCTTGCCACCTGCCTTCTCTCCTTCCTCTCTCTTTCTCTTTCTTTCTTTCTCTTTTGTCTATGTAGAACCCAGTCAGAAAAAAATCAAATATATATGTGTTATTTGGAAATGATCAACTTACCTTCTAAAGTACATAAATGGAGGCACATTAGGGAAATGAGTCCCAAAAGAGTTTGGTTTTCATATGGTAAATTTAACAGGTATTTTTAGCACATGAGGAACTAGCAACTGTATTGTTGGCTTAGAAGATGTTTTTTGCTCATGAAAGAGAGTGGGTGAATTTGTGCTTAAAAAAACTCTGGAAGAGTTCCTGTATGGATGCCAATTCTGCCAAATTTTTGGAAGTCAGAATATGTAACTCCTTCAACACCTTGGTGTTAAAAGTATCCACTGCTCGCCCTTCAGAAGGAAAGAGAGCTCTGCGTTAGGAATAGCTTCACAGCTCTGAAGAAACAGTGTGGGTTTTGGCAAACAGCCAGAATGAGAAATAATTTCATCTGCTGTTGATTAACATGTTTATTGTTAAAGATGATTTTCTGTAATAGCAGAGTTGCAGCTTAGGGTTTCTGGATATGTTTTTGTGTGTGTGTGAGGACGACTAGCCCTGAGCTAACATCCGTTGCCAATCCTCCTCTTTTTTCTTTTTTCTGCTGAGGAAGACTGGCCCTGGGCTAACATCCATGCCCATCTTCCTCTACTTTATATGGGACGCCGCCACAGCGTGGCTTGACAAATGGTGCGTCTGTCCGTGCCTGGGATCTGAACCTGTGAACCCAGGGCTGCCTAACTTAATCCTGGGCTGAGAACTTAACCACTACGCCACCGGGCTGGCCCCTTGGATATGTATTTTTTAAACCTCCAGGCACAGTTAACATTTAAATTTTTTAAAGTGTCCCACACACTGAGGATATTCATATGCATCCAACCAAAGAGAATCAAAAGGAGAACTTAGCAAAAATATACAGACCACAGGCATATTTTGAATTTTAAATTTAAAAAATGGAGACCCCCCCCCAAAGTAAACATGTTATCACAGTTTGCTCCACATGTTTTTGAAATAACAATAAAGAAAAACCATGGGAAATAAATGAGGAAAATCAAACTGTACTCTTCAGTCTGAAATTAAAAACCAAAACCAAAACACCAACCTCTAAAATCTCTTTAAAAATACCCATATTTACTTTAAAAAAATCTGCCTAGTTGAATTTTCTTTATTTTGTTGATCATGCTTGACTTATGGTACCTATAAAAACTGACCTGTACTTTGGTGTCCCTGTGTCCCCAGAGCAGAATTATATCAGGGCCCGATGCTAAGCACTCTGTAGTTACTTTTATCAAATGCTGAATCTCATTTTAGCTATGATAAAAGGCCTCTAGTATTAAAACACTGGGTTTATAGATGAGATATGAAAAATGTATTTTTCACACCATGGCCTTTGTGGTAGAACATGACTTGCTTACTATGGAAATATCTCCAGCTGCCTAGAAACGTTGCTTAGCAACCCCTGGAAACACAGAAGAAAACCTAATATCATCTCCGAGTTGCTTGTGGGTAAAGGGATTATTAAAAATACCAGTCAGAGAAAAAGGACTACAAAGTTTGTTCTTGGGGACTACAACAACGAATACTTTCTAGAAGTGCCTCTGTGCCCCTTTCCCACAGAATTCCAAGCGTTTTGCATGTGTTCCTCCATGAATGCTCTAGCTTCTAAGTCTCAACAGTGCAGGAAAGAGGGTGAAAAGTTCACTCCCTTGCCATCAGAGGACTCAGCCCTCTGACTCTGCGCTGCTCTCTGCTGTAGTGAGCAGCAGCCAACCCTCAGTGGCAGCCAGCTTTGATCACTGCCTGTTGCCACAGCTGCCAGCTTCCTTCAGATCCAGCAGTTTCTGGGTGGACTGGGAGTGATTTGTACTTGGCTGCTGTTCTGACTCTGTTCTGCTGGTCAGCCAAGGCTGTGGGCAGCTTGTTCCTGGAAGAGTGTCCTAACCTCCTGCCCTCTGGTCTGACGCCCTTGCTTCTGCCCACGCGTTCCACTCAAGTGATGGCACAGAGCTCCCGCAGGCTCTCGCCACTCCAGCAGGCAGATATGTGTTCTGTGTTGGGAACAGAGGAAACATGACTGGGCTCTGGCTTTACTCTATTCAAAGTCCCTCTTTTGTTCATAGGATTAGAAAATGGTTTAGTTGGACAAATGTATTGGTGGATTTTTTTGCACTTGAAAGAAAATGAACCTTCCTAAATTAATTTAAACAATTGAGTTGTATACAAGCTCAAACTGAGTGTAGCTTTGAATGTGAATATATTCTCCCAGTCAACTTTACAAAGCCCGTCTCCACCAGAAATTGAACTACTCCCAATAACTAACTGTAAGAGCAATAGCAATAATAAAGGTAGCGCTTTAAATGTCTACAGTGTTACAGTCTATAGAAGACTGGGACGTCTGTGTTCTCATAATGATCTGTATAACTGCCTTTGAGATGGGTAGCGTTATCCCTGTTTTATAGCAGTAGAAAAGATGCTCAGAGAGGTAAGATGACTTGTTCAAGGTTATCAGCTAGTAAGTGGAAGGAGTGCTCTTGAACCTGAGTTTTCTGGAAACTGAGGTTTCCTGTCCAGTGTGATTGTTAATATTAATAGGCATTTGGGTTGAGGCCTCTTTGGAGGAGAAAGGGCAGAAGTGAATGGTGTAAGGATCCCTGAATTGGGAGGCCTAGACTGGAATCTCCTGCATGATTTGGGGGAAATCACCTGCTCTGTGGACATGGATTTCCTCATCCACTGTGGTAGGTGTTAAGCCAAATCATTTCTAAATCTTAAAATTCTTAATAAAGAGTGAAAATGGCATGGATAAAACCACAAACTCGTCACCACTGCTGTGAAAAACTTCAGAAGTGGTGATGACACATCGATGGTTCATTGAGGAGGCAACACCTGGCTTTAGGATCAGTTTTTGTTTAATTTCTTTTCTCCCGAAGAACTAATTTTACTTTTTCAGCAAAAGCCTGAAAGAGTGAAAATATAAGTTCCAATTTCCTACGTGTTTAATGTTAACTGAGTGCTGACTCTTGTGAGCACTTCACGTGTGTTACTGAGTTAGTCATTTCAACACCCCCGAGGAGGGGCTGGTGGTACGTGTCCATTTCCTAGAAGCTGCAGTTCTGAGAGTCGTGTGACCGGACTTGCCCAGAGTCACAACAGCAAAGAAGTTTCAGAACCATGGCGAAGCGCGGCAGACTGACTGCCACGCAGGCTTTTCTTCACAGTACTTCAGTGTCTGCAGGGCGTGGCTGTGAGGGGACACTGTGGCCAACCCTTTAACAAAGAGGCCTTCATTTTAAGAGTTCATTTGAGCTTGATTTCTTTACAGTTAGGGTGGATTATGCACGAATTTACATGGATTTGACATCATCAAGACCTGGACCATGGAATATTCCTTCCCTTCTTTTCCAATACTTCTAACTAGAGCAAGTCTCTTACCTGCACACACACACTTACATATATACCAATGATATGCAAGACCTTGATGTGACCCCTACATGGATGACAAGGTTATATTTTATTTCTCTCCTAGTCAGCTGGGGCCTTCTATTAGCCTGCTCATCCGTTTTGGCTCACTCAAGGATGGGCTCATTACAGTCTCAGGAAACCCTCAGGCCAGATAACCTTTACTAGGTTGTTATAGCCCAGAGTTTCTAATGTGGTCAATGGACACCTGCATCATTGTCACCTGAAGATCTTTATATCGTTCAGATTTCTGAGCACTGCACCTCAACCTAATGAGTTTGGGAAGGTGGAACCCTGGAGTCTGCATTCTTAACAAACTGCCCAGGGGATTCCTAAGCACACTGAAGCTTAAGACTCACTGAGGGGCATCTTATGCCTTTTCAAAAAATTAATTGCGTGCAGGGTGCATGCTCCTTCCTTCTCCTCCATTTCTCATCTCTCCTCTTTTCTACCTGGAGGGGAAATCTTAAGGGCCTCCTTCCTTTTTCTCCATTTATCTCTTGCTTTTTGCTGCTATCACTTCTTGCTGCCTCCCTTCTGCCTCTCATATCAGGAGGAACCACAGTTATGCAGGAAAGAGCTATTTGCTCCTTGAATATTTGCAAAGTTTACACAGCCCTTATATATCTTTCAACTTGGTAATTGTCAAGTATGGTCGTTGAAGAGGTGCTATGCATGCTTCACACACCGCTGAATTTCAATTCCACAGAAATCATCAGTCATTCCCCCTTCTGGGCTGGATGTTTGCATGTCTGTCTATGAGAGTCATAAGACCTTGAATGTGAACATTCAAGGAAGAAGATACCCCCGTCAGTGTTGCTAGATGGAGTCCGGGTCTGCAGCGCTTTGAGCCTCCGTGAACCTGGAGGCTACTCATTTGTTTTTCCCCTTTCTTTTACTTCCCGACTCCCATAGGTGCTACCCTTACTCATCCATGAATAACTCCATTCTTACATGTTTCCTCTAACTCTTCTGATATCCATGGTAACCAGCCCATAGCTAGAACAAGTGCCACAAAGAAGTTGGCTCATGAGGGCCCTTGGAAGGACTTGACTTTCTGTATTCTCATAATCTCGGTGTGTGGCTGCTTACATAAAAACTGCCAGAGCTAGAAAGAGAGAAGTAGGCAAATTGTGAGGTACAGGCCATATTCCTCTGTCATCATTTGGGTTCAATCACTTCATCTCTGGTTTCACTCAAAACCCTCATGCCTTCGTAGGGTTGAGCTGGCTGTTCACAAACACTGGGGTGTTCACAACGGAAACAGCGTGTCCTAGAGTGAGTTTTCACAGTTCCTTTAGGCTCTCTTGGTGGATGCAGGTGGTCCAGGAAAGGCTGGTGAGGCCGACTTGGGACACATTGCATATTCTCTTCCTTTGGAGCATCCCAGTGAGGAGTCATTTAGGAGAGAAAATGGTTAATTTAGGTTAATCCACAGTTATTCCATCATGAAACACTTACTAACATAGGGTTCTGTGGAACATAATCCTGTAGAATTCTTTGGGAAATGCAGCTGAAGAACCAAGGGATTTTGTCATTTAACTGGTAGATTAACCATAATTGTTACTTGTATTCTTCCCTTTTTGGATCCACTGCTGGGCATTTCTTCCTCCATTAGAGGAAGGATAGGAGAAGAAATGTTAAACTGACTTTGTTAGGAAGGGCTAACAAGCTTTTCCAATTTCCTTCTAAATTCAGGATTCACTTTTCACCTCACCCTGATGTGGTGAGTCATTTAACGTGTTGTACAAACTACCTTTCCAACCATCACCCTTCCTGTGTTCCTGAACATTCTCTCTGCTCCAACTACCTGCTGCTTCATGTGCTACATGCTTTCTCCCCTTTATGGCCTTCTTCATGCTGGCCCCATGCTTCAAATTCACCCGCTTTGCATCTGTCTCTTTTATAAAGACTCTTCCAACTGACACCTTCCCTTCCTTCTGCTCAATTAACCAAGGAATGCATTCAGCACACGCCAGTTGAATGCTTATTGTGGGAAAGACGAGGTTGGGCCCTCATGACACAGTGATAATGAAGACAGACCTGGTGTCTGCTACCACAGAGATGTAATTCTCTGTCTTCTGAACCAAGTGCTTTTACTCATTGCCTTTTTTTATAATTTTCATTTAGGAACAATTTCAAGTTTACAGGAAAGTTAATTAGTATAAATGGCTCACATATATCCTTCACCCAGAGACTCCATTTTAGTTACTACCAATAGGATACAATTTAGGACCACACTTCACACCTAGTTGTCACGTTGCTCAAATCTCCAACCTGGAAAAATTCTTCAGTGTTTCTTTGACTTTTCATGACCTTGAAGAGTTTAGAAGATTACAGGTCAGTTTCGGTTAAGACCCAGAATTTGGGGCCAGAATTTCACAGAAGCGACGCTGTGTTCTCACTTCATCCTATCTGGTGGCGGTTGCTTGTCTACTTGTCTCATTGCTGCTGGTGTTAAGTTCGATCCCTTAGTGAAGATGATGTCTTCCGGGTTTCTCCACTGTAAAATCTTCTTTCTTCCCCTTTGTAATAATAGGTATTTTGTGGAGAGACATTGGAGACTGCGTAAAATCTACTCATCCCACATTTATCTACCAGTTTTAGCATCCATTAATGTTTTTTGCCTGACTTAATTATTACTCTAATGGTTGCCAAATGGTAATTTTCTAATTCCACTATTTACTAGTTGGCATTCTATAGTATGTAAGTATGTATGTGTGTATGTATATCACTGTATACTCAGTCTTACATTTTATTCAATGAGTTATAATTCATTATGATCATTATTTATTTTGATGCTCAAATTGCTCCAGATTTGGCCAGTGGCAGCTTCCTAAAGCTGGCGCACCAAAAGTCCACAGGCGCATCTTTCCTTGCCCTAGCTCTCCTGAAATCAGCCATTTGTCCAAATCCTGGTTGTTTGTTCTAATGGAGGTGTGACATTTAAAAGTTTAAAAGTTGAGATCTATGCTCTGTGCACTTTATTGCTACTCAGATGTTGCTGCTCCCAGGCCCTCTTAGTGGACAGAGCAAGGAAATCTATGCAAGTATATACATACACACACACATACATAGTACCTATATATCTGCGTACATATATGTATCATATGTATACATACACATTTACATCTCTCTTTCTAGATGTACATTAAAAACTGTGAGTTCCCCCAATACCTTAAATTCTAACACTGCAGGATTTATTTCTGCTGCTTCCCCCTTTTCATAGTTGTATCTTCCATCTCTGATGGTGAAAAGCCTGCTCTCATTGTCCCCTATATATTTACATTCTTACTCAATTCCCCAATCTCTGACCTTACTGGGCTGCCACCCTGCTCTGATGCTCTCCTTGTGTGAACTCTGGCTGTCACTGGGCTGCCTTCCTGCCAGGGAGGAGAAAAGAGGGCAGGCTCATCACCTTGTGTGTGTGTGTAAAAATGAGGTGCTTTTTTAAAAAATCACATCTTGACAAACTATTAAATGCCTCTCTCCCCTATCTCTTTTTCGTATATATATAAATATAGATAGATAGAGGTCTAAATATATGTAAACTTGTTACCTTCCTTTAAAATCAACCAGTAAAAATGATGACTTTATTTGAGAAAACATGTTTCATAAACTTTCTGACAAAAAGGGTTTAGTTTACCTTCTTGGCTTAACACCAAAGGTCACCACTTACAGTCATTTGCACACGTTTTGTTTCTACCCCAGGACTCTGAGGTCCTTGAGGTCAGAGGCTGGCTTCTGTCCTTGAGTCAGTGGAACACTTTGCACAGTGTCGGGAGTGGAATGTGTGTCCGATTTGTTCAGTTGATTATTTTCCTCCTCTCAGAACTGACCAACTATTTTGCAGGATTGATTGAACTTCCTCGTTATTCCGACACTGCATACAAGTAGCCTCAGTCTCCACAAACACCTCCCCTGCGATGTCATAGGAAGCTTGAGAGAAATGCAGAGATCAGAAGTTTATACACTGGAGAATCTTTTATAAGATGAATAATGTTCTTAATTAGGAAAAGAGGAAGAAAAAATGGTGTGGGCGAAACAAAGAAGGCATTGTAGAGATGCTTATTTACATAAAATTGTTGGGGACATTTACTTTTTCTAGTGCATGAAATTCTATGCAGCAAATAGATTCTGTTTAAAATAGAAACAGTCAACTGATTAAGGAGGATGTGTACAAAATTTTTATGTTGAAAATTGTAAAATGGAATAACAGTAAATTGTAAAAAGTAAGTTTTAAGCTTAATGGTGGACTTGCTTTAAGTATAATTTGGCTTGAAAATGTGCATTTCACACTGTTGGCCTTGTGCCTGGTGTGTGATAGTCTTCCCCAGGCTTTGAGTACTTGTTTACACTCCATTCTAGCTGCAGCAACTTCAAGCCCCTACATGGGAATTGCCATCCCCCAATAGTTCTCATGACTGTGTCTGTAAATCAGTTGTCATTCTTACTGTCACTGCCATCTTCTTAAGATGACTTCAGAGCGGGTCTTCTTTGAAATTTTTCTCCATAACCACTGGCTATTTTCACCCCTCTGCTGGTCTAATAAATTAAATTTGGGATCCACTTAATTTATAGTCTAGTCGCGATAGATTAAAGAAATGATGAGTGACATCTGATAACATGTCAGCCAGGGTTAAAAATGCAATTTCCGATTCATTAAACTCCACAGAAAAGGTCAACCTTTAATAATTGTATAATCTACTAAGCTAGGTTCTCAAGAGGCTTCTGGTAGACTTGCTTGTGGCAGAGATGTGCATATTTGAGAAAAGAGAAAGTATACGTGTGTGTGTGTGTGTGTGTGTGTGTGTGTGTGTGTGTGTATAAATCTCAACTTGAGATTTAATTGAAGAGACTCACTTGGAAACAAGTTTGACCTAAACAAGATATGAATTAATTTTCTTCTTTTTGCTGGCATTAGTGGGACTCACTAGAATTGAAGCTGGAGGCTGATTTGGTCTGTAGGATTATAAAAGATGTATTTATCTCATGGTGTTGGTGGCATTATGTCAGTAGGTACCACATTTCAAGTCCCACTTACAGGCATGTGAGCACAGAATGTAATAAAGATAAAATGTCTCTCCACAACATAACATTCCTTCCAGTCTCTTCCAATTCAGCCTTCTCTGATTACCATGGCAACCCATCTCACATCTTATAATAAACATTGGTGGCCGCTCTCCATAGACAGGGAGAAGTCAGCTGTAGGTTTGTCCTCAGTTGCCTTTTTTAGTGGTCTTAACTTCCTCTCCTGGGTACTTAACCTGCTGGGATACACAGCCTGGACTGGTGAGCATTTAAAATTCCCTATCTGGATTAGTGCACTAAGAATAAGTATTCACCTCGGTGTCCAGCATTCGTACATCAAAGATTTGGTGAAAACTAGGTTAATTTAGTTGTGAAAAGAATGTTCTTTTAAAGTAAAAAAGATGTGGATTGGAATCTTGGCTCTGCTACTTCCTAACTTCCTAGGCAGTTTCTTCACCTCTCCAAGTCTTAGTTTTCTTGTCAATCAACTGAGGATGATAATACCACAGACAGTGCTTGTGAGGATCACATGAGATAATGTCTACAAAGTGCTTCACACGGTGCCTGGTATGGAGTAAGCGTTCAGAAGTGATAGCAATTATTAGAATTATATAACACAATTGTGGAACAGGAAGAATTTCAATTTTCATTATCTACTCATACCCCGTTCTCCAAATGAGACTGTAAAAGTTTAAGTCAAAGAGTAATATAAATTATTACAGGAGAAATAATAAACTCATATACAAAAATACAGGAAGTTAGTGGTATTGGCTAACCATCTTAAAAGAGGACCAGAAGAGGAGAGGGACGCAGGCAAACAGTGAGTGGGTTTGGGATATGCTCCCCTTCCCTTTCTCCCTTATCTTAGACGGCCGGCAGAGCTCTTCCCTTTCAACTGAAGTATCACCTTTTCTGGGTTTCCCTTGAATCTTCCATGGAGATTCCTTAGGATTATCATTTTAAGGCTTAGTCAACCCTTGTTACTAAAAAACAAAACACAATGGAACAACCCTAAACAGACGCCTTCAGTGTGCTGTGCAGGGTGTCTTATTTCCATAATCAGCTCACTCATTTAATTTAAAGGTCCTCCGAGTTTGAATTCTGGGATATCTGGCTAACAGGATCAAGCAAGATCAAACTGATGTTTTCAACAAGCTTCCTCTTATCGCTTAAAAAAAGAGGCTTCCTCTGATTGCCTGAATACCTAAAAACAGGACTGATCGTTTATAATTGTAATAATATCAAGAATACAATTAGAGTATGCAGTTTTGGTCAAACTGACATTTGATAATTTCAAAAACTGTCAGAACATTTCCTTATGGTGTCACAGCTTAAAACTTAAAAACTAAAAAGCCTGTTGAGTAGAAATCTTAGACACGGCAGGTGATAATATTAAAAACAAATAGTTTAGGTTATTGAAAGAGACTCCAAATCACCGTAGTCCACCCAAGGGCATAC
Source organism: Tapirus indicus (assembly GCA_031878705.1). Taxonomy (NCBI): domain Eukaryota; kingdom Metazoa; phylum Chordata; class Mammalia; order Perissodactyla; family Tapiridae; genus Tapirus; species Tapirus indicus. The sequence continues at coordinate 10,895,659 of CM062918.1, forward strand.
CTGTGGCCTAGAGGCTCAGGAGGGATTTAGAAGGTACCCATATGGTCTCAAAAGGCCAGGCATCTCCGGCGTCCTCCACGTCTTCGTGATTCCATTTAAGCCACACATCCAGCTACTCAGAATGGGGTGTGCTTACAGAGGTCACACAAAGAAAGTGTAGTTGGCCAAAAAGTTCAATGTTTTCCCTCTCCCTGGCCATCCCATAGCCCTTGTAATATCTTGTTTCCTTTTACTAGAGAAAAAATATTTCACTGTGGTCAATACTAGTGTGCTCATTCACGTAACAGAAGTAGATAGTATTAAGGTATAGAATATATATCCCTGAAACTGTAAAGGGAGGAGGAAAATTGGAGAAATGCAGTGTCCTGGAATCCAAGAGGAGAAAGTATTCTGAAGAGGAGGTGGTAGTCAATAATTCCAAATAGAGCAGACAGGCCTTGTAAAGTAAGTGTTAAGAAAAAGCTACCAGATTTGGTGAGGTCATTGGTGACCCTTGAGAGATTTCAGAAGAAAAATGGTTTGAGAAGTCTAATTTTTTTTTTTTAATGAATGTGGGGTGGTGATGGCTGGTTGTGATGGGAATTTTAAGGTGTGTGAATGAGAACAGAAGCACTTATGTAGAATATCCTTTAAAGAACTCTGTGAAAGGAAGGCTGCATAGAGGATGGTAGCTGGAAAGGAAACACAGCTGTTAAGCCAGTCACAGCTGAGTATCTTTGTAAACAGGGAGGCTCAAACCTGTGGAAGAAGAGGTTGCAGATTCCGAGAAGGGAATGGACAGATATAAAAACTAGATCCTCTGGACTAAGGAATGAATCATGTTTTGTGCTTTTACTCCCTAAACATTGAAAATAGTATCACATTTACTAAAATGGGGGTGGAGGCTTTGTAAAATGATGTCATATATCAAGAGGACTCTTATCCACAACTTATGACTAGCAATTAATGCTGACACTTCTGAATATGAACTCTCCCATAAAGCTTTCGGGCCAGAAACACTTTTCAAGCAGAATCTAAGCTAACACGACTTGTCAAAGTCCTAGAGTGGGGCTGGTTATGGACAGTTTACATCAGCTTGTCACATTTTGCTGCCCAAATATTGTGAGCACTCCCATCGAGACACAGAACCTAAAAGCGGTGCCATCACTGACAGTCCCAGGCCGTCTGCGCGGAGTGATCGCGGCCCCCACCACCCCGGCGCTACTCTCGTTCTAAAGGGCAAATGAGTTCTGGGAGTATTTACGTTCTGTTCAGAGATTAACTAATTGAGATTTTGGCCTTTTTCTCTAGTTGCCTGTTCCTTTACTTAAAATTAATTTGTTACAAGGCACAGTGAGTTCATTAGTGTGATTAGCTCCCTGGTCTCCATGCTTGCATTTTTAAGAACCTTCAAGTCAAGGTACTGCCTTCACAGAAGATTGTTTGCAGACAGTTAACTCTTGACTTATTGTCTTGGGATGGTCATTACCGTATTATTAGCATATCTTGTATAGTCCCTGATTCTTTGGGAAGAAGCATCTCACCTTTACATCTCATTTTAGAACTTTCGTTGTCAGTAAATAGTGTTAACAATGAGCTTCTGTTCTGTCAACAAATTTTTGTGTTATACACTTTCAAAACATGAGATTTCAAATTCCAGAAGAATCGATTTCCTATACACAGGTTTAAGGAGGTGGTGGTAGGCAGCTTTTTCATTCATGAGGTTGTCATCGTAATGAATAATCAATGAGTTTTCAACTTGTACCTGTTGGAAATTTGAAACTGAGTAGAAAAGTGCACCACTAGGGGCCACTGTGATATTAGAGCATAAACCAGCTAATGACAATTGCAACAATGACAATGGAAGTGATATCAATAGATAATTTATGGTAGAATGAAGGTGGTTTGTGTGAATTTAATATCCTAAATTTGGGACGTTAAGTTTCAGTCTTGATGAAGATTTTTGTACAAAAATAGTTTTTTCAGATGTTATACAAATACTTTGTACTAGTTGACAATTCTAATCATTCCCCAAATCAGCAAATTTGGGAGTGTTGCTAACTTTCATAAAGGAGAAAGGTGGAGTTTGATGACTCTAGGATAGGGATTAATTAATTTAGCATTGATATCAACTTTCACTACCACACTGGGAAAGCCATTTAACTGTTCTATTCTGGTTTGATTACCCATCAAGAGGTAATAAGCTCATCTGGCTCTCAGGAGTGTTATAAGGGAGAGTTGGTTAAAGCGTGCAAAGTGTCCTGATGACAGTAGCTGTTAAATATTATTATGTAAAGCAATGTAATGATAGTAAAATCAATAAAATGCTTGAATGAAGGAGTTATTTGATGATCAAACTACAAGTTAAAACATCAGCCATGTGTGGTAATTAAAAGTTGACTCTCTGTAGAGTATTTCTATATAAAGAAGGCAAAGAAAATTTCCCCAGATTGTTGATATTTGGCTTTAAACATAGTCACTCATTCACAAAAATCCACTTGATGATCAGACTAAACTAATTGACCTAGGACTTGTGGTGGGAGAGCTGTGAGGGGCTCTCTTCTTCACCTAGAAGACTTCACTGGGCGAAGTCTACGAAATCCTTGAAATCAATTGCCAGCAAAGCCTTGGCATATATACGTATGTGCATGTCAAGTAAATACACATACTTGGAAGTCCATCGCTTTCATACGCATCTCTAAGAAACCCAGGACCCAAAGAAAGCTTATACCCACTGTTCTAGGGTTTTCAATGGTGGCAATAGCTAGCATCATATCAAAGGGCTTGGTTTTAGGCAAAATTCAGTGAAAATGAACATCAGAAGCACTTCGAGTGGGGAAAAAGTGACAAATGGTCCACCTGAGGTCTGAATAAGGATTTTGGTCATTGCATGGATTGCAGCTTATGTAGCTTTATGAACATAAGGGGGCCAAGGATTTTTGTGTGTGTGTTTTTTAAACTGTTTTTAGAATCACATCTTCCTCCAAGTGCTGCTTTTTTGTTTCTGCCTTTTCACTCTCAGAGTTTGGTCCATTTTCCTCTAGCTTTCCTGAAAGCAAGGGCCTGTGTATGACTTCTGAACCAAGTCACCTAACCTATCAATGTCATAATGTATTGTTCTATGATGGATGGGTAAGTGGCAGGGATAGAGTTACAGAATAATTTTTCTTGGACTAGAAAGTTTTCCAGGGAGAATGAAGAGAGAAGATATGAATATTGAGGAATAGGCAGAACTCGTGAGCTCGTTGAAATGAAGAGGCGTTGCCTCCCGGAGCGCGTGCCGGGATGGCCAGAGTGCAGTATGGGTAAATGAGTTGGCTACATTCCCAGCCGAGAGGGAATCAGAGCTTTCTCCAGTCACGGCTGGAATCGTGTCTGGAGACACATCTAAGAGAAAATTCATATTTTCTGGTTGACTGACATTGAAAAATGAACGCCTTTACACTATGATAACTAAGAAATTTTGGGCAGTCATTTTTATCCACATTTGAGTAAAATACTGATCCCTGACTGGATTCAGGTTGTTTAGACAACCAGTTTGGGGCCTAAAACTGCTACTTCTGATTCTCTCCCAGTCAGGTGGGGCAACTTTCCTTTGCTTTTTTTTGTTGGGTGACTCAGCGTTACCTCTCCTGGGCTTTTCTGCTGTTATGAGCTCACTGCAGCACAGAACAGAATTAGTGTGGTCCTTGGCACCTAATTATTTTCCTGTCTCACATGTTGCATTGATCTATCCAGGTTTCCTAACATGTTTAATCGCAGTTTCACTGTGAATTTAATTTACTTAAATCTTATATCATTATTTTTTAATCAACCAAAGATTTAAAATGTTGATAACAGCATGTGAATATTGTACCTCAGATTATAATTTAAGATTGTATATCCACTTGAACTGTTACATAATTGTCAATCCTAAAGAAAAGAAAACGATAGCAGAAACACATACTTACATTTAGTTAACTACATACCAGGTATTATTCTAAGCACTTTACATATATTTACTGATTTAATCACCACAACAAACCTATGAAGAAGACACGGTAGAAGGATAGAAATGTAGATACAATCCAGTCTTATTTAAAAAAAGAGAAGCAAATACCTAGATATATATTTGGGAATAGCACCTTTAGTTTCAGCCGTTGTATTTCCTTATTTAGAGTCTTGATTTAAGGTCCCCTGGGTTTGCAACTGTCAGTTTACAGCTGACAACTGTCTTACCTGATATGTCAGTTAGATCCTGAAAATAACATAAATTGCAAACAGTTCATTAAAAAATCAGGTAGGCTTTAGGAAGCAAACTTCCACACCAGGAATGGCATTTGTCTAATGAGTAAGGAGAAGACTAGAGAGGCTTGTTCAGAAAAAAATGAGTTTAAGGCAAAAGCAAATACGATTAGCTCTGAAATAGGAAGAATCTACCTTGTAGTAAATAGCCTTGTAAATGTCTAATGAGGATCACAGGATAACCTGTTAAAAAAAATGTGACATATTCTGTGGCTCCCTGAAAGGTTTGCATACTTGTGTAGAAAGAGAATGAATGTATGAATGAAGAGGGAAGGGATGCAGGTAGTGAAGGCTTAAGCTCCGTTTGGAGGCTACCAGAATGTCAGAGGACTATTAGAATAGCACTTGTCCCTGACGTAGGCTAATTGTGGAATAGGGGAGGGAGGGCACTCAACATGATATTTGAATATAGTAACAGGTCCTGGATGTGCAAACGCTGTGATAGTGTTCAAGAGCCACAATATTCAATCAGTCAGAATCTTTTCTTTTTTTGAGTGAGGTATTCACTTTATTTCACCACTTTTAAAAGATGTAAAGACATGAGAGAGTGAGTTGAGACAGAAAATACAAGATTAATTCATTTGTTCAACCTACTTTTTGCCACACGTTGTGTTTGGTAATGGGGATACAGCAGTGAACCCATACGGAACTTATATATGGAGTTCATGGAGTTGCCATGAACTGATGGAAAAACTGTGGGAGGAGGTTTGGTTTGGAGTGGGAAGAAGATGAGGAGCTCAGTTTTGAAAATGCTTAGTTTGAAGTTTCAATTAGATACCTAAGTGGAGATGTTAAGCGGAGGGTTGGATATATGAATCTAGAGTTTAGTGGAAGGCCTAGGCAGAAGATATAAACTTGGGAGTTTTGGTAATCATTAGTGCTGTTCACCAAATATTTCCATTTCTCCTTCTAATATGGTTTCTTGTTAGAATTGTACTTTTCTGCTTGTAGTGGTCATATGACTTGCTCCGTCCAGTTGAATTAGAATGGAAATGATATGTGTTACCTCTGGGTGGAGGCTCTAGTAATCAATGCACAATTTGCCACAGCAACTGGCAATGCTCCAAATTGTAGCTGCTCCATCAGCTTGTGTCCCAGAGAGAGGAAAATGTGGGGCAGATCCCCCAGGCAACCCACAATCATGGTAACATGAATGAGAACCTTTTATTAAGCTACTGAGATTTGGGGCTGGGTTACCACAGCATGACCTACCCCACTGTGACTTGGATAGGAATCATGATAGAGAGATAGATGTAGATAGGTATGGATTTAGATAGATAATAGTTAGGAAATAGGAGTTCCAGGCAAGTAAGCTCCACATTAAAAGGCTGGGAGATGAGGAGGAACCAGCCAAAAGACCGAGAAGAAGCATTTGGGCAGATGTGGTGTCCTGGAAGTCAATGAAGAAAGTGCTTCAAGGAGGAAATAATGCTCAACCATTGTCAAAGTTTGCTAAGTAAGATGAGGAATGAGGATTTACATTGTGGAGATCATTGGAGAGCTTGGCAAGAGCAGTTTTGATGGAGAGGTCTGGCAAAAGCATAATCTGAAGTGGGTTTAAGTAGAACAGGAAGAGAGAAATTGGACAGAGCAAGTATACTCATCTGTTTTAAGGTGTTGAAATGGGGCCATAGCAGGAGGGGGAAGTGGGATCACAAGTGCTTTTTTTTTTAAAGATGATGGAAATACTGCATGACAAGTACAGATGGGAAAATTAATGATGTAGGAGGGAGGAGGGATTGTGGGATTGTTATCCTTGAGCAGGAGAGATGGAATTGGATCTGGTGCACAAGTGGAGGGGTCAACCTTGCTGGAAATTGGTGATCATGAATTTAAAGTGAGATCAAGCCGCACAGTTATGCTTTTTTTTCTCTCCAGATATATTCAGCTGTGTGGGTGCAGGTGTGAAGTAGATGAAGAGTTGGATTCAACTAGACTTGGAAGTGACGACTTGATGACCATTTTCAAGTATATTCGTTATTCTCAATGTTTATAGGAAATCAAATAAGAGGAGTGGGTTTTAATAGAAGCAAACCAACCAACCAACCCACCAACTGCTGTCCCACTTCCACAAGATATTTGAGAGAAGATATTCCTGGCCATTTAGAACCAAAAGAAATAACAACAACAGCCATGAAATTTTATTCCTGAAGAAGTTTGGATGGTTTCTCTTCCTGCTGATCTTCAATAAGAAAGTAGATTCTCTCTGGTCAGAAAGGGTTATAGATCCTTAGGTAAAGAAAAGTCAGTAATTAGACTTGACAATCCAAATGCCTGCTGATTCTATTGTTTTACAAGTAACTAATAGCTCTTTGTGTCTTAGTTACTCATTTATGCCTGCCCTGCCCAGCATATTTAATCACTTTTTGTCGGTAGCCTTTTAAGAGGGCACTAAGTAATGAGATAACAATATAAGCAGGGGGTTTTTGAGGCCAACTCCAGCTAGTTCTTGGCACATGTTTTATATGGCATCTGTATGGAAAATCCATAATGAGTGAGATTAAGGCAATGGAGTGAGAAAATGAAACATTCATCCAAGAAGTGAATGGTCATGGCCAAATTACCGATGTTTATGTACAAGTATAACAACGTAGCATCAATGAGTTTGTTGCAGTAGTTCTAACAGGCCTTGGCAAGTTTTATGTTAGAAGAGGATTTGAGTTTGTTATAAACCAGAGTGTTGTGATGTTTTGTTCAACTTGTTGGGCTTTCATCTGGAGCACTGTCAACCCCTCTGGTGAGGTGAAGAGACATGACTGAAGTTAGGAAATCTGGGTCTAGTTGGCTGTACCAGAGCAGAGGTCAGCTGTGCCACACCTGTTCGGAGTGATGGTCTGTTTGTATGAGATAATATCCGGCAGAGAATGCTGGAAGAACATTGTTGAAACCATGCAAAGCCAAGTGTTTCAAATGTGTCTTTGAAAATGGCTAATTTTATAATGACGAAAAACATGCTTATGATAGGATGTTAAGTGAAATAACCCAGAGAGCAATTTTAGGTGTAGTATGCTCTCAACTGTCTTTCAAAAGGCATAGGGTAAAAGGCTAGAAGGAAATGTATGTTAACAGTGTTTGTCTTTGTATGATTGGGGCCTGAAACGTTAAACTTCAAAGACAAAATATTGGGGCAGATCTTGGTCAGACACTTAGGGGTATTGAAAGTAAAAATTATTTCTGGGTTTATTTCTATTTTGTTTGTATTATAATCTCTACACATATAGTCTGATAACAGAGATTTAACACATGGTCATTGCCTTCAGTACCATATTAATGATGGCAGGATATACTTTTTGATATAAGTACTATGAATTCTGTTGCAGGAAGCCTAAAGATATGTTTATACATGTATATTTATTGGACAACTGTTATGTCACCTACTCTATTATGTACTGGATATATCAGACACAGACCCTAACCTCATGGAGCTTGCAGTCTGATGGAGGGTGTATTAGTTTTCTATGGCTGCATAAGGAATTACAATGCACTTAGAGGCTTAAAACAGCACACACTTATTATCTCACAGTTTCTGTGGTTAGAAGAGTGGGCACGGCTTTGCTGAGTCCTCTGCTCAGGGTCTCACGCGCCTGCAGTCAAGGTGTTGGTCAGGATGCATTTACATCTAGAGGCTCAACTGGGGAAGATTTGCTTTCAAGCTCACTCAGTTTGTTGACAGAATTCATTTCCTTGCAGCTGAATGATTGAGGGCCCTGGTTTCTTGCTGCGGTTGGCTGGAGGCCATGCTTAATTCCCAGAGGCTACACTCCACTCCTTGCCATGTGGGTCTCCCAACGTGGCCACTTACTTCTTCATAGCTAGCTAAGAAGAAAGGACCTCTAGAGTGAGCCTGTTAGCAAGACGGAGTTGTATATAACGTAATGTAATCCCATCACCTTTGCTTATCCTACTGGTTAGACGAAAGCCACAGTTCCTAGAAGCATCTGGTCATTGCTGTTGGCTGCTGAGGTTTATCCTGCTGGGAAGACTCAGGGGCCTTGCAGACTCCACCTCAGAACTGACTGCAGCTGTTGTTCGTGGTTGGTCAAGTGTTGCCCCAGGTGAGGAGAATTCTCACTTCACCCAGCGTGAACATTTCAGAATGACTGAGTAGGTTCCCAAAGTCATCTCTACTGGGGGCAGCAGAGAAGCCCAGGGTGGAAAGCGATAGCCACCTGGAACAGCTGAGGTGAGGTGTGGTCAGGCTACAGATGTGCAACGCTTGTTACCACAGCAATGTCTGGAGTAACAGGTGGGTCCAGAGGCTGTCAGTCAGGGAGACGTGTTTGATGCACATGGCTGGTGAGGGGCAGAGCTGGTGGTGATGTCTTTCTGACTCCACTGCCCCCAGCTGCTGAATCACCATCTTCTGCACTTTACTTAACAAATACACCTTTTTCATAAGCACTGCATTTCTTCTTTGCACTAAAACTCTCCATTTAATTCTCATTGCTTTTAGTAAAACTATTTATAGCAGTGCGCCTTAAAATTTGATGAGCATACAAATCACCTGGGGATCTTGTTAAAATGTGGATTTTGATTCAGTACCTCGAGGTGTGGTCTTCTAGTCTGTATTCCTAACAAGCTCCCAGGTGACACCAGTGCTGCTGGTCTGCAGACCACATTTTGAGTGGCAAGGAAGTGAGGTAGGAATCTAAATGGAAAGGCATCACTAGGTTGCATATTTGAATGAACTGAGTAAAGACAAGTGCTGCCATGCACGTTGAAGTTGCCTCCTCAACTTCAGACAGAACCTTTGTCAAACTTACTCACTTTCTTTGTGGCCTGAAGGTTTATAACACCCTCCCCGTGTATTTTGAATGACGATTTGAATAATGTTACATAAATCCTTCTCCCAGAGTGGTTGAAAGTGCTTTTTATAACGTTAGCCATCTAGTCATTGCCTTCTGAGGGTACTAATTTCCTCATAGAAAAATAGTAATAATATACTGGTAATGTGAAAAGTCAAACAGATGTCCCCACAGGACATCATTTTCTTGCTCTGCAACTACATCCTCATTACAAACTGCATTCCCTAACCCAGAGGAACGGTCTCATGTGGGTACGCTGAACCTATTGCAGTTTGCTCTACTTCCTGAAGGGACAAACATTGAATTTCAAAGTCCTGAATCATCTGCTAAGAAGTTTCGTTCTGGGAACACTGTGTTTACAACTGACCGATTCGATTTGATGAGATTTTCATTGATAGTATCTATAATATCAAAGAAGAAATAAATGAAGTAATCTCAGAGTTCCTGTCATACATTTATGCGGTTCTCTAAAAGACGTGATTAACTTCTGCAATACGGTTTCTGAAGAGGCACTTTGAGAGGAAATGTGTAAAAGCATACCTTTAAGATTTTCAGCCCAATTGAGATTTGATGTTGTAATATGATACAGCAGACAAGGAACTGACTTGAAACATTGAGACTTAAAACTCACCTTACTATGATGGTTTTAAAAATTTAGATACTTCTTTTCTTGGGCTTATTATCTATGCACTCAGTGGCTAACACACATCTGTTGAGCATCCGCTGTGAGCGCGGACATTGCCCCCAGGTGTGCAGTGGGGACAAAACGAGTTCCTGATGGCATGCAGGTTACACCTGGTGAAGGCGGACGTAACGCCGAAGTCACACGTGCCTATATGATTACCTACTGTGGGAAGTGCTAGGAGGAAGAGTCCCCTTGTAGAGTCCTAGGGGCAAGAGAGTGCTCACTGCATTTGAGGAATTAGAGATGCCAAGTGCCCCTGGAGCACAGAGCCGGAGAGGGTCGGTCAGTAAATGCTCATTAGCGTGTGCAACGTGCCAGGCCTGGTGCTGAGAGCTTTACCGACTGTAACTCATGAAGTCTTTGCTACCACCTTGTGAAGTCAATACCATTATTATCCTCATTTCATAGATCAGAGGCACAGAGAGGGTGAGCAAGTTGCCCGGTGTTTCATGGGTAGAGGGTCTGAACCCAGAAGGTCGTCCTCACTGCCTGGCATTGCCTCCCTGCCGGGGAAGGGGGGCCGGGCACAGGCAGATCGCCCAGGTTGGCAGCTTGGTCTTCCTCTCTCTTTAATATAACATCATGCAGCTTCAAAGTTTTAACCACTGTGTGAAAGAACAGGAGGTTAACTGATAAAATAACAGTGAAATAAAATAATAATACTTTACTATATCCTAAGACCACTTACAGTCCTGGTAAGTAAACTCTCTAAATGCATAGCCATGTTGTCATTTCCAAAGATTTCTCCATGAGGGCTTACTTGTGGAAGAAAATGACCATAAACTATTTTCACATCTCAGTGTGGATGATTCAGGTCTTCATTTTCTGATCATGACAGTAATATGCCCTTTCTATAATTCCTGGAGGATGTGTAACTGGGCCAACCCAATGAGGAGACCTATTTCCTTTGTATTTTCTAAGGCAGGGAAACTATGCAGCAAGAGTTCACATGTCATGGGAGGATGCGAAGAAATGGAATTTTATATGATTTTTTTTGTCACTCAGATTGATTTTGCTATGGATTTATTTTAAGCTTTAAATAATGAATGACTATAAACTTAAAAGTATTTTTAAAATTTTCTACTTATTCCACATACATTTCCCAATGTAGAAACCAAGGCCTTGGATGTGTTCTTGCTGTCATAGTTCTGTAAGTGACAATGCTGTAGAAGAGAACACAGCAGGCGCAGGGCCACTTCTTATCACACCAAGTAATCCAGAAGCCTCCAAGCAGTTAGCGTGTCTGATGAGAAACTCAGAAAAGAATAGATAGGGGAGTTAAGTTTCATGGTCTATGCTTTTAGGGTTTTACCTCTAGTGACTGGGTTTTAACAAATGTCATGGTTCCCAGTGGGCAGAAAGAGAAGAAAAAGTATGTGTAAACCACAAGCTGGGTAATATGACTTTGAGAAACTAAAAGTTGCCCATTTGGAGTTTTGATTATCATAGAATCATAGGAATCGTAGTACTAATATCACCTACCCTTTCCCCTTTAAGAATGAAAAACAAGGCTGAGACATCAAGTGGATTTCCCAAGGTCATCTAACAGGCTGGGACCAGCAGAGCGAGAGCTCAAGCCCAGCATTCCCAACTCTCAGATAGTGCTCTCTGCAGGGGGTCAGGCAGGTGTGTGGGACATTGTGCTGTAGGGTTTCCTCAGACAAAGGGCATGAACTCAGAAATATAATATCCAATCCTTAAGGGGTGAACACACCTAGAGAACACAGAAAATCCAGAACTCAGGGTGCACGTGGTTTATGAAGCAAAGATAAATCAATAAAGATATGATATTGGGATAATGTTTGAACAATATCCTAATACTGGTCTTAAAAGTAATAAAACATCTTAACACTTGATAAGGTGACACCCATGGTTCTTCTTTTTGACTTAACCAGTCTTTTTAAAGACTAAAACACCTTACAAACAGATTGTACATTTGAAAAATATTAGGGTCATTTTACGAATTCATTATTTCTGTATCCACTCTTGGCCATGTAGGTCTCTCCTCTTTTCTATGAGAACCCAGAATGATCTTCCACTGGTGTACTCCTGTGTAAAGTCCACCCAAGGCCCCACTAGAGCTGTAATGTACCAAGGGGCTGTGGTAGGGGAGGTTTGTGCAGGGCGCAGGGAATAAGTGTATCTGCTTTTTATTATTGCTATGAGCCTGAAATTATAGACAATGTAAGTGATAACACACGTCTCTCTCTGGGGCTGACTGCACTGTCCCCCTCCACATTGGTCACCACTGCTCCAGGGAACTATGAGCTATGAGCATACCAAATCCAAGGGCAGAGAGACGATTGGGAATTTTCACCTAGATAAAGCCTTTGCTTCTCTACTGATGTTTAGACTGGCATATAGAACATCCAAGAAAATCAAGTAAACAGTGAATAGTACTCATATTAGAAATAAGTAAAATTTTCTGTTACAAGTTAAATGTTAAGAAAAAGAATAACTAAAAACCTTTCCTTTATACAATAGAAAATCAAGTATAAAATATAATGGAAAATAATCATTTTCATAGTAACAAAAACTATAAAATATCTAGAAATAAATTTTACCCCAAATGCATAAGATCTATATGAAGAAAAACTATGAAATCTTACTGAATTACAAAAGAAGACTTGAATAAATGGTGGGAGATAACATAATCTTGGTTGAAAGAGATTTCCTTCCTCTAAGTGAATTTGTCAGTATAATGCAATTCCAATAAAAATCTAATAAAGTTTAAAATATTTCTTTTTAATTTGACCTTGGGCATGATAATAATCTCTTTGAACTTTGGTGCAAGAATAAAGTGATCGTTTCTTAAAGACATTTTGGAAATATGAATAATGGCCTTAAAATGCTCATATCTCTTAACTCTGTAACTTCACTTCTAAGATTTTATACTAGACAAGGTGACACCCAGTAATTGGAGATGACCTTAAAACTCCATGTGTAAGAATGTTTGTTAAAGTTTTATAAAAAACAAAATTGGCAAAAGCAATGGGGTAATTAGCTTGAGTACACTTTTGCATAAACATAAGGTGAATGTAGTATGTGGCTATTAAGACCACTATTTTGAATACTAACTAATGACATGGAAAACTGAAATAAATGTAAAATTACATAAAGTATCTCCATTAAAATACACACATATGCAAAGAACATGCATAGGTGAAGAAAATATATGGAAATGTTTCTAATAATTATCTCAGGATGGTGAGATTGTAAAGTACATATGGGTTCAAATCCCACTTTCCAGCTGTAAGATCCTGGGTTAAGCTGTGCTGTAAATTCACCTCTTAATTTCTTGATATGTGAAATAAAGAAAATAGCAATAACGTTTCTGTGAGTGTTAAATTAGCTAGTATATGCAAAGCCTTTAGTTGAGCATATACCAAGTACTCACAGATGGTATTTATTATCAATAATTAATACTATAGATTTCTATATTTTTAAATTTCATTTTATTTTATTATTCTTATTGAGATATTGACATATAACATTGTGTAAGTTTAAGGTGTACAATGTATTGATGTGATATATTTTTATATTGCAATATGATTACCACCATAGCATTAGCTAGCACATCTGTCACATCACCTAATTATTGTTTCATTTTGTAGTGAGAACATTTAAGATCTAGTTTCTTAGCAACTTTGAAGTACAGTCATGCATTGCTTAATTCTGAGAAATGCATTATTAGGCAATTTTGTCATTGTGCGAATATTATAGAATATACTGAAGGGGAACAAAATTTGCCACCCCAAAATGTGTCTCTCTAATGTGAGGATTATTTTAGGCTAATTATTTTTAAGAAACAAAAGACTCAAAGTTTTTCTCGTTACCTCCCCCTTAACTGTCTAAAAGAATTCAGACAAAAAAACCTGTTCAGAGGGCTGGCCCGGTGCCATAGTGGTTAAGTTTGCGCGATCCTCTTCGGTGGCCCAGGGTTCGCAGGTTCAGATCCTGGGCGCGGACCGATGCACTGCTTGTCAAGCCATGCTGTGGTGGAATCCCATATAAAGTAGAGGGAGATGGGCATGGATGCTAACCCAGGGCCAATCTTCCTCAGCAAAAAGAGGAGGATTGGCAACAGATGTGAGCTCAGGGCTAATCTTCCTCACACACACACACACACACAAAATCAAAAGGTAAAATGTTGACTGGAATAACATAAAAAATTGCACACAGTTGTGAAATTGAAAATGACCTTTTTTGTTTGCAATTGGAAAAAGGGTATTGATTAATTTGGTGCAGGATATTGAATACTTCAATTGTCATACACAGAGTTTCAGCTTCTGTCACGGGTTGGACTCTCTAGAATCAGACCCTCAGATGGAGTTTGGGTGCAAGATGTGAAGAGAATGGAGAGGTAGCAGAATCATCTGTGTGGGGACAAAATGGCCTGACATTTATGCACATGCCTTGCTTGGTTACTGGATGCAAGCTGCTTTGGGAAGGCTGTGGTCTGGGGAGAAGCAGCTCTTTCCAGCTGAGGCCGATCCTGAAGGAGCTGACACATGGGGGCTGTCTGCTGACTGCATTTCCCACAACTGGGCATCAAGTCTTCCCTTTAAAGGAGACCTGGGTAATGCATCTCTATCCCTATAAAAGTATGATAAAGAATCCTCTAGAATATTTATAAGAGGTAGTAGAACATTAGACTTTTGTGTAAGTTTTGAATCTGAGGTAGGAAGCCACCTTGAGAAATTTGGGCCTTATTATGTCTGCTCTATAACTGTAGCCTATAATAACCTATTACTTTAATCTCTTGATATATATGTTGGGAGTAGGTAGCTGTTCAAACTGAGGGAAGAATCCTGCTTGTTGCAGGTACCTAATAGTAGGTAGTCAATTTCTAGTGGGATTAGCAGATGTTTTAGTCTGCTTGGGATGCCATAACAAAATATCATAGGTTGAGTGGCTTAAACAACTTATTTCTTACAGTTCTGCAGGTTGGGGAGATCCAAGATCAAAGGGCTGCTGAGGTGTTTTCGCTCCGAGGCCTCTCCTCTTGGCTTGTAAATAGCCACCTTATCTTGCTGTGTGCTTACAGGGCCTTTCCTCAAAGCATGTGCGTGGAAAGACGGAGAGAGAGAATGAGAATGAGAGAGATATCTCCCTTCCTCTTGTAAATTAGGATCCCACCCTTATGACCTTATTTAGCCATAATTACCTCCTAAGGACCCTATCTCCAAATACAGTCACACTGGAAGTTAGGACTCCAACATATGAATGTTGGAAGGATACAATTCAGTCCATAACAGTTGGTAAGCATTGGAAGAACGATGCTCAGAACAGGGGGAAGCAAACTATAGCCCATGGGCCAAATCCAGCCACTGGCCCATTTGTGTATGGCCCATGAGCTAATAATGTTTTTGATATTTCTAAAGGATTATAAACAAACAAAAATCCAAAGAACAATACGTGACAGATACTGTATGTGGCCCATAGAGCCCAAAATATTTACTTTCTAGCCCTTTACAGAAAAAGTTTGCCAATCCTTGACCTAGAATCATGATCAGACTTAGTTTCAGGTAAATATTCTGGACGCAGTTTCCACAGCTCAAAAAATGAGAATTAGAGGGGCCAGCCCAGCGGCGTAGCAGTTAAGTTCACACATTCTGCTTCACGGCCCGGTGTTTGCCACTTCAGATCCTGGGTGCGGACCTACTCACAGCTCATCAAGACTTGCTGTGGTGGTGTCCCACATAGAAGAGCTACAACTCTACAACTGTGATATACAACTATGTACTGGGGCTTTGGGGAAAAAAAAGAAAGAGAGGAAGATTGGCAACAGATGTTAGCGCAGGGCCAATCTTCCAAAAAAATTAAAAAATAAATGAGGGTTAGAGATTATTTTTATTACATGCCTTAGAAGGCAGGGATTAGTCTGCTCATCAGTTGTGGCAGGAGATATTTCTTAAATGGACAATTAGAGTGGGAGGACCAACCCAGATGAGGCCTCGTGTGTTGGATCCACAGTCAACTGGGGCTTTTTGTTGTCTCTGTTCTGGAAAATGATGGCACATATACCCGATCAACAATGAGTAAGCACCACACAGCCTTGGACAGACTGGTTAGGGAGAGTGCCCAAACCAAGTTAAGTGCCTAGGAGATTGGTAATATGAGTGACAGGGATGTCAAGGAATGATGGAACTTTGACACTGGAGCAGATAGTCCAGATGGTAGTCTAGCTGGGTGAAGATAATGAAAGAGGGAGGCCATTTGATGACTTACTTTTGATTGTGCTTATGACTGATAACTTTAGAAACCCAGATATATCTGAGTGCTTTGGGATGGCCTATTTTGCTGAAATTTTACTTTGTTCCTTTGAGGCAGTCAGAGGTTACTGGAAAATTATAGGCCATTCACATTCAAAGGGCACTACTCTGCTGGCCCCAAATGTTTGGTGCTACCATTAGGTTGGATGCTGGTCTCTAACTTCTTGCTATCCTATAAGCAATGAGTAAATACTTAAAGGCTAATTGGGAATCCCCAACAAAGAAAAAGAATAACAATCCAAATGATGGGATAAGATAATCTGTGAGCGATGGTATAATTGTGGACTAGGCAATGAAATCAAGGATGAATTCATTTCTAAATTCAAGGCACACTCAAAAGGAGTTAACAAAGGCATAATTTCAGATCTAGTATGTTTAAAATACATTTCTTTTAAAAATTTCAATTACGACTCCTATTTCTCTTTTGGTTATTTTATTAAAGCAACCGAGAATTTGAGACCATGAGTACAACTCAGTTGAGCAAGGGCTTCAGTTCTGTAAAAATGTTGTTTGCTTCATGGTAGAATGCCACTGACATGGCCTTGAGTTTCATACCAGTTTAACTGAACTTCAACTTATTTAAGCAGAAAAGGTCCTGCTGAAATCCTTGTTGCTTGACAACCACATAAGTGCATGCTGGGTGTTTGTTACTTTACAGAGAACTGCTTAGTTGATCATTTGGTTCAGTGACCTGTGTTATAATTTTTTTCTCTTCTCATGCCTTATTACCCATTCAAAATACTTTCATTAGAACAGAGAACTATGTACATTTTGTTCTTGTATTTTTCACTCAGCAAGACTCAGTACTTCCTCTTAAAGAAGATTTCACATTAAGGAAAATGAAGATGAGCATGATAAGTTTTATTTATAAACTGATATTTTTTGCCAGCTGGATTTCAAGGGCATTCACATAAAACTTACACATTTATACATTAGCTATGTGAAAGTGAAGGTACCAGAAAAGAAGCCAGCGTAAGCTTTCCAAATAGGAGAAAATATACTGAATATTAAAGGTCATCTGGCTGCCTGAAGAGTTGTATAGAAAAGGTCAGCTTGTGTAAGAAGCAGAGTGTGGAGTTGCATGAAGTTGTCTAGATGTTTCACCTTTAAATCCTCTACAAGGATGGCAGATGGTAGACAAGATTAAAGCAAAGACAAAATAATATATGATGTCTTGAATGTTTTGCCAGAAGGATAAACTTCTCCCTGCTTGTTGAACATAATAGGACTGGAAAGAAAGCTTTTATAACTGGACTGTGGTCAACCATGGAGGGAGAGGATGATTCAGTGCTCACAGCTGATGCTGTCATGCATCCTCCATTGTTTTCTTAGGACTGAAAACAAGGAAATGGCAGGTTATGAGCTCTAAAACAAAATCACAGGAAATTAAAGGTTTCTTGTTAGCAGAGATGTCTGGCCAGGAATTTTGTTTCTTAAAAAAACTAAAGTATAATTTAAAAATATTGTATCTTGTGTTGGCTCAGATAAATTTTTGATTAATTTTTCCTCTTTTATATAAGTAACTCTCAATTTTCAATGATAATGGGGTCAGGGAAAACAAGGGGAACAAATCCAAAGACAAGAAATTCTTAGTCCTTAATAGACTCTATTAGTCCTGTATCCTCCAGCACTAACCTATGATCCTTGGCTGCTGAAAACTGTGTTTCATTTCTCTTTCTACTTCTTTGTTCATTCTCTGTTAGAGATAGCGGTGGATAATAAAATAGCCAGAAGAATAGGGACAGAGGGCCTGGATGATTAATTAACTAGCTGGGAAACAGCCCTCAAAATTTGAGAATTCATTATGCAGTGAAGTACTGCATTTTAAATACTGATCATCCATTTTATAAATCATAACCTCATTTTAGATCCTAACCCAGTCTTTATTTTCCAGAGCAAGTTTATACTTGGACAATGCAAACTCTTAGTCTTACCCAAGGGGGGGCTATTGTTTCGAATCATATAACACATTTCATGAAAGTACAGATTAATTTTAGATTGCTAAGGGAAACAGTGCCATTTTACCCCTCCTTCAGTGCAAAACAATATTTTTTGAGGCATTTTCTATGTATAAATCACTGTCTACAGAAGAGTTAATGAGCTTTGAATGTCTACCAACATGGACATGCAGAAGAATACCTGCCAGACCCTGAGTGGGTTTTGTATGTGTTTGTTTTCATGCATTTAATAATAAAAAAGGAAGCAATGATTACTGTGTCTAAATTTTTGTGAGATTTAAATATATAGCTTATTTATAAAATGATCAAATGAATTATCTTGGGAGCACCAGTTAAATATTAATTGCTAATAAGGATTATTACCAATTATTAGTATTATGACATTTAGGGTCCTACAATATCTCCTTCTCATCTTCCAGACCATGAGTAAATGTCTGCTGCCACCTCCATTTGAGTTTTATCAACTTCAGTTGAGATTCTGCTGGAAGGAAGTGACTTCCAGGGTTCCTGGTACTTAGTGTACAGAATAGGGCACCAACTTAATCATGTTCTTGACATAGGTGATTTGAAACTCAATGTTGGATGAAAAGAGCTGCATTGGATGAACTCCTACGTTTGTGGTGGCTCCTATCTATTTTGGTAGAATTACAATCATGAGTTTGGGGTCATTTAGAGCTAGTGTCTCCAAGATTTGAATGTTGAGCGTACTAAACTGGACTTCTACTCTCTGATGAAATGGTTAATGCTAACCAGAGTCAGTTTACATGAGACTGTCCACAGAGAATGTGTTATGCTGCAAAAGAGTCATCCCCACCTGAACATCAGAAGTATTTTCTCCACTAACTGGATGTCATGATTTTGGAGTAAAGATAAAAAGTAGAGGTGAATGGGTATACTTTCTCAAATTTTTAAGCCTCAGCTACCTCTATCCCAGACATAAATTAATTTCATTTTTTAAATATTTCAGTACATATATCTGAACATCCCTTCCTCTTCTTTATTAAAAGTGTGTGACAGGTTATGGGTTCTTAAAAAAAAAACCAAGAAAGTTTTATCACTAACGTATATTTTTATTTCTCTTGGGTAAAACACATTAGTGGGATTGCTGAGTTTTATGATTAGTGTGTGTGTAACTCTATAAGAAACTGTCAAACTCTTCCAGGTGGATGTACCATTTTGCATTCTCACCAGTTCTATTTTCTCCACATGCAGGATACCACTTGGCATGATCAGTCTTTTTAATTTTAGTCATTCTGGTGGGTGTATAGTTATATCTCATTGTAGACATCATTTGTTTTTCCCTAATGAATAACAATGTCAAATGTCTCATTTTCTACTTATATATCTACTTGGTGAAGTGTCTACTAAAACCTTTTGCCAATTTTTATCAGATTGTTTGATTCTTGTTGTTGAATTGGAATATTTTTTTTTTAACATATTCTGGATACAAGCCCTTTATGAGAGATGTGGTGGTTTTCTTTTTTGCTTTTATTTATTTATTTTTTAGTGAGGTATATTTGACATATAGCCTTATGTTAGCTTCAGGTATACAACATAATAATTTGATATTTGTATATATTGAGAAATGATAACCACAATAAATCTAGTTAACATCTGTCACCATACATAGTTACAAATTTTTTTTTCTTTTGATGAGAACTTTTAGGATCTATTCTCCTAGCAACTTTCAAATATGCAACACAGTATTATTAACTACAGTCACCATGATGTACATTATATCCCTATGACTCATTCATTTTATAACTGGACTCTAGTGCCTTTTGACCCCCTTCACCCATTTTGTCCACTCCCCACTCCACCCCCACTTTGGCAACTATAAATCTGTTCTCTGTTTCAATGAGCTTGTATTTTTTTTTTCTTTTAGATTCACATATTAGTGAGGTCATTTGATATTTGTCCTTCTCTGTCTGACTTATTCACTTAGCATAATGCCCTCAAGGTCATCCTTGTTGTTGCAAATGGCAAGATTTCTTTTTTATGGCTGAATAATATTCCATTATATATATATACACCCCACATTTTCTTTATCCATTTATCCATTTCTGTGGACACTTAGGCTGCTTTGGTTTAGTGTTACCCAGAAGTGGAATTGCTGGGTTGATGGTAGTTCTATCTTCAGTTTTTTTGAAAACCTCCATACTGTTTTCCATAGTGGTTGCACCAATTTACATTTCCACCAAAAAGGTGGGGGAAAAAAGGGTTCCCTTTTCTTTGTGTCCTCACCAATATTTGTTATTTCTTGTCTTTTTGGTAATAGCCATTCTAACAGGTGTGAAGTGATATCTCATAGTGGTTTTTATTTGCATTCTCCTGATCATTACTAATGCTGACCATCTTTTCAAGTACCTGTTGGCATCTGTATGTCTTCTTTGGAAAAATGTCTCTTAAGATCCTTTGCCCATTTTTTAATCAAATTGTGTTTTTTGTTATTGAGTCGTATGAGATTTTTATGTATTTTGGATATTAGCCCCTTATCAGATATATGATTTGAAAGCATTTTCTCCCATTCAGTAGGTTGCCTTTTCATTTTTTTGGTGGTTTCCTTTGCTGTGCAGAAGTTTTCTAGTTTGATGTGGTCCCACTTGTTCATTTTTCCTTTTGTTGCCTTTGTTTTTGGTGTCAAATCCAGAAAAATCATTGCAAAGACCACTGTCAAGGAACTTATTGCCTATGTTTTCTTCTAGGAGTTTTATGGTTTCAAGTCTTATATTCAAGTCTTTAATCCATCTTGAGTTAATTTTTGTGTATGGTGTAAGATAGTGTTCCAGTTTCATTCTTTTGCATGTGGCTGTCCGCTTTTCCCAACACCATTTATTGAAGAGACTGGCCTTTCCCTATTGTATATTCTTGGCTCCTTTGTTGTAAATTAATTGACCATATATGTGTGGGTTTATTTCTGGGTTCTCTATTCTGTTCCATGGATCTATGTGTCTGTTTTAATGCCAATACCACACTGTTTTGATTTCTATAACTTAGTAATATAGTTTGAAATCAGAGTGTGTGATACCTCCAGCTTTGTTCTTCTTTCTCAAGATTGCTTTGGATATTTGGGGTCTTTTGTGGTTCCACACAAGTTTTAGGGCTTATTTGTTCTATTTCTGTGAAAAATGCCATTGGAAGTTTGATAGAGATTACATTGAATCTGTGGATTGTTTTGGGTACTATGGACATTTTAACAATATTAATTCTTCCAGCCCATGAGCACAGAATATTTTTCCATTTATCTGTGCCTTTTTCAATTACTTTCATTAATGTCTTATAATTTTCAGTGCACAGGTCTTTCACCTCCTTGGTTAAATTTATTCCTAGGTATTTTATCTTTTTTGATGCAATTGTAAATGAGATTGTTTTCTTAATTTCTTTTTCTAATAGTTCATTATTATTGTATTGAAATGCCACAGATTTCTGTATATTGATTTTGTATCCTGCAACTTTACCGAATTCATTTATTAGTTCTAACAGTTTTTTGGTGGAGTCTTTAGGGTTTTCTATATATAATATCATGTCAACTGCAAATAGTGACAGTTTTACTTCTTCCTTTCCAATCTGGATGACTTTTATTTTTTTCTTGCTAATTGCTCTGGCTAGAATTTCCAAAACTATGTTGAATAAAAGTGGCAAGAGTGGTCATCCTTATCTTGTTCCTGATCTTAGAGGAAAAGCTTTCAGCTTTTCACCATTGAGTCTGATGTTCACTGTGGGCTTGTCATGTATGGCCTTTATTATGTTGAGGTACATTCCCTCTATACCTTCTTTGTTGAGAATTTTTACTGTAAATGAATGTTAAATTTTTTCACATGACTTTTCTGCATCTATTGAGATAGCCATATGATTTTTATCCTTCATGTTGTAAATGTGGTGTATCACACTGACTGATTTGCAGCTGTTGAACCATCCTTGAATCCCTGGGATAAATCCCACTTGGTCATGATGTGTGATCCTTTTAATGTATTGTTGAATTCAGTTCTCTAATATTTTGTTGAGGATTTTTGCATGATGTTTATCAGGGATATTGGCCTGTAATTTTCTTTTCTTGTGGAGTCCTTGTCTGGTTTTGATATGAGGGTAATGCTGGCCTCCTAAAATGGGTTTGGAAGTGTTCCCTCCTCTTCTATTCTTTGGAAGAGTTTGAGAAAAATAAATACCAATTCTTCAATAGAATTCACCAGTGAAGCCATCTGGTCCTGTACTTTTGTTTTTTGGGAGGTTTTTGATTACTGATTCAATCTCCTTACTAATAATTGGTCTGTTCAGATTTTCTATTTGTTCATGTTTCAGTCTTGGTAGGTTGCATGTTTCTAGGAATTTATCTGTTTCTTCTAGGTTGTGAAATTTGTTGGCATATA
Source organism: Tapirus indicus (assembly GCA_031878705.1). Taxonomy (NCBI): domain Eukaryota; kingdom Metazoa; phylum Chordata; class Mammalia; order Perissodactyla; family Tapiridae; genus Tapirus; species Tapirus indicus. Next base: position 10,918,012 of record CM062918.1, read on the forward strand.
ATTGTTCATGGGAATATTTCTTGTTCTGAAATTTACTTTATCAGATATTGAAGTAACCGTGCTAATGTTTTCCTGGTATACCTTTTTCTTCATATTTTTGCCTTAACCTATCTATATGTTTATATTTAAAGTAAATTTTTTTTATAACCAGCGTATAGTTGGCTTCTTCTATTTTACCCAATCTGACAATCTCTGCCTTTTGATTAGAGTGTTTAGACCATTTAAATTTAATTTAATGATTAATATAATATTATCTATATAGTGTATATCTATATAGTGTATAGATATAGTATACATATATAGTGTATACACTATATAGTGTATATCTATAATTTGTGGATTTTTTATTTGTACTATCTGTTTTATGTTTCTTTTGCCCTCTTTTCCTGCCCTCATTTGAATTGAATATTTTTAATGATTCTATTTTTCTTTACCATTGTCTTACAGTTATACTTTGTTTTATTTTTCTTGCGGTTGATGTAGGGTATACAATGTGTGTCTTTATGTTAGCACAGTCAACCTTCAAATGTTGTTATGCCCCTTAATATAAAGAACCTCACAGCAGTATACTTCCATTACTCCCTTTCCTCTCTTGTGCTGTTGTTGTCATACATTTTACTTCTGTATATGCTATAAACTCCACTGTACATTGTTGTTATTTTTACTTTTAAGAGTCAATCACTTTTTAAAGTGATTAAGAATGAGAAATATATTTTGAAAATATTTGCCTGTATACTAATCATTTCAGATTATCTTCATTCCTTTCTGTAGGTCTAAAAACCTGAACAGCATTCTTCTCATTTAGCCTGAAGAATTTCTGTTGATATTTCTTATAGTGCATGCCTGCTGGCAATGAAATCCATCAACTTTTGTTTGTTGGAAGTAGTGTTTATTTTGACTTTATTTTTTAAAGATATTTTTCATGGGAATAGATCTCTTGATTGAGAGTTTTTTGCTTTCAGCATTTAAAGCTATAACTCGATTATCTTCTGGCTTGTATAGTTTCCTATGAGAAGTCTTCAGTCAATCTTACCTTTATTCCTCTGTATAGAATGTGCTTTCTTCTATGGCTGCATTTAATATTTTCTCTATATTATTGATTTTCAGCAATTTGAGTGTGATCTTCCTGGGTGTGGTTTTATTTATGATTCTTCTTACTGGGATATGTTGAGCTGCTTGGATCCATGGGTATATGTCAAAAACTGAAGTGTCTGAGATTTTACCCTACTTGCAAGCTAACAAGTTAGCTTACTACAGTTTCAAGGAGTACTTTATTACTCATGACAAAAGTAGTAGCTATAGTATGAGCATTTCCCTCAGTCCTGGTTCCCATAAGGTGATGTGAAGAGGTCAGGGACATCTGAATATTCAAGTGAGCAGTGTTACAGACAAGGATCCTGAGTTTAGGGAACCTGAATCTTTTATAATGGGCAGCCAGCCTGCCTTCCCTTCACTCTGGAGGGTGATACTATCTCTGTCTTCCAAGACTGTAAGCAAACCTACCATTTTCTCCAGAAGGAGATACTATATCTTCCAAGGCTGTTTGCTATGCAAACATCTTTCAAAAGATAGTTCAGAACAAAGGTACTTAGTGCCTCTGCTTGTAAGATGTGCAGGAACGTGAGACCCATGGAGAATTATTTCCCTATGGTATATAGTTTTCCATCAATTTTGGACATTTTGCAGCCATTGTTTTTTAAAATATTTTTTCAGACTCTCTCCTCTTTTTAGGGCTCCAATTATATGTATTTTAGAATGCTTGTTATTTCCTCATAGGTCATTTGGTTGTGTTATTTTTTTTTTTCAGTCTTTTTCTACTCTTTATTTTGGGTAATTCCTATTTCTATCTTTTTAACTTTACTGGTCTTTTCTTCTGCGATATCTAATATATCAGTCCCTTCCAGAGTAATTTTCATTTTAGAGATTTTTTTAATTTCTGAAAGTTCCATTTGGCTGTATTTTATATTTTACATTTATCTCCTCATAATATGCATGTTTTCCTCTGCCGTCTTAAACATATGGAGTATATTTATGGTAAGTGTTTTAATGTCTTTATTGGCTAATTCCATCATCTCTGTCATTTATGACTATTTCAATTGGTTGATTTTTTTCCTAGTTATTGCTCATATTTTTCTGCTTCTTTGTTGCCTCATAATTCTTGATTGCCAAACATTGTGAATTTTTCATTGTGGAGTGCTAGATATTATTTTATTCCTTTAAATAGTGTTGGATTTTTTTTTTCTGGCATGCAGGTAAATTACTTGGAATCAATTTGTTCCTTTTGTGGCTTGTTTTTAAGTTTGTTAGAATGGGTCCAGAGGTTATTTTAGCCTCACTGCTAAGATGATACCCTCCAGAGAATTCTCTCTGATGCCCATGTATTATGAGGTCTTTCCACTCTGGCTGGTGGGAGCACAGACAATTCCTGGTCCTGTGTGAATCTTGGCTTACTACTTTTCACTGGTTCTTTTCCTACCCTTAGAGACTCTCCTTTTATTCATATGTATGCCAGTACTTGTCTGAAGATCCAAGGGGATCCCTCTGCAGATTTCTGAGGTTCTCTCTCTGTGCAGCTTCTTCCTCTCTACTGTGCCTCACAAACTCTAACATCCTTGGCCCCCCTGGACTCTGATCTCTATCTCCTCAACTCATCGAGTGTGCAGGGTTTTATTTGGGTTTTCATTCCCTGTAGGGCCTGGACAATCAGGCAATAAACTGGGGAGAATGGTAGGGCTAACCTCATTTGTTTTCTTCACACTCATAGATCACTGCTCTTCACTATCTGTTGTCCAATATCTGAACAAAATAAAACAAATATATGTTTTCTATATTTAGCCCAGTTTTTTAGTTGTTTATATTAGAAGATAAAATCAAATACATTTTACTTCATGTCTGGAAGCAGAAGTTTCTAATTCCTTCTTAATTTACTAGCTGGAATAATTCTAAAAGAGTAACTTCCTTTCATTAACTCCTTGATTATCTTGAGTACAGTTTATATAGAAAAGATTTGATTATTTTCCTTTACTAGTTTTCAAAGTGACATGTTTCCTAGCACATTCTGAAGGAGAGCAATGGATTTTTGGAGTATTATGAACTCATAATAATATTTTTGATACGTTTTAATATTGCAATTATTATTCTCATGGATGTTCAAATTACTTCAACTCACCAGTGATAGACTCTTCAATTTGACTCTTGTATTCTTTTGACAAACTTGAATAGTCTTTGAATACTACCTTGCTTTTCTGTTATGACAAGACCCGATACAGATGCTAGGAGACTCCTGGATTCCTGAAATCATACTTCTGTGAATTTTATGCAGTCTAGAACTGTCTGTAGAAGTATAATTTGGAGGTAGACAAAGCTGCCATCATTAAAGATAGTTATCCTACATGTTCAGAAAGTAGCAGTAGATACTATCTATTAAGTTCTGGAAAATGGCTGGGACATGATGCAAATCAGAGGGCATTATGAGGCAGTGGAATTATACAAGTTTGGCTAGATAAATCAGATATGGATCATTTTTTGGACAAAAGAAAGCAGAAAGCTAACATCCAGGATAAAATGGAAATGGAGAGACTATTAGAGTAAAGACCTGGAGTGGCTGGGTAGAGTGGCAGAAACCTAGCTTCAAGGAATGGAATTAAAAGCAGTGACATCTGATAGAAAGTGGCAGGTAGAGGGCAGAGCTTGAGGGTCCCCAAGTCACTGGAGCTCTTAGCAGGAGGGAGCCATTGACAGCACTTGGGAAACCTCATTGTATTCATCATGGCACCAAAACCAACAGATTTTAGGTGAATGAGGCTGATGATGAGTGACAGGAAGCTACCTTAAGCTGATCTGTGTTTCCTCATTATAGATCGACAGCGCACACAGAGACAGAACACTCTTCTTTGACAATCAGGGTATTTTCTTCTATGAATGGTGCTGAAATTTTATCCCTCTAATTTCTCTTATTGTACTGTGCAGTCCAGTACTCTTAAGATAGTATGTTCTTTTCTCACGCAGTGAATCACATAATTATTAAGCTTCAACTTAGCTAGAATCACACTTTTGTCACATTTCCCTGAATTTACACCTCTGTCACTGCAATTAGGTTTTTGGATGCTCTTAAAACTCTTAATCTGAGATCGAGAGACTCTTGGATGGTGTCATTCACATAGATGGCATCTCATCATTCCAGTTTGATTCTTTTTGCATTCTCTGATGGTAGCTTAAACTTCAGACTGGAGATTAGAACTTTCTCTCCTATATACCACCAATATAGATATTTATAGGGTTTCTTAAAGTCAAATAAATAAATATTTATAGAGTATATGCTGTTTTCAAGGCACTTAATTCTGATGCAAGCCTAAATGGGATCTATGTTATTGAACATCAACCACATTTAGTCAGTTTTATTTGATTATAACATTTAGTTTGTTCATAATTTCTGATCATGTTTTGATGTTAATGTATCACTTTTGCCACATAGATATACTGTATGGTACAATTCCATTCTCTGTATATTTTTTTCTCAGTATTAGAAAATCAATTTTATGTGGTCATTTTGTGTTAATTTTCTTTTTGGCTATTATATTGCTTAACACTTAAAGGACTCTTCCACAAACAGAGATCAATTATAAAGTAAGCCCATTCAATAAGTTGAATTTCAAATTCTGAACCCAAAGATTGGCTATCCTCACTCTTAGCCACCTTTTATCATTTTACTTTACTAATTTGCATTATTTGAATACATGGTCTTTTTTCCTCATTTGGTTATACTTTCCTTTGAGGATAAGAATCTTATTTTAATTATAACAATTTACATGTATTGAATGCTTACTCAGTGCTAGGCACTATGGTAAGCATTCATAAAGATGACTTTATTTAATCCTTGCAGCAACCTCATAAGGATAGGATTTTTTATGACACTTACTTGACAGATGTGAACATTTAGGATTAAAGCAGTAATGTAACTTGTTCAAAGACACACATTTGATATCCAAACCTGGGCTGTCTGATATCAAAGTCCATAATGTTATCCATTATGCTAAATTGATGGGGATATTAATAATAACAATATTAATACTTGCATTTAACCACTGATGGGTTAAATATATAGATGGATAGAGATAGAGAATGAGAACAAGAGTGAGAGAGAAAGTGAGAGGCATTATCAATTTGTTTTTAAATTAGTCCTGGTAATTGTGTTTGTAACATTTATTTGAGGAATTGCATATATCTCTGATTTATGAATTGCCCTTTTAAATTTTAATTTAGTTTAATTTTTTGCTGAGGAAGATTCGCCCTGAGCTAACATCTGTTGCCAATCTTCCTCTATTTTGTATGTGAGCCACCGTTACAGCATGGCCACTGATAGACAAGTGGTGTAGGTCTGCGCCCAAGAACTGAACCCGGGTCACTGAAGAGGAGTGCACTGAACTTAACCACTAGGCCACAGGGGCTGGCCCTGCCCTTTTTTATTTTTAAAAGTTTTATTCAAAGTTTCTTGTAATGCTTAGGAAAGCTCTGAGATGTACAGATACTGAAATCCTCTACACCCACAGAGAGACTAAATTTAGAAAAATAAATATGCCAGTAAATTTGTAAAAAATTAAATGATGTTATTTCTTTTAAATCATGGCTAATAGGGAAATTATTATATAACCATACCTTTTAAATATTCAACCATTTATCTATCATCTCTCTTATTGTATTGACACAAACATACTTTTCACAAAAACAGAAAACAAGTCTAGAAAAAGTTATTAACAGTGGTTATTGCTAAGTGGTGGAACTAAGGATGTTTTACATTTTTTTCTTTTTTTGCTTATTTATTTTTTTCTAAGTAAATACAATGGGTATGTATTGGGATAGGCGTAGGAAGAAAAAACAATAGAAGTTATTTTTTAATTTAAAGAGCTATTAACATTATAAATGATCCTTCCCTGTGGCAGAGAAAGTTAGGGCTAGTCCTGTGGAGTCATGGTTGGGGCTGGGACTCTTTGGTGAGTGAAGAATTGCTAGGGTGCAAAACTTATGGGCATGCCAAAAAACTCAGTAATGAAGATAATAATATGTTAAAAAAATGAAAATTAATGGAAAAAATCCTCGATGAACAAAATATCAACATTTGAAATAAAAATAGGATCAGACAGGTCCGGGGTTAGAGTGAGATGGGTAAGGTGAATTAGGCAGCTGTAGTGGTGGACTCTGTGTTTCTGACTCCTATTTATGGCAGAGCTTTCAGTAAATTTTATTTCTGTAGGGCAAGAAAATGATCTACACAATGAGCTCTCCAGGAGTAATTCTTTGTCTCAACGTGGCTCTACAATGTTTACTAATGTACCAAAAATAACATTCACCAATTTTCCTATAGTTCTGCTCATAGATGACTGAAGATGTTTCAGAAACTGCCTGTGAAATAACAGACTTGGCTAGTCATTTCTTAGCATATATAAAATACTTTTCCTCAGAAATTTTCTCAATGAGCAGCTCAGTGTATAATAGCTTTGTATAAAATAATTTCTTGTGAAGGAAAGAACGAGAAGCATTAAAAAAAAATGGAAAAGCATTTGAAAGGGATACAAGTGACTGAGCAGTATATGTTGAGGTGGTTTTCTGAGAGTTCATGTTTTGTCGGTCTCTTTGGTGCTTTTAAATGGAGAGGACAAAATCCCCGAGTTTCTGAAGTCAACATATTTAATATCTTTTGAGTAGCAGAGACCTCTGATCTTTAAAGAGAAATCAATATGGTGCTCCTTTAGAGGCTTCTTTCTAATGCAAAGAAAAGGAACTTAAATTGCCAGCATTCTCATTTAGAAGGAAGATGGGTGGAGAAAAAAAAGTCATGAAGGAAGGTGTGAATTCATGTTTCAAGGATAGTCTTTAGATTCATATTTTGGTCAGGACTGTATGAAAATTTCCCCCAGGCTTATCAGCATGGAGGTGTCCATGCTCCTGAACAGGTATAGATTTTTGGGGGGTAGTCATTTTCTCTTCCTTTTTATTTATTTTTCTTCTTTTCTTTCCTCTCTCTCTTTCTTTTTTTCTTTGCTTCAAAAAATGCTTTCCAAAATTTCTTCCTCCTCACTCCTTAGCAGAGAATTTGCAAGGATTTACTTAGAGTTGTGCCTCTTTTCTGACCAAAAATGCTGTCTTTCTTGGGCTATGTTTCCATGACATGAGAATAACTAAAAAATGAAAAATACTGCAACCACCCCATGGGAAAAAAATACTGCAAACACCACCAAAGAATTCTTGGTTAGGAAGCTGCTTAAATCCCTTTCCTACTATAAAATGAAAATCTGGATTTATTTTACTAATATTTTTCACAACTCACTATTCCCATGATAATCTAATCAGCAATGTCAGCATGCCAATTTAGAAATTCAAAGGTTGTTTCCATTAATTAGTTTTGCAACCGGGTGGCTTGACTCTCATGCTGCCGTATGAAAACTAGCAGAGATGAATATGTTGTGCTTCAACAAAATAAATAACTGCTGAATTTGAGAAATGGAGTCCATTTGTCTTCTCTCTTTTTAGTGGCAGATGCAAGATGACAGCTAAATGAGTGATCAGTCCATTTAAGAGGAAAATGTGTATCAATACTGCCAACCACTGCCATTGAACACACGAACATAATTTGATAGGCTGACGTACTTCTGTAGGCAAGCAATATAAAAGCCACTAAAATTATGGTAATCTTGATCTATGGTGAGAAACTTTGAACCCTCAATCATTCATTTATATAAGTACTGGAGGGATCCAGAAATTACTTCTTGGGGAAAGTTTGGGCTTTGCTCTTGGGCGCTCTCTCACTGACCTTCTATTCAGGATCACTTCCTTGGCAGGGTCCTCAATGCTCCTCAGGCCAGGTGACTGGTAAAGCCACAGAGAAGGCGTCACTTCTGGGTCCTATCAGCAGCTGTGAACACAAACTCCTGCTCAACTTCCACTTACCGTGTGCGTATCTATTGAAAGCCTACCTCATACCAGGCTCTGTGCTGGGGACTAGGGCTACGTGAGTGAATAGATGGTGGTCAAAATCTCATCTGACAGAAAATGAAATTTATGGGAAGACGTACAGACTGTGTATTCTTTGACAACAGTGGTTCCAAGCCTTTTTTGAGTCACAAACCCCTCTGAAAATCTGATAAATCTTTGTAGGCGTTGTTCCCTGAAAAACTCAGATATGTACAAACTTAACTGAATTTTGCAATCATGTTTTTGTATATGATTTTTCTGTGAGGGCAGGAATGGGTGGGTATGGACTCCAGGTCAAGAACCTCTGCTCTCGCTGTTCTCACATCCATCCACTCGGGGGCAGACCACTTGGCCACCACTTTTTGTCTTCCTGTGGAATTCTTTATTTTTAAATTAAATTAATTTTTTCAGTTTTATTGAGAAATAACTGACATACATTACTGTATAAATTTAAGGTGTACAGCATAATGGTTTGACTTACATATATTGTGAAATGATTACCACAATAAGTTTAGTTAGCATTCATCATCTCATATAGATACAATAAAAAAAGAAAGCAAAAAAAGGAAAAAGACATTTTTCTCCTTGTGAAAAGAGCTCTTAGGATTTACTTTCTTAACAACTTTCATATTTATCATACAGCAGTGTTAACTATAGTCATCATTCTGTAAAAATTATATCCCTAGTACTTATTTATCTTGTAACTGGATATATGTACCTTTTGACCACCTTCCTCCAGTTCCCCCTCCCCCAACCTTCCACCTCTGGTAACCACAGTCTGATCTCTTTTTCTATAAGATTTTTGTTTTTTTTAGATTCCACATATAAGTAAGATCATACAGTATTTCTCCTTCTCTGACTTATTTCACTTAGCATAATGCCCACAAAGTCCATCTATGTTGTCACAAATGGCAGGATTTCCTTTTTTATTTTTTTATGGCTGAATAATATGTGGAATTCTTTATAACTGACCTGCTCCACAGTGTTTTGCTAGGTACTGGGTATTATGACTTTGATGGTCAGTGACGATCCACCCTCTGAAACTGATACTGTGTTTACTGTACAGGTGTTTTTGAACACTTTGCTCACTGTAGTTAAACTGTTATTTTATCAGGAGCACAGGATAAATTTTTCTTCACAACTAGTACTAAGAAAATTTGCTTTTTGAGCAACTGAATTGATTATGTTATTAATTATAGACGTGGTGAAGTTGGTTATATTTTTCTTTTGGAATTGTTTGCTGGAAAGCACAGAGACAGATCTGTGACATATCTCTAACAATTGTTCAGTTGGTACTTTGTCTCCTGACTTCATATTTCATATTATTATATAAACAATTTAAATCAAAGTGTATTAACTTGGAAAGATGTCCATCATATAATGTTTAAAAAAATGAGTTGCAGAGTAATGCATGGAGTAAACCGTGCATTACTGTTGTAAAACAACCCTCCCATATATTTTAGTTTGAAGATAGAGAGAAATTGTAAACATTGACTATTAAGGAGGTGGAGGGAGAATTAATATGGGAGGCTGAACTCTTTATCACCTTGATATTTAATTTGTGACAACAAGCACATATTGTTTTAGTAATTTAAAGAAAGATAACTCCTCCCAAAAGTCTTCACCCTCAAATGAATTAGACAGAGTTTCTGTCCTTCTAATAAGGGAGTCAAATATGTAAACTAGCAATGACAATGTAATGTGATAAGTAGGGTGGCAGAAAGAGGTGTCTAGAAAAAGTACCCAGGAGAGAGTGATTAACTCAGGAGGAGGACACAGAGGAATACAAGCTTTGGCAGAATGAAGAGCAGTTTGCTAAGTGGATCAGTGGAGGGAGGCCGTTCCTGGAGCAGGAAGCAGTATGACATGGAGGCATAACACAGACTGGTGTGTCTGAGGAACTAGCCTGGGTTACGAGGTCTGAAGAGTGGTGGGAGATGAGAACAAAGAGTCAGAAAGGGTCCAAATCACAAAGAGCCACACCTAGATTTCTCTTGTAATGTTCCTGGGTGAACATCTTGCTATGTGCAGTGTGAAGGTGGGATCTGAGGGCATGAGATTGAGCAGAGAGACTAGTTAAAGGGGTACTGCAGTAGTCAAGGTGAGAGATGATGAGACAATAGTTGTGGGGTCGGAAAGTCCTGGACAGATTCTCTTCTCTCCTCACCTCCTCTCCCTTCTCCTTCCCTCCAATGTGACTTTCTGAACAGCTCATGCTCTCTCACAGACTGAAACTTCAGCCCAGCTCTCAGGCCATCTAGTTACCCTTGACTGATCCTTGAAAACTACGTGTAAATTTTCTTCCTCTGGCAAGATAACCTGGACTTCCCCACCCTCCCAGCTTTGGTTCAGGTAACACTTCTCTGGGACCTTATATTATATAAAACCTATCTGATGGATAAATATGTGAGTTGACTAAAGCTTGACATATATAATTTCCCCATTCCTTCCAATACTTCCAACACTACCCGGATACTAAAGTTCTATTTTAACCCCAAAGTGCTCGATGTGCCGCCTTTTCCAAACCCAATATTGGAAGACTAAATTAGAGAGTGAGGAGTATACAATGGGACAACTGCCCAAAAATTTGCAATGAAAACTGTCCTGCAAAATACTGATTGGATAGTCATGACAGTAATGCTGCAAAATAACTTGCCTCCTCTTCCCTACTATAAAACCTGATTTTTTTTAATGTAGTTGATCCAAAAATGGTATTATAAAGTTGACATGTATGCACGCTCACACTGTCATACTCACGTGTGTTTGGTGCTTCCTCTCTGAACACTTGAGACCTCTCCCCCCTGTGCTTTGCCCTATCAAGAGACCTTTATAACTACGAAATGGCTGAGATTATCAGCGCAGAGGGAGAAGGGGGCTGTGTCACAACAGAAGATAAGGCCAGGGATGTGTGGTTTCTCTAGACTTCCTGTTCACGGATGCTCCATGTAATTTCTGCTCTGCCTCATCTCTTTTGAGTTCCCATAGGCAAGGCGTTCATGAGGATTTTCTCAGCAGCAGCCAGTCCCATATTTTCTCTGCCACCCGAAGCCAAGAGCCCACTCTATCAAGCCCTCCTGGCTTGCTGTGAATTAAAAGAGTAGTTCTATCAAATTCAGACTTGCCAATAAATAAGCGACTGGTGCTGTTTTGAATAAAAGCTCCTAGTTCTACAGAAACTACTGAAATAACCAATTCAAGGAAGTGCTGAAATAGCGAGGATCAGGGATGAAAACAAATGTCTGTCATTCTCCCTAGCAGAGCGCTAGGCATCTCCATCACAGAGTTGGATCCGAGAGACTAGATGTTGCACAGCAGTGAGGCTGTCCCGAGGGATGTCCAGGGCTTCTGCTGACCAGCAGAAGACCCAACATTCAGCATTGTATTAGCGCCCTTGTTGTCACAACAGTTTTGGTTAAAAATAATATATTATCTTCTTGTGTAAGAGATGTGGTTGGGATTGTTACTTTTGCTTTTAGAAAACCATAGCAATGAAAAGTCATCCTGTCTGCATGTAATAGGTCAAATAGTAAGACTAAACTCTAAGATGCCACAGTCCAAGGTTCTTGACTCTGGCTGCACCCGTGTAGAATCACAGGGTAGCTTGTGAAACATCTATGAACCTCAGCTGCACGTCCAGGAAATCCTGATGTGCAGCCAGGGTTGAGAACCACTGTAAGGATTCGATGAGGAATCCTGTGCAAAGGCACTCCAGGGCTACATAGATTTTTTCTTTTTTAATAAAAGGGGATCCTTGATATTCCACACATCTCTAATTGGTGGTAATTCACTTACAGTGGAAAAATGCTTTGAAAATATTTTAGCCTGTGTGTATGCGAGAGAAGAGAGGTATAGCTTGGTATGAGGGAACATCATAAGATTTGAACTTAGAAAACCTGAGGTTAAGACTCTGATCTCCTCCCTTGCTAAGTAACCTTGGGCCACTCTGAGCTCCGTTATTTCTTTCGTAAAATGAAAATATTAACACTTCAGTTTCAGAGTCTGACCATCACTTGGGATGACGGTCATATGTGGAACTGCTTTGTCAGCTGAAAAGCACTTCACTAGCGCACAGAGAAGAAGGGTGTGTGAAGACAGAGGCAGGGACTGCAGTGAGGCTGCCACAAGCCAAGGAACAGCGGGAGCCACCAACAGCTGGAAGAGGCCAGGGAGGCCTCTTCTCCAGAGCCTTCTCCCCTAGAACGTGGCCCTGGAACACCCTGATTTCTGGCTTCTGGCATCTAGAACTGTGAGAGAATAAATTTCCGTTGTTTAAAGCTCCCCACTTTGCAGTAGTTCATCACGGCAGTTAGGAAGTGAACCCAGAGTTGAGGAAGAGGCTTTGGGAGGGACAGCAGTCAGTGTGGGCTAGCCGTCCCTGAAGGACGGGCTGCTTTGGGGTCTGACTCCTTCTTCTTCCAGTTTCTTCTTTTCCTCTGTTTTTTGATTCAGAGTTTTCCACCTGGTTCCCCTGGGAGCTGGAGCTGGCTCTCTTCTGTTGCTGCAGCGCTTGGGCGTGAACAGGCAATGAGGGAAGGAGGCGCAGGCAGTGTGCAGGGTCACCTGTGAGTCAGAAATCACTTGAAATACAGAGGAATTGAAAGAAACACAGGCATAAGGACTAACCAGCTGTGGCAAAGGTTATTCCTTGCTTAATTTTAAAAATAAATAAGGCCGATTTGCCTTTGGGAATATCATTTGCACATAAAGAATTAATATAATAAAGTCCTTAAAAATGTCTTCTAATCATGTTTGCACTATTGATTTGCTTAGTAAATTATTTTGTAGAGATGGTGAGAACTTTAGTCCCAACCTGGTTAATTTATGGGTGTCTAATTTAGTTGATTCTAAATTATTGGCACTTTATTGTACACACATGCAAATCATATATTTGCTTTTATGCTTGCACTCAACTTTATTGTAGGTCATATAAATAGAATAAATTCAGAGCGAATGTCTTGGGACAAATAATTATATGCTTAGATATACTGGTATGTGGCAGCCTAATGAGTCATTTTTGCTGACCTGAAATTTTTAATCCTTCTCTATCTTGAGGGGAAGTGTATACCTCCAGTTACTAATTGGAATGCTCCTTATTTTTTAAAAAATGTTGAATTATTCTGTTTAGCTGTGTTTCACACTGTCAGTGATTACATTCTCTTAAAAAGTAGACGTAATCCTAAATAAATAAAAGTAACCAGGACATCCCCGCAAGACTCCAGCCCTCTTTCTGTTTCGCTGTGGTGTTCTACAAACAGCTATAAGCATTTAGGGGCTCTCTCTAAAATGCAGATAGTCCCTTGGTTTCATTTGAGGCATTAGGTCTTTGCAACTGTAGGAAAAGGGAATTCTGAAGCTCTTTTCCATGTTTGTGCAGAACTTTTAATGTCTCTTTGCAAGGGTAAAACTCCAAATGAGTTTCTAATGGCTTTATTATCATTATCTTTAAAATATGTTATGACCATTCCTCTTTGCTCCTTGTTGTAAGGTAACTTTTGTCATTTTTCTTCTTGCTTTTCTTCTTCTTTTATTTTATTGCCCTTGTTATTCCATTTGTTTTTTTGACACATGACAACTTTTTTAGTTTAGTCCTACTGATACCATTGCTGAGTTTAAAACTGAGCTCTATGAATTAAGATTATTGTTCGTGGAGTGGATAATAGGTAGATGATGGATAAAGATGCATAGGGATGGAGTCTTTTTTTGATGGTTTAAGGCCTTTTTTTCACTGGATTGGGTAGTATGGTCTCTATTATGAGGGTTGCTCATTAGCCACTTTGTTCACTTTATTGATTCAACTTATTTACTTAGTAAGACAAAGAAGATAAAATACAGTACTACCTCACTGAATGTGCTTGATAAACCCTGAGCTCAGCTGTAGCATGTGGTTCAAGGTCTATTAATCAATCTGGAAAATATTGATTAAGCCTCAGACTGCTCACATTTTTAATCAACCATACAAGTCAAGGCTTAGATGTGCAGAGACAGTCTGCTGTTGGTAAAGATTGTGAGACAAATGTCTTGCACCATTTGAAGTCAGGATCACCAGAGAGCCAGGGACTGACCTGGTAGGTTAAAGACTGTCATTAGCTATGGGAGAATTAGAAAATTTGATTTCTACAGATCTTTGGAAATAAGATTTTAAATAGTTGTGAAAGAAAGTTGTGCTCACTTTTATAGCTGCATTACAAACGCAAGAGTTTTTGAAATGTCTTATAAAGCAACAAGACACTTGAGCACCTGAAAGAAAATTTCTTTTTACAGAGAGGCCTATGGACTCAGTTGGCCTTAATAAGCAACTCTGCAGAGACAAACTGCAGGAATACTGGAGGTAAGGGAGTGACTCCCACTGGATACTTGCTTAAGGCTTCTACCTTGGGAGAATGGTTGACAGCTGTCTCAAGTTCTGCTGAGGCTGTGCTAGATGGCAGTTGGGTCAGAGCTAAGAGAATGCCCCAGGTGGCACTGAGATAGATTCCCTTCAAAGGAGCAAGTCAGGGTAGCCCAGTAGCTATATTTATATTCCAGCCAGGCCAGATTCCTTATATTGATTCCATTGTCTGTGGTATTGCTCATTCTGCCTCCCCAGTCTTCAATGGTTCATGTGAGTTTTGGTCTTAAAGTATGGTCGCCAGATCAGCAGCACAAACATAATTTGGGAATTTGTTAAAAATGCACATTCTTGGGCCCCACCTCGTATCTACTGAATCCAAAACTTTGGGATGGGCCCAGCAATCTGTGTTGTGGCTAGCCCTCCAGGTGATTTTAATCCATGCTAGAATTTGAGAACCCTGGATCTCTATTATCCTTTCTGCCTAATTTAGTTTCAAGACCTGATTAAATCTTTCCCTTCTTTTTGAAACCTCCCACATATGTAATATAGCATCTAACAAAAATACCTAGGGCACAAGAAGTACTTGAAAAATAGTTGTCCTATGAATGCTCAAAATTCCTGTAGAGTTTCTAAGAGAAAGAAAAATGTTTTGGTCCTACTCTCTAGCCCCTCCCAGCCATGCTACTTCTGATTGCCTCTGCCCCCCATTGCTAGAACTGCTCTAGTGGTCTGTGTTATATAAAATTCCAGTTGTTCTACAAATAGCAGTAAGACATAGAATCTGCCATCAGGGAGCCACAAGTAGAGTGTGGCAGTCATACAAAAACAGTTACACTACAGTGTGCAGGTCATGTATTTATGATGACCATTCTTCCAAAATTTCTTGGGATAGTATCAATCCCAATTATTTTATATTCTTTGCCTCATAAATACCCACATGTCTCTCTGATCACATTTTCCAAATTTTGGTTGAGAAATACAACGACTCTAGCCATAAAGGAGCTAATGAAAGAAGGGCAATGAGAATGTAGAGAAAGGAGGATTTTCATAGAATCAAATCCTTAAACTGAAGACAAGACACTCAATCCATTCAGGTGTTTTGGCTTGGGGGTGGGGTGGAGGCAGTAGATGTATAGTTTGGAGGACTGTGGGATCCTTCCAATTTAATAACAATTACTTAAGATAAAGTGAGATGTGGTGGGGTGGTAAAAGAGTCTGGGTTGGAATCCCAACTCTACCATGTATTTTCTGTATAAACTTCAAGTTTTTTAATTTCCCTGAACCACCTATGAAATGAAAATATCAGCATTCAGGTCAGACTCTGTGAATTTTCCAATATTTGACCTTTTTGACCCACGAAAATGGAAATTTCACATGATTCAAACTAATATCTACCTCATAGAATTCTCATGAGGATTTAGTGAAGTCTATATGTAAACTGCCCGGTATATAGTGGGTGCTCAATAATTATTAGATCTAGTCTCCTCGTAGGAAAGTGATTGACATACAGTGTTCGATAGATGGTTGTAAATAGAATAATCACAGGAGGCAATCATCTTCACTATATGAAGATAAGGCTGCTCCTTGATATTCTCATCCTATTAGCTGCTTCCATGCCAAGTAACTTTCTCCGTCATGATTACTGCATTATGATCCAGAATATTCATAGTTTAGAAGGAGTCTGGGTGTTATTTTTATCCTGTATTTACTACTTTTGTGGGGATAAAGTATAATATCTTACATGCATGTTTCCATTATTTAAAGTATTGATAATTTAGTGTTGGTACTTGTCCTGAAATGGGTTTTGAATTGCATATAACACTTGCTCCTATTGTGCTTTGGTTTAAGCAGGGAGAAAAACAACCTAAGGCAGTCGGCCTGTGGTATATTAAAAAACATTACTCATGTTTTTGTTTAGGCTTTCCTGCATATCACAAAACCTGAGAAATGACTGTAGAATGGCTTTAACCCCTCAGTAACAGTTATGTTTCTGCTATGGGTCATCTCTGATAGGCTGGGGACTGTCAAATCTATGTAAGTGGCGTGCATTCCACATTGATTGAAATTTGATCCCCAAATACCAGCTAATAATGAAGAATGGTCGGTTTTCAAGGAGAAGGCAAGAAGCAGTGATAATGTTATATAGAAAACAACGTCACCATCTATGACTAGCTGCATGTTTAGGGATGAAGGCAAAAAGATAATTGGACATGATGCAGGGTTTTGTTCGCTAAGAAAATAGTCACTGTGTCATTATTATCCTTGGGTGTCAACATTGATAAGGGGAGCTGGAAAAGCTTGTTTCCATCTTGAATCTTTATCTTGGAGTCAGGATTGTGTTAGATTTTCCACAGCTCAGAGACACCATCCAGTTCTGGGTCAAAAGACCACGTGACTTCTTACCGTTGCCAGCAAAAACCATCTAGAGTGTGGCATGCCTGCCATTTGCCCAGGTATTGGTTCGTTAATACTGGCTCTGTCTTTTCATTTCTTTCCTTTCTCAGCATAAAAAAGTTGTTGTCAAAGGAAGAAGACATGTAGTGCCCGCCTGCCTATGTCTCTTCTGATTCATCTTTCTTCCCCAGAGGGAAGTTGCAAAAAAGTCTCTGTGATTAGGAAGCATGGCATTTTGAGACGTCACACTCTTTCTTTTTGAAAATTTTGGGGGTTTTTTCCAACCAGAAGAAGGTAGAAGGTGCAGATGTGGTGGAAAGAGCATAGAACCAGGTAGCCTCACTGATTCCTATTGATTTCCCCAGTAAAATGAGGGGGTTTGGATTCTATGATGAATGTATGAATAAATATTTCATAAAGTCCTTCCTGGCTCCAACAGTTCATGCTACAATCTAACTGCACTTTATCGTAAGGAAGAGAGACATTGCTCTTCTCACTGAGCTTCCTTGCCGAGACTCTGAACACACATCACTATTTCTTTCAGCAGCTGAGGATGCCCTCACCATAAAAACATTTATGACTTGACTCTAACCAAGAAACAGAGAGTAGAAAGAGCACTAGATTTTATGTTTCTTTTGTATTCTTAGTACCTGACACTGAGCACCTGACATAAAAAGGTATCTGTTAAATTTTCACTGAATAAGTAGGATGGGAAGTCAGAAACTCTGGGTTCTGTTTCTGGAACAAACTAGCTGTGTAACCTTAGCCAGGTCACTGGAGCTCTCTGGGCTCTATGGTGAGGAGGCTGTCCCACGTGACCAGATCTTTCCTAGCTTTACAAACCTGCATTCCAAAACAAACTGTTTTCTGAAAGCACAGTTTACACTTTTCATAGACTCTCACACTTTGAACATTTATGAAATGGAAAACAGTTATGTTTCAGTATGAAAGTGTAAAGTGGTTGCAATAAGAACACTGATAAAGGTTAAACAGATTAACCAACTCTCCCCTGGAATCTCACAGGACAGAAGAACCACTACTTTAGTTTGCTTCCTTTTTGAGGAGCAAAGCTGTTGCAGGGGAAGGAAGAAGGAAGCTAGGAGGAGGAAGGGGTAAAATGTAGTGGTGCTGAGCATTGGGCAGCTGGAGAAGCTAAGTGTGAAGGCAGACCCTGGCCCAGGGTGGGAGGAGATGTCGAAGAGAAGAGCAGGGTACCTCTGATGGCCTTGGCCAGGTTATAATCAGGCAAAGGCCTGGCCCTGTGTGTCACGTGTGCAAATGGCTGGTTACTCTTTCCTGTGGGTCTGTGGCCACTAATTCTTAGCAGTCATGGTCTAGTTGTTTATACCTTCTGGATTTGAATCCCACCTGTTTGGGTGTGTTCTTAATCTCATTGTGCTTCAAGATCTTCATCTTTAAATTGGAGATAATAATGGGGATTACATGACAATACTTGCAAAATGTTTAGATCCATGGGCAATGAATGTTAGCTATTAATATTAATAAATATCAAAACACTAGCTATTATTTTCTTTTACTACTACTACTACCACCTGTTCATTAGAAGAGAGACCAGCTCACTGCTTAATGCGAAACAAGTGGAGTGTTGAGAAGATAGTTCCTGCTATCATCACCGAAAACTCCCCAGACAACTCTATCCTCAAAAAACACCTTTCCTCTAGTGGGACTTCTATTCAGTTTATAGTAACTTCATCCTCTTGGGCAAAGCATTGCCCTCTTGCTGTGGTCCTCTTTTAAAATGGAAATATTCACTGTGGGCAGCATATTAAGTCCCTAAGATCTTATTATAAAATAATATCTAGAATCTCTTTTGTCTGTGATGGGGGGAGGGAGAGAGAGAGAGAATGAGAATGAATTAGATGCATAAAGGGAAAAGGATTTGGTCCTTAAAGGGCATGGAAAGTGGAGGTGAGCAGGAAGACTAAAAGGCAAACAGGAGTCACGAGGGACAAGTGCTCCTGTTTCAGAGTTCTGTCCAGCAAAAGCGTGGCAAAATGTGGATTGTATTTTCCAGTTGTGAGAATTTAGGTAAAAGATCATTTCTGGTTCCCACAGTGATAGACTGGAGACTTAAGATTTTTATATCTAAAATTGTATCTTCATCTATATTTGCAAAAAAAAAATTCTGCAAACTATATTCCTTTGGATATTTTGTTGATAACTCCAGTCTTCTGCCATTTCTTGTGAATATTTAACAGGGACACAATGGGGCTTGCTCAGTATGGATCTGACAGTAAAACAAGCTGTAAAAGATCAGAAAGATGGAGACCAAAACATCACCCAGGGAACTCTGTAGGAAGAACATATACTTATAGGATCCTGCAGAGTTAGAGAACCCTTGAGAATGATTGATCATAGGAATTACAGAAATATGGATATTGGCAAAGAAAGAGGCTATGTAGAATATCTAAGAAGGTGATATCAGAATGGAAAGTCTTTATATGAGAAATTGAATTAAAATCTGATTAATCAAAGTCAGTGCATTATGGAGTTACAAGTGACCTGAGTGATTTAAAAGCTAGCCTTTGGTGGAGAGGATGGTCATCAGTCTTTCCCCTCCTCTAGCATCACCTTCACATCCCAGAAAGCACATGTTGTCCTTTCATGAAACCTTTCATGGTTCTTCCTTGTACAGCTCTAAATCCATTTCTTCTGTGAGACGTTTCTTCCTACTTCTAAACATGGATATTCTTCTCACTTTTAATTCTCCTGAAGCCCTTCCAATCTGGGCCTCCCCATAGACACTCACTCTATATATATCTGTACCTGTCATTCTTGTGTATGATTTTTCTCCCCATCTAGATTATAAAGTCTTTGAGAGGAAGAATTACCTCTGTGTATCTCATACAGTGTCCATTTCTGTGATGTGGGCATAATAGATACTCAAGAAATATTTGTGGTTGAGTAAATACATCAGTTTTTATAGGGAAGTAAATTTAAGATTATGAATCCAATTTAAAAGAGATTTGTCTGTCTGGAGGTGGTGATTTGAAAATAAGGAATGTCACCATATTGACTAAGCAATTGCTAGTGATAAACCAAAGTTCAAGGATGTCAGTCAAAAAATTTCATTTTAAAGCAAAGCCAATAAGACAATATTTGAGTCCATTGATTCATGTATCATAATTATACTTGCACTGCTTATTCTATTTTCTTTGAACTAAAAAAGTTCTGCTGATGTCAAAGTATTCGGATTCCAATGTACAAGAAAGAGTTTATTTAACAATTAGACGTGGCTATTTATTTTTAAGGATATTTTAAATAAAATTTATTTGTAAAAATTCTCAGAATGCTAAACAAATGCTTTTAGATTTGAAACAGATTATGCCTCTTTCTCTTTTTTGTTTTTTTGCTGAGGAAGACTGGCCCTGGGCTAACATCTGTGCCCATCTTCCTCTACTTTATATGGGATGCTGCCACAGCATGGCTGATAAGCAGTGCGATGGCCAGCACCAGGGATCCAAACCTGTGAACCCCGGGCTGCCAAAGCGCGAACTTAACTGCTGTGCCACCGGGCTGGTTCCTATGCCTCTTTCTCTTAAAACTTTATTTCCTTTCACACAATCCAGTGATGTTTCTGATTATTTGTTATAGGTTAGTGTCTAATATCTCCCTAAATGACCTGGAATTTGAGGATTGATTTTAAACGAGTTCAGTAAGTCCCAGGCAAGCCATTGCAGCCAGGGGAAGGTGCACCACATTAGAGGAACTGAATCGTGTCCAGAGTCTGGGCCATTCTGCACAGACGATGGCTACCTGGGGCCCTGAAGTGGCTTCTATTTGCTCCATTTCTGAATGAAACTTAGTGAAGTGCAAGAGAATCTGAAGTCTTTAGTGAAGAACCCTTATCCTATGGGTGGGCTTAACATTTTGACCTGGAACAGAGAGGAGAACGTGAGCCTCATCTTCTCCCCAGGAGCATACTGGGAGAGCAAGTTTGACTTTATACACATAATTGCCCTCATGGAGGGGGGCAACATGGACACTTTCTCCTCAGACCACACCATTTTGCCTTTACCTAAAGGACTTATGAAATACAAGATTCTTGGGCAGCAACACTGCAAGAGTAAAAGTTTAGTGGGAGAGGGACACAGAATACAGGAATTTGTAGCAGTAGGGCTTTTTCTTTTTCTATTTTGATTGAGATTTTGCACTGAACTATCTAGAACAAATTCTATGGTGATTTATACTTTACAATTTATAAAAATTATTTCATATACCTTTGAAAGTCCTTTCATGTTTTCAGCCGTATTACTTTCCTATGATGACGTGTCAATCAAACCCAGCTCTCTGTTCATTGTGATCTTGAATCAATCACACTGCTGCCCGCTCTGCTCATATATATTTATGCCATAGGTGTCCTTCCGCTAGGAGAGCCTCTCTCTCAACTTTTCAAACCACCCAGATCAGGGGAGGGAGAGGAATTCTGTGTCCTACTATTGCTTAGTCAGCCTCTAGCACTTCTTTTTTTTTCTCCAGCTTTATTGAGATATAATTGACAAACAACACTGTGTAACTTGAAGGTGTCCCACGTGATAATATGATACATGTATATATTGTGAAATGATAACCACAATAGTCCTAGTCATTACAGCATTATTCACAATAGCCAAGACATGGAAACAATTGAAGTGTCCGTGTATGAATGAATGGATAAAGAAGATGTGGCATACATATACAATGGAATATTATTTAGCCATAAGAAAAAAGGAAATTCTGCTATTTGTGACAACATGGATGGACTTTGAGGGCATTATGCTAAGAGAGATGAATTAGAGAAAGACAAATACTATCTCACTTATGTGTGGAATCTAAAAAAGCCAAACAGCCCCTGGCCCTTCTTTAGCCTCCCGGAAATGCAAATTATTGCCCTTCAATTGCCCTCCCCCCTCTCTCCTCCAGGCTCTCTGTCTAGACACTCCCACATCCTCCAGCACGCTTTACTCCCGCCTCCTAAAGAGAACAGAACAATGACTTTTGTATATTTTTTAACCTATTGATTTATACCTGATATTTAGTATTTTTCTATTTGTTGACATTCAGATTTTCTTTAAATAATTTGAAAGAATGTAATTGAAACAGAAATACGCTAAGTTTGGGACTCTGTATATAATGTTTAAATCTTTTTTGGAATTCTTATTTATTTTTATGCCATACTGATGCACTTAAGAAATAAAAAATCATGACAAGTAAGGTAATATATAGGAAAGCACATAAAGCCTTTTGGAAAAGTGGGGTGTCACATAAGTCCAAGGTATGTTAATAAGAAGCTGGCAGGCCCCATGAATGTAAATGTTACTTTCTGTAAATGTAAATGTAGAAATCACCTATTTGGTGCATTTAGAAGACAAGATCGATTAAAATAACCACCTAGAATGTGAAACTAATTAGTCTAAAATATTATATACTATTTTAATAAACGTATATTCGGTATTTGCTATGTGCCAGGTAGTGTGTTAGGAGCTAGGGGTATTTAAAGAATAGTTATATGTGGCCTCTGCTCTCAAGAGTTCACAGTCTAGCCAGGGACATCATGAGGATAGAATTAACCATTTGGGGTAACAGAATATGAATTCTAAAGAGACTGTTATTTATAAGGCTCTGGGAATGCTTTATATTGAGGCCCCTCTTTACAAAGTCAAGGCACTTACCATGAGCAGAGGAGTTGAATACCAGGCTACACAATGGATTTAGAGCTGGATTAAATCAGAAGTCACAGCATTTGGACTTTTCTCTCTTGTTCTTCATGCTGGTGCTACACAGAACTGAACTTTCAAACCATCCTTTGTGATGAAACTTGTTCATTTTAATATCCAACTGAAGGTGAAGACCATTCTGCATTGCAGGTGAGGCCCTGCAGCCTGTAAATGAGCTGAAGCCCCAGTTTAACTGGGTGTCCTGTGTCTTATCTGGCAACTCTGTTCCAATCCAATACATGACACATGGTGATAAGTGCTGTGAAGAAAAATGAAGCTGGGAAGGAGGAAGAGGAGTGCTGGGAGGGTGGGAAGAAGGGGTTGCCATTTAAAACGGGTAGACAAGGAAGCCTCACAGAGGCAATATTTGAGCAAAGACCTGCGGGAAGTGAGTCAGTGAGCCATGCGGCTATGTGGAGGAAGAGCATTCCAGGCAGAGGGAACGGCAGTGCAAAGGATGCTGAGGCAGTGTGTCTGGTACTTTGAAAGAATAGCAAGGAGGCTAATAAGACTGCAGTGGAATGAGCAAGGGGGAGCATAGTAGCATATGAGGTCCAAGAAGTAATAGGAGCCAGATGGTAGAGAGTCTCATAGGCCATTATAAAGACCTTGTTTTTAACTCTGAGATGGGAAGCCACAGGAGGAGTTTGAAAAGAGTAGTGACTTGATTTGAACTTATATTTAAAAAGTACCCCTTTGGCTGTTGTGTTAAGAACAGACTGAAGGGAAAAACTGGGAAACTAGTTAAAGCTATTGCAGTAATCCAGGTAAGTGGTGGTGGTGGCTTGGCAAGATGATGGCAGTAGACACGGTGGTGATAACTGGTTCTGTATCGCATGTATATCTCCATATATACTGGGAGGGAGAGAAAGAGGGGAGCTCCTGTGAAGCCCTCATCATTGAATGTGATGATGGGGGAAGAGTAGGTGAATGTGATCGGGGACATCAGGGAAGGTTTCCGGGTGAAGGTGCCTCGAGTTGAGCTGTGGAAGCTGACTAAAGGTTGTACAGTGGATAAGAGAGGGCGCTGGTCCATTCTGCTCCTTTCTAGTGTTACTACTGAGGGGGACCCTCCCTCTATCTAAAGTCATTCTCCTTCCCTTGTGCTCTATAGTTCATTCCTCTCATCTTCCCATGGAACTATCGATGACTTGTGCTCTTCTGAGAGCAATTTTCTGCCTTTAAAAAAATCATCGTTTTTAATAATATTTATTACAAATAATGCTAAAGTAATACTATTTATCTGGTTTATTTATAAAGCTCTCAGCTGTGATTCTTAATGTTTCCTTTTCATTAGCAGTGTGTGAACTTTACACCTGCCCACTACATTTTTTTTTTGATGTTATCTCGTGAGAACAAACTGCTTTAGCAAGATAGTATGAGAGGGCTGCTGCAGCCCCGGACACCATTCTACATGTGAGGAGATCGTTCTTGAGGAGTAAAGCCATTTACAAGCTTACTTCCTGCCTTTTATAGGTAAATAAATGTTTATATACCACACTTGAGTTTTGAATTGTTCTGAAATCAGTCTCTTTTTTTTTCATGTAATATTCCCCTGTATATTTTTAGGGCATGAAAAATTTTAAGAAGATATTTTACAATGGGAGATCAGCTGTGACTAATATTATGTCTCCAAAATCCACTTTTGATCCCATAGACACTAGTTTGCTCCTTTCCTGGTGGGTGAGTGTTTCTCTCTAGCCACCCATTTAGCTACCGTTAGTCCACTTCCATTTTATTCTCCTCCAGGCATCGGTGGAGATGACACTGAAGTTTACCTTTTTTTTTTTAAACAAACGTGAAACAGGTGTGGATATGCTCTCAATTCAAATATTCTTTGAAGAAGACAATACACTTTCCCTGCCAGAAGAAGTTCTTAAGAGATTACATAAATTCAAAAAGTGTACTTCTTTTGATAAACAGATTCTATTTAGTTTCTAAAAGAAATGCGTGCATTTGTATCATGCGCTATAGGAAAATAGATGGTACAACTAGCTCTGGATGGATATTTGATCATTCTTCTCCAGCCACATACAACTCTGTAAAGGAGTGACAAGCAGCTGGCATCTCATTATCTCCAACAGAGAGCCTTGAATGCAGCCTGTAAGCCTTTGAATAGTCTGTTTTTGTATCTAGGTGAAAAATGTTTGAGCTCAGCCTTTTTCCCTTCTTTTTTGCATAGACACATTACTAGGCTATATTAACTCTGAAAATCAAATTGATTCCTAGCTCCATACTTGGAAAAATGCTCACTTTGGGAGTAAGGACAAATATTTCACACTGTGGATTTAAAGTGACAATAAACATCATAGGAATGAGAATCTGAAAAATTGGAGTCAATAATGAATATGTCTGTGATAGACACAGGCAAATTAGTTATTGCAAAAGCTTATTCAGGTAGGTTTTTTATGGTGTTTTGGCTGTCAGAGATTAGGCCCACTAAGGGTAGGGCCCTGCCTTGCTCATTACCTGATTTCCTCCTCTACCTCACACACCCTTGCACAGACAGCACCTCGCACCATGTCCATATAGAAGCAATTTCATTAAATTTGTTGAATGATTGAAAATAACTTTTTTAGTTAAATTGATATTACACTTGAACTTTTGGTGCATTGGGTTCTTATAGTTAATCTCCTAGTGCATCATGAAACATGCTTATACTTAAAATCTATGATGACTGCACAGCTTAAAATTTCTAAGAGAATTCTGTTTTGTTGTAAGGTAGGCTTTTAATGAGTGTCAATTATAGAAATTTCTAAGTATAGTTTAGATTTCATGATTCTGTAAGCCTTTACATATACATAAATGAGCAAATAAAATAATTCCTGATGTGCTCCAGTGCTAATGGAGGACCCAGAATATTAAAGATTTTCAATGATATTCAGATCAATAGCATCGAGTCTAATCCACAGTGTGTTAGTCAGCTCGGGCTGCCATAACAAAATACTATGGACTGGGTGGCTTAAACAAAGGAATTTGTTTCTCACAATTCTGGAGGCTGGGAAGTCCAAGATCAAGGGGACGGACAATTCAGTTCCTGGTGAGGACTCTCTTCCTGGCTTTCAGACGGCTGCCTCCTCTGTGTCCTCATATGGCCTTTTCTCGATGTATGTGCGTGCATGCACGCGCACACACACACACACATACACACAAAGCGAAAGAAAGTTCACTCTTTGGTGCTCTTTTTTAAAGAACACTAATCTCACCATGAAGGCCCCACCCTCATGGCCTCTTCCAATCCTAATTATCTCCTGAAGGCCCCACCTCCAAATACCATCACACTGGGGGCTAGTGCTTCAACATATGAATTTGGGGGTGGGGCACAAACATTCAGTCCATAACACATGCTGAGCTCATTTCTTGCTCATCACTGCTTGTCTATAGACACCATCCCCACTCCTTCAAGTCGGCTTCTTTTGCCTCTGATGTTCCTGCTGACCCAAAAGATGAACTAAGAGAATCAAAGAAAATAATAGGTGAGTGAGGAGAATGAAATAAAAGCCTAGTGATGGAAGAAGTTAAGTTAGACCACTGTTGGGAGTAGATCCAATGAAGCAATCAGAATGTTATTATCTTAACCACTGAAAAAAAATTTAAAGTAAAATCCAAAAGCATATGAGGCTTAGTCAGACAGAGAATGACAATTGGTGTGCTGAAGTGGTATTGAGATGCTTGCCAAGGAAATTCTGGAGCAGCCTGGCTGATGCCACTGAGGTAGACACCAGCCCCAGGGATGGATGGTCATGGATGCCCACGGCTTCTCTGGGAACATATCAGAGATGTGTGGGGTCTGGGTGCAAGCAGGTGTCGGCCCATGTTCCCAGGGGTTGTCTGCCCCTGAAGGATCCCAAGCCCGTGTCTCTGTGTGGTTATTCATTGGTTACGGTACCATGACAAACCAGCAGCTGCTTTGTTTAAATAGTCTGGGCAAATGAAGCCTGGGAAGCTGCTTCTTAAAGCCCTTGGGTCACTCTGCACGGGGTGTGAAGACAGCTCGTTAGCTAAGATTTTTACCCTGGCTCTGTGTTGATGACATGGACATTGAGATCCCGGAGTGTGGCTGCAGGGATGTGCAGCCTCATTCAGTGGGAAAGTAGAACACATCACTTTAACATGATAACGCAGTGAGCGCAGCAATGTTTCCACTAGATAAAACCTCTGGAAATCTTTGTCAGTCCTAATAGTCCCTCTAGACCTAATAAGACACCAGAATACCACATCTAACACACTTGTCGATCAAGATCTGAGTTTTCTTTCTTAAAAATATCATTTGTGCAAGTTATGGTACCAGAGAAAGGCCAACCATAGGACAAGGATCAAATAATTAAGTTAATGAGTCCCGCCCTTGGGATTCTTCCTGCAGCTCGTCTTCTTCTATTTTATCACTCTGTTTCTGGAATTTAAAGCCTGCAGTGCTGGTTAGAAAAGCTACTGGTGATTTAGCCACTGTGCTATTATCCACACTAATAATTACCTCTAATTAATAATTAATGGGAGGTTCTTTAGGTCAGGTATTATGTATTATCCGCTAGTGTGTCTTAAGCATTTAGCATTTTAATGAATGGAATAATTATGACTGGACTAGGTTTTTCTAAAAACAGAGGCAAGACGGGTATTAAGAAGAAAAGTTACAGGATTCGTAATGAATTCCTGACTCTGACATGAATGAAATAACCCATCCTTTCAAACTTGGGATCCGTGGCATGCCATGCTCACATCACAGGTTCAATGAGATGGCTGTTGTCCTCTTCTCATTTCCCTTCAGTTTCCTGGAGTGGGATGATTCTAATAATGGTAACAGATAACAAATGTTGCATGCTTATTGGAGTTTAAGAACTCTGATATACACTTTAAATTACCCTAAAGATAATCATAGCAGCAATAGCTAATATTGATTGATCACTTGTTACATGCCAGGCACTAAGTGCTTAATATGTAATAATTACTTAAACTGCAGATGAGGAAACTAAATCGCATAGGGAGGGCATGGACCTGTCACCTGGTAGGTCTGGAATCAGATATTAAACTGAGGCCTTGGTGCTGGCTCTTAACCCTTTTGCAGTGTTGTCTCCCATGCGCTCTGCTCCCTCCAAGCTGCCTCTGGCCCTTTTGGCGCTTTTGCGCAAATTAGAGAGAAGTGCATCTTTTTCAATCATAAACAAACATAAAGCCATTCTTTAAGAACTATGCAAATTGAATTATTAAACATAAAATAATTGTTCTGAATTTTTAATTGAACTTAGTAAAAAATAGCCACTGGGATATAAAAATTTGTTTCAAAATACACATCTTGCTTTCATTGAAATTAAATTACTTATGACAGATTGAATCCTTACGTTCTCCAATATCTCCTTTTCTATAGAAATGGTTCCCAGACTTGTGTGACATCTCTTTTGTGACATGTTAGGCCTTAAGGAGTTCATACATTTTCATTTTAAGAGATGTTTTCTCCACTGGTGACTAATATTGGACAAGTTAAATATGTCCTGAGAGCTATAAAAGTATTTGGATATGTTCCTGGTAAATTATTACTGAAAGTATATATTTGATTTCTGAGATATTTATTCTTCTGTGCATAACAACTTTTAAAGAAAAGTGTGACCATACTATACATGTTCTTATAAAACCTTTTAAAAAATTGTGATCAGAATATTTCACACGAGATCTACCCTCTTAACAAATATTTAAATGTACGATGTAGTACTGTTCATGATGCGCACAATGTTGTACAGTCGATATCTAGAACTTAATCATCTTGCGTAACTGTAACTTTATACCTGTGGAATAGCAACTCCCTGTTTCCCCTCCCCTTAGTCCCTGGCAACTACCCGTCTACACTCAGCTTTTATGTATCTGACTATTTTAGATACTTCACATAGGGGGGAATCATTCAATACTTGTCCTTCTGTGACTGGCTTATTTCACTTAGCGTAATGTCCTCAAGGTTCGTCTGTGTTGTCTCAGATGGCAGGATTTCCTTCTTTTTTAAGGCTGAATGATATTCCGTTGTGTGCACATCCCACATTTTCTTTATCCATTCATTTATCAATGGACATTTAGGTTGCTTCCATATCTTGGGTGTTGTGAATAATGCTGCAATGAACATGAAAATGCAAATATTTTTTCTAGATTCCAATTTCAATTTCTTGGAAGGATAATTACTCAGAAGTGGGGTTGCTGGATCATATGGTAGTTCTATTTTTGTGTGTGTGAGGAAGACTAGCCCTGAGCTAACATCCGTTGCCAATCCTCCTCCTTTTTGCTGAGGAAGATTGGCCCTGGGCTAACGTCCGTGCCCATCTTCCTCTACTTTATATGGGATGCTGCCACAGCATGGTTTGACAAGCAGTGTGTCGGTCCGCACCCGGGATCCAAACCTGCGAACCCTGGGCCGCCAAAAGCGGAGCACACAAACTTAACTGCTACTCCGCCAGGCCAGCCCCTGGTAGTTCTATTTTTATGTTTTTCTCCATACTGTTTTTTAACAGCAACACAACTTTACATTCCCACCAACAATGTACAAGGACTCTAATTTCTCAATGTCCTCGCCAACATTTATTATCTTTTGTTTTTTTGATAATAGCCATCCTGACAGGTGTGAGGTGATATCTCACTGTGGTTTTGATTTGCATTTCCCTGATGATTAGTGATGTTGAGCACAAAAAGATGCACAATATTACCAAATCACCAGGGAAATATATTTCAATGAAAGATATGTGATTTTTCAAAAACAAAGTTGTTGATGTTGCCACAACATCATATTTCTTAATTGTAAAGTTTTACAAAGTTGCAGTAATTCACATTTATCATAATTTTCACATTATATAGTTCATCTGGAACAGTATTTCTCAAACTGTAGTGTGAATTCAACCTGGAGATCACATTAAAATGCAGATTCTAATTCAGTAGTTCTGATGGGACCTGAGATTCTGCAATTCTAACAATCTCCCCGATAATAGTGATGTTGCTAGTCCATGGACTGTACTTTGAGTAGCAAATATCTAAAACAATGAAAAGGCCATGATATTCTTCATTATTGTAAGCCTTTCTTTCAAAGACAGTATTGTATCCAATATGGGAAAAACATGCTTTGAAACTTAGTTCTAGATCATACTGATAGTGAAATTTATAGGTGAATTAAATCTTCATTCTCTTTTTTCTGGTAATTCAATGTTGGAGAATTTAGTGTCAGAGTCAAGAAATTCTGCAGTTGGTTCAACATCAACGATATAATTTTAGTAAACAGCATTGCTTCATGTTTCTCCAAAGAATTTCTTATTTCTTTTGATTCTTTCAAGGGCACTAGTGATTGAATTTTGGTTCCTGCACATTTTGCATTTAGCGTTAAATAATACCTACGTGGCAGGAGGCTGCAATATTTTAATAGCCGTTAATTTTCGTACTGCCAGAATTTCCATAACAAAAAATAATCAATTGCCATATTAAGTGAATGATTACATAGTAATTTCTAACTTATGTCTAAGTAATATTTACTTTGTGTGTTATTAATGGGAAAGGAATCTTTGTTGTTACATTGTGATTTACGTCATCATGAAAGTTTTTGTAGATTTAAGTTAAGAACTCAGAAATACTCTTCTGATACAGCAAACAAACAGCAGATGATATGAACTGCACTATACAGCATCACATTTAACCTGTGCACTAAGACCAATAGAAGACTGTTTTGCTCACATTTTCAGATACTTACCTCTCAGTACTCCAGTCAGAAGTGTAATTCCTTGTGTAAAAACCCAGGTTATTTTAAATGTTTGACCAGCAAGGCCCTTTGATCATCAAACTTGTTTGTCTTTTGTCAGGGGATGGTTGCACTATACTGATTTTGTTAAAACAAGATACAGTATTGCTATCTGCTACAGAATTATCATAATAAACAGACAAATTGCCCATTTTTGGAGTCAATAAAGTTATAGTAAAAATCTGACAATAGTTCACAGCGGTAGAGCTGTCTGTGATGCGAGTTTGCCTCTGCAATGCGAGTCCTTGTGTAGCGCATAAAGGAACAACTCTATGTGGCAGCCCTGGCTGCCTCCCTCAGCACCCTCCACCCCAGGGCTCTTTTCTCATGGGGTCCCGTGTTGAGACTGCAGTTGTACTGATTTCGTCTCTCCCAGCATCTCCACTCTCCAAATTAACCCTAAGAAGTCAGTTGTGGAGAACTAGGTGGGACACTTGAAGCACGATGTAGTTACCCAGGCAGCAGCGATAAGATCCATTCAGGTTTCTGCATAGAGGCCTCTTGGAGAGGGAGCTCATGTTTGCTGGTCCTCCATCCATGGAGTTTGTAGGTCAGCTCTTGGAGCAGAAAGAAGGGGGACGGCGTGCAGGTCTTTGCGCAGCCCACTTGTAGGTAGCAGAAAGGGGCCTGTGTCTCAGGCTCCATAGATTATCCAATCACAAGAGCAGATCCTGCCACCACCGAGGCTGCCATACAAAGCAAGTCAGACATAGAGCATTTCTTGTCCAAGCCACCTCCTCTCAACATTTGGGCCACATTCCGTCTTAACTTCCATGTTACCTTGACTAGAAATGCAAGTGCAGGATACAAATGTCATGTTTGGAAGGGACCTGTGGAATCACCTAGCCCAGCCTCCTCTCCAGCACGGGAATCCCCTTACCAGCTTCCTTGATCACCTACCTTCTATCCCAGAGTTTCCTGTGATGGGCTGCTCGGTAACCCGTTTCACTTGGGCCCATTGCAGGGCCCATATACTAGGTTCTCTTAATTATCAGTTTATTACTTAGTTTCCTTGTAACTTCATTTATTCAAATTATTTTTTCTGGAACAGCACAGACTTTGATCTTCTTCAAACATATTTCTCAAAATTGAATTTAAAGTCCACATATAGCTATAAAGAAATGTATACAGGCAGAATATAGGATTACAGAATTGGAAGAAGTTCGATAATAATTTATATCTGATTTTCTTCATTTATCCCTTCCCCCACAGACGTTTAAGTATAGTATTCCCCTTGTATGCTTTAAACATCAAAAGAAAATCTCTTCTAGCATGTAAGAGCTGAATTGCTACCAAAATACCACTGAAAATAAATGTAACTGATTTTATGGAAATGTTCAAGGTCATTTAGTCTAATTAGCAGTAAAGTCAATCAATAAACACTGAATGCAGTGGTTGCCCATGGAAATAATTAAGCTAATTGTCTTTGGGGAATCCAAGTTGCAGTTCTTTTCCAATTTGCTATGCTCTGTCCCAGGCTTCCTTTCTCCCTCCTCTTGCTAGTTCTTTTAATGTTTTCACTTGAGATCAATAAAGATCCAGTCAGAA
This sequence comes from Tapirus indicus, assembly GCA_031878705.1. Taxonomy (NCBI): domain Eukaryota; kingdom Metazoa; phylum Chordata; class Mammalia; order Perissodactyla; family Tapiridae; genus Tapirus; species Tapirus indicus. Next base: position 10,949,726 of record CM062918.1, read on the forward strand.
TTTAAATTGAAAGGATTCTCATGGGAACTCTAAGTCTATCCTTTTTTCTTTCCTTTTAACCAGGTCCATTTTTTCTTTTTAACTTTATGAAACGTTTGGGCTTAGCTTGAATAAATCACGGCCATTGTGGTTCTACCAGCATGCTAAGAAGAGCAAAATGAGGGTGCATGTTGGCTGGACAGTTTTGATGGCAAGCTGCGCTTGGGTGGGCCATACTGCTGAGGACTGCTGTGTGCTGGGTGGCTGTCTGATAAACTGAGGCCCACCCTTCCCCTCAGTTATCCTTGGTGGGGAGGATTATTGGCAGAAAGTGCAAAAGAGGGACAACACACCCTACTAATGGCCAATCCCAATATGGCCTATGGATGTGTTTATAGCATCTTTCCAGAGGGTTCATGGAGCTATCAAGGCCTGAGTTGTTACTCATAGCTTTTCCCAGAGAGATTTATCTGCCTCTCAAATGCATAATCTAAAATAATTCTCATGAGACATTTAGTAGGAAAGTTGGAATCATCATAAAGGAAATACTCATTGTTCTACTTTTACATAGATACTTCCTCCTTTCAGCATTGTGCCTGTATACAGAAGCAAAATCAACAAATATTAAGTGAATGTCTATGGAGGATTCTTGAAGGGAGATGATAAAGCTAAGAGAAAATCCCTACCTTCTAGTAATTTATAATCTAACTGGAAGAGGAAGGATGAGAGAATCATGTGCAAAAAATTATTCAGGCTCAATGTTTTTTTGAAAAAGCAAAAAAAAAGTGGAGGAGGTTACACCAAAGAAAATTTTATGTGCTTTACAGCAATATATTTCAAATAGTCCCAGTTTTAAATATTGTGTCCCATTAATGCCATAAATTACCCAAATATTCTGATGATGGCTGTTTTTTTTTTTTTTTAACTTCCAAACTCTGTTTTTCAGGTGACCTCTTTCTCCTGAAAGTGATGCCCAAACCTAGTCAGATCGTATATTGTGAATCACAGCTCAGAAATTTTGGTCACTATTCATACTGGTTTTAGCTTGTCTACCAACTTGAACGTAACCCTGGACAGTCCTCTTCAGTTCTATATTTCTTGACTTTCTAATCTGTAAAATAAACTGCTGTATTTGGTTTATTGCTGAAGTACTTTGGGGCTATTATGAATTTGCCTATTTCTTTTTATCATTCTTTAACATTTTGCTTCTTAGAGTTTACGTTATTAGATTTATTAGAATTGTACTACTAGTTTATGTTAAATTTAATATTGCTGTATCTTCCTGGTGGATTGAACCTTTTAAAATGTGAGTGACCATCTTTATGACTAGTAATGCTTTTTGTCTTCAAGCCTATTTTGTCTGGTATCAATCTAACTTTTTGTTTTCATAGTGTATCTTTTTTCATTCTACTACTTTCAACCTTGTGCTGTATGTTTTAAATAATTCTTTTATATATATATCACTGATCTGGTACTTTTTACCTTTTAATTGGAGCATTTAGCCCATTTATGTTAAACATAGTTACTGATGTATTGATTTTAAATCTAGTGTCTTAACATACTTTCCATTTGTTCTACTTGTTCTGTAGTCCTCGTTCTGTATTTCTGTTTTGACTTTATTTATAGGTGCCAATTATTTCATTATAAAATTTTGTGGAAAATAAAAATTAATATAAATACAAAGTATATCAATTAAATTTAAGTAGAACCAAACAAGATATTAATATTTTTCAAATGAAAAAGTAAAAAAGAAAAACCTTTTCATCTTATATGAAATTATTCATATTTTAAATGTATGTTGCTTGAATTGTCACTAAATTTTTGCTTAGACTTAGAGCAATGATTTCCATTAAACTTAAGTAGCCTATGAAATATTAAATATTATTTTAAAAATCATAAATGCAAACAGATCCTAAACTTAAGAATTTACAAAAAATTGCAACTGATTACTGAAATCTTTTCCATATTTAACAAATCTAAAAATCTAGGATATGATCTATCTGGAAATAACTAGCCAAACACCAGTATCTTAAATAAAACTCAGCCTCTAAGGTGGTATATAAAGCATAAATAGAATTTGAAATAAATAGAAGTTTACATGCACACATGAGTTTTGTCAATTACTTTTAAAAACAAAGAAACTGCAATTCCTCAGATTCTTCTTATTCAATGCTAGAACTTAAAAGGACTTTTTAACACCCTCATGGGCAAAGAGAAAAAAAACAACTTCTTTTAATGTTAAAATTATGAACAATTTTCTTTTATGAATTGACAGAAATTTACATTTCAAAGCTTCTAGAGAAAAGTCTCTAATATTAATACATTTTTTTTTCATTGAAATGTAAATAATTATGTCTGGGGATCAGTATTAACTGTTAAAAGAGAGTTAATAGTCTCTTGGAAATTCCCAAAAGAACTCAGGCTTTAGCTTTTACAAACAAGCTCTTAAAACCATTGTTCTGAAGAAAAGCTTGCACTGCTAGACCTCTACTCTCTTACCTTGCTCATTCAAAGTGAGATTTTATAGTCACTCAGCAATGAGCCATTTTTATTTGGGTCACTTTTTCTAAACATATGTAGACACTAGGCAAAGGAGTAGATACCCTTTTATATCTAAATAGTTTCAAATTAGTAAATTAGGGTTTTATTTATTTAACTTGTCAAAGTTAATTTGTCAAAGTTAATTGTTGGCAATGTGTATACTTTGTTTTTCTAAAATTGGGTTTGAATTTCACACATCTGTCTCTTCATAAAAGGGGCTTCAATTTGACCTACATGCGCCAAAGCTATAATCAAACCCCAAACCTCACTCTGACAAACAATCATTCTATTAAAATAGTGACTCACAAATTTGCTCTTTCTTCTCCATTTCCGGTAAAAAATTAGTCAGGAAACATACAAGATATATATAATACATAGAATGACTTTCTAAAAAAAAATCACTCTCTTAGAAGTGCACAAAGAAAATGTTGTTTTAGAAATATTTCTTCTGAGATGCTAGCTACATTAAAAATAATAGTGTGTATTTTTTATATTGTTTCTTGTCAAAGACTTTCCTCTGTGGTTCCTCTACTACAATTTCAACTGATAATCTGGAAGATGGAAAGTGTAAGTATTTTACCATTACTCAGTTACTTTTAGTTTCTTCTACTTTGCTTTCAGAGCAAGAGGCACTGAAATTTTAAAGGCCATCTAACATAGAGTGGAAATAGAGCTAAAACTGCAGAATACCGACACACACAAAAACAGACATAACAAATTTGAAGGAAATTTTGGTGACAGAAGCAAGTAGTCCTGTAATCAACATAAATTGGTGGTGAAAGATTAACTGAGATCTTTGATGGTGATCACAAAGGAAAACCCAGAATAAATATTGCAGAATAGAAAACATCTGGGGCACCTCACAAGAGTACCTTCCTCTGAATTGGAGTCACAAGCCTGTTGGAAGAAGCTCAAATCAGAGCCTGAATCCTTGATTTCATTTGCTGGTTATCTTTAACTTCCTCGATTCTTCTATGAATGTAACAAAGCACTCTGGTGAAGAATCCTGCGCACGAGACTTTCTGAATGTTGTCTCTTGATATCACTCTGTTATTAAATCTTTAATCTCGTCATGAATAACCTAATTTACTGCTGCTGTTAGCTCATATTTTCCACCTTTACTTTATGAGGAATTAGAATCAGAAGGAGTATTGCCAGGGTCTCCTAAGGAGTCTCCATATCTGCTCTTCTTTTCCAGGATATAAGAAAGGACTATCTTGAATGTGATGTGCCTATCACAGCAAGTGTGTTGAAATGATTCATGAGTAACTGGAACGTTCCCCATATCATCATAGTACCTATGTATTTAACAGTGAAGAGAGATTCTTTGAATGCTTGCTTTCCCCAGCAAATTGATTTGGTATCAACTCTGATAGCTGGAAACCATGGCGGCCCCAGATCCTTAATAGAGAACCTGAGGAAAATATCCTCAAGTTCTGTGGACTCACAACTTCTGACTGTCTTGACATCCAATTGATGTTTTAATCATTAGTTTTTTCTCACTGTCTTTTACTTGTGTTACACTCTTTATTCTTTTAGTGTTCATCTTAGAAATTACAGAACATATCATTGACTTATCAATGTCTAATATTAGTGGATAATTTTACTGTCCTCCTGGTTAGAACACTTGGCTCCATTTGCATCCTTCTCAGCTACATATTATTATTATTTTATGAGTCCATGTGTGTTGAGACTTACTCATATGTTTGCAACTTTCTTTGCTCTTTCTTCTTTTTGTATTTTTTGACCCCTTGATCTTCTCCAGCAATCATTTTCCTTTTCTCTGGAAAACATCCTTTTTAAGTTTCTTTGGGTGCAGGTCTCCTAGTGGTGAACTCTTTCAATTTTTTTTTCATCTGAAAATGTCTGTATTTTTGCTGCTTATGAATTCTAGATTAGCAGTTTCTTTCTGACTTCCATTGTCGCTGGTGAGAAGTCACCTGTCAGTCTACTGTTGTTTCCTTGAAGGCAAGTTGCTCTGGTTGCATTAAAATTTTTCTTCGGTTTTATCCAGTTTCACTATGATCTGTTTAGGTACAGATTTCCTTTTATCTGTTCTGCTTGGGATTTATTGGGATTCCTAAATCTGAAGATGGATGTTTTCCATCAGTTTTGGAAAATTCTAAGCCTAAATCTCCACATTCTCTCTCTTCTTCTAGATGCCAGAACTTAGAATTTCTTGAGGAATTCTCTGTCTTTTACATTCTCTTCCATGTTTTCCACCTTTTCTACTGCTTTTATGCTGCATCTAGAGAGTGTCTTCTGACCTGTTTTCCATTCACCGTCTCTTCAACTGTCCCATATGTAAAATTGTCATTGAATTCTTTATTTATGAATTTTTCAGTTCTAGAATTTCAATGTCTTTTTCAAATCTGCTAAGTCACTTTTATAGTTGTCAATTCCCTGCTGAAATTTTTATGGCTTACTGTTCTCCTTGAAAATGATAAGCACCGTTTTACTGTGTCTGATAATGCATGTGACTATTTAGATTATTTTTATCACTGCTGGTTCTTGCTCATGGTATCTTTTCTCTTCACGTTTTGGTGTGTTCTGGACATTGGATTTGAAAAAGTATTTGTTGGAATAATTTGAGGCTTAGGATGATATTCTCTTCTTCCAAAGAGGGGTACTAACAACCAGGGTCTCCTTACTGCACGCTCACAGCCTGAGATTTTAGGGGCTACTGAGATTTTAAAAAGAAGTGAGGCTGCAGTCTGGGAAAGGGTTGGTTTATTTTTGTGTTACCACTACTATCAGGGTATAGCCCTTTGGGCTCCCAGTTCCCTGTATTAGGGGGGTCCTGAACTCTGACTTTTCCCCCTTAGCTCTAAGAGACTACCAAGAGCACACATCAGCTTCCTCTTCCAGATCAGCAAATGCTCACAGGGCAAACTTTTCCCCCAAGTCTTGGATTTCTGTCCTGTAACTCCTCATTATCTTGATATATTATTGATGCATTTAAGAAGATTTTTAATAATATATTTTATCAAGCTTTTGTGTATTTTTCTCCCAGAGTGTGGTTAGATTTGGTTAAATTGCTTAATCTTTCATTACCCAAAGCAGAAATCTCCTCATGCCTTCCATTCCATTCTCTTTCCTTCTTTTTCTTGCTTCCTTCCTATCTTTTTCTTTTAAAATAATGCTGGAGTACATTTTCCAGGAGAGTACACAGAAGGTAAACCTTCAGAGTTCTTGCAGGTCATTCTTTTGCTTTCATATTTGATTTTGTATAGAATTGTTGATATAAAGTCATTTATCTCACAATTTTGTAGGCATTATTTCACTATTTTCAGCATTTATTGTTGCTAATGAGAACACTAACACCATCATGTTTCTACTCCTTTGTATCTATAGGAAGTTTCCTGTTTCCTAGGAAAATTAGCACCAGAAAAGTCCACTTAATATAAATCTATTTAAATTATATTGTTTTGGGTTACTGTTTTCTGATAAAAATAAATGATAGCATGCTACGGCATCTTCCAAGTTCACATTTCACTTTCCTGCATAATCATCATGATACTAATTTCTGCAAAAATATTTCAAGATGTCCCCTAAAGGGTCTATCTTAAATCCTTTGATTTTTAATTGATTCTCCTTTGAAGAACTTTTCTTGTCATATTCCTGGTTGATTTTCTTCTCATCCATTCTATTTTATTTTGTGTGTGTGTGAGGAACACTAGCCCTGAGCTAACATCCATTGCCAATCCTCCTCTTTTTTTTCCCTGAGAAAGACTGGCCCTCGGCAAACATCTGTGCCCATCTTCCTCTACTTTATATGGGACACTGCCACAGCATGGCTGACAAGCTGTGCGTCTGTTCGTGCCCAGGATCTGAACCTGCAAACCTCAGGCCACCTAAGTGGAGCGCACAAACCTAACCGCTACACCACAGGGCCAACCCCTTCTCATCCATTCTTAATTGACCTAACTCTGGTAATCCTCATTTAGCAATAGCTTTGTTGATAATGCAAGAAGTCACCAGTACTTTTTGTCAACTCTTGTGAAATCTATTGTCTTTTCAAGATTTGCTGTTTTACTTTAAAATCAATTTGTGCTATATATTTATCATACATTTGTTGAAATATTTGTTTATTTATTTTAAATATATATTTATTAAAAATTCAGTAAGAACCTGGCCAACATAGACTGTGATGTGATGGTGAGGATGAATGTTAGTGTGACGTGGGGATAGGTATTTGAGTCAAGACTAATTTTACAAGTGGCCAGTCCATGAGCAAATATTTTTGAGTTGTGACTCTGCTTCCCTATTCAATCTCATGGCTATAAGAACTCAGTTAATGAATGCATCAGACATCAAGGATCTTCCACAGCCCTTTCCTGGGAGCTTCTAGGATATTCTCTTTATCTTTGGTGTGTTACAAAATTTCATTTGATATTTCTAGGTACTGGTCTTTCGCATTCATTCTGCTCAGCATTCACTTCTTTCAATTTGAAGCCAGGTATCTTCAGTGCTGGAACATCTGCTTCTTTGCTTTTATTTTATCTGACAGTATGATTCATCTACTTGCCATCTTCTAGAGGTTTTAATAAATCTCTGGTCTGCTGATGGCTCTCTCTCTCTCTCTGTCTTTTAGTGCTGCTATGTGCTTGCTATCTTCTGTATTTCTTTTTTTTTTTTTTCAGTGAGGAAGACTAGCCCTGAGCTAACATCTGTTGCCAATCCTCCTCTTTTAGCTGAGGAAGATTGGCCCTGGGCTAACATCCGTGCCCATCTTCCTCTACTTTATATGGGACGCCGCCACGGCATGGCTTGATAAGTGGTACATAGGTCCACGCCTGGGATCCAAACCCGTGAACCCTGGGCTGCCAGATCAGAGTACGGGAACTTAACCACGACGCCACTGAGCCGGCCTCTTCTGTATTTCTTGAATGTCATTTTTACAGGAATTTTGGAGGAAGGGGAGGTAAACATCTGTGTGACTATTCTGCTATGTAGAACAAGAAGCTTCAATATCATTTATGTTAGAATCAGAGTACTTTATTAAATGGAAATCAATCTGTCTATCTATCTTTCTATCTATCTATCTATCTATATCTATCTATCTATCTATCTATCTATCATCTATCCCAACCTCCTATTACTGGATATTTAGGTTATTTATGAGTCCTCAAAATTATTTTTAAAATGCTATCCATTAATTTTTGATGTTTCTGATTTTAAAATCTACCTTTTCTATGGGTGTACATAAAAGTTACTACAAAGAAAATACTATTTTAACTTGAATAAATTTATGTTCTATATCAGATAAATATTCCATTCTTTCTGAATGTGAAAACCATTTGAGGACCAATTAAGGACAGACTGGCTCTTTTGAGAGTCAAATAAGGAGAAGATTCAGGCTAAAGGGCTTTTGACAGCCAATCCAGAGAGGCATGAATACTCAGAGATAGGCCTCCATTTTCCAGTACAATGCAAACTAGATCCAAAGGAGAGAATGGTGTAACTGCTGATATTGAGAGGCCTACAATCTTTATTTTTACTTCCCTATTAGGAAAGAGACACATTTTAAGACATTATAGATGGATAAAATAAATATTTTGAATATGAGCCCCAATTCAGTTATGCTAAACAATCTAACATTTGTTTAGTTTTTGAAGTTTTTCATCACTAATTTGCAAAATAGCAAGGTGAGCCTAAAAGTATATGTTGTTCTAATGGTAAGGTCATGTTGGGGCTAATTACTAAGCTACTGAAAGCTTTATTAACAGACCTCAGATATTTAAAAAATAACACCAGGGCCCATAAAAAGGCCTTCTCAATGGGATGTGGAACATTAATCCTCCAGATAGCACCTGTTTCTTTGAATGCTCCACTGCTCCAAATTAATCAGAAGGGTGGATGCACTGAACTTCAAGTGGTAGCTAACTCTTTCTCCCAGGAGGAGCTCTAGATGGTGTGTTCCAGGCCAAGATTTATTTCTTTGTGCCACACTCAAAGCTTAAATGTGGTATATAAAGAAGCTTTTGTTAAAAGGTAAAAATTACTGTCCCTCTAAATTAATAATTAAAATGATTGAAAAGGAGCATAACTCCAGCTTTAATTTTAATTTTTTTTTCTCTTCAAATTTATTTATTGATAACTAATGGTTCTCCTGAGCAATAGCAGGTAATTCTGCTTGTCTGTTAAGAAGTAACTTTTTGGGTCTAGTGTCTTATCCTTGAACCAGTGCTAGGCTTCCTAGAGATCTAACTGTGAGCTGACTTGGGGTGGAAAGATCTCTAAAACTCCTCTGAGTCAGCTGGCATGAGGTGGAGTGAAAGAACATGGGGCAAGAAGCCAGAAGCTCTAGGTCTAATTTTGGCTTAGCCACATTCCATCTCATCTGTAAAATAATGCTAGCTCTGCCTAACTACAAGTAGGTAAAGAATAAATAAGACTACATTTATCAATAGTGTGTGAAAGCAAGATATTAATTTTTTGTATACACTTGGGAATTTCTGGAATCTCTTCTCATTATGTTTTCTCATTATGTCCTCACATGGCTTTTCATTTTCCACACTTTCTGGTATCTCTTCTTATAAGGACACTAATCCTATCAGATCAGGGCCTCACTCTTATGACCTCATTTAACCTTAATTAATTCCTTACTCCAAATACATTCATAGTAGGGGTTAGGGCTTCAACATAGGAATTTTGTAGGAGAGGACACAAACATTCAGTCTGTAACAATGGGGATAGATTATATTGATCCAGAACTTATAGTCCTCAACTATGGACTCATAAATATTAGTGCCTCTGATGAGGCATCAACAGAGAAAAAAGGACCCAGTGCTGAAGATTTGCTTTCCAGAGCTTCTCAATTAGATTTTCCATGAAGACTTCCATTCTTGGCTGGGACTTGAAAAAAGAACAAAATACTTAAAGGTCGAGATGCCACTGCCAAATATTTTCATACGACTTCGGATGTCATCCAAACCTTTTGAGAAATACTGGATTCAGGGCATCTGCCCTACAGTCATAGCACTTAATTGTTTTTATTCATTGTCCCATTACAAATTTCTTAAAATAACATCAATTTCCTACTTTATGTTTGTGGAACCTATGCTCTAAGGACAGAGAAGAAAATTGTGCAATTTTAATTTTAATCAAAACAAGGCAGTTACTTTATGTTAGCCATGTAAATCACTGGAGAAAAATTATTCTTTAAAACAGAGGATAAAGGAGGAAACACTGTAAACAACACATTTTGGAAAGACACATCCTTTTAGCCCAGTTGGTACCATTTGGCATTTATGTTGATACCCTGCATACTGTAGGATCCTGGGATGGGGTAGGTGCTGTGATGAAGTGTCAGTGGACTTCAGTCCTGTCCCAGGGTGAGGGAACAGCTAACAGGGAGCTCGTCCAGAGGTGGTGGAGTCCCTGCAGGCAGGAGAAGGAGTGGTCCCAGGAGCACAGAGTATTCATAAATCAAGAGGTGCTCACTTCAGGCCAACAGGCACCAGGGTCCTCATGCTTGTCTTAGGTTCAGGGTGGGTCCTTGTCTTTGGGAGGAGAATAGTCCTGGATGAGCTTGTCTACCAGCTAGGTTAACAAGGTAAAGAACTGGGCAAAGAGGACAATGTAGATGCTGAGTGATCAGAACTGGGGCACAAGGTGAGGCTAGAGTAGGAGTGACTTGCTTCTGAGACTGAGATTTAAATTCCTCCTGGAGAAGTAGAGGATGATGTCAGGCATTGAAGCTGATTTAAAGACAGTTCTCCTGCTGCTCTCTAGCTAAATTTTAGTCTCCTGCCCATTTTCTGGGCTAAGAAAATTGATGTATGCGAGCCCCAAATATCAGAGCCATATTTTCTTGGAGAGACTTTTCAACAATCTTCAAATAATTTTATAACTTTTTATAATTTTGGGTGAAGACTCTGAGGACTAATGATTTACTCAGGTTCACAAAGCAGTTCTAGGAGCAGAGTCAGAATTAGAAGACAAATCCATTTTCCCTAATGGAAAATATTAGAAAATGATCGTATAGAGACAGACAGTTTTTGCTGTGCGATGTGTTCTTCAGTCTGGTGAGCATCCTTCTTTATGTTTCAGAAGCAGTATGTTGAATGAGACTCTGTCTTGGTTTTGGCTGAGGCCTCAAAGGCTGAGAACAAAACAATACTTGCTGAACAGCCTCCTCTTCCAAAATGAGGAGCTAGACTCCCTATGTTAGACACGCCAAAGACGTGGTCATCTGGGGTATGAAAGCACTGAGTAGAAGAAGCTGAATTGCTGGGGGTCTGAAGTACTGTGCTCCTCTTGCCCCATCATGGAGGACGATGGTCAAGTGCTTCCTGTTTATCTCAAGCCCATGGGAGGCAGAGCTTGACATGGAGAATCAGGGACACAATGGACTGGGTCTTCCCCAGCTCTAAGAGCTCTGAGGGTGAGAAGCCATTGGGCTGTGTTGGGTGAAAACTGCTCTTCTACCAATGGCAAGTGTGGTGAAGTTTCCTCTGAGGCTCATGCAGAAGAAGGAAACATCATTAGAGGTCTCCAAAGGGGCTGCAGGTGGTGGTGGTTGGGGGGCTGTTGATAGGATTTCAACAAGACAGTCTGTGTGGGGTGGGACCAGAGTGTCAGGGCTGAGGTTGGGGTTTGGAAGAGGCCAGAGGAGATATAGGTATCACCTCTGCCTTGGGACATACAATGGGAGGCTTCTAGTGAGGGATTCTGAATTTCTGAGAAACCCACAGAAGCACCTTGTGAGTGTAAACCTCCACCAAGCCTGGAGAACAGCCCCCTTGCCTGTCCCCCATTGCCAGGGGAAGCCACAGAATGGGAGGGAGGAGCAGAAGGGCAAGGTGAGGAACTAAAGCATCAAGCACACTCGCCTCCCTCATTGCAGACTTCCTGGGCTGCAGCAGGCTCGAGCTGGGCTGTTTTAACTTTAAAGGATGTGCAGGGTTTAATTATTGCTCCACACTACACTTTTCAGACACTGAAAGAGAAATTCCTTTTGGCTAAAAGTGACCTGAAAACTTTTGAGTGTTTGAAAGTAGTCAGAAAAAAGTTATGTGTCTGTGTGTGTGTGCGTGTGTGTGTAGGGAGGGGGCAAAGGATAGTAGTGGTAGGAATCTATTTGTCTTACCCTGTGAGGTGATGCTTAATCAAGGAAATGGTTATACTTCTGTAGTGTCCTGGATAAAATCCGTCCAATACCCATCAAGCTATCTGGTTCTTCTGGATAAAATACCTCTCTGACACTAGAAAGTAAGCTTCCTGAGCATTAATTCGGTGCCTGTCTCTAAAACATAATACAATGTCTGCCATATAATAGGCGCTCAATAAACATTTGTTGGATGAGCAGCCACTTGGAGGTGGTGTCACTAAGTGCTTAAGAGCTTAGGTTCTGGATTTAGAGAAGCCTGGGTTCAAATCCCTGCTCCGCCATTTGCTAGCTCTGTCACAGTAGACAATGTTTTAATGTTTCTCTGTGCCTCGGATTCTGGTATTTAATATAGAAATAATAATACTTCTACCTCACTGGTCTTTTTCAGAATGACATGAGATAGTGTAATAGGATATAGGTACACGGCCTGACTCGTTAAATGCTCAATATATAGTAGACGTAGCTTCTCATATTCCATAAACTGTTGCTGCATTTCAAACCTCTCATAGAGCTCACCCTCTGCACAAATACTGTTCTGTTGATTTGAGTTGAATTTTAGCAGAAAGAAACATGTTACTTTTAAGCAGTGATTAAAATAGTCCCTTCATTCCTTCCTTCCTTCCTCCCTCCCTCTCTTCCTTCCTTCCTCCCCCCCCCTTCCCTTACTGAACCAAGTGGGCTCACATCCTGGTGAGTTAAATAAGACTCTACACCAGTGGAAGTTGTCTCACAAAGTAAAGTATATTTGCAGCAAATAGGAGGCCATGAGGAATCATTTCCAAAGTCATGGCATCCTTGAACAAAGGGAAGCAGGGACCTTTATTTCAGATGGAAATGAATATTCAAAAGGGAGGAGTGCGTATTTGCCTGCACAGGGTCAATTGGAGAATGTGCTTCCATATAATGAGGCCCAAGTTCTTCCTGGAGAGATCTTTGCTTAAAAATAAGGCAAAGATCATGGGTGCAGCTCTTATGGTGAGGCTTGGTCAGTTTCAGGATGGTGGTGATTATGTCTCCTTAACATACAAAAGGAAAAGTAGAAAAACAGTTAACTGCTTACAACCCCCCTGTGAGTTTCTCAAGGCACCTAGTGGGTGACACTGCCTTCCCTCCTCCCTTCTCACTTCCCCCCTTCCTTCCCTTTCTCCCTCCCTTCCTTCCTTCCATTTTAACTGTATCACCCTGGGTGAGGTATGGTGAGGCCAGAACATCTCAAGAGGGAGCAACCAGAAAGGGTTTTGTATTCTGTCCTACCCACAGTTCCCTGGGGAGCACAGCACACCACACAAGGCCCCTCAGGGGAAGCACCCGGTCAGTTACGAGGCAGAGGGAGAGGGGAACTGTGGGCAATCACCTTTATTGTGGTTTCTGAGGGAAGGAAAGAGCAAGCCAGGGCAAGCAGGTTTAGGGTTGGCTAAGTTGAATAACTTCAGTGGGCTCTGGGGTAGAGGGGCTGTCCCTGATGGTTTGGTACCTGGCCCTGGGGCAATCAGTGGGGGTGTGTACGTGGCCTGGAGTGTGACTTCCGATGTGGGAGGTGGTTAGGGGTGTGGACATAATTGGCTGCTCAAGAAGGGAAAAGGACTGGCCTCTAGCCAGGGCCTCAAAACTGGGTGCAAGACAGCATTTAAAAGCCCCTATTACACAACACGGAGTCAAATGTTAGCAGGAACTGAGACTGCGGTTTTTACTAGGTGGGAGAATCTGTCGTGAGCGCGTTGTAAAAGCTAAATGCTGCGAATGCACTCTGCCAGGTGAGGGCGGGAGCGGCCTAACGCCATTGTCCTCACTGCTCTTTAATGTGCGCACATTTCTGCCTAAGGGGTGAGCGGGACGATTAGTTACCTACTGTTTGCTTGCGCAGCACTGTTGGGAGCTGTGACAGAATACCTTATGAATGAATCTCGAAGTACCTAGAAGTTGTAAATATGTCTCTTTATGCATATTTATTGAACATTTTTCCTCTTAAAACCATTGGATTTGGGTAAACCATAGATTGGCCCATAAATATTGAGCCTCTCGGTTTTTCAAGTCAGTCTTCTCTCTGCTGTCCTGCTTGTCACGAGCAAAGGGGGCACTGAGGAAACACGGAGAGACTATTATATGGTGTTTTTCTTTTGTCTGTTTCTTTGTTCTGTTTTTTGGGGAAAGGGGAAAACAAAAAGAGGTGGAGGTGGAGAGTAAAAAGTTCAATACAGTGTGTAGAATTATAGTGTTTACAGATTACAGCCGAAAACCTAAGTCCTCTTGCCTATTATTTAAAAATGTGTCTCTGAGTTCGTCTCCCACATTCCTATAATGAATAACAACCGCATTAGTATTCCAAAGAAAATCCTGGTTATTAGACTTCTATAGTGAAGAATTGTTTCAAAAGACTTGGCTTCGCTCTTTAATACTATTTGCAGTCTTGATAAATTTTTCATATTACTGGCATCAAATGATTTTTAGTTCAACTGGCCACAGTGGGGAATAAACCTAGATTCTGTTTTCAATATCCATCCTATATAAACATCTAGTTATATCTCCAATGCAAAGATACGGTCTATTGTTTTTTCTATAGACGGTGGTAAGAAGGAAATTCAAATATTATAAGACCTATTTTATAAGCTTCCTGGTACCAGACAGATATGTCAAGCCCATTCATGTAAAAAATGTATTTCATTTCAAAGCTTAAGGTCACTAAGTAAATACTGTGACAGTATGCAAATAATTCAGATGAAATTTATAGATTTACAAAGGGACTTACTATCACATGTAAACTTAGAATGAGCTGCAGGAGTAGTTGTAATAACACAGATAGTCTGTGTGTTCCGGGAGAACATTGTATTCAGAAGGTTTGAAACATTCAAAGAATCCTGGAATATAACAGGAGGGCAGAAGGGAGCACTTTCTTGACTGTTACCAGTGATGTGACCTTGGGCAGAGTCACCTCTCGGGGGCTCAATTTCCTCCGCTGAAAAAGATGGAGATATACAAAGTCATCGCTATGGTTTCTTTTATTACAAATTGCCATGATTTCTTTTTTACAAATTAACTCTTGTTTAGAAAAAAAATAGGTCAAACATATGGTATAAAATATGAATTTCATTGTATAACAGGCAATCATGAACTTTTGGCATGAGCTTTCTTTTCAAATAGCTTTGTTGAAGTTTAATTGATATACAACAAACTGTACATATTTAAAGTCTACAACTGGGGACGTGTTGACACTACTATATGTCTGTGAAACCAGCACTACAGGTTTCCCCGTGCATATCGTGTAATCCCTCTCTTCCTCCCCTCCTTGTCCTTCTCCCGCCCCATGCCCAGGCAACCACTAATCTACTTTGTCTCGCTGTAGTTTAGTTCACATTTTATAGAATTTTATATAAATGAGATCATATAGTGTGTGCACTTTCTTTTGGTCTGGCTTCTGTCACTCAGCATAATTATTTTGAAATTCATTTGTGTTGTTGCATGTATCAATAGTTTAATCCTTTATGTTGCTGAATATTATTCCTAAGAAGGTCACAGTTTATTTACTTGTTGATAGACATTTGCATTGTCTCCAGTTTTTATCTATAACAAGTAAAGCTTCTGTGGACATTCCCATGTCTTTGTGTGGATATGTGCTTTCTCTTGGGTAAATCTCTGGAAGGGAATGGCTAGATTATATGGCAAATGTCTTTTAAGAAACCACAAAACTGTTTTCCAAAGTTATCATCGTACCATTTTACATTCCCATCAGTAGTGTATGAGAATTCCAGTTCTTCCACATCCTCACCAACAGCTGGTATGGTCAGTTGTTTAAATTTTAGCCATCCTAGTGGGTGTGAGGTGGTATCTCATTGTGGTTTTAATTTGCATTTTCCTAATGACATATGAGGTTGAATATCTTTTCATGTGCTTATTTGGCCTCTGTATCTTCTTTGTTGAAGTGCCTGTTCAGATGGGGTTTTTTCCCCCATATTTAATTGGATTGTTTGTTTTCTTATTATGGAGTTTTGAGAATATATAATTCTTTATATATTGTGGATATTCTTACTCACAAGACTTGTTAGGTGCGAGCATAGCAGTGCTCAGCCTAGGGCTAATGACTCCCCATACGGAGGTCAGGCCCTTCTGTGTTCTCCACCCAATGCCCCGCGAATCACGAGGTTTCCCAGTCTGCGTGGTGGGAACAGGCACTGTTTCTGGACCCGTGTGAAAACCAGGCACTGTTACTTCTAATTCTTCGCAGTAGCTCTGTCCCTGGCCTTGGGTGATTTCTTCAAGCGCACACGTGGATCAGCAATCAGCCGGAACCTGCAGAGGACTTCTCTGCGCTCTCTGGAGATCCCTTTCCGGACAGTTTTTTCCTTTCTGCACTCTGTCCTGAGAATTCTAGCTGCTTTGATCTCGTCCACTCGGGGAGTCGCCGGCCACTTCCTGCTTTCCCCTCCCAGGTTTCCATTGTTGGAAACTCAAGACAGTAAACTGGGGTGATTTGGGGGCTCATTTTTTTGCTTCCTGTCTCTTTGGGATCACTGTCCTTTGTTATCTGTTGTCTAGAGCCTTGAGAAACTTTTTACATGTTTTTGTAGTGTTTTTTTTTTTTTTGCTTCAGGCAGGAGGATAAATTTGGTCCCTTGTACTCCATTCTGGCCAGAACTGGAGTGATTTTTAATTGTTTTTCCTTTGAAGTTTGCATAAGGCCTTAATGTGAGCCACTGGCCATGTCTACTTGCTGGCAATCTTACTGTAGTTAACATTTTGTGTGTTCCTCCAGCTCTCTGTCTTTTCTTGAAACAGGTTTATTGAAATATAATACACATACCATTTAAATCCTACAACTCAGTGATTTTTAGTACAGTAACAGATATGTGCAACTGTCACCACAGTCAATTTTAGAATATTTTTATCACTGTAACAAGAAACTCCATACCCTTTAGTTATCACCCTTCGGTCCCAATTCCCCCTGTCACCCCTGCCCTGGTTCTAAGCAACCACTGATTCACTTTCTGTCTCCATAGATTTATTTGCCTATTCTGGACATTTCATATAATGTTTATGTTTTGTGATTGACTTCTTTCACTGAGCATGATGTTTTCAAGTTTCATCCATGTTGTAGCATGTATCAATACTTGATTCCTTTTTATAGCCAAATAATATTCTATTGTATGGATATATCAAATTTTGTTTATCTAGTCATCTGTTGATAAACATCTTGGTTGTTTCTACCTTTTGGCTATCGTGAGTAGTGCTGTTGAGAACGTTCATACACATGTATTATTTAAGTGGAATTGCTGGATTGTGCGGTAATTCTATGTTTCACTTTTTGAGGAACTGCAAAATGGGTTACCACAGTGGCTGCATCATTTTACATCCACACCGGCAATGTACAGGGGTTCCAATGTCTCCACATTCTCTTAAATACTTTATTATTTTCCATGTTAAAAAAGTTATAGCCATCCTAGTGAGTGTGAAGTTGTATCTCGTTGTGGTTTTGATTAGCATTTCCCTAATAACTAATGATGCTGAGAATCTTTTCACGTGCTTGTTGCTCATTTGTATATTGTCTTTGGACAAATGTCTATTCAAGTGCTTTGTGCAGTTTTTAATCAGGTCGTTGTTGAGCTATAAGAGTTCTTTATATATTCTGGATACTAAACTCTTATCGGATATTTGATTAGCAAAAGTTTTTTTCCCATTCTGCGGGTTGTCTTTTCACTTTTCTTGATAGTATCCTTTGATGCAGAAAAGTTTTTTAATTTTGATGAAATTCAACTTAACTGTTTTTTTTTTATTGCTTGTGCTTTTGGTGTCCTATCTAAGAAACCATTGCCAAAACCAAGGCTGTGAAGATTTACCCCTATGTTTTCTTCTAGTAGTTTTATAGTTTTAGTGCTTACATTTAGCTCTTTGATCCATCTTGAGTTAATTTTTGGAAGTGGTATGAGGTAAGGGTCCAATTTTATTCTTTCTCATGTGGCTATCCAGTTGTCCCAGAACCATTTGTTGAAATGACTATTCTTTCCCCGTTGAATGATCTTGGAACCCTTGTTGAAAATCAGTTGACCATAGACATATGGGTTTATTTCTGGACTCTATTTTATTCCATTGGTCTATATGTTTATTCTTATGCCAGTACCACACCGTTTTGATTACTATAGCTTTGTACTAAGTTTTCAGATTGAAAAATGTGAGTTTTCCTACTTTGTCCTTCTTTTTCAAGCTTGTTTGGGCTACTCTGGGTTTCTTACAATTCCATATGAATATTAGAATCAACTTGTCAATTTCTACAAAGAAGTCAGCTGAAATTCTAATAGCGATGACATTGAATCTACAGGTCAATTTGAAGAATATTGCCATCTTAACAATACTGAGTCTTATGGGGCCGGCCCGGTGGCGCAGCGGTTTAGTCCGTGCTTGGCAGCCTGGGGTTCGCTGGTTCGGATCCCGGGCGCCCGCCGATGCACTGCTTGTCAGCCATGCCGTGGCGGCGTCCCATATAAAGTGGAGGAAGATGGGCACGGATGTTAGCCCAGGGCCAGTCTTCCTCAGCAAAAAGGGGAGGATTAGCAACGGATGTTAGCTCAGGGCTGGTCTTCCTCACCAAAAAAAAAAAAAATACTGAGTCTTCTAATTTGTGAACATGGGATGATTTCCATTAATTAAATTTTTCTTTAATTTCTGTTAACAATGTTTGTAGTTTTCAGATGATAAGTTTTGCACTTCTTTTGCTAAATTTGTTCCCAAGCATTTTATTATTTTTTGATGCTATTATAAATGGAGTTTTTAAATTTTCATTTTTATTTTTATTTTTTTACTTTTTTTTTGTGAGGAAGAGTAGCCCTGAGCTAACATCCATTGCCAATCCTCCTCTTTTTTGCTGAGGAAGACTGGCCCTGAGCTAACATCCATGCCCATCTTCCTCTACTTTTATATGGGACGCTGCCACAGCATGGCTTGACAAGCTGTGCATCTGTTCATGCCCGGGATCTGAACCTGTGGAACCCCAGGCCATGGAAGCAGAGTGTGCGAACTTAACTACTATGCCATCAGGCGGCCCCTAAAATTTCATTTTTAGATTGCTCATTGCAAATATATAGAAATAGAATTGACTTCTACAACCTTGCTGTACTCATTAATTAATTCTAATAGTTTTTTGGTGGATTCCTTAGGATTTTCTATATACAAGATCATGTCATCTGTGAATAGAGATAGTTTTACTTCTTCCTTCCCAATCTGGACAACTTTTATTTCTTTTTCTTGCCTAATTGCGTTCTCTAGAACATCTAATACAATGTTGAATAGAAGTGGTGAGAGCAGACACCCTTCACTTGTTCCTGATCTTAGAGGGAAATACATAAATATTTAGTAGAATTCACCATTAAATATTATGTTAGCTATGGGTTTTTTGTGGATGCCCTTTGTCAGGTTGTGGAAGTTCCCTTCTATTCCTAGTTTGTTGGGTATTTCTACCATGAAAGGGTGTTGAGTTTAATCATATTCTTTTTCTACTTCTATTGAGATGATCATGTGGTTTTTGTTTTTTATTCTATTGACAGACTGTATTAGATTGATTGATTTTCAGGTGTTAAACTAACCTTGCATACCTGTGATAAATTGCACTTGGTGATGGTATGTAATTATTTCTTTATATGTTGCTGGATTCAGTTTGCTAGTATTTTGTTGAGGGTTTTTACATCCATATTCGTAAAAGATATTGATCTATAGTCTTCTTTCCTCACGATGTCTTTGTCTGGTTTTGGTACCAGGATGGTACTGGTCTCATAGGATGGGTTGGGAAGTGTTCCCTCCTCTTCTAATTTTTGTAAGAGTTTGTGAAGAATTCATATTCATTCCTCTTTAAATATTTAGTAGAATTCAGCAGTAAAGTCATCTGGGCCTGGGTTTTCCTCTGTGGGTAACTTTTTGATTATTAATTCAATCTCTTTATTTGTTATAGATCTATTCAGGTTGTCTAGTTTTCTTGAGTCAGTTTCAGTAGTTTGTGTCTTTCTAGGAATTTGTAATTTTATCTAAGTTATCTAATTTATTGGCAGACAACTGTCTACAGTGTTCCTTTATAATCTTTTTCATTTCTTAGCAATGGTAGAAATGTCCCCTCTTTCATTTCTGATTCTAGTGGTTTGAGTCTTCTCTCTTTTGGTCAATCTAGCTAAAAGTTTGCCAATTTTGTTGTCTCTCTTTTTCAAACAAACATAATTGCACCTATATTTTCTTGTATTCCTATATGTGTGTGTGTGCATATGTGTGTACATTTTACATATAACTTTTTAATCCAACTGGAATTCACTTCAGTATAGGATATGAGAGAGGACTCACTTTTTATATTAAAATAGTTAACCAATTATTCCAGGGCCACTTACTGATTACTTTATCTCTCTCCATTAATTTGAATATCTCTTAATTATACACTACATTTTTACATATACTATGGATTATTTCTAGGTTTATATTCTTTTGTGTAATCAAATCTACCAATTCTTATGACAGATATCACACTGTTTTTATTTCTTATTATTTTAGCATTTTAAAGACATTTTGTGGCTAGAAAAAAAACTTCCTTCTCGCTATTCCTTAAACTTTTTGTGTTGGCTATAACTGTCAATTTAATATTCCAGCTGATCATTAGATTCACTTTGTCACATCGCCTCTGTTCCCTCTGCATCACCTGCCCCAAATTTTCTTTAGGAGTTTATTTTATCTGAAATAAATTCATATAATATTCTGAGAAGGACTGACATTTTTGAATATTGAACACACACATCATAGGTGCTCTCCTACCCTTTAACTTCTGTTTAGTGTTGCTGGCCACTAGATTCCTGAGCTTCTTGAAGTGTATCTATGTGATTATCCTTGACTCTTTCTTTATGGCAGTATTTCTCAGGTCTTCTCTTTCTTCTTCCCTTCCTCTTCCATTAGGGCTTTATCTCTAAACAATCTCTTGCCAATTTGTCTCCTTCCTCTTCAAGTTTCTCATAGTTAGAACAATTATCTTTGTCTATTTCCTTCTTAGAAGTCAAGGTAACTACCAATTGCTTAATTCAATCAAATAAGCCTTTACTCTGATTCCAAAAATTTCTTTAATTGTCATCTAGGATCTCTGTCTCACTCCTACCCTAAGCCCACATGCAATTCCTTTCCCTCCCCAGCTCAAAATTTGTATTCCTCCCCTACTACCTACTGGTTTATACTTTCTTCTTTGTTTCTCTCTTTCTCCCTTCCTTTCTTTCTCTCTTTCATTTTTGTTGTTGTTGCAGAAACTTTGGTTTATAACATTATATAAATTTCAGGTGTACATGATTATATTTCAACTTCTGTATAGACTACATTGTGTTCACCACCAAAAGTCTAGTTCCCATCCATTACCATACAAATATGCCCTTTTACTCCTTTCACCATCCCTCCTCCTTCCCCTCTGGTAACCCCAATCTGCTCTCTGTATCTATGTGTTTGTTGTTGCTGTTTTGTCTTCCATATGTGAGTGAAACCATACAGTATTTGTCTTTCTCCATCTGACTTATTTCACTTAGCATAATACCCTCAAGGTCCCCATGTTGCCACAAATGGCAAGATTTTATCTTTTTTATGGCTGAGTAGTATTCCATTGTGTATATATCCCACATTTTCTTTATCCATTCATCTGTTGATAGGCACTTAGGTTGTTTCCAAGCCTTGGTTATTGTAAATAATGCTGCAATGAACACACAAGTGCATCTATCTTTTTCAATTAGTGTTTTTGTGTTCTTTGGATAAATACCTGGAATGTTTATATGTGGGATATATGTGGGATAGCTGGATCGTATGGTAGTTCTATTTTTAATTTTTTGAGGAATCTCCATACTGTTTTCCATAGTGGCTGCACCAGTTTACATTCCCACCAGCAGTGTATGAAGATTCACTTTTCTCCACATCCTCTCCAACACTTGAATTGCTTGTTTTGTTAATTATAGCCATCTGACAGGGGCGAGGTGATAGCTCATTGTAGTTTTGATTTGCATTTCCCTAATTCTACTCTAGCAAAACAAAACTATTCACATTTCTTTACTTTGGCAAAGCAAAATTTACTGCCATATATAATTCATCAATGTTTACCTACAGCAGATCATACAGACACACTGTCTTGCAGTATTTATTTCTTACTCTCTTCTATAAAAATGCATATTCTCCCCATCTTCCAACCCTTGCTCAAAATACACTTGAAACAGGAAATATGTCCATTTTAAAGCTACTCCAGTCATTCCAACAGCTTTTCGTGATGATATTTATCTAGTAGTAATTGATTGTACAGAGATGCCTTATTTAAGAAAGTACAGTGTACAAACATGTATTATATATAAGATTATGATTGCTTTTATAAATTTGACTTACCAGTGGATTCATTTAAATGTTAGCTTATATTTTCTGGAAGCTATAAAAATTTAAACCGGGAATTATTTTTTCTAAGTGTGTGAAATCTCTGTGTACTTATAAATCAATAATTACAAATAAACAAAATGAGTTGCCTCAAAGACATGAAAGAATATAAACGTTAGTATGATTTACAATGTTCAAAAATTTGTTATTTCTTTGTTATTGTTATTATGCTTCGGCATTATATCTTCTTTATAAAGCTATTCTTGGGTATTCATATTTGCCAAATACCTACTGTGGGCATAGTTTAAAAACCTCCCTGTAAATGCAGCCCATGAGGGATAATGGATTAAAATTGTTGTGCCATTAAAGGACTTTCTGACCTAAATTCACCCAGTGTGGGCATTGACATAGAGAGTACAGAGGACGATAAGAACAGAGAGGGACCTGCTTCATCCTATGGGGATCAGAGAAGTCTTCCAGTAGATGATACTTGCACTGCGTCTTGAGGGAGAAGTGGGGTGGGAGAGGGGAGCGGATGAAAAATAGCAAGGGATGTATGTGCAGAGACCTGAGAGAATGTGACACGTGTGAGAAACTTAATATTCAGCACCGCTGGAGCAAAGGGTGCATGTGGGATCATGGGGGAGATATGGCCAGAAAGCCAAGTGGGGCCAGGTCATGAAGAGCTTTGTAAACTATACCATGGGGTTTGGCCTTTATTCTATAGACAATGGGAACATGCTTGCAATGTCGCTCCTATGGGTATATTATGAAGGAGACAACTCAAATCCTGCTTCTTATATAATGTGCCTTAAAAAAAAAACAAAGGCACGGGCCTCATGAGAAGAGTGTCAGCAAATCAGGTTCACAACTGACTTCAATTTTCTTGAGTTCCTTAGATTTTGTTCCTTTGTAAAGTACTTTTATCTTGTTTTCAAAGATCCAAAGTGTAGAATTGTTTACTTGTTTCCAGCAGCTATTTTTTTCCCTTCACAAATTGTCCCTGTCTTTGAATGTGCCTTTCGAAATGGTGTTTTCCAATTTGATTCTCAGGAGTAAGGCTCCAAGCATGAAAAACATGAAATTTTTTTCTTAGAAGCAAGAGAGCTTTCCTTTTTCCCGATGAACACAGACGATTTCAGGATGTATCAACCCTGAGAGCCATTAACAGTCAAAAGTTTTTTTGATCTTTGCAAGCCCTAGAGGGAAGAGGAGATTAATGTCTCATGTCATTCCCTGCATCAGATTGGAGGAAGGGTTTGTAACTATGATGAATGTTTTAGTCTCAAATTTAAGAGAAACTTACACCTTTGGCTACATCTGTACAGTGTGACAGTGATGACTGAGAAAGGACACAGGGCCTCCAGGGGGCTGGGAGGTGCACTGCTTTCCTGGTGATGCAGTGGGGAAGGAGGGGGGAGTATTCCAAATTTTAAAAATCCATGAAACTTTTAAAAGTTACTTTGTAGAATTGTAGAGTTATTTCCCGAGGTTTTTTGTTTTGTTTTGTTTTTGGTGCAAAGTCAAAAAGACTAGTAATGAAATTATGAGGAAGACACTCCAACTGGTGGGGAATGAGGGCGAGAGACTCAAGGTCCTGGGTCTTCACTGTGGAGGAGGCATTCTTTGTAGAATATGAAAGTTTCACTGCACGTCAGACCCACTGGCTGCTCATTTCCTCACAAGGTCACGGTGGCTGACACTCCTCTTCCACACTGCGACTTGGGAGGAGAGGAGACAAAGAAGGGAAGAAAAGAAGAGGTGAGCGTGAGGGTTGAAAGGGTGATTTTGTGCTTCAAACAGGTAGAGAGACTGGAGTAGGCACAGGTGACAAACAATGAATGAGTTAGCAAGTTGAGGAGAGGAAAAGTGGGCTGTGCCTTTTGATTTTTTTTTCCCTTTTGGTTGTTTCTTTTAATTTTTATGTAAAGCTCTTTTCAAAATAGCAGCCTAATGAGTCCTAAAGAAGATAAGGAAAAGAGATTTTGTTTGCATTAAAACCTGGGCCAGAATTTTAAAAGGGGAATGGTGTATCCTTGAGGTCCTGACAAGGTACTGGTAATAGAAGCCACAGTGAGAAGTTCTGAGGAGGTGGTGACATCTCAGAAGTGAGGAAGGATCACCTGTGCAGTTCTCTTTTCCACCCACAGATTCTCCCCCTGAGCTCTTCTCTGCTCAAAACTGGAACGGGTTTGTATCAATGTGGGAGGCTATTTCCTTGGAAAAGCCTCTTAGACCTTAAGTAACTTGCAGGAGACTGTTTTGACAAGGTTCATGAAAATGGTGTCAGGAAAAGGAAATTTCTTGCTTTAATAACTCCAACATTATTGGTGTTAAGGGTTTTGCATTCTGTTTGGTGATTTGCATACAGATGGGGCCATGTGGACTTAGAACTGTGTTCCTTTGTGTTTCTCCCTATTTCTACCACTACAAGAAAATGAGTCAGATATGCAGATCAAGTTGTCCTAAAAGAGCCAGTGATTTTAATTAGTTTTGAGAGAGACGTTAACCTAAATACAGCATTGGGATTAGAGCTCGAAGGGTATTGTTCTGCTTAACCGTTTTTATCCTGGCCTACCAAGGCTTTTACATTACTGTAGGATTTTAGAGTCAAAGGTGCTTAGAAATCATACAGTCCAGGTGGATCAGGACTTCAGTCTCCTGACTTTGGGTTGGCTCTTTCCACTATATTTTGCTTTCTCTCTTTACCAAATGTGAAACACAGTGGCTATCAATTAACTTTAGGGAACTTAAAAAGTAGATGACCATGGCAAAAAACTCATCCCTGCCACTTTAGAAGATTTTGGCTTTTCTCCGGATGTTGCAGTTAATTCATGTGTTATTACCTGAATGTAGGAATTGTTGCACTGGGCATCTCTAAACCTCTCGTCGTACATTCAAGGACCCTTGAATCTTTGAAGGCTTTTAGGAACGCATCTTGACATTTCAAACATATAGATACAGAATCGTACCAATGTTAACCTTTCTGAGCCTCAAACTTCCCTCTGTAAAATGGGGTATTAAAAATTGCCCTTTTCTCTTTTAAGAGTGAGCTCTTTGTTCATCATCCCTCCAGTCTAGAAGAATCTCTGCTTCTTTTCTGCACTTTTCCTTCCTTGAAAACAGCTCAAATCCCAATTCTTCCAAGTTTGCTGGTCTTTTCAGCTTCCCTTAGCGTACTATTCAATTCTTTTGGCAAGTAATGTAACTACATGGTATTTTTTTTTTTACACTGTTTCCTGTTATATAACTTGTAACATTTTGAGTCCTTATTTAAGCTCCAGATTGCAAGCTTTTACAGAGTGGAAACCATGACCTTTCCAACTTTGCATTTAATATAATGCATCTCAGAGTGCTTAGTATATATTATATGTTTAGTACATAATGGTAATTTTGATTTTATATTGCTATAGGAATTTTTTTTTTTTTTACAAAAACGCTTTTATAAAAGCTTAGCAAGTGGAAGTGTACATTAAAACATTTATTTTTAAAGTGCAGCACATTATTTTATTAACTGGATCTCTTTTATTTCTTAGTTTAAAACTATACTTATTATATTATATCTGTAAAATTAATATCTACAATATTAATTTACCTTATGTTTTAAATAAACCTAGCATTATAAAAATACAATTAATTATTATTTTTGGTGACAATTTCTAAGCTCAAATTTTAAAACATCTTGAATCTGTGTTCAACTGTGGTGATTTTGATACTAAATTTAAAATTCTGCTGACAATAAAATGCCAACTCCTACATAAGCAGGAAATAAGGTAAATGTATTTTTATTGAAGAGAGTTGAGAAATCAAGTCACTTCAAAAGACATCAACTTAAGAGAATACTAGATAAAGTAATAAGTACTACAATTAGTACAAAGGTAGCTAGTAGCCATGAAGACTTAGAATCACCTGAAACTTTATGAGGTGGT
Organism: Tapirus indicus; assembly: GCA_031878705.1. Taxonomy (NCBI): domain Eukaryota; kingdom Metazoa; phylum Chordata; class Mammalia; order Perissodactyla; family Tapiridae; genus Tapirus; species Tapirus indicus. The sequence continues at coordinate 10,975,634 of CM062918.1, forward strand.
GAGTCTGAAGTTTTATATTTATTCCAACCTCGGGAGAGGTTGTTTCACATATGTTTCATGAAGGTGTCTAAAGTACTTGCTATTTTTGGCTCATCAGATTCAATCAGCATAATACCATCAACGTAATGGACCACTGTATTCTCTTTCTATTGCTATGTAACAAGTTACTGCAAAATTAGTGTCTTAAAACAATGCAAATCTATTGTCTTACAGTTTTAGTGGTAGAAGTCCTAAAATCAAGGTGTTGACAGGGCTATGCTCCTTCTGGAGGCTTTAGGGGGAAATCCACTTCCTTGTGTTTTCTAGCTTCTCCAGGACACCCTTATTCCTTAGCGCCTTCCTTCTTCAAATCAAACAGGATAGCATCTTCAGGTCTCTCTCCCCCCTCCCTCTCTCTCAATCTTGCTCTCTGACTTCTGATTCCATCATCACATCTCCTTCATTCTCTCTCTGAATCTGACCCTCCTGCCTCTTCTTATAATGATTTTGTGATTACCTTGAGCCCACCTGGTTATTTCTGGATAATCTCCTATCTCAATATCCTTAATTTAATCACACCTGCAAAGTTTCTTTTGTCATGTGGGTAACATAGTCACAGGTTTTGGGGATTAGGACGTAGGCATCTCTGGGGGACCATTATTCCACTACCACAACCAGTATGATATTGCGTCGACTGTCAAGATGATCAGATCCCTGTGGACCACATGATGGCTGTGAACAGAGTTGATGTAGTTCTGAGGTGTACTGATGGCCCTTTCAAGTAAAGCAAACATTTTTTTCATGATTCTTAATTGTTATGGAGAAGAGAAGCATTTGCTTGGTCAGTAGCTGTGTACCAGGTACCAGAGTTGCTGTTTGCTCCAATATAAAGACTGTATTTGGAACAACAGCTACAGTGGAGTTACTACCTGATTAAATTTATGGTGATCTATGCTAATTCTCCAATATTCATCCACCTCCTGTCCCAGCTCAACAAGCTGAATTAAATGAGGATGGCCCCCTTCCCATGCAGAGATCTGACTTGAGTTATGGGTCTAGTGGCAATAATGGGTTGTTGGGATAATGGGCATCCCCCTTGAGGGGATGAGCCTTGAAGATAATGGGCATCCCACCTGGGCAGCTGTTCTAGGTGAGGTTATTACAGTGTTTTTAAGCAAGGGACAGTTACTCTCCCCAGACATAGGAGAGCAAGCTTCTTCCACCGGCAAAAGAGATTCAGAGTGACTTGAGTTTTCAAAATCTCAGTTTTATCCAAGTTCAAATAGATGTTGTTATTCCTCCCCTGAGCTCCAACATTGTAACTTCCAAGAGAGACTTTGAGTGGCTGTGAATCCTGCAAATTATGAAACATATTTTATATTTGCTTTTTAGCAATATCGGTCTTATGGCTAAAAAAATGAGTTTCTTTTAGGGCTGCCATGGAAGCTTTTTAGTTCTCTGACATGACTTGAAAGGAGAGTATAAAGACCCAAGATTCTCATTTTCTTTCTTTAAGCAAGTCAGTGCGCTCAGAAGAATCCAGCCCATACCACTGTCCTTGCTGCTGTCTCTACTGACATAATGGTCAAGTGCAGCAGCCACTTGGGCCCTCAAGGAACTCCATCACAATCATTCAGAGGTGATGATTTGATTAACCTTAACGCCACTGCATGTCTTGGATTATTCACAGCCCATTTCCCTTTGGCTAGGAAGTCAGTACCACATTCAAGTCTACAGACACATCCACACTGCATCAAAGACCAGAAGCCTCCATGTTGCTTGGGAACTTGTTAGAAAGGCAAATTCTCAGGCCCTTCCCCAGACGTACTGAATCAGAACCTCTGAGAGTTTCTGTGATTTACAAGCCCTCCAAGTGATTTTGAGGCATAAAGTTTGAGGAGCAGGATCCACCCCTAGCTTTGCTGAGAGAGCAAAGGGAAGAGGTGGTAGTTGTTAAAACAGGCGCTTAGAGGAGGAGACCTCACACAGCTGAAATTCAGACCTCTGAGCAGGAGGTGCTGCTTGGTGGTGTTGGAATCTCTGAGTTCAAAGGAGGTTCTCGGTGGGCTTGGGATCCAGACCTCTGAAGATGGGGCACTCTCTGGATGGTGCTGATATCTCTGGGGGCGGGAGAGGTAATGGGGCTGGTTCTATGGTGTTGGAAAAACTGCAGACTGATTCGGCTGCTGCTACAGGAAGGAACCACCACTGCTAGGTGAAGAAGCCTGGCTGGGATGGGATGGGATCATGCTCACGGGAACTGCAAGCCAATGAGTATCTTCCTTTTCCTCTAGACTTGCATTATCTCTCTAGAGCCCCATGTTAGACTGCCTAAACCTGTGATACAGAAATGTGATTTGCAGATTCCCAGCCCAGCATCACAGAACAGAGTATAGAAGGGTGGATTTGACACTCAGAGACAGTAACTTAAGAACTGATATAATTAACTGTTGGTGCTTCCTGTTTAATTTATTTACAAGAAGAAATACAAGAAGTTTTTAGATATTAATAGGAAATCAATTTTGAAAACATAATTTCTCACTAATATTCTTTTAACCAATGGATTCATTCAATAAATAAATTATTGTTTTTTGAGATTTATATGTTAGGCCCTGTGCTGTGGATTTGGCATCCCAAAGACAGAAAGGTCCTTGCCCTCAAGAGTATACATTTTACTGGGGAGGCATTTTAGTTAATGCATATCATGGTATTGCAACTCAAACTCATCACCTATACTGTTCATATATGTTAATTGTGATTTTAAAAAATATTGTATAGCTAAATAAAATGCCAAAATAACTTGAAAGCAGAAGGTGATAAAATACTGTAACTGCTGTCTTGATTTCAACTGTTTGTGATTATCAAGAGTTTCATTGTTCTTATTGATTTGAATAAGTGAGTAGCATACATTTATATGTATGAATAAATTTAATAGTAAAATATTAAGAATACAGCAGATGGATGCTCTATAGAGCACGTCTAGCTGTGTGACTTCTCTGGTACTTGCCCGGTACACATACCACTTAAGTTCTTGTACAAATTCTTCAGTGAAGGACCAAAAACAGACTTGGAAATAAAGAGCTCAGTGCTCACAGTCCCTTCATAAGGAAGCTGGGGAATTAATAAAATGGTTTTATTCCTGTGGCCAGTTCCCCGGTGAGGACGACCAGGTTGGCTGAGGGGTCACTGGGTGCAGGAGGTGCTTTCTTAGACTTTGTTTATAAGTGGCTCCAAGGGTGTGCCTTGAATTTACAATATATGTTTATTTGAAACCCCCAAAGACAGATGTGTGTGAACATTTATCTGTCATCTTGTAATCAAGGGAGAAATGAGCTACAGATTTTCTGCTTTCTTTGCCAGAGGCAGTGACTTTACTCCAGTAACGTAAACACAGATGCAAGGAACTGTTTCATCTAACCCTCTTCAAAAGTTCGTGGATGTTTTCCCTTGAGATGACTAGTTCCAGTGCTCAGTTTAGGTTCAAAAGAAGTTATGTTTTATATCTACTTTGATGCAGTGGACTTGGTTTAAGAGTAAAGCCATCATGGAGAATAACAAATGGACTTTAACCTTTAGCTACAATAAACTATAATACTATTACCTTAAAGTGGTAAAGCACTGTGATACTCAAAGCACATTTTCATGCATTATCTTTTTTTGGTCATTAAGATAATCCTGTAAGATAGAGAGGGCAGACATTATCACTGCTATTTTACAGATGAAGAAACCTAGTCCTCAGCAGGTTAAGTGATTGCCTAAGGACATAAACTGATACACGGTGGATTTAAAACTGGGACACAGAGCTAACTTTCTGAATACAATTTCCGACATCAATTTTGATTGATCTTGCAATGTATTTCTAAAAAAAAAAAAATAAGAAAAACTGCGTATGTTCTTTTCTCAAAATAGGATGGAATCAAGGAAAGAATATTGCATCAGAAACCTGAATCCAGTCCTAATTTTGTCACTGACTGACTGATTTTGGACAAGCTGCTGTTCTTTCAGGGCTGTTCTCTCAGTTTTATCACCTGTGCAAAAAGAGTGTTGAACTAAATTATCTCTAGTGTCTCTTTTGGACCTAACACTGTATGAAATAATTGCTGTTCAACTAAGTTCTAGATTTTTCTAAGTGATTAATTTCCTTCCACCATCTCCTCGCTACTTAGTCCTCCTGTTCCTGTACACCTCTCACTGAGGGGGTAATTTCCTGCATGTGAATTGTGCAGACCTCAGAACTGCAACTACCAAACATATCTCCCCCATGAGCTTGCCCCATGCTCCCGCCTTTTCTAATGTTGCCTGAATTTCCCCCAAATGGAGCCTCTTTTTGAGCGTTCAAATAAGCAGCTAGGGCTGCTATGACAAAATACCACAGACTAGGTGGCTTACATAACAGAAATTTATTTTTTCACAGTTCTGGAGTTTAGGAGCCTAAGATCAAAGTGTCGGCAGTTTAGTTTCTTTTAATGCCTCTCTCCTTGGTTTGCAGATGGCCACCTTCTCTCTGTGTCCTCACATGGTCATCCTTCAGTCTGTGTGCCTTCTGTGTCCTATCTCTTTTTATAAGGACATCTGTCCTATTGGATTAGGTCCCACCTTTCTCACCTCATTTAACCTTAACGACCTCTTTAAAGACCTTCTCTCCAAATGCAGTCACATCCTGAGGCACCTGGGGTTGGGTCTTCAACATATGAATGTTGGTGGGTGGGGGGACACAATTCAGCCCATAACATACTAACTCAAGAGTCCCTTAAACCATTCTCGAGGAGTGAGGGAATAAAGCCATAGGATAGACCACCAAAGTGGCGAGTGGATGTAATTGGGGAAAAAGGTATGAAATCTGGAGTGGAGAGTTGCTGATGAAGTGGGCTGGGGCACCCAGAAGACAGCCTTTGCTGAAAGTAGGCCTTGCCCACTGCCTTATAGAGGTGATGACCTGGAGGAAAAGAAATGAACTTAACTTATTGATGCATCTTAGAAATAATTACTCCCTTGTGTCAATTCTTTGGAGGGGCCCTGACGGAAAAATCAAACAGGATTCTGTGTTTTCAGCCCTAAAATTCACTCTTTTCCCTCACCCCAAAGACATATACTTTAACCATGTTTTAGTTCAGGACCACAAACAACCTGTTAGCTCAAGATTTCTCTCTGGCAATAAAGACAGTCTAAAAACTACTGAAATATTTGGCTACTTTTTGCAATTATTAGATTAGTGCTACATATTTTTTTCCATGTTCAAGCTGAATAAAAGGTAATTCAGTTGCCTCAAGTAAGTTTGTGCAAGTTTTCAATTTCTCATCCCAAACACAGACATGACTTATATGTCATGACTCACAAAATGTCTATTGCATTGTGCAATATGGTAGTCACTAGCCTGTTAAATTTAAATTTGAATTAGTTAAAATTAAATTAAATAGAAATTTAGTTCCTCAGATGCACAAGGCACATTTCCAGTGCTTGGTAGTCATGTGTGGCTACCATATTGGACAGCACAGATACAGAATATTTCCATTATCACAGAAAGCCTATTGGACAGCACTGATCTAGATTGTTTTTCAAATAGGCACCTATTGATAAAGTACCCTCTTATTTAAAGGAAGCAAACTTGTACTGTAAAATATTTTGTTCCTGTATCAGTTAACAATGCATTCGGCTGTAAATAACAATCATCTAATGATGGTGGCTTAAACAAAGAAAGGTTTATTATTCCTATTGTAGATTTAGCGGCTCAACAACGTCAGGGCCCGTGTCTCCATGATTTTATTGGCGTTTCCCTCGTGGTTGAAAGGTGGCTACTTTGGCTCCAGTCACTGCATCCATATTTAAGGTAAGAAGAAGGAGAGAGGAAATGTGCATCATCTGTATCAGGAAAGAAAAAGCTTTCTCAGAAATCCCTTAGCCAACTTTGGCATGTATCTTAGCCACGAGGGTTTCAACGCCCACTCATGGAAGGTGGTTAGGAATAATGAATTGAGAGTCATGATTGGGGCAGCCAGTCAACAAACAGTGTCTTCCACAGCTTCCTAACAGGATTTATGAAAAATATTTCCTGACATCACAGGTTGATAGCAAGAAGCAAGAGATTATATCCCATCATTCCTATACAGAGGACAAGTACTTAAGGTCTGGGTTTTCTGCCTATTCAACAATCCATATTCCTAATATTGACAAAGCAGGAAAGAGAGGTTACCTCTATCTGAATTACATATGCTGGCTGTGAGAATGATTGTTGGCACATAGAACAGTTGTGAAAGTATGTCTGTTACTGGGAAGCAGTGTGATGAAGTGGAAAGTGGATAGATTTTTTTTCTTTCGCCTGTGGTTGTAGTTAGTAGGTTGAGCAGGTCTCCTACAATAAGTTTGATCAACTTAGGATGGAGTTTGTTGTGAAAATCAAATGAGCCAACATGTGTGAAGTATATCTGGTGTGGAATAGCCACTTCACAAATGTTACTTCTGATCCCTACTTCTTTCATGTGCTGGGCAGAGTGGTCCCAAACTGAGCTCTCAGAAACCATCACAGTGAGGTCGTAAAATTTCCAAATACGGACTGAAGTATTAACATAACATGAAGTATTAGCCTGATCATATATACTAAGAAAAAATATATCTTAAGTCCTTCATTTAAATCATCAAACTTTGTTGATGTCAAACTTACCACAATGTGTTCTCTTACTTCCCTGAAGTTAAAAATTACTATGAAGGATTAAGGATTTATTTTTTCCCTTAAATTTCTTTTACTTAATTAACTTGCAGATCTGGACATAATTTACAGTAAAGTTGACCTCTGCTTAGTGAGCTTCAGAAACTAAATTGCCTTGGAGAGGAAGCACATGAAGAAGGGAAGGTGGTCACAGGGACAAATGTGGGGAGTGATGACAGGCAGCTTCTCTGTACCCTGAGCAACTTTAGGAAGGAAAGATGCTTGTTAAAAGAAACCAGCTGGGCCCCAGAAGAAGCCATTCTAGAGAAAGAGGGAGGGGCTGATGAAGATTTACAAAAGAATCAAACCCTCCCTAATATTAACAGCGAGAGCCTTGGAGCCCTACAACCACATTTAGGGTGAGCAAGCCGGAGAGAAAGTGCGCGGTTAGAGCAATCATTTTGAGTTGCTACTGGGTTTTTGTCCTTCGGTATAGTGGCCACCTGGGGCTGCAATCAGCTTACTCATACCTACATCAAAAGGAGTAGCACAAAGGGAGCAGGATATCTGAGGAAAATCTACTGTAAATAGTTGCTCTGATGGAGAGGAGTCTGAGAATGCTAGGCTTCCCCTGTGAAATTAAATGGCTTACACATTCTACTGGCTCTTGCAGTGTAGCAAGGATTTTGAAGACGGACAAAGGAGCTATTTCTTCTTTGTTGCTATAATTCAAATTGAAGTCTTCCCAAAGCCTGTCTCAGGCACCCTGCTTCTGAGATGAGACTCTGTACTTGGAACCCTCGGTCCATGGAGACAGCAAGAAGGCATTCACAGAAGGGTAATTGGAGTGACTGAATGAGAGGAGATTAGGAGGAGTGATGAGTAAGTCTGGCTGGGCAGTGAGGAAGAGAATGGTAAGCATTTTGTTCCATATTTAGAGAGCAGTCAATAGCAAGGGCCAAAAGGAATGATTTGCTGTGTTACTTGGGGCATAATGAAGCATGACGAGGTAAAATGAAAGCAAGGAGAATTCGGTAAGTATTTGAAATGCCTCCTGCCAGGAGCAACTCCAGGTTAGCTTTCTTAGAACAGGCCTCATTTAGCACTATGGACTTTCTCTGGGGTTGAACGCCGTCCCTTACACTGTAGAACCCTTTCTTCCAGAGAGGCTTTGTGAGCACTTTTAGTGGAGATTTCAGATTATTTTAGGCTGCCATGAGAAATAATGTTGCAAGAAGCAATTCTCTATTGCTTTGCATATTGAACAGTTTAAAACTGCATGAGTTTTTTTCTTCTTGAACACCGTCTTGTTTTGGGTACTCACAAAGCCAGAACTTGAAACAAGAATTTAGGTACATATAATTTCTTTGGGAATTGACTCCAGGAAGTAGGAGGAAGAGAGAGAGGAGTGAGATGAGAGAAAGAAAAGCTGATAAAGGCTGCATTATAAATGTTCTCTGCTATTGTAGGCAGTGGGGGCTCAGCTCACAGAATACCTCCCAGAATTCTCTCTCTGAGGCATGGGAGAAGGGAGCATTTATCCACTGGCTTCTGTTGGTTGAGAGTTAGCCCTCAGAGATGTTAACTTCCCAGCACTCAGAGATGTTAACTTCCCAGCACTTCGAGGAGCTGTCTTCCCACAGACTTGGCAAAAGCTCCTAAGCAGAAAAGCAAAGGTTTTATGGAGTGGGAAGCTGTCAAGATACATGGAACTGTCCAGCACAGATGTGGCTAAAATCAGAGGTGGGCCAAGAGGATGGTCTCAAGACACCAGCAATGTCTGCTGTACACCCATTTTAGCTCCCTAAGCACCTAACCCATCAGATGCAGAATTGGCCAGAAGTAGGAAAAAGCACTTTATATAGCAACTTTGACTCTGCAAGTCAGAGATGGTGCCCTTCTTCAAAGCCTACCTTTTTTCCATATTTGCATCATTTGCATACTCTCTTACTACACCCTCTTGGGACTTCATTAACTGCCAGACCACTTTTCCAGTTTCATGTTTGCAGAAATTATAATTCTCTCTGTTGCTGTTAACTTTTGCAAACTTGTCTCATTCAATGCATTGCCAAACAAAGAGCTACTCCATGATTTTTTGTGCAACTGTGTACCTAGTAAAGTGATTTGCATTCAGTATATATTCAATAAGTGTGGGTTGATTAGTTTGTTTCCCATTTCTATCCATTTTCTAAAAAATTGAAAAAGCAATATGTGTGCATGATAAAAATTCAAGCAGTGCAAAAGTTTATACAATTAGAAGTCATACTTTCTCTTACCTTGGACTTCCAATCTCCCTTCCCTGACATAGTCATATTAATAGTTCTTCATTGTTCCAGAAGTTGTCTGTGGATATACAATCATTCTTATATATCCATTAAAAATGCAAATGGGATCATGTTGTATACATGATCTGTGCCTTATTTTTCGCTGAACAAATATGTCAAAGATTGTTCAGTAATAGCAAATACAGACCTACCTCATTCATTTTAATGGTATTCCATTGTACAGACATATTATTCATCAATCTGATTTTTCTACTTTCCAAAATATTTCTAGCACTATAATTATCACCACATAGTACTTAATTTTCCCCTTTTATCAATCGGGATAGACTCGATTATGTTGTGCTGTATTAGTTTTCTATTGTGGAAACAAATTACCACAAACTTAGCAGCTTAAAACGACACAAATTTATTATCCCTCAGTTTCTGTGGGTCAGAATTTGGGGTGTGGGTTTGCTGGGTCCCGTGTTCAGAGTCTCACGAAGCTGAAAATCAAGATGTCGGCTGGGGCTGTAACCTTATCTAAGGCTTGAAGTTCTCTTCCAAGCTCACTGGTTGTTGTCAGAGCTCATTTTCTTGCAGCTGTGTGGCTGAGACCCCTGTTTTCTTGCTAGTTGTCAGCTGGGACTGCTCTCAGCTCCTAGGAGCTGCCCTTCTCCATAAACAATTAATAGTATGGCTGTTTGCTTCTTCCAGGCCAGTAGGAATGTCTGCTTCTGCTTTCCGTCTCTTTTTAAGTGTTCACCTGCTTAGGTCAAATTCACCTGGGATAATCTCCCTTTTGATTAACTCAAAGTCAACTGATTAAAGATCTTAATCACAACTGAATTTTTTTTTTTTTTTTTGCCATATCGTGGAAGTGATATCCCGCCATATTCACAGGTCTTGCCCATGCTTGAGGGGAAGGGATCATGGGGGTCATTTAAAAGTCTACCTATCACACATAGTAACAAGCACCTCCAAAGTATCAGTAGTTTAAAACAATGAAGGCTTACTTTGCACTCAAGCTACACGCTCATCATGGGATCTCAAAAGGCCTTCGCTCATTGTTGTCACACAGAGACCTGTAGAGATGGAACACTTGCCTTTTGAGCATTGGTGATGGTCATGCCAACGGGAAAAGAAAAGTCTGGAGGGTCTTGCCTTGACCATTAAATGCTTTACTCACAATTCATTGGCCAGAATTACATGACTGCACCCAACCACACGAGGACCAGGAAGTGCAATACTACCAAATGCCTAAGAAACTGAAATATCTGGCCAACCACTTTCATCTATTTGTATATCTAGGTTGTCACAGGTGGGCTAATGTCATACTCAGCTGTCTTCCTCAAGAAGATCCTCTCACATGACTGTGTTTGATAGCACTGGCATCCACTTTGAGGACTTTCATGATTGACTAGTTGTCGATTTCAAAGGGTAGCTATAAGGACGGTGAACTATTCTGATTCTCTGTTCAAAGAATAATCTATGTTTATATGTGAAAGTTTCATGTTTGAGAACGTCGTCAGTGGAAGGCTGTTTGATGGCTTTGGGTGTTTCAGCTCCGGGGCTTATGACGTACGTTTCTGTAGTAATTGACCTTGACAGCATCCATATCCCCAGGGAGGGCACAGGTGATCCAGAGAGTGAAAGAAGGCAGCAGGTAGGAGACAAGGTGAGCAGGCAGCAAAAATAGGTCAATAATAAAAGAGTCTGGGTAGGGTTTATCTTCTTCTCTGAATTGCTTTACATATTTTTGCTAGCTTCCTTTCCAGAATCAGAATCTTAGGAAGATCCTTGAAGTCCAATGTTCTGTATACTCTGTAATATCCTTTTCAAATGGACATACAGTCTGTGTGTGAACACATCCTAAAACAAGGACCTCAGTGCCTACTGAGACAATATATTCCTTTTGTGTAAGTAAAGATTTCAATGACCTACAAGTGTAGAATTGTGTAAGTAATCTCTAAGTACTCATCATCTAGCTTGGGCAATGATTAATGTTTTGCTATTCTTGTTTTAGTTATCTCTCATCCACATTTTCTTTGCTGTACTATTTTAAAGCAAACCTTAAAAATCAAATTATTTAACTCATATATACTCTAGTGAGTGTATCTAATACATAAAGACTTCTTTTACCCATTACTTATCAACCATTTAATTTTTAGATAACTCTACTTATGAGAAACTTCTTCCTCGAATATTGTGCTGAAAGTTGGCTTCCTATAAATTTGGCTCATTGATCCTGGTTTGTCTTTTTGGAACAATGCAGAATAACCTCTCTATCTTTTACAAGACTATCTTGCTATAGGCAAATATTTAAATTCTGTTTGTGTGGATTATGATACCCACCTTTCATCCCTGTCCATCTCAAAACTTTTTGTCATCAAACATAATATATTTTATTTAACAATCAAGCCTATGATGAGATTTCTCTACTCTCTTAGTGTGCTTCTCTGAACACATTCCAAATGGCCAAAGTTTTTCTTAAAATGAGACACCAGAACACGACTCAATCTTCTAGAAATGTCTTACCACTGAAAAGTGCAGGGCTGTTTCCCTTGGTCTTGAGACACATGCAGGGTAAATTTCTTAATAGAAACACTGTTGGCTCCTACTGAGCTTTTAGTCAACTGGAACAACTCAGTATTTTTTTACATGAATTCTTACAAAAGGACTTCTTTTTACATGTGTGGAATTGATTTTGCTGAATCTAAATGCAGGCTCAACATTTTTATCCCGTTTGAATTTTATCTTATTAGTTTCCACTTGTCTCAGTTCTGTCATTCAACAGAGTAGCCAGTTCTTTTGGTTTTATGCCATATACAAATTTAACAGGTCTGACTCCTGGATCTGCACAGAGTTGGTAGAGAGGCAGGGGAGCTGAGTGGAAATAAGGCTGGGCTCTGGAGTTGGACAGCCTGGGAGAAGTCCTGGCTCTACACACCAGCTGTGTCTCTTGGGGAGGGGGTGTGCCCTTCCTTTCTCATCCTCAATTCCTGTCTTTACAATGGAGGATATAATAGTACCTACATCACAGGGTTTTTGTGAAGGATAAATCAAATAGTATGTAAAGTTCTTAAAATTCCTAACTCTAGCTCAGAGTAAGGATTCAACATATGCCACCTATTATTATTAATTAAACATGTTAACAGAACTGGGTCAAGGGCACAACTTGGAGATCATGGATCAACACTCCTTGGGAAAAGTCATTCACCAGCCAAGAATCCACCTAAATGTTTTATTATTCAAATGTTTCTGTCTTTTATATAAGGCTATCATACAAGACTTTGTAAAAATGCCTTGTTGAAGTCAAGATACACTATTTTTTCAGCCTTTTAATTAATTTTCACATTAGTTAATTATTGCCCAACCAATATAATAGTCATAACAAAAAATCAAAAGTTTACTCCCTTTCTTTTGAAAACCAGATTTTAATCATCATATTGGATCTGAAATAAACACAAATATCTCTTCAACTACTCCCCTGGGCCTGAGCAGCAGCACTGGGGCATGGGGCAGGGGAGGTTGGTTGCATGGCAGGCAGAGGATGGTTACTTTGCGAGTTTACACAGAAATGTCCTGAAATCAGTTGATAGAAATTAATTGGTAAAACAATAGCTTAGATGGTAGCTTAGAAATAGCTTAGAAGCTTAGATAAGCCAAAGTTAGTGAGTTTCCCTGAAAAGCAATGCTCACCCCAAACTAAGAAAGTAGTATCCTAGGACAGATGGATTGAAAAAGAGCAGCATAGGACACATGGAAGAAAATCTGTAGAATAATGTTCAATAAAAAGAAGAATCCAAACTAGCCTAGAAAAGTCAAACTGCTAGAGGTTATCACTGAAACTGACAAACAGCCATTTGATGATTAAGCAGCTAGTAATGGGGGGAATGGAATTGGCCACCCCAAAATATGTCTCTGCCTGCTGGAAAGATACTTTAACCCCCAACCCCCACTTTGGTCAGTTGACCAAAAGAGTTTGGGGTGGGAGGCTTGCTCACAGAACAGGCCATCACCATAGACATCACCGGGTATCAGGGGTTCCTTGCTCAGCCATTCTTAGTTCTGGTTACCCTTTGTGAGAGACTTTTACATTTGCAAAGGAAATCTCCATTCGGAAGAAGGGTGGGGAAGGCCTAACCTAGAAATTTGTCAGAATGGAAGGTAAGGACTTAAATTTGCGTGATAAACTTACCCATTGTTAATTGTGCTGTTTGGGCAATATGCTCTCTGACTCCCACTAGGTTCCTTTGGACAACATCTCCCTGGGGCCTGGGTCACCATGGTAATGGATTTTTGAGCTATTTTTTCAGGAGCCGCCATTCTGTGCACCTGCCTCCTAAGAAGAGGCCTGAAGCATGACTACGCTTGTGCAGATCATCAATTACCTCATCTCTCCTCACCTCCAATCATTTCAGACCACCTTGTCCCTACCCCATAAATATCCCTGAGTCCCTGTTTTCCGGGAAGCAGATTTGAGATTCATTGTCCCATTTCCTCACTTGGCTGCCTTGTGATTAACCTCTCTCTCTGCTGCAATCTCACTGTCTCAGTGGTTGGCTTTCTGGGCGGCAGACAAAAACGGACCTGGCGTAGTAACGTCACTACTTCTTGTGGGAGGAGGAATTGTACATTTATACTAGAACTCCAATCATATGCTCTGCTGTTTGAAATAAAATTAGGTGTCTGTTGTCTGTTTCCACAGCATACCAAAAGAGCTGGATGGCTTTTCACCAAATATGGAGGATAACCATACAGTAACCATTGTAAGTATTGCAATGGTTTGACTTAGAAGAGAGGCCAAACAGGATGCCAGAATTCACTTTTGGGAGAAACTGGGGATGAAGAGAGGCCTGTAACTGACAATTAAGAGAGGTATGTTTTTTTCTTGTTCATAGGCAGGTATAATAAAGTCCAGCTAGAGGGACGTTTGGCTGCCAGTTGATAAAGACACACAATCTGCTAAAAGCTATTGACAAAGGAAGCAAATGGTGAGCCGTATATCGATTATGCGATTCTGTTTCTGGGCTTTTTTCCCCACTGACGAGGTTTGAAATTTAAAGCTGGACCTAAAAGTCCACACTGTTCCACTGGTCAAATCACACTGGAATACAATGACACACTGGAATACAATGCATTGGAGACAATAACAGATTAAAGAAATCATTATTAACAGTGAAGCATCTAGAATCCAGACAATTAAGGAAAAACAACAGCAGTATAGCCCTCTGCATTTCAATGAGTTTTGTTGATGGCTGGGCTTTGGAGAACATCAATGCCACTGAACCTCTCTTCTTGCAGGTATCTGCAGATCCTAGAGAAAATCTGCTTTGTTATGACTGTCACGAAGTCAAAAAGGCAGATGTTTACAGTGAGTGACCTCTTACAGGGGCAGCTCTATATGTGTCCAGGATGAGGCAGCAGCATGGGCTTGTACCTTGCACACAGAATGACAAATGTGGTGACCAAATAATATATTAAAAAATTGAAAATTATTTCAACTCTATGGTGATTATTACAATTATAGGAAATGACTGAAATGTCAACATTAATTTTTAATTATTTCTACTGAACTCTATTTAAAAGCGGTTAATGATTCTTTTAATCATGGCAGGTAATATAGCTAGTGTATATATAATGAGATGCATGCAATTCTTATTTTTTAGTAAAGGAGTACCCATTTTCAATTAACTTCTATAGCATCTTGAATTTAAGGAACTCTCTAGGTATTGATACTTAGCTAAATGAATTGTGAACTTGATACCAAGCCTCTTAATCTCAAATTCGTGTGCCTGATGCCCAGCAAGCCAAACCCTGAGGCATCAGTGCTTGGAGATGGAGAAAGATTTATTCAAATTGGCCAAAATTGTTACCACCCCAAAAGTGGGTTCGTCTGCCTGCCACAAGACATGCCAATAGTCAAGAGGCAAAGTGGTAGGAGAGAAAAGACTTTTTATTACAGCTTGCCAGCAAGAGGGAAGGTGGCTGACTAATGTCTGAAAGAACCCTCTTACAGAACAAAGACTACGGGCCAGTTATATGGGGGAGCTGGTCTCCGGGTGGGGGAGGCATCCATCTCATCTTGGTTTCTGAAAGTCTTTGGTTTTACTGGATATGCATCAGAGACTGGAGCAACGCCTTATACTCAGATCTTTCAGTTGTCATTGATGATGGCTGTCAGCATAGACTCTCTGCCTGGGGGTCATCACATTCCTAAGGAACTCAAGAGAACAAAGTTATCTTATCGCAGCTGGGAGGTACCTGCACAAGCAGGGGTTGTAAAATGTACAGAACAGTTAGATCTCTTCGAGGGTGCATATCCGGCTGGGTTAGTTAGTCAGAGGTCATGCAAAGTTACAATAGGGTTTCTTTTCCATGATATAGCTTCCTTTATGTCAACCTTGCCTTGAGCTGGTATCAAAATGAGTAGGTGGGAGTCTGGATTCCCTCAAATCCACTTCCCCAAGAACAGAAAGCAGGGGGGGTTTATAGAGCTTGGCAGGAGGGGCTTCAGGGAAACAAAGGGGTCATTCCCAATAAGCCCCTGGGCAATCTGACTTCCGGCTTCAACAGCTGCCAAGGGCGGGCCATCCGGTGATTGCAACCTCCCCAAAGGCATCTCTTTCTCCTGCAAAACAAGCTCCCAAGTCCTCTGGAAAACAAGCTCGCAAATCCTGAGACCCCTGAGTCACCCCTCAAGTTACACAGGAAAAACAGCAAATTGGTTTAATATCTACAGCACCCCTCAGGTACCCTGCAAACTCTGGTTGCTGCTTAAGACAACGTTTTGGTGCAGAGTGAGCAAACCAGGTAAGCAGTACCTTTGTGTGAATGAACAGTGCTTATTCCAGTTGCCATGCAGCTTAAGGACAACTCCTGTCTTCTAATACATTTCTCATTTCCCACGATTTCAAAAATTCCCATCAGACATTCTGTGATTCCGTTTTTTAGTACCTGTGTGACTTGATTCATTAGAAACCAGAGACTGGCACTTCATTATTATCCCTCAAATGCCCTAGGTGGAAAGAGCATTAAACCAGGAATCAGAAGGTCAGTTCTACACAAACATGGCCATAGACTTACTTGTGACTTTGAGCAAGACACTTAATCCCATTGATTTTTCATCTGTAAGCCAAAAACATTGGACAATATGGTTTTTTGAGGCTCCTTCCTGTATCAAAATTCTATTTTAGTTTTTCTCTTAATAGCATTTATTCTACCCTTTCTAGTTTGACAGTTATTCTTTTTTTTTTGTGTGGGGAAGACCAGCCCTGAGCTAACATCCGTTGCCAATCCTCCCCTTTTTGCTGAGGAAGACTGGCCCTGGGCTAACGTCCGTGCCCATCTTCCTCCACTTTATATGGGACGCCGCCATGGCATGGCCGACAAGCAGTGCGTCGGCGGGCGCCCGGGATCCGAACTCGCGAACCCCGGGCTGCCAAGCGCGGACTAAACAACCGCTGCGCCACCGGGCGGCCCCTTGACAGTTATTCTTGATGATATAAAAGGAAGGAAAATAGTTGAATATTTCTATTTCTTTTCTGTCATCACTTAATGTTATACCATCTGCTTTAAGATTTAGGCCAAGCCCTGCTTAGATTTTTCTCTTTGTCATAAGTCTAGCTTTAAAACAAGGGTCTGTTTGGTGGCTTTAGAATTTTTTGCTAAGCTTCGCTCCTAGGGTTTATGGAATCAAACAGAACCAGGGTTTGGATCTCAGTTCTGCTTTATGCTGGTTGTCTGAAGTTGGCAAGGCTGTCAGATTCTCTAGAATTCACTTTCCTTGTTTATTAACCTGGGACAACAGTAGTGTTTACCTCGAGCGACGGTTGTGGGGATGACATGAAAAAAAATCATGAAAAGTGCTTAGTATCGTACCTGGCCCAAAGAAGGCCCTAGAAAAATGTTATTTTCCTATTTTTACCTTTTGTTGCTATCATCTTCTCTGTCATCATTATTCTGGAGGTTATTTTTGAAATATTATTACTAGTTTTTCATTGCTTCTTTCTATTAAAAAGCAACATCAATAATACCTCAATACATGTAGATAATTTTACAGTTTACAAGATATTTTTACATGTATTATCTTTACGATAATGCTCTGAGTTGAGAAGGATTAGTATCTCCACGTTACAGATCAGGGGGTCTCAGAGAGGTTTAGTAACTTGTCCGAAGGACAGACACACAGCGCTCGTGATGTTTACTTCCCTAGCCCCATAGTACAGTGTAAATTATAGAATATAAATTTCTTGAAATAGAAACAGTGTATGTTTTTTTCTCTTTTGTATAGATTGTCTTGTAAATAGAGTTTTTCCTCTCAAAATTTTTCAATTTTGACTATCAGGGCAGGCCACCCCAAAATATCCCACAAAGGCATAGTGATTACTTTGAATTAAAGTTACATGAGAAGTAAAGAGGTCATTCTGACCCTCCTGTCTCTGTTCCCCCTTAAAGCAAGGAATAAATCTCCTGTGTGAAAGGTGCTCTCCCTGCAGTCTTATCACCAAAGCAAGGGGATTCAGGGCCAAGAACCCTGCATGAACAAACCTTGCTAATTTACTACCTCGAGCCTAAACTGTTTACATTCCTCACTAATTACACACCTCAAACCTACATTTTTTTTCTCCTATCACTCCTCACAAATTTATTGTTTCTTTGATAAAAATATACATATATATATACTGCCTGCTTTGTTCACTCTTGGAGCATTGTTTTTATGATCTCCAATACATATGTATTAAACTGGGTTTTTCTCCTGTTAATCGGGTCTTGTGTCAGTTTTATTAGTCCAGCCATAAGAACACAAGAAGGGTAGAAGGGGAATTCTCCTCCCTGAGAATACTTATTAAAAAGACAATGTGGAATATATGGTTCTAGGGGCATTCAGAAGGGGTCCTGAGGTGGGGATGGGAGGGAAGGAGTGGTCATAGGACATAGAAAAGGTCTCTAGTCTGCCTGGGTGCGTGGGCTGGAGGAGGACACAGACAGACTGGCATAAAAATCACACTCTGATTCATTTGTTGCCTTTCTCTCCTTATTTGTCTTCCTCGAATCAGGAAGAACACAGATGTTCTTGTCCTCTAGGGCACTTTTCTGTGAGAAAGTGCCCACCAATTTGAAGAAAAATGGAAAAAATAAGGACAGCATAGTGAGTTTTTCATAATGCTAATTTTATACTTCAATTTTTAAAAATTCTTAGTTGAGAATGTTCCATTATTTTGCTGTTTAAAAATGTTTTTCTGAAATGATAGCAATAGTAGATGGCAATTGATTTTAATTTGCTAACTAGGCCAAGTGAAAAGTTGGTAAATATACATTAGCTTTTTAGATTTTGTTGGTTCATGGAATCTAAAGCCAGAGGTTGGAGACGTGCATGACAGAGATGTACCTAAGACCAGGTGTGTCCTGCGATGCAGAAGCCCCAGGGCATGCACTTGACCAGCGTGCCTCCACTGAGCCAGCTCCCCTGGCTGCTGCGCGCTTTGAATCCATACCCATTCCAGTGAAGAGAATGAGAACTCTTTTCAGGAACTCCTGAAAAGCTGTCCAAGGGACTGTGAAATGTGACTGCTTTGACTGATGCTCCAATTTTTCCTCCCCCAAAATGTCAGATTGACAGGACAAAGGAGACATGAAATTAGTTCTTACTGGCTGATTCAGCAATGAAGCCAGGAAGCAGAATCTGCTAAGTGGAAAATAGTCTAAGACTCGAAATGAGAGATTATGAGTATAAAGCAAGCCTTAACTAGCTGAGGAGGTTTCTCCGTGCCTGCAGCTGATAAACTGCTTTTGTGACGGGATGAAACGTTGGTCCCAGTGGGGACTCGCTGCAGACACTGTCAGACTGACTTCCCTGTGGGTGAGCAGATAGCATTCAGCCACGACAGTTACTGAGGCATCAGCCACTAGTGAATAAGTCGATGATAATTTATCCTTAATAACACAGTTACCACTTCCATTATTTATTTCAGACTTAAAAACGAAAATCAGCTAAGCTAAAATTGTCTGAAAGGGATTGTCCAGGTTCTTCTCTTCCGTTTCCTGATGGACCTGCAGCTCTGCCGGCCAGAGCCTCGAATCACACCAGTTCTGCTCCAGAGATCTACTGGACTGAGGAACCGGGCGTTCTCTTCGTATTAACACTTAGATTGTCAGGTAACTTTTACATCCTGGAACTGATTTAGGGGATCGGTCCTAATTTTTCCTGCTGCAGTGGAGCCCTGTTTCATGATTGGAGGTGAAGAACTCAGATCTGCTTTCCCCCTGGAACCAGAACTGAGAAGGATGAGGTGGAAGGAAGGTTTCAGGAATTCCCCAGAGTGACTGGCATCTAGTCTGTCCCACTCCATTCCCAACCGTAGGCATGTCCCTCCCACCCCATCACCTATAATAAGCCAGGCAGTACATCAAGGCCTTCGACAAAAGGCCCATTAGGCATGCCTGTGATTAAAGCTGATTAGCTAGAAGTCACTGGGAATGGTGAGTCGAAGATCAGTGGTGAATCAGATCCAATTTGCATAAACTACGAGGTGCTTCATTAAGGCTAATCATTTTCCTCTGTCCTTTGGTAATAAATCATCCTTCTATGGGGTTCATTTAGATTGAGCTCGAGGATTTTGCCTTCAGAATTCTTCAACAACCTTAAGATTGCTTTAGCTGTGCTCTTTGGCCTCATTTGCTGGGATGGTCCCTGTCTGGAGCCCCATCTCAGAGCCGCATCTTGAAAAAGCTTCCTAGAAATGTAGGCAGTGATTCATTAGGGTCCATGTGCCAGCGGCCAAGACCCATGCGATAATGAAGTGTGCATCTTTTAAAGCACTAGTAGAACAAATCACACTTGTTTAAACTGACAGAGCAGTCAGGCCACATAGAACTGTGTCGAGCCAACTGATCTTTAATAATTTTACGTAACCTTCTTGGAACGAGTCTATTTCAGTGCAGGAAAACTGACCAGGTTTAATTTTCTAGAGCTCTTGTGTGGATCATCTTCCTTTGCAATCGCTTACGAGAATGATGAGACTGCTTGTTTTGCCCCAAAGGATTATTCCTTCTTATCTCCTGTCATTTGTCCACTCTGCTCCCTGTGCCTGGAGCACCCTTCCCGTCCCCTCCAAGTCCTCTGTGTTTGTGCCTGGTGAAGCAGTTACCACACTGCAATGTCATTTCTTTTTTACTTATTTATCTCTTCTACTCCATGAAAACAGGGATTCCATGCCTAGCCCATAGCTGATGATAAATATCTATTGAATAAAATGTTGTGAATTGTGAGATGGTGGTTACCATGGAATATTATGCAGCCTATTAAAAGAATAATGTTGATCTTTATATATTCGCATGTAAAGATGCCCATATATTTCATAATATATTTACTGAAAAAAAGAAAGCTGAAAAGCATTATACATAGGATGGTCCCAATTTTTGCAAAGAAAAAATAGTGCTTATATGTATATTCACAGAAAAGGTAAAAAGTATAAATATGCAGGGGAGAGATCTGGGTGTAAAGGCAGGGCTTTTACTTTTCTCTTTATAAATTTCTATATTTTAATTTGTTAGATAAGGTCACCCTAATCCAGTGTGACCTTATCTTAGTATAACTAATTGTGTCTGCAAAGACCTATTTCCAAATAAGGTCACATTCTGAGGTTCTGGATAGACTTGAATTTTGGGGGAACACATTTCACCCCAGTACAAATACTTACTAAAGTATACTTACTAACAAGGGCCTGAACCAACAAGCTTTATGTGTCAAGATGTCTTCCGAAGACTGTCGTCTGGGCGGGTAGCTCACCATTGCATTCTGCAGTAGCCTGTTGGACTGGCAGAGGATGCGGGCGAAGGGTGGTGGTGCTGCTGCTACAGATTTGGAAACCCTAACAAGCCTTCTGCTCGTCTCTCCTCTGGCCGTAGACCCGAATCCCCTTCGCTCTACCACTCCAGTTCTGGGACGGAGCAGCATGTGGTTCCTCTTCCAATCTCTAGTTTTACTTTTGGTATGAGGTTTTGTTTAATTTACAAATTTAATTCCCTTCTTTCTTCCTTTCTTTTTTTTTTAAAGATTGTTGTTTACTATATGCAAGGCTCTGTAGGGTACACAAAATGAATTTCCTTGCTCTTAAGGATCTTGCAGTTTGGTTTATGAATGTTAATACTGTACTTACTGATTCTAAGATACACATTTTAACATTTCTAAAATTGGAATTCTTACAGTTAATGGCATGGCATAGTTTAATTGACAGCATTTAAAATTTCTTAATGGTAAATAAAATTGCATGTCTTACAGTTAATGTTTTCAGAGTCAATGAGATGTGGTAGCATGAGAAATTTGGGCAAGTTTACCTGCCATTACACTCGATAAGCACAGGCTGTGAGTGATTGTGGGTTAGGAAATACAAATCTGTAGTATTTTTTTAATATAGTTTTTAAAATAAAAATATTTATGTTTACATGTTTATTGTTATTATTTTTAATTGGGGTACAATTGATGTATAACATATTAGTTTTATGTGCACAACATAATGATTTGATCTTTGTGACTATGAAATGATCACAAGTCTAGTTAGCATCCATCGCCATACATAGTAACAAAAATTTTTTCTTGTGATGAGAACTTTTAAGATCTACTCTCTTAGCAACTTTCAAATATGCAAAACAGTATTATTAGCTATAGTCACCATGCCGTACATTACATGCCATGACTTATTTGTTTTTTAATTGGAAGTTTGTACCTTTGACCCTCTTCACCCATTTCACCCACCACCCACCACCTACCTCTGGCAACCACCAATCTGTTCTCTGTTTCTATAAGCTTGTTTTTTTTCCTTTTTTTTTTTTTCAGATTCCACATAAAGTGAGGTTATATGGTATTTGTATTTGCTGTCTGGCTCATTTCATTTAGCATAATGCCTTCAAATTTCATCCATGTTGTTGCAGATGGCAAGATTTCATTCTTTTTTATGGTTGAATAGTATTCTGTTGTGTATATATACACAGCATATATGTGTATATATGTGGTACATATATATAATATTCTGTTGTTAGATATGTACATGGTATACATATATATACCACATCTTCTTTATCCATTCATCTGTCTATAGACACTTAGGTTGTTTCCATGTCTTGGCTATTGTAAATAATGCTGCAATGAACATAGGGGTGCATATATCTTTCTGAGTTAGTGTTTTCATTTTCTTTGGATAAACACCCAGAAGTGGAATTGCTGGGTCATATGGTAGTTCTATTTTTAATTGTTTGAGGAACCTCCATACTGTTTTCCATAGTGGCTGCACCAATTTACATTCCTACCAATAGTGCACAAGGGTTCCCTTTACTCTATCCTCACCAACACTTGTTATTTCTAATTCCCTTATTTCTTATATTCATTTCAAAAATATGACTCAGCACCGACTGTTTGCAAGGAATAGAGCACATCTAAACACTCTTTTAAAAACAATATTAGAACTTACATTTACCCAGCAGGAGATTTGGATATCATTAAAAATCCTACAAGGCAAAAACATTTGTGAACCAGGGCAGAAGGCAAGCCTATGATCAATAGTGTTTGCAAAGTTGTCAACACTGTGTCTTTCCCATTGGTAAGTTTCTTCCAAGAAATTGAGTTCTTGAATTTATTATCAGCTAAACCACAATCTTAAGGTGAAAAATTCATTGGTATCAACTTACTGTTTAGCTTTTTCCCAAGCCTCAAATCAGTTATCAATACTTACTGTTCATGCTCTTTGCACAAAATATCCTTTGTGTAATGCAAATTTCTGTCCCTTCCCTCAAAGGGCTAAAATATCCCCCACGTGGGGAAAGGGAGGAAATGCAAAAGGAATTCTGAATCTAACTCATGAGGTTTTTTTTCTTTTACATAGTATTTGTGTCAGAATCAGAAATAAGAGCTAAGTCTGAAGATTCACTAGCTAAAAGAAAATGGTTTTATGTGGCAAAGCTACTGCCCCAGAAAATAAGTAATAAAAGGGCCTCTTAAAATAGCAAGCACAAATTTGACATTCCTTGGGAGACCATGTGTTCATTACTGTTCTTTTTAGTGAGGATCCTCCGTGGGCACTGTTCTGAGAACTGGGGTCTGCTGGCGGAACGAGCACATCACCCAAAGACTTTGCATCCTCTTCTGAGGAAAAAGTTAGTGCATTTCTGGTGTATGCTGGATAGTCGTATCATGTCAGGCAGAAGTTATGACCTTGTTGTCTTTAGTTGGAGGTTAAGTATGGTTTAGTAAGGAGATCTGTATGGGTGCCAAGTTGACAAGGGATGGACTTGTGATGGTTAATTTTATGTGTCAACTTGGTTAGGCCATGGTAACCAAATAGTTGGTCAAACATTATTCTAGATGTTTCAGTGAAAGTATTTTTTGATGTATTGAAAGTATTTAAATGAAATTAACATTTAAATCAGTAGACTTTGAGTAAAGCAGATTGCCCTCCGTAATGTGAGTGGGCTTCATCTAATCAGTTGAAGACCTTAACAGAAAAAGAACTGACCTCCCTGAAAGAAGAGGGAATTCTGCCAGCAGACTGCCTTTGGACTTGAAGTCAATACTGGTTCTTACCTGGGTCTCCAGCCTGCTGGCCCACCCTGCAGATTTTGGACTTGTCAGCTTCTGCAATTACTTGAGCCAATTTTTAAAAATAAGTCTCTAGCTAGCTAGCTAGCTATCTGTTCTATTGCTTCTTTTTTTCTGGAAAACCTTAACTAATCCAGATTTTATGAGAGACACAGCTTGTAGAGGCATAAGAGACCTTCTCCTGGGTTTAAGATCTCAGCACCTGGCAGACACCAATCCCTTACTACCTGCTATTTTCCTGTTTAGGCAAGGAATTATACTGGAGAGCCTATGATATTTCTTTAGCTGAATGAAGTTGAGGGGAAGCTTCTACTGAGGGGCAAATGGGTCTTGCTCTAGATTCTTAAGCTACTGCTGATGGAATCCCACATTTCCCCCAGTTTTCCCAAATAGGAATGGGGCTAGCTGTTGGAGCCATTCATTGCTGTTAATAATGAAACTTTGGTTGTTAGTACAAATTTTACATTACAATTGCTTAGATATCCTAGTGTTTAGGAGGGGACAGCCCTATCTCCATAATGTAGACAAAGAAACAAATGTGATGGCCCACGTCTTCTTCCGCCAAATGTAGGCCCACACTACTACCTCAGGGAAAGGAAACTCTGGTCCCAGGCTGATGGGAGGAGGAGATAGGGAGAGGCCAGCTACATTCAGATAGGTCTTCTGTCTTTCCTCACACAGTCCTTCTCACCTGGGTTGGCTCAAGCACTACCTTGTCCATGAGGCCTCCTAACCTTGAATGGAATTTTCTTTCCAGTCTAGATGCCCCTTAGAGTCTGCTCATCTCTCTACTCTCTTTCACAGCAAAACTTCTAGAGTCACCATCTCCACATGCTCACCTCACTGTCTTCCATAACTGACTCCATTCAGGCTTTTGTCTTCATCACACAGAGACTGCCCCTAGTCAAAGTCCCTTGTGACCTCCACGGTGCCAGATTCAAAGGTCACTTCTATGTTTTTATCTTCTTTAACATCTCAGTGGCACTGACCATTTAGTTCTTCTCAAAACATATTTTCTTTAGGCTTCTGTTGAGTAGAGTTAAAATTGGGTTTCCTTCTACCTCATTCGCTACTCCTTCTGAGGTATATTTGCTGGTATTTCTGCTGCTTGACCTTGAAAATTTAGTGTATCCAATAGCTCAGTCCTGTACTCTATCTAATTTCTCTGCATAAGTAATCTCACTAGGCCTATGGCTTTAAATATCATCCACATGCCTCACAAATCTACATTTCCAGTCCTGGCCTTTGCCCTGAAATCCAGGTTTGTGGATCTAATTGCTTACTTCATACCTCCACCAATCAATCCTTTTGTTTGAAATGTATTCCCTGATCTTTTCACAGTTAGCTCTTTCTTATTATTTAGATCTCAACTTATATAGTAGATATACAAAACTTATCAACTACCTCTCTATTTGTATGTCTGTCTGTCATCTATCTATCATCAATCACATCACTTGATTTTAATTCTCTGCATAACTTACACCAGTATATATCTTCCTAAAACTTTTTTTTTTGGGGAAGATTGGCCCTGAGCTAACATCTGTTGCCAGTCTTCCTCTTTTTCTTTTTTTTCCTCCCCAAAGCCCCAGTACATAGTTGTATATCCTAGTCGTAGGTCGTTCTAGTTCTTCTATGTGGGACACCGCCTCAGCATGGCTTGATGAGTGGTGAGTAGGTCTGTGCCCAGGATCCGAACCGGCGAACCCCAGGTTGCTGAAGCAGAACATGCGAACTTAACCGCCACACCACCAGGTCGGCCCTGATATCTTTCTTATTTGTTTACTTATTGTTTTTTGTATCCATCACTTAAATGAAAATTCCCTGAGATTACAAGAGTACCTGGCACAGAGTAAGGGCCCAATAAATATTTCTTGAGTGACTTGATTGAAAGATTATCACTTATAGCTAACAATTTAGCACTTAAGTTTCTACTACAATGTGATGTTTTACTGTTATTCATGTATTTGTCTGGATGTCTATAGATTTTATATTCCATAAGGGGAGGGCTTAGGTCCAAGTGGTGTTTGGCCAGTGTTCCCACTTTTAGGCAGAAACACCATGTGGCCACAAAGAGATGAGGTCTAGAATAAAAGCAACCAGCTGCCAATTGCATACTCACTGTTCAGCCTACTTGGTCTCTATCCCTGCATTAACTCTCCACCCCCACTAGCAATCCTCTTCTTTTGACATTTTTATCTTAGAGACTATTTTTCCTAATGCAGCTTCAATCTCTGTCACTTCCTCTGCCTGATGATCCTAGTAAGGGTGACCAGCTTCCAGCCCCTTGGTTGCTCCCTTTGAGGGTGAGTGGAGCTAGAAGTAGGAGCAATATCTTATGCTTATTTTTCTTGGTATCTGTCTTTATTTCTCCTTTGCCTTTGAAGGGTAATTTCACTGGGTATAAAGTTCTGGATTGGTGGTGTCTTCTTCCAACACTAAATATTTCATACCACTCTCTTGCTTGCATGGTGTCCAACAAGAATTCCACTGTAATTCTTATCCTTGTTCCTCTACAGGTACGGGTTTTTTGTTTTTGTTTTTTTATCCCTCTAGCTTTCTTCAAGATTTTCTCTACGTCTTTGATTTTCTGCAGTTTGACTATGTTTTGCCTAGGTATATATTTTTGGGGTTATTTATCCTGCTTGGTGTTTTCTGACCTTCTTGGGTCTGCGGTTTGGTATCATTAACTTTGGAATGCTCAGCCATTATTACTTTAAGCATTTCCCTTGTTCAGTTTTCTGTCTTCTCCTTCTGATATTTCAATTACTGTATGCTATACCTTTTGAAATTATCCCACAGTTCTTGGATGTTGTATTCTATTTTCTTTCTCCATTCTCTTTTTTTCTTTATATTTCAGTTTGGGGAGTTTCTATTGACCTATCTTCAAGCTCACTGATTCTTCCCTCAGCTATGTTCAGTCTACTAATGAACCCATCAGAGGTATTCTTCATTTCTATTACAGTGTTTTTGCTTTCTAGGATTTCCTTTTGATTCTTAGAGTTTCCATCCCTCTGCTTATATTACCCATCGGTTCTTGCATGTTGTCTACTTTTTCCATTAGAGCCCTTAGCATATTAATCATAGTTATTTAAAATTCCAGGCCTGATAAAACCAACATCTGTGTCATATCACAGTCTGATTCTGATGCTTGCTTTGTCCTTTCAGACTGTGTTCTTTCTTGCCTTTGAGCATAACTTGTATTTTTGCTGTTGAAAACTGGATGTGATGTACTGAGTAATAGGAACTGAGGCACATAGGTAGACCTTTAGTGTGAGGTTTCCTGTTAATTTGGCTGGCAGTTGGGCTGTGTTTAATGTTTGCTGTAGCTGTAGGTACCAGAGGCTTCAATTCCTCTAGCATCTTTGTTTTTGTCTCTCCTATTGTCTTTGGATTTCCCTAAAAATTCCTTCTTAAGTAGAATTTGAGTCTTGCAGTTTTTTCGGCTGAATTCACTGTTGTTATACTGTTGGTGTGGTGGTAAGTATGACAGAGTGGAAGTGTTCTATAATTTTATTATTAAATCTCAGTCTTTTAGTGGTCCTGCATCTCTGGCTGTGACCTTCACATGTGTTTCTTATCTCCTCTCCCCTCTCTTGTAAGTGAGATGAAGGTTAGAGGGGACTACAGTGGGAGAACTACCCTTCCTCCAGGTGGGATGAGCTCCGGACAATAGATCTTTGTTATGGAGAACACTCTGCATGTATTTCACAGTGGTTACTCTTGCCCTCTCCCTGCTATAGTCAGGAGGTGATCATTCTTGGCTATTTGCCTCTAGAACTTGGTTGGGTTCCTGGAGGGGACACTCATGAAAGTGTGAGGGCCCCTAAGACTGAAGCCCTCAGGATTTTCTCACTCCTAAACTAGTCCATACTCAGCCTCCAGCAATTCATCAAAATCACCACTTAAATGTTCCTACCAGTTTATAGCCCCAGCACCCTCTGCTCCAGGTGAGCAGATTTTAGCCGTGGCTCTCCAGGATTTGGCATGGTGGTTTGCCCTGCAACTTTAGTTCTCTGATGTTTCCAAGAAAAGTCATTGATGTTCACGTTGTTTAACATTTTCTTTTTCTAAGGATGGAAGTGATGATTTCTAAGCTTTCAACACTTTGGGCCCCAAACCAGAAGTCTAGGTATCTTTTACAGTACCTGGTGCTGTGCTAACAGGCATTGGCACACCATGACCAGTACTACCGGGCCCATTTCCCCACCGCTTCACACAGCTGCATGGGACACTCTTCCTGCCAAGGGAAAAGAGTTGGAGCTTTGCCAAATTATGTTTTAATGGCTACCAATCCTTGAAATATAGGCACTAACTTAGTACTTGGATGAGTGATGGCTGACAGCCAGGATTAAGATAGGGTTGTCCCACTCAGCTTTTTGTTGCCTTGTCCCAGACATAAATATTTTCAATTTGGCCAAAAAACACTTTTTGATTGGGCTAGAGCCACAGCGTCCTCAAGAAGGACAATTTCTGGCATCTCAGGTATGTAGAACCTTCCCTGAGTCCTCGGTTTCTGGGATGTGGAGACTCACTCTGAAGCCTTTGATTTTCTTATTTACAGTTTTGCTTTTTGCTCATTGGTAACACCTTTCTTTCTCTCTCTTCCTTCCTTCCTTTGTTTCCTTTCTCTTTTTAATATTAGTATTTAGCATGTTTGTGTTGAGTTAAATGTTTTACTCATCAATGTTAGCTTTTAGCAGAATCAAACAATTTAGCTAAAGACGACTGCCTGGTGAGATTTTTCATTACTGATTTGAAATGGAAATTAATTCAAGCAATTACCAGATACTGTCCATAGTCTTAAAATGGAAGGCTTTAAATGACATTTCCCTGGCAATCTGTGTGAATCCCAAAGATTAGGGATTCTATTTATTCAATAAACTAAATATGCATCCAAAGCCCTATTTGAGGTTGCCATCACATAATCATTCTTAATTGTAGCCAGCTCTGAAATAAAGAGAACCTTATCAAATAACAGTTACCTAAAGAATTACTTCCCACTTGAGAATATATGTTTGGAAAGAGAGACACATTTCATGTATTGGGGATATGTTCTGATGGCCTGAGAGAAGGACATTTTATGGAGATGGATTTTTTTTCCCAGTAAGAAAGAAGGGAACTCTCATTTATTGAGTCTTTCTTGCATCAGACACTTTATATTTATTCAATATTCAATGAGTATTTATTGAATACTCCCATGTTTTGGCCATATATTTTAGTTGCTGGGGATGCAGCGGGAATAGGACAGACAAAAGATTCTCTCATGAATCTTTTATTCTGGTTGGGAAAATAAAATGAATCCAGAGAATGATAAGTACCCTGATGTGGGATTGAGAATGGCTGGGTGGAAGAGAAGACAGTGCACATTAGATAGGGTAGAACTAGCGAGGCCTTTTTGAGAAGGTGACATTTGCATGGAGCTATTAAAGGATCAGCCAACCACTCATTTTCTAATTTTCACAACTTGAGACAAAGGCATTAGTTCAGCTGGTATAGGCAAAGAAATGAATTGCTCAACTAGGGTAAGTAATTTCTCTAAAGTTACACAGACTTCAAGTCCCATTCCATTTGCCTCTAAAGCTGCTCACTGCCCATCACATCCCATAGGTCCTTTCTCACCAGCTGCCTCAGGCTTGGGGAGAGATAAAGTTTTGTTTACCTGATCTTGGACTTTAGATTTTCATGGAATAGAGAATTTTCTAAGAAAACGGATGCTGAGTCATCTATTTTATCAGTAAGAACATTAAACAGAAAAAAAACAGCCCCTTAATTTTTTTTTTTTTTTTTTGTGAGGAAAACTAGCCCTGGGCTAACATCCGTGCCCATCTTCCTCTACTTTATATAGGACGCCGCCACAGCACGGCTGACAAGCAGTGCATCTACAGGCGCCCGGGATCCGAACCTGAGAACCCCGGGCTGCCAAGCGCGAACAACAGCCCCTTAATTTTAATTATCTTTTCATAAAAAAGGATGTTTTAATACCAAAAAAATTAAAAGGATATTTTCTGAGATTGAAGGACTGACTTCAAATTGAATAAAATTGGCTTTGTTAAACACACATTATTTTGTCTCTATTTTACTTATTTCACAGGGAAACACTAGACCCACAACACAAATGGACCCATTTGAGAACCGATGGACTCAATGACCTTTGGGATTGTCTTCAACCTTGAGAATCTTAGGTTGATGCAAACCCCCCAAGCTTGATGTGTGGAGAGGCAGAGCAAGGAGATGCTGTGAGGTGAAGATATAAACTTTCTGTTAATTGCATCAGTCCAGGAAAGGGCGAGTCATCTTGACCTACATATTTTCAGTTTAAGTCTTTCCCCTTTGCAATGTTTATCTATTTAGGGAAGAGGAGATGATGTATTCTCTGTTTGTTAAAAAATTCAAACTCAAAGCTCCTTACAAAATAATTTATAAACTGTTTTTCCATAGGCAGTTGCTCACATTGGCTTGAATAAATTAAGAGATTAGATTCATTGCTTTTCCTATTAATTAAATGTGGAGTTAGAAGTGACCATTTGGACTTCTATTAATAGGACTGTGTGTGTATCTTTGTCATGAACAGTCAAATACTGATCAATTTATGATAGTGATACATCTGTATTTCTTTTCCCAACTGTGAAACATAAGCAAAACTAGGAAATGTAAAAGAATAAATACTATTTAGATTTCTATGAATATAATGATAATTACAGAGGAAATGACTGTATACAACAGCAGCAATAGCATCCTTGAGGCCCGTTCTACATCTTTCAAGCACCTACTTGTATCAGTTGTACCAGAGTTCATCTCACAGAGAGAGGGATAAGAGGTGTTGGGCTATGGCCTCAAGGATCAATTGAAATTTCGGTTCTGTACATAAGTAAAAATAGCAAAGATATAAGCTTTTTGAGTGCCTGACTCTTTTTTTGGTCAATATAGCCATTATTACCTTTATACTATTTTATCTCCCTCTCTTAGGCTTAATAGCATGAGCTAAAAGCAGTTGATTTCACAAAGCAATTGAAAGGATGAAGAGAAACACAAATTATGAAAAATGTACCAGACACAGGTGAATGCATTCTACAGTATTAATGAAGTCCTAAAATGCTTAGAATTCATTTGAAATCTTTTCTCTGATTGATGTTTAATATATATATTTTTTAATTTCAAAAGAAGTTAAGGATTGTAGAAGGAGGGAGAAGTAGGAAACATATAAAGAAGCTAAATCACCTGTAATCTCACTACCTGGATAAGCACCATTAATGTGTTCCTGAATTCCTTCCAGTCTTAAAGAAAATACATATATATATAATACCATATATTATAATATATAATTAATTAGTAATTGTTATATATCATTATATATTATAAATGTAAAATAATATATTTAAAATAGATACATATTTATTAAAACAGAATTATAATGTGCATATAATTTCTACCCTTTCATTAAATAATATTATGAGGCATTCTGCATGACAACAAATATTTTTCATACACACGCTTTGTATGATGGCCTAATATTTTATCACATAGAAATATTACACTTTTTCTAATTAGTCCCCCACTCTTAGGCATTAAGATCGTTTCTAATTCTTCCTTCTTAAAAATAATGCTGCAATGAACATGATCAAATATGAATCTGTTTGCAACTTTGAAATATTTCCTTAGATAGACTTCCATAAGTAGAATTGCTATGTTAAGGAATTTGAACCTACTAAGAATCTTTACAGCAGAAATGTAGAAACAGCCCACCACTGTGGTCTAATAATTCCCACTTTACTATATCTTCACCCCTACAGGTGTTATCAATGAAAAAATGAGTTTGATAACTTGATAGGCAAAAAAATCTCATTACTATATTAATTTGAATTTTTTTCCGTTATTATTTTTAGTGAGACTCATTCATGCATTTATTCATTCAAGTTTCCACAAAACATCCTGTTGGCGTCTGGCTTCAGGGGACAGTGACCTATGCAACTGCATGATGCTCCAATGCTCAGAAGGGCCTTGTGCTTGGTTTAATGCTCTGCTGTCACCATCTTGGAATTCCTAAAACTTTTATCTTTGAACTTATGTTTTGTAAGTGAAGTCTGATGGGACAATGGAATATGCGTGTGAGCAGAAGAAATAAATGCAATATGTGTGTCCACTGTTCCTCACCCCTCCATTTGCATATAGTGTTTGTGATGTTCCGTGAGCACAGAGTTCTGGTGGATCCAGGAGGCAAGGGAGTTCAGTGAGACCTGAAGCAAGTACAAGGTAAGTGTGGTACATCTAAATGGAGTGAGCGGGGAGGTGCTTGCAGCTCCAAGAGGCCAGGCTTCCTGTTTGCACCAGATCTTGCTTCGAATGCAGAAAGAAGGTAATAAGTTTCTAAGAAACATGAACAACAAGGAACCCGATCAT
This sequence comes from Tapirus indicus, assembly GCA_031878705.1. Taxonomy (NCBI): domain Eukaryota; kingdom Metazoa; phylum Chordata; class Mammalia; order Perissodactyla; family Tapiridae; genus Tapirus; species Tapirus indicus. The sequence continues at coordinate 11,007,510 of CM062918.1, forward strand.
ATCCTTTCTCACTCATGTTACTTTATTGTATTAGCCAACCACTCACACTGAAAATAATGACATGAAAGGAAAGAAAAAGGTAAGACAACCCACAGTTCCTTTTCCCTTTAGTCCTTTCTTGCTCATGATAAGAAAGAGAATATTGTGACCAAAAGCCAAGAGAGTAAACAGAGCCCTTGAATGAAATTGTGAATGCACAGTGTTGTTCACCCAATGTCCATAAGAACTGTTTCTGAATCTTCTACCTGATGAGAATGGAAAAGAACATATCTACCGGCTCAATTGGGACATGCCAGAGGCTACGTTAAAAATCTATTCTAGTAATGATATCGCATCTAGTACGTTAACAGCAGTTGAGGCTCCTTCTTAGTTAAGATGGCAGTAGTTAACTGTCATACACTTGATCCAGACTGGTGTGTGTAGGGGACAGGCTGGTGAATTAAATGGGAATATGATGGAACCATCACCTCTGCATCTTTTACGTCTTTGGTGGGTGATGCTAATGTCTACTCTCCTACCTAGGGTGTAATAAATTCTTAATTTACCATCTTAGCTGAGGGTGGGGAGTGGCAATTTCAGGGGTTTCTGCTTCACCTTCACTAGAATAGTCATTTTATTCATAGATGAAGGAAACTATGTTAGGGTAGTGTCAGTGTCTGAGTATGGCCACTCCAATTATACATTTGGGAATTGGGAAATACCACTGAGTATGTCTGTGAACCCAGTGGACTCACTGTAGGATAACCTGAAGCCAGGAACCCATTTATTGACCAACTTCCATACACCCCTACTCTAACAGGGGGGCCATATTGAAGCTTTGAGCCCTCGGATGTTAGTGTCTGGTTTTGAAATTTGAGGAGTATCTCTTCTCTTCAATTTTCTGGGAAAATCTGCATAGAACTGATAATTTTTCTTCCTTAAGTTTTTGGCAGAATTCAGTGAAGCCACTGGTGAATGGAAGGATTTTAACAATAAATTTAATTTCTTTAATTGACATGAGGTTATTTAGATAACGTGAAAGGGCTGGATGTCCCCTTTCTCCAGTGTGTGGTCAACCAAGTAAATGGCCATAGGTCTCTTTGGGGGAAAGTCTGGAGGAATCACTACTTTGTATATTGGCTATGATGTTGCAGGGCCTTCCAGAAGGGGAATAGGCTCTCTTTCAGTAGAGGGGTCTGGTTCAGAGAAGAGGCTCAGGCCTGGAAATGGGGCAAGGATTGTGACACTTCATGGATGGCTGATCTCAGCCTTCTGCTCGTTCTTTCTTGATCTCTTTTGATTATATTATGCAATACTCTTGTTGGCGTCCCAATCATCTTGCCTCTAGGAATATGTAAGAAGTGTGTAGCCATATCCATAGATCCTTTCGAGTCAGGCTTGCTGGCTGCCATTCCAACTTGTTCTTCACTTTGAATAATTATGTCTTCCTCATCTATGAGGGTTACGTGCTACCTTTTGGCTTCTCCGAGTTTGGGTTCCTATCATTCCTATTGCCACGAAGGAACCCAGGTCTACAATAGTGTCTCTGACTGTCAGTACCAGTCTCCAGAGAACCGCCACACCTGAGCTTCTCAGTGATGATGGTGACCCCTCACCTGAGCGCTCCTTAGTGCCTTGGCAAGGGGAGAGTTCTCTGACTGCCTCCAGGAATATAGTCAGCTGGTGGGTTTTATGATCTTATGTGATAGTTCTCTGAGCCTGTTTGATTTCTTCCTCCTCAGCCTGTGCCAGAAGTTCTGGCATACATCTAATGTGGGCCATCACTTTTGTCAGGCTCCTAAGAGTCATCCCATCAGTGTATTTAAACCAAGTCGAGGGTGACTTCCTGTGGTATTAAATTGAGAAACAGAGAGAGAGTCCCACTATTTAAAAATTCTCCTGTATACGGTCTTATATTCTCCATCCCCAGCAGGTCTATTCCTGGTAGCAACCATCTTAAGTAAGGTTTGTAGAAGCATGAGATTCTTGTGCAAGTTATTTACAGAGAGAGGGTTCTCTAGAGAAACCTGTAAGGGAGTGAGGGAAGCACAACAGAACAGAGGAAGCCAAGCAAAGTTGTGTTTCAGGAGAAGTCTAGCCTTGGCAGGGCCCCACGGGGAGTTCTGCAGTGTGAATGTTGCTACAGAAGTTGTCCTTCCCAAGGGCAAGGGGGCAGAGTTTTACACCATTATGTCAGCCAGCTGTCCTGACCCTCGGGGTGGGTGTAACCTCCCCAGCATCTTAAGGCAAAGTGACTTTCGACTATCCCCAGCTGAGGACAATCCTGCTGAGAAGGACGGCTACATTTCTTCATTTGTGAAGTGTTTGTTCAAATCTTTTGCCTGGATCTACCGCTTATTAGCCAAGTAACTTTCAGCATGCCATGTCTCAATTTTCTCATCTATAGAGTGGGTAATAAAATTTGACTTTGACATCTTAATACAATAGCACCAAGTTGGTATTGCTACTTCTGTCCAAGGCAGAGAATTAGATTTACCTGAATCACCTCTCCAGCATGGTTCCAAGTTACTATGAATCAGAAGAGGAACTGCATGAGATTTGGAAGGTAGAAGTGAAGCAGAGATATCTTGAGATATTGGGGGAGACAAGCAAATGTGTTGGAGAGACACAGAGGTATCTGGTGGGTACCAGGGTGTCACTATTCTCCTCCTGCTTTGCGTTCAGTTCATTTTCCTGACTGCTGGCCCTGCTGATCACCAGTGGTCCTAAGCCCCCAACCTGGCATTTGGTTCCAGGCCTACAAGTGTGGTGATTTCTGCAGAGGAGGAAACTTCCCCACAGTAGACGTTTCCACAAAGAGATAGAATTCATAGAGTCTGCATAGTTGCTGAGTTTTCCTGAAGTTCCTTCCTGTCCACCTGAGCTGGCTGACATAGTTAGTGATTATTTTCTATTAGATTCTCTTTTTTCCCCCTTCCAGACCTTCACTTGCCCAGCTGTGACCAGATCTGTGAAAACTTTCATTCCTGTATAAAACCTCTTATTTCTGTAAACCTTGTAGCAGCTCTGATATCCTGATTTAACTCTGACGCAGTAGTTTTGACAGTGAATTAAAATAAACACGCAAAAGTTCTTTCAAAGCTCTAAATTTCTGTTCAAGGGTAATTACTGGGTTGAGCTAAATAATGTATTGCCGAGCTTCTTACATAGAGGTAGAGATTAGGTGACATTTAAAACAGTAAGGAGAGCAAGCTACCATAGGCTCCTATGGGTAGCGTGTTTCACGAAAATATCTTATTCTGTCATTTGTCTGACTAGGGCATTTGTTTGTTATCACATTGCTGCCAAAATACTCCATCTAGCCTTCCTTTTCAGGTAGATGCTTGGTAAGTAAGAGGTTGTAAAAGGGACCTTAGAGACTTATAGAACCTCTGAAACATGTCAGGTGTTCTCAATTAATATTTAAAGTGTAGAATATAGTCAAACACCCAGAGACACATATCAAAAACACCTGAAAAGATATAGGCTTAAGGTAAAAATGAATTTTAAAACTATGTGAAAATCCTCTACTGCAAATTGCCCATTTCTGTCTGCCTCTGTGACACATTAAGGTTGAGCCTGGCGGGGGGTTATTTTCAAAGTTCATCAAAGGCTTAGACATTTTTGATATTATTTGTGGCAGTTTCCCCAAGTCCAGCGAGCTAACTTAGAGCTTTATACAGATAATAGTTTTCTGGTTAGTAGAGCAATAATTGGTTAGCCAAATAGTGAATTTCAGAAGCTGCTTTCTGTCTTTGATGACCGGAATAACAGTAATGCGGCTATTCAACCATTCAAGATTTCAAAATCAACGCTTCTTCTGTGATCATGAGATACCTTAGGGAAGCACAGAAAAGACTTTGTGAGCAGAATTATTATATTTGAAAGAGAGCTGAGGTAGGAGTGGTGGGAGGAGAGTGCTAAACAGCACAATATCACTCTTCTACATAGGACTCTTTTACTAAAAATCCTTCAGTATCACTTCCATCTGATAGTATCTTAAGCTTCTTTTTTTTCCCTAATGATGTACTTCTTAGTTAATTAATGCTCTATGTGCAAGACCCTGATCTGTGCCCTAAGGGTGATTCCAGTATATTTCTCTCACCCCAAAGCTTATGGCAATGTAAAAGAATAACGATCTATACAATTATAGCAGCCTGTGAAAGGAGACCTAGCTCTAAGAAAGCAGATGAACAAGGTAAAAAAAGATTTAGAGATGGACTGACGTGACTTGGAGACAGACTGAATGCTGAGGACAAAGGAGTCCAAAATGGCTTTGAAATTTCTGGTTTGCTTTATTTAGAAGAGAATGATTGCCACTAATGGAATTATATTGCCCAGGAAACAAGAAATGAGTTTTGAAGTATTCATGGCAAATCTGAATTTGGGCATGCTAGGATTTCAATTAGTATTTGCTCAACGAGTAATTTCAGAATGTTCAGGTAGTTGCAAAAGTGTGCAACAAATTCAGAAGAAAAGACAAGTAAAGGAAAACTACCCAGGGGATCAATTTTTATATAGAATCTGTGCTTAACATTAGCTCTCGAGTTGAGATTAGTAGAAAGTATATCATGATGGATCAGATAATAATTTTTAATGGAGCCAAAGATACAGGTTCCTTCATTTTATACCTTAACTTGGATACCACTTTGCTATGGAGGACACAGAAATTAAGCATTCTCTCATGGGTGGCCAGATGATATATCAGCTAAAGAAAATGTGGAGAGTTGGAAACTTTGGTTGTGATGGTTAAAAAACATTGCCATAGAAGATGAAAAAAATTAAATAAAAAGTGGAAAGTAAGAAAATAAAGACAAGAAAGGAAACACTTGAGACCCAACCCAAATGTGTGGGCTTAGAAAACATTACTGTGGTTAATATATCAATATTCAAAATTATTTTCCAAAGTCTTCTAAGCAATATTTCTGTTCTATGTTCATTTTCTCTACTCTAGTGTTATAGGTAGATAACTGTGTCCCCCCAAAAGATGTACGGAAGTCCTAACTCCGGGTCCTTGTATGACCTTGGAAATAGAGTCTTTGCTGATGTAATCAAGTTAAGATGAGGTCATTAGGATAGACCCTGATCCAGTATGACTGGTGTCCTTATAAGAAGAGGAAAATACCATATGAAGATAGAGACACACAGGGAGAACACCACATGACGCTAGGGGAAAAGATTGGAGAGATATAGCTGCAAGCCAAGGGACACCAAGATGTGATGAACACCAGCAGAATCTGTAAAGAGGCAAGGAAGGATTCTACCCAAAGTGTCGGAGAAAGCATGGCCCTGCTGACACTTTGATTTTGGATATCTAGCTGCCACAACTGTAAGAGAATAAATTTCTGCTGTTTTAGGCTACCCAGTTTGTGATGCTTGGTTACGGAAGCCCTAGGAAACTAATTACCTCTTGTTTCTCTCTCTTACTTATGTCATCCCTTCACTTAATCAGCAAATATTTATTGAGCATCTACTCTACCTCCATTTCCAGCCTTCTCAATGGCCCTCTTAAGACAACATTTGGTGTTTGGAAGATTAATAATTAAGAGAAGACAGCATAGTACAGTCTACTTTGCTTAATCTTTTTTCCTCAGTTCTATTGAAGATGTTCCCAGTAGTGTCATCTTTGACAAAGAATGCTACATATAGATGAATATTTTCCAGCATTTATGGGTTCTTGGCACCAAAGGTGTGCTAAAAACGTCAAGTTGCTACAAAACCCTTAGATAAATGACATGCCTGATGGCGGGCTTGGAAGGCTTGTTTATATGAAAAGTGGTAAGTCCAACACTGCAAGTTATCACTAACTTGAGACCAGAGTCAGAAGATATAAAAGACTCAGGGGATTGATACAATCTGAGAAGACCTCAAATTCTTTAAAAAAAAATTTTTTATAGGTGAATTGTACCTGTGCTAGAAAGAGTAATGTTCCACCTCTAGATGATGTTGGCTGGGTGAATAATGATGTCTATAAAAAGCTGCTGCAGTTGGTGATCAGGCTGTAAAGGTAGATGCCACGTATGGCTTGTTAGCTTATTGATTAGTGGTGTCAACAGTGCTAGCCACAATTTCCTCCAGTAACTAAATTCTTATCCTGAATTTGCTGGCTGTGAGCATGCCCTATGTTAGGGCTCACAAAATGGTTAGAATGTGGAAAATGCTATGTTGGAAACATTTCCCCTAAAATCCAAAAGTGACAGGAATCAGTCTCTATTAGTGACTCTATAAGGAAACAATCAGAAAATTTAGGAATGAATTAAATGTCATGCCTTTTGGTTAGGTCTTTGAGTGCCATAAAGTACTCTTACTTTTTAATTTATAACAACATGGGTCAATTATTATGGCTTATCAGAAGGATTGAGAGCCAAAGGAAGAAAATGATTATTTCCCAGCCATCAGCAGTCCAAATGATGTAAGACTCGTCTTTGTAAATCGTTTTGTTGAAATCCTATTTGATATCTACTCAATTCCATATATATTTGGACAGTTCAATAATATACTAAGTCTATTCCTTTCTGACAGCATTTTGATGAGTCAAGTCTGTCTAGCACAATTTACTCGACACACATGTCTTTCTCAGATCTAAAATTACAAAGATATGCAGACTTTATTACACTGAAGGAAACAGGAACTATGAAAGCATTTTTCCCATTTCTGATTTCTGAGTCTATTATATTTCCTTGGAGTTGAATACTGTTGCAACATTTTGGTATAACAAACCAAATAGCATTAAATCTGTTTTCTAAGAGAAGGTAGAAGATGTCAGTCTTGAATGCAAATGAAAAACTCTGAGTTCTTTTTCAAAAAAAGTCAAGTGATAATTGAGTCTATTTAGGAAAAAAAACCCTAATTTAATTTCTGAAGACAGAAACCCTTCAAAATAGTTCCAGTGAGGACTCAGTGAAACTTAAAATCTAGAAATGACAAGTTATGAGTCACAACAAACAAGTCAGGTCTGTACTATGTCAGGTACTTACAGATAAATGCCTTTTAAAGATTTGGCTGGACTGTCTTCCCAGTGGGGACTCTAAATTGCCCCCAGACAATGCAGCATTAGAGGCATGGACATTGAACAGTGATGCAGTGATGGGGCAAGTTATATAAAGGTTTTTTTTCCTACGTGGAAAGTAAAATATTAAGTAACAGACATTGGAGAAACCTTGGGATTGCTAAAACCAGTGTTGGCTATTCAAGTAATTCTTTCCGGGTCTATCTTGACCCTGATATTGACCATGACCCTAGAGAGAAGCATCTGCTTTAAGTGATGTAAATAGAATAGCCCTAAAGAGGGAGGAGGCTGGAGAAGATGTTGGGGTGGGGAGCATGTGTCAGCCAAGGTCAGGGGCCAGCGAATGCTCAGCAATCAAGTCTCCAGGGTTTTCCAGGTGATCCCAAAGTGATGGCCAATTAGCTGGCCTCCAGTGTGCTGAGGATCACACAGACGTCATTAAACAGCTGGATCTCGAACCAACACATCTAATACGTTACCAGAGCTTTGACTGTCGAGGACAGAGAGGTATAAAGGACATTTGGCAGCATGAGACAATATAGATAAGCAAAGTGTAGGCACTGTATCCAGGGCAGACTTCCTTCATCAATCACGAACATTGTTCCTAGTGAACCTGGTGTGGCTTCATAGGCTTCTGCTACCAACCTTCTAGAGTTGGCACATATGATGAACTTTTTTTCTCTCATGTCTTAAGGTGTTCATAGGCTACACATACATGGGGGAAGGGGTGGAGATCTTCACAGTGGAGTTAATTATTTGGTGCAGATTTGTGGGAAAGGGACCACCTGAAATAAGCTGTAGGCAAAAGAGCCAAGCCACTGCCAAATCATAGCTTGGCAGAGAGGGTATGGAGGATATAAACACCTCCATTCTCTTTCCTCCTGTTTCTGATCTCCTCTTGGTGTCTTGGCTAGAGCCATCCAGAAGTCAGAGGGCAAGAGAGCCTGGGTATGCATTCCACAGAGTTTAGCATTGTGGGGCACAGAGCACGGTAAGGATGGGCAGAAATTGGAGCTGAATGGGGCAAATAAAGAGTAAGCAGCATAAACTTACTTGGACTATCAACCTAATCATAGCTACCTTTGGATTCTAGCGAATTCAAATTAGGCTTGAATGAGAGGTAGATTAAAGCTCAGCACTCAAGTGTGGCCTTTGGGGCATCTCTGTAATTAACTCCCTACATTACTTTCTAATCCTCTTTGCCGCTATTCTCTGCCTGAATCCTTACTCTGATCAAGCTGGTCCAGTTCCAACCATCCCCCAAGCTTGTTTTGTTCATTCCTGCCTCCCTGTCTTTGTTGCCCTCTTTACCATCTGAAATATTCTCCCTCATTCTCTGTAGCCAAATTCAAGTTATCTTTTGAGGCCACCTAGTTGAGATCCTAAATCCTTTGGAAAGACTTCCTTTTCCATTCACATTGGGGTTTTCTTCCTTTGAAATTCTATGGCACTTAATGTCTGTATCATTCATTTGGAGCACATCTTACATTATCTATTGGTTGTTCTCTTTAATATCTGTTCCGTTTCTCCATTTGGATCATTAGTAGCAAATAAGTTTCATCTTTCATGCTAGTTTCTATCACTGAGATGGATTCTGAGATCACCTTGGAGGTCAGCAGGATTTTGTACTCACGTTGATTGGAGGTGTTGACACTGGCCCATGAGAAGAGAATAATAGCATGTGTGCCCAAAATTTGCCATTTTTGATTTGGAGTATAAGCTTTTAGAGGGTGAGAATGTGATTTATTCATCTTTGTACTCTCTGTAGCTAGCGCAGTGCCCTGAATAAAGCAGATGCATAGTAAACATTTATTGATTGATTGTTTTAGTTATCTAACAACTTATGGAAATGAAGGAGCTAGTGTCAGTGAAAAATGTTGAACACTGAACAAGAATTTTTATTCCTTTGGCTTCTTTGAGAACATTCTTTGACATTACAGGGCAAAATCAGAGTTGGGGAATGTGCAGCTAAAGGTTGAATCTGCTCTCAAAATATCGTCTTTGTAGTAGTAAAATAAAGCACTGATGCTGAGGTCGGAAGAGCAAAGTTAAATAAAATGACGGCTGAGTCCTAAGGGAGATGGCTGTGAGTGGCTCATTATCATAGGCGGTTTCTAAAAGCCAGCTCATTGATTTAATGATCACGCCATACACCGAGCTGCTGAATGTTTACTGCAGTTAAAAAGAGATTTGTCCTCATCAAAGAAGTGGGGAAATGCAATTCCAGCATACAGTTTGTAAGCCAAATTTTGAGTTGTAAAATTCAAAATGATTCATTATTTATGTCCTCCTGCTTTTGCCCTGGTCTTTCCTTAAAATGTAAGCCCTAGGTATTCTTTTTCAAACTCCATTTTGTCTGTATTCAATCTTATCTCCTTCTTGCATGAATTACTCACTAGAATTTAGCTTCTTTCAGAGCCCCAGTAACACTTTCTGGTTACTGAGATGTTATCAGGAGCGGTATTTTGTAGTCAGTAATAATTACTATATATGAGTCGTTTATTAATAGGTCCTGCCTGAATCAAGGGATTTTTTGTTGTTGTTGTTAGTATTGGAGCCGGAAGCTAAATACCTTGGGGATTTGCATATTTAGTCCTTGACCAAGTAAATCACATAAAATTGTGTTTTAGTGGATTCAAAGGAGAATGCAATCTCAGTTTATTTCATGGAGAGCAGGTGTCCAGGGCCAAAGCACATTGCTAAGGGTTAAGAATATTGTTTATGTTACACTGACATTTGCTGTGTTTTTATGCTTCCCAAAATGATTTTTTCTCAAGTAAAAAATGATGAGAAGAACTCAGCAGGCTTGAATACCAAAGTGCCCGAGGGAAAAGTCCAAAACACCACCACAATCACACACACACCACACACACACATGTGTCTGTGGTATGTGTGTGGACATGTGCATTCCAGGTTAGCTTTTTTAAATTAATGACTAGCATGGGGCTGGGCTGTTTGCCACATCAAAATTGAAAACTTAGAACTCTTGACACTTCTCATCAATTTGATCTTTCCAATTTCCTCAAGCTAATGAGGGTGATGGTTTTATTTGACACTAAAATATTTAGGAAACGCCTTAATCTAACAATGTGACAAGATAAATTGAGGTTGGGATAGGAAAAGAGTATGGTCCTTTAATGGAAGCAAATGTATTTCTAAGACAACTAAACACAGTTCATCTTGTTCTCCTGTGTATTTCTATATGAGTGCCCTGTAGTAATTAATGTTTAAGATCATAAACTGAGGAAAAAAATTTGAGCTCTAAACCCTCAAGGAATTTAATGTTTTGGTGAGATATCTCATGTTACTCATCTCTTGATTTGAATGGGAAACTAATTTCAGTTCTCTAAACCAAGGAATTTACTAGCCTCACTAGGATAGATTGAGCATGTAAAAATTATTAAGAAAAGCCACAAGCAACGTGATTTGCAGTTTTGTGAAGATCTGTGCAATGCATCAACGATATGCCCACACATTATTATCATCTCATTATTCTTTGGTGGGAAGACCTGATGTTTATCCTTGAGAACAAACTTGTGCTCTAGCCTTTGTTTAGGTCTGTAGGTCTAGACCTTGAGTCTGCATGCTTAGCCAAGACAACAGTTCAAGATCTTTTGGTTTGGGGGATAAGAGTGTAAACTGGTTTCTTTGGTGACCTTGAGACAAGAATACCTTCCCAGAGAGTGAGCTACTAATCCTAAATAGTGATGATCCCTGGCCTAGTCCTTACCTTGGAAATCTCAACCACATTTAGCCTTTTACAGTTAGAATGATGTTTGATGGTAGTTGAATGACTTTGAGAATAAAATAAATTGCTTGCACCAGCTTTTTAGTCTTATTCGTTTCTACTTGGAAAGCATAACTTATATTTAAAAGTTGAAATAGCATTATTATTGTTTTATAAACATGTATTCCTTCATTCGTTTTCAAATAGTTATTCAGAGCCTACTTCATACTAGTTATTATGAGGTATATAGAAGAGTGGGTTATATTCTGTCCTTTACAAATCTTATTAACTGACAAAGAAATAAAGATATATATGTGTACATACACACATACATTAAAACACATAAGGCCAAAGTAATAAGATACAACATGCTGTGGTAATACAAGGAAGAATTGGTTATTTATAGCTATGACAGATCATTTATAGCTGTGACAGACAAAATATTTTGTTGTTGGTGCAGTCAAGTGGATTCCGACTCCTAGCTACCCCGTGGACAGCAGAGCAGAGCCCTGCCCAGTCTTTTTGTGCCATCCTCTCGCCTTCTGGTGCTCTATCAGACAATGCTCCACTGCTATTCATGGGGTTTTCATGGCCAATATTTTGGAAGTGGGTGCCAGGTCCTTCTTCCTAGTCTGTCCTAGTCTGAAAGTTCTGATGAAACTGTCCACCATGGGTGATCCTGCCAGTATTTAAAATCCCAGTGGCATAGCTTTCAGTATCACAGCAGCATGCAACTGCCACAGTATGACCAACAGATGGGTGGTGTGGTTCATTGATAGGGGAAATGAACCCACATCTAGGTGGCGAGAGAGCTGAATCTTAACCACTAGACTACAGGGGCTGTCATTAAAATATTACCAAGTGTTAATATTTGTCCTTCAGTTCCTTAGGATAACCAGATCTTTTAGTGACTCTTTGCCTTGGTGAAGGCCTATGTGTAGGGCTGGTTATTGGGCACTTGCCTTCCTGTCTTGTTTTGTCCTAAAGCATGAGCTCATTGAAGAGATTATGCTAAGTGTCTGTGTCAACGAGAAAAGAACGAGTAATTTCTCTGTAACAAAAATGAGCACTTGGAGGTTAGTAGCAGAGAACCTGGGGAGCTGGGCCATACTTAGTATGAGCCCCTCCAGGGGATGGTAGACCCTCAGAAGGGATATCTGTTTGTGTGGTTTGCTTAAGAAGACAGGAACCCAGGGCCTGATGTCCTGACTTTGGTAAAGATTCCTGGATTCTACGTAGGCACAGAAGTAGAACCATCTGGTCCAAGGGAGCTGTGTAGGGTGAGCAGTGGGCATTGCAGTGTAAACCAGTGTGAACCAATGACACGAATGGAGTGGTCTCCCTGGTCCCATATCCTTGAAACAATCTAGGCAGGGGAGCCCCGGTAATATTTGAGAGGGATAGGGGCTCAGGGTCTGATTTGATTTGATTTAAAGGAAATGAAATAATGTGTTATTTCTTATTCATGTGAGCTTGAGGACTGAATTTTATATCTGCTACATAGTGATTTACTAGGCTTTACTGTTAATGCCTGCACAGACCAGATCTGTTCCATGGACTGATTGTAGTTCTTTAGAATGGGGGCCAACATATTTTGAGACAATTGCTGAAAACTTGATTGTTATTCAGGGAAGAGTGTGGGCTCTCAGGAGTCACTGATTTGGGATAGACCAGTGTATTGTGATGAGGATGACTTTGAAAACCTTTGGAGAGTTATAAGCTATTGACAAGAGGAAGGAAAATGGGGAAATACACCTTTGAATATGTTGCTGATAGGATTTGCATCTCTTTTATTCACAAAATGATAATTTGAAAGGTAGGATCATAAAAGATGGACTTTAAAGGCCCTATGTTGACTTTGATTTTTTTTTAAGGAGGGGAAGGGTACCTGGCAGCCACAGTTGCAGACTCCCATGGTAGAAGAACACTTACACAGCATCACGCCTACACGTGACACCTGAGTCATAGACTAATGCAATGGGACAGGTGGTGGGGAACACTGTTTTACTGAAGAAGGCAATTATGACCTTCCAGAAGTACAATTTCTAGACATGAAGATGTCACTTAGAAGACACTTTGGATCCTAGAGCACAACTTGGAAGTACAGCAGCAATGGCGGGTGGTGCTGAGGTCCAGATGGGCAACACCAGAGGGACATCTGGGTCCATGGCCTAGATGTGGAGACCATCACACCTTCAAAGGAGATAATACTTCAGAGATTGTGTTTCAATATCTGTGTGCTTTGAAACAGGGTTTGAGTTTGTTTGAGAATGTGCCAGGTAAATGTTCTAAATACCCTTCTGGTTAAGACTGAGACTTGGTTAGAGAGAGTTCCAGCTCCAGATACTTCAAGACTTGGATATGTGTTTCTAGTCCATTTAAAGTAGGATTGGGCAGGTAAAAACTGAAGGGCATATTCCACGCCAAAATTAACATTGCTGGATATTAACTTCTTTCTTAATTTCTTCTATAAAAGCTGCTAAAGGAGAGCCTGGAGGAATTAGCTCATCTGGATGGTTTGGAGGAGCCAGACAGAAACCTGCTGATTCCAGTGACCTTACCCCTGTCCTGCCAGCTAAGACTGATAAAAACTTACTGACATATTAAATGCTTCAACAGCCACTTTGTAGTGGTTTTGGGAAATTAGGTCAGAATCCTATCCTATTCATAGTCTTTAGGGAACCAGATGGCCAGGAGAAAGGACCAGGAAACATCATCAAACTTACATGCCTTTTAATCAGCTACTAATATGGTGCCTCAAGGCTGAGAGAACGCTGAGAGAATGGGACTTGAAATTGGAGATAAGACTCCAAAAGGAAGCTTAGAAGATGGATTGAAGGGAGAATTCAATCCTCGGTCTTGAAGGGAGACTATTTCTAAGATAGCCCCCAAGAGTTTAGAAAAGTGGAAAAGCCCCTCTTTTCTTTTCTTTCTTTTTTTTTTTTTTTTTGCTTTTAGGGAAGATGGCTATTTCACGGGAGGCCATGTTTGAGAATCTACTACTAGTAACATGGGAGTCAAAGTATGCTCCAGGTGTCTGGGAGACCAGAGAAGGACCAAGACTGGAGTACTAGAACAAACGCCAAGTACTAGAAGAGTAGAGAGGGGAAAGAAAGAGGATGGAACACTCATCAGGCTGCCAGCGGACCCCTGAGGTGGGGTGAGGCCTACGTGCTTACAGAGAGGTTGCCCTCCTGCTCTGTCCTCTGATGTAGAGGCCTGAGAGCTGGGGTCTAGAGCCTGAGGGATGACTAATTGGTGACCTAAGTCCAGTTTATTCAGGACAGTCTCAGTTTATGCCTGTTGTCCAGCGTAATTACTTATAGCCCTCACTTTCACTCTCCAAAGTGTCTGAGTTTGAATGATAAATTAATATGGACATCCTATCAAGTGATAACCCAGAGAAAGTTAGAGCTGTGGCTGGAGTCTGGATAGAAGGGCAGCCCTTATGATTTCCCAGAACTGGGTCTTCATGCAGCTGCTTTTGGCTAATCCCATGGTGGTGTAAGACCCACTGAGCCTTCTCTGGACTTGGGGAATATTCTGCGGCCAGTGTTGGGAAAGAAGGAGACTCTCCAAGGAGAGACAAGGAAATTGTCTATTTCAAAGACTTGTCAACTGGTTCCTTGGCAAAACTGGGGAAAATATCATCCACACAGCCGTCATTATTCTGTGTGTTGGAACTACTGATGTGAAAATCCCACTCACAACCTCACAACATAGATAGGATTCCCATCCAAGTGATGAGTGAAAATACAGCAGGATGATTTATGTTTTGTTTTTTCCTATTTCTCAGACCTTTCAGTGTCCAAGTTAGGGGGCCAAAAGCAAAAGATCTTATGAATCATGTATCTTCCCAGCTTTGCTTTCTTAAAGCCTGGGTTTATTGAGATCATGCCAAGGATCTTTGAGAACAATGCAAATAAACGGGGAGTGATTTAGCCAAGACCAATAAAAAATCTGGAGGTGAAAGAGTGTTCAGAGAGAAGGAACCCACAAACTGTCTGGTGGAAGTACCTAAGGATATTGATAAACCTTATAGAAAATGTCTACATGGTATGCATAGAAAGGCTAGGCTTCCATGAGTTTCTGGACTTCTGAGGCACAGAAGTGAGCTGTCCTAACAGGACACCAGTGGGGACTGAGGACCAGAGAAGCCCCTTCCTACCTTGGTAGGAAGCTTCAAGGAACAGGGAGGCCTGGGTGGAGGACACAGCACATAAACTTGGCTTTTCAGGATAAATCATATTTAGATATATGGAGAGAAAGGAGAAAAATAGGATGCACAAAAGCCCAAAGCAGGAAATCACAGGATGTAAAAGAAAAATGGTCAAATCCCTAATTATTTTGCAAGACCTGCATGATTTGTCCCTTGACTAATTCTCCAGATTTAATTGCTGATACTCTGCTCAACTATACCAAGCACCTTCCTACTGCAGGGCCTTTGGACATGCCATTCTCTCAGCTTGGAACAGTCCTTTTGTCCATTCTCCTTTCACCTGACTAACACACACTGAATCCTACAGTCCAGCTTGTACATAACTTTCACAAAGTTTAATGTCCAGAGACCTGGTTCGGTGCTCTGTTGTTATACACTGTCATTGCAGACTGTATATTTGTGTTGTGCTTATCACAACTGTATTTAAAATTTTGAGTAATTTATTTTCTTCTTATTTGTCTCTTTTGGTAGATTCTAAGTTCCACTGGCTCAGGCACTATGTCCTGGTCCTTACTGAACCTCAGGACCTGGTACAGGACCTGGGTCATGGTAGGTGTTCAATAACCATGTCTGGGATGAATGAATGAATTAGGCTGAAACAAGGGATAGGCCATAGGAAGTTCTGGGAGATGAGACTCGAGAAAGAGGCTGAAATAAAATTTTAGAGTGTTCTGAATACAAGCCAAGGGAGTTTGACCTTTTTCTAGGCCATGAAGGACCCTTGAAAGTTTTCAGAGCAGTGTCCTACCCACATTCAAACAATTGGGAGGAGAGTTGCTTTTGGTAAACAATTTTGAATTGTGCGCAGTCCCCCAAATACACAGGAGATGTTGATAGCCATCTGTGTATAAGGTAGAAAATTGGAGTGAAGGAAGGCATTGACTTTTACAGCATCGACTTTACCTCAAGCAACAGATCCAGACCACAAACAAAGAGAAGGAAAAGAAAAAACAATGTCCACAGAGAATCTCTGGCAAAGAACCATTTTTCCTGAAGTTAGCTCGGTCTAAAATTGACAAATTTCAGCAAAACAGGAATGACTTAGCAGACTGATTTCATACAGCAGTGGCTTGGCTTTTAGTGCAGTGGATGGAAGAGCAGGTCGCTCTCCGATCTTTCCGAGCAGGCAGCGATGCTGCATCCTCAACGCCTACACAGCCTTGTCTCAGTTCTTTCGACCTTTTCTGCAGGTGGCTTCAGTATGCTGATGTCTCTGTTAACAAACTCCTAGTAGTACTCACCATACACGAAGTACTAGGACCTACTTATTGCAAATGCCCCATCCAGTGACTTTGGTGGCAGTACTCAGTTGGTCCTATAGCCCAGATTAAAGCAGGGTAAAGGCCTACTTTTTCTATTTCTGACAAAATTCCAACTCCAAGTTTCATCTTTTTACTCCCATGGTATGAATGACCTCACTTCGCAGGGCTCAAAGAGATTGACAGAGAAACATGGAGAGCAATGGAAAGTGAGTTAGGCCCATTGTCCACAGCCAAGCAAGCCTCACCACCCTCACATTTTCTTGGAAACTGTCTCCAGGCCTTTAAAAGTTGCATACAATTAAAAAAAAGGAGGAGGAGTGGTGGTAATAAAAATATAAAAAAATAATAACATTAGCTATTACTGAGTGCTTATTCTGCAGCAGCAGATATTTTAAATAAGTTTTACAGATTCTCACTTGACCCTCACAATAACTCTATGAAGTGGGTGCTATTATTAGCATATAATTTTATGAGGTGGGTGCTATCTCCATTTCACACATGATAAAATGACAGCTCGGAGAAATGATTAGGCCTTGCTTGGAGCCAGTTCTGGGCCTCTGGCTCACAACCATGGGTGGGAGAGGAAGAGGAAAGGGTGGAGTGTGTGAAATTTGATCCTCGGTCATCTCTAAGGAAGGTCAGGGATATGGTTAAGAGAGCAACTTTCTTTTGAGGTCACTGAATACTACAAATTAAACACTGAAAAGGAAAACTCAGCAAGAGTTACAAATCAAATGTGGAGTAATATGGAGGCTGAGACATGACGTGGGCCACAGAGGACCGTAGTGTTTGAGTGGACTAAGAAGAGGGCACATGGTGTCTGCTTCCCACAGGGGTGCACTGGGATCAAAGACAAGAGGAGGAATACATGGGGGAATAAATGTGTCCATGGGTTGGAAGGAAGAGGTGTGTGTGTGTGGGGGGGTGCTAAATTCGGGGAGTTAGGTCATGGGACTCTTGAATGTGAGGCTCGGGATATATAGAGTAGATAACCGGAGCTGCTAACATAATATAAGCAAGAAAGTAACTGATATAGGAAATGTGTTTGGAAGAGTAATTGGCAGTACAGGTTGAAGTGGCCCAACGAGATATTTATTATATTCATCCATGAGCAAAAAGGAGAAAGAATTGAATAAGATGCTGGCAGAGGAAATGAAAAGGAAGGGATAGGTAGAAGAGATGTTATGAATCATTTACCTAGCTTGGGAGTTCTACCAATATTATATAATTACTACCTTAAATAAAAATATGAGGGATCTAAATACTTTATGGCTAGAAATAGCACAGCAAAGAAACTTCAAATTGTTACTTTCTTTAACAAAAATCATTATTTAGTTTTTGTAAGCTGCAGTGTGCTAAAAAGTTTCCAGACATTCTACAAATCATACGGTTCAACATGATTGCTACTTGGATGGGTTGCAAATTGGCCAAGCTTTTTGTTCTGTGTTTTGTGTTCTCTACTCTCAATCAATAAACCTTTGAGAGAAATAAATTTATCTGGAGGACTCATGTCTTCCACTACATAGAGGTTTATTATGATGAACAAAAGAACCAAGGTCTAAGTGAGCGCTTAAAAATAAAACAATTGCATTTTCTGGCTTAAATAATGTTTTGTTGAGAATTGTGCTGGTATTTCTTGAACTGCCACAAGTTGCTGTATCACCATTTGCATTGTTTCCTGTGCAAAATGCCCTGGTTCAAATTCTGGTTTAGATCTCAGCCTAGAGAAATATGTATAATTTATTAAATGTAAACAGAGACCAAATTATAGAGAAACTGAAAGGAAAATAATAAGCTCAACTAGAACACACACTGACCATAGTGAGGATGGAAGGCTATCCGTGTACCAGCAGCTCTAGTCAAGGACGGCTTAGGAAGGCACAGAGGCTGAGTCATCTCAGAGTTCACTTTTTCTGCTTATTCTTTAAGCAGTGTGGGTGTCTCTTCCTATTACACACACTGCCTTGAGTCCCTCTGAACATTCACCAGGCTTAATCTAATTTACAAGGGTTCATTTACTCAGTGAGAACTTTTGAGACTCCTGTTATTTGTAGAGCCCTATTACATGTAGGCACTGGAAGGGATATATGAGGAGTAGAAGAAACAGGTCCTGTCATTAGGAAACTCCAAGAAAACAGGTGTAAAAAAAATTATGATTAAAGAGAACTAAAGGTAAGATGAACCGTGACACTATGGCAAGTAAGGATGAAAGAAACCAAAGGGGCCAAACAGAGTGCTTGATGAAGCATCTGGGAATCCAGATCCGGTCTCAGCTGTGACCTGGGGTAAACTGCTTACACTAGCTGGGCCTTAAAATTATTATCTAAAATATTAGACAATCTTGAAGCTCTCATCCAACCCCAGAGTTATGTAAAATAATCAATTTCTGTTAATATTCAACATAGAAATTATTTTATTGATGTAAATTTTTTTCCTGAAGTGGGTGAAAATTCGTGAGTTAGCATTATTTAAGGAACACTTGAAAATTGTGCATTGCTCATGCAAACAACCAAGTTCAGTATTGTTTTTTTTCTGTTGCTCCTGAGGGACGGTAAAGGAACGATGCTGTCATGTGTGTTATGTATATGCACTATAAACCACACAAGACAATATTATAATTTGTTTTAAATAGTCATGTATATTTTAAATAAATTAAAAGAAAAATATTGCATTTTATTTACCCATATATTTATAATTTACAATGTTCTTCATTCATTCTTAAAGATCCAAGCTTTCTTTTGGTATCATTTTGCTTCAGCTTGATGAATTCCCATTAGCATTTCCTATAGTGTAGTTCTGGTGGCAATGAATTCCTGTTTTTATCCACCTAAAAATGTATTTATTTCACCTTCAGTTTTGCATGATATTTTTGTTGAATATAGAATTTTCGGTCGACTGTTCTTCTTCTTCAATCAGGCATCTTGAATAATTAATATTTATAGACCTCTAAACCCAACAATTGCAGAATATATATTATTTTTCAAGTTCACATGATATAGTCACTAAAATAAACCATATGCTGGGGTGTAAAATAAGTCTGAATATATTTTAAAAGATCAAACTAATACAGATTATGTTCTCAGATCATTAAATAATTAAATTAGAAAGTGAAAAACAATGAGATCCCTGAAAACCCCAAGTGTTTGAAAATTAAGCAACACAACTCTAAATACATGGGTCAAAGGAAGAAACATAAAGAAAATTAGAAAATATTTCAAGTTAAATGATTGTAAAAATATAACCTATTGAAATTTGAGGAATGCTGATAAAGCAGTGGTTAGAGGAAAATCTACTTTATTTTAAATGCTTATATTAGAAAAGAATAGAGTTCTAAAATTAGTGATCTACTGTTTTATCTGAAAACATCAGAATAAGAGTAGGCCCCAAAATAAGCAAACAGAGTGAAATAATAAAGATGAAAGCAAAAATAAATAAAATAGACAATAAACAATAGAGAAAACTAACAATGCCAAAATCTAGTTCTCTTAGATCCATTGGAGAGGAAAATTCATATGATTATTTCAATAGATGAAGAACAAGCTCTATACAAAATTCAACCCCTATTCATGATTTTAAAATAAGATCACGCTAAACAAAACTGGAACAGCAGGGAACTATTTCAATCTTAAAAAAGCCATCTATGGAAAACTCTGCAGCTCACATTATACTTAATGGTTAAATATTAAATGCTTTCCCCTTAAAATCAGGAACAAAGGGAGTATGTCTACTCTTACTGCTTATTTCAACATTGTATTGGAGTTTCCAGGCACTGCAATAAGGCTAAAAAAACGCATAAACTTAGGAATGGAAGAAGTAAAACTGTTTCCATTTGCAAATGACATGACTGTTAATGTAGAAAATCCTCAGAAATTCATATAACAATTATTAAAACTAAGAAATGAAGTTATCAAGTTTGTAGGATAAAAGGTTAATAAATAAAAGTCAACTGTGTTTTTATATACTGACAGCAAACAATTGGAAAATGAGATTATTGAAGTTGAATGTAATTATTCAACTTATAATACTACCAACAGATAAATAAATTTAACAAAATCCATGTATGACCTTTACACTAAAACCCACAATATGTTGCTTAGAGAAATTATAGGAACTCTAACAAAATGGAACAATATACCATGCTCATGGACTGGAAAACTCCATACTGTTAAGATATCAACTCTCCCAAAATCAATCTATAAATTCCATGCAATTCCAATAGAATATGGGAAGATTTTTAGAAACTGATAAGCTGATTCTAAAATTTCTATGAAAATCCAAATAAACTAGAATAATCAAATATATATATATATATATATATATTATTTTTTTTTTTTCCCCCTGAGGAAGATTCACCCTGAGCTAACATCTGTTGCCAATCTTCCTTTATTTTGTATGTGGGTCACCACCACAGCACGGCCACCGATGCACGGTGTAGGTGCTTGCCCAGGAACCTGAACCCAGGCCGCCGAAGCGGAGTGCACCGAACTTAACCACTAGGCCACGGGGCTAGCCCCCTCAAAATAATTTTTTAAAAGGGAAAATTTGGAGGTCTTATGTTTCCTGATTTAAACTACAGCAATGAAGACACTGTCATACTGTCAAGAGGATAGATGTATACTTCAATGGAACAGAATAGAGAGCACAGAATAGTCCACACATACGTGGTCAATTGATTTTCACCAAAAATGTCAAGACAATTCAATGAGGAAAGAAAGTCTTTTCAACCAAATGATGCTGGAGCGATTAGAGAGAAACATTTTTAAAAAGGAGCAATAGCCCTTACTTCATGCCATACACACTAATTAACTCTGAAAGAGTATAAAACTCTTTAAAAAGTAGGTGAAAATCTTTATGAAAAATGAAAAAATTTGATAAATTGGACTTTATCAAGATTTAAAACTTCTGCTCTTGAAAGATATCCATTAAAAAAAATGAAAAGGCAAGAAATAGAATGGGAGAAAATGTTTCAATATGTATATTTGACAAAGGACTTGTATCTAGAAAAGAGAACAATTACAACCATATAAGAAGAAAAGCAACCCAATAGAAAATTTGACAAACTACTTGAATATTGAATTCACAGAATTAGTTACACAAACTGCCATCATCAAATCCTGTTGATGGAAACATAAAATTGTAAATCACTTTGGAAAAACTGTAGGTCTCTCAAAAAAGTTAAATATACATTTACTATTTGACCCTGCTCTTCTGATCTTAGGTATTTATATCAAAGAGAAGTGAAAATGTATGTCCACTCTAA
Source organism: Tapirus indicus (assembly GCA_031878705.1). NCBI lineage: Eukaryota > Metazoa > Chordata > Mammalia > Perissodactyla > Tapiridae > Tapirus > Tapirus indicus. Next base: position 11,028,966 of record CM062918.1, read on the forward strand.
GATAGCTGCTTGATTGACAATAGTCCCGAACTGGAAAAAACCAAAATGTCTATCAAAAGGTCAATAATAAGTAAGATATGGTATGTTCTTACATTAGAATATTACTTAGCAATAAAAAGAAGGGAATACTGATGCATGCAGCGACACAGATCAATCTCAAAAATGTTGTACCAAGTGAAAGACGACAAACACGAAAGAGTGCATACTGTATGATTCGTTAATATAAAATGCAAATTCATCTAAGTGAAAAAAAGGCAGATTAATGGCTGACTCGGGGGGAAGGGTGGAGAGAAAGATGAATTACAAAGGAGCGTGAGGAATCTTTGGTGGATGTTGGAAATGTTTTGTATCTTGATTGTGGCCTTGGTTTCACAGGGGTGTACAACTACCAAAACTCATAGAACTGTGTACTTTAATTGGTTTTAGTTTATTGTAGGTAAATTATTTATTGAAAAATCACTATCGATAAAGTTGATAACGAAAAAATGGATATGTACAATTTCTTAACAGATCACTTCTTGAATAGAAATTGGAAAATAAGGGGGCTGGAGGAGCTTGAGTGAGTTTTTAAAGAAAGCTTATGGAGGTGGGCACTGTTAATTATTAATTTCAGCATGGTTTAAACATTTCAGCTCTGAAATGCAACCTGGAACACTGTATAAATTCACAATCTCTTAGCCACAAATGACAAAATCTCCAGATCAACAGAACCAAAAGAGTTTTGTTAAGTTTGGTATAAATTCATTTGGCAGCAAATCCTGACCTGAAATGATTTGAAGCTATTTATAGTCTCTATTTATCTCACTTAATGTATGTTTTACAGCAGACACATTAATGTATTTGGTTACAGGTACTGCTGTTGGCGTTGCTATGATGGTATATCATATACAGTATACGCACTGGATTCTTTCTTAAATCTGAAAAATTCTGAAATACCTCTAGCTCTATGGGTGTCAGACAAAGGATGTGGATCTGTAATAATCAGTCAAGAGTTTTCTCCTGCTGTGCTATGAATTTAGTTGAAAACTCAAATAATTTCTGTTTCTTACAGATGAATGATATACAAATTCATAGACTTCTTAGGTACAGCTAAGCATAGTTAACTAGTAAGGTAAGTGAATTATAAAGGATTAGCTAATAATTTTTGTTTAAACTAATTTTATCATGTTATTAAAGAAATCTAAGCATTCCACTATTGCTTGTTACTATTTGGCAAGTCCTATTGCACACACATACAGGCCGACGGAGTTCCTGACATTTTAGAAACGAATGCTTCGTGCGGCAGTAAATCATCGGTGTTATCTTGACTTGGTTGTGATTGTTAATTGCTGCTCTTCTTTCTCACAATAAATTACTATTGGTTTGTCTTCATTATTATCAGTGTATTTTGTTATAGATTGTCTGATTACCCTTATAGTGAGTAGTGAAGTGTATTTTAGGGCTATAATCTCAAAATCTGACTTGGAAACATGAACAGATGACAATTCAAACACGAATCACCCATATTCCTCTTACTAAAGCAGATGTATGAATATAAACCCGTAAAAATCTCCTTACACTTTATTGGTATTTCATTGTGTTTTTCTCCCAACAGAAAGTGGGAAATGGTAGAGGAAGTACATCTTGGGATCTTCCTGACCTGCAAAAAGTTTGTGGTAAAACAAAAAAAGTAAATTTTAAGAACATTGCTGTGGAGATGTCAAGTGCTAATGTTAGGTTGGGACTTAGAAAGAACTAAGCTGCCCCAAAGAGCAGAATCAGCCTTAGCAATTTGGGAAGAGCTATGGGGCAGCAACCAGAAGAGGACAGGGATTTTCAGGGTCCCAAGGTAAGGAAGTTCCTAAGAGCAGCGGTAAAAGAGATGACAACATGCCAGTGCAGGAAGGTCTGACTCCAGGGGAACGTCTCTGCAGGCCAGATTGGGAAAGGTCTACTCTGGGAAAGATTTATCCCGGGAAACCTCTACCCTGGGAAAGGCGAGAAAGAGGGGTTGGGGCATAGTGGGGGAATGGGGTGCGGGTAGGCATTTAAGGCAAGTAAAAAATTATCTGAAGCTCAGATGAGTATATTCAGAGAAATACAGATTTGGTAGGAAACAGAAATAGCGGAAGAGGAGACTAAGCCTGGGGGCTAACATTAGGGGGCAGCCAGGGGATAGATTGGGAAGCAGGTAAAGGAAAGGTCAAGAGTCCCTCCAATTCAAACCTAGTTTAAAGGACAGTCTGAGCAGTTTAAACCAACAACATGAAACTTAAAAAAGATTTCCAGAATTATATAATAGAGATTTCAGGTACCATTTTCAGAAGGGAGTTGTTCTTGAGCCCAGGAACAATGACTAAGAGAACAATAAACACGTCTTTATAGCCCCACCATAGAAATGCACAGTTACGACTTGAAGATGAAGAGACGCAGGGATGGGTGACCCAGCTGGAAGGGAGAGTGCTGGTGGGGGGTGCAGGAGGTGGCCTCCAGGATGGCGCTCAGTGATCTTGCTTCCTGGTATTCTTACCCTAATGTAATGCCCTCTGCTGGATTTGCGACTTGCTTCTAGTGAAGAGAATACTGCAGAAGTGATGGGATGTCACTTCCAAGATTACATTACAAAAAGGCTGTGGCTTCTGTCTTGGGGACTCTCTCTTGCTGTCTCTCAGATCCCCCTTCTGGAGGAAGTGAGCTGCCATGTCATGAGAACATCCTATGGAGAGGTCTTTGTGGCAGGGGACCGAGACCTGCCAACAACCACGTGAGTGAGCTTGGACACAGAGCCTCAAACTTCCTCCACCCCTGGTCAGCTGTAGCCCTGGCCAACAACTTGATCACTATCTCATGAGAGAGTTTGAGTCAGAGGCACCCAAGTCAGCCACGCCCAGATTCATGACCTACTGAAACTGTGACATAATAGATGTTTCTTGTTTTAAGCTGCTAAATTTCAAAGTAATTTGTTATGCAGCAATTGATAATTAATACAGAGAGACTGTCCCATTTTATAGCCAACCCTGAGGTTTGTTTGAAAATCTCTAACAAATATGAGTTCAGGACCTATGATATGAGCATGGAGATGATGGACGGGGCAGTTTAGGGAAGGGGACCGAGTTTAGGTAGATATATTCAGTATCAGTACTGGATGATAGTGGAGTACAGTGCTAGTGCACTGGAGTCAGTCAGACCTGAATTTAAATATTCCTTAATGTTTTTATCTGTCAAGTTGGCTTTTGTGTGGATTAAATGAGATTAAAAGTGTTTTGCATAATGCCTGGCCTCCAAGTGCTCAAGACATCATGCCTCTTATTATAATGACACATTTATCTCTTTCTGCTTAGGACAGGTTCTAAAATTAAATTTCTAATGTTACTTCTGGTGCTGAACTAAGACAAAAGCCCCCTAGAACCCTGACTATCAGAGTGAAGTATAAATAGTCACATATTGGCCGTAATGGGATCTGGACAGGAAGATGAGTGAGGCTGAGACAAACCACAGGGGGTCTCTCTCCCGAGAGAGAGAGAGAGAGGAGGTGGCTAGCACGGGTGTGGTTCTGCATTTTATGGACGGGGGTTCTCGCCATTTTGAGATGTACCAGAAATCTCGGTAGTATGGTGGGAGGAGAATGTGGTGCTGTGGGCTTCAAAATTTACTATTTAACTTAAATTTCTGGTATGCACAGGTTTTACTGTGGAATTAAGGTAGTGAAAAAATGAAACTCACCCATTTCTGCATTGTGACTTTCAATTTTAAGAACTGAAGGCGAGATGAGGTGTCGTTCAATATTGGGTAGGTGGTCGTGGCTTGGTAAAGGAGAGAAAGGTGGGCGGTGGTGGTGATGGGGCACCATGAAAAGGAAGAGAAGGATCCCTAGGGAACTTTCCTCAGACTGTGACAGTGACCTCTGGGAGTTATCTGGCAGGAGGGTTGCGTAGTTCCCTGACACACAGGGTTCTGCATCCCTGTAGCTGCCTTTGAGTGTTAACCCAGGGCAGACATCAGAAATTCTCTTTAATGATTGCAGGAAGATTTTTTTTTCCCTATTCATTGGCATCAAGCACTAGATGAACATTCAAATCTAAATCGTCCCTATGTATGTATATTTTAAAATGTTTCATAAGTCTAATAGCCAATTATACATTTTTATGTAAGCGGGTCATTAACATTCTCCAGTTGTCCTTTCACTTTCCTTTGTAGTTACAAAATCGAAGAAAAGTCAACATATACATATTTCCAGTTAGAATGATGTTTTTTAAGCTGCATGAACTTGAAATTCTTGGTGGAGACATGCATATGTTTGCTTTCTATTGATAGGGTCATGAAGGATTGCCAACGAACCATGCTTTGTGCGTAATCAGTAGCGTGACATGCAGAACATAATTTGAATAATGAAAATATTTGCTCTTAACGGAAGAAAAATGAAGCAAACTCATCAGCTATTAGCACTCACCAACTAAGAAGAATCGGGGAAATCAGATGAGAAATCTCAGACATGGGCGCTTTAACAGGGGATTTATGTTCCACAATTAGGTGTTTAAGAAATGGAAGTTGATATTACGACCTTCGACAATTTGATTGAAAGCACATCCATGAATATCTGTCAACAACTGAAACAGTCACAGCTAAATATGAAGACATTAACTTTGTTCCTTTTAATTGAAATCATTATTACCAACAGTGAAGAAGACGTTAAAAATAGTCACCCCTCATCCCAGTACTCAATCACAACTTTTCATCTTTTGCGTGTTGCTTCCTAAGCCTTGTATTTAATCATTCATATTTATAATTGTGACACACGTTCTAATTCAGCGTTTTCACACATAAAATCATATCATAAACATTTTTACTGTTTCTACACAGCATTTTAAATGTCTTTTTAAATGGTTGCATATTATACTATTAGGATGCTTGCTATAATTTACTAAAGCAATCTTGTTTTGTGAGAAGTTTGTTATTTCCAAATTACATGTTATTTTAAATTAAGTATTTTAACACTGCACCTACACTACAGAAATGCAGCAGTCCTAGGTTTTGCACAAAAGTGCAAAATCCACAGTATCATTATTTCAGTGTGACAGAGTAGAGTGACTCCTACAGTCCAACCAAAAGGTAACACTTTTCAGTAGTGGATGTATATAGATAAGAGAGAACATTGGACAAATGACTGGACAGAATTAATCTCTACATGATAGGTCCCCATTTATTTCCACTTCTGTGTTCCATGGGAAAAAAAAATTTTTTTATTGGTGAGGAAGATTGGCCCTGAGCTAACATCTATTGCCAGTCTTCCTCTTTTTCCTTGAGGAAGATTGTCCCTGAGCTAACATCTGTGCCACTCTTCCTCTACTTTGTATGTGGGACGCCACCACAGCATGGCTTAATGAGTGGTGTGTAGGTCCGTGCCTGGGATCCGAACCCATGAACCCTAGGCCGCTGAAGTGGAGTGCATGAACTTAACCACTGCACCACTGGGCCGGCCCCTGGAAAGTTTTCTTATTGTTAAAAAGAGAAATGATATTGGAAGTGAGTTTTAATGTTCAATTTTGAATTTTTGGCTATCTCTGAAACACAAAATTTCTTTGTTTCAAATTCAGTTATTCCATCGGTTCAGTTTTCATTGTGTTTCTCTAGAGTAAAATCTAGATATATGTCTGTGTAGATATTTGAGTTAAATCTGCACAGAGGACACAGTTTTTAATAATATGTATATGTCTTAAGCTGTTGTCTTTATAAGTGATTTGAATATCCTGAAATTCACATTTTCCATATATCTACGTAAAATATATATATTTTGCTTGCTAGCCTGCTGACAAAATTTTCATCCATTTCTTTTGGTTGGGGATTGACTTAGAGAAATGAAAGCATCCTCTTCCCCCAAAGAAAAGAGAACTGTTGCAAAACATAAAAATATATTAAGAGTCAAGATGAACAACATTTTCAAATTATTCATTTTAATCTTAGCATAGTCGATTTTATTTGATACTTTCCAGGAGCAGGATTTAAAGAAATTTCAGTGGCTGAAAGCAGGGTAGGGTAGGGGTCAGGGGTACAGCGTTAGAATTTGACCAAAGGAAAGCAGTCAAGAAAGGTATCCTAGTATCCTAGGGTAAGCAGGATGTAGATCTGGTTATTTAGTGCATTGTGGCCTAAAAATAAAGGTAATTAACATTGTTAATTATACTATTAGTTGCAAATCTATCGCACATTAACTGGAGTCTTATTCCATGGTTTTTATACAGTGACAGATCTTAAGAATTCCTTTTAGGAGCTGAACAATGCACTTTCAGTCTTGGAGGAAATCTCATATGGTATGTGGCATTGGATCAACAATACATATTCAAAGTCAGTATTGTTAAAGCAATTCATTACACCATAGATTTGCCTTGGGTACACCAGGTTTTTCCTGAATTTGTAGTTAACTTTATCCTTTTGTTTCTTTCAAAGTTAATGTGTAAGGTGTATACTTAGAAGCATCTTTTAATCCTGCAAACAATAGTGGCATGTATAATACAAGAAATAACTGAGTCTTCTCTGTAGAACAAAGAAATATACCACTATGTCCAGGATCTTTTGTTACCACATCAAGCACATTTTAAAGCAAATTGTCTCATGTCAGGCTGTCTAGTAGCTTTCATGCAGAAATTATTGTCAGAAGAATGAAGAATGGCCTAGATCAAAAGAAATCTTAATTTTTAGCATAATTCTTGGAAAACTAAAGTAGATCTCATTTTGCCAGAACTGGGTGTAACAGATAGTTCAAAGAAGATAATGTCATATTGTCCAAAAGAAGATTGAATCAGACCTTTTGCTCCTCCTTTTTTGTTCTCTTTTATGAGTAATGTCTACATTTTTCTGCTTATAAAAGTATCACATAGTCATTGTAGAAAATTCAGAATAGATAGGAAAAATATAGAGAAGAAAGTAAAAATCAACTACAATCCCCCAAGCAGCACATCTATGTCCTTGGCATGGTCAATGCAATACCACATTCCCCCTAGAAATACGGTTCAGGAGTAAGTACATGACTTAAGATGGGTGAATTAGGTCTAATGGGACTCAGCCTCTGTTTGTTTTCTGAAACTATGGAGCCTAGAATGGTCAGGGTTATCACATAGAGCCCCCAAGGGGAGCAGAGCTGAGTGATGGAGAGAAAAGTCCTGAGTTGTATGACATGATTTTGAGCTCCAAAAGCTAGCCATGTAAGAAGTCCAACAATTTCTGGACTTTTCAGTCATGTAAGTCACTAGAGTTCACCTTTTTTTCTCCTCCCTAAGTTAAAGTGAATATTTGTTACTTGCATCCAAGAGGCTTCTGGTTTATAAGCCCATTGAGTGAACCCTGAGCTATGGAGCTACCAAAAGCAATAAAATAATCACAATTCTTTTTTTTTAATATTTTTATTTATTTTGGTGAAGAAGACAAGCCCTCAGCTAACATCCATTGTCAATCTTCCTCTTTTTGCCTGAGGAATATTGTCCCTGAAGTAACATCTGTGCCAATCTTCCTCTATTTTGTATGTGGAATGCCACCACAGCATGGCTTGATGAACGGTGTTTAGATCTGCGCCTGGGATCTGAACCCATGAACCCTAGACCGCCTAAGTGGAGAGCACAAACTTAACCACCATGTCACCAAGCCAGCCCCCCAAATATTCACAATTCTTCATTAAACTACTCCGTACACCTTGCACTTCACTGAGAAACATGGAGAAAACCAAAGAAAATAGATAATTCTTACCTGTCCAAGACTGTAGCTGGATCTCACTTCTAACGTCCCTGTCAATTTATTGACTCCTTGATTTGTAGGTTGTCAAATATGGAATGAATGATAGAGATCCTCTAATTCATGGCTGTCAAATTTGTGGCCCTGGTGCTACAAAACTCTCCTCTCTTTCCTGGGAAGACACTGCTAATTGATCATGACACTCAGTCAGCTGAGCCTATATTTGGCCTCATTGTCAGCACAGTGTTCCAGAAAGTCACAATAATCAATTGGAGTCAGTCCTCAAGACAAACCCCTTCACTACCCCTGCTGAGTCCATTCCCCTCATTTTAAAGATAGGAAAACACAGTACCAGGGGGGTTAAGTGATTTGTTCATGATCATTCAGGTAGTTAACGACAGTAAGCTGTTTTTCTGATTACCACTAGCTTCTAGGTAGCTAAAATCATCATCTGTTAAAATTACTCAATGGTTACCTGTACTATTGATTATATTTTATTGGTTTAGGCAAATAATGTGACATGCCTTCTATTTCCCAGTTTAAAGCAGTTCACACTTGTTACAAGTTGTATCAGTCAGTTATTGCTGTGTAACAGATAATTATAAAAATCTCTGTGACATGTATACAATAAAAATCACTTATTTTTCATATGACTTTTGTGTGGTTGAGTGGCTCTGCTGATCTCTGCTGGGCTCAACTGACAGGTGTTAAGCTGCAGGTTGGTTCTGCTCCACATGTCTCATCCTTCTTGGACCAGTGGGCTACCCATAATACATTATTCTTGTGGTGGGGACAATCTAACCACAAGAGAAATCTTCAAGTCCCAGCTTACTTGACGTCTGCTAATATCTCATTGGCTAAAGCAAGTTACACAGCCAAGCCCAAAGGCAAGGAGTAGAGAAGTACACACAACTTCTGTAGCAGGGGCTAAAAAGTTACATGGCAAAGTGTTTGGACAGAGGGAAGAGTGAAAAATTGGGGCCAATAATGCAATCTACCATAAATCAGGAGAAAAAGTATGGGATGCTATAAAAATATATAAACGGGGAGGCCTAATCTAGTTGGGGGTGGGGTTTTCATCACCAAGGCTGTCTTTATTTATTTATTAATTTTGTGTGTGTGTGTGAGGAAGACCAGCCCTGAGCTAACATCCGTTGCCAATCCTTCTCTTTTTGCTGAGGAAGACTGGCCCCCGGGCTAACATCCGTGCCCATCTTCCTCCACTTTATATGGGACGCCGCCACAGCACTGCTGACAAGCAGTGCATCGGCAGGCGCCCGGGATCCGAACCCGTGAACCCTGGGCTGCCAAGCACGAACTAAACCGCTGTGCCACTGAGCAGCCCACCAAGGCTGTCTTTAAAGAAGCCATATCTGGTTACCAGGTGAAGAAGTAAGAAGCTTCCATGGGGAGGTAACAGCTTGTATAAATCTTCTCTGGAGGAATAGAGAGAAGGCCTGAGTGTCAGAAGCATTGAAAGCATGGGGAAGAGTAGTGGGGGATGAGACTGGAGAAGTGGGTAGGGCCAGACTATTCAAGTATGTTCTAGTAGTTCTATCATCCTATGGAAAGTGGAGTGCCCCTGATTGTTGTTAAGTAGATAAGTGACATAATATAATTTGCATTTGGAAAATATCTCTGGCTACAATGCAGAGAATCAGTCGTAGGGGCAAGAGTGGACTAATAAGAGCAGACAGGAGGCAGATCCATTATTCTAGGAGAGACCTGTATTTGATGCTGCTCTCATGTAGGCTGGGAGGAGTGAGGACGGAGAGAAATGAACACAAGTAAGAGATGGCTGGAGGGTAGAATCAACAGGACTCAGCTTCTCTTATACCAGAATCCCTCGTGCTCTCTCTGCTTCAACTGCCCTGTGCTCATCAGGTACCCTCTACCCCAAAGTCTTCCTTATGCCCCATTTGTTATACCTAGTACACTCAGTCCTCCACTCTTTATCTAGTTTTACTCTTAACATCCTTCAGATCTAAGTTCCAACATCACTTCCTAAGGGAAGGATTATCTGATCTTCCAAAAAATATTATCAGGGGTTCTCATAGCATAGTATGTTCTTTTGCATAACACTTGATATAATAGAAATTTCACATTTATTTTATGATTATTTGATTAGTGCCTGTATCTCCCCACTAAACCTTGAACTCCATGAAGGTAAAGACTGTATTTGGTTTTATTTATCACGATGTTCCCAGTTCTGAGCTCAGTGCCTAGGTATGCAGTAGTTACTTAATATATGTGATTTGAATGAATGCTTCTGAATAGAATATTTGGATACATATTAGATAAGTTGATCAGTTATTATAGGTGATGATATTTTTGAAGTTAATTTCAGGCTAGTAACAATCAGGATGAAAAAAAAAAGTTGAAAATTAAAATTAGAAATAAGTTTAGAGAGAAGAATGAGACAGTGAAGAATTTAAGTAGAAACTGAATGTGGTACTCTACAAAAACCTTGATGCCTATGGCAAGGGCACCTCTAGGACCTGATGAATATGACCAATACCTTCCGGAGATTGAAGAGTAAAAGTAAGCCACTGCGTTGCAACAAGAATCATATTAAAATTCATAGCATTGCTAAGTGACAAGAAGTCTGTTGGAGCAGAACCCAGGTTAAATTTATAATTTCTCTGGGGCATTCACCTTGGTGTCATGTTTCCTCCCCCAGTCAGTGAACAGAGGCCCCAAAAGCCCTTGAAAAAGGGTCACTCTTAAGCCCTGAAAGTGCAAGAAAGAGATTAGACAGAGCATCCTGAAGTAATCACAGAGCAAAATCCAAATTGCAACACTTTTGCCACCAACAAAAAGAAAGCACAGCCAACTGGACTGTCCCAGAGGCCATTTACATCTCCATAAACTTCTGCCTCATCCGAATCACTACACCCTAAAGACCTGTGAGTTTGTTCTTTACGGTTTATAGTTTTCTATTCCAGAAAACTCCAAAAGAAAAGATGAGAGGGCGGAAAGAAGAAACAGGGCTTTGGAAAATAAATGTTATTTGTAATTTAGGATTTTTTAATGGCATTTTTTTGTATATGTGTATTACCATGGCTGCAAGAGGTATGCACTAGAAAGGGCCCTCATCATGTGGATGCTGGAAGCTCTGAGACCACTCTCTTGGATCCTCAGTTACTATTACTACTACTATTATTATCATTATTTGGACTTAGAATTGGTCATGTTACTGGACTGCAGCCAGTATCTTTTGGTCACAATGAACCTTTCAAAATATTTTCTTGGGTAGCACAATTGTAGGCAGATAGTCTGGTCTGATGCATCATACAGCCTGCTGTTCTGCCTTGACTGCATTAGTCTTAGGTTGGCATAGGGGATTTGCTTTCTCTCTGTGGGGTGACCATGAAATTCAGAGTCCTGAGAATTTCAAACAAAGCATTTAGACTCATTTTAAGTGAGATCTTTTCTTGCAATTGAGATGAAGAAACTTGTAAAGTTGTTCACAGCGGCCTTTTCAGTGAAGACAGTGTATATGGCAATTTTCGTCCTTGGGTATGTTTAGCAGCTTGCAGACTCTTAACTCTTACCTGTTCTTTTTTTTGATAAATATTTCCAAGTGTGTTTATATGTATTACCTTGAGATTCTATATTTCATTTGAATTCAAGTTCTTCTAAATTACTTTTGTGGTTGTTTGCAATAAAGTCCTTTTTTTAAGATTTGGAGACAAGAAAAAATAATATTAAAAAACTCTGGATATGATTTTTGAGACACATTGAAGAAATATTAAGAAAAATGAATATTCTGTCATTGGTGAAAACTTGCTGATAGTGAAATATGCCATTTCTAAGCTACTGTACCCAGAATGACAAATTGGAGGTGATTTAAGGTATGAAAGTGAAGGCATTTTTGAGCTACAACCTTCTGTAGAATATTCTTCTACACTAGTTGTGCTCAATCACCCGACTTTCTAGATTCTAATCCATGCTAAGGCTTTGGTGGCACAACCAAAAACATAGTTTTCTGAGTCTGCAGTGGTAACAGAAACTATACAGCATCATTTTCTGAATGAGGATTCTGACTGCTGATAATAATTTACTAATAAAGACTAGAAATCAAAGCTACCAGTATTGATTAAGTATTCACTATGTGCCCAGTGGGTTCTAGAAAGTAGAAGTAATGTACTCTGCTTTAGGGGAGCTGCAAGTCAATGAGGAGATAATTTAAGACAATAGATAATCAAGAGGTAGGTTGTGTGTTACAACCTACAAGTGTTATGAGATGCCGGAAAAGGGGAAGATGGCAGGCTTTGGAGTTGTCTGAGGAGGAAGTAGAAGTTGAGCCAACTGTGAAGGGTTGTAAGCTTTGAAGAGATGCATATAACGGAAAGGGAAATGCGTTCAGAGAACAAAGGGAGGAGCTCCTTAGGAACAGCGAGACACGGCTATGAGTAAGGCCTCTGTGGAGGGGATTAACGTACAGGAAAGAGTAACAAGTACAGGCACTGAGGAAGGAAGCAGTGGGGTGTGGATTGAAAGCTGTATACCACTACCCCCTTCTTTAATGCCTGCATTTCTTATTTTTTGTTGTAATAGACGCTCTGATTACCAGGGAAAGGAGTTTGAGCTTACACTGAGCAAGGGGATTCATGATGAAAGTGGAATGTGTTTGAGTAGGATTAACAAAGCAGCTGTCCAAAGGTTGCAGGAGAGAGGAACTAGAACCACCACGGACAAGTAGGAAGTTACTGCAGCAATTGAGTGTAAAATAGTGAAGGCCTAAACCAGGGATTGGTAACTTTTTCTGTAAAGGATAAGAGAGTAAATATTTAAACTTTTTAGATCATATGGTCTTGGCGGCAACCACTGACACAATATGTAAATGAATGAGCATGGCTGTGTTCCAATAAAACTTTATTTACAAATACAGGCAGAGGGCTGCATTTGGCCTGCAGGCCATAGTTTATTGACTCTGGTCTAAACCAAGTGGTGACATGGAAATGAAAAGAAGGAAACAATTTGAGATGCTGAAAAAATATTATTATATTCCAATATCTGCTTAAATAAGAGAGATTAGGAGAGGAAGGAGCCAAAGACTTCAAACAATACGGCAGCCTTTGAAATATCAACGTGAGAGTCATCAATATGAAAATAATAAATGAATTCACAAAAGTTACTTGTTGAAGGAGAAGGGAAGATTAAGGACTAATTATTAGGATAGCTTCAGATGGGGTAGAGACCAGCCTCCAGGATGGTGTTAATATTCCATTTCTTAATCTGGCCGCTAGTTACACTGGAGTGTATACTTTGTGAAAATGTATGGAGCTGCACAATTATGCTTTTTGACTTTTGTTTATTTATGTTATATTTCAATAAACACTAAGGTGGTTGAAAGAGGAAGTAAAACCAATGAGAAGACAAAGAAATCATGATCAGAGAAATAGGATAAGAACCAGAAGAATGAAATATCACAGAAACCAAGAGAGGGCTGAAGAGGAACCACTGATCCGCAGGGCCAAAGGAAGAAGCAAGATTAAGACCAGAATTAAGAAATGGGCTTAAATTTAACTAGGAGGTAAGAGGTGACCTCTAAATGGTAGCTTTAGTGCAGTGGTATGGTTGAAAAATAGATTCCAGGTTTCTAAGCAGAAAGGAGAGGGGAAAGAAATGGAGTAGTTTATTAAAACACTCAAGGGCAGCGGCTGTAAAAGAAAAGACAAAAGTGAGATGTACTGAAGCAGATAATAGAATAAAGTGAGGGTTTTATTTCTGGTTATTTTTAATGGGAAATATCGTGTATGTTTGAGAAAAGAGGGGAAATAAACCACTATAAAAGATTGAAGACATTAATAAGAGATGGAGAACAAAGGGGCAAAATACCCTAGGCAAGAAGGATTTCTACCTCTAAAAAACAAATGAACAACATAATCAGAAAGAAAGGCAAGAGAAATTCAGATCAGCGGTTACTCAGAAGAGGGTCAGATCTATCCATGCCGGTGAAGCCATCTGCCCACTTTTGTTTGCATGTGTATGGGAGAGTTGATTTGGGGGTTGAAGGGAGGAGGAAAATCTCTATAACTTAAGAAGTAAGTTAGTAAAAATTGACTAGAGATGATTGATTGTTAAGGAATAAGATGCAATTCCAGGATATACCCAAAAGAATCTCATTGAATAATTGGTTGGTGTCCATACAACAACTATGACTATGAATGTGGTTGATCAGCACATCAAATTACAAATTCCTATAAGCAATACCATAATTGTATTTTTGTGTTATAGGAGAACTCTCACTTCTTTGAAGATCCATCTTGATGTTGCAATTTTTCCTGTCAGTATATTTTATTTTATGGAATTAGTATAACGAACTTGAAAAAGGAATCTGGCATAACTAGTTTATCAAACGAAAATTCTGATATTAAGATCAAAACTCTAGGGGGTTTTAAATTTACAAAAGTATTTAATCAAATGAACAAATATACTATACACACACCCCCTTAAAAATTCAGTGACATCTCTTTATAAAATCTTAAAGAGGGTTATATGACATATACACACACAATGCCATCAAAATCAGACTTCTAATTTTAAGAACTCTGGGTGTTTATTTAAGTGTTTTTATTGCTTGTAATTCACTTTGAAAATATGCCAAACTCCATCAAATCCAGTAAAATTAAGACCGTGAAGTAATAAATAAAAATCAAATCACTTTGTGAAATCGCTTTATATGAGTATAATTGGATACACCTAGCAGCCTCAGACTGATACTTAATAAACATTTTTTCACATTGCAATATAATTATCAGTCCCCACCGAGCTATGTATGCAAAACTGATGCAAATGTTGAGCCTTAATGAACAGAGATACTTGCATTTCATTACTAGGTTGTATAATTCTCCTCATAAATTTTATGAAATATTTTTAATGCTGAATTCATTGCAGGTGAAAGTGAAAAAGTTGTGTAAATAATCTATCCTGAAGTCTTTTATTCCTCAGCAAGGTCCTTTTACTCATTTTCCTTCATTTCTATAAAGTAGATTGAACCCGCGTAAGATTACAGATTTAAAGTTCCATAACTTTACCAATTACTCTCTAAGGTCCATGAAATGTTTATCAGTCAGTTGGATCAAGGCAGCATTTTAAAGCATGTACATAAAAAGTAAATTCTAAGGGTAGTGGACCTTAACTTATTTTGATTGATATTAACTCTTATAATAAAGACTGACATTATTTACAACTTTTGGGTCTTATGATTCCATACCAGTACTGCTGAATATTGAAAGATTCACAATGACCACTATTACAGTAATTTTAATTTTTTTCTGTTGAATTTTTTTTCCATTGTTATTTTGTTTTTTTACTCCAGGGAGAGCTCCCATGACACTCTCAAAAGAAGTGTCAAGATACTCTGATTAGACTTTATTTCCTAGGGATGGAATTCCTTCTCCTGATTAAAGGTCAGCATATTTTAAGTCCCTTTTCTTCCTCTACTCCTCAAGAGAAGTGGGTAAGCCCTATTTTTGGGTAATCCTTACCCTAAAATAGACTTGGATGGTCAGCTTAGTCAAGCAGAGTTCTAGAAACTGGGACGAGTTTTTATTTCTCAGTCCTTTGTCACTGGAGTGGAAGGCATGCTTTCAATGAGTCTTTTCTTGGTTTGGAGTCATTAGCTACCAACTAGGGTAGTAATGACAGGAGCAGACATACAACTTCATCATACTTCAAGTGTAATTATGATTGGAAAAAGTGAGTCCTTTTCTAGGTCTGAACTCAATCAGAGCATCATTCATTGGAATATGAGGCCCAATTTCCAATTGATCATCTGCTGTTTATTTGTCTTGCTCCATTGGATAATGTCTTATGCACATATTCCCTCAGGAATATGTTGGAGCTTTTCCTCACTACCCTACTTAAAATAGCCAACTCCCTTTCTCTCTATATCCCTGTCTTGCTGTACTTCCTTCATAGCACTTATTACTTCTTGAAATTATTTTTTCCTTTATCTGTCTCCCATAATTGAACATATGCCCTGTGAGATCAAGGACTTGTTCTGTCTTGGTCACCTGGAACAGAAAGGGCACTCAATAAATATTCATTGAACAAGGACATGTGTGGCATGTGTGGGGGATATTCCCTAAGGTGACACCCAGTTAGTCATACCTTTGTATGATTCTTTCTCCTTGAGTGTAGACAAGACTTGTGGCTTGCTTCTAGCCAGTAGAATATGGTAAAGATGAAAGGATTTTTCAGGTTTAGTTAAGGCGCCAAATCAGTTTACTTTGAGTTAATCAAAAGGCAGATTATCCTGGATGGATCTGACTTAATCAGGTGAAATTCTTAAAACCTCAATGCCTTATTAATGTCACTGTTTAATAGCATCCTATTCCATTACTCCCAACCAGATATTTATGGACATAAAACAAAGAAATAAGGTCATCAGGGTTTCTTCATATACATATTTACACATTTAATTTTAAGATTTAATTTATGATTATTGTAAACTTCTTCAAGAAGTGACAGTCTAGTGTAGTAAAACATTTGAACAACACTTAAAAGACACTTTTAAAACTACATGTGAACAGGGGCCGGCCCAGTGGTGTAGTGGTTAAGTTGGTGTGCTCCACTTTGGCGGCCCGGGATTCACAGGTTTGCATCCCAGGCGTCGACCTATGCACCGCTTATCAAGCCGTGCTGTGGCAGACATCCCACATATACAGTAGAGGAAGGTGGGCACGGATGTTAGCCCAGGGCCAACTTTCCACAGCAAAAAGAGGAGGATTGGCAACAGATGTTTGCTCAGGGCTAATCTTTCTCACAAAAAAGAAAATCCAGAAAACTACACATGAACAAATACAAGAGTATAGCACAAACTCAGTTGACAAGGATTGATTGGACAGAGCATGAGGTAGCAACAAAAGTTAAAAGATGACAATTTTACCTTCTTTTCTGAGTCTTCTCGCCTCTGCAGAATTATTCCTACTACATTTTATCTTCTGTATATGATTATTTATAACTTGCTTTCATTATATAATGTACAGTTTCATTTAAACCCTTGGCTACAGCTGCTGTGTATACAGAGATGACTCCCAAATTCCTTTTTCTATCCCAGATCTCTTTCCTCAGCCCTAGTCTTACAGATATAACTCTTTATTATTATTATTATTATTATTATTATTATTTTTTGCTGAGGAAGACTCACCCTGAGCTAACATCTGTGCCGATCTTCCTCTATTTTGTACATGGGACATCGCCACAGCATGGCTGGTGAGTGGAGAAGGTCTGGCCCCAGGATCCAAATCTGCGAACCCCTGGCAGCCAAAGTGGAGTGTGTGGAACTTTAACCACTCGGCCACGGGGCCGGGCCCACTGGGTCTCTTAATCTATACTTCCTGGTAATACCAGAGAGATCTTCCTATAGCATAAATCTGCTCATTTTCAAATTCTTTAGCGCCTATAAGGCTATCCATTCATTATCTGTTGTTTCCTAATGTTCCAATCTCATCCCTCATTTCTGTATCCTATACTCCAGCTGCATTTGACTCTGCAAATCCGGAATGCACCAGGCAATTTCATTTTCTGTCATGTGCCACTCCTCATGCATGGAAATTACCTTCATTTCGCTACCTACCTCAAGTATGGCTTCCTCTGCCATGACTTGTGGAAATGATAACTTTTTTTGGTGTCCCAACTCCCATATTTTCTACAAACATGTATGCTAATAGCTGTCACAATAGGTTTCATGTCTGTATCCTCCACTTGACTCTAAGCCCTTTTAGAACAGAATTGTTTCTGGACATCTCTGTAACATCAGCACATACCATCTTACACACGATAAGTGCCTGTTCAATATGTGGTAAATGAATGATTGAATAAGGAAGGTGTGACCTTCTCATTGGTATTTCACTTCCATTAGCTTGAAGAAGTTATCTATGTTTGTTGTTTTTTAAAAATCAAAAACAGTGTTTTCAACTAAAAAGTAATATATTCTTATTTTAGTGATCTAAGAGTAGACTGGTACAGCCATTCTAGAAAAACATCTGGGAATACTTGGTCAAATGAACAGACATGTACCTTGGACTCCAGCAGCCTCTTTCCTGGTTACACATCACAGGGACATTCTTGCACAGTCCCTTGAGGGGACATGTAGTAGAATCTTCATTACAGTCTTATTTGCGGTGATGAGGAGGTGGAGGCCATGTAGTTGCCCATCACTAGGGGAGTGGATAAGTAGCACAATGTCAGTGCACATTACAGACTATTTTGCAGCATTCAGAAGCAATGGATATATGTCCAGAGATATGGACATATCTCTAAAAATATAGTGCTGAGTTAAAACATAATACTCAGAATGGTATCTACAGAATGATGCTATTTATTTAAGTTAAAATACATGTACAATACAAGACTCCCAATAATAGTTATATGTAAACAATATGCGCCAAACATATTAGAGTATTTTCCTATGAAAGGGAGAGGAACGGGAAGAAGGTGAGTGAATGCAATGGATTAAATAAATCAATAAATGAAATTAGAGGAACAAGCCAATAATTCTAATACATCATGAAATGAGGATTATGATTAACTCAATATTCTGAACCTGCAGTTCCTCCATTCACAAACACAAAAAGAAACCTGGAAAATAGGAAAGTAGTATAAAGGAAAATTTACATTGTTTTTCAAAAATGTAAATGACCTAAATAGAATAATCTGGAATATATAACATAATAAAAATTGACCTAAGTGGAAAAAGAAGTCAAGAATATTAGTAATCATAGAAAAAATTAAATTGTCAGAGAAAAACTAGCTCTAAAAATGACTCATAAGCTCTTTGGTGTAAGTTCTAGCAAATCTTGAGGGAATAGATAATTCACATACTCATTAAATCATGAGATAGAATAGAAAAATGTAGAAAGCTTCCCAAATCATCCTTACTCACTTTGTATTACACTGGTCCCGATATCTAACAATGATGGAACAGAAAGAAAAATAAACACTGTGGTGAAGACTCCGACTTCATCATGACATTTCACTGCTGACAGCTCTTGGGCCCTGCCCCTTCCTTTTCCCTCTTGCCTCACATCTGGGCAAGCTGATAAGAAGGCCTGGATGCTCCCTTCCCTGGAGCTGGAGAAGTCAAGCCATGCAAACCCTGGCCTGTGTGCAAGAACCCTGACCCAGGCCCCACCCCTCAATCACAATGAAAACCAAAGCCACCTGTGCCTTCACTCAACCCACTTTGGACCAGCTCTGGTGCCTGCCTTGCCCTCCTCAGAAGGCCCCTTTATGTGAGTAACAAGTCTTTTCATTTCCTCTTATTGCAGCTGTGGCATCATCAGTCTCTCTATAGGAACCAGTTTTAGGTGGGGGCTTGATCCCACCCTTTGCAGGGCAACTACAAAATAATTGGTATTGTGAGACCTGGGGGTCTTTCTTCTCTTGCTTTTGCCTTGCTAATTGTCTCTACTGCCTGCTGGCTAGTGTGTTTTGAGTTGTGTTGCTGTGTGCTTCTAAGCTTGCATTTTGTTGCATTTTGAGTTGTGCTCTGCTGCGATGCATTTGCTGAGTCCTACTAAACATCTGTTATAGATTTAACTAATCAAGTTGGAAGTTTCTTTAATAAGCATTGAGGGACAGGAATATGGGATTTGAGGCCTTCCTTAAAGTGGCCCTGAGTCATGGGTTTTGACAAGGACCTATCCATGTGACCTCATTTCCAGCATAAGCCATGTCTGATTGAGGGCTCAGGTGAACAGTGCTTCCCCTGTGACCATTGACTGTGTGTCTCAACCTGCCATTGGCCCCCTGTGCAGTACATGGGCCTGTTAGTAGGTTGCTTGTGTGAGGAAGAGTGGTCACTATGTTGCAAGCCGAGGTTCGCATTCCTAAATTCAGAGGGCTCACTACGACTCTTAAATGCCTTAAAATGCCTCTGCTGCTGCTGTCCCCACCACTGTTGCAATGAAGATCCTGATTCTTGAGATCATAGGGGAAGAACTCCCATGGCACCCCAAGGTGTGGACCAGAGAACACTGTCACTCTACCGGATAACTGTAAAACAAACTGAAAAAGACTGTGAGTTGATTGAGTGCTGAACCTTATCAACATATCAAGCGGTTAATTCAAACCCAACTTAATCCCAAGGTGCCTAAACCCAAAAAAACAACATTCACCATGGGAGAGACCCTTAACCCCGATGATGCCGATGTGGTACTCTCTGGAGATGAGACTTACAAATACTAGCGGGAGAGAGAGCACTTCCCTCTCCTTCACAGTATACCCAGTAACCAAAAACCAAACCACACCAAAACAAAAGAAAGTGATCTCTTTATACAGTGGGAGGAAACAGGAGCTGTAGCAGGGGTCTGTGAATTGACCTAATGGGAAATTCAAAATTTACTAAAAGAGTTTATGCAAAAGAAAGATAAAAAGGGTGCCCACTGGCTATTGTGTCTCTACAATACAGGGTCTAAGTTAACTTTAACATCTGCTGAGATGCACCAACTGGCAAGCCTTCATGGTCTAAATTGATACTGGGGTTCGAATTACAGTTACACCTGGGGCTCCTACTAAATTTAAACAAGGTACCCCCTAACTTTTAGGGGAGTTACTGGACATAAAATAGAGGACAGATGGGTATGCCTCACCTCAGACGTCAGAAATGCCACCTTGCCTGAATTCCTCATGGTCGTAGTGCCCAGTGCCCTAAAATACCCCATGGTGGGCATGGATGTTCTGACCCCGAAAGTCATAAAATAAAATTAAGCCTTTGGCACTTACAATTGGCTTGACAAAATGGAACTTGGACTCCTCCTCCCCCTAGGTTAAATAGTCAATATAGTCCAATATGGATTTAAACAAGGCCTGCAAAAATTAAGACCCATCATACAAGACCTACTGAAGGGACAGGTCGTTGTTCCTACAGCCTGACTTTGCTAATGCTAATCCTGATGAAAATGAATGGCACCTAACAGTGGGTGACCTCAGGCGTCTCATTTTAGTGGAATAAGAATAGATGATGTAATGGGAAAAAAGATCTCTATCTCACATTCTACACCAAAATAAATTCCAAATGAAGAAAAGAGTTCATTATAAAAATAAAATAATAAAAGTTCTAAAAGGTCATATAAGTAAATATTTGCATAGTCTTGCTTTGAGGAAAGACTTTTTTAGAATGACACTAAACCAGAAACCATAAAGGAGAGAAATGCCAGATTTGCACACCTAAATAAAATTTCCTTATAAAATAATAAAATATAAACAGAATTAAAGGAAAAAAACTGAGAATATTTGTGGTGTATATAGTGTATATGACAAAAAATTAATACCTGTGAGTTATAAAGCTTCTTCACAAAGTATTTATACATAAATTAAAAAGTAGACAAAGAAATGAAGAGAACTCAAGAAAAAAATGGAAATAGCATTAAGGATATGACAAAATCTATTTTTACTGATACAAATGTAAATTAAAACAACAATGTAATAGTGTTGTTATTGTATCAAATCAGTGAATACAGAGAATTACGAACATACCTTTGGTTGGTGCGGGCAGACGGGAACTCGCATATTCTGCTTGTGACAGTATAAACTTACATCCCCTCCTTAAAGCCGAAGTACGTATTAGTCCAGGTTCTCTAAAGAGACAGAACTAATAGAATGAATATCTACCTATAGAAAGAGGTTTATTATAAAGAATTGGCTCACACGATTATGGAGGCTGATAGGTCCCAGGATCTGCAGTTGGCAAGCTGGAGACCCAGGAAGAGCTGATGTTTCAGTTCAAGTCTGAAGGCAGGAAGAAGCCAGTTCCAGCTTGAAGGCTGTTAGACAGGAGGAATTTTCTCTTATTCAGCGCAGGATCAACCTTTTTGTTCTATTTAGACCTTCAACTGATTGGATGAGGCCCACCCACATTAGGGAGAGCAATCTGCTTTACTCAGTCTATCAATTTAAATGTTAAATTCATCCAAAAGTACCCTCACAGAACACCCAGAATTATGTTTGACCAAATATTTGGGCATCCTGTGGCCCAGTCAAGTTGACACGTAAAATTAACCATCTCTCTCTCTCTCTCTCTCTCTCTCTCTCTCTATATATATATATATATAAAATGTGTGCAGTTTGAACCACAAAATCTATTTGTAAAATTTATTCTAAGGAAATTAGTAACAGTAGAGGCAAAGGTTTGGTTCAAAAGTATATGCAATATGATACAATTTTTATTTAAAAAACACATACATACATAGGAAAATATCCAGAAGTATATATACATCACTTGTTAATATCTTTATTCTCTATTTGACAGAATTACAGGTGATTTTCTTTTTTTTTTTTTTCTGAGGAAGATTTGCCCTGAGCTAACATCTGTGCCAATCTTCCTCTATTTTGTATGTGGGTCATCACCACAGTACGGCTGACGAGTGGTGTAGATCCATGCCTGGGATCCAAACCTGTGGACCTGGGCCGCCAGCAGAGTACACAAACTTAACCACAATGCCACCAGCCCAGCCCCATTTTTCTTTTTTGCTTTTCTGTGTTTTCTGATTATTATTAAACAAGTATGAACTAGATGTGTAATAAAATATTTTAAAAAATAGATGAACTGTCACATTTTGACTCATTGTTTTTCTACTCTGTATCTACAAATTGGGTAAGTATTGTGTTTGTATACTGCTTTGTTCCTCTTAATATTTTAATTATATGTTAGACTTAACCATGTCATTTAAATGATTTGAAAGCATCATTTTAAATGTCTGCATGAAGCTTCATTATTTGTATAAACCACACTTCATTTAATCATATTCTATTGTTAAACAATGGGAGTATTTATAATAGTGAAAAATTGGAAACAGTGTGTTGTGTGTATATTTTGATCCATAGTTCTGAACATCTCTTTAGGACAGATCTCTGGGAGTGGAATTACTTAATCAAATTTAATTTTAAGGTTTTGGTATGTATTATGAAATTATCTCTTAACCCAGCTCCAGCTTAGGCTTTATGCCTAAATGTTATTATCCCCATTTTAGACATGAGGAAAGTAAGGCATAGTGATTAAGTGTTTTGTCTGATGCCACAGACCCTGGTACTTTACTGCCTAGATCTAATCCCAGCCCCCCACAGATTGAGAAGCTGATGCCTTCTCGTTGTCCCAGGATCTCAGAATGGCTGGACACCATGAAAGAGCCATGTTTAGGAGCATCTGGACACGTGATAATAATAATAATGGCATTTTCCTCATAGATTGAAGGGCATCGCCTCGTTGAATTTAATGTGCCCAGAGACCTGCATCTCCATCCGGGCCGGGATATCCCTGCGCTGAAACAGAGAGGTTGCTATCATTTGGCTATATTTTCTTATGTTTTTACTCATTACACATTTGAAGAAGGCTATGAATATTTACACAGCTCAGAGTTAGTCCCATACCAATGGGTCCCCAGGCCCTCCTTACTCTCATTTGTTCAGATTTGAAATTTTAAAAGGGTATTTGTAGTTCATTTTGTGACTTTACTTCATGATTTGCATTGATGATTTATCTCCATCAGAGAGGGGGATGACTTTGCCTGTGTACTCACCACACAGGATTAGCAGGTTAACAAATGTCAGCATTTGATCATATCTGCCACATGTGTATATATTTTCAGTAAGGAGTTGACATCCACTCTATTCTTGGTTTCCAGGCTTATTCTTCTGTCTCTACAAGCAGCCAATATTAAGAATTTTGTGTGTATATTTCTGGCTCATTTTTCTTATTTCTATTATGAAAATAAATATATATTTTAAACAAATAGCATATATACACATATATCTTTGAAACTATAGCATTTTATGTATGTTTTTAAAGATTAAATCAGTGCCAAAGCAACTGCAACATGTTTTATTAAATGCAGAATATGTATTGAGATGTACTCATATTTCTAATATGTCTTGTTTATTCGTTTCAACAACTATTATTTATTAAATAAATCTACCCTAACTTATTTATTTATTACCATGAGGAACATTTAGGGTTTTTTTCACTTTTTTCCATTATTACAGAAAAATGTGGTGTATGTAACGGTTCTCAAACTTATTGGTCTCAGGATCCCTTTCCACTCAAATAATATTCAGAGTCCCAAAGAACTTTTGTTTATGTCTGTTATATCTGCCAATATTTACTGTATTAAACTGATAAATTAAAAAGATATACTTAGCTATTTAATTTGCTTAAAAATAACAATAATAAACTAATTATATGCTAACAAATGATATAATTTTTATGAAAAGTGACTATATCGCATTTGGAATTTGTAATGATTTCTTTTGTGGTCTGATATAAGGCTTGGCAAACTGCAGCCTGCAGGCAAAATCCAGTTTACTGGCTGTTTTTGTATATCCTACAAGCTAAGAATAGTGTTTATACTTTTAAATGGTTGAAAAAAATCACAAGAAGAAGAATATTTCTTGGCACATGATAGTGACTTGAAATTCAAATGTCAGTATCCATAAAGTTTGACTGGAACGCAGCCATGCTCGTTCGTTATGTAACGTCTATGGCTGCTTGAGCCTGCAAGGGCAGAGTTGAGGAGTTTGTTAAATGAAGGCTATACATTAAAATTATCCAAATCTCCTATATCCTTGCTTTTTTTTTTTGACCTGCTTCTTCTCTCAGTTTTGGAGAGAGATGTATTGAAGTACCCCATTCTAATTGTGGATCTATCAGTTTTTCCAGTCCTGTTAGTTTTACTTTCTATATATTGAGGTCAAGTTATTTTGTGCAAACAAGTTCATGCTTGTTGTATTTATATCACCATGTTTGATGTTTCTTTTATTGTTTTGACATTTCATGGTGTCACTTTTTATCCTGGTAATGAATTTTTAAAATGCAATTTTATCTAGTATTAATATTATTACAATTTTTGTTTGGTTAGTACTCTCCATTGTATTTATGAATCCTTTTATTTTCAATATTTTTGTGTCTTTTTTTGTTTGAATTAATTATGTCTCTTTTAAGGACTAAATGGCTAAACTGTAAAATCCATGCTAATATTCTCTGTCTTTTAATAGATAGATTTAAAGCATTTAAATTATTGCAATTACTAAAATATTCGGACTTTTATATTTAACTTACTTTGTGTCTTCTATCCATCATATTGCTTATTTGCCTTATTCTTACCCTTTTCATTTCCTGTTTTAGATGAATAGAGATTTCTCTGTCGTATTCTTCCTCCTCTGAGTTTGAAAATTATACATTCTATCCCTATTTTGTTGACAGCTTCTCTTAAAATTTTAATATATATATTTAAATTAACAAAATATAGAAGTAATTTGTATCTTTCTCTATTTCTTGAACAATATGATGGCCTTGGATTGTTTTAACACTAATCTTCTATATTCTGAGTTCTTGCTGTCTTAATATTTAGTTCCACCTTATTTTTAATTTCCTAATTAGAAATTATTCACAAAATTACAATTATTATTGCTTTTAGCTGCCAAATATAATTTAGATTCAAAATATATTTATCACTTTCTTTGCACACCATTCCTCCTTGCATCTTATGTTTCCCTTCTTGGTTCAATTTTCTTTTCGTGGTACCTACTTTAACAGTTCTCTCTGATGCCATTATGAAGAACAAACTCACCATTTGGCCAAGAAAAGCTTATTTTCACCCTAACTTTTGCATGGGAGTTTATAGAGTCAGAATTCTAGGTTGATTCCTTTGTTCATGATTTTCTTTCTGGATATTTATAAAATCTTTCTCCTCAATTTTCATGATTTCTGGTGTCCCTATAATTTGTTTAAATTAATGTTTTGTTGTCTTGCTCAGGACTTGTTTTGTCTCTTCAGTTTACCCTTTTCAAGTCTGAAAAATTGTGAGCCACCATCTCTTTGAATATTGCCTTTCTCCCATTCTTTCTATTTTCATCCTTGAATTCCTCTTAGGCATATGTTCAAAATTCCCATTTAGCATCTATGTCTCATAATTGCTTATTTATATTTTCTATTTATTTAGCTCATCCTTAATGATTTACTCATATCTAGATTCCATTTGACCGTTTTCTCTTCACTCATATCTAATTTACTGTCAAAACTATCTTTCCTTTTTTTTTGTAGTTTAGGTAAATTCTTTTTTAAAACAGTTTCATTGAGATATGATTCATATACCATAAAATTTACCCTTTAAAGTGCGTGATTTAGTGATTTTAAGTATACTCATAGAATTGTGCAACCATTGTCACTAATTTTAGAACATTTCATTACATTGAAAAGAAACCTGGCACCCATTGCAGTCACTCTCTATATCCTCCTCCGCTCCCCCAGGCAACCACTGATTCACTTTTTATCTCCATGGATTTGCCTATTCTGGGTATTTCATATAAACAGAATCATGCAATGTATGGTCTTCTGCAGTTGGCTTCTTTATTTTAGCATAATATTTTCAAGGTTCATCCATGTTGTAGCCTTTATCAGTACTTCATTCCTTTTTATTGCCAAGTAATATTCCATTGTGTGGCTATACCACATTTGTTCATTCATTCATCACTTGATGGACATTTGGGTTGTTTGCACTTTTTGGCTATCTCAAACAATGCTGCTATAAATATTAGTGTACAAGTTTTTGTGTGGATGTATGTTTTCATTGCTCCTGAGTATATACCTAGGAGTGGAACTTATGGTGCAAATCTGTGTTCAGTATTTTGAGGAACTTCCAAATGGTTTTCCACAGTGGCTGCATCATTTTAAATTCATACTAGTAATGTGTGAGGTTTCCAATTTCTCAACACAATGCTTATTACTGGTGTCTTTTGCTTACAGCCAGCCTGCCATGTGTGAAGTGGTATCTCATTGTGGTTTTGATTTGCATTTCCCCAGTGGTTAAAGATATTGAGCATCATTTCATGTACTAATTGTCCTTCTGCGTATATTCCTTGGAGCAATGTCTAATCAAATCATTTGCCCATTTTTTATTTGTATAAGTTATCATTTTATTGTTGAGTTGTTAGTTCTTTATAACACTGGAAAAAAAACATCTTGGGGCCAGCCTGGTGGTGTAGTGACTAAGGTCACGCACTGTGCTTCGGTGGCCCAGGGTTCACAGGTTCAGATCACAGGTGCGGACCTATGCACCACTCATCAAGCCATGCTGTGGCAGCATCCTATGGACAAAGTAGAGGAAGATGGGCACAGATGTTAGCTCAGGGCTGATCTTCCTCAGAGAAAAGAGGAAGATTGGCAACCTGGTATTAGCTTAAGGCCAATCTTCCTTACCAAAAATTAAAAAAAAAACTTTATTAGATATATGATTTGAAAATATTTCTTCAATTGTGTGGATTATCTTTTCACTGTCTTGATGGTATCCACTGAAGCATAAAAGCTTTTAATACGGATGAAGTCAAATTTATCTAATTTTTCGTTTGTCACTTGTGTTTTGGTGTCATATCTAAGAAATTATTGCCTAACCCAAAGTCATAAAGATTTTAATCCTGTGTTTCCTTCCAAGATTTGATAGTTTTGGCTCTTATACTTAGGTATATGATCCATTTTTAGTTAATTTTTGTATATGATATGAGGTAGGAGTCCAACTTCGGTCTTTTGCATGTGGATATCTTTATTAGTTTGCATCTTGTTTAAATATATACAAATATGGGGTCATGCTTATATTGATCTAGCATTTACATGTACTTGAGGTGGAAGAGGTAGTTTTCCATGTCAGCCCAATTGCTACTGTGATTCAAAGAAAATTCTAAAAACATTTTCTAATGTCAAGAAATGATATACCAAAATCACAGACCTGAGCCACGTCCTAGCACTAGGTGGAGTAGTCTCAATTTTCACAAGCCCATTCACTAGAATGTTGTTTATTAAGTGGATGAATGGTTATATATTTAAAATAAATAATAGAAAAGACTATAATTTAATGGTCTTTAGAAATATTAGCTCTTATGACTTTAAAACTTGAATCTTGGGGCTGGCCTGGTGGCATAGTGCTTAAGTTCTGTGTGCTCCACTTCAGCGGCCCGGGTTTGGTTCCCAGGTGCAGACCTATACCACTCGTCAGCAGCCATGGTGTGGTGGTGACCCACATACAAAATAGAGGGAGATTGGCACGGATTTTAGCTGAGGGTAAATCTTCCTCAGCAAAAAAAACTTTACTCTCATTAAACAGAATTTCTTCTTTTAAATCAGCTCCTTACTTGTGCAGAATGAGAACTGATATTCATTAGGATAATCCCTTTATTGTACATGTGCCTGTTATTTTCTGAAGTTTTTTCCATTTGTATTGACATATAACTGACACACAGCCATGTATAAGTTTAAGGTAAACAGCATAATGATTTGATTTCCATATCTTGTGAAATGATTACCACAATAAGTTTAGTTACTATCCATCATCTCATATAGATACAAATATTTTCTGAAACTTAAAGGAAGATTGGTGAGATTTTTTGAAACTTTAATTGAATTTTACATTGGGAAGAGATCTTGGAACTTATCAGGCCTGATGCCGTTATTTCACAGATTAGGAAGCTGAGGTCAAGAGTGCTCAAGTGACTTGTTCGAGGACACAGCTAGTTAATAAGGGACCCAAGAGTTGAACCCAAATGTGCTGACTTCTTTGAGATCAGTACTTCCCCCCACTCACATTGTACGGCTCTTCAGAAAATGAGACAATAATACAAGCTTGGAGGATACCTGTCGGTTTATGATTTCTTTGGGGAACGCTCACACATCTGTACTGGAGATGAATTACAAAGCGGTACAAAGACTATCATAGAAATCATCAATACTGGATTCTATAAGTGATGAAAATCATAAGTGAGTATCTAAGAAATTTGATTTTAATTAAATATTCCTCCCTTACTATTTATACTTGAGTTTGTTCTTTAAAATTTTTTTTCATAGACCCAGAAGTAAGAAGGGAGGTAGATGTTGAATTCCATATATCTTAACATTCCCACATTCCTGGGGGCTACAATGTAAAAAGTTCAGGTTGAGCATCTACCTTTCTTTCAGTTAAATAGCACCTTCTTAGGACAAAATCTAGAATGAAAGGGGCCACTTTCTATTGAGGATTTGTTTAGCTTGCGATTAGAAAAATCTGAAAGAAGCCATTAGTAAAATCTTGTGGGTGGGAGATGGTTGAACCATGTAGGGGAAGAAGGGTCCAGAAAACTAGAGATCTAAAACAGCAATGTGTTTTTATAGCTTTATTGTTTGAAAGTGTTTTTATTTTTGTGTTTTTTATTTCACAGGCACATATAGTGAGAAACTAATTATTAACATATTGGCAAACATTTCAATTTTGTAACAGAAATTAAAAGAAGGAATGTCTCCTTACAGTACTACAAACATTTCTTTCTGCTTAATTGCATTACATAGTGTTGGTTTTAAATTGCAAGAAAAGAAAGGAAAATATGTTTGTGTGGTCCTGAGAATAATTGAGTTGTTTTGGTGGTGGTGGTTGTCTTTTTATCTAGAATTAATAAATCATCCATATTTTTTAAAAAACAAAAACTTAAGAAATGTACCCTATGCCTCTTCGCATAAAATAAGACCCATAATAACTTACTTTTATTTTACAGACTTTTTCCCCAAGGAACTTACTGCACTAGTCTTCATGACATCCGTAGGCAAAGGGTATCTGTAGCCTACAGGGAAGAAGCAGAAATAGCAGGCAAAATTTGGTGTCTTTTTAAAGGCTAAATAGTAAGTGAAGTAGATTTTCTGCCTTAATCCTGTTTATTTAGGCAGCAACTGGTCTAGAATTAAGGTAATGCTTCTTGACTTTATTCATTCACGCATTCATTCATTCCAAACAGTTATGAAGTGTCAACCAGGTATTGCACCACATGTTGACAGGCACTGGTGATAGATAAAAGACAGAACATGTCTGCCCTCAAATTATTCAGTCTAATGGAGAACAAAGAAATGTAGATGGATAATTATAATGTAACATATTAAAATTCAGAGAATTTGGGGAACACCAAGAGGGGATCATGTCCAGTCTGGAAGACTAAAGAACATGGGAGGACCCTTGCTGCAGAGTTTAACTTACTGCAGAGTCTACCAGTTCCAAGTTATTTTTCATGACCCCCCAGAGACATTACCTAGAAGGAATCATAAGTCCCAAGTGTCACGATGTCCTCATTCCATGATCTGTTTTTGCAGAAGTCTTTTACTCATCGGTAAGATGCAAAGTGTGAGGGAAAGAACATGGACCTCAGAGTAGCCACTCCGGGGTCTCAATCATGGTTTCCCCATTCAACGGCATTGTGATGCTGGAAAAATGATGACATTTCCCTGGGCCTCAGTTTCCTGATTTGTAAAATGACAATCATAATGAGGTAACTTGTAGGTTTAAATGAGGCAACATTTAACATGCTGATACAGTTCCTTCTTGGCATTGAACAGATGTTTTAAATCCGTGACTATTCATTAACCTTCATTCCCTTTTTAAGTCGTTACCATAACCAAAATTATTAATAGTGAAATTCAAAAACTTTAAACAAATTTCAAATAATTTAGTTCTGTGGAGCAATGTTTTAAATCCTTACCAGGATGTTAAGGGAATTTCTCAAGTTACAAATAGCCTTTATTCTAAAAACGTGTGTGTAAAGTCACTGTTTGGATCTCATAATCACATTTTTACACATAAACAATGTAACTAATCCACAGAACCATCATCAAACATGTATTGAACATAAATTTTTGTGTTGGTGTTTCAGGTTAGAGCACAAAATCCTATTGAACCCACAATGTAAGTGAAAGGCAAGACATTCCCCCCATTTGCTCCTTTGCACGTTGCAACTTAAACTACTTGATGCAACTGAGTTAATGGCCAGTTTCACCACTTGCATCCACTTCTGCAAGAGTATGAACATTGTGGTTTTTGCATGGGTGTAACGCAGACAACAAAATATATACAGACGTGTCTACACTGCAATTTCGCTACAAATAATATTTTATGAGTCTTTATATTGGTCCTTAAAATGACTTGGTAATTGGTATTTTGGATTATCAAAAATTTATGAAATGCTCTGAGAGCTCTCACCAAAGCCTTAAATAATTTTATTTATTTCATTCAACAAACATGCCTATTATGATCTAGCTCTGTGCTAGGTGTTAGTTATAACTAATAAACAAAGGCATTTTCCAGCTCTGCAATTCCTATAAATTTCAAAAGAAAATACACCACCACAGCATCATGTGTTATTCAGTGATGGACAAAACACCAGGCTTTGCTTGGCTGATGTTCAGTTTGCAAACTTGCATGTGGTGTAGTAATAATACCTTATTGTATATAGAAGTGCATGTGTGTGTAGTGTTATATATAATGTGTAGACTAGTATAGTGTAAGTGGCTATTATAGCTTAAATTTGATTCATTCTTTTTTTTTAACAAAAAGGTTTTTACCAATCTTCCTACAAGGAAGTTCAATTTAAAAAATCTTGAAATTACAATCTATTACTTTAACTATTGGCATTTGCATTTCTGTGTATTAGTATTTTCCTAATACT
The DNA here is from genome assembly GCA_031878705.1 of Tapirus indicus. Taxonomy (NCBI): domain Eukaryota; kingdom Metazoa; phylum Chordata; class Mammalia; order Perissodactyla; family Tapiridae; genus Tapirus; species Tapirus indicus. Next base: position 11,060,121 of record CM062918.1, read on the forward strand.
ATGCAGCCAGAAAAATATCATAGAATCAAATTAGATGCTAAAGTTGATATAAAAGTGCAGCTGTTATGGGGCCGGCCCAGTGGCGCAGTGGTTAAGTCCGCGCTTGGCAGCCTGGGGTTCGCGGGCCCGGATCCCGGGCGCCCACCGACGCACTGCCTATCAGCCATGCCGTGGCGGCATCCCATATAAAGTAGAGGAAGATGGGCACGGATGTTAGCCCAGGGCCAGTCTTCCTCAGCAAAAGAGGAGGATTGGCAATGGATGTTAGCTCAGGGCTGGTCTTCCTCACAAAAAAAAAAAAAAAAGTGCAGCTGTTATTAACTGCTCCTGTTTTCACATTTTTGTGTTCAACTGAATACACCTAGCATTCTCACTGGTTGAATCTGTAATAAGCAACATTTTTTAACTTCAGCTTGTAAAAATACATTTCTACTAATTAATTTTTGCATGTACTTTTAAATGTTTGGATTACCTGTAGATTTTAGCAGATTTTTTTCTGAAAGTCTTCTGAAAATCTGAACCAAGGAGATAGAATAAAAACAAATTATTTTCATCTTCTTTGTCATAATCATCATTAATTGCAAGAAATAAAACAATAAGGAAAATGTTCAGGACCTGGGCACCTATACAGTCCTTTAGGAAAGTGATGAGATCAAAAAGAATGGAGAATGTTTCTGCTTACTAAATGGAAAATTTTCAAAGGAAAAGCAATGTATCAATTCAAACCTTTGTGACAGATATTGCTTGAGACAATTTATAAGTTACCCAAATTATATTTCTCCCAAATCTCTTCTAAATGCTAAGAAGTCAAAAAAAAATTATTGAATTATTAATTAATATTTACTGTAGGTATTATATCAGTTTTAGGTCAATTTTATGATATGGTTTATTTATTTAGTTAAATATATACTGAGAGATACAGCTATCTTGTGGCCCTTTTTTATATATAACTGTCTTATATATCTATCTCTACTGTATATTACTTTTATGACCATTTTATATGACTGGAGGTACAATTTTGTCATGGAAATTAGCATATAGTAGTATTTTTGTCATTTTTATCATTATGAATTTTTTGTCAGTACTATGATTTATTAAATGACATATCCTCCTCCCATTACAACATTATTCTTATGGAAACATATGACCTCCTTCAGGGCAACCTGCTTTATGCTGTGATTTCTAGGCAAGCAATGTAATGAAAATATGGCATCCTCCTGAAAAGTATTTTTAATAAAAATAGGAAATTATTTTTTGAAATATTAGTAATTAAAAAGAGATTAAAATTAAATAAGAAAGAGTTTTTGAAAACATTGAATGCTGACAGTTGAGACAAAATAATTAACCAACCTGGTCCATGAGAGTCATTGTTGCAGTAGCAGAGAAAATTTACACGGAAGAGACTCTCTTGTGTGAAAGGCCTGCCTCTACCCATCCCTCTCTCTTATAAGGCACTGAACAACAGGTTAGATGGTTAAAAATGATAAAAATTTCTCATCAGAAAATCAGGTGATCCTAGAGACCTGTCACAGGTATCCTAAACCACAGCTGAGCTCGCAATCCCGCCTGGGAATGATAGGCCACAGCTATCTGGCAATGTCCCTTTGATCACAGCTTGGGGTCACGGACCTCAGGTTCCACCATTGTCAGAAGGTTTGCTGAGGCACTGACTTCTGGCCTGCCCCACTTGTCCACATTTCCTGTGTCATTGTGTTCGTGACCTCTGTGGGCAATGCACAGAGGGGCATATTACTCCCGGATCAGCTGCAATGAGGCTACTACTAAGGGGAGGGGATGACCCCAAAGATGGTGGCTCTGAAATCTTGAGGCAAGTCAAAATTTCAACTCAAATTTTCTCACCAGAAAAGTCATATGTTTATCCTCTATGGAAGCAATAATCAACTTTGCCTTCCTCTTATCAAGTTGCCTTATCTACAGTGACTTATCATATTTACCCTTCCAATCACACAAATGGCATTGATGGCCTAGTACATTTTGCTGGAAAGAGATTTCCTCTCCCATCCTTTTTGTAGCTATGGGAAATGCCCCAGGGAAAAGCTGTAATCCATGGGACATGTATATGTATTCAGCATGTTTTATGGGGCATACATTGCACTTCCTTGAACTGCAAACACAAAACATAGCACTGAGAAAACTTTTGCTAGACTCTATCCAAAAGGGTAAGTCTAGATCAGTTAGGTGAGTTTCTATGGAGGGTAAACGGATATATGAATGGTTGAAATCCTTTCCTGACTGACAACAGGGGCTTCCGGGCTAAATAAAACATCTGGGATATGTTAGTTGGAAAGCTGATCTTAATCAATTCCTTTTTCCTCAGCAGCTCTGTGGGAAGCCAGAGGGTGGGGAGGAGAAGGAGAAAAGAGATGGAGGTATCTTATCACAAAGGGGCTGCAAAGTTTGTCAGAGCCATATTTCTATTATTTTCATTGGACATATTCTACCAAAATTAAGGGCCACTCCTTTTACACAAAACTGAAAAAAAAACCCAAAAAGAAAACAAAAACAAAAACAGAAACAAAAAGAAGGGGGCATCTAGAGGGATACTTGCCTTAAATGAAGCTCAGCTATGAAGGGTTTTTCACAGATGTCTACAAGATCCAGACAGATAATACAAGTGCGTGAAGCTGACCAGGTGGGGACTGCACTGAACTGAAGAGCAGAGCGCAGGTCCCATCTGAAAGTGGCAGCTGCTATCCCATTCCAGGTGACTGTTGGCAGGTAGACCTATGGGCCAAGTGTTGCCAGATTTGCTGATTTTTCAAAGGAAATGAGAATTTTTTTTCCTATGAAATCAACTGATTTTAAAGGGAGGGTAACTACATTTTAACACTGTGTAGGCCAAACAAAAATGTCTATGGGTGACCAACTTATCCCCTCTGAGTTATCATGAGAAATACCAAATATCGCTGTATGTATCAGTAAGGACGCTTTGAGTTACAAACCCAACGGATGCAAGGGTATCAATAGTTCACTTGGCAGACCCAGGGTTGATTCAGTGGCTCTGATGTCTTCTACAAGTCAGGCTCTTTCCATCCTCTGTTCTCCCATTCTCAGCATTTGGCTTTTTATCCTTAGGCTTGTTGCCTCTGGCTGAAACATCGTCTTCACACATCCACATCAGGATAGGTGAGAAAAGAGATTTTCCACCATGCCTCTCACCCTTTATCAAGGAGGAAGTGTTTTTTTCCCCAGAATATCTCACCAGACTAGCTCTCATCTCATAGACCAGCACCGGATCAAATGCAAGAGAGGCTGGGAAAGTAAGTAGCTGGCCTTTTTGTCCTTAAAATAGAAGGTGGGCAAGATGTAAGAGGCTTGACGGATGCTGTGAGGCCAACTCGGGTGTGTCTGTCGTATCATCCAGTCATTATAAATTTGCATTTCTTTCAGTTGTACTTCTGTAGCTGAGTTAGGACTCATACACTGAATGCTGTCAATATATTTGTCCTCTAGAAAGAGAGAGATAACATCACTGCTGAGGAAAAGTCGCAATTGCAAGATTCTAGAAGTTCTTGGTGGAAAAGGTCATGGCAGCTTTGCTGATGTCATTTTATTATAATAGACTTTGAATTAATTAGGAGGTAGAGTCATAGGAAAAATTTTTCAAAAGCCTTGGGGCAATCGATTAATTTTATCTTCAAAAAAATAAGTGGACGTTCTGAGAATGACACTTCACCTCTGTGGGTTTTGTCCGCCAGAAACACTGACCCTGGTCTAACAGTTAGAAAAACATCAGACAAACCCAAATTAGGGACATTCAGAAAAAAAGAGAAACCTGACCAGTGCTCCTCAAAACTATCAGGGTCAGCAAGGACAAGGAAATTCTGAGAAACTGTCACAGCCAAGAGGAGCCTAAGGTGACATGATGACTAAGTACAATGTGGTACCCTGGATGGGATCCTGGAAAATAAAAAGGTTATTGGGGGAAATTTGGTAAAATCTGAATAAATTATCAAATTTAGTTAATTGCAATGTATCAATGTTAGTTTCTTAGGTTTGAAAAATGTACTATGGAAATGTAAGATATTAACAATAGGACAAACTGGTTAAGGGGCATATGGAAATGCTCTGTACATCTTTGAAATTTTTCTGTAAATTCTGTAGGAAAAAAAAACCCGGTCTGGTATTCCCCCCAATTTCCCAATAAAGCACAGTTGTCAACATCTCTGTAATGCAAGAATTTGGCATCAGCTTCATTCTGCAGGAAAACTTTTGACCAATCAGTGTTTATGTTTTAGGTCATAGTTATTGGTAACTGGTATTTTAGGGCAACAACTTCTATTATCTGTCTAGATTCTTTTATTTTAAGAAGTTTTATTGATATTTTTCTTTCCTACGTCTCACTCTGTTTTGAATTCCCACAAATCCCTTGAGCTGCCCTCTTCCTTTCAAGCCCAGGTAACACATGCTGAATTCTAACTAGTTGGCCTCTTCTTCCTTGGGCCTTGGCCTCATTCCCCTTGCTCTCCTGATTTGCTTATACCCCTGATGGATTTCAATGATGGTCCAGAGAGGCAAACGCTTTTTCCATGATCAGTGTATTTGGAAGTTTATTTGAACAAAGTGACTTTGGATTCTTGCCTGGGATTCTTAACTTCCTCTCTCAACAAAACAACAGATGCTGAGGGAATTAGACATTGTGAATTTGGAGCTCTAATAAACAAGGCAACATCAAGATAGGATGACCTGATTTTTGAGGGAATACGGAGTCAAGTACCAAATCAAGAAAGAGGACCTAGGTATAGAAGTAAATACAGACTCTAAGTATTCTGAAGGACTTCAAGTTTTGAAAATCTCAATTTCTCCTTTGCCTGTTTACATCATCATTTTCTCTCTCTTAGAGGAACATTTCTTATTTCCATTTTAGAGGAATAAGTGGATGTCATTGAAATGTGTGGGTAGCCAGAGATCTCAAGTGTAATTAATAGAAATTACTCCTCTAGGCTCCTGAGCCCTACATTTTCTTTCAAAAGAGAGTTTCCAATCCTCTATAAATGGAAGAGACATCACTTAAAGAAATCAAATAGAGGAAAGCTTTTTGACTTTTTAATCACTATAATCAGTTCCAACAAATCAATTTTTTTCCCCTGTCATGCACAGAAAACAGAAGGTACTTTTTCTAAGTTCCCCAAACTGACAAAAATTCCAGTTCCATTGCTCTCTTCTTTCTGGATGAGTTGGAAGAATGCTACCACCTTCTCAGAGACCACATTTTCAGTGTGCTCATTCTCTTCTCTGTAGATACAGCTCCTGTTGAAGTAACGAGATTCTCTTCCAGAGAAAGTAGTCCTTCCCACATGTTTGTGCATGTGGGGAGACTAGGATATTTCATACTCAATGGATTTCTTTTTCAATGCACCTTAGGTTGTAATTCTTTGAGGCTACAAAAGGCTTTCAACAGACTGAATATCTCTTAGGAAAGTGTGTGAGTGGTTGATGGTAGGAAACGTATGCCATTCTCCATAGCTATCTGCCCGCTGACCTGAGACACAGGCACGAGACATGGGAATATGTCTTGATTCTCTGTGTACTTCACATGCCATTTAGCTGTAGCTTGGAAATTTCTAATCTTTTTGACTGTGAATGTCCCCTTTTTAATATATAATATCGTTTCATATTAGCAGGGAAACTAGTGGTCTTATAGCTGCTGAAAGGAGCATAGAATGATAGATGTTTGGGAAGGTAATTTAGCAAGATATATTGAAATCCTTAAAGGTATATGCTTTTTGACTTAGCAACTTCACATGTAGGAATTTATCCTAAAAAATTTTTAAGGATGTACATAATATTTAAGTATGGCAAGAATGTTTGCAACAGCATCATTTATGAAAGCGAAGTAGAACAACTTAAATCTTCAATAATAGGGAAATGTTTAAAGTACAGAACAGAAAAAAATACCAGTCAATATTTTGCAAAGATTTATAACTAGATATCTGTTCACATAAAAATATCCTCATAATGTATTAACTAGAAATGCAGACAAAAATAGCAATATAAGATAATGGGTATACATATATTTCATTTTCTTTAATCTGAATAAGACAATGAAATGATATGAAATTTCAGTAGTTATTCTTTCAGTATAACCAATTGACAAAATGCAATAGTGCTGTGAAGTGAACATATTCTTTATCCCTCTCAGTGGCTTTAGAAATATGGTGGTTCATATTTGGAGGTGATGAGATTTATTAATTCTGTTGCCTGGGCCCAGATTCCATTCATAGGCTGCTTGCAATAATTCAGTGATCTCTCTAGGGATCTGAAGTTCTTAGGCTGTGAAACACTAATTTATTTTAGAACTTTCTGCATGTTCTTACTTCAAATATCTTGGCTTAATTAATTCATACATATCTCCTAGCTATAAATTCATTTCTAGCATTAAGTTTCATTTTCTTATGTAGGTGGGCAGGAACCATTGTTTTGCTGGGACTGGAATAGCTGATTCTTCTTACTTAGACACTTTTTTTTTCCCCAGCCATGGCTTTTAAAATGTGAAGAATCCTTCAAAGCCCAATTCAAACTCCACCTTCTCCATAAAGTCTTCCCTGATCACATGTTTCCTGAATATGTCTTGTTAGATTTTAAGCTTCTTAAAAACAAGGGCTGAGCTATAAACTTCTTTTCATTCCCACCCCCACATCTATCACATTATCTTTTATACGTTAATTGTCCAATAATCATTCTTGGAATTGATTATTCAATAGTGACAATGATACAGGAAACCCAAGTGATCAATTTAAAGTAACCCTTTGAAAAGGAATCAAATGAGTTATAACATTAATAGTGTCTAAATGCAGTTGCTACTATAAAAATAACAATGCATTTTTTTAGAGGTGCTTTAATTAAAAAAAAAATTGTAAGTGTCCCCTGGGGATTGAAATACTATTGTATGCTTTTGGCATTAATTAAATGGCCATTTAGAATATTTTATTCTGCAAGTGCCCTGTCTCTGTAAGGGTTATGTATGGTGTGTTTAAAAAATCTGGGAGGAGAATCTATCAACGTTTAATAAAACTACATGCTGTTATTACTTGGAGGAGTTCCAATGACTGACTTTACAACCTTCATTCAAAATTCTCTGTTTCTTCTAGCTTCTGGGCTAAACTTACTCCTGGCTGAGACCTACTTTGGTATTCATCCACCAAAAATGAAAATTTACAAAAAATGAAGGGTGATGGTAGAAGCCTGCTGCTTAATCATAAAAGTCAGAAAAATGTGTCTCGATACTATTCTGATTTCCTTTTTTAAAAATAACAGATGCCTAATCACATTTAATTAAGAGAATCCTTTTTGTCTCTCTAAAGTCCTTTCATCACCTGCTTTCCTTTCTCACACTTATTATGTCATTTTTAATTTTGTGTGTAGTTTCCTTATCCACTAATGTCATCTACCCATTTCCTTCAGGAGGGCAGAGCCAATCCCAGTGTCTCGCTAATAACACCATCTGAACACCCTATTGTGAGATCCTGAATTTGGCAGACAGGCTGCATTATTTATGCAAAGCATAAGGCACAAAACACGCAGTTGAGTTTCCTGAGGAATTTAACTATTTAACACCTCCACAAGGCTGAATCTTTTAAACATAGTTTGTTCCATTTGTTTCTAAGCTTTCTTTGTTCCATTGATGTTTTGGAAAATGGTACAAATAAGTGGAAAGCAGATAAGATGTCTGTAGCTGTCAAGCGTTCACTATGTTCTGTGGGTTCGAGTAATACAATCAGGTGCTTATGGGTTCATGTCCAATTTGGGAGCATCATTCTGACTTAGAACTAGGAATTGAAATGATAATCTACCCTATTTGTTCCTTCTAATATTTGTGCTCCCTGTAGATTGTCCAGGAAAAGTTGAATCCTAAACATCGCAGAATCTTTCTTCAGAAGTCGCAACTCTTACTTCTACTTCATTTGTTTGGAAACATAGATTCGTCTTTTAGAATTACCACGATAAGCAAATCATGATTTAACATCATTCCCAGAATAATTTCCTCTGCAGGGTTTGCCAAATCCTATGAAACAATGACAATATCTGTTCCCATTTTAAATGTGTGAATTTTTAACATTGTATCATTTAGTGTCACATGGATGTGATATGTTTGATCTTGTCACAAAATATTCTTTTTTCTTAGCATAATAATGGCCATGTTGTCACTTTTATAATCTAATTTTCAATGATTGTTATAGTTGATCATTCTCTTAGGTAAGCTATAACCTCACCAATATAAATGCTTACCATGGTATATAGCTAATTCATTTAAAACTCTTTTGTTAAGACAAATTTAATTATGAATTTTCCTATATTAAGTTGCTATAATTATATGTATGTATATCTATCATATTTTTGTGGTGTTTAAGTTTCTTCCTGGTTGAATGCTAAGCATCTTTTAAATTTTATTTTAGACCATGTGGGTACCATTCATGACATTTGTGCTGACAATTACTAAGTCGAACTCTAATAAAATTTAGACACTGGGAAAATCTGATATTCACCAGGAATTTGCTCCTTACTTTTTAAGATGGGATTGAGAATGTCAATCTCAATCTTAGCTAAGGCAGTAATGTTTGACAGTGATCTTTCTCAGGGACAATGATAAATGAAAGCTGAGAACTGCATTCCCTTGGTTAGAAAGAGGGAAACGAGAGAAGATGTGTGCTCTATCACGTTATAACTAAATGGTTAATGTGCTAACAGCAAAGTACAGCTCCATTCTGGTCATAATAGGCCCAGATACTCAGTTATCATAAGAAAATATATATGGAGGCAATTGATTTCTTTTTCTATTTAATTTTTAATAAAATATTTGAAACTAGCAGAAAATAAGATATCTGCCCACGTATTTGTTTCCCAGATTTAACAAATTTTAGCATTTTGTCATATTTGCATCTGATCTCTCTCTCAAGATGAAATTTTATAGATACACCTAAATCCTAATTCTTTCATCCATTTTTTTTCTCCCCAAAGATAATCACTATCCAGGAGTTGGAGTGTGCCATTCCCATACGTATTTTAATGTTTTTTCCTATCTGTGTCTGTATCCATAAACAATATATACTATTGCTATGAGATATATATGTTGTATTCTATATGTATCTCTTCTGCAATTTTCTTGATTTTTTCACTTGACATTATGTTTTCGAAATTTATCCATACTGACATATTTTAGCTACCGTATAGTATTCCAAGGTGTGAATAAGCTCTAATGTATCCCTCACGGATGGGTGGTTTCCTTTTCATATTTTTGAGTGCTACAGTGAACAGTTTTGCTCAGATCTGGTTTAGAGACATTCAGAGCATCAGGGATAGAGAATTTCATTTCAAGAGACAATCTGCTATCTGCAGAAAAATCAAAACGCAATTCTGCACACCTGTTTCTTTTTGAATTTTCCACTTCAACTTCATCCCGTGTATGCCTTGGTTAGTTATGTCCATATTAAGCTTTGTCTGCTTAAGATGAAGACTGTACATTTTTTCAATTAAGTGCTATACTGTTACTCTAAGCACTTAGAATGATAACCATGAAAAAATGACTTTTCTAAAAGTTAATGCTCTATAGCACTGTGGAAAGACATCTACTAAGTTAAATTCACTACTTTCGGTAACTTGTATTTTTATATATTTGTATTCTATTTGGCTTACGTTATGACTTATAGTGCTGGAAAGGGAGAAGAAAATATGTTTTCTCTCCTATTTTAGCTGTGACTTTCTAATATGTTGCACCAGTAAAATTTGTTTCCATCTCTTACAGTCCATGATAAAGCAAAGCTGTTACAAGATTTACTTGAAAGAGAGAAAGCTATTTGCTCATAAAGGTAATTTAAAGGGCTTAGAAAAATAAATTAGCTTGAGGTGATTTTATAACATTTAATTATGGTTGATCTCAACAAGAACAAAACTTTAACAATTTCTCATTGGACGAATTTAAAACATCTTCAATTTAACTACATTCTCACGTATTAGAGCATTTAAAAAATATCTTCCATCTGACCGTCACGCGGGCTGGTTGTGCTGGTGTGAGGAGGTCTGGTAGAAACCCCGGGAGGACGGACACCACCTTATGGTCTATGCCCAGCTCTCTAACTTTCGTAGCAGCAGGGTCCTGGGATGGCAGCAGGCTATTACCACGACCCTCTCAAAGGCCTCTGTGAAAGTTGTAAATGAGGCGCCACTGCCAGCAGTCTGGAGGGCTAGTTATAAATGAGTACTTCTCCTCATAAACCTGGCCTCTGAGTGGATGATGTGGGAGATTTTTGAAGGAAATAATTGACTCACCATTCAACTTGAAGTTAATTCTCACCACCTCTCCTTATCATGTGGATCTGCTAGATACACTCTATCCTTTCCTCTGCACTTCAGAAGGTATTTTTAAGAGGAATGGGAACAGGAGACATTTGGCAGTGTATCTTTTGTTATGTAAACAGGAGAAAAGTCATTGATGACCTCAACCCAAACTGGAAGGATAATGCTTTTAAGACAAACTTTCAATTAAAGGCAATCACTTCTGCCATATGGGAAGACATTCTTTAAGCTGTGATCCATGTTACCCATATGGGGCTAAGAAGTTATATGGCATAAAATAAATACCATGAGGAAGGAAAGAGTAGGGTTCATGGTTCCCCTGATACTGAGGCACCAATGAGCAAGTTTCCTATTTCCTTGGATAACTGTACTGAATTAACTGTGGCTTTTAGATTTTCATTATTAAAGGAAAGAAAACTCTCTCGGTGATTACCCCTGTGGTTTCCTAGAACATACCTAACGCATAGGGGATTTTAAAAAATGTTTGGATGTCACCCACTCCCTCTAAAAGGCAAACTAGTTACAAATTCATTGATTTATTTGAACCCCAGTGTAATACAAGTTAATTTTTTTATTGCGATACTCACTGTATCCATGCAAAGAATACTTAGAGGGTGAAACCAATGACTGCCTTCATAAGTGACTGAGTCTGCGCAGAGCTATTTACAAAAGCCAAGAATGCATTTTATGAGGTTCTTAAGAAGTAATATGTTGGAATAAAACATGGATACATATTTAGTTACTAAAATACCTACAGTTTCAATTTCTTATGCATAGACCATATTGTATAAAATCCCTGCATTGCAATAGATATTACAGCCTTTAGAGTAAATACTCCTCTTCCCAAGAAGACCAAGCTCAACAGGAGTCATTTGTCAGCTTCAAGCACCTTAATTACTCAGCCTCATGGGTTCTTCAAGCCTTAAGGCTGGATACGTTCTGACCTCCTGACGTGATGAGCTTTGTTTCTCACTGTTGCCTCATTTCTGATCATCATAGCGGGAAGCTAAGCCTGTCAAAATTCCAATTAGTTGTCAGAGTTAAAGAACTCACATTGATGGTGCCAGGTAGAATCTCCCTACTGAGAATTAAATGAGTCAACGCATGTAAAATGCTTAAAACTGCCTGACACTAAGTAAATGTTAGGTGTTATTAGAATTATTTGATATTCTGAATGATTCCCAAAACAATGAGTCAAATCAACGAGTACATTTTGAAAAGGAACGTAGGAAAAATATTTCCCAAGCTAATCCTGCTGCCTCAGCGTGGGTAGAATAACTTCATAATTCTAGACAACCAGCAACTCAGAAATGTTTTTCTTCCTAGAGCTATAAATGTATGTCTCAACTGCTCTGAATATTAAAACAAAACAAACGCATTTGTTCATCCCCACAATAGCTGGCAATCTGTGAGTAGTGAGTGAAGATGTTTTTTGGTTTTGGAAGTTGTAGGATAATGGAGTTTCTAGCCCAGCAGTTTTATTTCAGAGAGCCTGTGCGATCTGCACGTGTCAAAATAGTCCTTTTTCTGCTGAATCCCAGAGGGCCTTGGTTTCAGTAGGACCAGCAGCTCCATAGAAGTGTACAGAGGAGAGATTGTTCTAAGAAATGAGCTCTCTGAAAATGTCACAACATTCTACTGCAGCATGGTCATTTGCTGTCTATTTTTCATTATAGCTAGCCTTCTTAATCCCAAGGATCTTTTTTAAATGCCAAAGATACTCTTCCAAAAATACACATGAATCAGTCATTTGCATTTGCTCATGAAACTCTTTTGCCTTGTCAAAGAGCAGTGGGTTGGAGACGAGGACATCTTTCTATCTCTTCACGGAGAACCACTCACTCAGAACACCATATAGTTTCCCTCATTTATTTATGTGAGTGCATCACAGGACATTGTTCCCACCATACTTTGAAAGACCGAAAATCTATTAAAGCCTTTAAATATCAGCTGTCCTGCTCCCTGATGTTTTATATACTCTGTGGAAGAATATTGTGATTATCTACTAATACTTTCCTGCGATCAGCCCTCTCCGGTGGTAAAGGGGCATCCATTTTCTCTTTAGCTGATCATTGCCTTTCCATGCTTCTATCAGTTGGCTTTTACCAGAGGAAGACTTTTTTCCCACGTCAGTTTTAATCATGACCACCACAGCTCCTTTCATCACAGGTCTGGCTCTCTCATCTTGAATTGTTACTTTCTTCCTTCTTTCTCTAATCGACTTCTTTCTTTCTTTTTGTCTCCCTTGTCCCTTAATTCATGATTCTCCATCACTCTACCACAAAAGGCTGCCATTTTGTGGACATGGAGAAGAGGAGCTTATCTTCTGTTTGTGACATGTGCACTGAGCATTGTGCACCAGTAGCAAATCGTCGTGGCTGTGTTCTTTCTTCCTGAGTATTCAAGGTATCGCTTCTGGAACAGAGTGGTCCTGGCAGCTTGTGTGTTGCGTAGGATTGGTGTCTGGATCCATCTCTGCTACTGGGAGCAGAGATGGTGCCAAGGCTGGGACCTGCAGAGTTTGGTGAGGTAACAGGCTAGAGGAATACTGAGGTTGGGAGCTGAGGTTCCCAGGGCTCAGACTGAGAGCCAGGGGTTGACAACGTACTGAAATTAAGAGTAAGACCAGGAGAAGAGATGATAATAAGGCCTGTGAAGTACAAGAGTTGAGACTACTCAGGGGCCATGGGCTTCCTAGAGCCACAGTAAGCAGTAGAATGCAGTCAAGGCAAGTGTCCCACAGTTTATGGGCCTGCGGTGGACACTGTCAGAGAAGGGCACTGAGTCACCCTTCATTCAAGACCTGAAGTGAATCTTGCTCTGGGGGTGGGGCTGCAGGGCACAGGATTAGCCTCGTATAGGGATTGGCAGCCAGCAGGTAGGCTGCCTGTGGGACTGACACTCTTCCCTGTGACATCTTCTGAAATACAAGATCCTTGGCCATGAATCCGCCACACAAAAATTTTGTATAGTCAGCAAAGCGAAGTGTAGCATATGCCTGAGGTCTTGTCCCGAAAAGGAGTCGTGGCTGGCTCCTTCAAAAGGGTTAGAAAAGACTGATGAATTTTCATTTTATTTTTCCTGCATGTTGTTCCCCACACATTGACTATGAAAAGCATACTGTGCTGATTGAACAGGGAAGTAAGAAAGGTGGCACCCACACAAGTTGATTGTTAGGACTCTACAGAGAGTTATCCAGTTATTGCCATTCACAAAACTAAATGCTAATTCTTAAGTTTTTACAATTAAACGGTCACTTGGTTTCAAGGATACATCTGTGATAGGAGACGAGACAGACCAGGCATCTGAAAATAATAATTCTAATTTGTGTGTGACTGTGCTGTCTTTGCATAATAATTTATAATGTGCAGACACCAAGACTTATAGAATTCTGTCTCTGTACTGAGGCAGGAAGGGACTGAGACATTTTCATTTTAACATTCATTTTTCTTCATTTCCTCAGGGTATTCTTATTTCAGATAGTTCCTTCTTTTCAGAGCCCATAAGTCTCCTTAGAAAAAATGTTCACCTTCGGGAGGTAGAAACTCCACACTGAATCTTATGTGACTCTTTTCCTGGCCACGGGATGTTTAAAATGGGCTCCAAGGAGGGATGTGTCCCTATGCTCTGCATTTCAAGGATAATCCAAATATGTAACATGTGTTTGGAGTAAGGCACCCTTGCTTCTTGAGGTGTCCTTGAATACCACTGAATGTGTCATCAGCTGTCTAATACCTGTAGCTGAGAAGAATCTAACAACCGTGAGGCTGTAAAACATAAGCAGTCCCCACAGCAATAGTAAGACAAGTGCAGAGTCGCATTTATAATACTGCCCTGGAGGTAGAACTCTCTGCTGGAGCTCATCATGTGTTTAATGATACAATCAGACCAATTAGGCTCCATATTTTTATTCATATCACTGCAATTCTTCTTTAGTCATGCTCTTCCGTGAGAGGCCGAGTTGCACCCCTGCTGCCCCAGGCCCACCTGCCCATCCCTGTTCTTATGAACAAGAGCACAGGCAGCTAAAAGACCTAAGACACATGGAGCGCTGCTGCTGCCCTGGAGAGGGGAGAGCAACTGTCTTCAGGTCAGATCAGCATTAGTCTTCTTATTTTTCTAAGTCAACCACGAGCATAATGTGTCTCTTGGATCTAGAAGCATCATGGAGCCCTGGTGAGCAGGAAGGCAAACAGACAGGGTTCCCTTGCTGTTCCTCACTGCCGCCCATTTTTGGGGAAAAGGAAGTCTAAATTTCCAAGAAGACCTTTAGTGGAGAAGGCGGAGAAAGCAAACAGAACACAAGCTTCAGTAGATTTGTTTACAGACGACAGCCTGTTAATTTAAGGCTCACCCAGCCCCGCTCATGGGTGTACTGTGTAACCGGTCAGAAGTCCCTCCTTCAGTCAGGTTTGCAGGGTATAGAAGTAAGACTGGACTTTCATTCTGCGTCACATTATTTAGTGTGCTTCTTTTGGCACGCTGGCATTTTGTTCTGTGTGTCTCTTGTAGACAGTGTGTAGTTACGTTTGGCTTATGGTTCATAAGAGTCTTTTTCTTATCATTGGAAAATTCAGACCTTTATTGACATGACAGAAATGTTTGTCTTTACTTCTATTATCGTATTTTATGTTATGCTTTCTGTTTTTATGATGTATAAAATCTTTCACTTTATTTTTTTTCTAATGATTAACTTTGTTAAATGGACTGAATCCTCTCCTTTTTAGGCTCATGTAGTGATTCCTTTTTAGGATCAAGAATGAATTAAGATATGTCCACTTTAGCCCTCCTCTCTACCACCTGAATTTAAGTTGATTATATGTTTTATTAGTGTTTATTCTTATATTTTAAATATATTTATACTTTTATCTCTTACTTTATCCACTTTAAATATCTTGACTCCTTGGCTATGAGAGAAAGATCATCTTACTTACACTAACTGCACTTACCTCTCCCTTCTCTTACCAAGAATCGTGATTTTTATTACTTCTGTATTGTCAGGGATTAAGACATTTACAGTCTAGTCTGCAGTAAAAAATTTACTGTTTATTTTTTAAGTCCTGGGATTAAATGGATGCAATGATCACAGCTGTGCCTTTTACCGTGGAAACCTCAAGCTTGTTCTCTTTCACTTTTTTGAGAAGCAGCTCAGGGACTGAATATTCATCACATGTTTTAGAAAGTTTGTCTTCTGCCTTTATTCCTGACCTACATTTTATCTTGATACATAAATCTCAGTTTACTCTTTTTCTTTGAGGACTTTTATAGGCACTGCTCTGCTGCCTCTAGGGAACTGTTAACAGATTCTTATAAAATTCAGGATCCACTTATCAGGCAATTGACCCAGAAATTCCACTTCTAGGTGTTCACCCAAGTGAAATGAAAACATATGCCCACATAAAGACTTGCATATGAGTGTTCATAGAAGCTGTATTCACAAAGCCAAAGACTAATGACAATCCAGATGCATATCAGTGGGAGAATGGATGAACAAGTCACGGTGTATTCATACAATGGAATATTACTTGGCAATTAAAAGGAAGAAACCACTTCATACATATGTCAACATGAGTGAATTTCACAGATGTCTTGTGGAACAAAAGAAGGCAAATGTAAGAGTGATCAAACACGGGTTTTGCTACTTGCTATCTAGGGAGGAATGTTGCCCTAGAAATCTGGAGACCTAGGTCTTAGGGTACAACCAGCTTGTGAGACTCCAAACTTTTGAGGTTTTACTTTCATCATCTATAAAAGGATGATACTATTTTGACTTGTTTGCAGTTCTAAAGTCTAGAGGATATAGTCATTTGCAGCCTTCGTGAAAGAACATTGACCAAGTTTTCCATTCCTTATAATGTGTGAGTTATAATCTCTAACACCTTCCAGTTTTAACACAATGGAACCGTTGCGTGGAATTGCTATATTCCCTAAAAATGAAGAGTGCAGGGCTATTAGTGAATAAGATCCAGTTACATCAGGTTCACCAAACTATTTCATTATATATATATCTTATTATCATTTCCTCTTCCACTCTAATAATAGCTAAGCTTTTCTTATATTTAGTTATTAATTCAACAAGTACTTAGTGAATGTCTGCCTTGGAACTGCACAGCCTCATAAATCTGCTTTATTATTGGTTAGGAAATTGACTTCATTATATCTGGTTTCTTCTTAGTGAGACAAGACATGTGAAAGGTGTCTACTCTTTATGAATGAACTTAAAGAACCCTCTGATTAATATAACTTCTCTACATGCTGAGTTTTTCTTTTCTCTAGTGAGGTCTCTGTTCATAAAGGAGATCAAGGCTTGTGGGGGATGCAGCTCCTGGAGAAAAGAAGAGAAAAGAACATAATAGCAAATATCCCTAAGGATTTTGATGATTTACAGGCCACACACTAAGTCTTATTTAAAGCCATAATTCAGACACAGGTGATGATTACTTAGAAAAATTTTACTTACTTTCTAAAGGAAATTTGGTTGACTCTAACAGTAGTCCACTGTGGCCCAGTGGGGCTGAGAAATCCTGGATTTTAGTGATGCTGCTATTGTGCTCTGCAAAACCTAGAGATTCAGTCACACTTTGGTTTTCTCAGTGCTGGTTGGACTAGAGAGCACCAGTCCCAACGTTCTATGTTTGTCAGGCTCTAGAAGCTAATTCTCACACGAGGCAACAAATAGAAATCACCATCCGAAATCTCAGGCGGGTCTAACAGGGAAGTTTCTCTGCAGGTCGGGAGTCTTTATTCTGATCGTTAGGACCTCATTTATAAGTGTCTGAGGATTGTGGGACAGCCCTCTTATTCCTAGTGAAGGCAATTGGGAGATAAATGAGAGGATCGGAGTTCTCTAGTCCTGGAGAGGACTGTTTTCAGAGCTGACCTTCAAATCCTTTACAGAAGATTGAAAAGACTTTTGGTGGGAGCCTCTTTCTCTGACAGAAGTACATTCTGCGGTTTTGGGGGGCCTGCTCTGAAGGTTTGGCTATGAATAGGGGTCCCTTATTCCATTCGTGTGAAACTTCATCCCCTCCTGTCTGTGTGTCTTGTGACAGGTTGGCCATTTCATAAGAGTGGAGACCTCATCTTCACTCTGCTTCTCTCACTGGTCCTCACCCAGAGGCTTGTACACCACAGGTAGCTATTAAACATTCGATTAAGTGACATTTCCTGCTAAACATTGTGTTTCGTCTAAATACAAAAAGAAAACAATGAACTTTACTAAGTATTTTTCTTAAGTATTTCTCAAAATAAAGAAAAAATCTATAAGTATCTCCCTGGGAAATATTTAAGAAAGGATGTAGAGCTTCATGTCTCAGATAATTAGTGGGAAGCTCTCCTTGGATTGGAGAGAATGACGGTGAACTAGATGGCATATGTGTTCCCAGTCCTTCACCCTTTCCCATCATCTCACCCTTTGCCCTATGACTTTGAGGTTCCCCCGGTAGAAGTGGAGAATATTTCTCACCCCGCTGAAGTTGTGATTGCTCTGACCAGTACACCATGGTGGGAGTGCCAGTGTGCCTGTTCTGGGCGAGGTCTTAAGAAGCAGCACGATGTTTCTGTTCACCCCTCTGGCACTCCTCCCATTGCCATGAGAAGAACAGGCCCCAGGCTGTCCACGGGTCCCAGAGCGATGAGAGAATGTGACGCAGAAGTGCCGCAACGACCTGCAGACCAGCAAGTGTGATTATGTTTGCTTACTGTTGTCTGCCACTGTGTTTTGAGTGTGATTTATAACAGCATTATTGTGACAATAGCTGGCTGATTCAGGCAAGAAACACAGAAGACAATATCATCTCCTGAGGTTCATTTTGACAGAAATCCCTCTCAGATATGATACATGGGTCATTCAGATCAACAGCTTTTCAGCCTGTGATAAAGGCATTTTCACCCGGCGATGGTGTTAAGTATTAATCTTTATTTAAGAGTAAGTGGTTGCATGACACCTTCTTAGACCTCCTAATTGTTTAGCTCACTCAAAAGCAGTAGACAAGGATCTGTGTGTGCATTCTATTGTATTTTCCTATGAAGATACAAAACTCTATAGTCCACCTTTGTAGACTATAAAACCACGTCCCAGAAATCTCCATGGGTGATCTGACCATTCCAACTGCAGGACAGACATAATCTTCAAAGGAGAGACATGCAAGTGCAATGAATAAGACCTAAAAATACTTCCTTATCTTTTGGCCACTAGAGAAAAATATGTGTGTGCGAAGTGGTGGGGGCACAGACTGTATTTTAACAGAAAGATATATGTGAAGTTCAGCATAATTTAAGAAACAGTCTTGGGGGAACACAGGTTGCAGGGGCAAAGAGGAATATAGAACAAATTGAAAAGAAACCATTGACAATCAACAATAGGTAGACAGAAAAGAAAGAAAAGATGACACAAGTTGCAAGTAGCTGACTCCCCATATGGAGACAAATCATCAGCTTTCATTCTCTCAAGGCCCAAGGCAGGCAGCAAATGAACTTATCTGTGGCAGAAGGAAGACATCAAAAGAGTCACAACGTGCTCTGATACCCATTTGAAGGAGAGGTGAAGGAACGGCTAAGGTGAAGCACGATGGAGGGAGGGACTTGAGTACCACAAGAGAGGTACGTTGATGGGCAGGGAGAGGTACAGGATGTAAGTCATGTTCCCATTTACAGAGGACAGTCGTTCAGCAGTGTTTATACTGCAAGGAAGATAGAGTCCGGCACACAAGGAGAAGAGAGCAAAGGTCTTAGTGGGCAGAGATGAGGAGCCATTAGAGAGAGCAGGCAAGATGCAAATAGCTGTTCAAAGCCTAGGAAGAGTGGAGGACAAATAAATATTGAATAAAAAAGGAGAAAAGAAAAAGAAACCAAAACTCAAAAGTTTATTAATAGAAGCAATCAAAAATATTAATGATTGTATGGGGCCGGCCCAGTGGTGTAGGGGTTAAGTTCACATGCTCTGCTTTGGCATCCCAGGGTTCACAGGTTTGGATCCTGGGCATGGACCAATGTACTGCTTATCAAGCCATGCTGTGGCGGCGTCCCACATAAAACAGAGGAAGATGGGCGTGGATGTTACCTCAGGGCCAATCTTCCTCTGCAAAAAGAGGATTGGCAACAGATGTTAGCTCAGAGCTAATCTTCCTCACACACACACAAAATTAACAATTGTGTGAAATTTGATCTTTTATTTCCCCAGACAGCAGTTAAGTTCTTGGATCTTTATGAAACATGTATGATACCCTCTCCAAGGCATAATTGCATTTGTTTCTTTTTGTAAACTCATTTTCACATTATTATCTTTTTGAAATGTAATAGTTGTTACATTCAAAGGAATTTTTGTGTCTCCACACACACACGTGAATTATAAAGTGCAATAATAAAACAAGTGCCCACAGATGCATCACCCAGACAAAAGTCCCAGCACATTATGATAATTATGTGTCTACCAACGTGCTGCTCCCCTTTCGCTTCCCTCTGGCCCCTCTCACAGATAACCTTTATCTTGAATTTTCACATTGCTTTTCTGCACAACGTGTTACTAATGAGATTTTACAGAGTTGTAGGACTTTCCTACCAGATTGACTTGAATATGTTCCAAAACTTGTTTTTGTTTTTAAACATCAGGAAAGAATTAAAAAATCCAAGTCAACTCAATATTTTCACATTTCTTAACCAGCCACTCCCCTGTGGTCGGGGGAGCTCTCCTCACCACCCTGGCCCCCGAATGTCGGCGTGGGATAGGTCTAGATATCCCATAGTAGTCACAATGACACGAACTGAACAAAATTTTAAACAACTTCTAGAACCTTGAGATAATGCCTCACATTACTGCCTGGTTGAATGTAACACAAATTCGGATTTTTTCAGGGCTATTTTTGCAAATATTTCAGCTGATTTTTAAAAACTCAAAACTATTTCCCCAAATGTGTCCATTTCACCCTGGGCAATGATTTCTCCTATTGGCCTCTAGGATGCTCTTCATAGCTAAATATGTTCCCTCCCCACCCCCTTGAAATTTCCTGTAACCACTACGAATCCCTTATTTCATTGGATTGCAGAATTTTTAAGTCATTATTTTTAAAACATGCTAAATTACTTGTTCTCTACATTATGCTCCAGATCATCCAACAGTGAGCTGAAAAATCTTAAACTTTACAAAAGGCAATTGTAGAATACATTAAGTTGTACAATCAATAAGATACCAGAAAATTCAGCTCCTGACCTTATATCTGAGCTAATGTAATTCAAGAGAAAGGTCTTTATTATTTTCTTTTGTGCTTTCAAAGCATTATGGAAATCCATAAATACAATAATTACCTTTTAAATAGCTGTTCCATCTTGGAAGCACAAAATCCGTGATTGAGTTTTGCCAGATAATCAGTGAAAACTGACATAGAATACTGCTACCTTTTTCATTTCACTTCTCAGAATGTTTTATCACTTCAGCTTTTCATTCTATATTTAGCACACAATTGAATGAAGTGTAGTTTAAAATGAAATCTATTCCCTTTATGAGAACATTCACTTATTAAAGGTTAAATAAAAGTTGAGGAACATTAACTTATCTTCAGTACAAATGACTTAGCTTTGACTGTTTAAACATTTAAATATTTAATGATCAATTTCCACCAGTAACCAATATTTTCCATATTCCTAAACATATAGGCATGTATCTTTTTTTAAATTAAGTGATGTGGAAGTTACATTGATTTTTAAATATTTTTTGAATAATTTTAGAGAGTAATTTAGATAATCTCTTATTACTTCTGCAATCTTTGTGTTCAAATACATATATAAAATATTAGAAAATCTATTATTCTCGTGTACTTATGCTATTATATTTTAGTTAATATAGTATTTTTTTACTTAGTATCCTTTTTCTTAGTTTAAAAACTTAACTGGAGGAAGATTAATGGATGATTTTTTAAATTTCTTAGAAAGATTTAATAGTAAACTTTCATTGGAAGTTAATGAACATTTCACGCTATTAGGAATCTAAATCTATCTATGTATCTATCTGCCTTATGAGTTTTCCTTCTGATAACTTTTCATGAAAAGGATTTTGAAAAAAATATAATTAATCATATTTAAAATAATCCAGAGAGAAAGAAATGACATTCACATAGTTGAGTAGTGGAGAAAATTAAAATTGCAGAACTTATTTTATTGCTGTGCATCTCTTGGAAAACTGTGCCCTGAAATAATTTTCACATTTAGTCAGACTACTGTATAAGAGAACAGTAATTAAAACATGTGAATGCATCATCTTTAATTATGCCTAATTTGTATGTTGCCAATAAACACTGTTGAGATGATCTCATTTGGGATAGAGTAACACATATTTATAGTAATATGCATAATTTCAAAAATTTTAAGCCATAATAGTTTTTGTTACATACACAGTGTTTAGTAACTAGTCTTATTTAGGGAGGAAATATGTCAGAATACCAGTAAACAATGTGAGAGTTAAGAAATTTTCCTGGATTGTCAGCAAAGAGTCACCTCAGATATATTGATGTGAAGGATTTTTTTCTTTTTTAGCTGATAAGTATAAAATCACTTTGAGTTAACATGACATTTTCCTTTTCAAGAGCTCAAAAGACTTGCCATTGTTGTTTCAATAATATTCTTGTGAAAAGTAGACAGGGAAATTTTAAATGTGCAGAATTCAATATTTTATGGATAAGTAACTTAGAATCAGAGCTAGTGTTTGAAGGAAGCGTAGACATTATCATGCCCAGTGTTCCCCCTCAGCCTCTCCAATGGGTGGGCATTCATTCTATGCTTAAATGTTGACTGACAGGGAAATTCTTCAGAAGGCTGTTTGTTCAGTTATGATTTGGGGTAATTGTAATTACTCCAAAAAACTCCCTCTATTGAGACATTCTCTACCTCTTTATGATTTTTCATGCATTAATCTTAACTTTGACTTCTAGAGTCACACAAATAAGATTCACCCTCCATGCCTCTCTAGAGACTATGTGCTCTGGTGGAAGGAGAAATGGACCACAAACCAGCACACCTGGAGTCAGCCCCAATTTCATCACTTTCAGCCATGGGACATTCGGCAGATGGCAGCTCTGTGCCTCAGTTTCCTCATCTGTCGACTAAGAATAATGATGCATGCCTACTCTCCTCCCTAAGTTATACAGCTGTTGTGAAAATCAAATAAAATAACATAGGGAAGGCCTTTCTGAACTATAAAATGCCTAGCAAATAGGTTATTATTATTTGCATTAATAGTTCTTCACTTATCGCGTTTCCAAGTCTCCCCTTCTTTAGGGCAAACATGCCAAGTCTCCTTAACTATTCACTTCTGATAGGCATTTATGTCTCTTCACCATTCTCGACTCTCTTTGGTTTGTCGGTATTTTTGTTCATGTGATTTCCAGAAAGCTAACAGCGCTGAGTGTTTACCTTTATCATTTAATCCTCAAAACATCTATTATTATCTCAGACAAAGAAACCCAGGCTTAGGGAGGTTAGAAGAGATGCCAGAGGTCACACAGCTAGTGTGTGGTGGGGCCAATGTTCTAACTCAAGCTGACATCAGAGCCTGCACTCTTGACCCAACGGGAAAACCTCGCATGCCATAGACGTGTGTTGTCCTTGATTCTCTCGTTCAGCGTTTGTTCACTGAGTGCACTGCACTAGATCCCGGGGATACAAAGGTTAATAGGGCAGAGATTCTGCCTCAAAGAACTCACAGTGTAATAGAGAAGTTAGATAAGGAAAAAAATGATGGTCAAAAATGCAATGTGGTAAATATAATAGGAGTAAGCATAGTCACACTATGATCCCTTTGTCTATTTTCACTGATACAGGTGAAGATTATTTTATTTTATTTAAAATTTTTCTTGTCAGCTAGCACCTGACTGACAAAGTCATGGAAGTGCACACAGAAGACAGAATGTCCGTTTCCAGGCACACTGTTGAGGGCCTGGTGACGCACGGAGTGGGTTAAACAAGGGGAGCTATAATGTGCTTTCAAACTTTCAGATTCTATGAGCTTGAGCTATGGTCAAATAAATCCTGAAGTCATATTTACCTAAACTGATAGCCCCAACCCTACACATCTGCAGCTGATTGTTTGCAAGCTAAGTGCAAAACTTGACATTTTTCCCTTATGAAATTCCTTCCTGTCAGATGTAGTTCGATGTGCTTTCAGAAAGTGCTTTTACCATCCAGCGCGAGTGCTCTCAAGTCCAACCTTGTGTCTTCTGTAAACGTTATCTGCATGTCCTCTCTGTCCTCATTCATCCAACAGAATTTATTAAGCATTCACTCTGGGCCAGGTGCCATGCTGATGCAGGTAGGGGAGGGACTGTCAATTAGTTAACAGAAAAGCACAGCATCATGGTCAATGCCACGATCGAAAGATGCACAGGGATCTAGGGGAGCATAGGGACAGTGGTCCCCAGTCAAGGCCAGGGGTGGAGATGGGGTCAAGAGGGAAGACTGGTTGGCTTGGTCTTGAGATACATGTAGAAGTGGGGGAGGTGTGAAGCAGACGAGCAGCCTGTGTGGTGAGGAGTGTGGGGAGGATGAAATTTAAGGAAGTGTGAATCATTCAGTAGGGCTCTAGTATGGGGTGAAAGGGAGAAATAGTGACAATGATGCTGGACTGGTTTTTTTTTAGAGCCAATGAATGGAGAGCACTCAGCAACTGCAATTGACAGCTCACTCCAGACTCATCTCGATGGCCCCTTTGTGAATTAGGCCTGGTCTTTTAGCCGAAGGACTATACTATTTACTCCTCCTAGGTGCCATTGTATGGGTCAAGAAGAGGAGGAAGGAAAGGATAATGAAGGGGAGAGGAAGGACAAGGAAAAGAAAAGGGACTTCTAACTACAAAGTGTGAAAATACAAAACTGCAAGGGAAGCACTTCAGGCAACAGAGAGTGCACCTTAAATGTCAAAAACACGAGAATTATCGGGAAAGACGCCAAATTGTCAATCTTGAAGCAACAGCCAAATTCTGCTTCTACAAAGCCTTGCACATTGTGTGTGTTTATTTAAAATTTGGTAAGAAACTAAAAATAGATCCACCATGGCAACTAAGCCACCCCAAGGTAAAAATAAATTCTAAAGACCTCTCTTGTAGCTAATCCTGCTCCACTGACAAGATTAGAGGACAGTCAGGCCTGTGTTCAACCCAGGTAGTTTTTTGATAAGGAATGATGGGAAAAATCTTTAGAAAACATGATAAAGAAAGCTAGGGACAATTTGTAACATTGATCATTTATCCTAAATTCATTAAATGCTGTGTATCTCTAACAATAAATTATCACCAAGACACCTTGGTTTATTTGAGTTTTCCAGGCATTGTGGCAATTAAATGAAACCAAAATTAATTAGATGGTAGTTTAACCACTTCAGTAGATTCATAATGAACCTGGCTCCTACTACCACATAACCTATGGGACTGCCCAAAAGTTGAAACATGGAAATTCAAAGAAGGCTTCAGGAATCGCTTATCTTCTTGAGTATTTGATTCTTTCCAAGGGTACTTCCCTCCTTCAGGAATTCCCTGCAATTTTACCCTCCACTTAATAACAGTTGTGTACTTGGCACTTGCATCATAAAGCCCTACATATATAGTGTTTTTAGTCTTGTGTATGGGTGTGGATGTTTTATCTCCCTTTCTAGATTGCAAGTTATGGGAAATTGGGAAATACTCTGGACAGTGTTAGGCCTCTTTTCTCTGACTGAACATCAGCCAGAAGAATATGTACAAAATACATATGCAGTGAAGTTGAAGTTCTCTTTCTGTAATTAGCTCAGAAAATGGTAGAGCCAGATGTGATTAGCCATATCCTTTTCCACGGACCCTTTCCCTGAAACACCAGGGAATATGTTCTCACTGGCCGTTCACAGACCCACTGTTACCCTCTCTCCTCTTCTCTCCCCTGTTCTCTGCTGCAAGTGTCCTTGTTCTTGAATCAAAAGTTGAGATTGGTGTTGGCCGGCCCTTTGTTATGTAAAGCAGCACACGGTGACTCTGCTTTGCCCTGATTCTTCTATTTCCAATGGCCTCTTGAAATTTTTTTTTTAAATCTTTCCCCCTATCATGCATTTCTTTCTGAGCTGCTGTCCTCCACTTTGCCATCTGCTTAAGCACATTCTCCTGGTAAGTCTTCTTGTTTTTTTGACCTTTTTTGTGTGTGCAGGGAGACTTCACACTCATCCATACACTAATAACTGAGATATATAAGAAAATATTGAGGTGTGTAGTGGTAGCAAACAC
The DNA here is from genome assembly GCA_031878705.1 of Tapirus indicus. NCBI lineage: Eukaryota > Metazoa > Chordata > Mammalia > Perissodactyla > Tapiridae > Tapirus > Tapirus indicus. Next base: position 11,085,667 of record CM062918.1, read on the forward strand.
CACTAGCTTTATGCATTTTGTACAGTTTTAGAGGGTTTAACTTCCCATTATCTTAATTTCATCTTCTTCCCCATCAAGGGATACTGAAAACATCTGACCATCTTCTATTTTTAAATTATCAGTACAATTGAATTTCCCTTGGTTTCTCCTTTTTCTGGGTTAACTTTTTATTTTCTTGCCTTTTATCTAAGTTCCCTGCCAGGCATTTACTCCTCTGGAGATATCCACCCATGTTATATCTGAATTGCCACATCCTTTTTTGTGTCCCCATTGCATACTGCACAGAGCTTACATATAGGCTCATATTTATCTCCAGTCAATTCAGGCAGGTACCTAGTAATTTCCTCCTCCATGCACTGTACATTAGACCTCAGTGAATGCCATCTGGCCTAACTTTATAGTGCAGAATCCTATTGGGGGGGGGCAGTGCAGGTAATTTATTTTTATTTATTTATTTCTTGAGGGAGGTTTGTCCCGTGCTAACATCTGTTGCCAATCTTCCTCTTTTTTTCTTTTTTCTTCCCAAAGCCCCAGTACATAGTTGTGTATCATGGTTGTAGAGTTGTAGCTCTTCTATATGGTATGCCACCTCGGCATGGCTTGATGAGTGGTGAGTAGGTCCACACCCAGGATCCAAACCAGCAAACCCTGGGCTGCCTAATTGGAATGCAGGAACTTAACCACTACGCCACCGGGCCGTCCCCCAGAGTCCTCCATTTTGAAATCATGTTACCCTTCATTCACGTGCGTTTAGCTTCCACAAACTGTAAAACATGAATTTTCACATATCTTCAGCCATTTTTTTTCCATGACAGATTTCAGATGTTTCAACTGTGATTGACAGTGAAATGGATGGCCAGATGTTTTACTTAAAATTAATAAAAACAGGTATGTTCTGTGTATAGCATATGAAGGCAGGAGAGTGTAATAGGACAAGATCTGGAACTGGACTCCTGGGTTCAGATCCTTACTCCTTCCTGTATTAGTTATATGACTGTTATGGGCTGAATTATGTCCCCCCTAAAATTCATATGTTTAAGCCCTAACCCCACAGGGCCTTTAAGGAGATAATTAAGGTTAAATGAGGTCACAAGGGTGGGCCCCAATCCAGTAGGACTGGTGTCCTTATCAGAGGAAGAGACACCAGAGAGTTCTCCTCTCTGCACACAGAGGAAAGGCCATGTGAGGACACAGCAAGAAGGCAGCTGTCCACGAGCCAAAAAGAGAGATCTCACCCCAAAACAACCTGGCTGGCCCCTTAATCTTGGCCTTCTAGCCTCCAGAACTGTGAGGAAATAAATTTCTGTTGTTTAAACCACCTGGGCTATGATATCTTGTTATGGCAGCTTGAACAGACTGGTGCAGCCATCTTCAGCAAATTATTTAAATTTTTTGATCCTTAGGGTTGTTTTTTCCTTTTAATTGCAAAATGGGCATGATAATACTATACTATATGTCATAGATCTGCAGTGGGGAGATAATCAGATGATATATCTGGTACTTAACACAGAGCCTGGCCCTTCGTAAGTGCTCAGAAACCCTTAGGTATTATCACTTCACTGCAGAATCATCCACTGTGACCTATATTCTTGTGACTGAGAGTCCTTGAGTCATATTTGGGACAATTAGGTCAAGAAAAATTCAACCAATAAGAATTCTGCAAAGTCCTGGTCACTCCAAGTGTTTACACGCACAGCATGGTTGTCCTTGCTAACTACAGAAAGTCCACATATGCTGTAGTAATAATTGATGAGCACTTACAGGCACATTAATCAATTAAAAAGACAATTTACCCATGGCTAGGAAGTAATTATTATTAAGTAGTAATAAACTAGTGAGGTTACAACTGTACAAAGAAGAGTGGGAAAGAAGGTGAAAAAGGTAAAGAATGTGAATCAGAAGGCTCATTTTGCAAAATGATAAAAACAGACAACTTTGGAAAAACTCACCTTGCCCCATGCACAGTTTTCACCAGGATCTTCTTCATGTCGAGCTACCTCTGCTTCTGGATCACTATACCTGCTTTCACCGCTATGCTGAACATACTGGACTGGAGATGGACTTTCTTTGATGGATAGCCACATATATTAAATCACCCATTCACTTTAATTTCTTTTGCTTTCTGCTGGTCACATTGGTATATGATGTCCTCAAAGCTCATCTGGAATATTTTTGTGGAAAGAATTGTTATCCATCGAAAGCTTTTATTCTTGATCTAATTATAAGAAACCTTCCCTCCATCTCTTAGCTAATCCCTGCCTCTTTGTGGTTCATTGCAGGGCCATGTGTTTGGGTCCCTATCACTCAGCCTGTGCAGTAGGGTTTCTGTAGGTTGGGTTGGTGTTGGCATTGACAGTGTTCTTCACTTCCTATTATTCTCCCTTTCTCCTTCTTAGCATCTCAGGGCTGGCAAGCCTTCTTTCACGGCGCTGGTCATTTCTTCCTTTCTTCCAGGGTGAATAAAGACCACCAAGTGTTTGCCCAGGCTGAGCTCAGAAGCTTTGCTGAAAGCAGTTCTGAGGTCATTCAACTCACTCTCACATTTCTTCTTCAGATCAGCAAACTGTGTTCACTTTATGAAGTGTGATGTCTGCGGTTAAATCAGATGCCTTTTCCTTTACAGAATTGTATCAATGACACTCCTCTCTAAGCATTTCTTTTTCTTAGAATAGCTCTGTAAGAACATTTCCATTTTCCCACAGTTGCTCAATAAAATCAACTTTGCTGCCACACCGACGTCCACCTTCCTTTCGTCTCCTTGTGCAAGATGCTGACAAATCTGTCCCTTTTGCCTTTTTTGGTATATTTATGATTCTGATCATGTCTATATTGGGGCCACCCATTTACTGAATCATCTTTACTCTTTCTGCTTTAACTTCTTTACTTTTTCTCTAAATGTCTCCATTAATTATATCTGCAAGTGGGGGCATCTCTTTCACCCTTTATAACTTGGTACCTTTTTAAGTTTTCCCACAGGTCTCTGGCATCTTAAAAGTGGAGTAAGTATCACTGACCCTTAATTATCTCTCATATTTTAAATCCTGCTCATTTCTAAAAGGATATTCCACACTCAGCGTTTGCATTAAATATTACTTTTACTATGGATAACTCTAAATATTTAGGTTTAAGAGTCAATTTTTTATTACTTCCCAACCCATTCCACATTTCTATACATACACTTAAATTCTCCATTTGGCATTACCCATCTTAATAAATGCAGGGATGGTGCCATATTATTGAACAAATTTTCCTTTTTATATTTCTCTTGGGAAGTATAAACTTTCACAGATTTGCTCTTCCTCAACTTACTTCATATCTTCAACCCTATATTTTCTGAACAAGATCACATATCTTTTAACCATGTTCATCATGGAGAGTAAAGACAAAAATAAACCTTTTTGTGGCTCATCCTTGAAGAAAAACGTGTTTTTTTAGGAAGAAACTCTCATTCTCCTCGTTCTTATGTTTTAATGAAAGGATTTTCAATCCATTCGCCAAGAGAAGGACACATTGAAGAAAACTTTTTACATTGAACTTCTCATTAAATTGGAGAATATTTCAATGAATTCATTCTCCCAGTGGGAAAAGGATTAATCCATCTGATTGGTGGGACTGGGAACTGGGGAGAGCTTGGCATTCACTGAACCCTGGTAGCCAGGGGCTGTCGCTGCACTGAAATCAAGGGCCTCGGCACGACCCTCTCTCCCCTTCCAATTTGATGGCTTTCCAATCATGAGTTGCTGCTGCTTCTTTACCTTTCTCCATGTGAAGAACACAAAAGAGCAGACTCTCCCCAGTGTGGAGGGAAGCATGTTGCTCTCTGTTTTCTCTGAGGAGCCTGAGTACTTAAGTGTGGGAGATGTGGGAGCCGAAACTCAGGCTTACTGAGGGCCTTGGAGACTCCACTGTGCCCTCCAGCCACACTGATAAGGGTGTGCTCATTAAAGCTGGTGAATTAGCCAGTTATCTCAATTGTTTGTGAGCATGCTCTATTAGAATTCCAAAATTGTGGACTGGAAGAGGGGCACATGGTGATATTTGGGCACCACACCCCAAGTGAGCCCTTTTTATGTTTGGCCTTGTTTGTGTGTGATTTGCATGTATTTTTAAATTTTAAAATGATTTTAGACTTACAGAGGAGTTGCAGAGTACTATAGTACAAAAAGTTCCCACATATCCTTCACCCAGCATCCCTCAACACTGACATCTTACCGTAACTGTGATACATTTATCAAAACTAGGAAACTAACATTGGTACAACACTATTAACTGAACTACAGACAGTTCCACTAGTGTCCTTATTCTGCTCCAATATCCAATCCAGAATCCCACATCACATTAGCTATCACGGCTTCTTAGTTGCCTCTGACCTATGATGGTTTCTCCTTGTCATTCGTGACCATGACACTTTTGAAGAGTACCATTCAGGAGTTTCGTAGGATGTCCCTCCTTTTGGGTTTGTCTGATGTTGGCTCGCATTTTATTACTGGTGATATTAACCTTGATCACTTGGTTACCAAGACGATGTCTGCCAGGTTTCTTCACTGTAAAGTTGGTATTTTTCCCTTTGTAATTAATAAGCATTTGGAAGAAATATTTAGAAGATATTTCAGGGTTATGCAAATATCCTGCTTCTCCATAAACTTTCTCTCGCTAACTTTGGCATTCATTGGTTGATCGTGCCTGTGGCAATGATTACTGTGGTGTTCTAATGATGTTTTCTATTTTCCTCCTTTCTTCTGCATATATCAATTGGAATTCTTCTGTAAGGAACAGTTGTCCCTTCTCCCCCATTAACTGATTTATTCAATCCTTTATTTATATCAGTATGTAATCATGGATATTTATTTTATTCTTTGGGTTATAAGCCAATTCTATTATCATTTGGCCATTGGGAGCTATTTCAGTTGACTCCTCTGTCCTTTAGACATGGTATCATCTTTTTTTAAATAAACTATTTTAATTTAGACTAATTTTAGATTTACAGAGAAGTTGCAGAGATAGTATGGTGAATTCCATACATAGTACCTTTCACCCTATTTCCCCCATTGTTAGCATCTTACATTACCAAGGGATATTCGTCAAAACTGAAAGAAAATATTGGTAGGTTACTATTTAGTAACTCCAGACTTTATTTGGATTTCACCAGCTTTTCTGTTAATGTTCTCCCTCTGTTTCAGGATCCAGTCTAGTGCACCACATTGCATTAGTTGCCGTGTCTCCAAGTCTCTTCTGGTCTGTGACAGTTTCTTGGGTTTTCCTTGTTTTTCATGACCTGATGGTCTTGAGGAGTACTGGTCAGGTATCCTGCAGAGCGTGCCCCATTCTGAGTTTGTCTGATGGTTTTCTCATGATTAGAATGGATTTATGGGTTTTGGAAAGAAAACCATGGAGGTGAAGTACCTTCTCATCACACCACATCAGAGGGCACATGACATCCACATGAAGTCACTATAGTGATGTTAACCTTCATCGCTTGGCTAAGCTGTGTTTGCCAGGTTTCTCCTACTCTATTCTATGGAAGCGAGTCTCTAAGTAGAGCCCACCCCCGGGGAAGGAGGGCTAGAAATTCAAATCGTCCTCTTGGAGGGGGAGGATCTAGGTGTATTATTTAGAATTCTTCTATGAGGAGTGTTTGTCTCATCACCTCCGTCAGCCTTTGTTTTTACACTAAGAATACATCCAATTTCTTTTCTCTGGGAGTCCCTTAGGCCACATCTCCATGCTTTTTATTTTCTGCATCTGTTGTTTATCTCTAATTCTTCTGTTTCCCTTCCCTTTTCCATCCACTCTGCCATCCGGAAATCACTGTATTTATTTTCTCCTCCTTCCTCTTTTCGTGGTACCCAAGGGGTCTCTGTGAGCTCACGTGGGTAGATGTTACCTGCTCAATTTGGGGGCATCGCCTTTCGTCCTGGTGACCTGGCTCTTGTGCAGCTCTGCTTATTTTCCTCTTGGTTAACTATGTTTTTCAGATTTCAGATATGGCTCTTTTTTCTACTCGCAGCTCATGCACAATTGATTTTGTGTGACAGTTTTGTTCTTGTCCTCTGTACTGCAAAATATGTAAACAATAATCATAATAATCCTCCTAGTAAAAGTAACCATTACTTATTGAGCACCCAGCCTGTGCCAAGCGCTGTGCTATATCTAACTTATATTCATAGACTTGCTGAATTCTCACAAGATATTGTAATCATATCCATGTTATAGATGGGAAAGTAAGACTCAGAAAGTTAACTACCTTTCCAGGTTCACACAGTTAATTTTAAAATTTCAAAGCCATTTTTCCCTCCCATGTAATTCTGAGTCCTTCAATCATTATGCAGATTAGTCTTGAGCTGTCTCTATAGCGCATCTCTAGTTCTCTGGATAGCATTTGAATTCTTGATCACGTTTAAATGAAAGCACCTCAGTTGGTGAGTAAACTTATTCTCGTCTTGTTATAAAATTTGAAGTGTCCATCAATACAATGACCTTGAACAACAATGAATGATGGATTGTCATATGTAATCCTCTTCACAACTCTTTGCTGTAGGTGTAGTATTATTCCCATTATACGTATAAGAAATTGAATTTTAAAGAATTTTAGTAATTTGCTCAATCTAATCACACAAACAAGTTGGTGGCCAAACTGGAATTTGAACTCAGGTTGTCAGCTTGGAGCCCATATGCTTAACTTGCTGTATATCCCAGTGTTTCTAGGGGATATAGAAACTCTGCTCTATAACTCTGCTCCTGTTGCTTCCCATTAGTTACCTGTGCATACATTATCTATCTCCTTACCCATTCATCCTTAGTCTTAACTAAGAATTCTCATGTGGGAAATAAATTTTGAGTGGGTCTCCAAGGTTAAATGAAGCATTTCATTTAGAAAGCATCATTTAACATATTCTCAGACTATGATATTATATTTATCTCCAGACCATTGAGGAGAGTTAGTCCTAATGGAACATTAAGAGTTTAAAGAGGTATTAGTCACAAAAGAAAAGAGATCTTAGCACCCCATGATCTGCTTAGCATCACGGATTCTGGGTAATAGAAAGAAGATAATCACATTAAGCACTACAGATTCATTTCTAAGTGACATATTCTTACAAATTTCCAAGTATTAGTAATTTACAGGGTGCTCTCCCCTGACAAGCATTTTGAAATTTCATTACCACAAGTTTTAAGGGGATGCTCAAATACTTCCAGTTGCTTGGAATATCACTGTATTCACCATCAGGTATAAAAGCGAGCTAGGGATTAGGACTTGAAACTCTGAGATTACAGAGATGTTTATTGTTAGGGAATTGATTGTAATGGGATTTAACCTGTTACAACTAATGAGAGCAGGGTTTCTAAGTGAAGCAGAAGCTTGACAGTTATTTAGCAATTCTACTTGTATGGAAAGCCCTCTATATAAAAAAATAAATCCACTCGGATTACAAAAATGTGCAACAAATTAGAGAATTTGCAGAAGTGAAAAGCTGCAGAAGGTGAGTTGAACATGTTTTCCAACAGTTTGCTCTTGAATTGCTACATTTATGGTATCTAATACAAAAAAAGGATAATGGCAAAATGACTGGAATATAAAGCGGGGGCAATATGTTACTCTCCAAAAATCTGAATGATCACTCCTGCATCAAGAAGATGAAGGCCTCAGACTTGCCCCCACAGCTTAGCTCTCCCACTACAGTGAAATATGCAGGTGCCTTTATCTCAGGCTCTGCTACTCTTCTTTTCAAGTGCCTTGGTTCCAGGATATTTCTCCTCAAATATTGTTCCACTATGTAAAAATGACCATTCCTGAAAATAGATAATGCAGCATTTACCTCTCAGACTACCCTTTCCAGTGACCCCCATTACTATTAATAACCCCATCACTATCAACAGCAGTCAAGTATTTCCTATTAACCAAGAGATGCAGAAGATTTTTAGGTTGTTTTATATATATATATATATAATTTTTTTTTTTTGTAAGGAAGATTGGCCCTGAGCTAACATCCGCTGCCAATCTTCCTCTTTTTGCTTGAGGAAGATGGTCCCTGAGCTAACATCTGTGCCCATCTTCCTCTTTTTTGTATGTGGGACACCGCCACAGCATGGCTTGATGAGCGGTATATGGGTCCGCACCTGGGATCCGAACCTGCGAACCCCTGGCCACTGAAGCAGAGCACACAAAGTTAACCACTACGCCACTGGGCTGGCCCCTAGGTGGTTATTTTTTGGATAGTGCTTACATGCACATGGTATAAAATCCAAGGAGAACAAAACATCAGACATTTCAAAGGACCTCTTCTTCCCACCTCAGCCCTCTGTGCCCTTTTCCCTCCAGAGGCAACCACTGTTGTCTGTTCCTCATGTGTGTTTCTGGAGGTAGTCTGTTCTTTTCCACAAGTAGTAGCATTTCAAACACAGTGCCATGCAGCATCTTAAAAAAAAAAAAAATTAACAGCTTTATTGAGGCATAATTTACACACTATTAAATTCATCCATTTTTAAGTAACATTTGATGATTGTTAGTAAGTTTACAGAGTCACGCAACCATTGCCACAGTCCAATTTTTAGAACATTTACATCACTTCAAAAAAATCCCTGGTGACTGTTTGCAATCATTTCCTGTTCCCACCCCAGCCCCAGGAAACCACTAATCTACTTTCCATCTCTGTAGATTGGCCTTTTCTGGACATTTTATATAAATGCAATCCTATAATATGTGGTCTTTTGTGGCTGGCTTCTTTCACTTAGCATAATGTTTTTAAGGTTCATACCTATTGTAGCATTTAACAGTACTTTATTTCTTTTTATTGCTGAGTAGTGTTCCATTGTATAGATGTACTGCATATGGTTTATCCATTAACAGTTGATGGCCATTTGGTTTCCACTTTTTAGCTGTTATGAATAATGTGGCTATGAATGTTCATACACAAGTCTTTGTGTGGACGTACATTTTCATCTTTCTTGGGTACTGAAAGAGTGGAATTTCTGAGCTGCATGGCATATTTATGTATAACATTTTCTGTAGCTGCCAAGCTGTTTCCAAATCAACTGTACCATTTTTCATTCCCAATAACAAGGAAAGGGTTAACTCAGTTGGCCTGGGTTGCTCAAACCCTGCACATTCCCAAGAAAGATTTGTCTTAGCACTGACCCTTGGCTGGCTCTTGGAAGTAGAGCTCTGAGTTTTTAGAATATTCTGCCTGATAAGGGTGTTTTTGTATGATATCTTGGGCCACAATTTGATCGGATAGTTTATGCTAACAGTGTTCTGTTTTTGCTCTGGGGAACTGGAGTCTGGTAGCTGAGCTCAGTGGCATAATGTGGCATCCCTACATAGCTGAACCCCCCATAAAAGCCCTGAACACCAAGGCCCAGGTGAGCTTCCCTGGCTGATTACACTTTGCATGTGTTCTGTGTCCATGCGATTCCACTGGGAGAGGACACCTGGAAGCTTGTACCTGGTTCTTCCGGACTTTACCCATGTGCCTTTTCCTCTTGCTGATTTTAATCTGTATTCTTTCACTGTAATAAACAGTAATCATGAGTATAACAGCTTTTCTTTGTCTTGAGTCCTGGTGAATCATCAAGTCTGAGGGTGGGCTTGGGGACCACCGACACACAAAGCTTTTCCCATTTTTCTAGTTTACTGTTCATCTTATTGTTATTTTATAAGATGTCTATAGTAAATTAAGAAAATTAGCTCCTGTCTGTGATATGAATTATAAGTATTTTTTCTAATTTGTTTTTTCTTTTGACTTTGTTTATGGTGTTTTATTCAATGCAAAATCTTTTTACTTTTGTTGAATCTAATTTATCATTTTTATGGCTTCTGTGTTTTGTATCATAATTAGAAAGGTCTTTCCCAGTCTGATTTTATTGAAATTTTTTGTGTATTTCCTTTGGACTCAAAAAAATTTAAACTTTTGATCCATCAAAAGTCATTTTGTTAATTTTGTATTTTGTTATAAGGTATGAGGTAGGGATCTAAATTAATTGTTTTCAATATGACTAGCCATTATTCTAACAACCTTTATTCACTAATTCATCTTTTCTCCACTAATTTGAAATGTCTCCTCTGTCATATGTTAATTTTTTAAATGTATTTTGGCCTATTTTTGGAATTTCTCTTTGTTCCATTGATCTGTTTGATTATTCATGCCAAACTATTTTAATATTTCACTTTGTAATAAGTTTCAATATTTTGTAGGACTAGGTCTCCCTCTCCTCAGCTTATTACTTTTATGTTTCAGAAATTTCCTGGTTATTTTTACTTTTTAAGTTTTTTTTTTAATTTTAACTTTTTCTTTCATAGCTCCAAAACACGTCCTTTGCCATTGTGATTTAAATTGTATTAAATTTATGGATTCACCCTCCAAGATGTTGAATCTTCCTACTTGAATCAATGGTATGTTTTCCATTTGTGCAAATCTTGTCTCTCTGAGGTGTTTTAAATTTTATTTCATATAACACTTGAATATTTTAGCTAAGTTTATTTCCATCTACTTTTGTTATCTTATCTTTCCATCATGCAGATAAGTTCTGCATTGTGTCCTGATTTATAGAAGCAATTGCTTTACTTAGGGTTTCTTTTACTTGACCATATGCTTGGTTACCCATCTAATCCATGGCAACATTATTCTAATTCTTTGTAATCTTTTGTTTCTTTACTCATATTCTTTCCTCACAGGGTATTTATATAGATTCTACTCTACCCTTGAATGAGCTAGTTTCTTCCTGGAGCAGTTATTTTCAGGAGTATTACTGAGGGGTGTATGGGGAAGGGACCTGTGACATAGTATTTGGTCTATGATTGGGTTCTTTAAGCCTTTTCTTTCCCCACGTCAACTAAGATATGATCTCAGGGTTGCTAATGATGCTGAATATTTCCCCTTCACCTGGCCCCAGTGACAGCTTCTTATAAATATGGTTTGCCTGTGTGATTCTTCACTGCCTCATCTCACCTCACTCTGAGGTCTCTCTTGATAAACTAGGTCCAGTAAGTCCTACTGCCAATGCACACACACGTCCTTGTGGTACTATTATCTGGGATTACTGTGGGGGATTATGCTTTGCCATATTTCTCTGAGAACTGCAATGTGGTCATCCTCTCTCAGCATCTTCCCACGATCCTATTTGACCTCCCTCATATTGTATGAGTTAGAATTAATGACCTGTCCAGCTTTCAGTGCAGATGGAGTTTTCACTTTTGTTCTTGTTACTTTGATTTGATTTTTCAAGAGGAAAAGTGAAAATTGTTACCTTGATTTTGCAATTTAAAAATGGGAAGTCTACCTCCCCATTAATGCATTATTTTAATGCTGTAATAATATTTAAATATGTTAAAGGTTTGTTTGTATTGGGCTGCAGAGGGTAGAAATTAAGGTAGAACCAGTGCTGCCTTCTGAGTTCCCTTTGATGACCCAGAGACACTCAGGTGGCTTGGCTCCCTGTTTTTCTGGCAGGGAGCCGCTTTTCCCTAAATGTTTCCAAAACTGAAAGCACAAAACTTTCCTTTCTTCTTCTTCCTTGACTTATTCATCAAAACTCTCTTTAGCCAATGAGAGGAACTAGAGCAAGTTAGCTTGTTCTACTTCCAGTAATTTCCTCCCTGGACCCTAATGCTGCCCTTTTTAACCTTTCTAACCTAGTCCAGACTTTAATGGGGGAGGTACTATAACCCTCTCCAAGGAAGGAAGGGAAGCAGATATTGGTGAGTAGTAATACTACCCGGCATTTTAACAAACACTTGTTGAATACTTGCTATGTACAGAATATTTTCAAGGATATTTCACAAAGAATTTTAATATTCTAAGGGAGAAGTCAAACTCCAAGGAGCAGGATTATATTAGCTCTGAGGTTCCACACAACACTAAAATTTTCTGAATTATTTTTATTAACTACATCAGAATGTTTGCCTACTTTAAGCACACTCATAGAATAAGTTTGATAGGAAGGGGCCAATAATATTTTGCAAGGTGGTTCACCTTGAGGGAGGGTAGAAATGGTGGCGGGGGGAGGGATGCCACAGCCAGAGGATGACGTAATGCAGATGTTGGCTCTCCCTCATCCTCCAGCTTCTCCATCCACATGTGCTGTCTGTTTTATCCTGTGTTGACCCTAACTGAGAATTCAACACTTCTAGTCTCCTTCAAATGAATCTACAATCCTGTCATAGTCCATTTGGGCTACTGTAACAAAATGTCATAGACTGTGTAGCTTATAAGCAACAGAAAAATTTATTCCTCACAGTTCTGGAGGCTGAGAAGTCCAAGACCAAGTTGCCAGCATGGTCATGTTCTGGTAGGGCCCTCTGCCTGGTTAATAGCCAGCACCTTCTTGCTGGTCCTCACGTGGTTGGAAGGGGCTAGGGAGCCCTGTGGAGTCTCTTCTACAAGAGCATTAATCCATACATGGGGGCTCCACTCTCATGACCCAAGCACCTCCCCAAAGCCCCACCTTTTAATACCATTCACTGGGCATTAGGATTTTAACATATGAATTTGGTGGTGGGGGGACACAAAAATTCAGACCATAGCATCTCAAACACCTTATTGAGTTTTATAGTAAATTTTCTTGAAGGAAGCAGAAGTGGGTGTTTACATTATATCCTTCAACCAACCAATTGGACAACCTCTAACATGCATTCGTTTTCTCCCATGACTCTTTTTGGAGTCTATCTTAAGAGCTTCATTCTCTGGCCTTTTCATTGCTCAGAACCCAAGCTTGTTAGCTCTCTATCTTTCCTTCTCCTTTATTTCAGCTTTCCTTTCTCCTTCTCAAGGAACAACAACATTTCCTCTCTTTGACTTATGCATAAGACTCTAGCAATCCTTGTTTGCTACAGTTCCCCACACTTACAGCTTCTCCTCTAATGATTCTCAAAGTATTTCTTCCTAACACAAACAATGGCTCCCTAGGAAGTGTTTTGGCAAATAACCTCTTTATCCCTTTCTTATTGCATTAGTACGAGGGAGCTCTTGGGAAGTACATGAGAGGAGAAGGGCTGAATGAAGCTGAGACAGGTCAAATATAATTGCAGTCTTTTGCAGAAGTGTCCATGACCATTCTAACATGCCAAGAAGCATGTATATCTTCCATTTAGCCCTACCAGACCTCCATGTATTCAGATACAAGAACACATGGTAATTGAGTGTCAATATTTATGTGGTAAAATCTTTACTAGAGAGAGCAAGAGGCTTTAGAGCTGAACAGATCTGGGCTCAAATCTCAGCTCCACTAAAAAAAAAAAAAGGAATAATAATACACATTTCATCATGTAAGGATCTAAAGAGGAAGTATACAAAGCACCTAGAACAGTGTTTGGCACTAAGTAGGTGCTCAGTAAGGGGCAGTTGTTATTTTTACATTTCTAGAAAGAAGAAATAACTGCCTTTCTCTATTGACAATATTAAAAATCTTTTTCCATTACTAGCGGATAGATGTATTCCAAGACAATCATTAAATAAATTAAATTCTCAGTCTTCATAAGTAAAATAACTACAGAAACTTTATTCCCTCAACTTAATATAATGATTAAATTGTGTTTTTAACGTCCTTGATAGTTCCATGTGAGGACCCTGGGGTCATTCTTGCCATCAATCACCATCAAAAAACGGTGGATGGTTAACTCATAGGTTGTAGTTTAATAGAATCTGCTATAAAAATAACACCTAACCATGGAATTGAAATTGTTTTCACATCACACTGTATCCTTTGACATTTATAACTGTCCCTTGAGGTAAGTAGAGTTCGTATGATTGTCTCCTGCGTGGGTGAGGAAACCAAGGCTCACACACATGAACAAAGAACTTTGGAATCTGAATCCTGGGCCTTTTTTCCTACATCATAAAAATGTGATTAGATGAAATAATGAATGTAAAAAGCTTCATAAGTTATAAAGCATTGTGAAAAAATAAGTAGTTATGGCAATTGTTCTTATCTTGGAGTAGACAATCTAACAAATTCTAGAACCTGAAACTTGCCATTTCTGGTTCAAAGCAAAGCATTTAATTCCATCACCAAAGACTTCAGAAGATTGAGCTCCTCCCAAACTGCCTTCATCTTGGTTCTTATTCCAAACTACGGATCTTCCTCTCTTCTAGGTCTTCGTAGTCAGTGGGTGTTAGAAGAGACCCGACCTTTAAGCATTCTCCAGAGGCCTTGGGGAAGTGGGTTATCCAGGACCAGGTCCCCAACAGGAATCAGCTAAAAGCTTTGCAAACAGAAGGCATATCTAACCCATTAAACTTGGGTTATGAATGCAGAATTGGATACTGGAATCTTATGGATCACAAGGTTTCTTTTCCCTAATCCCTCCTGTTCAGAGTGGAATTTCAGGACCTTACAATTTTATGATGCCTCTGCCCTGCTGTGCTCCTTTCAACTGTGTGGTAGACGCATCTCCCGACATATTCATTGTTCTTCCAGTATTCAAGTTGACCCAACAGCTCCATCTCCAGGGTTATAGTCACCAGTAACTATTGAGCATTAAAGCATTTCTGAAAGCAACTTGCAAGTCTATTTCACATCATTATTTTAGCAAACTTTTGTAAGTCTACTGTTTCTATAGAATTCCTGGAAAATAGACAATGCTTGTTTTCCCTTTAGCTAAAAGTGTACTCATTTCATTTATGAAAAGATGATTTCTGGATGGGTTTAATCAGCTTTGTATTTCAGAGGATAGAATACAGTCTTGGTGGAATACATTTACATATAGATTTTTAATAAAAATCTCCAGTACCTTTCCATCAATAGACATTCTGAATAATTCTCACTGTCTTTCCTATTTACAAAATTGAAGTATCCAATTCAACTTAAAAAAAAATCTTATGAAACCAACTTAAAGACATAAAAGCTCAACACTGATATGTCTGTCAACTTAAATGATTCTTAGCTCTAAAAATTCAAGAGTTTCAAAAGCATGTTCTTTCTTTTCCATCATGTAGTTAAGAGTGGATGGTAGAACTTTTGCTGAATTACTGACAGAACTAGTTGGTTATCTTCTAACTAAACTTTCCTCACTATGCACTCTGTTGCAAGACCCAAGAGTGAACCAGGTGCTATTGCTTCCCGCTCTCTCTCTTCTCATGTCTGAGACACAGAGGGCAAGCGGAAGAGGAAGGTCATTAGAGTAAAAGAGAGCCAGATGTCATCACACGGCTGCCTCAGTGTATTCCTCATTCAGCTGACATAAGTTTGGAATTTACCTTTATGGTTCAATGGGAAGGAGATTTGCCAACTTTTGCATTAAGGGGATTTTAAATAATAATGCTAAGTAACAGTTCTTGGCCATATTGTGTCCCTCCTGCCTCCTGAATTCACATGTTGAAGTCCTCCAGTATCTTAGAATGTTACTGTATTTGGAGAGAGTGTCTTTAAAGAGGAAATTAAGTTGAAATGAGGTCATCAGGGTGGACCCTAATTCAATATGACCAGTGTCCTTACAAGAAGAAGAGATTAGAATACCGACACACACAGATGGATGGCCATAGGAAGACACAGGGAGCAGGTGGCCATCTCCAAGCCAAGCAGTGAGGCCTTGGAAGAAACCAACCCTGCTGACACTGATCTTGGACTTCTAGTTTCCAAAATTGTGAGAAAATAAATTTCTGTTGTTTAAGCCACCCAGTCTGTGGTACTTTGTTATGGCAGCTCTAGCAAATTAAAATGGTAAAATTAAACACACACACACACAGACACATTTAGATTACTTTAGAGTCTATAAGTAGAATTCCCAGAAATAGCAGGCCGCTGCCACTGATTCTATTATTACTCTTGGCCCCTCTTCTACCAAAAGTTGAAAGGAGCTATTCTCTATAATCCATTGGCCAAAGCACTGTGAAAGGGATAAAGATTAAAATGCCAGCTCTTATCATTGATCTCTAGGAGATGATAAGCCTTTGGTCCTCCATTTTCTCCCGTATATTCCTCCCAGGATGACAATACAACTACTTGGGAGCTATCTGTCCCTATGACTGTTGTGAGTGTGATTATTATATGATTATGTAAGTGTTGTATGTGTGCCATATAACAGTTCAGCACACATAGTAAGCATTATGTGTTTGCCTTATTGTTATTTTCATCATGGTAGGCTTCTTGAAAGAATTTAATAAGGCAAAATCTGTAAACTGTACTCCTTGCAACATTACAGGTGTTCAATTAATGAAAGCTGGTGTACTGACTTGTTATAGTTAAGAACACAAGCTTTGAAATCAGACAAATCTAGATTAGAATTCTGGCTCTTTTCCTTTCCTACCTCCCTCTGTCCTTCCCTCCCCCCAAAGTCTGCTTCTCTCATAGTCCCACCATCTCTGTTGGTGGCAACTCCATTCTTCCTCTTCCTCGAGCTAAATGTCTTGATGTCATCCTTGATTATTCTTTTTCTTACAAGTCTCACAAATAATCTGCCATCAAATCCTGTTGATTCTACCTTCAAAATATATCCAGAAACTAAGCACTTTTCACATTCCCTCCCCTGCTGCTACCACTATATTCCAAACCACTCTCATCTCTCACCTGGCTTATTTCAAAAGCATTCTAAATAATTTTCCTATTTCTCCACTTTCTCACCTTCAGTTTATTCTGAATACAGCAGCCAGAATCCTTTTAAAATATGTCACCCGTCTGCCCAAAACCCTTCGATGGCTCCTCAAGGTAAGAACCAAACTCACAATGAACTACTAGTCCCTATTTAATTTGCACACCACCATACCACCACATTACCTATCTGACCTCATTTCCTACTTCTTCCTCCTTGCTCATTCCACTTGGGCAACACTGACCTCATTGGCTGCTTTTGAACATACCAGGTGGGCTCCTGCCTCAGAGCCATCGCATTTATAGTTCTTTCTGCTTGGAATGTTATTCTCCCAGATAACTCCATGCTTCTCTTTTTCACCACCCTTAGGTGGCAATTGCCCTCGGAACCCTATTTAAATTGGCAACCCTCACCCAACTGTCTTTATCCTCATCTTCCTAGATTATTTTTTCACAGATTTATCATCTAAAACACTGTATATTTTTTTATCTTAACTATCTATCATTCCCCACTAGAATAAAAACTCCTTTAGAGAAGGGACTGTGATCTCTTTTGTTAACTGCTGCATTGCCTGTGTTTGAAGTATCCCCAACTGGCACATAATATGTGCTCAATAAACATGTTTAATGGACAAATGAAAAGACTACCTTAAGTTAGGTACAAATAAGATGAATAAACTGGCATTTAGACATACTGGAAAAGATTAAAGGGTGGACAAAAGGAGAATTTTAGGAAATTTAAGGAGCTTAAAAAACAGTATGTGGGTTTTATTATTTTCACACATTCTGACACATCAGTAGTTCCAATGGGTTTTATGAGTTACACTTGAATGTCAATATATAAAAGTTTTGTGTTTCAGCAAGATATTTAGTTCTTGTTCTCTGAGGGGCTTTCTTTTGTTGTTGTTATTTATGATGTATATAAATATACCAGAAAATCTCCATATATTTCACCTCATAAACAGCAATAATCACAATAGAATCCATTTACTAGATACTTAATATATTCAAGGAATACATTATCTTACTGGGCCATCACAAAAATGCTCAATGTATTTCCCATTTCAGAGGTGAATGGCAGATCTGATATATACAGTTTGGAATCCATATATAGGACCAACTCCAAAACCTGATTCTTATCATTACTCTGATTTAGCATCTACTTAGTAGTATAGTTATCCCCTTGGGAAATGTACAACGTGTTCATCAGTATTTGAAATAAAATTCCTAGGAAGTAATAATTTTAGAGTAAGAGTTTGTTTAATAGAAAGCTTTGCTCTATTTTTGGAAACTGTTAACTGTTTCTCGCCTAGTTTGAGTATAAGCCAATCAACAAGGGCCAATGGTGGGTTTGGTTTAAGACTACTTTCCCTAAACGTTCATACTTCACCCAAAATGTTCAAAATTGATTGCAAAATAATTTAGTAAGACATAGGACCACATAGGCTTTGTGTAATAAAGAATTTGGCTGGCCTTTGTCCCTGGTTTCTGGGAGTGACCCGTAAACCCTTGGGATTTCCCAAGTAATAGGAATTTCTTTGCTAATTATGGTGGGTTCATAGATAGTTTATGTTAACAAGATGACTCAGGATGGGGTCTGACAATGCCAGAAAGACCAATCATGTGATTGGAGGGTTGGGGCTTTGAGCTACCTGATACAAGCCCAATCTCCAGGGAGGGGAAGGGGGTTATAAATTGAGTTCAACCTGGGGACCAACGATTTAGTCAATCATGCCTACATATGGAACCCCAATAAAAACTCGGGACACTGAAGCTCATATCTGCGTATTGTCACACATCCAGGTGTCCTGACTCCATGAGGAGAGACAATGTAAGCTTCATGTTTGGGACCCTCCCAGACATCACCTGATCCAGCTCTCTCTTTGGCTGGGTCTGATTTATATCCTTTTGCTATAATAAAACTGTAATCATATTTATAGCATTCCTGAATCCATAAGTCATTTTAGTGAATTACTGAACCTGAGGGGTAGTGGAAACCTCCAAATCTGTAGCCAGCTGGTCAGAAGTGAGGGTAGCCTGGGCACTCCTGAACTTGTGCCTGATATCTGAAGTGAGAGTGGCCTTGTGGAGGACTGTGCCCTTAACCTGCGGAGTTTGGCCCAGCTCCGGGTCGTTGGTGTCACAAGTCAGTGCAGTTTGCATTCCCTACCTCTATCCAGATAGTTAAACTTCTTTTAGTAGAAGTAACTCTTGGCTAAATATTGATGCTTTTTAACATAAGAAGGCACTTCTCCTTTGTTAAAATGAGATGGTGTTTTCACAGTGACAGATTCATTCACATGATTCATTTTGCAAGATAACTGGATTGTCACAGTCACCTTGAGGAGATACAAAATGAGAGAGATCAGTCATATCTCAAATATCTAAGGACTTTGCTTTAAGTCTTCAAATGAATATAAAGTAAAAAGTCTGATAAGAGGAAATTGTAACTCGTGATCGTTTCCAGTGGGAAGATGAGAAATTAGATTGCCATGGATCCATCAAGAAAGCAGAAAATGCATAAGATCTCTGTGTGTTTCTAAAATATCTTTGAATTTAGTTTCTAAATAAATTAAAAATTTAAAGACATTAATATGAAGAAACCACTCCCGGCCATTCCTAAACAATACTAAAAATAAACCTGAACACACGGTTCTCGTAATCTGGAAGGTTGGGAAATTAGATTTGAGTTTGTAGGGTCCTCTTTTTCAGCTTGTTGTAGCAGGAGTGGCCTGAATCTATCACAGTGATGTCTTCTTCCTTCACATCTTGTCTTTGGTGGAGGACAGAGTAAGAGCACTCCATCTGTTCTGATGTACCCATTCTCACTGCAGTTTTTATGAAAATATCCAATAGTCTAAATTGCATTATATGTGAGAGTAACACTCAGTTGAACTAACAGATTGCTGATATAATGATAAATGCACTTAAAAAAACCGTATATATTTAAGAAGGTTTTTATGACACAGTCAACTCATACACTGTCACCATCACTGGTCCAGTGCAAGAAAGGCCACTTTGTTAGGCATGCTACTGACATTATTTCTGCATAAATGTTGAAATGAGCACTTAGATGGCCAGCTGACTAGCTTGCCTGCTGCTCATTTTTGTTTAATTACTTTATGGGATGAAGCTTTTAAATGAGAAGACTTTGACAGGAAAATGTCCCTCAGTTTGAAAGTAAATGCTTCAGGTTTGCCTTTTTTGTAAATACCACGGCATTTTGTTACAGCAGGGGAGATGGATGGCCCCTTTCAAAATACTCTCCCGTTGTCATATCCTTTAATTAGACCAGATGGAATTGGTATTCAACAATTGGAATGCTAGCTGCTTGACTCAATTATTGTTGTTTATTGCTTTTTTATCCCACCCAAGTAAACCACCTCCTCACCCACTGTCAGCACATTCTGTATTTTCCTCCCAGGAGGTAGAAAATTTTATTCTTTTGTATTTCTGCTTTTTCTCCATTGCATTATTGTTTTAACAAAACTTAACTAGATTTCAACTCTATGAAGGTTTTAGTTAGAAGGTTTCTGTTTTGTCTTCACTAACATTAACCTTTTTGGTAATTATGTGGTTCATTACAAAGGAGACAGGCTTTGTTTGATTGCTGCACAGTTTTTGCTGTTTTTGTTTGGTTTTATATTCAGTGCACTTAAAGGGAATTTTATTATCCTGGTGTTCTCAGTTACCTGGTAAATTAGCATACAGTTTGTTTACTAAGGATTGCTGGTATCTTCTGTAAATGCAGTCGTTAGAATGTATTCTCTGCTACTTAATTGGGTGAAAATTGTATTCCTGGTTATTTTACAGTCTAAAGATTACAATTTAATGTAACTTGTAGCACTGTTTTTCTGTTTTGTCCCTTTTTTAGGGGTGAAATGACTAGACATAAGCTGTTCTACCATGAGGAAGAAGCTGTTCTAGAACTCTGAGACAGCTGGTGAATGAACTTGTGAAATTTCAGGGGAACCAAAAAAATGTTGTTATACAATAGGGCAGAGCAACAGAAACATCCTCAATGTCTAGTTATGGGACTGGGTTGCCCAGAATACAGAAAAGACCCATTTATCTGATATTCACAGAACTAATGCAGAAATTTTGATGCTACGTTGTGTATTGATAATTGGTGCTCGAAAGAATAACCTTAAAGCAATTTGAATATTTCAGGAAATAGCAAAGAAAGACTCAATTATTATTCATGAAGTTTTTAAGGATTATGTTCCAATTCTTTAACTCATACATTGTGTTTACATATACACATACAATATAATATATTTTATATACTAATTTTTAAATAATGAAATGACTATATCAGTCACTTGACAAATTAGTTTGCTATAATGAATACACGTGTGATCTAAGGGAGTTTGAAATCAGTCTATGTTCCACTGAATTTTGCAGTATAGCAGATGGCATCTAAAGTGAGTTCCAGTTTGTTATACACTCACGCTATGGTGACTGGAGCAATTAATCGTTACTAGTACTACGTATTTTAAGTTCTGATGAATACGAACTAAACTCATTAAAATAATAGAGGACTCATTGACTTTGCGTTAATTGGTTCTTAGAAATTTCCTGTAGCTACAATATATGTACACATACGTTGTTTTCTCTACTCTTATCCACATGGGATCAATCTCTGGTCCTTTTTGATGGCTAACTAGTGTGTGAACATCGATTGAATTAACCCATACTGTGCATTCATTCATAAACAGCTGAAATCAGCTCACTGTGTAGGAGAGACCAGCATCTTCAGACTGCTCTTTTCAGCAAGTTTGAGGTTTCTTTTGACTAGCCACCATCCTGGAGTGACAATTGGGTTTCCAAGTTTATGTATATTTATGTGTGTGTATGTGTATGTGTGTGGTGTGTATGCATATGTATGTGTACCTTTGTGTATTTTGGGGGGTCTTAATATAAGTAGCTATTTTTAAGATAGCCTTTCTATTATGTAACTAGTCTTAAAACACAAGCACATATTCAGAAATCTAATGAATAAATGATACGTAGTGTGCCACTGCAGGAAAAAGTGGCTTCTTTATGGAGAACTGACACGTTAACCAGACCCAGGCAGCAAAAATTTAATTATTCATTTAGCAGCTTTATCTTGAGTGGCAAATAAGCATATTGTGCTGATGCGATTAGATAAATACAAAAAGGAAAGATGACCTATTGTGTTACATTTTTCTCAAAATTTTAGAGATTTTGCTGTATTTAATGAAACTGAACTTGATTGATTTTTTAAAAGATAACACACCCACCTTTACCAGAAACAAGTAATATCATCCAGTTTTATTTATGATGAAAACTATGAAGACTAAAAGTAATAGGATTATGATGTGATGGGCCTAATGAACAGGCACTCTGTAAATGCTCGTTGAATGAATGAGCACGCCCACGGCCACCAGGCTTGTTCAGCCACTAAGAGCATTGTCTGAAAGCTGCCAAATTCACATGCCCTCAACTTCATTATGTTCTTCTCTAAGGAAGGTAGTCTTTACTGTGGCTAATTTAATTAGTATATCATATTACCCCCTTATAATTTTAGGATCTAAACTAATTTGGTCAGGGAGTGAAATAAGTCCATTTTAGCTTGAGCCATGAGAAAAAGAATTTTCTAAGCCAATTCAAAGTGTACCTTTTGTCCTCTGAGAGGGGCTCAGGAACTCTGCCTTCCTGTATCACCCTTGCTGCAGCTTTTTTGTAATTGTGTTTCATTATGGCGGATGGAGTTTTCCAAGAGGTTGAGGATGGCTTCTCCTCACACAGCCCAAGCTTAGATGCGAGCTCCACTTGAGGGGGGAGGTGTCACAGGATAAGTGAACGAGTCTGCTTTGTTAGAAGCCAGAATGGGCTCACTTGTCCTCATGGTCCAGTCTAGACTATATTGAGTTTGGGGGCCTACATTCTAGATGTAAACTAGATATTATTTTAATTCGGAGACTTCACAGGAAGGCAGGATTATTGGACCAAGTCAGGATTTCAATATTCTTGGGCCCCTAGCTCAAAGAGAATTCTAATTTCACCTTAAACTCAACATCATTCCCCTATAATAACAAATCCAGGGGGATATTTAACCACTTGAGCAGTACTGTTTTAAACACAAAATAGCACCTATTTCTATACCATTTTTAATAATAATAGCTAGCATTCATGTAGTACTTATCGTGTGTCAAGCACTGTGATGAGTTTTACACGGAATACCTTATCTAATCTTCAGAATAACCCTATAGAGTAAACATTATTACTCCTGTTTTAGACTTAAGCCAGAATCCCAGGGCTACCTTTAAATACTCACTCTCCCTCCCTGGCATCCAATTCTTCACCATGTCCTGTGATTTTTACCTCTAATAGGTTGCTTGTCTTCAGTCTCTTTCTTCCCCTTTGCTAGACCGTCATGATCTCATACTCACATTACTGGAACAGACTTCTCACGGGGTCTCCTCATTTCAGTGTTGCTCCTCTCCAATCCCTTCTCCACTAGTAGCAGAAATGGTCTTACAATGGAAATGGAATCGTGTCGATACTTTGCTTAAAATTCTCCTGTGACTTCCCATAACAATGAAATAAAATCCACACTCTGTGCCAGCGCCTACAGTTCCTGCATCCTTTGTACCCTGGTTATGTCTCCACTTCCACTTTGATCCCATCTCACCATCTTCTAGTCGCACTGGTCATCTTCCAGTGCTTTGAATGTGCCAAGAACATTCCCACCTCATGGTCTCGGAATAAGACCTCGCCTCTGAATGGAATGTTCTTCTCTCCACTTGTCATGTGGCTAATTCCCTCTATCCTTTCAGGTCTCAATCTTAAATATTACTTCCCCACAGAGACCTGCTCTGACCAAACTACCCAGAGAAAGTTTCCCCATTCTCATTCTTGATCTTAGTCCCTTCTTTGTTCCTTTAGTGACATAAATTACCATGTTGAGTCATTTTATTCATACTTATTTGTCTTTTTTGGGGGGTGGACTGTCTTCCCCTAAAATATGTATTCCAAGGAGCAGGTACTGTCACTGTCTTCTTCACCATTGCTTCCTCGGCAAAACCTAGTAGAGAATAAAACGGATTCAATAAATAATATTTGAATGAATGATGGTGAGTTGTTCCCAGACTTTGAAATTTTTATAGGTGCGGTATCTAAAACAGGAATTTGCAAGGATGAACTTCATGCTACTGAATTAACCTTTTACCAAATAGTAACATAACATTAAAAACTATATATATATATATATATAAGTATATTCTTGTTATTCATGATTGTTATGTTCTATGAGGTTGTTGGAACACTGAATTAGCAAATACCGAACCATTGCTTCTAGGTGAATTACAAGGTTAGGTTCTTGAGGGCCCTTTGGTCACAACATTTTCACCAGTCAGTCATACATAACCTTGTTTCATGTGTGTTTCTGTCTAAGGACACCTTATTTAATACATACCGTTGATACATTAATATTGAACTCACGGCCAAGAGTGCCATAACTCATGCCTGAACAAAGCTTGTCTAACACATGTATTTTCTCCATAAGGCACATCACAGCCTTCTTGTGCTTAGGAACACTAGACAGCGCTTCAACACTAGGCTTGGGGGCAACTTTAAACAGCAAAATCATTAACAAAAAACACAAAAAGGCAAAGAATGGGGCACTGAATGGACTGCAAAAAGGACACATTTACAGTCTGAGAGCTGAAACAAGATGGCAGAGTGGAATCACCTTGTTTGACCTCAGTTAGGAATGTGCTCATTGAGCAATTCAAATATTTCTTTGCTCTGTGTATGTCCGCACATTTTAGCAAGTAGGCGAATTCATAAATGTGGAATCCACGAATAACAAGGATAGACTCTGTGGGGGGAGGGCAGGGCTACTATCATTCTTAAAAGTAAAGGAAAGTTTGAAAAGTTAAATGAATTTATGTTCATGTAAAGCTCATCACATTTTCCTTATTTTTCTCATTTGTCCACGAACCCATAGAAGTTTCATCCTGTAAGGATGAGGAAAGCATCGCTCCAGATGAGGCTGACTAGCAACTCACTCTCCCACCAGACTTACTCATGTGTAACAAAAACTTCTTTTAATAATGTTCATGGTAAATATTGATAAATATATAGTGATTTCAAGAGATTATCATGTTCTGAAAGGATAAAAAATACTGACCTAGAGTTCTAAAATCCAGCACTTTCCTCTGTCATATCTGGTCCTTGCCTTTGACATAAAAATGATCACTTAACTGAGTGACCTTTTTTGCTATGTCATAATCATAGTGTAGCCTTTTTCTTTTACAATTTTTTCTTATTACAAAAGTAATACATCGTTCACCATAGAGAATTTTGAACCTATAGGTGAGCAAAAAAAAGTTTCAATAAACAAATAGATGATAGATAGGTAGGTAGATAGATAGATAGATACCTATAGATAGATAGGTAGGTAGATAAATCCCTCTTTCTAGCATGCAGGGGTCATCACTGTTAATTTTTCAGTGCATGTCTCTGTAATCATTTTCCTAAGCCTTCACAGGCTGGGTTTTTTCCCCCTTTAACCAGATGTCACTAAATTCTGTCTGTGTGACACTGGACTTCTGTAACATTTCCCTTTGCTTTAGATAATTCTTTGGGGGTATCACACTGTCTCATTTCCCACATGTGGTCAGGAGTAAGGCCACTTGCGTTTCTTCCACTCTCCACTGTAGGAGAACTCCCTGTAGTCCTCTGATCTGACCTTCCTGCCCATCTGTTGTCTGGGTGCTGGGGCACTGACATAGAGGAGGCAGTCTGGAGCACCATTTTCAGATAGATGCCTGAAAAAATCAGCGTCATGTTTAGCAGGAAAATGGTTTATAGTTTTTCCTTAGAACTGGGGCTCCAACAGTTTGTTTCTTCAACTTATACTTGTTTTTACTTTACTTCTTCATGACGATGGGTCTGGAGACACAGCCTATGTGCACACCGCTGAACAGCTGGAAAAAAGACTAGCACTAGACAGTTGAGACAAGTGATCTGCTCTCAGAAGCCAGGGCCAAACACCAGCAAGCTGCCAATAGAAGATGTCAAGAAAAGTGAGTCAAATGGAATGCAATTCCTGATCTAGATGACTGAACACTTTCTGATCTCAGAATATGAGATTTATTTAGAGAAGGCATGAAATACTCATATGAGTTTAAGATATTTTTCACATGTCTAAGTAGATCTGCTCTAACACATTTTGAGAAAGTATGAGGAAGGCGGGCCTCCGGTTTCATATTCTATCAGGCTGTCCCTTCAGCCTTGCCAGTGACAGTTGTATGGAAGTTGATGCTGAGCCAGAATTAAGCTTTTGAGTGATTTGATGATATTAGCTTCCAGTGAGTCTCACCTTGATATTTCCAATAAGGATGTAACATACTAAAATGCATTCTTGAATTTGGCTGGAGATGTTGATCACACATCAAGAATACATTTCAACCAATTCATGAGATTCTTGTGAAATCGGTGGTCTGGCAGTTTACGAGATAATAAAATAAATGATGACTTACTAGCAAGCATCACATTTAAATATAGTAAGCCTCTCCTAAAAGCCCTTCTATTATATTGTCTGGACGTGCTGCCTTGATGAAATAGTACATCAATTTGTCCCTAATCATGATGTTTCATTTCAGAGGTCTGTTTACTCTTCGCGCTGTTCACCAGCTTGAGTCCAGGTGACCCGATTTATTTATGCTTCATCTACTTTTGCTTCTGGCAGCAGCAGCATATCATCTTGCAAAATGTGGAAAGATGGGGAAACTCCATATTGATACTATCTTATGATGCTGCACATCTTAGCATTTTACAAATTATTTTAATAACCATTATTTAATTTGATAAATTTAATAATCACATGGAGTAATAGATTTGGATACTGTTTTAGTCACTGTGCATAATGAAAATTGAAGTTTAGAAGGATTAAATGACCCCTCCAACCCATAAGTTTTAAATCCAGATTATATTACTTCGAGAGTAATACATTCTGTCTGTATTATATTTCATCTTTTTGTGCTTAAGGGACTAGAGAAAAAGTAAAAATTAAATTTTGAAAAACAAGAAAATTTTACCAAGTAACCAAATTTCTTCTGTTCTCAAGGGTAAAATACTTATTAATGTAAGATATGAAAGATGTCATAGAAACTATTATTTTGAGCCAAATCCTGAAATAAATCAAAACACTATAAGTTTACTTATGTTATTATAGTAAAACAAAAACAAAAACAAGACTGTCCATTACTGAAATGGCTTTCACACTAAAATAGTTGTAAATATGCCGTAAATGGATGAATTGTATCCAATTAAAATATGGAAACATTCAGTTAATTATCAAGGTGATCCACAAATAATGGAGTTTGGAACTGGTTAAAGTAGTAATTAGAAAGGTCTGAACAACCCAGACAAGGTCTGCACGAGATAGAAAGGGTTGTAACAGGAGCTAGAGAAACAGATAAAAGAGAGGTTAAATTAGCAGTTTTCAATCCTGCTTCTGACACTTTAATTATCTAAAGGGATGCCGCTAGATTCTCAACAAAAATTTCACAACTAATTTTATTTCAGTTTATTGTAATCATTCCAAGTACATCCGTACACACATGTCATATAGCACACCTGTAGTGAGTGTTACAAACTCAAAACAGTGATATATTTTTACCACTCCAGGTAGGTTCGAAAGCACAACTTCATATCTTGATATGATGTATGGACATTTGCCCTGTCCCACTTCAGCAAAGTCCCATGGACGGAGCTCTTAGATTGTAAAGAAATGGATCCTCTCCTAAAGAGGACCGCTGGAAGTCCTCCTTGCTGCTTCTCTGAAGATGCAAATCATCCCTTTCCAGTCATACTCCTTCCTAGAGAACCAGCCCTATGCCCTGCCTGATATGTGTACCCTGGGAACTTATGCCCACCCAGGGCCATTGCTAATTTAACCTGAGCCAATCAGATCCAATTAGGAATTTGAATGGCATAGACTCTAAATAGGTGTGGTGCACTAGCTTGAAAATGAGATTACGGAGAGCTGGGAAAGGCATTTTCATTTTTCTACCAAGGAAGCATTGCAGCAGAGAGAGCTAGACAGCAGTGAGAAGCAGGAGAGGAAAGCAAAGATTACATATCACTTTCACCAGAGACAAGAAGAGAGGGAATTCTCCACTTTCTGGTTCCCAGTTTCCTGTTGGGACTTCCTGCCTTGGTGTTCCCTTTGATTCAGTAAGATATCTCTGTGTAATATGAGTAAGGAGGGCTTAAACCTGCTTCCATGAGCCTCTATTTGTTCCAGTCAAATGGTCCCTGATTATGGTAACCATGACCTGATCCAAAAGTGGTGAAACTCTGTGCCAAGGGAAATCCCTGAATGGCCATGCTGCCTTAGATGGGGTTTCAACTGAATTCCATTCAGTTACCCCTTCCTACCGGGAGAAAATGCCACTGTCCATTCAGCCTGCTGCTCTTCAGCAGGGCTTGATGAGCAACACAGGGGTGTGTCTTCTCTCCTACTCGAAAAATCGCAGAATTTTCAACCTGGAAGGGAGCATTAATGACCAAATCCAGCATCCTTGTTTTGTAAATGAAAAAACTGAGAAGCAGGGAGGTTAATTCCCTCATTCAGGGCTTGGAGAATTCCTGGCCCAGATTTCTTCCCGTGGCCTCTCTCCCCTGGACCAGTCTATTGATAGAGGAATCTTTAAAGTTCTCTCCTTGTAAAAAATTAAGTTTCTGCTGCCATAAATCCTCCAGCCAACCTTATGTATCCAGTTAGAATCATGTTCAGCTGCATATAACAACAAGCCAGAAGTAACAATGGCTTAAACATGTGAACATGTATTGCATTCTATCTCACATAAAATCAGTTTGGAGGTGTGCAGTCCAGGGCAAATGTGGTGGCTCCAAGGTTGTCAGGGACCCACCTTCCATTTCTATCTCTGCTCTTCCATTCTTAGTAACTGGCTTCCATCCTCAAGGTCACCTCAATAGTCCAATAGAGTGTTTGGAGCTCCATCCATCAAATCTGCATTCCAGGAAGCAGGTGTAGGAAAGAGGAAGGGGCAAAGTTGCACACCCTAGCTGTCTTGTCTTCTCCACCTAAGAGCTTTTGCTTACATATTACTGGGCATAGCTCAGTTAAATGGCCACTTTAGTAACAAGGGAAGCAGAGAAATGTATGATTTTAGCTAGCACATTGCCACCTCAATAAAATTGGAAGTCTCTTACAAAGAAAGAGTAAATGGATGTTGCATCAGCAACTAGAAATCTATGCCATAGCTTCCTAGAATTTTTGTCACCAATTCTTCCTCAAAAGATATCTTCAGTGGGTATCTCAGAATATTCCCACAATTAGAGAGTATCCTAAAACTGCAAGAGCCAAAGAAATCCTTCCCGAGTCATCTCCTTTTCCTATGAGAGCACCCGATGTTGTTTGAACCTCCGCCCAGTTCTGGTCTCCACCCACTGTGAGCCGATTTCTTTTGTCCTCTCCTGGCAGGGATTTTGCTGCAGCACACCACGACACCAGCAGTACTAAAATGCATACCCCAGATATGTTCCACCTACAGTTAAAAAGCTTTTGCATGTCATTGTAGACTCCTAAGTAGGAGAAAGAGACTCCTAAGTTAGTGGGAAAGCAGTCTCTACACCTCATCAGAAGATCATCTGTAAAATGGCAGATAATAATAGTACCAACCTTCTAGGATTTTTATGATGATTAAATCAGTTAATACATGTGCAAAGCACTTACGACACCTTTGAAGCAAAATAAGTGTCCTGCGAGTGTTTGTTATTATTCATTATTACTGTTATTATTATTATTGCCACATGGCTTTTTTTATTCTGAGGAATATTTAATGGAGAGCTAGGAAGAGGATGTTTTTGTTCCCAGAGCTGAAATTGCTCCCAGGAGAATCATTCATGGGTCTGGGGCTACTCCAATATCTAGTTCACCAAGTTGCTCAGTTGATGAAGTGGCCCCTTACGGTGTGAATGTTGGGAGTACACTTCCTGTAAGGGAAGTTTCACATCATGCCAAGGATGGTGATGAGGTGGCTGGGAGGGTGCTCAGAGGAGAGTGAATACACCAAACCAAGAGGGAGATGTGCTAAACCTGCCTTTGTCACAAGTTTGCACAAACCCATTCCCAGTAAATTGGGCTCCAGATGTCTCTGGATGAAGCTTTTGCCAACTGACAACTGGGTTTCTTAACTATGTTTCAATAATCCACATAGACGTTTGTGAATTGCATGGAAATTTAATGTTGTTCTAAATTAACTGGAGAAGAGAACAAGAATGTATTAATTATGTGCAATAATGAACGAAGTCTAAGAGCTAAAATCTTTAAGTTTATTCTTTGAAGCATATTCCTAGTTTATTTTAAAATAATGAAAGGAAATGATGAAACCACTTAGTGCCTGAAAAATCTGGGAACTGTACTTTGAACACTGTTAACTTAGTCGTTATTGAGAGGCTGATGTGCCCTCGATAGTGATTGTAATTCAGGCCTCTGATTTGGAAGTCTTTTTTAACTCTGATGCGGCTCTGAGTGTGTGAGAAAATTCTGAGGACTGACGTTTGGAAAGGAGAGTGACACTGTAGCCTGAGTAATTCACTGCCAGTGAACAGTGAGAATGAGAGACAAGAGCAGGAACAAAAGGTACAAGGAACAAGAGGATCCGAGGTGAAAAAGAAACATGTAATTCTATCAAAATGGTTTATATTGACATGCTACGAAGGCCCATTCACCGGGCAGTCACTTTTTGCAGCAGATCTAGGAGAGAGGAATTGCAAAACTTACATGGACTGAAATTCACTCCAGATACCTCTTCGGCTCTTCTTTATCTGTCGTTCACCTGGAAATGTGCAAAAATAGATCCTTGAGTATGATTTTCCACTCTTCATTGTTGGTTAAGTCACAGAGCCTCTCATATGGGGAATACTAACACTAAGCACTTTTTGGCTGAGGAGAAAGGAGGCAAAGATCAAAGAGGAAAATCTCCAAAGAAACGTGGAATTGGAATTCAGGAAATTAACTTGCCTTCTCCATAACTAACAGCCTTCCCTCTAATTCCATGGCCAAATCTCTCTCCTGCTTCTCAAAGGCAAGTCAGATTCCCCAGTGAAAAATGACTCATTCTTCCCACCGAACTCATCTATTTGAGTCAAATAAAGGTTCAATATATAGTAGCTGTGCATTTCTTTTGTACGTCAAATTAACAACAGAATCTGCTGAATTTGCAAATTTGCTGCACAGTCTGGAAGATAGGAATATAGATATAGCATTCTTCATAATCTGTTGATTATCAAAGTCTAGTATTCATTGATGATCATTTCCTAGTTAGTAATCAAGCTTTTACCTGATCAATAATAGGGAGTGGGGGAGGATAGTTAAATAGCAACTCTCTACCTTGCAAGTGGAGAAAGACCTGAGAGGTGCAGATGGTGTCAATAAACTGCATTTGGATTCTGAAGCACAGCTGAAGATACTGTGATGAAGACTCTTTCCAAAGGGAGGGGGCATTCCATGAGGGGAGAAAAGTGGAAGCTTGCTGGCCTGTGATCTGACTAGGGAGGAGGGAGGAAAACAGCACTCAGAAGAATCTATGAATTTCTATAGAAGGAGCCATATCGCAGGAGAGGAAGGAGGAAGTTGTGGGAGGTCCCTGATGACTCACCAGGGTTGAGAGCTGGACAAGTGGCCTGAAATAACACCTAGAATATCCACTGCCTGCACACCAGTCACAGAGCCTGGGTAATATTAAAAACAAAGAGTCTCTGAGATCAAAAGGCAGGACAAGGTGATTTTGTGCTCATGGCTGAGACTTGGCAGGATAGTTTCTGACTGACCTTGGCTGTCAGCTGAGACCCTCTGACTGGAGGCTTAAGCCCCTGGGTCCTGGCTTTGCAAGGCGCCTTTTCTTGGAAGCTGGGATCCTGCCCACTTTCTCCTTGGCACAGGCTGGGGACCCATTTGAATTCTTTTTTAAAAAAAAACTGATTTAAAAAATTGCTTTATTATTTTTATGTGCTATTACAAATGCCCATTGTAGGGGGTTCAAGGGATTTGAGGGCTGATCAATAAAAAAGATATGACCACGGGAGGCAATAACACAACAAGCTTTATTGGGCAGCGTGTGGACAGGGTTGTGAAAGGGGAAGTCCTTCACAGCACGAGACGGTCCAGAGGCATAAGGTCACCATCTGGAGGGGGAGGAGGCAAAGGGACTCATGGGAGAAGACGGGCACCAGAGAAGGGGCTTACACGTCTAGATGATGTTGCTCAGCAGCAGCAGGAAGTCTGTGGGTCAGAGAGCTCCAAACGGCCAGAGCAGCTTAGGGTCTTGTAACCACAAGGCTTTATCTTATCAATGGGTAACACTGCCCAGTGAGGTTGCATGGGCTAGGCAAAGCAGGCAGGCTTTAAATGGCTAAAAATCGGGTTGCTTCGGCTATTTTAAAAACAGTTGGATGTGTCAAAACTTGAGTTTGATGCTGGTGGGCTTTTGAGCTAATGAGTCTCAGTCTGCAGTGAAGAAATAAACAACCTGGCCTGTACGCTGAGGCCGTCTTTGGCTCATTTATATAACACCTGTGATAAATGCTTAATATAAAAAATTCAAACAATACAACAGATAAAAGGAAGCAAGGAAAAACTACTCCATATCCTTCAACCAATAAATAAGTACTGTTAACATTTTGGTCTTTATTCACATTTTCACACACACACATACACACGCACACTATAATGTGTGTGTATTTTTTTTACACAACTGGAATCACATTATAGTAGCAAA
Source organism: Tapirus indicus (assembly GCA_031878705.1). Lineage (NCBI taxonomy): Eukaryota > Metazoa > Chordata > Mammalia > Perissodactyla > Tapiridae > Tapirus > Tapirus indicus. Next base: position 11,117,970 of record CM062918.1, read on the forward strand.
CTATTAGTTTGTAACTTTTCTTCTTTCACCAACATTGTTGTAGACATAAATACAGTTCTATATCATAACTTTTATTTTTGCATAGAATTTTATTGTGTGTATGTTCATAATACAATTCACCTTTAAAAATCCCTATTGGTATATATTTAGGGTTCATCCACTTTGTCACCAATATAAATAATTCCTCAATTACCAGTTTTGTGTACTGTTTTCTAATTTTCATAAATTCATAGAAGTGGGATTACTAAATCAAAGTGTATGAATATTTAACATTTTTGATACCACTTGCCATATTGCCTTCTAAATTTTTATCAATTTATGCTCCCATGTATATTCATGAATTTTAGATTAAGTTAGGAGGGACTGTCAGGAAGGTTAAACTACAAAATGAAATGAGATGTGTAAAAGTTGCTGTGGGTAGGAGTGGGTTCTTAAAATTGTATTTGGAACAAGAAGGTGATCACCAAAGGGACACATCCACTGTCCCCTCACTCTTAGCAGATGATCCACCTTCAACTAGAAAGCAGAAGTCTATGGGAGTGAAGTCTTCCACCCTTCAGTTTCTACCTCTCAACCTTATTTCCATTCAGCGTCACCTGGGTTTGAGGAAGAGGTATCTCTACTTCTTTCTGAAGCCCTTGGTTTCACTCTTTCACAGATTTGTCACACTCTCACTCTTTCACAGATTTGTCACTCTCTCACTCTCTCTCCACCAAAAACTTTAAACCTAGAAATCCGTTCAAAACATCTTCATTCTAAAAGTAGTACCCTTGACTGTGCCTTCTCTTCAAGTCTTCCCTGAGGGCAAAAGAAAACTGTGCCAAGGCCCAAGCATATGAAAGTGCACACGAAAATACCCAGTGCACAGCCCCAAGCCTAACAGAGCATTTCTGGGACTCTTAGGGACCCTGTCATACTTTTGTGACATAAAGCAGACTAATGAGCAATTCCAAGAGATAATTTATAATCCTCTCCTTAACAAATTAGAATTCAGTGCGTAGAATCCTTTCTCACGTGGAGTAAACTCCCTCTTTGGCCTCGTATCTGGTCTTTCCTCTGTCAGCTTGTGGAGACCCGCTGAACACTTCCTGAGTGACTTGGTTCCCCTATGCTTGGCAAGGGAACAAATTCAACTCTGATTTTGCTCTGGTGGTCTTTGTGTCATTCTTTGACTCCACCTTCCTCCATTTCATTGCTGCACTCAAGCGTGGTCTACAGTCCCTGCCTCTACTTTTTCTCTTTCCACTTATTTTTCAACCCACTGAAATACAATTTCTGCTTCTACCAAACTGAGCTGCTTTGGCAAAAGTCAACAAAAAATGTACTCCTAATTTACAAAGCCAGCCATTTTTTTTTTTTTTTTACTTTGCATTCTGGGTGAGCTCCTTGTGGCATGTGACCATTTCTCCCTCGAAATTTCCCTCAATCCTGGTTTCCTCAAAGCCATTCCCTCATTATTTCCTTTCTACCTCTGATTTATTCTTTTCCCCTCCTCTGTTTCCTTCTTCTTAACTTATCCCTTAAATATTATTTTTCCTGAAGACCTCTGTATTAGCCAGTTTTTGCTGTGTAACAAACCACCCCAAAACTCAGTGGCATATAGAACAGTGTTTTATTCTACTGTCATGTTTGCAAGTTGGCTGGAGGTCAGGTTAGCTAGACAAAGTTAAACTGGGCATAGTTCCAGAGACAAGTTGGCTCCAGGTCTGCTCCATAAGTCTCTCATCCTCTTTGACTAATAGCCGGCTGGGGCATATTCTTTTCATGGTGGTGGCAAAAGTACAGGAAGGCAAACCCAGCCTTGTATGCACATTTCAAACTTCTGCTTACATTAAATCTCCTGACATCCCACCTCCAAAAGCAAGTCACATGGCCAAACCCAAAATCAAGAGATAAAGAAATATCCTGTGCTTATCATGTAGCCATGACAAGGGGTGGCTACATAATACTAGTACAGGTGAATGAAGAATTGTTACTAGTAATTTAATCTACTAAATATTTCTTTTTGCCTAGAAGGCTCTGCATGATCTGACCTTAGCTACTTCTATTGTCTTGGTTTTTGACAGTTTTCTTTGTTGCAAAGTTCCAGACACAAAGCTGCGTTTCACTTCCTGTAACACCAAGCTCTTTTGTTTAGTCTATACAATCTTCAAGTCTTAGTGTAAATGTCACTCTCCCAGGGAAGTCTTCCAATCACTCCAGGTTAAGTCAGATTCCCTTGTTATATCTCCTTATAGACTGCTACAATTTTTCTTTGTTGCATTTACCATGTTTTTGATGGAATAATTTATTTATTTGGTATCTTCCTCCCTCCCTAGAATTTAATTTCCATATGGGAAGAATTGTCTTTGTTTCATTAACTATTATATTCCTACTGCCTCCTATTTATGCATGGTACAATAGATGTTCAATAAATGTGGAGTTATTGAATCTACGTGTTCTTCCTAGGAAATTTCATCCATTTCTATGACTCAAACTTTCACCAAGTCTAAATCTAGAGTCTCAAAATCTTTTCTGAGCTCCAAAAAATATTTCCAATTGGATATCCCACGGCAATTTCATACCATGCATGTCTAGAAGTAAAATTTTTCTTCTTTTCCTGCTAATGAAAATCATAATTCTCCTGACCACCTGGGATGATTAATTTTATGTGTCAACTTGACTGGACTGTGGGGTGCCCAGGTTGGTTAAACATTATTCTGGTGTGTCTGTGAGGCTGTCTCTGGATGAGATTAACATTTGAATTGGTAGACTGAGTAGAGCAGATTGCCCTCTCTGATGTGAGTGGGCCTCATCTGGCTGAAGGCCTCATCCAGTTGAGGGCCATTCTGTTGGAAGTCTGAATAGAATAAAAAGGCCAAGCAAGGGAGAATTTGCTCTCTCTGCCTGTCTTTAAGCTGGGTCATTGGTATTCTCCCGCCTTTGGATTTGGACTGGGACTGGGACTTACACGGTCTGCTCTCCTAGTTCTCAGGCCTTCAGAATCTCACTGGAACCGTCAGCTGATATCACCAGCTTTCCTGGGTCTCCTACTTGCCAGCTGCAGATCTTGGGACTTCACGGCCTCCATAATCATGTGAGCCAATTCCTTATAACAAATCTATCTATCTGTCTATTTATCTATCTCCTATTGGTTCTGTTTCTCTGGAGAATTCTGACTAATATACCACCCCAAATCCTGGAAATTGTCCAGAGCTCCATGCTTCCCTAAACTTTCACACATAATTTGTCTCTAAAACTTGATGCTTTTTATTCCTGAAATGTCTTCTGAAAAATCAGTTAGCACCCTGATTTTTATTCTCTATCACGAATAATATTGGCTCTAAAAAGTGTAGAAAAACATTGTTGGGAAGGAAAGGAAGTCCAAGATGGGATAGAACAATCTAAGAAAACACCTGGCAGTTCTAAATGTGTTCCAAGCTTCCTGGCCAGGATGAGTCACATCCTAGAGAGTGGAGAACATATACACATGATACCTCCATGAGGGATTGCTGAGGAAATGTAAAAAAAAACTCACGAAATAAAGTAGAAGAGTGGAAAATTAGAGGCGGGGAGCCAGGGTTTCATGGCAACTGAAGGTCTCAGTTGACTGTGATATTACAGGGACTTCAACTACAACGTCCCACTGTCAGCCTTGGGGCCAGGATTTCTAGAATACCCCTTTGCAGAGACAGTGCACATGAGAGTGTCAGCATCACAACTTGTGAGCTTTCACAAATAAGTAGACAATATGATAAGTGACACTGCCCGGGGACAATGATAAGGAAGGAAAGTAAAAGAAATGTATATTTTTTTTTCTTATAGACTACACTAGTATGGAATACTAGAACATTTGCATTGGGACATTTACTTGTTGATCCTTTTGGGCAGGGGGAGGGACTGGAGGATGATGATACCCCCTCCTCTAGTTTGACAAAGTGTAGCCCACATCATTATGACACACACACGTTTGCTTATATTGAATCTGGATAAAATTTATGAACGTGTATCTTTATTTATGAACATTTATCTTTATTTAAACAACAGCTATTCTTCTGATGTAAAAATACATAACTAGAGTTTTTGTATTCTAAACAATAGACTTGGAAATAGGGAAGTTAAAGATGTCAATGTGCTTAGGTCTACATAATGTGTGTGTGTGTGTTTGTACGCACGCATGTGCGTAGGGTGTAAATATATGCTTAGTGCTCTTTTACCTTTCTGGCATTTCACTGTTCAGTGTACAGCGAAATGTTTGCCTGAACTGGGAGTTTAAATAAACCTTTGCTTGACAAGTCACATGACTACAAATAGAAGCAATGAGTAATGGTGGGCATAGTTAGAAGGGGATGAAGGGAGGAAGCACTTATAAGTATGACAAGAACAAATGAAAGTTTAGAAAAAAGGTTGAAAATATTTTTCTAATATACTGGTGGAGATGAAATAGAACATCTTTGCAAAATAACTGTCATATCTATTAATATGAGAGTCCAAAAATAAATTTTCACAGGCAACTCTGACCAAGATCTCGAAATCAAGCTGTAACCTCTGCTTCCATTTTTATTAGCAATAAAACATAAATCATTGCAGAAATAACATATTGGATGATGGAACACTGAAAAGAGGAATCCTTCTTATTTAAAAATTATATGATTCTGTGACATTAAATGATTATAAATAGTTTTTAAGGACCTAGTGTTCTCCAGCCGCTATTTGGTACATCTATCTTCCATTATCTCTTTCTTTCTCCTTTCATTCGTGCATTCATTCATCCAACAAACATTTTTCAGATATCCACTATACATCAAGCACTATTCTAGGCACAGGGGATAAAGTAACAAATCTAAAACATACAAAAATTCCTGCCTCTTGGAGTTTGCTTTCTAGCAGGGAAAACAGACAAGGCCAGGGATGGCCTTGTGGAGAAGGTCTTTATGTAAAGACTGGTAGGATGTGTGAGAGAGCAAGTCTTGTGGATATCTGGAGGGAGAACGTTTCAAGGAAAGAAGTAACTGCAAAGGCCCTGGAATAGGAACATGTCTGGTGGCTGGAGAGGAGCGAGTGTGGGAAGGGGGAATAGGAGTTGCAATCAGAGAAGTACTGGGGTGCCAGAACATGTAGGGCCTCTTGGGCCATTGTAAAGCCTTTGGCTTTTATTGGGAGTGACACAAGAAGCAAATGGAGGTTTTGTTTAAATAAAATTTTCATTTTCAAATAATTCTAAATATATAGAAAAATTGTCAAGATGATATAGAGATCCTGTATATCTTTCACCTAGCCTCCCCTCATGTTAATATCTTATATGATAGTGCATTTTTCAAAACTAAGAAATTGACACTGATACAATACTGCTAACTAAACTACAGACTTTATTTAGATTCATCAGTTTTCCCATTAATGTCCTTTTTCTGTTCTCTAGATTCTGATCTAATTGAGGATACCACATTGCCTTTAGAAATGGAGGGTTTTAAGTAAAGGACTGATGTGAGCTGACCTGCATTTTGCAATATCATTCTGGCTGCTCTATCTGTATCCAGAACTCATTTGCTATGTACAGTATTCCTACCTCACTTAGACCAAGGCTGAATGAATATCCATAATCAAATTTCTTATCCAGTGGTAGATGCTGTTCCAGTGCCTTAGCCAGGCGTAGATGCTTTTCATTCAGCCTGACACTAAGTAGATGCAACCTGTTGATTCCCAGCAGGTATTAAGGTAAATCAGCCATGCACTTGAGAACATATACTTGAAGAAGTCCTCATAAGTTCAACAGAAGAAACTAGAGCTCAGAAATAGGATCATTGTTCCAGAGCTGGGTTAGTTCAATTACCCAAACAAGGCCCATAGTAGAGGAAAGCTGACCTTTGGATTTTGCTTTTATGTTCATGCTATAGAGTACAGTTGGGTCAGCTTATTTGGGGTCCAATTAAGTAGCACTCTACAGTATTTTATACTGACAAACTGCTTTCACAAGTATTCCTGTAATCAATAAAATACAAACTACACTACCTTAGGCATTATCGAGAATAGATTTAGTTTCTCAGACTTATGTGTGCAGAGACAGAAGGTCAGGGTGCCCTGGTTATCATAACATCTGAATCACGCAATTTAAAACTCCATGTGTTTCAACCACATGTTTTAAGTAACTGCCGAGTACTAACGAATTAAAATCTCACCATTCCATTACTGTTAATGAACTGTTCCATTTTCCTGGTAAATTTACTTAGGGACCACATAGCTATCCAAATAATAGCTCCCATTTTTCCTTAACATTTTGTGCTGAGATTTATTAGTCCTTCAATGAATTCCATCAACCGTCAGGGAGACATTTAAGGATGATGTGAATAAAGCGCTACCTACTAAAATGACACACACAGTATCCTACAGAATGTGTTTTAGTTTATATTATTTGCTTTTCACACTGTTAGCATTTGTGCACTTTTGCCACCAATTTTAGGTGGTACAGTTTTAACACTATTTAAAAAGAATTCTCCTGAAAATAAAGTATCTTCCTTCTTATTAGGGTATCCACTTACATTTTAGCATAGTGACATATTTTTACCTTTTTACTATGGAAATCTCAGAAGTTTCTTCTCTTTTGAAAGCTAACCTGTAAAGTACATTTCCTCCCACTTTAATAGTATTTTAATGATGGATTTACCATTCTGAGATTCATCTAGACAAGTTTCCTAAAGAGATAAGGAATAGAACATGAATTTGTATAAGAAATACCAAAAATTGCTCACTATTTCTTAATTTTGGTGAAATTAATGAAGTAGCTCTTTGGAGGTTAGTACCACTGGATAAACAGACTGAGAAATGATGGAAAGGAGGCAATCAAAACAGCAGTAAGTCATGTTTTATGCAAATTTTATAGGTAATTGCAATAAAATTTGATGTTACTCAAGGTCAGCTATGGAGGGCATGATTCTTATGACAATTGCCACATTAAAATTTGGATGATGTCTCTTTTTGAGTGACTGTTGCAAGCTAATATTTCACAGTGCTTAGCAGGAAGGCCTTTTCCACTTTTGATTTGCGCAAATCTATTGGCCTGAAAGCTCGCTCTCCCATTGTTCTACATTCACTCTAGTGAAAGGATGGTGTGAGTTGTGTTACCTGCCCTGCCAGACGATCATGTACTGGTATTGTGTTTGCTTCTTTTTCTGAATAGACACACACTTTGATTAATTGTCAATAGAATTTAAAATAATTGAAGCTTAGTTCTCTTGTAAAATTTTAACATTTAAAATTATAGATATAACAGCATTCACAATAACTTCTGCAGCAGAAATGATTTTGACAATCGTGTGATTTACATCAACAAGACCATCATCCGTTGAGATATTGGGCACATCTGCCAGGAATCTGAAAGTGGCAGTCTCTTCTTTCGTCTCTGTTATTGTAAATACCTCCTTAAGAAAACTATTCATCGAATGTGTCACTTCTAGATAGCATTATCCAATAGGATCATCTCCCATAGATGTCAAAAAAGAGGTCAATTTTTTAGTGGAAATCAATGTGTGTATTTACCTACCAACATCTGTCACACCTGTAAAATTGTAGCCATTTATTATCATTGCTTGTGACCCTTCATTTATGAAGTTGGTATTGGTTACTGTCAGTAGAAACTGGTCTTCTGGTTATCTTGAACGTAGTCTATTGTGCAGTAGTAGCTATAATAATAACTAATATTTATGTAGCACTTACTGTATGCTAGGTAACATGCTGATTACTTGTATCTACATGACTGAAAATTATTGACACTTTCTTATGTCATTCTTTGTGATCAGTGAGACATCTTGGAAATAGTCAGCCAAATTAAAGCATACAATTGTAAAACATAGAAAAAATTATATATACCTCAATGGGAATTCCATCTTGTAAGATTTCTACCCATGATATGGAACTCATTAGCAACATCATTTAATTTTAACCCATGGCATGAATTGTCCCATATATTACTTAAGATTTCCAGGCTTAAATACACAGATTCACACACGTATCATAAAATATGTATGCACCCTAGGATATCAACATCTCAGTGTGTTTTATACTCTATGAAGACAACTTTTGAGATAGAGTTTTAATATCTGAAACAAACCAAGAGGTATCTATTATTTATGCCTATCTAGCTGTATAACCAGTGATTTGAAAATCAATGGCAAATGATCAACTTCTTATACAAATCAGAAACCTACTTAAGTCAGTACAATTCTGAGAGTTTTCCACTTCACTTGCCTTGCACCCCAGCACTTTATTAAATTTTACGGGCTTATTTGCCCTAGAAGTGTAGGTTCAGTTCTTGCAATCATCTTTCAGGATAATTCCCTTTTAGTACATCTCACATGTTCCACACTCTAACCAGAAAGTTGAGCTGCAGTGCAGTTGCTTCTTGATTGCAAGCAGGGAATAATATAACTAAAATGAGAAAATGTTTACATGCAAGCAGGTTTGAAGCCAAATGGACAACAATTCTCTGGGTATTATATTAATTTCACATTTACACACATTTTCAATACAAAGAGGTATATTGTTTCTTGTTTAAAACAAGTAATATAAAACTGAAACTGAAGAAGAAAATTCAAATGTTGGGAAATTGTAATGGCATAATTTGTTTTAAAATGTAAATTGTCATCGTGAGAAGCTCCTATATCAGCCATCCTTTACCACCTCCACTATCTTCAAACCTGGACCAAGTCATCTCTTTAGATGACTACAGAGAGAGACTCTCTGCTAAGACCAATATTATTCAAGGGGCTGATATGTCAGACCATTCATATAATTTATCATCATTGGCTAAAATTCAGATTCCTCAAGAGTTCTCGCTTCAGGACTGGTTCCAATCTTCCCTTCTAATCTTTCATCACTTTTGAGCAATTAGTCATAACTGTTTCCCTTTATTTTACCTTATTTCTCTATTTTTTTTGTTTTCCTGAGATAGGAGTGCAAGCAAGTAATGAAGTAGCCAAAGATAAATAATAATGAGAGGAGGATAAAAAATGTTTTCCTAATTTGAAAATGGTTAATTATATCTGAATTATCCTGTAATCCTATTGGTCTTTATGGCAAAAAGAAATCAACCATCCAGTACTAAAATGTAAAGAATGTTGCTAAACAGACAGAAAAGTATAGAATGCACTTAAATCCCATTCTTATATATTAGTGATCAGAAAAATCTGTCGAAATAAATTAGGTAGCAGGATGTCATTTAAAATTTTAGCTTGAAGGTTACTTTGGCATTGGAATCAATATGATCTTAGATCCAATACTTGCTTCAAGCTATACTTTACTACTTAAAAAGCAATAAAAATAGGAGATGCCTCACTCACTGTCAGACATTAAGATGTCCTTAATGGACATCCTGGATTTTGAAACTTGTATTTCAGTTTTACCCATATTTGGACTCTCTACTCACTTCTACTTTTAAAATTTTCAAATGAAGCTTTTAGTTTGAAGGAATACTACACCATCTTCGAGATTGTAATCAGTGCCTTGCTTATGTACAGTTATATTATTGCACTGTCTTAGGAGTAAATAAAGGAATTGTAATAGTTCAATAGATAAGATAATTTTTCTGGAACATCCCACTGTTCAGTGTGGTAGGTATGAAAGGTAAGCATTTAGTCTAACAAGAATACTACTTTTCACTTACTATACATAGCACTTTCCCCATCAGTAAAAGTCATTCAATTATACAAATATTGACTGAGCCCTTGTGATGTGCCAGAAAGGGTTCAGTTCTGTACACTGACACAGTTCAGTTCTCTAGGACTACAAGGCACATCTTGTTTATAAAGACCTGTTTTCATTAGGAAGCCCTTTTTAATGGTAACTCTTCTTCAGCTGTTAGTCTCACAGCAGGGTTTTGTAATCACCTGTAGATGTTTACCACTGATAAAATATTACATCATCTGTTGGATGTAGAAATGGTTTTCCACTTTCAACAGTCAGAAAAACTCTACCATTTTAAAGAAAATGCCTCTTTTGCTTCTCGTATTTCACGCAACAAGCACAGTGTGATTCAGAACGATGTTTTTAATAATTACATGGAACTCTTCCTGAAACTTGTCCAACTTTTTTTGTTTTAATAGCAGTCTAGTGACTCCTTAGAAAATTCCTATGGAGGAAGTAAAGGATGGTACCAAGATAGCCCGTTTACAAATGAGGAAGTGGTGGTTACTCACCCTGGACTCAGGTTCAAATCAGAAAGTCAGGACAGAAGTGTCTGAGTCAGAGCCTATTGTTAAAACTCTAAAAAGGTAATGATTTCTTTTCCAGAATGTTTTTCACGTTATTGATTGATCCCAAGGTCATGTAATAATTTTTACTATTTCCCTTTAGCTTTGTGCCAGTAGCAATTGCTATTTGTCACCAGCCTTGAGAAGGGATCAAAGGGTTGGAGAGGTGGCGTGTGGATGTTTTAAGTGACCTGCAGGAATACCAACGATATAATAGTGTGTGCGTGTGTGTGTGTGAGTATGTATGCATTAACTAATCAATGTTCTAACAAGAAGCTACAGAACTTACAATAAACCATATTAAACAGCTACAAGAATAAGCTTAAAGAGCTGCTTGATTTTTTTATCCAAGACTTTTTGAATTATATTTTTAAAGTCATTTTAACATTTGAGGCTTTCTGCCTTTCTCGGTCACCCAAGGTAAAGTAATACAAGATTCTAACATTCATATTAACTACTACCTTTAGGGACAACTTTTTCAATCAATAGCCTTTGTATCTACAGTCCCTTGGAAATTTCTTTCATTTTTTTCAGTGTGTTCAAATTCCGGGCCCGAGATCTACTAAGACAGTAAGGAGCATATTCAGAACTGGGGATTACAACAGAAACTTTAAGTCTAAAACTAACACTAGTGTGCAGAATTTCACTTTCGTGGAAGCAGCTTTTCATATTAAGGCATTTCACTAACTCAGTTGTCTTCCCTAAAGTTTGCTGATATTCATTCTGTCAGAATTCAGCTACCCGGTTTTTAGAATATGGTTCAGAAATATCTGGTGCCTGCACTAAAGAAAGGGCATTGGATGCTTTCCAGGGGCTTGGAGAAAGGGCTGTAAAGAGGAGCGTGGATTGCCGTGATCTTCGGGGCCTCGTTTTCTGGAATTACCAGTGTTGCCACTTTTTGGCCTCCCTAATCCAATATGCACCTGCATTTTAAAAGAGATGTCTTGAATTATGTTGTCCAATGACCTGCAAATCCCAAATTAGGTTTACGGACGGACCTCCCTGGTCTCACGACCACACCAACTTTGGTTCTGCAGACTTGCCTAGTCTCTCTTCCATCCTTGATTGTGCATAGAGCAATAACTTGACTCTAGCAAGAGGTGTAAAGGTGGCTTGATGACCTGTGAGTTAACATGGCTACTTAGCGTCTACTCCAGAGTCCCTCTCAGTTATCTTTCCTGATCATTTGGGGCCAACCTCAGTAGGTCTGTAGTTCAATAGAAGTTTAAAAACAGAAGCTCCTGAGAACCTCAGGGGTCTGACTGCTGATGTTACCACTGCCACCCAGAGTCAGGGGCTGCGTCATATGCTCAGCCTCCAGCCCAGGTCCCCTGCCAATGAGGGGCTCCAAGAAGATATCAATTTTCCATGTTCAAAGCCTTCTAAAACTGCACTTTATCACTTCCACCCCTAGGCATAAGTGCCATTTATCCTCTACTATCAGTGCTCTTATCTGATCTGCAGCATGGAGGCCTGGCTGTTGCAAACCCACAGAGGAAAACTCAAAAAATACACAGCATTATCGATTGTTTTTTCTCCACCTAGAAGAAATAGTTTTTCCTGGAAAGTCAGCTATATGGTGCCACAGGGGTGGAAGGTAAGAAAGAAGCTAGCCAAACAAGAATATGACTTTTCTTTTATGTACATAGCACTTTCACATGCCACCTGGGTAAAATTCATTCAATTCAGCAAATACTTATTGAACTCTTACTATGTGGCAGACTCAGTTCTAAGTACTATATGTTATCATTGAGCAAAACAGACAAACTACTTAACTTCATTGAGCTTCTAGTTCCTTCCCAGGGTCACTGTAGTAATTGAGACATGTAATATAATTGGCATATTGTCTGGCATATAAAAACTACATAAGATGCAGATTATGTGTAGTAGAAAATAGGACAAATGGCAGTGTTCCAGGTAGAGCTTAATTTAATCATCATTTGTCATTGCTATGATGAATCTTGTAAAAATGAAGGATTTAGATAGATACTTTCTAAGTCAAAACATGACAAAATATATCCTTAAAGTCAGTTGTAAAATGACATTAATCTAACAGTTGATATTCTAGTGTTAGTATTAACTTAATCCTAGCATAATTTACAAAATTTAAATATTAGTTCTTTTCCCATTTTTGCATAATACTAAGATCTCATCCCAAGTGTATATTCTCTTTCCTGAGAGAAGACACACATTTGATGAAAAGAATTTTGTGAAATATTTTAAAATGCTTTAAAAAAGAGAAATTTAGCAATGGAATTTTCCATTATTAAAAAATGCTTCAATCTTTCAAGTAATGCTTCCGTGTTTTGCTGCAAATGGGACTCATTTGAAAACCAGGTATTCAATTGCCTTTTGATCTTTAGAATCTGAAGATATCTGACAATTTATGAGATTGTAAAGAGTTCCCTTTTAAAAGTTTGACACTTAATAATAATCACCTTATTTTGTATTAAAATCCTCAATAGTGTAATAAAAATATTATTCTTTGTTATGTAAGGAAGCCCTTAGTGGAACTACAAAGACTAGAAAGTGAATCATTGTGGGAAGAGTCTGGAAATTAGCAGCATTACCAAACAAGAAGAAAAAAAGAAGCCTAACAGAACTCAATTTTTTTCTAACGACTAGAGTATTACAACTGTATTGCAGTCAGAGGACATGCAATACAGACATAGCAAGAGACAACCCACATTACATTTTTAAATCTATTATGATATTAAGCATCAAGTAAAGGAGTTCTTCGTCAGATACATTGTGACCTTATGAAATTAGCACTGGTATTGTTTGGCAGTGGTGGGAAATTTCCTTAAAATGTTCCTTTTCTGGATGGCTATTCCTAGCCATTAGGGTGCAACCTGATACAGAAAACCGAGCATAAGAATTGAAACTTCTATGCCTATGTGCTGTTCCTTTTGAGTTCCAATAATAATTTTCTCAAAGATGTCTTCATTTTTCTCTCCGTGAGTTTAGATTTGTTTTAAAATTTCTCACCTCGTTACAGACAATCCAGGACGATTCTGAGATTTGTTTCAAGGGCAGTGTCCTGGATTTTGGTGCCCAGGTTTCTAGACCTAGCTAATGGTAGACACTTTTGTTTATTTGTCAGAATCATTGCAAACCTACAGAACTTTCTCAGACAATCCATGAACCCTCTGATGATTCAAAACACATTAATGTGAGACATACTAAGACAAAACAGTTACATTCTTTCTTTATATTACATCCAAACCCATTTTGTGAAGACAGTTTTGTGGTAAATTGCAACGTCTCATTAACCTCATCCCACAGATGGAGAAGAGGAGGAAGGAATTGTCTGTTTGGCTTTTACTGTCTTTGGTTGATATAACGGTTTGCAATTTGTCTAACAGAATCCCTTAGCAATTTAAAATGGAGTCTAATCTATCAGACTCCTGTGAACAAGTACGAGCTGTGGTTGATGAAACTTCCTTCGAGGTAATTTGGGTGCTCCAGCAAACTTCTTCAGGGAAGCTATAAGAAAGTGTCATCTTGGAAAGAGATGGTATTATATCTAAGACTCTGAGATGTTTTCTCCACGTTCCACAAGGGGCTCTATGATCACCATGAGGGCAGGAGGGATAATGGATCAGGTCTTTGGAAAAGCCTGCCTAGTCACACTATCACGTCCATGCTACTTCAATTCTCTGCATTGCACTTATTAATGTTGATATTTTTATTATTTAATTAATGTATTTGTTTACTCATCCTCTGCCTCCCTTTATTGGAATGTGAAAGGTGGCTGAGGAGGCAACATTTAGACAGAGATTTTTGTGATAAGGAAGAGTCCAAGTAATATCAAGGTAAAGCATTGCAGCCAGAGTAAGAATAGCTCATTCCAGAGCCCTAGATTGAGAATGAATTTGGCATGTTTGAGGAAAAGAATGGACAGGGTATATAGAGCACAGCAGGGTGGAATAGTGTGGAAAGATTTGGGAGAGACAGACAAAGATCTGGTCACATGGAGCTTGGTAAATCAGATGTAGGGGATTGTGGTACACTCTGAGTGAGATGGCAGCCCTGGGGGGTTTCCAGTTGGAGTGACATGATCTGTCCTTAAAGATCTGACTTTGGCCCCTGTGCCAAGAACAACTGAGGGAGGTGGGGCAGGAGTGGAAACAGAAAGGCAGTTAGGAAGGCACTGGAATATCCCAGAGGAGAAGTATCATTGGGTTGAACTAGGAAGGAAGTAATGGAGATGGAGAGAAGTGGTTGCATTCGGGACATGTTTTGGAGGTAGAATCACTGAGAGTTACAGGTGAACTAGAGACGAGAGATTAGGGAAAGAGAACATTCTGTCTCCATTCCCCCCACTCTCCACAAGCTCTTTGTTTTTCTTGTATTTGTTTTTTTGTATTGAAGTAAAACTTACATTCAGTAAGTAAGCAAACATACAATGCCCACTTTGTTGACATTTTGTATATGTATATGCTTGTCTAACCAACCACCAAATCAGGACATAGATACTTTTCCATACCTCAGTAGGCTCCCTCAAGCCCCCTCCCCATCAGTAGCCTCAACTCTTATCCACTCTTGATAGTCTTCCCTAATCCCTTTATTGCAATCCATTTTGCATACCACAGCCAGATTAATCTTCTTAAATGTTGCTTTGTTCATTCCATTCTTCTATTTGGTAACTTTAATGGTGCCCCACTGTGACAAGATTTCTAAACTTATTAACTTGTAATTCAAACGCTTCCATTGACTCATCTCAACCCCTTTCTTCCACTTCTTCCCTTGCCATAGAGAGAATATATTACTTATCACTCTCTCCCGGGTAAATGTTGCCCATTTCCATCTTCTATAACCTTACATATATCAGTCTTCTAATCTAAAATACTTTCTCTTCTTGATTCTACCTATTCTTTAGGGCCACAGTTGGCCTTCCACAAAAATACCAGGATAATCCTCCATTTGTCTGAGGTGTGCAGCATCTGTGTTGCTTTAATGTCTATGCTGCAGTCTCCTAATATTTCCTTTTCTTAGGAAGTGTGGCATTCACATGGCTTTAATGTCTACACTGAAGTCTCTTTTTTTTTCCTTTTTTCTCCCCAAAGCCCCAGTAGATAGTTGTATGTCATAGTTGTGCATCCTTCTAGTTGCTCCACGTGGGACGCTGCCTCAGCATGGCTTGATGAGCAGTGCATCCGTCTGCGCCCAGGATCTGAACCTATGAACCCGGGGTGCTGAAGCAGGGCACGCGAACTTAACCACTATGTCAACGGGCCGGCCCCTACACTGAAGTCTCATATTTTGTTCTTTGAGAATGCGTGGCATCCATGTTGCTTTAATATCTACACTGCTATCTCCTTTATTTTGTTCCTTTGAGTATCTATTACCTTTAGCACATGACCTGACACAGGTTTGATGTTTGGTACATATTTGTTGAATATATGATGAAAGAATCAATTAATATGCATTATTAGTTGTCTTTGCTGTATTTGTCCTATTTCCCCATCTGGACTGTATGTTCTCTACCGCAAAGACCAGGTCTTATATTTCCCACAATGTCATCCATAGCATCTAGCAAGGTGACCTGGGAAAAGTGATGGATTAAAAAGTTAGCATCCCCTCTCTTTCCTAAAACACATCTCTTTGCCTGTCCTAATTGACTTCCCACCAATTCAGGTAACATTGAGAGCTATGGGAAGGTGACAATAGATACATCATCTGTGCTCAGATTTGGTGTCTCGTCTGTGGCGGATGTGATTCAGATATCTGGTAGAACCTTTTGGCAAACTCAAGCCTAAAGATGCCTGTAGGAACACTGTCTGTAACTCTGGAAACTTACCAAGCCTGCTCTGATAAGTAGATCCTATGCCTAAGAGCAAGACTGGATTATTTTTAAACACTTCTAATAAATGGGCATGTAATACACATACAGATCATTTTTATGTAATAAAGAACATGAGATTAAGAATAATCAATTTGGTGCTCTCAGGAATTTTAATGAGGAGACTCATTAAATTGACCATAAGGCAATTTGATTATTTTTTTTAAAAATCAGTGGTAGGCAACAATGGTTTAATATAAAGGTCATCAGAATATGAAATGGAGGACCTGGATTCAAGTTTCAATTTTTCCGTTGGCTAGATGTGTGATTTTGAAGAAGGTGCTTAAATTCTCTGAAATGTGATTTCCTTATCTTCAAAGTGGATATGACCAGAAAGGCTGTGAGGAGAGAATGAGACAATACATGGGAAGATCTTTGAAGGTATACATGCCATAATAATAAGGTGGTAAAAACATAATTTAAGAGGAAAGGAAAAGGTGCATATAGGTCCAGTGAATCACAGCCACGTTTCATTACTGTTTCCTGTTGCTTATTAGGCCTCCCACCCCTCTAAGGAATGCTCCATTTTGGGCTGACTCCTTTCACGCTGGCAATTGTTGTCAAGGTTCTTGTCTCAGACCCCAGAGAGCTGTTCTCTACTGTCACTTGGATTCATCGGGGCACCCCTCTATTAGGGTTGGATTCCAGTAGTCATGGGAATTACAAGTTGTTGTGTTTAGCGCAGCAGCTGGTGAGCAAACAGCACCCTCAATTATATGTCATAGTTCTTGGTACTTGGGAATTACCAGATTTAAAAATTCAGCAGCATCATTCTCTGCATTGTCTTAACAGCAAGCCACCAGTGAAAGGTCCAGGAAGCCACTTATATCACATCAGACACCTCTGAGCAATTTGGTATAAAAGTAGCTGTAGTCTTGCTATCTCAGCTGCTGCCTATAGTAAAAGAGCAATTAGAATTTCTTCCTTTGAGAACAAAAATTTCAGTAAGTATACATTTCTTTTAAGTATGTGTAGAAAATAGATTAACAGAAAACTATGCTAGAGGAGTAAAACGTGTTATTCCAAGTATTAATTATATATATTAACTAGTACGTAAGATAATTCTGTTAAGCTTAGAAAAGAGATCAAGGTTAATTTTATTACCAAGTGCCCTTGGCTCTATTCATTTAATAGTAGAGGATACATAATCTATCAAAGTAAAAAAAAAAGTTTAAAGCACTTTAAAATTGCTTTAACAAGGTCAGAAATTAAGTTTTCAGATATTCTTTTCAGAGTAAGTACAATGTCATGACTTTAATAGCAACTAAAAATAAATTTAGACTTTTGAGTAATTTTTTTTTCTCTGATGGAACACAGAACCTTGAAAATACCTTGGGGGAAATTGCTAACCTCTCTGGAAATTAATGAATTCTTATCATATCCCTAAAGGGTTATGGGATGTTTTCTAATTCTGCATTGCAGATGGGAAACCAAAGAGTTTGGCAATAGTTTCTATTTTCAGGATGGGTGGATAAAGACTCTTGTAACGCTCTTCCTTTCTCAGTTCGTCCATCATTTGGCCTTGCCTTTTTTTCTAATACAGAGCGGGCAGATAATAAATATTTGTTCTGTGTTTTGGAGACTTATTTCAAAGACACCTTCTTATTTCACTGAAATCCCTGGGCATGCTCTCTGGATTATTTAGAGCTAAATGAAAAGCTTAGTTTCTAGTATGTAATATTGTACTTTTCTTTCCATTTTTGATGCCCAACCCCATATGTTGTCATATGACACACTGACACCAGTCTGGGCCATGTGACTATTTGCCCAGTGGAACGTATGCAAAAGTAGCATATACTATGTCCAAGCAGAAGCTTTGACAACCTTAGTGTGATTCAGCCATTTCTCCCTCCCTCTGCCATGCCAAAGTCACACCCAGATAGGGACCGCTCCTTTTATTTTTTTTTTATTTTATTTTTTTTTTTTGTGGGGAAGACCAGCCCTGAGCTAACATCCGTCGCCAATCCTCCCCTTTTTGCTGAGGAAGACTGGCCCTGGGCTAACATCGTGCCCATCTTCCTCCACTTTATATGGGACGCCGCCACGGCATGGCTGACGAGCAGTGCGTCGGCGGGCGCCCGGGATCCGAACTCGCGAACCCCGGGCTGCCAAGCGCGGACTAAACCGCTGCGCCACCGGGCGGCCCCGGGACCGCTCCTTTTAGCCTGGGTCACGGAATGAGAAGATAGATAGAGAGGAGTTGCAGCTGATCCACAGATGACTCATAATATGAATAAGAAATAATCTTTATTATTGTAAGTCATTGAGATTTTGCAGTTGTTTGTTAATGCAAATAACCTAGCAAAATTTGGTAATACACAGTCCTTGCCACACTGTGAAAGATTTCAAATAAATGACTATTTTATTTCTAATTCATAGAAGCAGATATTCAGTTGGAAATTTACATAAAAGCTTGATATTTGCATTTGGTTTGTTGTCGTTGGGTTTTCATCATCTTAATTACAGTATTGTCCAGGTACTTGAATAAAAGAAATGTGGCCCTTATAAAAGAGATAAAGGTTAAGCTTCAGTGTAGCACTCAACTGTAAAAAGGCAGACGAAGTTCAGTAGACTCTTCACATGTATGGATTTAAAATTGATCCCATACAAGTGATTGTTCAGTCTGTGACTCGTGGTGATTTGCAGTTTTGCTGAGGCATTGGTTTGAATGGTATTCTTGGTGAACCTGTGGTGAGAGCCTGCCACTTTGCACGCCGCTGAGCTTTTGGGAAGGCCTAGTCCAATTCTCCTCAAAACACAGTCTCTGGACCAGCAGCATCAGAATCACTCAGGACCTTGTTAGAAATGCAGATTCCCAGGCTTCACCCAAAACTGACTGAATCAGAAACTCTTGAGTTGACAGCCAGCAATCTGTTTTAACCAGCCCTCCAGATGATTCTGGTGCTCACTAAAACTTGAGAACCACTGGCCTTGTCGTTTTCCGTGAAGGCCTTTGCTACTCTCTCTCACATAGTGGGACAGGACCTAGAAATCAGCATTTTAAAAGCTTCCTTGTTACTCCTGATACATGTGGCTCGTTTTCACTGGCTTACATTTTAAGAGGTGATATAATAGTGTTATTCAGAATATAACCTTCACAGTATAAAAGTGCACATGCAGAAAGAGCTTGGTATATAGCAAATGTCTACAATTTAAGGTAATAAATTGGTGTTCAAATACTCATTATTATAATGAATATTGGCTTTTGTGACACAGTAAAACCACAAACATGGTCCCACAGTGTCTCCTGACATCCGCAACAAGGAGCTAGGCCACTGTAAAGAACACCAAGCATGAAGCTCCAGGCCCTGCTTTTCTCCACCTCTCATTCTACCAGCCTGCTTATCCCATGGTGCTCACAGCCCTGAGGAGGGGGGACTAGGAAGACGGAAGATGAGGAACCAGAAGTTTGGAAAATAGCTTCCCAGGAGCAGATGCCTTACATTAAAACATTAAAGCAGAAGTCAAGGTCAAGTTGGGAAAGGGAGCTCTGGTTGGGGTGTGGGTCAGAATGCAGAGGGATCTGAATTGGAATACAAAAGAAAAGAAAACAGCAGGAAAGAAAAGAAGGAAGAAAAAATAGAAGGAAGGAGGGAAGGGAGGAAGGAAGGAAGGTGGGAAGAAAGGAAGAAGGGAAGGAAGGAAGGAAAGAGGGAAGGAGGGAAGGAAGGAAAGAAGGAAGGAAGGAAGTGAGTTGTCAATCACAATCTGTTTTAAGGGCTAACTTCCCACTTATTGTGCCAACATTATGCTCATATTAATGTAGATGAACATACGTGATTTCATCTTGTTACGCTAAATCATCCCAGCCCATCCTCCATGTGACTACTCACTGCTCTGCATGTACTTTAAAAAAATTCACATGCTCTCCTGATTTATGGCCTCCACTTACTCATGTACTCTCCTATAGGTTGATAAATTAAAACTTTGTTCTATGAGTTTCTCTCCAGGAACAAGCTGACCACAGGCGGGAAACACACCTACAAGGTGTCCCTCACAGCTGACAGAAGAATGGAACAATGTGATGCCTGGAGCCCGTCATGCCTGGAGATCAACATCCCTGGACCCCCTCCTCATTGCCCATTTTCCCTATGTAACTGCCTCAAGATTCTGTAATCCTTGAAGATGGTTTTTTTGAGACATTAATCTGCCATCTTCCTGATTATGCCCACTAATTGTATTAAAACTTTCTTTCTCAGTCCCTGACTTATTGTGATTGATTGGCTCAGACCACTGCGAGCAGAGTGAGCCCATTGGTCGTTATCATTAATGAGCACCTAAAGACTTGACCTGCTGCTGGTCTTAACTCAGCATGACTGTCTCCTGTGGTTAGAATGTAAGCGCCACAGGAACAGGAAGCTTGTCAATCTTGTTACCACTCTACTGCAAACCCTGATCAGTCAGTGAGCCCAGAGGCAGCTTTACCGTGAAGTTGAGCCTCAGGCTTCCTGCCTCACATAGGGCCCTTTCAACATACATAATTTTATTCTTATAATTTTGTATTATTTTTCTTAAAGAGGACCCTGCAAATTGTATAAGCTTCAGATCGCCTCAAACATGGATCCATCTCTGGTTAGGAGGCAATAAATTGAGGTGTAATACGCTTGGACAAAGGTGCCAGTGGGGACATGAAAAGGAAAAAGATTAAATTAATGTTAGGAGAAAATCCGCTGTACCTGGTGATTTATCGGATTGTGGAAGGAGGAGAAAAAGAAAATAAAAAGTGAACAATCCTATTTTTTTCTTTGATGATATTACTAAGTTCAAAGAAAAATCATCTATAACAGATGGGGTATCTGGATATCAACTAATATATAAAAGTCATCTCAATGATACATTTCTTGCCAAAATGAAGAAATAGCTAAACTCTACTATAATTAGGTAAATGACAAACTGGTTAAGTGATGGTACCGAATGACACTGATTGAAGGTTTAACATAAATCTAGAAGTTTCTAGGTGTGCATCAAATGCCTAAATCTTTATCATTCAATATGTTTGTCAATAATTGGGACCAAATTATAAACATATACTCAATACATTGACATATGGGATGTAGTTTTGAGAAGACCAGAAGATTAAACTAAAAACTAAAAAGGAGGCAGAATTACATTCTAAATCATTTTAATTGAGATACATGACTTGGCAGTAACATTGTTACAAATGACTGAGTTCGCTTTGCGTCAAGTGTATGATGTCGACCCACAAGGGCTAATGTCAACCTAGACCACATTAGTAGAAATGGTTTCTAGATTCTGGAATGAAGGAGGACATGGTAGCCTCGTTTGGCTCCACAATGTTCACAGCTGTCTTCAAAGAGTGGGCTGTTGGTGTGTTCTCTCTGATAAGACCGGTTCTACTTAACCCTTACAGATAAAACTAGGATGAATATCAGCAGGTTTGATTTTTATTACAATTTTTTAGGAGAGATATAAAAGATGGAAGCATGGTAGAGTTGCCTGTTATATGTGTTCAACCACAGGGTGGAAGACAACCACCTAGCAGACATTTTTAGGGGAGATAAGAATTAGGTGGTTGATTATTTCATGTAATTTAAGTTAATTTTTTAAGCTCAGAGTTTTCACGATTCTATTACTCTATGACTCCTTGATAATTTTTATTTAAATTCCAGGTTGTTGGCCCAACTCTTTCTGAGTTGTTCTTTTAACTACTAATTGAACCGATAGCAACCCACAGCATGTTCCTTTCTGTGTTTTCAGTTTCATGTCAAAGATCCAAAAGATAAATTCTTATTGAAAACTCATCTACTCTTTATTCTTCTGTACAAGCAGAATTCAATTTATTTATCTATAGTAAAGCTTAATAAAGCATAGTTTCTGGCATAGTTAAAACGGTTAAATAAGTTATCTTCACAAAATAAAGACCATGTATAGCTATCCATGGTGAAATGCCCATTCAGCTTATAAACTGTAACCTCATCATTCTAGATTTTTCAGCTCAAGTTTTCTTGAAAAAGACTCTGTAGTCATACTTGCCAAAGTTCTCAACCAAGTAGTTATTCAATTAGCATTAATAAATCGTAAGATCAACTGTGTTTTTTTCAAAGTTATGCTAGAAAATATTCTTCTAAGGATTATTTTTCTATTTGATGAATAAGCCAAATTTTCACAGTAAAAATATTTGGGGTCTTGTATTGTTTGGACTAGTAGTGCTTAGTTTATACTCTTAAAGGTCAATGAATAAAAAGTACATTTAAAAACAAAAGATAGAGTAGAATTAACTTTAACGAGCAGTTAGTATTACCAAGCATTCTTTAATAAAATAACAAAGAATGGATGACCAAATTTAGATTTAATTTAATTGTTTCTATGAAACAGACTAATTAATTCTTGAATATAATCACCATAATTAAAAGGGGAAAAACCCCTATTGATTAGTCGAAGTTATTTAAATATCATAGTCTGTCATGGGAAAAGGTAAAACAAAAAGTCAAGATGAGGAATCAATAATCATGTTCAGAAAATAACCAAATCAATTGGTGAATCTAACTGAATACAACCATCATAAAGAGGGATGAGAGGTAAAAAATAAACGTATTATTACAGCATTCATAGTATATTTACCTTTTGTCCCCCAACATCTTTATAAATTAGGATTTGCCCTATTGCTTTACCAAAGTCTTCACGGGAAACTTGGAAATGGAAGAGCACATCGGCGTCTAGATGATACCTGGCAGTTTATTCTTTGCAACTGAAACTGTCATTACACTATCCAGGAACACTTGCAATCCAAATGCTACTTTCAAAGGAACCAGTAGAGAAGACCTATTCATTAACAAGCAATAAGGTTGTACTTAAACGACTCAACCTTAAAATTATCTATCATAGGTGTCATAGGCTGTTATCGAGCAGTGGTTCATGTTCCATTATAATCAACATGTGACAAACTCTGAAGAAATTATCGATATTTTACTTTTATAAAAACAATAGTAGAAAAATAGGTGGAATTTTAGGGCCTGGTGAAGTATCTAAAACAAGAAGATTGTGTACTTATAATGGGTTTATGTTGCTTAATTTGTTCATAGCCCTGCAAGCTGAAACAATGCCTAAAAAACTGGTGACTTTCATAAATATTTGGTGAATGAGTCAAATGCAGGGGAGGTAGAATATCTGCCAACAGATGGAAAGTGAAATCCTTCAGTGAAATCCTTCTGTCTTTTAGGCGTTTGGGATACTGAACACCATTTACTCAGACATTGATAAAAGCATGTGAAAAACCATACAAATTTCCCTGAACCAAATTTTCTCAATGTGATAGTAGGAGACACAAAAAGTCTAAAAAACCTATAAAGTTTCCTTATGAAAAACAATTATGCTTCAAATTCTGTGCATAAATAGAGTCCAGATTTCTTTGGCGTCTCCTTCTGTTGAACTGATCTTAAGAGGAGCACAATCAGCAATGTTGGAAGAATTGGATACAGACAATCAGAGCTATGTAAGTAGAATATTCTAAGCAATTGCAATGCAGTCATAGTCCACTTCTCTCAAGAGTGAATTAAAAAACAAATTCAGAAATATTCTAGGGATAATTAGGACCAGAGAAGTTGAGCTGACTGTAGAAAGAAAATATTTATAATCCATGAGATACTTTTAATATGTTCATGAAATTTTCAGCATTTATGATTGTGTTGGGGTTATTTACTTTGGCAAAGGAACAGATTTGAGTACTGTGGCATTTGAGTCAGTAAGCCACAGGAAGCTGTTTACTCCGTTACTTAGGGTTTTCAGTGAGTTTACACAGTGCGTGGGAGACTAGCGAGCTACAGAGATTTATCTCATGGGGTCCAGAACTGCTGGGAAAACCCATTGAGGACAACTTTGATTCTCACATCCTGTGTGGGAGGAAAAAAAGACATTTACTGAAAGTGGACATTTCTCCAATTTCTCCAAATACTGAAAGATTATCCAATAGCAACTGAGCAAAACTGGAGATATCCTTGCATTGAAGCAGTAATGTTTTTGGTAGCAGCCAGTTTGAATTACGACACGGAAGTATCGTACTTTCTTTCTGTGAAGGTAATGGTGTGGTTTCTGTTTTTGTTTCCTATTAGTCAGGCACTAGTTGTAGGAGAAAATTTAGCAGTAATCCTATATCCTTTTGATTTTTATCTGTAAAGACAAATCACATGTAATATGTCATTAAATAAAAACCTACAATGGACTCTTTCTGAAGTATATATGATGGCAGTTCCCTGAGAAAAGGAATGTTTTCTCATAAGCAGTCAAGTACCCTTAATGGCAAAAATTGCAGGAGTCTGACACTATGACCCCTTTTGAAGTTGGAAGAAAATGGCAAGTTAGTGTAAAGAATGTGACCTCCAATCCAGTCCACATGACTGTTCAGTTTGCTGTTTATTTATTATGCTTTTTAGCTCTAGGCTTTTAAAGCACTGGTATCTTCATTTTTTCTTAGTTGTATTTAATTTATTCAGCATTGCGCCCTTTTGTTATGTGCGAGAAATGCTCTTTTCCTCTATGTATCCTATTTGCTATGCTGTCTTATTCGGTGTCAACAAAACAACCTTGTTTATAAAAGAGGTCACTCAAATCAGTTTCACATGCAATAGTAGTTTCTGAGTTCAGATGCCCAACATGGCTTCTAACATTCTTTTCTTAATAACATTTCTTATTTTATATAAAAATAAGCTTCATATTAATGTCAAATAGGAAAAAGAAAACCATATATGGCATAGCAATATTATGACAAGGCATTATTATAAAAAGACATTATTCTTAGTGTTTTAACTAGAAAGCATTAATATCTGCCTATTTTCATACCCAAAGCCTAGGAAACACTTTGCATATTTAAAGAACATAGTAAGGAAACTCTTTCTTTGATTTTTCTCCTTGCCTAATTTTTCAGCACATTCTTACTGATTTTAGCACATTCTGTTTTCATTTTAGGAGAGTCTTTTATTTGACATCGTACTTCATTCTTTTCCTCCTTTTTCATTTTCCTGATTGAAACTTTCAAAGCAGGAAATGAATAAGAATAGCCTTCCAGGTTATTTCCTGAAGATAAAATTCAGCCTCAAATCCAAGGAAAAGAAAAACGAATTTCAATACCCAGTTTTAAGGATTTTGAATAGCAGAGCAGTTTGAGAAGTTTTTTTGTCAAGCCATTTTACAATGCCTAATTGTTCTTCACGATCTGGTATGTGGCTACTCACTCATGCCCTCCGCTCTTCAGGTCACTGAGTGAAGTTTGCATTTTATCAGATGAAGTTTGATAAATGTTTTGAGCATTGTAATTTTTCCACAACACTAACAGTTTGGATTACAGAAACGGCACTATTTGTTTTGCCATGGGTTTCAGAACTTCTCTTTCCTGCATTTTCATCAGGCTGCACACATCTTCATGAGGTCATGCTACTAAGCCTGTTGGTCACTGCTGGCTTTCTTCCCTTCCTCCCTGTCCTCCACTTCTCTGTAACTTCTCTGGTATTCCCATTACGCGTATCTTACACCTTTTGTAGTGGTCCCACAATTCTTGCAAGTTGCATTCTCTTTTTTTTTTTTTTCAGTCTTTTTTCTCTTTGCTTTTCAGTTTTTGAAGTTTCTATTGACATATCCTTAAGCTCAGAGATTCTTTCCTCAGCACGTGCATTCCACAAATGAGCCCATCAAAGGCATTCTTCATTGCTGTTACAGTGTTTTTGATCCCTAATATTTATTTTTTATTCTTTTTTAGAAATTCCATCTCTCTGCTTACATTACCCATCTGTTCTTGCGTGTTGCCTACTTTGCCATTCGAGTCCTTAAATATCAGCCACAGTTGACTTAAATTCCTGGTCTGATAATTCCAACCTCCACGCCATAACTAGGTCTGGTTGTGATGCTTGCTCTGTGTCTTTAGACTGTGTTTTTTGCCTTTTACTGTGCTTTGTAATTTTTTGTTGAAAAGGGGACATGGTATACTTCATAAAAGGAACTGCAATAACAGGCCTGTAGTGATGTGGCAAGGCAATGGGGGAAAAGAAGCATTCTATAGTCCTGTGATCAGGCTCAGTCTTTTAGTGAGACTGTGCCACTGGGCTGTGAACTTGACAAGTGCTTCTCAGTTTTATTTTTCACTTCCCTGGGTGGGACAAGATGACTAGAGGGGCTGTTGTTTGGGATTTCCTTTCTCCCAAGTTGAAGGTTAGAGGAAGCTGGAGTTGGGTATTTCCTTTTCCTCTGGTCAGTTAGGCTCTGATGAAACCCCAGCAGGTTAAGCTCTGATTAAATAGTTTCTCTTAAGGGCAGACCTTGTTAAAAGAACAGACTGTTTGGGCATACTTCAAAAATGATTACTTTTCCCCGCCTCCTGTGCAAGCACAAGGGGATTTTTCTCTGTTCTTCGTTATGAGAATGTGGTAGAGTTCCTGGAGGTAAAACTCACAAAAGGTCTGAGGGCCCCCTAATGGCTGGGTCCGCCTGGAGGTTTTATCTCTCAGGTTTGTCCACACTGAGCCTCCAGCGATTTGTCAAGTGCAGTAGAGATTTTCCTACCCCAGCACTGGTTCCCACGGAGGTTTCTGCTCAGGGAAGTGTAAGTGTCCGTATCTGTCAGCCTGTCTCTCCAAGTTTGGAGGCAGTGGTTTACCCTGTGACCTCACTTCTCTGAGAGATATAAGAAGAATCATTGATTGTTCAGCCTGTTCAGCTTTTTCTTGTTGTTGAGATGGAGTGGTGACTTTTAAGCTCCTTATATGTAGGACTGGACACTGGAAGTCTCTTCACCTTTTCTTTTTTGGTGGGAAGTCTCCCCCCATCCTCTCTTGGTTTCCAGGAGCCTGTACTACCCAAATCTCAAATTTCTCTGACCTCAGCCTCCAAACATTCCCCAGAGTCCTGCTCTTAGCTTTTTGTGCTTCTCTCATACGCTCCACATCCCCCTGTCCCAGGAGAAACTTCTTTTACTCACTTTGTAGCAGATGATGCTGCCATGTGAATGTTACCCAAATCCTTCTCTCTAGCCTAAACCTCAAACCAAACTCCTCCACTATTGCATTCTAACCGCCTGTAAGGGATAACCAATGAGTAAATACGTGGATACAAAATGAAGGTGGTTGCTCAAAACCTCACCTTATGTCCTATCAATATCTGTTTGATATGCCCCCAAACAAATTCTTGCTCTTCCACCAAAATTAAGTCTTCCATAACATTCTTCCGCTGTGTCATTTAAATTGCTGTCCCATTCTCTTCAGTTTAAAATTTCGGTTACAACTTTGTTGCCGTCCTCCTCCTGGGAATCCCACAGTTCCATCAGCTAAGAAGTTTGATGCTTTCTCACAATCTCTCACAGTCATTTTATCTTTTCCTTTTTTGTTGCTACCATCATCCTCGCTTAAATCTTAAACACTTAAACTTAAAATCTTTGCCTGGATTGTTGACTTCTTGATGAATAAATATCCCTAGAAGGGAAAGTCTGCTGATTGCTGTGCCTCTCCTCCTCCCTCTACGTCAGTGTTGTGCAAGTTCGGCTCCTAACCTGCTTTCCTTCTCACTTTACAAACTCTTCCTGGGGGCTCTCTCTCACTCCTACAGCAGCATTTAAGACCTAGATGGTCCAGCAACCCAAGTTCTCTTTCTTTAGCCCAGATTCATTCCAATTCCAAGTGACTTTGAAACGATTCCATTTAGATGTCTCCTGGACATCTCAACTGGACAGAGGAAACCAGCTGGTTGGCTGCCTAGAGGTCTCCAGGGTGGAATTTGGTGAGTTTATCATAGTTCAGGCCCTGGCCTCAGCCTTTCAGGTTCATGAACCTGGTCTTGTCCAGTGCTCTGAAGTCAACTATAGTTAGGGGAACCGACATCAACTAAATTCCCAATTTTCTAATTTACAATAAAAATGTAAAAATTTTCATATGGATCAGTACATCTACAAAAACAACTCTTTCTTTTTCTCTCTTTCTCAAAGTATCAATAGGAGAAGCCACATGATAAGCAGAACTAGAGCAGAGAGAGAGAGATTCAAACAGGGCTCTGGCTTCACTGGCGACACCATGCCCCAAGCCAAAGAGAGACCATGTACAAAATCTCTGCCCCACATCAGGAGCCACTTCTCTAAGGATATGCTAGTTGTTGTCTCCATATTCTGTCTTTCTTATTAATGAAAAATGCTGAACACACACCACCACCTCTACTCTTTGAGAAATTATCTTCTCAAGTTATCATGTTTCAGATTGATGCAGGGAGTCGGTGGACTATCGCATAGCAGTTATATGTGTATATATGCAAATATAGCTTGACTTTGTCTGTACTTCCCAACTCTAGTTCAGAAAATGTTACATTTATCATGTGTGTAACTAATCTCATTCATAAAGTGTGATTTTACACCTTGACTCTTCACTTCTGGGGCGGCCTTGTCTACACTCTTGTATTCTTTATCTTGGTGATGGAATCAACGTGTAGTGGCACTCAGAATCTCAGTCATCCTTTTGACTTCTTCTGTTTCCTTGGTTACCACATCAAATCCACCATCTGCAACAGCCTCCTAACTGTCTTCCTTGATCCAGCCTTTCTGATGCATTCTCAATGCTGCGACAACGTCAAACATAGCCTGCCATGTTCCTTATTCAAAGCTTTCAGTATCCTCCTATATTTTTAAGCTTCTTCGTATGAAACACGAGGTATTCTGATCTGAGCTTATAGACGTCTTCAGCCTCATCTCCACCACTTGTTCAGACGTGCAGCCCATGCTCCAGTCAAACTAACTGGCAGTTCCCTGAAATGCCGCAATCTTTCACCCAGTCATGCTTTCGCACCCGTATTCACCCCATCTGGATTACTCGGCCTCCCACTGTCTGTTTAGCAAGCTCCTGGCCATCTTCAGAGACTGTTCAGATATCACTTCTTTTTAAAAAATGAACACTGTTTAATATAATAATTATACATGTTTAGTTTACAAACATTTAGAAAACAGAAAAGAATAAAATTAAAAATACTCATAATTCCAACAACTAATGATAATCTCTATTAACATTTTTGTCATTCTTTCCAATTAAAAAAAATGAAAAGATTTTTTTTAAATGAAAAACAAGTACTTTCCCTCGTTTTTTTTTCTCCTTTTTCCCTTTGGTGTCAACATATATAAGATGTTTCGTATACGGTGTGTTTTCTTTTTCTTTGTTATTTTCTTGTATTTCAGATACACAGAGTTAACTGTGCTCTCTAAATCATGGCAGAGTAGAGTGACTTACCAATGCAAAGTCCTTCTTTTATTTATTTCTGCTATTTTATTTGTTTATTCTAAACCGGTACCACATTATTTTTATTTTTATAACTATGTAGCAGATTCTACTTTCCTCTTTGCTCTTCAATTAAAAATTTTTCCTTAGTCACTAATCAATTTATTCTTTGTAAATACATTTTATAATTGTTTTCAGGCTTCCCCAACAATCCTTATGAAATTTTAATTAAAATAACATTGAAATTGTACACTTATCGTTAAACTGTTGTCTCATTCATAAGCATAATTTACCTCCACTTATTCACATCTTGTTTTTGATATTCTTTAATAAAGTTTTAAAATGTTCTCCATAAAGGTCTTTTATTTTTTTGTTACTTTCTAAAATCTTTATAGTTTTTGTTCCTACTGTTCATCATATTTCATTTTCTATTTTCATTTGCAGTGGTTATTGTTGATAGGAATATGGTAGATTTTTTAAAGTTAATATTGTATTCAATAAACTTGCTAAACACTTAACTAATAATTTGCCTATTGATTTTGCTGGTTTTCTATGTGGATGATCATATATGCAAATAGTAATGGCTTTGTCATTTTCCTTCAATTGTTGTTTCCTTTTTTATACTGAGTTGACCTGGATGTCCAGGTTATAGTATGTTGAAGCTTTGTGGAGACAGCAGGCACTTTAGTCTTGTTCCCAAACTTAAAGGAAATGTGTCTAATTTTTTTTGTTAGTTATAAAATTTGCTGTAGGCTTTGGTTTAGAGGCTTTGTTGAATTAAGGAAGTTTTCTTCAATTCTTTATTTTTTCTTTCTTTCTTTCTTTTTTTTTTTTTTGCTGTGGAAGATTCACCCTGAGCTAACACCTGTTGCCAATCTTCCTCCTTTTTCACTTGAGGAAGATTAGCCCTGAGCTAACATCCGTGCCAATCTTCCCCTATTTTGTATGTGGGTCTCCACCATAGCATGACTGATGAATGGTGTAGGTCTGAGCCTGGGATCCAAACCTGCAAACCCAGGCCACCAAAGTGGAGTGTGCCAAACTCAACCACTATGCCATGGAGCCGGCCCCTGAGATTTTTTTCTTTTAGTCTCAATTAAGTACTAAACTTTATCAAATGTCTTTTCTGCACTGTTTGAGATACATTTGGTAAATGACATCAATAAATTTCCCTGATGTTGAACCATCCTTGCATTCCTAAAATAACCCCTAGTAATTGTATTGTGTTTTTAATATCCTGTCAAAATCAGTTAGCAAATAATTTATTTAGAATTCTCCATATGTGTTAAGTGAAATAGACTTATGGATTTTTAAATTTTTGTACTCTTCTTATCCAGTTTGGAAGTCCAGGTTATACTAGCCTTGTAAAATGCTTGAGCAGCTTTCTTTTTTTTTTTTTAATTATCTGAAGCAACTTGTGAAATATAGGGATCATCTGTTCCTTGAATGTTTGATGGAAATCACCTGTAAAATTTTCTTGGTCAAACATATCTCTTTCTTTCTTTTTTAGGAGTTGGCAAAGTCTTTGAATATTATTTAAATGCCTTTAATAAATATCAATCTTTTCAACTTTTATATTTATTCTCATGCTCATTTTGGCATTTTATACTTTTGCAGAAATGTATTCACTTTATTTGCTCATATTTACTGCACTGCATCATATTCTTCTCTTATTCTATTTGATTCTACTTTATAAATTCTGCCATATGTGTATCCATGTTACTTTACTTATAATTGCAGCATGAACAACCTTTATTATAAGTGATTTTCAAGCATTTTTTTTCATATTCCAACATTTGGATATACTATGATTTATTTAACCAGTCTGGTGGCAGGTTGTAATTTCCAAAGATAGCCACAATCCGTCTCCCATCCCACAGGATCTTGACATTCCTTCCTTTAAGAGATGAGGCTTATATTTCCTCCCTTTGAAAATGGGTAGGGTTTTGACTCATAAATGCCCAACAAAATGCAGCAGAAGTGATGTTTTATGACTTCCTATGCTTTGTGAAAACAAAAAACAAAAAAA
The DNA here is from genome assembly GCA_031878705.1 of Tapirus indicus. Lineage (NCBI taxonomy): Eukaryota > Metazoa > Chordata > Mammalia > Perissodactyla > Tapiridae > Tapirus > Tapirus indicus. The sequence continues at coordinate 11,149,257 of CM062918.1, forward strand.
CGCAGTGCAGCTTCAGCTCTCATTGTTGGAACACAGTGATAGAGCTACCAGAGGGAAAAATAATGAGAGGTGTTCCAGTTACTACTTCTATGTAACAAATGATCCCAAACTTAGTGGCTTAAAACTATAGTTTTTTTCATGTTCACAGGAATGCTTGTCTCTCTTCTAGAAAGTCTAGAGCCTCAATTGGGAAGATTCAATGGCTAGGGTGACTTAATAGGTGGGGTTGAATCTTCTGAATGTTTCCTCAAAGGATTTCCTTTAGTAGAAGATCCCCCCAAATTTGGCAGCTGTATGCTTCGTATTTGGGGTCCCTACCTCCATATCCAATCTCTATGTCAGTTTAAGGTTTTTCTTCACTGCCATTAAAAAATGGACAATAAAAACCTGATTTATCAATATATTTCAGTGGCCATTTGCAGCAGAAGTCACAGAGTGGAACCTAAAACAATGGACTCCAAGTTTTCTAGTATCAGTGTCATCTTGCAGGCATAGTGTTTCCTGATTTCTGCCCCCAAACCAGTTCTCTGGCTCATGGTTTCTAAGAAAGAACTCTTCAGCTTATATGTGTCATAAAAGTTAGCCTCATAAAATGCTTGGGAAGCTTTCCTTTTTTTATATGTCTCTCTCCTTTTTAAATTTTTGTTTTCCATCTGTAGAAGAATGTCAAAGAGCAGGTATGCACTTCAAAAATTGTGAAGGAAGGCACTGCCCCATGTGGGAGTTTTATGTCTTAGACCCTCACCACAGAGTGTAATCTCTTATGTAGGATGCACTTAGAAGGGTTCTCATGTGAGGCAAGGAAAAATTCCTTGAAATAAACATTAGGGGATATGAACACTTTGGAAACTCTTGTATAATTGTCCTTCTGGAAAGCTGCTTCTATTACAATTCCTATCTGTAGGTTTAATTTTCCCAGGGACAGGTATTTAGAGCAGAGCATAATTATTTTAAGATGGGCCATGCTGCCATTTTTTTCAAGGAGAATAAAAGCATAAAAAAGCCTGCACAGAAAAATCTCCAGTTCAGAAACGGAAAGCTAATCCCGTTCATCCCATTCCTACACATTGTTCTGATACAAAGAATCTAAGGGAACAATCCAGATACTGCCTAACTTAGTACTAGTGTAAACTTGGGCCTTGTATTGTTAAGTAAATATATATTCTAATGATTTTGAATAAAAGTTATTTTAAAAGTGATATGATAGTCCAAGACAATATCCCAGAAGGATTATTCAAGAAACAGCTGTCTAGTAAGAGTCTCAGTTACGCAATTCACACCAGCACATGCTTAGATTGACAGGGTAGCATACTCCTAACTATGTAGTGAAAAGTTTATTTCCTAAGGATGTCCTTAATTCTTTCCACAGTTGCTTTGTTCCAACATTTGTGTTTTCCTTAGTATCATATCAGAATCTTTGTCGTCATCATCACCAATATGCTTACCCAGCCATTGTGTGAGTAGTTGTGATCTGAGAGTACCCAGATAAGCTTCCTGGAGTCCTAACCTTCTCTCCTTAAGAAAAAATATCTTCCAGTAAACACTGAGAGTTATTTTGGAGCACAAGGCAACAGCTTTCCTCTTTTATGAACTCTGTGTTTTAATGACTCATAACACTCAAATAAACTGAAATTTAAACAATTAGGAAAGGTTTATGAATTTAGAAAGTCTAGTTAGAGGTATTAAACAAATCTAAAAATCATTAAACATTCTGCATTTATTCTAATTTCTGCCCTGATTTCCCATCAAATGAGAGGAAATAGCTATGGATATGCGAATTTTTTTTCCTTTCTAATACATTTGCTCTAACTGGGTTAATGACAGGGTTACACTTGTTAAAATGATGAGTTGACTGTATGTTTTAGCTTCTGTCCCTTGCTCAAATCCCACTGCCACAATAAGGAGATTTTTAAAATAGGATAACAAGAACGAAGATAATTGGAGAGAACACAATGGTGACAAATTTTTGGAAACTAGGAAGCAGATAGACAAGGAAGCTAAAACCTAAATTGGCAGCTGGCATCTGAGGAGCAACTTAATTTTATACTGAAGAATTCTCAAAAGGTTCAAATTAATGATACCACTAACCTCTGAGGGAAGATTGGGACTAAAAATTTTACTATAACTGAAGGTCTTTTAAAAAATGAGTTAGAGTCCCAGGTGCTTTCCCCTTCCCGGTGCAACTGGATGACAGCTCCTTCCTCATCCCAGGAGTTTTAATTTCTGAAAAATATAAAATATACTGTCTCCAGACTGAAGGACTGGACATTGAAATAGAGGGTGAGCAACCAGGCTTCTGCCCTCCAGCTAGGAGATTGAAGCACTTTCCCTGAGGACTCTAGTCTAACTAGCCAAGAGGAAAGAGCATTAAGTACTGACTAACACTGTAGGTTCTGTTATAGAAAGACCCTAGACAACAAACCACATATGTGCACACAGGCTCAAAACACTGTTTAGTTCATTACTCTTAAATCCAAAAGAGCAGACAAGATTCCTGGAAGATTCAGAGAAAAGAGCTGAGGTTTTAGAAGACAAAGTTGGGGACAAAGAAGGTTCTAAAAGTATCAAGGAAGAAAACACAGGTTTCATAAGAAGGATTAAGAAGGAGAATGGCTTGGGACTTGAAGCAGAATGGCTTGGGCATCACAAGGATAACACTGGAAGGTAGGAAAAATAGAGTAATGCCTCACAATACTATGGGAAAATTATTTTCCTCCTAAATTTCCAGACTCAACAAATATCTACTGAATGCAAGAGCAAAATTAAGTCATTGTCAGACATGCAAGGTCTCCCTGGAGGATATGCTCCATGAAAATGAGGGAATAAACAAAAAAATAAAAAACAAGAGTGAGAAAGACATAGAGTCCAGGAAACAAGGGCACAACACAAGAGAGAGACAAAGGGGTATGCAGTTCCCAAGACTGCAGAGCTCCAGCCGACTCAAGGATGAATCACCCAGCACTGGGGTGTGCAGAGGCTCTGAGAAACTTCTTCAAGAAGGAAAGGAGAGGACACCAGTGTACTCAAGAACAAAGACGAGATGTAACAATATGGGAAACTGGGGGCAGGGTACACTTGAACTCTCAGTACTATCCTTGAAACTTTTCTGTAAATCTAAAACTATTCTAAAATAATTTTTTTCTGATAGAACTATATTGGCAGATGAGAGTCAGGGAGGGGTGCACATATGTAGTGGGTGGTGGCTGAAAAAGAGTTAACGCCCTCATTTTTCTTCAGGGTAAAACTGGAACATCAAGAAGTAAAAATATAAACATACTATTTAAAGATGTAGAGGTCAATATTAAAATACAAATGTAGGGAGTGGGGAATAGGAAGCAGTGGTCAAGGGAGTGCTGTTTTAGGAACAAGCCTTGTTACACTGTGTGACGCTAAATCATATACATAGATAACCTGGTAAAAATAGAAAATAAGTTTAAAAGGAAAAGATGTGGTTTCCCTTTACTATGCAGATTTTCCAAGAAAATTTTAATGTCCAATAATCTTTCCTATTGCCCCTCATATTACCTTGTTAAACCATATCTATGATGCTTCAAGAAATAATTTGTTTTGGAAAATTCAGCCACTCTAAGAGGGGAAACAACCATAACAGGTCTATGTAATTTGCACATTTATCATTTGGATATAAATGACACTACTGAAATTATGTCCAGAAATACTATTCATCCTTAAGTTAAAGAAAATTGTTTATTGTTTACACCAAGTACTTACTTCCATTTCCACAAGAGCATGTTAAACCACCTCCCATTTTGTAAAGCAAAGTAATGTACAAATTAAAGAAGTTTTAATGTATCTTCTTCATTTAATCAGATATTCCAGGATACATGACATAACTTGTGTTTATACTTTTCCAAATACTTTCAAATATAAATATTTTGAAAATACATGAAAGAAATGTTTACTGTACAAGTATTCACTCTGTGACTGTTGCATCACCCTTTGACAATTATTAAATTATTTGCATATTGGTGAAAATGGGGATCAATTTATACTATTTCTCCTTCCTAAACAGCAGGACATATAGTTAGAAAAGTCTTACTCATCTTTAAATGATCGTATCTATGCTGCTTCTTGAAAGAATCCAGTTCTCATCTATACAAATTGCATTTAGAGTTTTTTCTCTGGTTGGTATAACTTATTGTATCTTTGTCACTTTTATCCCAGAAAACAAGGTGTCCTTGTTGAAGTGGCATTCCTCTGTGTCAGTACCTGTACAATAGGTCTGGTAGAAAGATGCAAGTTTCTTACATCGATCCAAATGTGTTTCGGTAACTGTGTCCTCTGCATGTTTTTGCCTTATCTCGAGCATGCCTGTCCCCTTCCATTCACACCACACCGCATCTGCCTTGATATCCTGTGGTCACCCATCCGCCTCAATGACTAAGCCAGCAAGACTGAATTGTAATGGCTGGATAGAAAGCCGGTGGGAGAGAATAGAAATGAATTTTAAATCAAGATTAAATTTCCTGCTAGGCTTCAAAGGAATCAATAGGTCTATGACCTTAAGTTTTTTTAAGCATCCACGAATGAACTGCTTATGATTTTAACTTTGTGCATAAGCTTGTGAATAATTTTTAGAAATAGATTTTTATTCAAATGATAATTAACAGAAGGATTTTGTGAATTAATTTATTTCTCCAAATTTTTTTCCTTAATAAGAAATTTCACACTACCTGAAGAAGACTGCATCTAGACTCATTTCTAGACCTCTCAGTGATAAAATAAGGCCCAATAATCGTGGCTCCCCTCACTATTCCCTTTATTATTAAAGGAGAGATTTCTCGTGAATCTGGATCACATACAAAGCAATCTCTTGTACTGTCCTAAAAATACAGCTATTGGTGAGAGGAATAAAGGTATTTAGTGTAGTCATCTAGTTCTAGGCCTCTAGATGAATGAAATCATGCGAGAGATGGAAGGAGCTGGGGAAGACTACCCGAAGACACAGCTTTGGATATGGCCACTCAGCCTCTCGTCACTGCCTTTCCGCACATTCAGCCCAAGATCTTTCCCTCCACCCTCTTGTCTTACACTCTGTTAACCCCGATGCTGTGTCCTCCTTTCGTTCTGAACAAATTCTCCCATATGTTTAATGTTTTTCACCAATATTCATTAAAAATGGTAATCAAAAATAATAGCTTCAATTTATTATGTCCTTACTTATACGCATTATCTCATTTTATTATAACCCTGCGAGTACTATTATTATCCTACTTTACAGTTGAGGAAATTGGGTCTTGAGAGGTTAAGTAAATTATCCAAAGTCAGACCACCAGCTGGGGTCTGATCCAACAGATGTCAACACTGTGTGTTTCACTCCCACGTTAGGGGTCTCTGGTCATCCCAAGTCCATACTCCTCACTTACGGCTCCTTGTTTGAGGCCATTGTTCTCTGATAGCCAGGGAGTGACAACGCTTCTGCAGAGATTTTATAGCCTGGGCAGGACTTCTCTCCTATTTTCAGGGGGACCCTTTTGGTCTGATTCCGTAATCTCACGGTTTCTGCATCTCTTCAATTTGAATCCCTTCCTTTGACATCCAGGATACTTTTTAAAGAAATCCTGGCTTTCCTACCTCTCTGACATTTTTTCCCACCTAGATTATCTTCTTTCTCCTTTTCTCTCCTAGTAGGCAGTCCCCTAGGTTTTATCCTGAGCTCTTTTCTCTCTAGTCTCTGCATTTTCTTGTTTCCAGATGAACTTTACATAAGCACTGAAGATGGGTCGTGTCACACCACATCTTTTAATATGAGTTTGCTATATTATTTGAGAATATTCAACTCTGTTCTAAAAACTACAAAACAAACAAGATGGATCAAATGCATAAGAAGTATTAAGTGTAGATAGTAACTTGGTAGCTTAGGCTTTTAGCATCTTATTTGTACTTATTTGCTACCTTTCCCACCGTGTACACATCCTAGCTCCACATCCAGACTGAAAGCTCCCAGAAAGCAGACATACTGACATGTGCATCCTTTCTTCCTGGGAGCATTTGACCTCCAGAGCCACTGCCTACTGACCTGAATGGATGATGGCATAAGCTGACATCTTGGCTAGAAGCTAACTGCTTCTCTTTTATTGTCATTTTCATAAAACTATCCCTCTGTGAAATAACCGATACTAAAAAAGAATCAGCATTTTATTAAGAGTTAATGTTCTCTAGTTCTCTCAATAGTTATAGACGTATGTCACCCAGGTAGCTTAGAAGAAAGAGTTTCTTTTCCTTTTACTGAAAACAAATAGATAAAAATAATTTACACACATGTACGCTGATGCATTACACTTATGCCTTACCTTTAACGTAATAATAAGGTGTACTACAGAGGCAGGACCGTGCAGCAGGTACAAGCATTGACTCTGGACTCCAGAGACCTGGATTTGTCACTTACTGCCCCTGCAAGCTTGAGTAAGCTCATTTTCTACCTGCCTTCCCCAGTGTCCTCATCTATAAATGCTGGGAAGGTATAAATGGTACCTAGTGCGTAGGACTATTGTATAGAATAAATGAGTTAAAAGAGACAAAATGTGCTTAGAACAGTGCCTGGCAAGTGGTAAGCTGCCAACACATGTTAGCTCTTATTATAAGAGCTACAAATCCTAAAGCCATTTTAAACAGATTTCTTTCTCTATACTCTGTCTGAATAACCTTCCAGCGGGAACTGTTTGCCTTTCAAAACCAGATTCCAGTCTCACACCCTCCCTAGATAAGTAAATAATACACACTCACTATCAAGGCCAAGGAAAGCTGAAAATCATGCTGCTGGTCATTAACTCTAATAACACTCTCTTTACGTTTATTTTGTCCTGTTGAGCTTATGAACCATTTTCACATTCATTGCATTACTGGATATTTACAACACCTCTGCAACAAAAGTGGCCAACTATTATTTCTCATTTTTGAAAGGTAAGAAAACTAAAGCACAAAGGGGTTAAAATGGCTTGTCTTGGTCACCTAGAGGATGACCATGAACTCAGGGCATTGTAACTCTTGACCATAGACCTTTCTACCCAACACTTGTAGAGTGGGTTCTACTGACGGATCTTAAAAGCTGGAAGAGCTTCAAGCCAATAGTCCTTGACTTAACCATTCCCCTCCCCCATACTCTTTTTCGTTTCAAAATTCCCAGTAGGGAGAAGTACCACATTGCTTATTCCACTCAAGGCTTTTGCTACTAGGATCCATTCTTCCTCCATTCAAGATGCTCTTCAAGTTCTAAGGAAATGGAAAGTAGAACCTCCTCACAAAAACTATTGTGTTTCCTTCACGCACACCACACTGCTTTTGTTAAGCTGAGTGGGGGCATAGCACGAGTCAGAGCAGCGCCGACTGAGAGACCCATTGTCAGGGTTTCATTCCTATTGGCCACTTACTAGCTGCATGACCTACAGGAAGTTACTGAACTTCCCAGTGCCTCGGTTGCCCCATCTGTAAAATGGGGAGAACAACATTCCCTACCTCACAGGGTTCTTGTGAAGATTGTAAGAAATAATATGTGTGAAGTACTCAAGAGAACACCTGAGCAAATAGGTGTGAGGCCCTGGTGTCATTATTATGTATGAGAAAGTAGGCTGAATTCTGTCTCACTTCGGCTGGTACTGCTGCAGCTGCATAAGGCAAGAACTGTCACTGCATGAACCAAAGCTACCAGATCCCTTAATGATCAAATGCTGAAACCAAAGCACTGCGTTGCACCTCTCACCTAAGATCTTGGACTCTCCCGGAGCTGCTCTCTTTTGCGAACGCTGAACGAAAATATCCATGATCTCATATCGCCTCAAAATACGTCTCGACCAGTCGTCACCGTGATCGCCCTCCAGTTTCCTCTAGGGAACAGGTTGCTATGGCAACACTCACCGCCCCCAGTCAACAGTCAAATTTCATTTCTCAGATACAACTATTAGAAAATCAATGGTCCATGTAACGTTTCTTTGTGTTTGTTTCCCTGTTCATTTGTGAAGTCTCCTGCCTGTTTGAGGCTTTCATAAATGTAATAAAAATGTCTTTTTAAACATTTGAACAATAATTTGTTAATTCAGAGGAGGACACTATTTGGGTTCTCAGTGTTTTAAATGGCTTTCTGTCAACATAAGGTTAAGAAAAAAAAAAGCACAGTCATAAGCTACTTCAGTCCCAGATTTTGTTTAGTCAAACTGCTTCTTATTTTGTCACAGGAACATGAAATGAATTGTAACATACTATGTGCTAAAAAGAAATTTTCCTCTTTTATTTTTATATCCCCAAAACGAATTATTCAACTGTTTCAGAAACAAGAAGAGGGATGGAGAATTTCTACCTTTCTTCAGTAGCCTCCCCACCAAATCCATCCTTATTCCTCCAATCTAAGACAAAGTAACAACACATGATTTGAGTACCTACAGTGGCCAACCACACATTTCTAGGATATTTTCCAGGTGGATTGTCAGGGAAAACCTAGTCCAGCCTCAACACTGGGATATCACGTGTCAATAGCAATCATGTTCTTTCCCTTCCGTGCCTGACACCCCAGCCTTCTCCTGGTGATTCCTTAATAAGCCATGGTTACAGTTGAGTCTCCCCAGTCGTGGAGGCCTGAGAATGGAGGAAAGGAGGAATCCCTACTCCATCCAGCCCATCTCTCCACCTTGTTGGGAGATAGAGGTGAACAAGCAGAACCCCACCCACTCCTCTCCCTCCATTGTCCCACCTTCCCCACCCCCGACCTCCTCCCACATTTCTGATAATATCCTTTACTATACTGGTGACTATTAATCACAATCAAAATAGCACTTAACAAGAATATATATGAATATAATAACACTGTAAGTTTAAGAAAAAAGTAAAGCTAAGAAAGATTTAGGACCATGATCTTAATAAGAACTTTTCAGAATAAAAATGTCTACATTTAGGAATTTTGATCAAGTGCCATTAAAAAGTAGTCTATATGGTAGGTGGTTTTCATTTTCCTAAACCAATAGGCCCCCTTTGCATTTTCACTTTATTAGAAAATTTCAGTTGCTACATTTAAAACAATAAGACATTTATAAATGTGGACAAAGGAGACCAGGACAACTTGCAGGAGCATATAAATTATGAGACATTTAAAAAACCTGGCCCTATAAGATTATAAATATGGTTTGTAAGAATAAATGTGCTGATTTAGCCTCACTCTGTGTTGAGTAAGAGATGCACTCTGAATTTCAAAGGAAGGTGAATTTTTTTTTTTGTGGGGAAGACCAGCCCTGAGCTAACATCTGTTGCCAATCCTCCCCTTTTTGCTGAGGAAGACTGGCCCTGGGCTAACATCCGTGCCCATCTTCCTCCACTTTATATGGGACGCGGCCACAGCATGGCTGACAGGCAGTGCGTCGGCGGGCGCCCGGGATCCGAACTCGCGAACCCCGGGCTGCCAAGCGTGGACTAAACCACTGCGCCACCGGGCGGCCCCAAGAAGATGAATTTTTTAATTCAGAGAAAATGACTTAGGGATCCTTTAAAAAATTCTAAAAATCAGACAAGACCTTCCTGCCATTCTGACATTATTAAAAGTGAGTAAATATTACAGACAAAAATCAGTGAAGTAATTCCTTTTGGAGATGCAATGTGGGTAGGTGGTGGAGAGGTGATGGGTATGTATCAGCAAAAGGGACATCATAGTATGCAGCATGGGGCCATACATGGAACAACTACATAAAATGAGGTAATTCCCGGTGGTGGAAAGTCTAGCTTTCCAGGAAAGGAGGTTAGTGGGTGGTCTCACTATAACTGGGAAGGAATGGAAAGATGTATCTTATTAGAAGTTGTTCCAAGTGGATTTTTAAAATACTAGATGAATGTAATTTTCCACCTGTAATAACTATTTCTTTTTCTTGTATCTGAGGCCTTCTGCTCCCTGGTAATTATCATTTTAAGCAAGTTAAGTAGCAATTTAAAGAGTTAAGATTTAAATATAATGCAAAGAAAAAAATATTACTTCCTGGTGTTTGGGAATGGGAAGAAACTGAAGCAATTTCCTAAGAAGAGGTTGGACACCCACAAATCAGAGTGAATTCCCTGGTGGTGGAATCCAAACCAAACCAAACGTTAGCTCAGGAGCATCTTGATTGTGATCCTCATGGGTCTCACGTGGAGACAGTTGTCGCCAAATTCAGTCCTTTCTAGTATTTGACTTTCTTCATTTAAGACTTCAGAATATTTGAAATTAATAAAAGGTATTAATACAATATACCCCTGATGACTATACAGGATACAGCACGGAAATTCACGAAGAGCTTTGCAGGCTTGGCAGTAAGCCCTCAGAGTATGTTAGTGGAAAGAGGAAAGAAACCAATTCTCCCTCTCATCATGTCAATGCAGGGTGTGTTTTCCAGACTCTTCTTGTGTCCTGTACTAATAAGAGAGATCTCCACCTAAATTCCTTTGAGAGCATAGACAGTTTAAAGCTGTGATCATGTTTAACTTGTCCACTTTATACTTAAAGAACTAAAAGATTTACAACTTGAGGCTGTTTTCTGTCCAACTGCTGTGAAAGGAGAGCACCTGGGTGCACTGAACTCTGGGAGCAGTGTCTGAAGTAATGAATGGATGATTTAAGGTAGGATTACGGCAGCCGTCACAAAAACGACCTCCAGTGTGTACAGACGAAGGGCTCAAAAGAGAGAAAGCTAGCTCCCACAGTCACCCGAACATTCTGATGGTCAAATAAAGCAGGTGTTTATTATTTTAATTATGAAAAGGCAAATCACGGTTCTGACCAGCCACTAGCAATAACACAGGACACCCACGGACTTAATTCATCAGCTGTAGAAATTAATCAAACAACCTGTTGGTTGCTCTTCTAGTTGCTCTGGAGGTTATAGCTACAGTCCCATTACAAAGTATTACTGACTTCAAGACACACAGTTGGGAAGTCAGGACCATCACACAGAAAATTAAGCAAATAATACAAAGCAGCATGTTCATAAAGTAAAGTCTTCCAGTTCTTGCAAGAGGGAAATAAGAGGCCATGCAGAATTTTTTTAATTGGGAGCAAGAAGAGTGGGAGGTTGACTTAAGTGTCTGTGTGCTTTCTGACAACCTTGGAGGTGGTGTGGAGGGCAGAACGTGCTAGGGCAGGTCAGGGATAGTTGCAGGAGTGGTGACAAGGAGCCAGGTTTGGAGGCAAGTATAAACGTCTATGCGACTTAGGGCAGAGGTGGTGGGAACAGAAAGGGCACAAAGCATACATTCAAGAGACACGTCTAGGGTGGAACCACAGGAAAGAGCGGCCGATTATTCTTGGAAGAGAGGAAGACAAAGGTTCAAGGATATTTGTCGTTTCTCCTTTGGGGAGGGATGTCGACCTGAAATAAGCAGTTTATGTCATTTTGGCATGCAACAGTGGAACTTCAGTCTGAAGGCAGGGTCCTTGTGGTGTTAGAAAACCCGTGTAAGTACTGTGACTGTATGTCAGACTTCTGATTGAACTCAGGACTCAGTTGACTGCAGGAGAGACTTGTATAAAAGTGAAAAGCAGGTGCTGCCTGCAGTGTTCTCAACACCCCTGAAAAGGGAGCTCTAACGTTCGCGGGGACTCACAGACTCCATGCTAGGTAAGCTACCTCTCACTCCTGCAGCAGGATTTCAACCTGTTTCTACTCTCACCCTGGGACCTCGGCTGGAGCGATGCGTCCTCGCCCTTTCAGGACCAGTGAGGCTAAGTGTACGCTCTCTGTAATCCACGTTTATAGCTCCCTGTTATTCTCCAGCTTAGCACTTCCCACACTTTGTAACTATCCATCTGTTAATTTACTTATTGTCTTTCACTAGATCATAAATGCCTTTAAATCAAGGACATTTTTCTATTTTATTTATCACTGTATTCCCAGTGTGGGTCTCAGTGCCAAGAACGTGGGAGGTACCCAATAATATATGCTGAATGAATGACTGAATCTCCATTTCAGTTCCATCACCTTTGATGCTTTGGGTACCTCACAGACACTGTCTTCATGACAGGAACTTGATAGTCACTCTTACATGATTGGAGAGGAAGTGAAAGATAAAAGAACGATGGGAAAATGTAAGTGGATTTAATGTCTAACTAGATATAGGAGATGGAGAAGGGAGATGTCAGGGACTCAAACCTGGGTGACTAGAAGCTTTTTCTCTCTAATCTCATACTCTTGGGGAATGTTACACCACCGGCCACAGGGTTATGCTCTATTTTGGCAGTTAAGTTAGAGTTGTGCTCAGATTCAAATTACAAAGCACTCAATCATATAATAATTCTATTTTCAACTTTTTGAGGAACTGCCATGACTGTTTTCCATAACAGGTGTGTTCATTTTACATTCCCATCAACAGTGCACAACGAAGTGACTATAGTTAAGATTACTGCACTGTACACTTAAAAATGGTTAAGATGGCACTTTTTGTGTTATATGTGTTTTTACCCAAAATTTTTCTTTAAATGTCAAGTGCTCATTGGGTGCCTACTGGGTGCTGCTAAGCACATTGATGGCATCTCAACTGACAGGTTCCTTGGATGATGTTGGCATCTTTAAGCAAATTGTTTCAGTGAGGAGCTGGAGGGGAGAAGATGGGGTTTGTGTAATAAACCCATTCTAGCTTTATTGCTACCTTGAGTTTTCATCCAGATGGATTCAAGCGTTCCCATTGCTCCTAAAAGCCTGAATATCAGATTTTAAATTGACTGTGAAGAAGTATGAAAGAAAATTGGAAGTTTCATAAATTTCATTTGGCCCTCCTTCTAGCATTAACAATCTTGTTTTCTTTAAGTCACACCAAGCTAAACTTGAGATAATTTTATCTTCTTTCATCATTTGATCTTCCCTTAAAGCTTCCTGTACTCTAGTTATTAATATTGATGGGGATGCTAGTAACTCAAAATATCCAAAGGATATTGGCATTTGATGCCTCTCTCATATTTCTGTGTGTTTTTAAAAGAATCCAGAGTATTTTCTTTAGCAATTTCAAAAACTGAAGAGAACAAATTTGCTGAATGTAAACACATTCTCAACAATAAAAAATTACATTTATTCCCTGTTGACTAAAAAATATATATGTGTGTCTATATGTATATATACATGCCACATATACATACATAATAGTATATGTACATATATATGTCTATATGTATATGCATGTATATGACTTCCCATGTGGAGACGATTTGGAGAGGGAAGACCAGAGAAGAGTCTATTTGAGGCTAAGAAATAGCAAATGTTGTTTGTTCCAAGAGGCCAGTAAACTGAAAGCTTATCCTTCTTCTTTTTTTTTTTTTGTGAGGAAGACCAGCCCTGAGCTAACATCCGTTGCTAATCCTCCTCTTCTTGCTGAGGAAGACTGGCCCTGGGCTAACATCTGTGCCCATCTTCCTCTACTTTATATGGGACACCGCCACGGCGTGGCTGACAGGCAGTGCATCGGCGGGCGCCCGGGATCCGAACCGGCGAACCCCGGGCTGCCAAGCGCGGACTAAACCGCTGCGCCACCGGGCCGGCCCCTTATCCTTCTTCTTTAAAGAGGGATATGACAGCTTATCCTGCAGCATAAAGAGAGTCAGAGAAGAACAGGGGGAGTTGCCCCTCACTGCTGGGCTGAGATTTCTAGGTGTAGCAAAGTCACAGTATGTGTGTCTGTTGCTTAACAAAGGGGACCCAGCAGAGCCTTTTCTGAATTCTCTCAGTACAGAGAGGGAAAGAGGATTTCCCGCTCTGCTGTGACACCTTCTCTGTGCTGAAATCAGCTTCCTTCACAGTCCTACTAGTCCTCAGGGAGGCTCCAGGAGTGAGTGAAGAGGGATTTACACAGTGTTTTCCCTGAGAGTTTCTGCTGGGTTTCCATGCCACTGGGCAGAAGACCAAAGCACGTAAGAGGCACACCCCACCTGCCCTCATGTCTCCCCCACTTCATCCTGGATGCACATTTAAATACCATTCCAAGAATGCTGCATCACTCCAGACCCCAGGCTGTAATGAACAATGTCTTTCTCAACTCCTTCCTTGCTCTCCACCTCCATCTCCTCCGATTCAGGGTGCCCGTTACATAGAGGACTAGGGAAACAGTAATTCTCCAGAGGGCCCCCAGCCAGACTTCCAGTCAGCACCAACCCAATCACAGAGAGTGTGAGTGGAACGGTTATTATTAAACAGTGACATATTCACAAATACATTGAAAATTGTGAATTCCTATGCTAAATATGAGGTATTGAAACAAAGTTAGTACAAATTATTCCTATTTGTCAATAACTGTAAAGCCAAAGCCACAGTAAGACCATTCACAAAAGGTATAATTTAGAAAAAATATAATGCTAATGATCTTCAGTTTTTCATAGACGGATGTGTGTGTTCTAGAACCGTAGTATAGCAGGCAGCACGTTTCCCTCTCCCTCTATAATAAATCATGTCGTATTATGTGAATTCAGTACAAAACGAAGAGGTAGTGTACCAAAAAGATATATGGCATCTGAGCATATTGAATAGATTTGCCTAAATCACTGCTATTTTAAAACAAAAATTCCTGATGCTAAATCTGAAGGTCAAACAAAATTCTTCTGAATGTATTTGAAATGCTGTATAATAGTAAGAATAACTCATATCTATCGAATAGGCCAACCAATATAGAGTCTGTTGTGCAGGGGTGTGTGAATTTATCAGATACATGGGCCTTAAAATGGGCCATATCTTGAGTCTGGCTAAGAATAATTTCAGGGTTCCCAACGCCTCTACAAGGTAAACGCTAAGCTAACTGCTGATTATCCCTAGCTCTTACAAACTGATAACAGATAAGCCTAATAGGATTTGAATGTAAGTAGTTGTAATTTTTTTTCCTCCCTCTTCCAGCTCTGTGAAGCGGAAATTCTACAGGCAACAGTAGAAAAGGCACACTTTCAGACATAAGGCCTGCCCTGATGATCAAGCACACTTACCATACAAATCCTCCAAGACCAAACCACAGCATAAAACTCGGGATGGATCAGGCACCACAATAAGCTGTCCAGAAACCTAAATTAAAATCCTGCCCACTTTGTTGTAATCAGAATGTCTTAACAACAGTTTCTAAACTAGCACATACTTCAGATCAATTTATTAGGAGACACACTAGCCAATGGGCCTAGAACTGCTGGCCCCCTGGGAAGATAATCTGATTCTTGACAAAAAGCTAGAAAATTCCATGTGTTCAATTAATAACATACAGCATTTTGCTAAATCACTGGCACTTTATCATATTTGTGTGTCCTATGTATGTGCATACCTACACACGTGTGCTCTGGTATGTGTGTGTGTGTATGTGTTCAGTCAACTATTATTTCTTGAGTGCTTACTGTATACCAGTTACATCACTAGGGACCTGGGATAAATACTGAAGAAGAGAGACACAACCGCTGCTCCCAAGAAAATATACTCTAGTAGAGCAGTGCTTCTCAAACTTTTAATGTGCATACAAATCACCTGGGGATCTCGTTAGTATGCAAATTCTGATTCAGTGTGCCTGAGATATGCTGAGATTCTGTATTTCTAATATACTCCCCTTTTTTTTGTGGGGAAGATTAGCCCTGAGCTAACACCTGTTGCCAATCCTCCTCTTTTTGCTGAGGAAGATTGGCCCTGGGCTAACATCCATGCCCATCTTCCTCTATTTTGTATATGGGACACCGCCACAGCATGGCTTGATAAATGGTGCATAGGTCCCTACCTGGGATCCCAGGCTGCCACCCCAGGCCATTGAAGTGGAGCCAGCAAACTTGACCACCATGACACCGGGCCAACCCCTCTAATATTCTCCCTTTTAATGCCAATGTTGCTGACATTTGAGTAGCAAGGTATTGGAGAACATGGACATTAAATCACACAAATAACTAACTGTATGCTCACATTTGTGATAAGTGCTATGAAGAGAAAAGTACAAGAATCCATGAGATCAAATAAAGTAGGGGACCCGCTCTATACCTCAGGGCTAGAGGAGGGGATGTGCAAGCCAAAAGCTGAAGGATGGTGGGAATATGGCCGGCTGAGTTACTGAAACCAAGTCTAGTGAATGCTACACAGACCTTTGGTGTCCTTCCGCCTGAAGGTGTACTCCGGACACCAGAGTGTGCTTGACCTGTACCGGGGGATTGCCAGAAGAGCCTAAGGCCAAATACCCTGGAACTTCTTGCTTGAGGGACAGGAGTTTGTAAATAAATACCCGGGCTTTACCACCGGTTAGTGGGACACCCTTAGTTGGATTTCATAGCATCTCAGAGGGTTCCCAGCAGGACTGGGCCCTAAAGGCCCACAGCTATAATTCTTATATTAACTCTGACTTCCCTCTCTTCCCTGTGTCACATCCCTACCCCTCGCCAATGACTCTGTCCTCACCTCCAAATAGAATACTTGCTCCCAAATCCTCGTCTCAGGGTTTGCTTTTGAGGGAAACTAAATTAGGAAACCAACCCTCTCAGAGAGGACAACAAACAATGATGAAATATACAGGTTAAAATATAAGGGGAAGAAAGAACAGAGAAACCTGTAGTGAGCACTGAGGCCACTTCTGCCCTTGGGCATTTGCCACCAATCCTAGTGATCTTGAACTTCTGTTTTCATGACCTTACGGGGAAAGAGGAACAAGTGTCTAAACCCAGCTCCACCCAGTGGGATCCTCTTACCAACCAGCTGAGCTACATCCTCAATTTCAGGGTAAAACCACCTCTCCTAATCAAGAGAAGTTGCCTTGAGGTTGAGCAGAGCAGGAAGGAAACATCCCAAAGGAGCTGTAACCATAAGCTGGCCCTGTTTTATTTCCTGACTTGGATGGTGGCTTCAGGGTTTTTTGGAAAACTGTACATAAGTGTTTTAGGCACTTTCTATATGTACATTATGCTTCACAATGTTTAAAAATGTAATTTAAAAAAATCTGGCAAGAGTAATGATTTAGGTAAAGGAATTATGTAGGTGTTCTGGAGGAACAGAGAACATGTCAGTGTGGCTGGAGCATAATGAACAAGAGGGAGAATGGTAGAAGATTCATTAATACATTCATTTATTCGTTTGTGAGAAGTACTGCCTTTCTTATGGAACTTGCATTGAGTGGGAGACAGGCAAAAAACAATCAAATAAATGAACAAGATAATTTCAGAGATTAGTAACGGCTATGAAGAAAACACAAGAGGTTGATATCATACAAAGAGACTAGGGGTAGAGGGTTGCTTGGTGGGGTAATGAAGATTGGGTTGCCTCAAAAGATCTCACTGAGATGTTGGCAATTGAACTGAAACCGGAAGGACAAGGAGATCAAGCTGGACAGGAGCACAGGAGCCAGTGCCTTGTAGATCTCAGTAAGGATTCTGAGCTTTATTTTAGGAACAATGGAAAGTCGTTAAAGGGATTTACATAGAAGAGAGACAATGAGACTAAGGTTCTTAAAGATCACCGGGATAACTCTGTGAAGAATGGATTCCATGGGGCCCAGAATGATGCGGGCAGACCAGTGAGAAGACATAGGATAGGGTCTGACGAGGATGATCAAAGTGGAGACTTAAAACTGGATCTATTCAAATTGTACTGTAGACTTAGAATTGAGTATTCTTTACATATACTTCCGGTATAAACTCTGCCCCCTAAAGGAAATCACTAATCACTGGGTTCTATCTTTTTTGGCTACAGCGATTGAGCAAATGACTGGCAAATTACTGAAACTGGATCAATCAAAATCCTTTCTTGGGATTTTCCTAATGGAGCTAGAGAAGTCTCTCCTCTTTAGTAGAATGTTATAAAGGTATGACGTGAGAACGACCAGTGGTCTTGTTCAAGGTCATTTGGAGAAACCCAGAAGGAAGCAGGAGAGGGTGCAGCCGTGAAGAGAGAGAAAGGGAGAGAGATTGACACCTATCCTGATGTGATAGACTCTCCTGGCTGCTGTGGCTTGGCAGTAATCCATTTGACTATTGGAACTACCCCAGGATTTTTCCCAGTTACACGAATCATATAATTCCCACTTGCATTTATCTGGTTTGAGTTGGATTTCTGTCAACTGGCAACTGGCAACTGAAAAAACCTGACCAGTGTAAGAGGTGAGGGAGCTTTAGGTGAGCATCCTGGGAGATAGAAGTGCCATTTGCTCAAATGATGAAGGCAAGAGGAGAAGCTGGCTCAGGAGGGAAAAGCCGAAGTTCTGTTTAGGAAATGAGAATTTGAAATACCTATGAGACATCAACGTGGAAATATTAAGTAGATGGTGGATATGTGAACTTAGAGCTCAGTCAAGGAGAATGGAGTGTGTCCATAAGTTTAGGCATCACTGGCATAGAGATGCTATCCAAAACCATGGGATGAGATAAAATGAGATTGCATGTGGGAGAGACTATTCAGTGGAAAGAGAAGAGGAGCCAGGGCTAGGCCCTGAGGAACTCCAAGATCTATGGACTTGAGGGGTGTGTGTGTGTGTGCGTGTGCGCGCGCGTGCGTGCGCATGTGTAACTGTGTGACTTTAAAGTAATGAGACTGATTTTCAAGTGTGGCTCATAAACTGGCTCTGTGGGCAATTTTGAAACAATATCTGAGTAGTAGGATAAACATTTATTCTTCAGAATTTGTGAGGCATTAGGATTATAACAAGCCTTTTATGTGCATGAGTCATCCTTCATTGTTTCTTAATTATAAACTTGGCAATAGGGAAGAACACGAATTCTGTAATGGCCGCCAGAGAATAATTGTTTATATTACTTCTGGGGTACTTGGAATATGGTCAACACTGCCTCTGTTTAGAGAGCAATTTGAATGAAGGAGTTGAAAGTTTAATGTTTTTTAAAGTTTCTTATTTCTGTACTGAGTCATGTTGTTCACGAAACCAGAAGAGTACCTATCATTGTGTCATCATTTCTGAAATGACTGACTGTATATAAATGTATGCAGATGTCTTAAATACAATCCCACCAAGAAGAAGTCTTTATCTACTCAGGTATGTAAGAATTTGTTACGTTACAAGCCTATATGGTCTGTTGGATTAAGAGTCAAACTATATATCCAGATTGGGACATGTATGTAATGACAATTAGAAGTTGTGTTTTCAGCAGATAAAGTTACCAGATTTTATCATTCATTAAACACCTCATGGACCCTTGAGACATAGAATTTAAAATTTTGTCAGTTAAAAGTATAAAAATATTAATTATTGATCATCTTGTTAAGGTTCAATAAGGTTCTAAAAGGCTATGAATCTTCACAATTCTTCGACTCTGGCTTAGATTAGCTTCTGAATGCCGTGATCTCCTAATGGAATGTTGTCTCCTTTTCCATTTCCTCTGAAGTATTTTTCTGTATCTTAAGTGAACTCAGAAATATGCTAAGACCCAGAAGTTGTTTTCTTTCAACAATAACAGAATTTATTCAGTGAAGATCGACAACTTTATAAATTTATGAGATTACTTGGAATGTGATTGGTGGAATTTTTTCTTTCTCCATCTTTGTTTCTGATATTTTAAATAATAAGCCAATTGAAAATATTGGACTAAACTTCCTTTCCTTATATATTCTCTCTAGTTCTTTGGATGGCCTTGTATAAATGCATGAACACATGTCATACATGATTCTTACCAATAATATACAGATTGTCTGAAAAGTCTAGAAATGTAGGGAAAATATTTATTATGCTTTTTCAGATTAATAATTGGCTTAGATTTAGAAATGGGTAACCTGCAAAAGAATGTAGGGATCAAAGGAAAATATATTGACAACATTTTTGGAAAATGTAACTAACATCTTGATCTTATTTTTCTTTTATATTTTGGAACTCAGCTGCTCCGTGTCAGATAAGTTATAATTTTTGGTTCATGTCATTCTCTCATCATTTGTCCAGGTACAGCTACTCTTATTCAGTTTCTTAATTACTTATTGCTTTTTAATACTGGAATAATCACCCACAAAGCCACTATCCAAAACAAAAGCTGAGACTCTAGTAGCAGGCCACTTTAAAACTCCTATTTCCCCAACAGGCCACCCCCTCTCCCTCCCACCCAAAGGGTCTATCACCCAGAATCTTATTGTTCTTTTTTTTTTTTTTTTTTGGTGAGGAAGACCAGCCCTGAGCTAACATCCGTTGCTAATCCTCCTCTTTTTGCTGAGGAAGACTGGCCCTGGGCTAACATCCATGCCCATCTTCCTCCACTTTATATGGGACGCCGCCACGGCATGGCTGACAGGCAGTGCGTCGGCGGGCGCCCGGGATCCGAACTCGCGAACCCCAGGCTGCCAAGCGCGGACTAAACCGCTGCGCCACCGGGCCGGCCCCTTATTGTTCTTTTTTATCTCATTTTGTAACTATTTTGTTCCTAAAAAGTACAAAAATATATATTTAGTAGTTTTTTTTAAATTTTTCCAAAAAGAATGTCAGACTGTGTATAATCTTTTGGAAAATTTGTGACTTAATATTGTCTTGAAAAGATTAATGCGTATTGTTACTTGCGGCTGCATTTCATTCGTTTTGATTGCTGTGTAATATTCATTGAGTGAATGTACCACAGTTTATCTACCATCTGTTGCTGGACATTTGGATTCATTCTGGTTTTTGTTAATATGAACAGTGCTGCTATAAACATCCTTTTACATATCTTCTCTTCTACACGTGTAAGTGTTTCTCTTGAGTATATACCCGGGCATGGAAAGACCCGGGTATAGAGTATGTAAATGTTTGATTTTAGGAAAAAATGGCAAGCTTTTCCAAAGTTGTTGCTCTTATCTGTAACATATAAAAGAGCCTGTGGATCCACACTTGGTGTTTTCAGAATTTTAAATATTTGGAATCCAGTGGAGGTAAAATGGTATCTTATTATGATCTTAATAAACATTATTTAAAATTTAAAAATTCCTTCATTTCTAGTTTTTCAGCTGTACTATACACTTCAAAATATGTTAGTGTATGTAGATCAACACAAAGCAATTAATTGCAAAAGATAAATGTCTTACATGGAGCTAATGTTTTTTCTGACTCTTCTTTCCCATCATTGCAGGCATGGCCAGGACTGTGATACACAGTCATTACGGCCACTGTGTTCTCTTCAAATATCCCGCCTCCCCAGGCAGAATGCCAGGGAGTGAGATCATGGATTTACTATAAGCTTTCCGGTCATTCATTCTTTCTTACTCTGGAAACCTCCCTTCATCCCTAATGATTTAAAAAATATCTAAGAGATTTCCATTGACTACTTAGGTTTGTAAAAGGTTTTATTTTATGAAAATAGACAGAGTTGCATGGACATATTTACAAACACACAGTCATTAGATTGCAAAGGTATGTAGAGCTGGCCCAAGTGATTAAGTATTTTTAAAATCCATTCAGTTATATTTCCAGATTTGCATGTTCCTTTCTCATAAGACGTTGTTACTTAATTTAAATGGAAAGTCATGTTTAAGGTGATTCTCAGACATCTGAAATGAGGGACTAATGAATGTCCTTCCTACTGGGAAACAGCAAGGGTAGGAGAGAAATCCTGGGGCAAAACTGCACAGTCAGCAAAAGCAAGGTGAGTGTGACCGTGATTCATGATGTTGTTAAGATTTGTGGAATCTCCGAGAGGAAAAGGAGAGTGAGAGCAGTGGTAAGAATGAGATGGGAGCATACAGATGTGGTCCTGCAACCTTCCTTCCCAGCCTCTTCCTTAACCCAAACAGTCCAATTCAGTACAACACAGTGAGTCTAAAAGTGTGGTATGCATTATTCATGGAATGGAACTTTCGTTCTGATTATAGATATTTAAAAGCATCATGCGTCATTAACAGGGCTTAGGTGAAACTCTTCATGTACTTCTGATTGCAATATTTGGTGGCTGTGAGCCAAGACAGATAGATAATATACTTCCTAAAATGACGTAGAATTGTCTAAGTTGCTAAAGAAAATGCTTTTGTAGACAGGGCACTGTTGAACCTTTCCTTCCTCTAGTCATCTTTAATTTCTCCCCTCCTCCAACTGAGTTAGTGTTTCTATTAAAACAAAACACCTATTGGAACTCTGAAGAAATTGACTCACCCATCTTTTAAGTTGCAGAGTATCTTTTTTTACGGTATATGATATTCACTATAATGTAATAAGTGTTTTAATTTCTTAAGGATATTGAACTTCAGTGTCCCTTAAAGGGGACTTTTAGAACTTATTGCTACGCATATTGGCACTTAATCAAAGGAGAAAATGATATTAAAATAGTTCAAGCATAAAATCACCCTTGGGGTAGTTGTTCTCAAACATTAATAGGGCCACGAGCTCATTTATCTATAACCTATAAGCCTGAAGAAATCATGAACCAATACAGTGGTAAGGAAACCAAACAACATAACAGTTAAGATCTACGGACACTATTTTTCATTTAGGCCTAGAAATACATTTCTTTTCCTGAATGAGCCAATAAGGCCATTTCAAAAAGAAACAAATGGAAGCAAAAAATAAACTTTTAAGGCAAGTGCTGACCGAAGAAACAGGATTTCCCATTTAAGATACCCAGAAGGAGCTCCAGATTGTTTGACTAGCGTTTAGCACGCCCGAATCTCCTTTGACAGGAGAGAGAAGTGAGGCCAGGAGGCGACTGGCGGTTGCACAGAGCTGCCTCTGGGGGCGAAGGGAGATGCTTGTATCACTCACAAGCTGTCCCCCCCATCCCCCCCCCCGCTCCCCCCCCAGTCACCGGCCCGTCCAAGACTGGAGCCCTCTACACATTGTTGTGAGGCCCACTCCACCGCTCCGGACAGAGCACAATGGGCGGGCGTGGGCTGTCAGCAAGTTCCTCGTCTCCACTCCTTCCTGTCACTGTTCGCCCAAGTGTTTTCAAATCTGAGGTCCTGAAACTGCCTAAGCGGGGAAAACATACACTTCTTCCCAGGGGCGACTTTCTTTTTCTGCTCTGAGCAGGGCGTTCGACCTGCTGGTCGCCTGCGTTCCCTGGGCCCGGGCGCCAGCTGTGTTCCTGACCCCAGAATAAATCAGGGCAGCACGGGGCCTGGCAGAGCTCCGGACACGTTTCCTGCCGCGGCCTAAGGAAGCTGTTTGCCGCCAGGACCTTGGTGGGGATTCTGGGCGGTTGAGGGGCCGGGCGGGAGTGGGGCGGGGGCAGTGGGGGAGAGCCAGCTGTAGGGGCGGTGACCGCGCTCTAGGGACAGCTCCGCGCCTTCGGCGAGACAGATCCAAGTTGGAGCAGCTGTGGGCGCGGGGCCTCCAAGATGAGGCCCGCGCTCGCCCTGTGCCTCCTCTGGCAGGCGTTCTGGCCCCGGTCCGGCCGTGGCGAGCACCCCCTCGCCGACCGTGCGGGCTGCTTGGCCTCGGGGGCCTGCTACAGCCTGCACCACGCTACCATCAAGCGGCTGGCGGCCGAGGAGGCCTGCAACCTGCGCGGCGGGGCGCTCAGCACGGTGCGCGGGGGCGCCGAGCTCGGCGCCGTGCTCGCCCTCCTGCGGGCAGGCCCGGGGCCCGGAGGGGGCTCCAAAGACCTTCTCTTCTGGGTGGCGCTGGCACGCGGGCGATCGCACTGCACCCTGGAGAGCGAGCCTTTGCGAGGTTTCTCCTGGTCGTCCCCCGACGTCGGCGGGTCCGAAAGCGACACGCTGCAGTGGGTGGAGGAGCCCCAGCGCTCCTGCACCGCTCGGAGTTGCGCGGGACTCCAGGCCACCGGGGGAGTCGAGCCTGCAGGCTGGAAGGAGATGCGATGCCACTCGCGCGCCAACGGCTACCTGTGCAAGTACCAGTTTGAGGGCTTGTGCCCCGCGCCGAGCCCCGGGGCCGCCTCTAACTTGAGCTACCGCGCGCCCTTCCAGCTGTCCAGCGCCGCGCTGGACTTCAGTCCCCCCGGGACGGAGGTGAGTGCGCTCTGCCCGGGGCAGCTCTCCGTTACAGCCACCTGCGTCGCGGACGAGGTCGGCGCGCGCTGGGACGCGATACCCCCCGGGGCCGTGCTCTGTCCCTGCCCTGGGAGGTACCTCCGTGCTGGCAAATGCTCGGAGCTCCCTGACTGCCTAGACGACTCGGGAGGCTTTGCCTGCGAGTGTGCTGCGGGCTTCGTGCTGGGGAAACACGGACGCTCTTGTGTAACCAGTGAGGAAGGACTGCCGGCCCCTGGGGGGAGCAAGGTGCCCACCAGGTACCCGCCGGCTACTGCAGCCAGCCCCGTGCCGAAGAGAACGTGGTCATCCACGGTCCGTGAGAAGCCAGGAGAGACATCCCACGTCCCTGGACAAGACAGTTCAGCAACGTCTACTCCCGAGATTCCCCGGTGGGGAAAACAGAGCACGATATCTACCCTTCACATGTCCCCTCAAGTCAAGTCAAAGGCCGCCATCACCTCTTCAGGAACCGTGATGCCCAAGTTTAATTCCACCTCTTCCTCTGACATTCCCCAGACTTTTGACTCCTCCTCCACCGTGGTCTTCATACTTGTGAGCATAGCAGTAGTAGTGTTGGTGATCTTGACCATGACAGTGCTGGGGCTTTTCAAACTCTGCTTCCACAAGAGCCCTTCCTCCCGGCCAAGAAAGGGGCCTTTGGCCCCACCAGGTGTGGAGAGTGATGCTGAGGCCGCTGCTCTGCGCCCCGGCTCTGCACATTGCACAGACAATGGGGTGAAGGTCGGGGACTGCGGTCTGCAGAACAGAGCGGAGGGCGCCTCGCTGACAGGGTCCTCTCTTGGCTCCAACGATACATAGGGAAACGGGACAGTGAGCACTTCTTGTGAGCAGAGTTTTTCACTTTCAATGAAAAGGGAGAAGGAAAAGAGGAACTCATTTGTGGGACTGACGATTCCTGCAGAAGTTCCCCTTCCTCTAAATTCCCTCTACTCCACTGAGAAGCTAAATCTGAACTGGATACTCACTCCTTCCCTGAAGACGGAAGAGGTGGAAGTGCCTTAGGGTGGTACTGAGGACTGGGATCCTACTGGGGAGAGGTATTTTCTTGTGTTTATTCTGGGGCATTTGGAGAAGGGGTTGAACTTTTTAAGACATTGGAAGCAAATAGAAAACAGAATACATTTTTTTTAATTTGATTTTTTTACCAAAATGGAAAGGAAACCTTCTGTACACATTGTTCAGACTGGGAGTATATTGGTTTGAAACTCCCAGGCAAGAAATAAAGGATTGTTGATAATCCAGACTCAGATTATCCTTGGTCTCATGAAGGAGTGATTTAGGAAGAACTGAGGGGCATGATGGGAATAGCAACAAGAGGGCATCTTGCTTGTAGGTTGAGTGGGAAATCTTTAAATCCTGATAATGAGGAGTAGATATTTAAGAACTAGTAACTTTTTCCTTGGTTCTTTATACTTTGCTTTCAAAGTCACTGCTATTTGTGTTTTCTGCTATAAATCCAAACTGTCGTGTTGCCAGAGTTGCTGGCTCTAGAAGCAGATTATAGTTGACCATCAATTCAAGGGTTTACTGTGTGTCCTTGCTCAAGGAGACAAATGATTTGTGTTTTCCTCTTCCAGTGTTTGTGCTCTCCAGTGTAATGACCTCTCCAAAGAAAGAGCCCTCTCCTAAACATCAGGATGCTGATCCTCACTTCCAATTATGGCAATGTTAATTTTCAATTAAAACGTTAATGCTACATATTGATTTGAAATCCTCCGGGTGCATTAAAGCAAAAGTAACTGGATTTCCTCCAAAGTTGCTAAGTTCTTGTGCAATGTTTAACCCATGGAAAAACTTGAATTCCAAACCATTTCCTTCCCCCCTTAATAAAAGTGCGTGCAGTGAGCGTGCATGCCCATCTTGGAATGATTACAATTTAACAAGAATGGGCAAAGGCATGGTAAACAGCTTTTCATAAGAATTAATAGGGTAAGAAATAAGTGGTAAATACAAATGTCTTGTTATGACTTGGGGTATTGCAAAGTAATCCAAATGAAGCATTCCTCTAAAAAAAACAATTAAGACATAATAATTACTATCTAGTGGAACTGTGACCCCTAGAAAATATCTCACTTCTGTTAGTCTGCTAAGACTTTAAAACTAAGTGTGTGGGAGTTGGTGCATGGAGAAAGAGAGAGAAACAAGCTTAGTAACCAGGAAGAATGAAAACAGGAAGAAGTTTACAGTATATTTTCATAGAACTATTTGATGTTCTTGAGTGTACAACGTAAAAAATACATATGTAGTATATATATGATATTGTAACAAAGGAACAAAGTAACAGGTAATTTGCTTCACATACTAAATATATATGTCTAAATAGTTACATTTACAGAAGAATTATTAGAATTAAAATTTGAAGGAATTTGAATAAAATCATTTCACAAGCGAAACTAAAATCAGGTAAGTAAATGGCTTACCCAGTGTCCCAATTGTCAGAGTGTGTCTCAGTTCATCTCACCTGTGGTGATTTATCTTTCCTCTTTACTATATGACCTCTCAGTAAAGAAGGTAACCATTTGAATAGCATATATGGTATTTTCTTTTGTAACTTGAAAAATAGCCTCATCTATAACTGAACTGAACTGTAAATTATCTATATCTAGAATAATATAGAGAGAGAATTATCTATATCTGTTTGTGTGTGTACACATGCTTTGTCTTAAAGAAGGGCACCATTGGATCATTGTTACAACAGAGTATGCATCATTAATTTATTATGCAACACGCCACTGGTGGCACTACAAATCTTGGGGTCCAAATTCCCCATATGAAGCATGAATAGCTGTCAGCTCAATTACTCTACTATTATCCCCTCTTATTTCTCTTTGTAAGTAGATCAGGAAAGAATTACAGAAAACTGTTTGTTTTCATATTTGATTTCCTGACAGATGGCAATATCAGAACAAGCTTCATATAATTTCCTTTGATTTCTGGCTATGAAGTCTTCCAAAAAATTTTGAATCCATGGCAGAATCAGACCAGGCAAGCATGGTCTTTTAAGAGCTACCTAAGTCTAGGGTCAGTGTTCTTCCTCTGTACTACTCCTCTACTATCACTTCTTCAGTATTTCTCCAACCTCTTTGAGCTTCATTCCCTCCTTACTTAAAACTGTCTGCCCCCACACTTATCTCATAGCTGCCTGTTGAGTCATTTCCTTACAAAGAAGACTTGGAACCAAATTTAGTCTTTCTCTCCAGCCTAAGTCCTGCCATCATCTTACACAATCTCGAAGTCCTCATGTACAGTTCTTCCAATGCCTGTGCATTTCAGTTCCTTAAGGTCCTCACTTCCAATGACCTCCACTTCATTTCAGCCATCCCCTCCGGCAGCCACACCTTCATCTTTCGGATGGTTCTGAAGCTGCTCTACATCTGAAATCACAAACCCAGACATTTGTGTGTGTGTGCCACACATGTTGAGACCTGTACTTTAATGAATTTTGCCACTGATTAGAACTAAACCATTACTGTCTGAACTTTGAAATTCCTTCTTTCTTACAATAATAACCCTTGCTGTGAATAGAAGCCTGACATGATATCATTCTTTTTCTTTTCTTTTTTTTTTTTGAAACAATTTCATCTATGCAGAAATTGCAAGTACAGTAAAAATAACTTTGTTTTCCTAAAATTTTTAAGAGTAAACAGCCAGCCTAATGCCTCACCACCCCTGAATACTTTAGTGATTACTTCTAGGTTATCTAACTTGTTGGCATACAATTATTCATAGTATCCCCATATAATTCTTCTTCATTTCCATAAGGTTGGTAGTGATGTTTTCTCTTTCATTTCTAATTTTTGTGTGTGTGTGTGAGGAAGACTGGCCCTGGGCTAACATCCGTGCCCATCTTCCTCTACTTTATGTGGGATGCCACCACAGCATGGCTTGAGAAGCAGTGCATCTGTCCACGCCCGGGATCCGAAACTGTGAACTCCAGGCTACTGAAGCAGAGCGTGTGAACTTAACCGCTACGCCACCAGGCTGGCCCCTCATTTCTAATTTTAATAATTTGGGTATTTCCTCTTTTGGGGATGGAGCCAGACTATTTTGTTGATCTTTTCAAAGAACTAACTTTTGCATTCATTGATTTTTCTCTATTGCATTTCTATTCTCTGTTTCACTTATTTCTCACCTAATCTTTGTTATTTCCATCCTTATCCTTGTTTTAGGTGTACTGTGTTCTTCTTTTTCTAATTTTTTGGGTGGAAAATTAGATTACTGATTTGTGATCTTCCTTTTTTAATATAGGCATTTACAGCTATATGTTTCCCTCTAAGACTGCTTCACTGGCATCCAATAAGTTTGGGCAGGTTGTGCTTTCATTTTCTTTCATCTCAAAGTATTTTCTAATTTCCCTTGTGATTTTTTTAATACATTGGTTATTTAGGAGGGTGTTGCTTAATTTCCATTTATTTGCAAACTTCCCTATATTCCTTCTGTTTTTAATTTTTAATTGATTCCATTGTGGTTAGAAAACATACTTTGTATGGTTTCAACTTGTTTAAACACATTGATTCTTGTGTTATGGTCTATCCTGGACCCTATCATATGGTCTATCCTGGAATTGTTTCATAGGTGCTTGAGAAGATTGTGTATTCTGCTGTTATTAGGTAGAGTGAACTATAGAAATCTGTTAGGGCTAGTTTGTTTATAGTGATTTTTAAGTCTTTTATTTCAGTTTAATCTTTTTCTTAGTTGTTCTAGACATTACTGAAGAGGGTTACTGAAGTCTCTAACCTTTATTGTTGAATGATCTATTTCTACCTTCAGTTCTGCCAGGTTTTTAAAAATGTATTTTGGAGCTCTGTTGTTAGGTGCATATATGTTTATAATTATTATATCTCCTGATGTATGGGCTCTTTTATCATTATAAAATGTCCCTCTTTATCTGTAGTAACCTTTTTTTGTTTTAAAGTCTATTTTGTTTTAAAGTCTATTTCAGCTGTCTTATGGTTGCTTTTTGCTTGATATATCTGAATCTTCCCTGTCATATGTGACCACTGAACAAACTCTAACTCTGCTCAGTTAGCTTAGTGGTCAGCTAATGATTACACAGAGATTTATATAAATGATTGAACCAATAAAACTCCCACCCTTTGTGGAGGGACTCTGTGTGTACATTGGAGCAGGCCTTCAATGCTCAGACTGTTTATAGTTCTGCCTTAGGCTTCACTTCTTGCTTTGACAGGGCCTCAGCATCACCCAGAGTTGGAGAAATTAGGGCCTTTTTAGCTCTTTTCTGGGTAAGTGCACAGCCTTACACATGCATCTGCCTTCCTAGATTCCCAGGAATATGTTGGAGCTTTGCAAAGCCCCTTGTGGACATCTCGTTCCCCAAATCTTCCTTTTTAATGTTGTTCAGTCTCTGGTTTGCCACAGTCATTACCACCTATATTAGTTTCCTGTGGCTGCTGTAACACATTACCACAAAAGGAGTCTGAAATCAAGGTGTTGGCAGGGCCTCGATCCCTCTGAAGCCTCTAGGGAAGAATCGTGCACTACCTCTCTTCCTAGTGTCTGGTGGTTGACGCAATCCTTGACGTTTCTTGGCTTACAGCTCATCACTCCAATCTCAGCCTCTGTTGTCGTGTGGCCTTCTTACCTCTGTGTATCTTTGTTTGTCTCTGTGTTCAAATTTTCCTCTTCTTGTAAGGACACCAGTCACTGGATATAAGTCCCACCCTAATTCAGTATGACCTCTTTTTAGCTTAATTACATCTGCAATGATCCTATTTCCAAATAAGGTCACATTCACAGGTACTGGGAGTTAGGATTTAAATACATGTTTTGAGAGGACACAAATACAGACAGGTAGTGGTAATTCTTTGTGGGTGGGGCTCTTTGAAAGTTCCAAACCTGTTCTGCCCCTTCCAGTGACTGCTAGGCAGATGGTTTTCATAGCCACTCTGCTTGCAGTTCTGCTGCTTTTCAAGGCTTCTTCAGGGCTGAGGAGTGGAGAACGGGAATAGGGCAATAGGGAGGAGTGGGAGCAGTGTTGATGGTCTGACAGTTTCCTCAAATCACACCAATTAATTTGCTGCTGTAGGCTTGCTTTAGTGGCAGTTTACTCCACCTGTGGTTCCTGAACCTACCTCATCATTGAAATCATCTGTAGTGATTATATATAATATATAATATAAATAACATAATATGATTTATATATATATTTATATATACTTAAAAACGTAACTCTAGACCTATTAAATCAGTCTTTAGAGGTTGGGCTTTGGAATCTCTCTCTACAGATAGGTTTTAACCTCCCCCAGGTGATTCTGATTATAAACAAAGTTTACGAACCACTCTATGCAGTTGCATGTACTCAAGACAAAAGTTTAATATTGTCTTCTCTCTGTTCCCAGTCTCTGGCAGCATCTAGAGCATAGTGAATGCTTAATCAATATGTGGAAGTGCAGCTTTACTTCAGTCTAGAAGTGGTGCTGAATTGTACTTGTCGTAGCCATGCCCTCTTGACAATTTCTCTATAGTCTTGTTCTTTCACTTCTAAAACACTTTTGCTTAAGCTCATTAAAAATAGGATGAGAAAGAAAACCTATAAAGCTATGTAAAATGGTGGTGGGAGAGGTGATAGGGCATGTGCCTCATTTAAAAACATATTGTAGTGGTTAAGCTCTCTGTGGTGGGAGAAATTCTGAGCTATCAACAGAAATTTTCTCTTTTCTACCTATTTCCCTGGAGGACCCCTCCCCCCTCCACTGAGTCAATGCTATTTATATCCCAAAATAGGCTGTTTAGTCTAAGAGCAAAGAGTCAAATTGTTGGCTTTGAATTCCAAAATAGGCTCGATATTCATAACAGAGAGAAAATCTTGAAGGCCAAGGCATATTTTTTCTGGTCTTGTTTTTTCATCTGTTTGTTTTCATAAAATAAAATGCAGATACAGAAAGTCACATGATACAAACATATAATGAATTATTATAAAGGGAACATCCGTGTAACCATCCCTCCCCCACCAGGGACAAGAAATAGATCTTTGCAAGCCCCCCCAGGAACCTTTACCTGGATTCCATCCCAATTACAACCACTTCCTCAATCCAAAAGTAGCCTCATCTTCATATTTATAGAAATCATTTTTATGATTATATTACCCAATTGTGTGTCCCTTGACATTGTATTTTAATCTTGCACAATTTATACTTTCTTTTTATTTTAAAGTTTTTAATTATAATTTTTCCATTTTGAAATCATTTCAAACTTATAAAAATAGAACAATTCCTGAATACCCTTTACCAAGATCCTACAAATGTAAAAACATCTTACATAACTACAGTACTATTATCAAAATCAGGAAATTACCATTGATAAAATACTATTATCAAATATACATATCTTATTCAAATTTCCTCCATTTTCCCACTAAAGATGGGTTTCTATTTTCGTCATTATGTCTCCATTTATTATTTGGATTTCTATGTAAAGAAGAGCTTTCCTTCAACCTCATTTATTTATTTAACCATTCATTTATTCATTCATTTGCTTATTTATACTGATATGGACTCATAGATTCCAATTTTACTTTGTGGTTTTAAGCCATTACAACCTTATTGATTTTACTATCCAAACTGTCCTAGACTTGACCAAAGGGGGTCCTTCCTAGTTATCTCCTATCTCCTTCTGAAATAGCCACGTCACTTTTTGAGCACTCCCTTCCTTTTTGGTATGAGTTCATCTTGTACTTTCCCTGCCTCAGCCCATTTTAGCATCAGCCATTTCTCCAAGGAGCCCAGATTACTTTAATGAGAGAATAGTGTTTAAAAATCAATATCTGGGTGCTAGATGTGCTCAGTGACACTGGGATCTCATTGCTTTTAGGCCTTTTCAGCTGACAGAAACTGGGAAATTTTATATGTATGAATACATATACACATCTATATCCATTTCTATGTAGCCCATGAGTTCATATTGATATCTATAACTTCAATCTATACCCAGAGTTAATCCCATTCTTCCCTTCTTTCCTTATTTGTAACCCCTTTTAGCAACAATGAAAAACACGGCATGTATGTATATGTGTGTGACTCTGTGTGTGTGTGTATACTTATTGATTCAATCCTAGAGTACACAGAAAGTAGTTACAGTTCCTAATCCGTATCCCTGTGAAAAAAATCTACTATTTAAAGTACATTACTTGTGTACAGTTCTTTTTAGACTTTAGCCTTAGAGTATAACCAACGTACTGTATCCAAAGTTACTTAGGTACTTCTTCCCCTCCACCTCTTCATTGTTTTCATGTTATTCGTTTGGAATATAGTTAACTTGTTTCTAGTCCACTTTTTGGTCCTCCTCATTCTTACTGCTTTTATTTATGTTTGCATGCTATTATTCTAAAATTATGAGAGCTACATGAGTGTTTTCCTATTTCGCCTTACTTTTTCATGAAAGGTAGCATCCTATGGATACTCTTTTATACTTTGCTTATTTCACTTATAAATATATCTTGAAAATCACTTTATATCGTTATTTCATATAGATCTTCCACATTCCTTTCGCAACAGCATGGTATTCCATCAGGGGTGTACCATGCTGTATGTACATCCTATGTATTTTTTAACTTAATATTTTCAAGTATCTTGTAATCTATAGATATGCCCCTCTTCCATTCTATTCTTTTTCTTACAATTTTCACATTGAAGAATTTGAGGTGTTTGACCTGCAAGATTCCCACAGCCTGAATTTTGCTGATTTCAAACTCATGGTGCTCTTCAGCATTTTCCTCTGTCCCCTGTATTTCCTGCAAATTGGTACTTAGATTCAGAGGCTTAAACAGACTCATCTACCATCTCTTTGACAAGACTATAGGTAATGGTATGTTTTTCAAGAAGAGCACATAATGTCTGTTTTTTCTCCTTTTTTTTTTTAATGTTAGCAGTTATTGATGCTCAAAGCTTAGATACATTAATTCACTGAGGTTACAAAGTGGTGTTATTCAAATATTTTTTTTCATTAATTGCCTAGAGAATGTTATAGGAAGACACTTCTCCTCATTTACTAGTTGGTTATTGAATTATACATTTCACATAGGAAAGGCAGGATAAATACTTATTTCCTTACATTTACCTAGTTTTCTAAATAAGAATTTTTCCTTATAATCCTCAAAAGATGATAATTATATTTTTATATTAATATAAATTCATAGAATTAAACATATTAAATGGGTTTCAATCAATTGCCATTCATATTTTTATTGAAGCTCAAATTATCCTCTCTTTGGTGAGTGGGAGCTTTCTAAACTGGCTCCTGAGTCCTTTTGACATGACTGTCAAATCCTTTGATAACTTCCTTGCCATCTGGTATTATAAAATTTGCCAGATTCATTACATATCTTTTCTGCCCCAGATCTGGAATTACCCGTTTCTCCAAGAAGTGCTGGTTTCTTTTAATAGAAGATGATATTTCAAGACTACAATCTGGGCTTTAAGGATTCCACTGCTATAGAATTGGTCATTTTTCTAGGCCTTTTCTGAGGATAGATCTAGAAAGTATAATAATTCCTAAAATAAGATAGAATTCTACCAACAAGAGAGGGAAAAAATATGCAGAAGTGCAATAGAGGTAAACATAGGTGCATGTCCCTAGTGGGCACTCAGACTTGCTCACCTTCTCAGTGAGCATGAGCTCTGGGTGGGGTGAGGAAATGATGACAGAAACTGGACAGATTGGGAGATAATAGGTCTAAAGGGAATTGATGCCTTACTTCTCAGGGCATGGCCCAGGAAACTGAAAACCTCTCAGAGAAACCACAGTCAAACATGGCGCTGATATGGTAGAACAGCAACATCTGAGGGAGGTTCGTAGGTGAGTGGACCTGAAGGAGGCATCACACAATGGTGTCAGAGAGAAGGTTAGGTTTCTTTTGCCTGAGAGTGGGCATGTGGGTCTTGTGAAACCTTAGGGTTGGAGTTATCATGACACTGAGCACCCTGAATGGACCCCACACACAGAAATCAAAGGGGAACTTGTCCCTTACAGCCTCAGATGTAGACAGCCAAAAGCACTAGAGAGTGGGTGGCCCACTGTAAACCAGCTGGACAGATCTAGTGGCCATGAACCATGGAATGAGGCATCTATTCCCCAACGCTAGGGCAATAAGGAAACTAACTTCCTCGAACTCAGATCATCCCTATGGAGAAGTAAAGTGAGAGGAAGGGAATTCTAGAATAGCCAGTTAACAAGGAAGCACTAAGAAAAATCAGAAACAACTGAATTTCCCTTGATGTGGCAAGATTGAGTCTTCTGTCCTCAGCAGAAATGGGGTCAAGAACTGAGTTCTGTTACTGAGAAACAAAGAAATTTGTATTTGTACATAGTTTTTATCAGCTGTTTTCTTAGGAAAAATGTGTATGTTTTAGCTTTGTCTGTAAAACAGAGGTAATGTTAACTGCCTTATCAGGTTGTTTTGGGAAAGTGAGTATGGAGACTTATTATAGTAACCTGGAGGAGAGTGAGCAGTCGTCAGACGGACTATAGCAGATTGATGAGGGAAGCTGTGAAATGCCCTTTCATGACATTTATATACCACTCACACCACATCCATTCAGGGTTTTAAGAAGTCTTATTACTGTCATTATAAACTAGTGAACATAATTCAAGAGTCCTGAGAACCAGAAAAAAAGTCTAATGGTCCATAACTCTGAAAAACAAAGCATTTCATGTGTCTAAGGACAGCAAACGATGCCCCTAAGCTAACCATGCTTTTGTTCTTCTTCCCAAGTATGCTGACTTGTCATGTGATATGAGGATGGATGAAGTTGGTAGTAATACTCATTATTTGAAAAAATGATCCCTTTCCATGTCCCCTCTTTCAAGTGGCAGAACTGGGAGTGTACAGTATCAGCCATGGGCACTGGATGGATGGATACTCACAGAGGTCACAAAGCCTCCTTCTCAAAGCCTTGGGTAGGAACTTGTCCTTTGAATGACCCACCTCAGTAGGTAAGTTCTCCTGGAACTACAATGTCACAGAAGGCAGTAGTTGTAGTTTATTGCCTGGACCAGTCCCAGATGGCTGACCGTCCAGTGCTGTGACTACGGGTTCATCAACAGTGTTAACAGCATCTGTTTGGCAGACACCTTTACTACCAATGCATTGAGCTTGGTTTAAAGTATTTTCCTTCCCACCACTCCCTTCACCAATAGATATAGAAAGCTCTTAAAAATGATAAACCATAAAAAAAAAACCTGCTTTAAATTCTTTTTGTAAGAACATCGAATATAAATTAAAAAGAACAAAACAAAATAATTCCAGATTATTCTGCTATGTTGTAATCTCCACATAGTACCTTTTTCTGGACCTGTAATATCCACATAGCAACATTTTATAGACAAATATTTTTACATGTACTATCTTGTTTTATTTATACTCATAAAATCCCTGTGAAACTGGGGGAAGGAAAGATGGTAGAAATCTGCAGTCTCCATGACAGTTCTTCCCAAGCTGGGGCCTGCAGAGTTATTGAGACAGTTATCATAGCGGATCAACCAGGTTTTTCATTTTAACAAGAGGTCCTCCTCCTTGAAAAGGTAAGACGCCGAGGAGTTTTATATAGATTAAAATGTCTATGTTCCTAAGGTTGAGCCACATTTGACTGCACTTTTCAGGTTTATGTGAAAGCCAAGTCAGAATTAAAACGTCTTATTCATGCTTCTCCTGTATTTGGCAGGGGACTTAAGAGCTATGGACTGATGCCAGGAAATGCTCGCTCTCAGATGTTAGCACCCTCATCTGTACCCCCTTACACTACATTTCTTCTTTTTCTCTATTTCAGATCTCAGGGTAGGTAGGCAGGGGTGGGATGGCTAACCCTTTTGTTTATGGTCTTAACATTCCCCTCCATAATTTGAGACCTCGTCCCATTTTTACCTTCAATTGTCCTCTCTGCACTGGTTTTCCCTTTGGACTGTACATCCCTTAAGTCTGCCCTACCCTAAACCACCGCCACAAACAGAAATCCCATCACTCTGCTTTTCCCCTTAACTCTTCATCTGTCTCCTCTCGGTGATCTACCCCAGCCTGCTATCAGCTTTACCTTCCTCACGTACCACTCCATCATTCAACTCCACTGCTCGAAAGGGCTTCCCCGTTACGTGAATTCCACACTCTTGAGCCTGGCTCAGGGTCCTCTGAGACCTTGTCAGGTCAATACATACTCCTCTCCTGTTGTGCCTTGTGTTTTTGCCAAACTGAACTACTCAGTGTTGCTTTATTGTAGCCCCATCATTTTAACACGTGATCCTACCTGGAATGCCAACCATCACCAGGTGGCATGCCAATACATGTCCATACTATAAATCCTAGTTTAAATGCTACCTCCTCCAAGATATTGTCCCCAGTTACCTCAAATTCAAACCAATTCTCTGAAGTCCCTCATCACTTTATTTGAATCTCTCTTATTATAGCTACTGATGTATATTTTTTTCATCTCTTCTATACCATTGCATGCTGTTGAAGTGAGGAATTATACCTTACATGTGTTGTAAAAAACAATCGCCTTTACATTGCAAGCTATCAATAGATGTTTTCTAAATAAATTATATAATTAGGTGGAAATGATAAATTTGTTTAAATGAATATTAATTTTTATACTGAATAATCAAGTTTTTACAGTTTTAAATCCTTAAAAATATTTAGTAACCATATTATGCACGATTACTAAAAGCTCTCCTGTATACCTTATACAAGCTTTCACTTCATGATGTATACATAGTAGGACAAGTATGAAATGAAGTTCTTGGATCTATATCCCTGGAAATCTAACTTTCTTTGTACCCACACACACCTTCCCACATGGTTAAGAACTGACATACTCTTCCTCCTCAGACCATCTCTTTTCTTTCAAAGACGTTCCTAAATAAGACTCCAGATGGAATCTGTTTCTCTCAAAATCCCTCCAACACCCACTCCCTCCTCCTGCCC
The DNA here is from genome assembly GCA_031878705.1 of Tapirus indicus. Classification (NCBI taxonomy): domain Eukaryota; kingdom Metazoa; phylum Chordata; class Mammalia; order Perissodactyla; family Tapiridae; genus Tapirus; species Tapirus indicus. The sequence goes on from CM062918.1 coordinate 11,186,043, forward strand.
TACTCAAGATCCTTCTCTCTGAAGACTAGTGTCAGATGTCCTGACAGCTCAAAGTAGCAGTTAGATATTCTGAGGTGCCATTGTTTGGGGAAGTAAAGATGGAGGCAAGTTCTAGGCAGGCAGGGAGCCCTAAGCTGAAGGACACATGGCAATGGACTCTGTCCCTGGGGACGAAACTGCCTAGTAGAAGGACCTATTCAACAGGACAGTCCCCAGTCCCACAGCTATAACTCAAAGAGAACAGGGTCTCTGGGCACACTGGCTTCTCTACTCAAGAGTCTTGGAACTAGGATCTCTAGTGGTTCCAGCCGGCAACACCAATCCAGACTCTACTACCCAAAAAATCTGTTATCCAATGGGTAAAAAAGTACAAATTAAATTAAAAATAATTTACACATCTGTGGTCCTTTTACCCTCACCCCAAACCTCCACTATTACCATTCTCTTCTTGATATCCCACTGATATCATCTTTCCATCATCCTTATGTCCCTTGTTTCTTGAACCCAAAGACAGACCTACAAACGGAAATTGGAAGCAAGTGAGGAGAATGCTGGACAGATATTTCCAGGCCTCCAAAGCTGAAGGTAGGCCTCGACTCTCACTGAGGTTGCCTTTGGACTAGGTGCCAGGATTGTGGGTGGCAAGTGAGATGGGAGTGGCTCTAAGTGTCCACAGTCAGGCCCTCCTCTCCAGGCCACCAGGATAGTATCTTCCCAAATGAGCTATTTTCAAAGTGTTAGCTGACCCCAAGTACCTCTTGCTTCTGTAGGAGACAAGAATGACAGCACTAAGAGCACATAGTTCTCTCCTTCTCACTTACCACAATTTTAGGGAGTTAATTAATTTGTCTATATCCACCATCTATATCGCCTCTATTATATAGGTCCTGTGAAGGCAGAGACCACGTCTGCCTGGTTCTTTTCCACATCTACCTGCACAGCGTCGGCACGTAAATGGCACTAAGTCTTTACTGAATAAATGGAGGGATAGGTAAGCGGTTTGAAGCATGGCTAAGGGCCAGCGTTGGTGGGTGGAGACACACTTGCTGATCTTTTCTGAATACATACACACTTGGCTGTATACACACATGTACACATACACAGACACACACCTTTCACCTCGGAGCTCTATAAAAGTTGCCTATGTGCCTCTCCTTTGCACCTCTGTACTTCCTGGCCAGGCCATCCTTCCTGAGATGCATTCCTTTTACCACTCTCTATCCCTCAGCCATCTTCTACCCTACCCTTCCTTTGGATGATCTGGCATTTTCTCTCCTTTATCGTATATTGGCATGCACAGATGGTCCAGGGTCCCCAGTGACAGGGGAAGAGTCCATGAGAGGGCAAGGCCCACTTGACAGTTGTATTGAGGACCAGTCCTGTTTACCTTAATGTACGCTAGAAAAGTTAAAGCTGAGCAGAGGTCTGTTCAGGTCTTGCATGTCCACAGAATGTGACTCCCAAGGCTACATCTTCATTACTGACAACACGTGCTCTCCAGGCCTCAGCCGCCTGCTCAACATCCCCACAAAGATTTCCTCCTGCCCCATCAACTACAACATGCCCCAGATTAAACTCATCACAGGTTCCTTTTGTAATGTTTGTCTCTTTAATGGTACAACTCTCATTCCAGAATTCCAGGCTAGAACACTCAATTGCTCTTTTTCAATCCCATTTTTTTCCTTAACCCTTATGTTCTGTGTCACCAATCCCTCTTGTTCCTTCCTTTGAAATGTCCATTAGATTTGTCCTTGTGTATTGAGGTCCACCATTTCCATGCCTACCTAGGTTTTCATTACAACAGTCTTTATAAGTCATCTTTTTTATTTTAGTATTTATATCCAAATCCACTCAGCAAACTAGTTTAATCTTTCTACAGCTTCATTAAAAAAAACAAACTGCTTTTGATTCTCATTTTCTAGCACAAGAAGACCCCAAAATCCTTGACTGACTTCTCAAAGTCTGGTCCTATCCTATGTACTGGTCCAAACTTATGTCCCAAGATTCCTGAAGACACCCGTGTCAGGCCACTTGCCTCTCGGTTCTCCACAAAAACATATTAAGCACCTACTTTGTGCTGGCCCCGGTGGTTGGCACTGGAGATAAGGCAGAATCCGAGACAGATGTGGTCCCTGTCCTCATGCATCCTACATCCTATCTGGGGAATTTCTCCCTTCTCTTATCTGCCAAGAGTGCTCTGCCACTTAACGTTTAATCACATGCCATCATATTGCTGACTTATTCATATATTCAACCAAGGGTCATTTATTAACCATGTGATTTGGGTGGGGCACTGTGCTAAGCAGGTGGAAGTGTCAAGCTTTGGAAGCCGGAGATTATGCTGCCATTATATACCTGGTGTCTAGCACAGTGCGTAGGTAAGTAGTCCATAACCATTTTTAAACAAATGAATCACATAATAAAGGTTATAAACATGGAGCAATCAGAATTTATAAGAGAGAGAAATTAGAATGTTGTGGAGTTTGCAGAAGGCTGTGCTTTGGAGGATGTGTGGGATGGGCACAGACAGAGAAGCAGGAGGAGGGCTTTCCGAGCACGTGCAGCTCTGGAGTGTGAGGCAAGGAGGCGAGGCCAACTCCCCCCCGCCCCAATCTGCTCCCCTCTGTTTCCTCAGTAGTGGAGTAAAAACAGCCCAGCTAGCCTTCAAACCAGGATTATCCATGTGACTATGTTCTCACTGATAAAATGGGGGCAGAAATAATGTGTGACGTCCCCTCATCTGCTGTGATAGTCAGAATAGGAGATGTTATGTCATGGAATCAACAGCACAAGGTTATTTCTTGCTCACAAAAATCTGCTGCAAGCCCAGAGGACTTCTTTGCATTCACTCGGGGGTCCCACGTTTGCACCTCGAAGACCTCCACATTGGCTTGTGTTTTGTGGTCATCATGACAAGGGAAGCAAGTGCTGGAGAGTCAAGGGCCGGCAGTGAAAACTCCTGCGCAGGTGACTCCTGCCACGTCGGCTCCTATTGCTTTGGTCGAAACTAGTCACACGGCTGTGCCTAACTATGAAGAGTGGAGAAGTGCAACTCTCTGTGTGCCCACAAATAGAAAAGAACAAGATATTAGTAAATATTGTTGTCTAATACACCTACATAAAATGAAATTGCATATCATAGACTTAATCTCCTCTTTCTGAACTGAAACACATATGTGGCGTCGACCAGTCTTTGACCATAAAAATGAGGACAACCCTATAGAGGATGTTAGAAGCACAAGATGAAAGGAACCTGAGTCCCTGAATGATTTTCTGGAGCAAAGCCACTACACCAGCCCAGAACTCCTACCTCCAGACTATTGTGGGGAGAAAGAAACTCTTAGTAGGGTCAAGCCCCTGTGTCTTGATGTCTCTCTCTTTCAGTAGCTCAGCCTATACTCCAAGAGAGGAAGAATCAAGACAGACAACGGTCTTGACCAGAGTTAGGGCTTGTGTAAGGGAGTAGTGTTGTGGTATCAAAATGGACAAAACAATATCAAAACACATCTGCTTGTTTCCAACCCAGTAATAAGCTTTGAACTAGTGGGAACTAAAACACAGAAATGAATTTTTTTCTGTTCTCTTCAAGATATAGAATATTTCCACATCCAGGGCATGATCTTTTGTAGATAGTTGTTGGCCGATTGATAATAATAAGCAGAAACAAAAATATAAGAAATCAAAACTCTATATCTAGCTATATGAAAGACACAAGACTCTCCGAAATACAGCACACAGCCCCCAAACTGAGGACATACACCACCTTGGCACAGATAACAGTTTAGAAGGTCAGTCTCCCAAAGGAAAAGGAGGTGATACTTAGGTGAAAACATCCATCGATCCATTGCTCTTCCAAATGCACAACGTGAAATGGCTTTACTTTTTGACACCACTAGAGAAAAAGAGCAGGACTACACGGGAGACACTTTTGTTTATTTGCCCTTTTAAGTTTTATTTTATTTATATTATTATTATTATTTCTTTTGCTTTTGGCTTAAATTGGAACAATAGAGAGGGGTTAGGTGTTCCAGATAAAGAGGTAGGTTTCTTTTGCTTTTTCATTTTAAGAAATTTTCCTCTTCCCCTCTGTTTCCCAGATGACCAGGGAAGGTGTTTAACAAGTAAGGTCATAATCATACTCGATAATTTTTTACACTCCATTTTAACATGGAAAAGGTCCACCTGTTGGTCCATTAGAAATATTATAAGTATTACGGTACAGCAATAATAAAGCAAAATACATGACTTCTTAGCCATGATTAACTGAAATACCCATCACCCAGAAGAGGGCTAATATTCTGATCTCATATCCAGACAAATGTCAAAGTGAAATGATAGCTTAAAGAAGCTGCACAAAACAATGTAAAATAAAACAAAAAATTAGAGAATTGAAAAAATAGGGAAAAGTAAAAATAAACATGTTGATAAAAATGTATTCCTAACCTGACTCATGATGAGGTATTTATATTTATCTCATTAATCCTATCATTACCCAATTTTCCTATTAAGTTGGCTCTATAAACATTTATGTCATTAGCCTCAAAACATGTTCATGGTGAAATCCTATAAATATGTCTTTAACCAAAGTCAGCACGGGGAGAGCGTGGCTCAGAGGACAGTCTTGTCCCTGTGGCGCCGGGTCAGGGAGGTGCTGACTGCAGCAGAGGCGGTTCGGGGTGGGCAATAAGGAAGCTGGGAAGGAACCGGCTGAGGTATGTGCGCGACACGTGGGAAGGCGGAGCTGGCTTTGGGAAGATCTGAATTCTAGGCCCTAACTCTCACGGTGACCAACTGGGAGGCTTCGGTGTTGAGACACAAGGGGACTAAACTCACCCAGTTGTGACCCAACTAAAATAGGTGGAGGAATCGGAGAATTATTTCCTTCTAAACTGATAAAAGCTAGACTTGAGAAAAGAGCTGAGCGCGGGCACCATGGCCTGCAAATATTGAAGCCGGAATTAGACAAACCTACCCCACCCCACCTCCAGGCAGGAGCGCCCGTGGGGCAGAGCCTAACCCTGAAAACCTGGGGCGAGGAGCCGGGCAGAACGTGCACGTCCTGTGACAGACCCCCGAGGGAAAGAGGGGCATGGGTGAGCCCGCAGACCTCGGCCCTCTCCCACACTCAAAACCGTCTAAGGCACTCCACCTCCAAGGCGGAGTAGGAAGCAGGAGTGTTGAGGGAACATTCCCTCCTCAGGGAACCTAGAGGAGTGGAGAAGTGACACCTCCCAAGGGAAGTCACCTCCGCTTTGTAAACCTCAGAGTTTCCTCTCTGGAAACTGATATCTAATAGTTATGATTTTAAAACGTCTCTTTAGGGCAGGACTGGTGACGAGTGCACAGCGCTCCTGGGGGTCGCTTAGACTGGGGAAGGCGTTCCTGAGCTAAGTGGTAATGAGCTCTATGCTATCTGCATGACTTTATTCTATCCCGTTTCGCAAATATCTACTGAGTACCTTCTACCTGACAGTGAAAAGAGTGATAAACAGAACAGATCAGGTCCCCACCTGCCTGCCTAGAGCTTACACTCCAGCGAGGAGGGACGTTAAATAAACAAGCACCGAATGTGCAATTACCAAAAGCAATAAGGTCTTGAAAGCAAGAAAAAGTGGAGGGGAGGGGAGTTGTAGGGAGAGGGAGGGAACAACCTTCCAAGCAGAGGGAACAGCGTGTGCAAAAGCCCGGAGGCTGAAATGGACACAGCATGTCTGAGACGTTAAAAGAAGACTCTGGCTGGAGTTCAGTGAGTAGCAGGCAAGAATGACAGGAGGTGGACATAGAGGGACCAGGCAGGCAGGGCTTTAGAGAATATACCAAGGAGTTTGGATTTTATTGCAAGTGAATGAAAACCCGGTGACGAGTTTTAAGCTAGGGAAAGATATGATCTAATTTATGATGCTAGAAAATCGCTCAGCTGTGTGGAAAGTAGCTTTGGGGTCATAGGGGATCAATACCCCCATAAGATAATATAAACCATGTAGGCAAAGCCACAGAGGAAAAGGGAGAAAGAGTCCTGTAGGCCTCTGGAATGTAGCCCTGGAGCTCCTGTGTCACAGTTGTCACCGTAAGACCTCCTGGTGCCTTCATGGGTCATTAGAACCAAGTTGGTCAATAACTGATGGTTGGGTGGGATGACATTAACCTGTCATTTTATATATTAATGTTAACACTATTTAGTGCTTAGTTCAGAGGAATAGAAGTGAATTTTTATCCAACAATCCTCCAAATACAGCTTATTCCAAATAGATGTTTATACCTGTTTCATCAAAGTGGCATTCTTTATGCTCCACCCACTTCCAGTTCTCAGAAAGATACATTTGACATCTGGATTCTCAGGTCAAATTTTGTCAGGCAGCTCCACTCCAGTTTATTTCCCCCAGAATCCAACTGGATTTGTGGTCTAATTTGTGTTCGCTGTGGTGCTGAGCACAGTGGGATCTCCTCGGTGAGTTTTTATGCCAGACAGGGGCTGATACCTAATGATTATGACAATATCCATGCCGTGCCAACCATAAAATATTTCATAAGCCTCGGTATCCGGGACGCCTAAAATATTTTCTTTCTATATATTCTTATACAAGGTTCTTAGATTAGAGGAAATGTGAGAGCAGTGTGTATTGAGCAAGTAAAACCAAACTGGCAGTCTGAAGTGTGCGTGCGCTCAGAGAAAGTCCCTTTGTCTTGGTAAAGAAGGGGCAGAATGGTTAGGGAAAAGATGGTTTCGTCTTGATGGTGTGTTTCAAACCTCCCATTACTTTTAAAAGCAATAGCTGGAAGTAACACCTTTTACCTCACCAGCTGTCCCCAAATTACTATCAAGTCACCAATGGCAAAAAGTGCCTGTAAAATAGAAAAGCAAAAAACAAACAAAAATGAGAGCCCATGTTGACTGCCCCAGGAGCGCTCCCTAAAGGAAGCACCGATAGAGTGGCACGCTCCTGAAAGACAGGTACCCTGGTAATAGGCCCTAGGGACCTAGGTGGGAGAGTCGCCTGTAGTCATTCACAGTGTTGAGACCGCCCACAAGTAACCACCTACTCCATTCACTCAACTTGTTCAACCAGTGCTTACCGAGTGCCTCCTATGGCCCAGGCCTCATCAGTCGGGGAAAACAATTTTTTTTCTGCAAAAGACAGAAACACAACTCAAATTGACTTCAGCAAAAAGGGAATTTGTAAGTTCATGTAACTCAAAAGTACAGGGTTAAAAAAATCTATCTTCAGGCAACACTGGAGAAGAAAGCTCTGATGGTTTCTTGTGGGATCCGTGTCTCGGCTCTGTTTCCTTCAACTCTCGCTTCATTCTCCTGAGTCACTCACACTGGAGGGGATGGGTCCCCTGGCAGGTCCAGGCTCATAGTCTAGCAACCAAAGTGGAAGTTAAGCTTCCCCTTCTCCACAGTTTGAACAAAATCCAGAAGCTTGGCTCTAATTAGACCACCATGCACAGATCTGAACCAATCACTGACTGATGGGGGCTGGCCAGTCACTTGTGTTCCTTTGACCAGTGGAATCTAAGTCATGCTCTAACCTGCATGGGGCAAAGATGGGTAGGTTCAGCTCCACCCAAATGACATGGGTAGGGATTGGAAGCATACAAAGAGTGGGGTCGGATAATCCCCTAAAGACCCCATTACTAGAAGAACGGTAAAGCAGTAGATACCCACTGAATATTTGAATACCACTGGCCACTGCGCCAGGCACAGAACAGCCTTGCCCTTGCAGTCTGTGTGCAGGAGGAGGATGGCTCCACCATACAATGCCATGCGTGCTGTAATTAGGGTGACCACATATCCTGGTCAGCCAGGAAAGTCATAGTCTATGTCTGACGTCCCAGTGTAATTATTAACAATGCACCCCTTTACTCTGTTAGGTGCCCTGGTTTGGACAATACAATATACGGCCACCCTAGCAATAACTGATGCATGTTCAAATGCACGTAGAAAGAAAGAAGAGGGAATGACTAACTGAGAGAGGTGAACAGGGTAGACTGGAAAGGCTTCACGAAGAAGGTGAGGCTTTACCTGAATATTGAAGGACGTGTTGAAATGTTCCAAGTGGCTGAAGAAGCCAAGAGCACCCAAGCATCAGGAAAAATATGAACAGTCATTTGGTGTATAGGGATTGCCCCCACACTTCTGAGATCCAACAGGATCAAAGGTGTGCAGAGGAAAGGGGTGGGCAAAGGGCGGGACGGTGGGCCAGGTGAACAGCCTTTGATCAAAAGAAGAAACACCACATTGAAATGACTTAGCCCCACCTGCAGAGTCTAGAAGGAAGCAAAAGACTTCCATGGTTTAGAGAAATTTTAGAAAATAGAAAGACAAAACTGCTTCTCTTATTTCTGGTCCCATGGAACACTCTGAAGTATGTCAAACCTGAGAAGTGAATCTAGAAGCGTGTTTCACCTCACTTAGATTCACAGCACCTGCTGCTGAAGATGTAACCCAGACTCGGAAGATGAAAAATGTCCTCTGTCAGGCAGACAGATGTTACTGGTTTGGATCTTATGTCATTTGTGACTCAAGTAATCATGAACGTGAAATGAAAAAACAAACAGTTGTGTTGTGTAATGTGCTTTCTGCTTATCCTCCTTGTGAGATGCATTATAAAAAAAGACAGAAATGGATCCATCACAGGGTGTCAACAGAGCCAAACATTTGTCAAAAGTACTGGAAGAGGTATGTATTGTAAGTTGTCCCTGTAAATTGTACCCCAGATATGCTGATTATTTTGCATTATTAGCTTCACGCAGCCAAAGGGAAGGTTCTCTCTTTAGTGTTAAATTGTTATGTTTGCAGTTTGAGAGGGGAAAGAAAGTGTAAGCATGCAATCTTATTACCTCTGAGAATATGGCTTCTTCCTAGTCTTGGGTTTTCTGGTCATTATGTCACAATTTTCCATCTCCCTCCAGTGCAATGTCACTAAGATGTCAAAGTTTATTTCATACAAGGCAAATCTGTAAATGAATAATGGAGTTGAGTGTATTATAGTTTCAGACACTTTATGTATAATAGCTAATTATTCTCCAGAGTACTTCTGTGAGTGGTGAGGTAAAACATCTTTATGTAATCGAATAAAAATGAAACAAGGGGCTTAAACTCCAATGAATACTGTCCTTTTCTAGCTGTGGCCGTTGATGGAACAGATATTGTGTTGTCCATACACAATGGACACTTATATTCACTTAGACATAAAGAGAATAACCTAGTTATTAATACAGGTAACCCTTGGGGTTTGATCGTGAGGTTGGTGTCTGTCTGTTCTCTTCATACTTCTGTTTAACTTCTCCTCCCTCCCTGAAACTTTCGGACGTCGTTGCAGCTCGTATCAGACTCTACCACCTTTCTTATAGCTGGCATCTACTAACCTCCTGGTCCCTTCCCTTTATTCATAGAAGATTTCAGTATGTGAATCTCTATCATCTTCTCTACTCCTGTATCTAGCATTTTTATCAGTGACTTCAATACCCTTGTGAAAAACTCATCCCTCACACGACTTCTCAGTTCCTTGGCCTCCCTCACCTTCAGTGTCCTTTCCCCCATCTTGCAACAGCTACCTGCTTCCTCAGGTGTAGCCTTGACCTTGTCATCACTGACAACCCTACTGCTCCCCCCATGTTCTGTACTATCCAGTTCTTTAACCTTCGTGCCCATCATTCTCTCATTCCCAATCTAGCCGTGCTTCAATCAGACCAAATTCTCTAAATCCTCAATCTTTACTCTTGTTCATTCTTCATGACCTTTCTCATTTTTCCTTTGTTCCTTATTCAGCTGATATTTCATATTATATCATTATATCTATGTACTTAAACTTAACTCTCTTGCCCTTTTTTCCTCTGTTTTACTTTCCCCCAAAACACTCTAACTCTAGTTATCTCACTATCTTATTTCACATTGGCAGCTGAACAAGCTTGGAGAAAACCATGTACTTCTGCTGACTGATTCCAATTTAGACTCATGACCACAAATCCTAACTGGGTATTTAGTACTGCTTGGTTATCTTTATACTTTAATATATGCTCCTTTTCCACTCTCCAAAATGAGAATATGTCACAGTTTTCATATCTCCTCAAACTGCCACTTCTTTCTCCAGCTCCTGCCATATTTCTCAGCTTCCTTGTGGAGAAAAACGTTTCAAGTGTTGACTGAAGTTGATGTCCCCATTTCCTCTCCATTCATTCCTCAGCCCACTCCAGTTGGCCTTTATCCCCAATTCCTCTGAAACTGTGCTATGTTAGGTCAGCAACAATCCACTGATAGCAACAATCCTGTCAGATTTAATGGTCACTGCATTGTCCTTATCTTACTAGACTTCTCATAAGCATTTGACACAGGTGACCACTCCCCTTTATAGAAACACTTTCCTCTCTTGGTTTTCCTTCTTCTTCACTGGCCTCTTCCCCTTTCCTGCTCATCTTCTGTTCAGTTTGTTCCTGGAATACATCATTCCCATATTAGGTCCTCAGCTGGGAATGCCTTTTCCCTCGATCTGTGAAATAAATGTATATTTCTCAACATCTTCTCATTTTTATGCCAAAATATTGTTGACTGTGAGATTATTTATTTATACTATAAACAGGACAAATGATATTCTACCCTAAAGAACAAAGACTGGGCTTTTCTGGCCACTATGGATGATGACTCATACTGGTTTCATAAGAAGGCAAATCTCAGGGTAAAAGAAAACACATTTTTAAGGAAATTTTCTCATAACACTTCAGTTGTGCAAAGTATTATTAACCAATATTACTCATCAAGGGATGTTAACCCTTCTGTGGGGAATTACTCCATGATGAAATAAAATGAATACAACCCTTTCAAGCAAGATGTTATTTAAGACTCCACAACTGTGAATTTGCTATCTAGAATTTGTAATTTTCATGAAAGAAATAAAACAGTTTTGAGGACAAGCAATTAAAACAAAGACGTAGAACCAGGCTATTTACAAAGTCATGTTATTACATCTTTGATTTTTAGGAATATTATTTGAGTTTTTAACTTACTGGACATAATACTAAAATATATGTTTTCTAACTCAGAAATAACCACGTGGTGACAAAATATGATAATAAATGAGAATAAATAGGTGTGAATTTATTTTAAAAAATTGTTCCTAGTACCAAAAAATTCTATTGTGTATTACTAAAGACTATGAGAAATAAAGTGAAATTGGGCTCTTAAACATTGGTTTTTCTTCCCTAATACTTTTGATGAAGAAAAAGAAAGGTTTTCCTATTCCTAAAGAGTTCTTTGCAAAATGTCTTGCATTTCACATTATTGTCAGTTTATTTTTCTAGTTTTAGGCAGCTTATGGGAAGCAAACGAAACACTACATTTGTTTGAGTTATTCTTGGGTGTTGAGTCTCTGCACTTTTATATGTAGGCTAAATATTGCTCTGAAATATTAAATGTAGACCCTACATTCTCCCTTTATAGTTTTATCTGTCATTTGATTTTTTTTCCAAGTCATTAGTCCTCCATTTCATTCTTTTTATCGTGGCCTTAAATATCCAGTGAGACCCCGTGATTTCTCACCTGAACGCTAATAAACCATTCCTTAGAAGCTGCTTCAACATCAGCTGCACAGCCAGGAGGTCATAATAAGGGTGATGGAGATATAATAGTCATTGTCATCATCACCAAACTAATCCCACTGGTCACAACCACAACTTCCTCAGGCCTCAGCACAGTCTCTGTTCCTTATAATGGTTAGTGAACTGAAATAATCTGAGAAACAAAGTCTCTTTTTGCTCAGGGATCTCAAAGCACTTTGTGAACTTGACTTTTATATTGTATATGATAATCACATGAGATAACCAGAAAAAGATGCAGAGGAAGTGGTTAAGGTTAAGCATGTTATACACTATTTCATTTTAAATAACTGATGGAGCATGAACCAAGACCCAAGGGAGTTTTGGAGGATATGGAAAGGAAAGCTAGAGAATCCTGTGCATTCACAGTCTGGCTGCCTTGAGGAGGATTGTCTGCAGGAAGAAAATCAAAGAGGAAGGACATCAGAATGAATATTTTCCATCGCCCTTGAAAATGATACCAGTGAGAAAGGGGTTGGTGTCAATACTCTTATACTCGGGAGATTTCCAGAAGGCTTCTGAAGAGCCATGAGGGGTGCCAGGGAACTCTGAGGGTAGCGTGGTGCAGTTTGAAGGGCTGAAGAAGGGCCCATTCTGCAAAATATACCTCCACCACTCATAGACTAATCACTGCACCCAAAATTCCCTCACTGGGAAAGCAGTATTTTCCTTTCTAAAGTCTTTTACATCTATAGCTGAGGTTCCCCAAATACCAGTTAGTGAAACCACCTGTGTCAGAATCCCAGGGAAACCTTGTTTCCAAAAGATGCCTCATTTTCAAGAGTTTCTTCAGCTGGGCATTAGAAATCTACATTTTTAAAAGGCTTCTCGGGTGTGTTTGATGTGCAGAAAGAAAGGTTAGGGAACCATTGTAATCTCCCATCAAAAAGTCAACACACTTAGGATAAGGAATCAATAATTTAAGTCATTAATACTTTAGAAAAATTAATTGATGTCTGAGTGAGGTGCTCTTGTGGGGAAGACTCCAGAAGACTAAAAGCAGGAAGAGAGACACTCAAGAGGTAAACAATGGCCCCAACACTAACATTAATGACTTCAAGGCTTTGCCTTGTCCTAATATATCCATCAACTTATGTAATGATATTTTGCTGAATGCTTAGAAAACTCACCATGTGCCAAGTACTGTTCTAAGTACTTTACAAATATTAACATATTTAATCTTTGTAACAACCCTGTGATGTAGGTACTATTTCCCCCATTTTACAGGTGAACTAAAGCTAAAGGTGAAGACATGAAGTCATTTCCCCGAGGTCACACTATTAAGCGGCTGAGCTCCACAGTTCCCGCTCCTGACCGCTGTGTACTGCTACCTCTAAGATGGAGGGCTAGACACTGAGGTCTCAGAGACAAGTGGTCCTTAGGGAATTGATAGACTAATGGAAAGCACCATGGAAGTCAGGTTCCTGCCATCTGTTCTTTAGGAAGAGAGCAAGAACTGAGGCTTGCCCAAGCAAATCCTGGTTGACGTTCCATCCTCCTCTGTGCTGCCCACCATCTTTGCAAGAACCCATCACTTGGCTTTCCAAAGGCTTCCCATTGATCTCACTTGTGCTTTTGTCAGAAAAATGATAGGAAAATTTGAATGTCTTCAATTTAGAGTGGAGTCCATATTATTTCATTTTGAAATGGAATGTAACCGGATGTTGGTTGTGATGATTCTAGAAATTCTCACTTTGGAGAAGATATTGCCATAGGGAAAGGATTAACTCAGAGAAATTGACGCTCTCATCAATTTTATTCTTATGGATCCAATCTTGGTTCACAAATGAGAGACGCAGCTGTAGGTGAGACAGCCTTCATTTAAAAGAAATACTAGGCAGACCCCAGCTTTAAAGTGTCCACAGCTGTTTGAAATTGTGCTTTGCATATTTACCTCTTTGTTTTGCAGCTACTCCTTCTGCTCATGGATTCAGTGAGATACTTTATAAAAAGAATTTTATAAGAAAATAAGTTTTTTTATAGTTTTATATTATAGTTTTCAATATTCAGGAAGGATGATTTTTTTTCTGAGTGTCTCAGCTTTCCTTACCAAACTCTATTCACTTGAACAATTCAGTGGATTCTATTTAATTGGTATCCTGAGAAATGGCATGACCTCTTCGTTGGGAAGAGTGCCACAGGAGATTTAGTTTAATGCTTTTCAATTACTTTACACTATTGTTACAGCAGAACAACTTACCAGTTTAAAGAGAGAGGAAAACAAAATCCCAACGTGTTAGTAATGTCCTAAAATATGTTTATAGTAATTTGTAGGACTGAATTAATATTACTCATCTAAAACTTTGCCTTTTGAAACTTCAGGGTTTTGCCTAATCTAATGGTCATTGAAGTTGTAGTATCATTTAATTATTTCAATGTTTCTTAATTATTTCATTCCTGATAATTAGAACACGTTTAATGTCTCCTTATAAGAGACAAGGAAACCGTTTCTGGTTTTCAGTGTTCTTGAACTTTTGCTGTCTCTGTGACAGGTGTGTAAACGAGAAGGATTATTGAAGTGTGTAAAAAATGCTGAAAGGACTTGTTCATCACTTTGGTGACATGGAACAGAAATTATTTTTATTCTCACTTTTCAGTCAAGAGGTGTGAGGCCTGAGTATCCACTCATAATAACCTGCCCATGGTGACATGGTGGCAGTGATTTTCAAAGCCAGGATCCTAAACTGTGCATTCTGATTCCCAGTCCCACCTACTTAATCACTGTGCTGTAGCATCTCCCTTATTGGAGGAAGGAGCATGTATGGTGCAGCCTTAAACGTACTAAAGGGAGTTCTTGACACACGCATATTTGACTTAGACGTGAAACTGGTGCTTCTTAAGGCAATCTGCTTGTCTCTGTGGGAAATAATGAAGCTACTTTAGTACTTACCAGTAATCTATTTCATTTTTCTCCTTTAGATACAGACCACGATTAGAGTGGTACGTTTGACATTTTGTTTCTGGTCATTGTGAATTTATAAACCTTGAGGCAATCGTCAAACTTTTCCCATTTCTGTGTAGTTTGTGGAATGGAATCTGTGTGACATTTAAAAGGACTTTGATATGAGAGAAGGATTGTGGTTCTTGGAGTCAATACGTCTGATTTCTAGTCCTGGTTCTGCCAAGTGCCATGCTGGACAAGTTCTCTCTCTCTCTCCTTGCCTGTAAGAGAAATAAAGATTTCTAGTGTATAGGAATCTTGGGGAAGACTAAACGAGGTAGCATGTAAAGCTGTAGCAAAATGTGTCACTTACAAAGTAGGTACTGAATAAATGTTACTTCTCCTTCCTTCCCTGCCTGCTCTGCTGCTGTATTTTAAACTCTGGTTACTGACAGTTTTACGTAAGTGCTATAAAATCTGAGGGGAACTGAAACTGTCAGTCTGATTCATGGGAGTTGGTTATCTTCACAATGGTATTTCAGGCCCCAAGTATGTGGCACAGATATATTTGTAAGCCACAGTAAAACAGAAGGAAACTTATTTGGATGTAATTTTACTAATCATTGATACCTATCTCTGGCTGTAGTGGGCTACCTTATTTCTGTTATTTAAAACTGTCTTTAAAGCAAACTTTCCCCCAATTACAGATGATAAAGTGTAGCTTCAGAGCCGGCCCAACCAAACCTTTGTATATCACTTCCTGCTTTGTTCACATGTGTCCTACTCAATGCCATCTCAATATGCTTAACTGTGTGCTGTGTATGACATTAAAATGCCTTTATCACCTTACTTTTAACTATATTTAAACAATGTCAATGTAATGAGAATGTAATAAATTGTTACTATTCTCATTTTAAAGATGTCTAACTATTTTCATTTTAAAGATTTAGAATCAGGTGCACAGAGTGAGTAATTTTCTTGAGGTCATATGGAATCTGTCGGTAATATTCAGAGATATTTTGAATTTCCCAAATAAATAATATCACTAGTATTCTTCATCATAGAAAAAATACATTCTATAAATAAAAATATATTTTGCTCAACTTTCAGATGTGCTCACATGCAAGGAAATGAAGCAAAGTTTTGTACATTTAATCTAACACCAGCCATTTAATTATATGACTAAATCAAACAGAAGCATTTTAAAACATGAATCACTTTAATTCTCTACTTCCTCTTGTAGATATACCAATAATGATCAATAATAATAGACTCTGTCATCTATTGAAATATATATATATATATGCTATGTCTCTCTCTCTCTCTTTGTCTCTGTCTCTCTCTCTCTCTCTATATATACACATATACATATATATCTGGCTCCTGGATCTATGGTAGGCATTTGTAGAAGATTCTAGATGATTCTTATTTATTTTTATTTTTGCCACATAATATACCATTCATTATACACTTTGAGTAATTGTCTCTCACTTTTCTTCTTGGGATCCACCCCACTGTACCTCCCACTTCTGGGCAGAGTTGACACTCCCAGCTCCAGGGGTAGAATAGATCACCCAGCCCCAGCCAATCACATTCCCCAGGCCTTGCTAATAGATTCAGGGGGAGATACTGTCAAGGTCTGGAATTTGATTTTCCTTTACTTTACCTACAAGCTAATAAGTTAATCTGTTAGTGCTTCGTAGATGCTGGCAGAAGACACAAGATTTCTGGATCAGAGACAGAGGACTTTATTACCTATGGTGCAGCCAGTAAGCAACATGATTTGCATTAGTTCCTTTGCCCCTGATTCCCATGGGGGTGATGAGTATGAGCCCAGATGGATGCTGTGCAGCAGTGGTCTGTGTCACAGCTGAAGGACACTGATCTCGGGAAACCACCACTTTATAGCAAGCAGTAATCAAGCCTTCTCTGTCCTCGAAAGAGATGACTGCTCAAGATTGCTTGCTGCAAACACAGCTTTGAGAAATTATCCAGGTAAAAAGCGGTCAGGGCCTCACGTTTTTGGCAAACCCAACAAGATGTATGGAGGGCGAGAGACCCGTGGAGGGGTTCCTCCCAGCAAATAACAGATCTCAGACAGTCCAATTAGAGAGAATCATTTTCACTCTTTCCCCTGAAATTCGAACCTGGAAAAATGTCATGTTTCAGTTACTGCAGCTGTCTTGTAATTACAAAGGAATAGCCAATCTGAAAATGGAGCCAACACAGCAAAAGTCAGAGCTGAGAAAAGGAGACTGAAAAAAGGTCATCCTGAGTTATGGATTGAATCCACCCTAAAGCCAGATCTTCCTCAAGACTTTCACTTATGTGAGCTAATTATGTTTTCATTCACTCACAACTAAAAGAGTTCTGACTGATTTGGCATTTGACATACATCGCCACGATAGCCCTATAAAGGAGGTATTATTATCTTGATCTTATGGAGCAAAATGTGCATCGTGGTGATTAACTTGCCCAGTATCACACAGTGAATAAAGCAGGGCCACATCTGCCGATGGAAAACTCCATGCTCTTAACACTTAAACCATCAATTCTCAGACCTTAGTGTATTTTAGAAACACCAAGACCCACCACAGACCTAATGAATTAAAATCTCTGTGGTGGAGCATAGAGAACACGCATTTTTATAAGTTCTTGGGTGATTCTGATGCAGGGCTCATGGACCACTTGTTAAGAGAGATTTGCCTTAGAAAAAGATGTGATTTCAAGAATACCACCACCGATGTTCTGATACTACGTCCTTATTAAAAACCCTTGCTTCTGGAAGATGACCCTTGCAGCTTTGTCAGTGATGTAAACTACAAATCAAAGGAAATCCTTTTCTGAGAAGAGCTGTGTTGGGAGAAGTGGGAAAAGTCAACAAACAGAAGGTCCTGAGCTGGGGGAGTAGGGTAAGAAATGGAACTTAAAAGGAAAACGGAGTCTTGAAGTTTTATTTCACCAATTATTACCTGAGAAGCTCCTTTTTGTTTAATTAATTAGGGTGTATGTGTATGTTTAAGTTCAGACCCCACACAGAGTTTATATATGGGGAGACTTGAGAGTCTTTTGAAAAAGACATATAGACATCTGCCTGATTTGCTAATTACAGTGGCTCATTGGACATGAAAGACAATGTTTAATTTAATTATTGACTTTGAATAGACATTTTGCCACTGCTAATAATATTAGCTAGATTAACGAATTGTTCAAGGGTTATAGCGACAGAAAGAACACAGTGAGAGCTATTGTTCATCAATATTTGGACAGCCTTCCCAGAATAGTCATGTAAGTCCATGTGCTATTGTGAAATATTTTCCTGCTTACCTATCATGTCTTAGAGTTCTCTCTCTCTCTTTAAATTTGAGTATTGGTTGTCTTTTGATACAAGTATTATTATGGTGAAAGTCAGAGCTATTTCTGTACACAATATTCTACGCTGTCTCCATAACATGTCCTCCTCCAAGTGGACTCTGACAGAGGAAATCTTTCTCAAATTTCTGAAGCTGGGAATACCTGAGGTCTTTGTCTGTGACCGGTCTGGGCACGTAGACGTTGAGGAGGGATGTCGAGTTGAACCCCAGAGCAGAGATGATACGTTAGCTGATTGCATTCCCTACTGCTCATTTCCTTTTATACTTCTCAAAATTGAAGACTTGAATCAACCTGGCTTCAGACACATTTATTTTTAGAGTTTTATACTCATTATTATTCTGAAGAATTTTGGTAGCATGCCTGTAGTCTGTCTTAAATGAGTGTAATATTTCCAGCGTTTGGCTAGTAAGATTGAGTTTAATATATGTTTTGACAATAACTAAGTTCATCATCAAAGTGAACATTTTACCAACGGGCTTTTTAAAGATGATATCTCCTTTTTAGACGATGCTCCTCTCTGCCCAATGTTTTGACAAGCAGGTATTTTGATATTTTAGTTTGAACTGGTTACTTCTGTTCACAGACCTCCTCAACTTTGTCATCATTGCAGAAACACCTTCCTTTTCTTTATAGTTGAAATCAGAAGCTAGACTGTATCTGATCGTCCTTAATACAGTACTTTCACGAGTGTATTCACTATAACACTCTGCCTCCAGATATTTAACAAAATATTAAATGATCACTTACAACATCATCTCTGTACTTGCCCTCCTCCAGGGAACCCATGTTACAGTGTTGAACTTGTCTGCCTTCTTTTAAAGCCAACAAACTGAATGTGTTGAATGAAAAGCCAGATAGCCATCTGAAAATGTGGAAGAGGTTCTCATTAGCTCAAAGGTGTACTGTGCAACAAGAGAGCAGCATAGACTTTGCAAGACTTTATTCTTTAAGCCCACACCACTGTAACAATTATGTGAACATCTATCAATCATTTCAGTTGAGCATCTAATCTCTCCGATGTGGTGCACTGGAATAAAGAAGGTAATGAGCAAGATCTGTAAAACATAACCCCACTACCAAAGTGTTTCTTAGAAGATTGATATAAATGTGACATCTCTATTATTTGTTTAAAACAAGTTGGAAATGTATCACAATTTTTGAAAGAGGCATCTTCCATAATATTCTCCAGGGGAATTACTTGCTTTTATTCCTCAGCCAAAATCGTACATTCAGCATTTTGTACAATGGTCAGGGTTAAATTGGATGAGGCTTCAAAGATTTCCAAACATAATCCTTTTTTGTGGTATTGTATGAGAAGATGGCCTGAGAAATTCTACCCTGGGGACACAGAGGTCACAGGTAAGAGAGATTATAGTTCATAGACACTAAACTGCTACACTGTAACTTCCCCCATAAGTCATGTATCGTCTTGGTCTCTCACCCCGAGGCGAGGCTCAGCACCTTAGGACAGGGGAGGGTTGTCTTCAACTTCTAGGCAGTGCAAAAAGGCTTGAAATCAGGTGAGGCAGTGGGATTCAGGGAGTCACAGAGATTTGCTAAATCCCTTTTTCCTGCTTCAGCACATCAAAGGCTAAGACTGAAGGACTCAGTCTGGTGTTTTTCTTCTAGTGCAAAGAGGGTGCGCAATGTTTTTAATGAGGGTGGTGGACAAACATAAGGAGAGATGCAAAAGACCCGAGACAGAGCCACAGAAAAGGATACCAGACAGAGGAGATCCTGAGAGTCACCAGTCTAGAGCCACCCTAGCTTCCCCCCAGTCACTGAGCCAAGAGGCTCACAAGGGGGCTCCCTGGGGCAGGGAGAGATCCTTGCTCCTCATTGCTCCTGGCGAGGCTGCGGTCAACCACCAGGCTGGGGACTGTACAAGGGCTGGGAAAGCTCTGAGAGGCTGCAGCCCACAGGAGCGGGGATGCAGCCTTGGCCAAGCTGAGAGGCTCTGGAAACTGCAGATTTCAACAGCCTGCAACCAGGAAGCATCCAGGTGGACAAATGGCCTGGCTCCAGAGAGCAAAGGGCAGAGAGGGCCCCTTTCCCAAGAACCCCACTTCATCCCCTCCTCCCCTAGGATGCATAAAGCTTCTTCCAAATATTCACTCTAAACAATTTTAGGGACAACAAAAGAGGAAGAGGAGGCCAGCCAAGAGACTGTCTAAACTTATTTAAATGAAATTTTGAAATCTTCTGAAAATGGCTACATATTTAAATTATCAGCTCAATTGGATGTTTGAACACTTATTTAATTTTTACTTCCAGCTAACCAGTCTGAAGGGGCTTGGAATAATATTCAGATTGTTAGAACCAAAATAACAAAATGTATTTTCTCTGCACATCTAAGTTATGAGTTCAATCTGTCATCTTGCTATAGCTTTTAAAAATAATCAAAGAAAAAAAGACAAAAGTCCAGCTATCCTTAGTCATGTTAAGAAAATGTATAGAACTATAAAGCCTAGAGCTACAGGGCATTTGAAGGCATTTGAAACCCCCATCCCCCACTCTGGTTGCGGAATCACTACTATTGTCTGCTTGGAAAATATTTCTTTCCACTAATTTTTCTGTGAAAATAAAACGGCTCTAAAAAATAAAGTCTGTTAAAAAAAAAAAACCCTCTTCTGGTGCCTTCTTAAATTCTTCCAGGGATGGAAATGGCCATCACTGAACAAAGCATAAAATACGTCTTTCTTCTTTTATGTTGAAATCTGATTTGTCTATTTCTTTTATCTATTGCCCTCCGGAACACCTTTAGGCAATCTCCTCCCACCCACTTTTTTTCCTTCCATTATCTTTCCCTGGGATGTAAATCAGCAATTACTTAGCTCCCACAACAAAGTCTGAGGTCATAAATGAGGGCAGACAGTAATTTAATCTGTGAGAGATTGAGATGTTATCTAGTTAGTTTGGTGACAACAGCAAACCACAGAGAGTGTAACCCAGGGCACTGCTTCCTATTCATACTAACTCAAAGTTTTTTCTCTCTCTCTCTCTGAGGTAACAGGCTTTTCTTTTTAAAAAAATAATTCAAAGTATAATCTCAATCTTAGTAAAATTTCCAAAGGTAATCTGAAACCTTTCTTCTTAAAATCCAAGTAAAACAGAAAGCAACCAAGCCAAAGTATGTGTGCGTTTCCAAGCAATCCACTGAAACAGTCAAATGGCAAAGTCAGACAAGGTGCAACAACATAACACATCTGTTTATTTAGTTACTATTACAATGGTAACAGGTTAAGAGCACTAGATTTGCATCCTCTTACCAGGGTAAAGATCAAGATTTTAATCTGTAAATTTCACTGTGCTTAACTGTTAAAAATCTATTTTCCAAAGGAGTAATATATATTATTATTAAGGGACAGATCTAAGTTTTCTGATTTATGACCAAAAGCATATTTGTTCATTAGTTTAAACAAAACATTAGGGACATTTTAATTCTTGGTTGCTGCTTTCAGGAAAGCACAATGTTCTTGAAGCAAATATACACAAAACATCTTTTTCCATAGTGATTTCAACCACTGTGTATCATGTCAGTGACAGAACCTGAGAGCCCCAGAGTTACTATCTCCCATGGTTGTAATACACTCTGGCTTACTTAAATAATCAGCCAATGAGCATGTATTTAGTGCCTACTATGTACAAGCCAGCAAAGAAAGCAATACAGGAAATATAAAGAAGTCAAATTTTTGGTCCATGCCCTGCTCAGGCTTCCAATGTAGTTGGTAAGATTAAACATAAACACAAATTACTCTACTTTCAACATTCTCAAAAGAAGTGACGATGGTAACTTGATTGTAGGTTAGAATTACCTATGCTGGAACCCAGAGGAAGCAGGGACATCCTCCGCACTGATTCAAGTCTGTCTGAATCAGATTTCTCAGTTCCAAGTTTGAGGGCTGCTTGTTCCAGCCAGCCTCGCACCTGTCACTGTCAGCCCCTGTATTTGGCAATTGTTTCATGGACTCATGACAACAGAGCAAGATAAACAAATATGTATAATATGTGATACGATTTGAATATATTCAAATCATATATACAGTGATACTGAAAGCTAGGAGTTCAGGACTGTTCACTCTGCATCGGAGGAGGCTAGACCACCTTCTCATTTATTTATTATAAGACAAACAAGAGACTACATAAGAAAAGTATGAAAAACTCTCCAAACTTCACCGGACACAAGCCAAAATAGAAAGGCTAGAGGAAAGGATAAGAAAAGATGGCCCAGCAAAGAGGAGAGGTTTTGAGGGGGCCTTAGGGAGACAGCTTCCCCCCACCGCCACCTCCAACCCCACCCCCACCCCCGGTGTCCTGAAGAAAAGGCCCTGGGCTAGCCCAGTCGAGAAGAGGAAAGCAGAGACTCGCGTCCAAACACCACAAATAAATAAATAAATATGTTAAACAAGAAAATAACTTATTAGGCACCGCTGGAAAGGCAGCGACCCTCGGGGGCCGGGCAGGGCGCACTCTCTCGCCTGGAGGCGGCGGCGACGCGGTCGGGATTGGCCGAGGATCCGAAGGCGCCAGCCGAGGTCCCAGCCCCAGTGCCGGGTCTTCGAGATAAACCGGAGCAGGAAACCGAGTCTGCGGTTCCTCTTAGATCTGCACCCCAGAAGCTTGGGTGAGGGAGAAAGCCCAGTGTAGCTGCAGCCACGCTCCCGCCCCCGGGAAAGTGCGCCCTGCCCTGCCTGGCCTCACGCAGACCAGCGTCCCGGGAGTGCCCGGCGCTTGGTCTTTGAAACCAAAAGCGCCGGTTGCGAGCCCAGCGGGAGGGTGGCTTCCATTACAACCCTTCCTCACCCAAACCCCGGAATCTTCTAAAACCCCCTCGGTCGCTTGTTCTCAGCTCCTTTATGCTCCAAAGGGAGATTTGGATGGGAACTGCAGAATGCCTGGGGTTCGAAGCGCGGGACCGAATTTTCTAAGCACCTGGCTCCGCTCTGGGTGGAGTGGGAGTGGTGGAGGGGCTCGCGCAAGGGCGCTTCACCGAGTAGGAGAAAAGAACAGCTGCCTAGTTCATTCTCAAGTCCGACTTCCCTCAAAGTGGGGCTGCGCAAAGGGAGAGCCCTGGTTCTACAGACTCCTCTAGGGGCACCAGGCAGAACCAGGCGAGGGGAGGGGCGGGGCAGGGAGAGGCTAAGGGGGAGCTGAGGACTCACCCCGAGGGAAACCGTGGCGGTAGCCGTGTGGCTCGGCTTAAACAGAAATCACGGCTGGAGGAGCTGAGGTGTCAGGCTGTGTTGGCCACGTTAATGAGTTCATGATCTGCACCGGCAGGACCCGGCGGAAGGAGAGGTCGAAGTTACAGAGTGGGGAGCATAGAGGGGTGCAGAAGTGCAAGCGCAGTAGAAGGAGGAGCGAGAGCGGGAGACAGAGGAGAAAGGGGCCCGCAAGCCTTCCCAGTGTATAAGCAAAGCGCCCAATTCCACCTTTGTCGCACGCCTTTCCCGGGTCTCTCCACCCACAGCGCACAGAGTCCTAGCCCCACTTCGCCCCACAGCACCCCGACGCCCCGGATACTTTCACCTCTCGCACCCGGCCTCCCTTTCTCCTCATCTTCCCCCTCCCTTGGCGTAGGCCCCTTCGAGGCCCGCGCTCAGAGAGTCGTGATCCGGGATGTGCAGGTGCCATTACGGAAGACACCTCCAGACTCCAGGTTCTCGGGCTGGAAGTCCTCCACGCTGTAGGCGCGGCTCTTGAGGGCGGTGGCGTAGTAGTCGACCGGTTCCTCCACGGCGTTGTCCATCCAGCTGAGGCACAGGATGCGCTGGAAAGAGCGCTTGAAGTTGTCCGAAAGGAAGCCATAGAGGATGGGGTTGGCGCAGCTGTTGGCGTAGCCGAGGATCACCGACAGCTGGCTCACCGTGGCGTCGTCCTGCTCTGCGAACACGTTGACCAGCTGCACGACATAGAAAGGCATCCAGCAGATGACAAACACCATCACCACCATCATCACCATCAGGGTGATCTTGCGCTCCGAGCGCTTGCGCTGCTGCCAGCCGGCCTTGAGGGCCACCATGCGCATTTTGGCGATGATGAGCACGTAGCACAGGCAGATGGCCCCGACGGGCAGCAGGAAGCCCATCAGAAACGTGTACAACACGAAGCCCACCAGCCAGCGCTGGGCGGGC
Source organism: Tapirus indicus (assembly GCA_031878705.1). Classification (NCBI taxonomy): domain Eukaryota; kingdom Metazoa; phylum Chordata; class Mammalia; order Perissodactyla; family Tapiridae; genus Tapirus; species Tapirus indicus. Next base: position 11,210,028 of record CM062918.1, read on the forward strand.
TCCGGCATGAGCATGTTGCAGGCCACCGTGCCATCGCTGTTGGCCGCCGTGCGCGAGAAGACCACGATGGGTAGGATGACGAGCAGCGAGAGCACCCACACGCCCAGGTTCACCACCTTGGCCACAGTGGGCCGGCGGTAGCGCGCTGCCTTGATGGGGTGCACCACGGCCACGTAGCGGTCCACGCTAAGCACAGTCAGACAGTAGATGCTGGTGAACATGTTGACTGCGTCCACGCTGAGCACGAGGCGGCAGAGCAGCGCGCCGAAGGGCCAGTGGCGAAGCAACGTGGAGGTGACCAGGAAGGGCACGCTGAGCATGAGCAACTCATCGGCGATGGCCAGGTTGAGGATGTAGATGTTGGTGGCCGTCTTCATCTTGGCGTAGCGCAGAATCACGTAGATGACCATGGAGTTCCCACACAGCCCCACCAGGCACACCACGGAGTAGATGAAAGAGATGAGGATGGCGCTGCCCTGGCCCTCGCTCAAGGTCCCGTTCTGGGACGTATTTCGCCCCGGCTCCTCCATGCCGTCCGCAGCTCCGGCCCCGGGGCCCCTGCTGCCGCCTCCTTCGCCGCAGCTGCCCGGGCTGGGGCTAGGAGAGGAGGGAGAGGAGGCGGTGCCATTGGGGAACATCTCAGCTGATGGGGGCCGATGGGGCTGCCGAGGCTGGGGCGCTCTCTTCGAGCCCCCGCTGCTTGCGCCCTCACTTGACACCCTGGCCGCCCGCTCGCAGCTCACTGCCGCCGAGCGCTTGGGGGGAGCGCGCAGCGGCTGCGGGGAGCGCGGCTCCGACCCGCGCCGGCGGGGCGCATCGCCCAGCGGCTGCCTGCGCCCAGCCGCTTGCCGCTCCGGGGCGCCTGGGCACACGCGAGCGTGGAGAGGGGAAGCCGGGAGGCTGGAGCCCCGCGCGGCACAGCCATTAACTAGCGCGGCCCTGGGCTGGTGAATGATTAATAGGCACCACCAGCGCGTCAGCAGCTACGAAAAGGGGGGAGGGGGGCGAAAAAGAGGGAGGAAGGCGATATAGGTGGCTTATCACCCCTCGCCCAGTGTTTTTCCTTCCCAGTCCTGTGCTAGGATCAACTCGAGCAGCTGCTTCGTGGTTCCCCTGCAGCACCCTTTACCCACCCCTCACGGGGACCTGGGGAGTTTCTCCGCCTTCCTGGAGGGTGGGTGGGAACCAAAGATCTGGATTCCGTCCCATCCCACCCGGCTCCTATCCAAAGCAAAGACTGAAGCAGACCCCAGACACAGATGTTCGGAGTTCATCTCAGTTTCCCTCAGTTGCTGCCCCGCCCTGAGGGACCCCAGCTCCCCTCCGGTCCAGTCTTCCCAGGTCCTAAACCCCCAGCCCCGCCCCCGCTGGCTCTGCCCCTCAGACCCGCCGCGGAAGCCTCCCGACCTCCTTACCCAGGGCGCGCTACCTCCAGACCGCCGCGTAGATGGCGCGTGCAAAGTGCCCGTGCGGTCTGGTAGCGCGGTGACGTTCTTCGCGGGGTCCAACTCCTTTCTTTGGGCCGGACCCCGGCACAGTCGCCCACGCAGATACTCTTAGAGTCGCGGAAACTGACCCCAAGCCGCGAGCGTCAGGAGGAGGAAGGACAACCACCGCGCATTCGGGGCTTCTGCATTACAACGCCGCAGGCAGCCCTTCTCGGGCGGGAGTGTTCAGGGGCCTGAGTGAACCATCGCTAATCTCAATAAAGCTTGTCGTGCCCAGAGCTCCCTGCGTCTCCCGGAGGAAGATGGACTGCAGAAAGAACGACGCGCTGCTGGGAGCGCGGAAGGAGCCCGAGGCTCCCTCCCGAACGTGCCCGGCGCGGTATTGGAAATCCATCGAGGTGTTCACTGGGGAAGATACGGCTGCGCCGCCTGGAAAGGCTCCGCCCGCGTCAGTGCTGTACTTTGTACCCGGGAGAGTTGGCGGGCCCGGGGGAGGCGAGTGTAAAGGCCTGGGCGAGCGGGGATGCCCACGCCTCCAGACCCACGCGGGGCCGGCTGTGCAGCTGACCATCCCTGTCACCAACTCCAGGAACGGCAGGACCACCTTCGAGTCTTTCCGTGAAATACTAGGATTTCAGCCTTTGCTGGGGCCCCTGGACGTGTGACCCGGCTCTAGTTCCCATGCCTAAACCTGTAAGACACAGAAATCAATGTAGGCACACTTAAAGTTCGCTCCCTTCCTTTAGGAATTGAACGGTTTCTGTGTTAAAAAGAACGGACGGTCAGTTACCATGATTTTAAAAAACCTCCGGGACTTCCCACCGTTCCTAGTCTAGGCTCCCTTGGGCTTTCCAGTTGTTCCAGTCCAAGGAAGGATCACTCCACCCAGCTCCCCTGTTCCTTCTGAAGGTCCTTTCAAGTCTTGATCTGAAACGCGCGGGTCCCAGGAAGACTGCCGGCAGCGACCACAGCTGGGCCTCTTGCAAGCTTCATCTTTGTCTCCAGTTTCTCCTTAGTTCCTGCTGCCTCCTGCCCAGGCGGCTCCGCTGTACTGTGAGCCTCAACTTCTCTTCCCATCGCTACCGTTTACACTAAGGAGAGGCGGACTTCAACGGGAACTAAACTCCTCCTCAAGTCTATTTGTACCAGACAGTCCAGAATGCAGAAATGGATGTAGAAACTGAAAAGAAAAAATAAAACCAAATATAATTCCTATTGCCCCCTTGCTTTATCGGGGTAATCATTTGCATATTATGTGCTTTAGTTCTCAAAACTAAGTTCTCCCGAAAGGAAAAGAATAATTTCTGTAGTGCGTTGATTATAGCAATCAGAGACTAAATAAATGATGACAGACTCTCATAGGAATGTGCGCAATGGACACTGAATTATTAATGAGAAGTGTGCTAGGAAGGAATTTGAAATTTCATAACGCCCAAGCTGTTTAACCCATTGCTTTATCTGAACAATTACTTCATCTAAAGTGGGATGTGGAATTGGTGGTTAGTTGTATTTCATTTTACTTAAAAAATACAACACGTGTGGAGAAAAAAAAAAATGAATGTTCATTAAAAAAAAAAAAGTCTTTTTTTCTCAGAGCAGCTTTTAACTGGCCAAGCCTCGTAATGATTCAGATGCCTCTTTGCCAGTCAGACGCCTGGCCGTTCCTCAGGGGGCTGACATTTCACCAGACATCCTGTAGAGGTCTTGGCCTGGATCATGGTTGCTGCAAGGGAGGGGGTGATGGGAGCCGGGAAAGCCCAGCTCTGTTGTTCAGAATCTCATAAGTTCACTTTGCAGCCCATCTTAGGGAAATCTCCCAATTTAGTGGTAGCCTCACATACAAAAGATCTGACTTGAGCCTCCTTTTTTTGTTGTTTCTGAAGTGGTTTCTACGATGAATTATTTATCCATAAAAAGAGATTGACAATGAGACACCACTTTACACCCACTAGGGTGTCTATAATAAGTTTTTAAAAAGGAAAATAACAAATGTTGGCGAGCATGTGGAGAAATTGGAACGCTTATATGTTGCTGGTGGGAATAAAAAAATGATGCAGCAGCTTTAGAATGTTTGACGATTCCTCAAAAAGTTAAACATAGAATTGCCATATGACCCAGCAGTTGCACTCCGAGGTATTTACCCCCCCCCAAATTGAAAACAGGTGTTTGAACAAAAACTTGTATGTGAATGTTCATAGCAGCCCTATTCATAACAGCCAAAAAGTCGAACAAGCTAAATATCCATCAACTGGTGGGTGGATAAACAAAATGTGGTATATCCTCACAATGGATTATTCATCCATAGAAAGGAATGAAGTAGCGATACATGCTACACCATAGATGAACCTTGAAAACATGATGCAAAATGAAAGAAGCCAGACACAAAGGGCATGTATTGCATGATTCCATTTACATGAAATGTCCAGAAAAGGCAAATCCATAGAGACAAAGCAGATTAGAGATTGGCAGGGCTTGAGGGGAGAGAGGATGGGGAATGACTGCTTAATGCATATGGGGTTTCTTTTTTGGGTTATGAAAAAATTCTGGAGTTAGACAATGGAGGTGACTGCACAGCACTGTGGATGGACTAAAAGCCACTGAATTGAATATTTTAAAAATGGTTAAAATTATGAATTTTATGTCAGGTAAATTTTACGTCAATACAAAGAGAGATTGAGGTGGATAGGAGCCATGCCGTCACATGTTTCTTAACATGGTTATCTGTGAACTAGTCCACGTACAAGCAAAAACCATCCAGCAAAAGGTAGCATTTCTGGGCTAAACAACATGTGACTGGGATTGCAGCTGCTTTTAAGTTATATGAAGAACAGTAGCCCAGTTCGGAGTCTGCCTTCCCCGCAGACCTCAATTTAATGTAAATATTTCCTAACGAAACAGGAACACTGGTGGAGGCATGCGCTTGTCATAACGTGTAAAGAACAGGGCTGGTGAGAGGGCAGGACTCCACAGTCTCTGTGTCTTCTTTAAAACTTTTTTTTCTTTTTTTTTAAATTCATGTATCCAAAATCTTGGAAAAGCTTAGGGTAAATTCCATGACAGTTACCAGCCCTCTGGTCCTCCCTTCTTTGGTTACTATCTTTCCTATGCCTCCGTGATAGTAACATGTCTGGGTATGAGAGAAGAAAAAAGATGACTTCCAAGAAGGGGAGAATGAAAAGTCCTAATTTAGGAAGTCACAGATTCTTAGGCAGACTGATTTTCTTCCCCATCTCAATTCCCTCCTACACGCTCCGCTCCCCTGTGCTCTTGTGTATCAGGTGCACACTTTGACCACTGTATTGATCACACTGGGCTGTGACTCTTTTGTATACTTGTCTGCCCCCCCTCAAATCTGTAAGTTTGTTGAGAACAGGGGCTATATTCTATTTATCTCCATATCCCCAGTGCCCAGTACGGTACCTGGAAAATTGCCCAACACTTTCTTGTTTTATTTTTTTCCAAGGCATTCCATGGATAGTATCTTCTTTTTTTCCTAACCCATAAGATGTAGATGCAAAGAAATGAACTTTGAGCCTCTTGCAAGAAAAGCTTTAACATCTGTGTCATACCATCATCTGTAATAATTTCTTACACGTTTAAATCATTTCAAATAATTTCAATTTGCATGTCCTATATCAACAATTATCATGCTGATGACTCATTCATTGATCATTCTTGGTCTTAAATTTCTTGACAGAGAAAGGGCTCTGGAAAATGGGTAGTACATGCTTTAGAAGCTAATGATGGTTATTTAAATAGTATCATGCAGTGTGAAAGCCATTATATGTGGAAGATCATTTCTTTTTAATTGCAGTCCTGAGTCTCGGCTGGTTTGGAGGAATAGTCACCATCAGGAGCTCAAACTCTGCTTCTGTCACAATGGTTACTCATGTGGTTTTTCCAATTGGAGCCTGCGGTGATCCTCCCAGGAGCTCCTCCCCCTGCCCCAGGCCAGTGGTAAAGGGCTGGCCGGGGCCAGGGATTAAAGGGACCACTTCCTGGAACATACTCTGCACTATCATCATTAGACTTGTGTTTACAAACACCTGCTTGGGCAGATGGGACCAAGCTGGCTAGAAGGGGCGAGCACCACTCAGTAATATGGCCCACAGCAGAGGTACGTGTCACTTAAGGACCATCTGCCACCAAGCAGTTAAAATGATGGCAGTCTAATAGGAAAGTTACCAGAGTACAGAAGTGCTATGAGGCTGAGGAGCAATCCTGGACCTCATTTCCCAGGGAGGCCCCATCGCCTCCCCGCGGCCCCGGCAGCCTGTGGCTCACTTTATCACTGATCTCAGCAAACTGGCCCTGGCCCGCTGCCGTTGCCTCTTCTATGAAACAGCATGATGGAGTCTTCTTTGTGCTTTCAAGAAAGACACACACAGTGCAACAACTCACATTTTCCCTATGGATTCTCTACTGCTAAATAATATTTCTAAGAACAAGAATTGAACACATGCGGGAAAGTATTCATTATTATGAATGGATAAACAAAAATAGAACAGAAACAGCCCCATGTTACCTGTATTATTTTGAATAGTCCTTACCAGCAATACATTTTTCTATAGTGTAGTCTCTGTTAGTCAAGGATTTCAAGATTGATTGCATTAGTTTCAAACAATTTTGTCAAAATCTTTTTTTTTTTTGGCATTTTTTTAAGCAGGGACTACAAAAAATACTTTCAAAGTCACAAAACCATATTTTGGGGTTTTTTTTTGAAACCTCTATTGATATTTGATTTTAAGCAGAGTTTAAACACTTACAGCAAACCAACCATTCCTTGAGAAAGGGCTTTTCCTTTGGAGCCGGCTGTAGTTGTCAGTCAGCTTCATCAGCTAAGCAACAGTCCAGGGCCCGCAAAGGGCTGAGTGTGGGAAGGAAAGCCAGTTTGGTAGATGAAAGCTATGTGGGCATTTTTCTTTTTAAGATATAAAAAGTTTTGTTGTTAATTAAAAACAAAAAGGCATGTAATTAGAGAGTGATTTAAATCTATGTAACCATCATAAGACCTGCCATCATGATCCGGCCACTTTGTGCCCATTTTAGGATGTCCAGGCAGAGCCTAGGCACGTGCTCCATTAGCCACAACGCTGCTTTATTTAGATGACAAGAAGCAATTAACATCCATCTTTTCACCTTTAAGGTGGAGCTGGCCAGTGTGGTTCTGTAATGGACTCACCTTTGTCTCCTGCAGGAGGTAGGAGGAAGGGGTGATGTCTGAGTTGTGGGCTTGGGACCACTGAGCGCAGTCCAGGAAGGGGACGCCTGGATGGCCTGTCACCCTCTCCTGAGGGCGGGCTGCCTCACGCTGACCGACACCAGGCCTTGCCTCTGCTCCATTTTCTCCAAAATGGTCCTTTTCCTTGTCGTTGAGGAAGCAGCCTGTGTGACAGCCTGACCCTTTCTTTCCTGTCAGATGAGGGAGGTAAGAAGACAGCACAGTCCACCGTTCTTTGTTGACTGCCTGGTTGAGCCCAAATTTCACTCCTTATGCAATTAACCAAAGCACTGGTTTCTGGTACTATATCCTGTTATTTTTTAAAGAAATAGTGTACAGCTAAAACCCCACAATGTTATAAACTATTAAGACATGAATAAAAATGAAAACAAAAAGAATTTTTCATGAAAGTAAAATTCAGACCATAGTAGAAGAGACTTAATTCCGGAGCCGTCTTGTATATGGTCACCTTTTTGCTCCCATTCCTTAGTGAGAAGGAACTGGAAATCAATATCAGAAGTCCACTATGTATGAATGATGCTGGGTTTTAATCAAAACCGAATACTCTATGCATTAATTTACCAAACATGTATTGAGTACCCACTGGGTGGCAGGCACTGTTCTGGGCACTTGAGACACAGTGGCAAAGATCCACTGTTTCCTGTGGAGTTCTAGTGAGACAGAGAGAGAGAGCAACTGCACGCATGGGTGATGTAACTGCATTTAGTGATAAGTCCTAGGAAGGAAAGTAGGGATGAGCGGCCAGAGGGTGCCGGGGAGGTGGGTGTTGGACCTCGGTTAGATGGAAAGGGAAGGGAAAGAGTTGATGCCTGAGTGGCCCCGACTGGCGTGAAGACAAAGGAGCACAAGCGTCTGGGGAGACTCGTTCCAGTAGCACCTGGGAAGCTGTGCGGCTTCTGCAGACGTGGTGCCAGGCACGCTTAAGTTACACCCTGCATCCCCCTCTTTCTTCTTTTTTTTTTTTACTTCCTAAAGTCATAATAATTTAGAGAACACCTTTGGATCTCCTCTAGATGGCTCTTCGAACCCGGTGGCCCCACTGACTGTTTCCATCAGGATTTCCGAGCCCTAGGAAGGCGAATTTGGTGAGCAGTAACCTTCGTGGACCGCTGCCTTAGCAAGGCTCTCCTCGGGGCCGTGCTCCATGTCACACTGGCGTCTGTTAGCAGACGAGGGAGAAAAAAGGCCAGGACTTCAACATGTGAGAGAGCCAAACCTAAAACCCAGAAAACTCTAACAGTGCGTTCGTTCTTTTTCTCAGTGAATTGGTAGAAACTCCCGTTCTTCTTCGGTAGTGAGGCACGACCCCTTGTGCTCTGGATTATCTGTCGGAGAAGAGTGTGGGAGCCCCTGAGCTTGCCCATGAGAGTGGGTGCTAACAGGCTGCTGGTTTTCCCCACTGCCAACATTCAAAAAACAAACAAAATCAAGGATCTGCTTCAGACCAGAAATGTGTGCAAATAAGTAAATTTGATAGTAGGAACCAGAGGGAGGAAGGCAGGCTGGTCGGGGAAGAGGCGTGGGTGGGTAGGACAAATAGGCTTACTTTTGACTTCCATAATCACACTTTCTACCCAGCCCTCTCCTCCAACAATTCTGGGTAAAAAAAAAATCTGGTTTTCAGTTATCACATTTCTCTCATTGGTGGTAGTGCAAAATTCACACACGAATTAACAAAGACTCGGGTGTAAATAAGTAACAATTCATTTTTAATCAGCGCCTCCTAGAGAGCATAGACCCTGTGACTCCCTGCCCAGAGACCCCAAGCCCACTTCCAGAACTAGTGTGAGTGGCAGGTGTGAGCACCTCTAGGCTGGAGGGCAGGCTGAGAGGTGACTGTCTGGGGAGGGTGAGGCAGATGAGGAGCAAGCTTGGCCCTGGGGGCCGGGGTATCTATGCTCATGTACAGGAGGTCCCTCACCGTGTGGGACTGAGCCACGGGTGGAAGTTGAAGTGGGATGAGCTGCTGGTGGGGCAGGTTCCAGCGCAGAGCCCGTGAAGAATGCCAGAGTCTAAACTCAAATCCTCCCAGGTCATAATGAAGACAGGATGATGGGACATATTTTATTTAACAGATTCTAAGCTAGATTTATAACTCTCAAGGTAAGCCAACCAAACGAAACAGCTGGGTCTTTGGGAGAACTTTCAGCACAGATGTTCAGCTCAGGCCACTGAGAAGGTAGAGAGAAGATGCCTCACCAGCCACTGAATCTTTTTCTGCCTATACCCTGGGGCCTTCCCCGTTCCATGATAAAGTTTTGCTCCTCCTCTAGGCAAAAAGCAAAATATTATGTAAATAATAAGTGATGCAAACCAGTAACAGCACAAAATGGGGTTCGGGCACTTGGAGGAATAGGTGGGGCAAGAGTGTTATGGAAGTGTGGTTGGCCTATATGACATTTGGCCCCCAGAACTGCCAGCAAACAATGGCCTGTTACATCTTTAACAGTGAAAAACTGGGTGGGGCAGAGGAGGCGTGAAATACGTTATCTTGTATTTAATACAATATAATAGTAATTAAACACTAAAAATGACATCATAGATGAATTTTTATTGACACAGAAAGATGTTCAAGCATTGCTAAGTGTGAAAGGTCTATTTCAAAATTATACGAGCCTGTTAAATGTCTGCGTACCCACACACATACACACACCCACGTGAGCGTATGTATGCACGGGCCTGAAATGATGGTTACTGAGATATTAACAGTGGTTATCATGAGTGAGTTGGGTTGTGGATGCTTTCATCTTTCTTTTGTATATAGAGATTTTCTAATTTTTCTGCCGTGAGTGTGTACTGCCTTTTAAATAAGATAAAAATAATAAAAGCTTTATTTTTTAATTTAAAAAAGGAAAACACTCCAGGCCATAAAGTGCTTGCTCTGTTTAATGGAGCATTTGCAGATTTATTTCCTCCTTAATTATTTTTACTTTTAGAAAAATCCTAGTAAATTTATTCTAGAAATTAACATATTATGATGCAAATTAAATAGCTAACACAATATACTCAGCAGAAAGTGGTAGAAGGAAATGCGATGGAAGCTGGAGTGGTCTATTGTCTTCCAGGGACCCCTGCAGCCCCATGTCAAGTGAGCTCCTCGGTGTGGTGTGCTGGAGTCTGCTGCGCTCACCTCCTAGAATTGCCGTGGTAATGTAAATCACAGGATGTTGTTTGTGAAAGCGTGGCACCGTTGTCTAATGACAAACTTTTGGGTTTAAATCGCATATTTTCCATGTATTTAAACTTGTGCAGGTTATTTGACCTGCCTGTGCCTCAGTTTCCTCTTTTGTAAAGTGAAGACAATAGAGCATCTACCTGATAGAGTAAAGGATTAAATATGTTCAAAGTGATTAGAACAGTGTCTGGCATGTGGTGAGCGCTATATAAGCATTTAGCTCTATAAACTATCTTCTAAACTATGGATTACAATGTAACATTATTTTTGAATCACTCAAAAGAACTTCAGAAATTCATTTTTGCCTCTTGCTCAAGACCTTAATACTAGTTTTTAGTACATGTCATACATTCAGCTAAAATGTTAATCACTTCTATCACCATCATACCAAAGTCCATCCAGTCTGTCCACGTCCTGAGGGTTTGAACTAACCGCTGTATTCATTGACTCAACTCAGCTGTCTGAATGGTGCACAGGCACCGTCTGAATTTGTTACAACTCTTCTTTTTGTCTTAGTTTTCAAGCAGACCCCCAAGGCCCTAGCTGATAACTACAGTTGGACAATGTATCCACATTCTAAAGAGAGGTGCTAGTCCCCCGCTCTCAGCCCATCGCCCACCTCCAGTCTATATACAACAGTAGAAACGAAGAGAGATGGAGATTATTTCCTTAGGCAGAGTTTTCAAAGTGCTGTGCATTTTCCCTCCCATGGAAGGTGGGTTCTTACCCCATCAGTAAAGCATGGGGGCTTCTATAAAACCACCTGGAGAGCTTGTCAGGTGTCCCCTGGGGTTGGTAAGTCACAGAGACTGGTGCCTGATTCTTACTTGGAAAATTTAAAGATGGGTAAGAGACCTGCTGGAACTGTTCTGGATAATAGAGTGAGGAGAAAAGTCTACAAGTGGAGAAAGCTGATTCCCGCTGAAAGTGGGGGCAGGGGCAGTGTTTTCCATGAGCTAGAATGGACAGCATGGCAGGCAGACAGGTGGGGCACCTTGATGGACCCACTCTGCCTTACAGAATGAGGTGACCTTAGCAGGAAGTTTGTGTGCCAGAAGGAGGAGCTGAGTGGGGAATACGGCCAGCTGGCAGAGGGGCCAGCTGGGAGAGGATGTTGGGAAGGCCAGCAAATGGCACAGTGGGAGCGCTCTAGCAAGGGGTGGGGGCAATGCTGAAAAGCCTTCTAAAGAACTCCACAAGAGAAAGAGCCACTCCCAGAGGACGCCAATGCACCACTGTAACTGCACCAGTCAAGGAGGAACTTCCTGTCCTTTAAGACTCTTCCCTCTCCCCTGCAGGAGCCAAAGGAGAGAAAGGAGTGAGGGAGGAAAAGTGGGAAAATAATGTAAAGAAATAGTCACAAATCCAACCACTTCCCTCGTCCCTCCTGTCGGATCCAAGATGGGTTAGGCTGAAGCTTTTATGGGGACAAGCAGCTTTATACTGAATAGGAAATTAAAGTTTCAATTGAGAAAAGATTGCATTTTATACTGTCTGAAAATGAGGCTGTTAATATCTGAAAAGAAGCTATGGAATCCTTCTGTGCTAAGACTTTCCTATGACAGTTCTGGCGTATTTAACTCTTCCGACCACACTATGAGGAAGCTCCTACTTACTACCCTCATTTTGCAGGTAAAGAAACCAAGGCACAGAGAAGTTAAATAGCTTGCTAAAGTCAAACAGCTAAAAAAAGTCAAAGCTTGGATTTGACTAGCACTCTAGCCCAGGGCCTATGCTCTTGACCACCATGCCGCACTGCTGTGATCTTGTCTCTCACTGAACTCGCTCAATTTAAGGGTGGTTTGATTTCAAGAAATTACAGAAGCAGCAAATCTGTCATTTTTGTGATTTATGTTTTCCTCAATGAATCCAACAGTTACGGCAATATTCTCCTTTACTTATGTTGCCTAATCATTTAAAAGTAACACATTTGCCCTCAATTAGAAATTTAGAATTATATGTTTTGAAAAAACTTAGCCTTCATAAAATATTATTGCAAAAAATCTAAGACTGATGAGCCATTGATATATCTGTGCCAACGAAATGAATTTTTCATGAACCACTGACCACCATTTCTCAGTTCTAAATATGTGATGATCAGCAGTGCAGGCAACCTAAAGCTTCCTTTGGCATGAGTATTTCTGTGTAGTTTTTTCTGTTTAATTCCTGAGTCGTTGCCCCACCTCAAGCAAATGTGTACCAAGTGGTGGGTCAGCACAGTCACTAGCTAGAGGGGGAGGACTAAGAGCTGCTTTGAAATTTGTACTGACTCTGTGAAATTACAGCCAAAATGTGTTCCCAGGAAAGAGAGAGGGATTGCTGCTGAAACAAAAGCAATTTGAAAAAATAAATTCTTCTTCCCTAGAGCAAGGGCATGCACATTTCAAGTGGTCCAGGGGCTCTGCACTTGGGCCTTCATTGATTTGACTGACAGCTGTAATAAAGATGAGACTATACAGATGCCACATTCAGCAGATCGGGGCACACTCTTTCCTAATTGACACACGATGCCTCTCTTCACTAAACAATTAAATGGGAAATTAGCGTTTTTAGTCCGTAAAGATGCCTTAATTCACCAGGGGATAGTCACGTAAAAGAAAAAACTGAAAGAATACTCACACTGTGCATGAGACTAAAGTAAACCAACTAGCACTCTACTTTAGTATTAGAAAATTTTTTTGGTGGTAAGTGTTCAAGTAAATTATAACGTTTTCCCCTCGAAACTTAGAGATCAATAGATCTGATTTGCATACCTGCAAAATATTAGCATTTATTTATTTTCTCGGAAAATTCTATCCAATTCTATTTGTAAAAACACATGCTCTTAAAATCCACCAGGGGGAGATTTTACCGTTGAGAACTTCAATAGAGGAAGTTTTCTATTTGATACAGTTGTATTTCAGTTGACAGCTGAAACAACTTAAATTCTGAACTAAGCCTTGATGATAAGGTTTACATCTTGATAAAGCTACCCGAGATATTCCAGCTATATTAAAGCCAGGGGTGAGTGGCTAGGGAGAACAGATGAAATATTGTTCGGTCTTGTCAGAGAATGCACTTGTGACTGAGTGTGTCTGGGTGAGGATGGGATGAGACCTTCTGTCTCTAGAGGGGGAATCAGATGACAGAGTAATCTCCGGCCATTGCCGCTCTATACACTGTCAGTAATTCCTGGTTTCTGCTCATGCATAATACCTTGATTTGGTTCCCCAGCGGCAGGCTTTGAGACTTAGAATAACACTGCAATTCTCTGTAAGAATGATGAAAGAAGAAATGAAAAATGTATATCAGGGGTATTTTTGAGACATCTTGTTTTATTTGGGAAGCTATGACATTATTGTAGAAATCTTTGGATAACTAACATCACTGTGGGCCATCAAATCACCTGTTTGTATCAAGCAGTAACCTGACACCATCAAAACTCTAATTTTAAAATTTTAAAAGGAAAAAAACTCTAGAAAGACTCCTGTAATAGGATTTGAGATGCAATGTCTTCTCCAAAGTATGATTAACCCCCACTGACATATGGAGGTGTTCCCAATGCTCAACAGAACACCTGCAATTTTGTGGATTTGTTTTTCCTAGAACTGAGAAACAGGATGAAAAGACCACTGGTGCTAGCACAGCAACTTCCCTTTCTGCCATTTTCAGGGGTGCTTTTCTATACAAGTGACTCAGTCATTGCTGCCAATAGATGCACTTTTTCATACTCTCAAATTATATATATATACATATATATATACACACACACATATATATATATCCATCTTTCTGATATATATATATATCCTTTTTCCTATGGAGTACAATATACAAACTAAGTAAACTAAGCATACTCTTTAAGATATTGTGTATTATTTTTTAGATTTGAATCAATGTTTTATCCTTTTATTTCTCCAGCTCAATAGGCAACAAAATATCAGGTTCTTGCCTCAGTATGGTATGTGACTGGCTTCCTGGCTTTTATTCTGTAAGGCCTAAGCCCCCTGAGAGAATGGTTTGAAAAGAAATATTATCCAAAATAAAAAAGCTCCCTGGAGACATGATGGGATTGGGGCAAGCGAGAGGTTTGTGGGTTCCAGGATAGAGGGCATCTGGGCTTTGCTCCCTGGCAGAGCTCTACGAATACGGCAGCACCTTGAAGTTAATGGCCACATACTGCAGCACGGAGGTGTGAGCTTAGATCTAGGACACCCCGTCTCACCCAAGAGTTCTGTACCTGAAACCAGGCATGGAAGAAGCAGAGTACTGGACCATGAAAGCTAGCCCATGGATCATTGAGCTGTAACCAATGTAGACAAATGACCAATGTCCAGAAGAGTCTCCAGATACTTCAGCACTGGGTGAGAAATACCCTTGGAGCTTGGCATAATCCTGGAAGAAAGGAGGCACCAGGAATGGCAGAGGAAATTTCTCACCAACTTTAGAAAAATCTGTGCCCTAAACACAAGCGTAAGCTCTTCCAAATAGCTCATTTCCTTGTCCCACTATCCATGTCCTTCAGGCTTCAGAACTCCCAAACACCAGCCCCTCATAACCTCGGTTTTCCCTACTCTGACTAGACCCAAGATTCATCACTTCACATGCTTTCTTGCTAGTATTCTCACCGTTCTTGCTTCCCTGTTCATCTTCTCCAGTTGCCCAGCAAAATCCCACCCCCTAACCAGTCCTCTATCCATGTTCTCCATCTCTAAACCCAAGTTCCTGAGTAGCAGCTGGAGAAATTCCACAATACCATGGAATTGTCACTACTAAAAATCGCTTTTTATCTCAGATTGGGCCCATGACCTTGCCCGACCAGCCTTTTATCTGTCCCTACACAGTCCTTTTTCCTGCTCCCCACGACTGCTACTTCAAATCAGAGCCAGTCTTCAAGTCTCCCTCTTCATTCCATCTCTCCTTAACTCTCAGTGGTTGGACCTCTGATCTTATTTCACAGAAAAATTAGAGTTCATCCATGAGGCAGAAACTCCCTCACTTTGATTCAGTCTGCTCCCAAAACTTATTAACAGCCAAGCTCATCTTTCCCTTCTTCCCTCTCATCTTGGTAGAAAACATATTCCTGTCTAAGGCACATGCCCCCATGCTCTGCTCTGAATCTCTTGCCCTCCAGCTTCCCCGGGGAACGTCCTTCACAAGTTACCCCCATCCCCTCTTCCACAGGTGACTTCACCTTCCTCAGTCCTCTTCCTCCTTAGCATCAGCAAGTATCTCATCTATAACATTAATTGATCTGGGATATTTGGCACGGTGCCAAGGATTTTATCCTATTTAATTTTATTAATTTTTGTTTAATTAAATCAAATCTTCTTTAATTTTCATAACCATATGAGTCAGGGACACTGATAACTCCATTTAACATATGAGGAAACAGGCATAGAAAGATTCTTTTATAACGTGCCCAGCATCTCACAGCTAGTAACAGATTTCAATTCAGTTATCTATGTTCCATTAGCTGCAGTATCAATTATACATACACATTCACAAACATGTATGCTTTTTAAAGACTGTCCTCACTTTTTTAAAAAAAAAAAGCCCTCCATTGACCCTCTGTGCCCCTTTATTTATTATCATATCTCCTCCTTCCACTCAGGGCCAATCCTCTAGAAAGAACAATGCAGTCAACACCTGTATCTCACTTTCCATCATCAAACTGCTCTTGTTAAGGTCACCACTCTTCTCTTTTTTGCTGAGTCTAATGAAAACATTTCAGACCTTTCCAGCTGCATATGACAATGCTGGTATTCTCTCCTGCTTAATGATTTCTCCCACCTTTGTTTCCTCGACAGTTTTCCTCTTACCTCTCTGCACATCACTTAAGTTGATATTCTCCAGGGTTCTGCCCTCAACTGTCTTCTCACTCTGTCCACTCTCCAAGAGCAAGCTCATGCAGCGTCACAGCTGCAACTTTACCGTCAGGCTGATGACTCACATCTGTAGCCCCACCCAAGCCTTCCTGAGTGCCAGCTACCTCCCAGACACTTGGCATGATGGTCTAAGTACATATCCAGCTCGACATTTTCAAAACTGCTTCACCACCTTCTCCTCAAGTCTGCTTCCTATTACTTATACGTTTATTCAACGAAAATGTATCAGTTAGTATATACCAGGCGCTGTTCTAAGGTCACAGCAGTGAACAAAAACACACATAAAAAATCTGCTTCCTAGTGGGAAATGTGGTGTTTCTACCTGTAACTAGGATTTAATCAGGAAATAGAACCTTTATTAGTATTATGGGCTAAGCGGTTTATTATAGCAATAATTCCTTATACAACGGTGGGAGAAGCTGGGAAGAGTCTGAAGGAGAGAGTTGGAGGAAGTTGGAAAAGTGACTAAACAAGGCCCATCCAGTTGCCACAGCAGGAACTTAGCTGGCGGATCAGTGTAGGGGCCAGTGGTTGCCTCTTCTCTCCCTACATCTAACCTTAGGACCTCCAGAGAAGCAGCTGCTGCTTCGCACCTGCCCGCTTTACCCCGAGAGCACAGCAGCAGTCCCAGCTCAGCTAACTTGATGCCGTCCAAAACCACCACACTCTCACTAATAACAGATAGCTAATTTTGTCACTGGTGTTTTAAATCTAGTCTGGAAATCTCCATGTGTCTTTTAATAAGTGAGGAGGGGCAGAAGAGGCGATACCCAGGATACACATCTCAAAGGAGGGTGTGTTTTTCACATAAATATGGAGGAATAACAGAATATAAGAGTGACAATGGGAGCCCTGAAAGAAAGAGCTACCCTGGAGAGAGAAATTCAGGGTCTCTAGCCCAGTGTCAGTCATGGCAGGAGTAGTGGGCTGAATAGCGACCCTCCAAAACTGATGTCCAACCAGAACCTCAGAATGTGACCTTATTTGGAAATAGGGTCTTTGCAGATGTAATTGTTAAGGATCTCAAGATGAAGTCATCCTGGGTTTAGGGCTGGTGCTAAATCCGGTGACTGTTGTCCTTACAGGGAGAGGCAAGGACACAGGGAGACACAGGCAAGAAGGCCGTGTGAAGACACAGGCAGAGACTGGAGAGATGCTGCCACAAGCCAAGGAACAGCAGAAGCCACCAGAAACTAGAAGAGGCCAGGGAGGACGCTCCCCTGTAGGCTTCAGAGGGAGCACAGCCCTGGAACACCTTAATTTCAGACTTCTGGCCTCCAGAACTGTGAGACAATAAATTCCTGTGGTTTTAAGGCACCAAGTTGTAGTAACTTGTTGCAGCACCCCTAAGAAACTAACGAAGGAAGAGTATTCTGAGAATGTATTGCACCTGTGTGAAGAGGGTGAGTTTTTTTAACCTTTCTTTTTTATACATATTTTATATAAAACACCTGCTTATACATTTTAATAAATCCATTTTCTCCTTAGACTAGCCAGAGAGGACTCTGTTGCCAGCACTCAGAGCCCTGGAGACGCAGAAGAAGGAGCCAAGTGAAGAGCATATGGTGAAAAGAGATCGTCTGCAAGAGGCTGTTGAATTCTTAAATCCCTGTCATGCTAATTAAATAATGTTAGAGTATGAACTTCAAACCTACCGACTCTATCTTTCCTATGCTGACATTTTCTTCCACTGTACTAAAATAACTCTCCATTTTAAATTTGTCGATTGTGTGTGCTCTGTGTAGATTAGGGAAGAAATGCCACAGAGGAAAGCAGGAAAGGCCGTGCAAACGAAGTGTGTCACCTTGGGTGGAGTGTGTTCCCCAGCCTCATTTATTTCCTGGGCTGTGCCAGACGACAGGGAGCCAGGGCAGGCACAGAGGTACAGAACCTCAGAGAGAGAAGAGGCTCTAAAGACCATCTAGTCCAATCGCCAAGTGATTATTTGATCCTTTTTACAATATCCCTGGAAAGACAGGTCCAAATTATCCCTGAGTCTACCTCCTGAAGCAGCCATTGCATTTTAGGACCCTCTAATTGGGACAAAATTTCTCCAGGTGATTTGAAATATGGTACTTTTGATAATATCCAAATTTTGCAGTCTGGGGCTACTCAGAACCACATTCATCTTCCTGAAGGACAGCACTTCTCACATTTGAACCCAGCTATCATTTCCACTCCGTCTTCTGCTTCCCAGGTTTAAGGCTCCATTTTCTTTGATGGATATGATTTCAATCCTTCTCCCCTTTTCGTGTTCCCTTCCTCTGGCTGTGCTCCAATTGGTACGACTAACCCGTCTCTTAAAGATGAAGGCCACACCCTCTCCTTCCTCAATTTCCCATAGTGACTCCGTGAAGGGTTTTGGCTTCCCCATCGCCAATAGGTTCCACTAGAACTCCCTCCTTTGTGCTCCGATAGCTTTAGGCTAGTATGTATCACATTGTGCTACAATGTGTATTTAAGCTTCTGCTCTTCCCCCCAACTGGACAGTGATCTTACTGAGGACAGAGATGATGTCTTTTTTTTTTTTTTTGAATTCCGAGTAGAAAACACATTCCTGGGCACATCGCAGGGTTTAATAACTATTTGAAGTATAACCAACAAGATGAACGGATCATAAAGATTTTCCTAGGAATGGTCTTTGACCACTGATATGTCTCATGAAATGACTAAAGAGTCAAAAATAATGCACAGTTATATAAAACCAAAACTTTGGCATGTTGTGTGGTCAAATTACCTCAAAGAATTCAATAAAAATCATATTAGAGAAAATAGGCCTTGATCTCTTATCACATTAGAGAAAGTAAGTCAATGGAAGGACCAGCTCGGGGTGGGGCAATCCTGCATTGGACAGGGGTCTGGATCGGTGCAGACTGCAGTCTAGATTTTGTCCAGGATGGTACTTCTCTAACAAAAGTCACACATTCACAAGACAGGTAAAGTAATTAGTTACCAGGCCAGGTGGTAACTATGAGGGGAGGGTGATCTAGGGCATAGGGAGGTGGACGGTTGTATCATTGAAGGATAGTGGATGATAGAAAGTGACAGCATGAGATTCAAAAGTGGAGGTTTTCTTGAAACTGCTAAGAAAGGTCCAGAATGGCACTGAGAAGAATGGAGAGCACCTATCCCACCTGTAGGTCCAGAGGTTAGAGGAAAGTGAGAGAGAAACAGACACTATTTGAGAGGGCTCCCAGGGAAGAATTGTTCTTAGAAGAAAGCCAGGTTTATGTCAGAGCCAAGTAAAAATCTCAGAAGATACTGAAGATATAGGGGATGAGGTGTTAGAGGGAGCACGGTCCACAAGACCACCCTCACTTCTGAGACCAATTGCAAATTCCATTTTTAGTTTTGATAATTCACTAGAAGGACTTACAAAACTCACTGAAAGCTGTTATAGTCACAGTTATGGTTTGCTACAGGGAAAGGATGCAGATTAAAATCTACCTGGGGAATTACCAGGCAAAGTCCAGGAAAGTACCAAACTCAGAGCTTTGAGTTGTCCTTTCTCCACTGAGTCTTGGATAGTTTTACTTCCCCTGCATTGATGTCTGCTGATACACATGGATTATTGCCAGCTGGGGAAGCTCACTCAAGTCTTGGTGTCCAGAGTTTTTATTGGGGTTCCATCACGTAAGTATAGTTGACTGACCATGTGGCTCATCTCCATCTCCAGCCCCTCAGGAATCAAGCTAACGCTGTGTAACCCAAAACCCTCCCCCTAAATCACACTGTTATTTATCTGACTCACCCAAGCCCAGCAGGCAAACAAAGACACTGCTATCAGGCATGACATTCCAAGGATTTAGAGGTTACCTCCAGAAACCAAGGGCAAATGCCTGGTCTCTCTTTGGCAAGGTGAAATTCTTTACTACACAGGGGATTATGCTGATGATTGGCTTTTCGCATTGTATTATAAGTATTTGTTCATGTGTGTGTCTCCCACAGTGAAGGTGAGATCCTCGAGGTCAGAGTTCAAGCAACATGCAATGTCTTCATATTGGATGAAAAAGCATAAATAAATCCCTCAATATTTGGTGTGCTTCTGCCTAATATAGTAGCCTCAAATGCCTTCGTCTGGGAAATGTGGTTTTAGTTATTTTTTTGATGAACACGAGTCCTTCAACTTTTCTTATTCCTACAATGAGGAAAAGTTTTCATTTTATCAGTGGGAAAGTTTCTGGAAGACTACTGCTCTAAACATCCCTGCTCTATGCCTTGGGAG
The DNA here is from genome assembly GCA_031878705.1 of Tapirus indicus. Classification (NCBI taxonomy): domain Eukaryota; kingdom Metazoa; phylum Chordata; class Mammalia; order Perissodactyla; family Tapiridae; genus Tapirus; species Tapirus indicus. Next base: position 11,229,985 of record CM062918.1, read on the forward strand.
ACAAATGCATTCAAGGATTTATTGGACTTGGGAGGACATAGTTCTCTAAAGTGAGGGCTTGTTGCCTAAACCAATGCATATTCTACTAGGGGAGAAAATGAATGAATTTGTAAAACGTTTCATGGCTTGACAGGCTTCTGATTTACCTCAGCACAAAGGAAGATTAAAACTGCTCTCAAAGGCAGATGTCAGCTTATTTGTTTGACTAACAGACTTATTCTAGCCACTAATCTCTCTCATTACCACTGGAAAAATGAAAGAATAGCTGGAAATGAAAACATAAAAGAATGTGAATAAAAGGTCAGTGTTAAGTGGATATATCAGAACTTCTTTTGATGTTACAAGTCCCCAGGCTTGAATTCTATCAACAAGCATGGCACTTCAGAAGGTAACCTTGGTATTATTAAAAATAGCTAAAAATATAAAACACCATTATGCAACCAAAGTACAAAATATTTCAAGGTTTTAGAAAAATCACTATAGAAAGAGAAAGGATTACCCCTAATTACCCTTAATACTTCTAAGTCTAAGCATGGTGTTAAATCCATGTATTTACCTAGAACATACCATTCAGTCTATCATTAACTCTTGATCTAGAGTCATTTTTTTTGGTCTTCCCTCAGAGCACAACGTAAAGATTAAAGAAATAGTTTGTCGATAATTCTTTTTTTTTTCTCCAAAGAAAAGGCCCCGTTAGCTCCCATTCTAAGTTGTTTGGGACATGGCTTTCACTCTCAGGAAGCAAGAATGGCAATTAGCAGAAATGACTGAGAAAGCTACAACTATTTTTGTGTGGGAGAAGGCCATACACAATTTGAGGCCAAGAGCTCACATCAACTATTTCATGACAAAACACTACCATGATGGTACCTGGTTCAACCTGGTCACTCTGATTTTTAATCATTTCACCAGAGATTATGCATTCATCACTTAATATCATATTCCTAGAGCTAATATTGTCCCACTTCATGTAACATGTGAGAATCCTACCAGAGTGCAATTCCATTTACTCCACAGTTCTTTGTGCAATTGTTACCGTATATTTTACTTCTCCATACATTATAAATCAGACCAAATAAATGTTTTTATTTTAAGTAGTTAGTAATCCTTTAAAGAGATTAAGAGCAAAGAGAGAGAAAACCATTTATATTCATCCACATATTTACCATTTTTAATGCTCCTCATTTCTTCTTATTGATTCATGGGTCCATGTGGTATCATTTCCCAGTAGTCTTAGCATTTCTTGTAGTTCAGTTGTGCTGAGTTGAATTTTTGATGTTTCACTTATCAGAAATTGTCTTTATTCTACACTCTTCGTGAAAGACACTTACACTCTATATAGAATTCTGGTTAATATTTTCTTTTTTTTCCTTTTAGCTTTTCAAAGATGTCATCCCACTTTTTTCTGGCCTGCAGTTTTCTGATGAGAACTCAGGCATCATTGGTATCTTTGTTTGCCTGTGTACAATGTGTATTTTTTCTATGACTACTTTTAATATTTCTGTTTATCAGCAATTTAATTATGATGTGCCTGGGAGCGGTAGTTTTATGTTTCTCCTGATTGAGGTTTCCTAAGTCTCTTGGATCTGTGAGTTGATGTTTTTACCAAATTTTGGAAATTTATGCTCAGTATTCATTATTTTTTCTACTCCATTAACTTTATTTTTTCCTTCTGAGACTCCAATTACAAATTTGTTAGATTGCTAGCTATTGTTGCACAGGTTCCTAAGATTCTGTTAATTTTATTGCAAGTCTTATTTTTCTATGTCTTTCAGACTGGGTAATTTCTATTGATCTGTCTTCAAGTTCACTGATCTATTCTTTATAGTATTCGATTTGCTATTAAGCCAAACCAGTGAATTTTTCATTTGAGATATATGCTTGTAAATTCCAGAAATTGAATTCTTTAGAGTTTCCATTTCTCTGCTGACATTTCTCATCTGTTTATTCCTTATGTCCATCTTTTCTTTTGTGTCCTTGAATATTGTGATAGCTCTTTTAAAGTCCTTGTCTGCTAATCCCAATATCTGGGTCATTTGGGGATTTGTGTCTATTGATTTCATTTTTCTTGATTTTGGTTCACATTTTCCTGCTGCTTCACAAATTTAGTAATTATTTTTATTTTGTGCCAGACTTTATGATGATTTTTGCATCTTCATTATGTTATCTTTTCTGAAAGAGTGCTGGATTTTGTTCTGCCAGAGAGTTAAATTATTGACAAATCCTTGTTTCTTTCAGGCTTGGTTTTATTCTTATAGGGCTAGTCTATTTAGTTTAGTTTTTTTTTTTTTCCTTAATGCTAGAGCATATCCCTTACTCTAGAGTAGTCCTTATTTCTTAGATGTGGCCTTTTGAGGATTCCACCTAAATGACTGAGGTACACAGTGAGGCTGGAATAGCATTCAAACATCTCTTGGCATTTTGAGACCCCTTGCATCTCTGTTATGGGACGGCTCTCAGTCCCACAGCAGCCACCCTCAATTAGGCCTCATGGTATCTCCCCCTACATATGTCCAAGGACCTCCTGTGTGGACTTATGGGTCACCTTTTCCACACAGATCTCTCCTTCTAGTGCTCTATCCCTTAGTTTCCAGTGGCTTTTGTGGTTTCAAACTTGTAAAACTGCCTCCTGCGCTCAGTGGGACCACTAGCCTCTGCTTGGGCTCTACCTCCCTGAGCTGAGGTCTAGAAAATGCCCCAGGAAGGAGGCCAGAGAGATATGATGCTCATCTTGTGTTATTTGCTTTTTTCAATGATAGCAGTCTGAGCTGCCTGTGTTCAATGCCTGAAAACAGTTGTCTCATATATTTTGTCCAGTTTTATAGTTTTTTGTGGCAGGAGGGAAAGTCTGGTACCATTTACTACATCATGGTGTGAGGCAGAACTCTGATTTTCTTTTATGCATGCAGACAAGGGTCAGGCAGGATTGTAAGTTCCGAAATATTATCACTATGCCTTAGATCACTGGCAATGCATTCAGTATATAATCATTTCTCAGTGAATATAAATAAAACGTTTTACACTGAACTGAAGTTCTTTGATAGGATTAAATTTTCTATTGCTAAGACCTTTAAAAACCTCTATCCTTCCTTGCTAGATATGCAGAGATTGGCTTTGGGGCTAAAATGCATTGATCTCACGAGAATAAATGTTATGTAGGATTCAATTAAAAGTGAAACCTTATTACCATCATGATACTTTTTAGGCTAAAGTCTTTATATCATCAACATTTATGAATGAAACATAAAAATTTAATCATAGTAAAGTTCAGTCTGCCCAATGCCCCAAATATCCAATATATCTAATACATCATTTTTTATGCACTATATAGTAAAATTTGTACACAGGCCTCATGAAAGCTGCTAAAGCTAGAATACTTCCATGTATAGATCATGCTTAAAGGGCATATTTTTGTTCAGAAAGATGGAGATCCAGGGTAAAATCTTCCACAGATATATTAATTGTTGAACTGAGATGCGCAGTGAAGTGTTATGTTTTTGTGTAATCAGAAGATATTGATGCCTTGATAAGACTTCCATCGATCTAATCTGAAGTATTCCAATGAACATTTGAGTTTTGTTGAAATTTCACTTTTATAATGGATACTTTCAGAATAGTTGTTTTTATTTATACCAGACTAAGAGTTGAAGTCTGAATAAGAGAAAGGGAAGACTTCTCTTATTAAGTCCTAGGTTGAGACTATGAGGAGAAGGTGCCTCCAAATCTGCTGTTTGTAACTGTTTTGATTGTTTTTAAAAATCAAAGGATGCAAGTGGAATTGTGCCTGGAGGTTTGCCAGCATGTGTATCTTATATCTTAGTTACTTATTATATTTCTCTCTGAGACCAGGAAGTGATATCAAATAAACTCTTTCACTGATTATTTGTTAATTTTTGCCCAGTCTACAAACATTTATTTGAGCACCTGACCACATGAATTAGATACGGTTCACTTTGCTTTCTTTATGTCGGTTGTAAAGGGTGGTGAAGGGGGTAAGGATCTGCTGTTTGGGGACAGTTCTGGCCTTATAATTAACCCTGTTTGTTGAAACTTTTCCACTTAGGGGCAAAATCACAAATTGAGTGCTTTTTCTTCTTTGACTAAAATGAACTTCCTGCTGGTTAAGATCAATACTCTAGCACAAGTTTTTCCCTACTCACCCTTTTCTTGTATTTTTTTTTCCCCCGTTTTTCTCTTTTTCATTGTTGCTGTTGTCTGCCATCTTTCTCTTTAATTTTTCACTCAACAAATATTCATTAAGCACCAACTAGAGGCCAATCAGCCAGCCCTGGTGGTCTAGAGGTTAAGATTCAGCACTCTCACCACTGAGGCCAGGTTCATTTCCCATCAAGGAACCACATCACCCATCTGTCTGTTGTCACACTGGTGGCTGAGTGTCACTGTGATGCTGAAAGCTATGCCACTGGGGTTTCAAATACCAGCCGGGTCACCCATGGTGGAGAGGTTTCAGCAGAGCTTCCAGACTAAGACAGACCAGGAAGAAGGACCTGGCCACATACTTCTGAAAAAATTGGCCATGAAAACCCTATGAATAGCAGCAGAGCATCGTCTGACAGAGTGCTGGAAGGTGATAGGATGGCGCAGAAAGACCAGGCAGGGTTCCGCTCCAATGTGCACAGTCACTAGGAGTCAGAATCCACAGCACTAACAACAACAAACAAGCCAAGCACTGTTCAAAATGCCTAGTAACCAAATAGACATCAATCTCTTGTCTTCATGGAGCTTATATTTTAGGAGAAAAGAGGCAAACTCAAAATGAGTAAGAAAAGTATACGGGATATTAGCAGGTGATACATAACGTAGAAGGAAGAAGAATAGGGAGTGTGGAGATGACAATTCATCTAAGGAAGTCAGGTAAGGCCCCACTGACAAGGTGACCTGGAAGAAAGAGGGGGTGGGCTATGCAGAGGTACGCGGAGGAGAGTGTTCTTAGAAGTAGGACCTCTAAGTGTAAAGGTCCTGAGACAGAAGTCTGTTGTGTTCCAGGAGGAGCAAGGAAGCCATTGTGGCTAGCATGAAGCGAACAGGGAAGAAGGTAGTATCTGAGGTCCATCCGGGGATAAGAAATGAGACAGATGGTGTAGGGCCTTGTAAGACACTATAAGGACTTGGCTTTTACTCTGTGAGAGATAAGAGCCATTGGAAGCTTTTTGAACAGAGAATTGATGTGACATTTTAAAAGGACCACTTTGACTTCTGTGTTGAGAACTGTCTGAAGAGGGACAAGAATGGGAGCAGAGAAAAGAGTTAGGAGGCTACTTCAATAATCCAGGCAACCTTATTACAGCGATTTGGACCACAGTGCTTGGAGGGGAGGTGCCAAAAAGTGGTCACATTCTGGATATGCTTTGAAGTATAGCTGACAGGATTTACTGACAAACTGGAAGTAGAGTATGAGAGAAAGAAAAGAGTTAGGATGATTTCAACATCTTGTGCTGAGAAATTAGGAAAAGAGTCTCCATTGACTGAGATGGAAAAGACTACAGGTTGAACAGATTTGGTTGGCAGGAAGATCAGAAATTATGTTTTGGATATGTTACTTTTGTGATGTTTATTAGACATTCAAATTGAGATGTCAGTAGGAATTGGATATAGATGTTGGGTGCTCAGAGGAGGGAGGCAGGTGCTGGAGATGTAAATTTGGATGTCATCAGCATATAAATGGTATTAAAGCCATGAGACTGGGTGAGATCACCAAGGAGATGAGTGACGGTAAGAGTCAGAGATGAGGCAGAACCGGGAAAGGAGACACAAAAGGTACAGCCAGTGTTACAGAATGGAAACAAGCAAAGTATGGGGTTTTGGAAACCGAGCGAACAATATGTTTCAAGGCAAATGCCATTGAACCAAAGAAAGTGAGGCCTAAGAACTGACTTTGGAGTTAGCATCATGGGGGTCACCATTGACCTTGACAAGATTATTTCAGTGCAGTGGTAGAGGCGAAAACTTGATTGGTGTGGTTCAAGAAAGTAGGGGAGGAATTGTATTGGAGACATCAAGTTTGCACTAATATCTCAAGGAGTTTTGTTTTTCTGTAAAATGGAGCAGAGAAACGGGGAAGTAGTTTGACGGAAAAGTAGAATTGAGAGAGGGTTATTTTTAAGATGGGAAAATAACAGCTTGTTTGCATGCTGATGAGAACGATCCCAGAGAGGAAAAGAGAGAATGGAGGACTGAGGAAGCAACTTTCTTGAATAAGTGATAAGGAAACGCACAAAGTCTGGGCTTAGCAAGGAGCACGAGCAGTTCCTCCATAGTAACAGGAGGAAGAGTAAATATCTCAAATGGTGGATGAGGATAGGCGTGCGGCAGCTTGTGGAAGTTCTCTTCTGAATGCTTCAGTTTCCTCAGGAAGTTGATAATATGGTCTTCAGCTGAGAGTGAGCTGGACCAGAGCTATTTGGAGTTTTAGGAGAGAGACAAAAAGTGAACTAGTTATGCAGGAAAGTGGAAAGTGAATGCCATCAGGAAGCAGAGTATGAGTGCCCAACAGTGTGAAGGACCCCCTTGAGTTTAATGATTATGAACTTGAAAATAGATTAATTTGTTTGATTTGTGTTTTACCCCAATCACATTTAACTGTGTGGGTGGAGTCATGGAGTAGGCAGGGAGATGGATTTAACCAGGCTTGTGGTTTAATCAAGCAAGTAAAACAAAGAGAAGGTAATGGAACTGAGGGAGTTTGAAAGCTGTGATTATAACAATTGACTATGGAATTCAAGCGTGGGAAGGAGGGGCAAATGTCGTAAAGGAGAGTGAAAGGAAGTAAAATCAAGGGATTGCAGGTCCTGATGGAGTCAGGACATTGTCTACATTTTTGGCATTTCAGTAGACACTTTCCGATTGCTGAGCACGCTCACACACGCACATGCTCACGTCAGCATAGCTATGGCAATATGACCTGGTTTCAAGGAAGAAAAGATTCCATGCAATGGCCAGGCATTCCAAGAATTTACTCAGCCTCAGACAACACTGTGATAAAAGCCCTGGGTGCCAGACACGGAGTAAGTACAGAAGACGTGTAGATAAAAATACACAGTTATTACCTAGAAGTACTTTATAGTCTAGAAGAAGTATAGGCATGTAAGCAAGTAAGTATAAGGAGCCTTCGTTTATCATGGAACCTCATAGATACATTCAACTGCAGAAGCTCTGAACCATACTGCAGATCTTTCCTGGAGCTGTTCTCACACCCAGGAGGCTCAACTATGCTGAAGAGAAATAGTCGCAGAAGTAAGTCCTCTGTAGATATTGGTCCTTTTCTCCAGAGTGCCTCACCACTTGGGCCTACACAGCTTCCTCATGGCTGGGATGTGCTTTCCCTCCATGTACCCTTGCTCAGCCCTTTCTGCCTGGCTGGAAGTGACTGCCCAATTCCTGCTTATAACGAGGAAGAGATTGATCCTTAACCAATTAACCATAGTAGATAGATTGATAGATAGATCTGTAGCTCAGAAGAAGAGAGATATATATTTGGAAACTTAGAGCATACAGCTAACCATTGAAGCCGTGAAAGTCAGTGAGTTCACCTAGGGAAAGTGGACAGAATGAGAAGTCAGCCAAGAAGGGCATTCAGAAGAACACTACCATGTTAAGTTAGTAGTAAGTCAACTGAGACAAGGATTTAAATATATTCAATGGCATTATCAAGAAAATGACAAAAAACAATTCTCCTGAAACGGTATAGGCAGAAGCAACATTTTAGTTGAGTTGAAGAGTGAATGAAGAGTAAGGAAGTAGAGACAGTAAATATGGACCAGTGTTTAAAGGAACGTGACTGTAAATGGCAGGAGAGATAATGTGTAGGGACCTGACCATATTTAATGCTGAGAAGAAGGAAGCAGTAGGGATAGAGAAAGTTTCCTAACGACCTTGGGAGCCAGAACACAGATAATGGGAATGGGTTTAGAGTGTGGCTGTGGATTAAAAAAATCTATTAGTGCAATGCCAAATTCTTAGTTTCCTTTTAATGACTTCGGTTTTGTATGTGAAGTTGGAAACAATAGGTTGAAAATAAAGGGAAGTAGTAGGTAGAAGAGTGAGGAGGAAGTCAAAAGTTTAGCAGCTGTCATACGTTTAATCGGGCAGGGAGCATTATGATGAAGAGAATTTATATATCAGTCAAATGTTAGAGACCAGAGACTTGTGATATGATCAATCCACCTTCTTGCGTGACTTGTTTCCAGAGGTTATCTGTCTAGATACAAGAAAGAGCGGAAATTTGAACTGAACCACAGTTACAGTATCACCAGATGAAAGAACAGGGAATAAGGGATTTGAGAGTGCTCGCAACTAAAATATTGAACTTATGGATGATGAAGTTTTGGCTTCATTTCACGTAAAGAAGTGAAGCTGGTAGGGAATTGACGGGTGAAAAGACAAGAAGTCTCAATCGGGTCAAAGAACAGGTGTAGTGTGAGTAAGAATGTGAAAGAAATGGAAGAATACAAAGGTTATTGACAGAGAGAAGGATGCAGGTGTAAGACTTCAAAAGTGGAAGAGACTTAGAAAGGGCAATGTCTATAGCATGGTTGGGGGTGACTGGAGTGGATGGAGAGTGGTCCATCCACACTGTCAGAGAGCCTGGGTGAGTGAGGAATAGATGAAGACTTAGTCAAGTGCCAAAGTCTTTAATGATCACAGATAAGTGGTTATATAAACCCTTAAGTCGGATCTTGAAGATGAAGTCCTGTCTAAGCTGATCCTTGGGTAGATCAAAGAGTAAGGACAAACACTTCCAGGAATGAGGAGTTTTGAGAACAGTGGCACCTTCACTAGAGAAAAAGCACAAGTACAGAGAATAAAACTGAATAAATCTGCTGCCACTGACTAGCTGTGGTGAAATGTTTTGCAGGGGAGAGCTAAAAATCTGGACTGAAACAAAGGATCTGCATTATTTACTTACTGCATGTGCTTGTCCAATCTTAGTCCTTTAGTAACAGATAAAAATTAACTCTATATCTGATCTTTTCACACAGCTTTTGGTGTTAAACTTTGACATCAGAGATATCAAAATATGGAAAATTTGTCAGAATTAATGAAAATTGTAATATTATATTCTTATTTCAATTCAATCACATAGTATATTTTCTCTTCTACAAATTATATACATTTCCTAACTTCACATAAAAATATTTAATTTAGCATTGTGTATGAATAAGAGAATACATGCTTTTAATTTCTATTCAGAAAAATTCTAAACCAGTTTCTTTCGGGTCAAGCTGGTAGAGAGGAGACACTGTGTATTTTCTTCCTGGTCATTCCTCTTATGCTAGGAGAGGTTTTGACTCTGCATAGGTTTTCCTTTTCTTTTCTTTTTTGCTTCGAGTTAGCATTGCAAAATGAGCACTTTTTTTTAATTATTACTTGCCTACTAATCAATTTAGCATTTGGAAACACTATTAGCAAATTTTAACAGCCATTTTTCAAACTGACAGAAATATATGCAACATCGTACATGCTATAAAAATGCTGATTTATTCTCTATGTTCTCAATTTACCTCAATTTGTTTCTGATTCACTAAACAAACATTCCTTTTTGTTCTTGTGCATAATTCTTGTCTCCCTTTTTATTTCATACAATAAAACTTTCAGGTCACTAGAAATAGATTCTTAAATTTAGAGAAATATATTTTTCTGAGATTTAAAAATATGATGAAAGAAAGGGAAATGCCATGTGAAGGCCAGGAAAAAAAGTGAGAATGAGCATTCAGCAAATTTAAACCTGCTGTGGCTCTTCATTAATGACTGTTTTACATAACAAGCTAAAATATGTAGCACTTTGGTCACCTTTAATCAGCAAACATAAAATGTGTGGGACGATGACATCACAAATCAGCTAGACGGAAAGTATGCTCAGACAAAGCGCTTGGGCCCGGTCATTGTGGGCACTGTCTGTGAATCTTTCTTCCACACGCGTCGTGTCCATAATGGGGGGGATCAAAAAGAACAAGGGCAGCCCGATTCTGCCATCTAAAGTATGACAGTCTTAGTATGACAAAGTGTTAGCTAAGGGTCACAGGAAAAACTGCATTTTTGCCAATTGACTTATTTTATATCCACTTGGAAACTTACTATTATATTTTTCTAAATACTATGAAAAATATCTTGTTAAATAAAATCCTATTGTTACTTCAAGGCCACTTACTGAGGGACAGTATACAGACTTTGGAGCCTCATAGATCTGACTCACAATCCCGACTTTGCCCAGACTTAAGAACTGTGTAACCTTGGGCATTTTACTTAGCATCTGTGGGCCCAAGTTTGTAAAACTGGGATCATAATAGGCCCTCCATAGGCTTGTTGTTAGGGTTAACTGAGAGAATATATATATACTCCTCATGTATGGGAGATATATGATGGACGTGACTGCCATCCCTCCCCAAAGTTCCCACCCTCTATCCTGTGCTAGTAATTATAGGACACACATCTCAAAGTTTGGAACAAATTCAAATGTCATGCACCTCAAAAGTCCTCAGCGAAGATTTTGAGTAAAACCTAGACATGTAACACACTTACATCAAATCAAGTAAGTCACTCATAATTTTTAAATTACATAATTTTTTTATAAATGTCTTAGCTTCAAATTGACTTTGTATAACTGTATGGTGCAAAGCAATGAGGACTAAGTCAAACTGTCATCTGTTATTTCAGTCTCTTTTGGCAGTCATCCTCTTTAGCTAGGACTGGCAGATCTCATGAACATTATTGGCTAGTGTATGTCCACTGATTGCTTTTGCCTTGAGGTGAGAGTGTCTTATTACCAAATCATTTTAATATCTCTTCATCTAAAGTGGACTCCATGTCAGATGCTCACTGTCATGACATCCACTGAATAACAAATAGCGGTGAGTGAGGTTCTAGGATGATACTCAATATCCAGTCTGTTTGAAGCAAATTCAACATAAAGAAATCTTGATTTTTCAAACAGATAATTGAGAAGAGGATCCAGCTGACATGTACTGTGCATGTATGATGTGACAAGCACCAGTATAGGCATTCAGATATTATTTAAGCTCGTGTCCTTCCCAGGGCATCACATTTCCTCAGGGGATGTCTTAGACACTGTCTGATCCAAATAGGCAGATTACATCTGGTGGTGTCCTTTGGGGATAGCAGGAAAATGCAGGACCAAAGTTTCTAAGCAGAAGATTTGGAATCTGATAGAGGGGAACAGAGATCTCGGGGGCAGAAACATGTCATTTTCCCCTGGTTTCCATCTGAGACCTAGTGAAGAGAGACAGGAATTTCTCCAAATAGGTTCTACGGAATGCTAAATTCCAAAAGATACTTTGTGAAAAGAAGAATACTATAGCCAATTTGGAAACACAGCAGACCATATTCCCCCTTGAATACAATTAGCATGTTGAACTCAAATTAGCATACTGAAGGCTTTGAGTAACACTGGAGGGAAAAAAGAAACCGTTAGCCTTAAAAAAAACCCAATATTCCATAAACTCTTTGCTCTTGGGAACTCTTTTGCATGTAACTCATTTTCTGCAGACAAAATAGACCATCTTACAATGAAACCCACAAAAAGACAGATTTGGTGCATTCTATGTTTCAAATTCACACAGAAAAAGTGTTTGTATTATTCACCTTTTGATTATACAAATCAAATTAATTGAAACTGTTAAAACATTCCAGATATTTTAGGATATGTTTTTACCAGGTATCCATTACAAAAAATGAGCAAAAAGGAGCAAGCATCTGTTTGGTGCAGACTCACCAAATCCACAAAGACTTCAGTTATTAACCTACTTCAAGCAGAAGCTTGAAAAGGTCTTTTTTCAAAGTGTCAGAATAAGAGCTATGTTCTGGTCTCTAATGCAGTGGTAGAAATTCTGTTTTTGCAGGAGAGATCGGTGTGGGCAGAAGCAAAACTATCTCAGCACAATTCATAGTGATATCTTCTGGCTTCAGTGCTGGAGCAACTGTAAATTACTTACCACAAACCTAATGAAAACATAACTAATGTCAGATGGTACAGTTTGCATTTATGCAGCTGTTCCCTGCTATCTTCAAACTCTACTGTCTGGATTGTTCAACCTCCCTCATCTTCTCACCTAATCTCCCTTGTTTAGTTAACTCAATGGAACAGAAGAGAGTGGTCAACACAGAACACATTCTCATTTTAACTCTGAACCTAAAAGGGAATGACAAGCACACTTTTCTGTCTACTGCTAGAAATGTCATGGCTTAGAGAAGATGCAGGGACAGTGTTTGGTATGGTTGTGACTTCCATCTGATATCTCCCTAAACAGAGAGAATTGATTGTCTGCTACAAAATCAGCCAATCTAACATCTTGGAGGACATTCACCATATATTCATTGGAAGCAAGTCAAATGCTTTTCATAGATCATCCTTCTAGAAAAGCCTTCATAAAGCCAGCGTCCTGGTCAGCATAAAGGCAGTCTGGTATCATAATTGATAATATGTTCCTTTTTAAGGTAAAGGTAATTTATTTTAAAGAACTGAGAGTAATTCCTTCCTCCTACCCTAGTGGCATATCAGAGGCAGGCAGCGGTCCACACTGGTTACAGGCACTAAAGGGGTGCACTGACCATAGTGAATTTAAAAATAATAAAGCCAACAAAAGGTTGGTTTGCTTTTTATTGTCACCATGCACCATCAATGCTAAGCATTGTCTGTAATAAAATACTCTGCAGTGAAAAAAATTGTTTTATGTTCAAACAATTGCTATAGTTACAACTGAGTTTATCAGCATATCTGTAAAGTTCAAATTATCACATTTTTAATACTTATACCCGTTTAATAAAAACTATATTCTAGATGGAAGTTAATTCACAGGACTCCCAGTTATACACTTTTCCTCCAAGATTCAGCCACAAATTTTTAATACAAGAATAAATTTGTCAGGGATCAGAATTATTCAGACTTGCTTCAGGCTCAGTTCATGTCTCCAATCCCTGTAGTACCACATATTTCTTCACTAAAGCAGTGAATTGGAAATGAGCAGTGATATCACAGTGCTTGTAAAGCCAGAGAAATAGAACACGTGTTTCTGCAATCCTGTCATTCCACGTGCAACTCATTCTCTTAATCTTGCGGATTTCACCCTTTGGTAATGTTTTGTTCTTGTGCTTCCACCTTTTTCTTTCAAAAAAGACATTTGTATAACTAAATAGTATTAAGCCACCACTTATTTTCTTTTTCTTTTTTGGACTTAATATTTAATTAATTTTGGGGGGGGGCTGTAATGAATATTTCTTTTCTGGCCATTATTATTATTGTTTCATTTCATAATCATTACTGAGAATCATTTCACAGAGGAGTGTTTGTTAAAAGATGATCTGCGCTGGTTGTCAAATATGCTACTATCCCATTTGGAGCATTTCATTCATCAATATGTCTTTTTAGAAGATGGGAGTAGGCACAGTGCTTCATACGTGATTCATATAACCCATTTCTTCAGACTGTGCTTCATGCTTCATCCTTGCATTATGAAGCAAGGGCTAGGTTGTTGGAGCTGGATGTTCTCTTCCTTGTAGGACACTTGATATTTGAGGTGTTGTTTATGCCTTTGATCTAACGTCTTTGTGATAGAGTTCAGCTGGAGTTTTAAAGAGTGTCAATGGAAGGACTTAGACGAATGTTTCAGAAATACCAGATAATACTGCCCCTCAAGTGGGCCCCTGTAAACAGAGAGTTGAAAAAACATCCCTCAGAAGAGTAGGGCTCACAAATAGAGAGCAAACCAAGGAGAACCAAGACAATCTGCATACCTAAACACCTGAGGCAGATAAGGAATGTTCCTTCAAGATCATCTGGAATCAAGGTGCTCAACATTTATTGGTAAAAACCACTGTGCTAGACATTGGTGAAAGTTTTGGGCCCTTTCTTCAGAATATCAGATAGATCCACACAGAGCATAACAGACTCTTATAATTTCTTATATAATATCTGGAGTTTCACAGACTCCATCTTTGTAGTCTGTATTCAGAAACTCTGATCTAGTTCAGAGATGATGAAAATGGCCCACTGAGGAGGAGTGACCTGCCCAACATTCCTGGAAAGTTCTCCTGGTTCCCAGCCTAGTGCTTACACCATTCTACGTCAATGCTTGCTGAGTAATAGGTTCATAAATAAACACTTATCAAAACAAGATTAGGTAACAAATTTTAAATATGGAAATAATTCATGTCTTGCTAATTATTAGTTGTTATGCATTTCTCTTAACTTTTTGCATCTTGTTAAAAACTTTTGTATATAAAGTTTAGGACTGTGGATAAGCACCAGACATCTTTGAGCTACAACCTCTGCATCGTTAATCAGGATATTGATTGCTGCTTGGGAGAATTATTTCAAATAATACAGTAGGTTCTCAGTAAATAATAGCTACTATTATGAGTTGTTATTATTCTCATTATCACTAAGGCTAGGAGAAATTGTACAGGTCACATAATCTTTTTACAAACAAGAAAACTGAGACCAGGGCAGTGATTTTTTTCAGGGATATGCAGCTAATTCATAACAGACTGCTGATAAAGAACTCATCAGTGGTATGCGTATGCTTCTCAGCCTCCTCTTCTCCCCAAAACTTTATGCCCTCTTTACTTATGCTCCAAGGAACAGAGATAATCTTGGCTCCTATATGCAAAAGGAGTGGTTTCTCTCTTTCTTGGGATTTCTTGCACTCTTTGAATTTTTTAATTTTGTTATTTTTCATACCTAGCCCACCTGATGGGATGTGTGTGTGTGTGTGTACCTTTCTACCCATTTCTCTGGCTTTTTTTTTTTTTTAAGATTCCCTAATCAATTATTGGCAAAAGATCCACAGCACTGACTGAGGAAGTCCCGGCCTCATATCCAAGATGAAGAGTTCTAAATAAACATGGAGGCCACAGGTTTGCCTATATATTATACTGGCTTAGCAGAAAGAAAACTGATAACTTTCTGCCTAGGCCAAAAAGCTTAAACAAAACAGAATAAAACAAATGAGGTGAAACTGTCACCCAACCACTATGATGTGTGAACAGCCCCCATCCCCTCAAACCCCTGAAAATGGGAGAAGGACTTAGAACTTTCTGGGTAAATGGGTTAAAAAGGCAACATCTCTCTCTACCCTGTCAACATTTTCATTCGAGTAAAATTAAGTCAACAATAATTTCCAGAATGGCCTGGAATGGGGAGAAATGTCTCTAAAATCTAGTCTCAGAAACTGTACATAGAAGCAGACTGGGCTGAGGCCACCTTCTTTGGATTGGGATGTGGTCAAGGTAGGGGAGATTGGGAGAAGGGCTAGAGAAGGGTTGTCTAGGTGAGAGCTTCAGGTCAACTCTAGCGGCAACTGGAGGAACCAGCCGTTTCTCCTCCGCCAGCCCCCTCACAGCAAAGGCGCCATTCCCAAAGCCCCACCAAACAGGCCTGGAATCATCAATCAGGTGAGTGTGAGTGGACATGGATTTAAAATGACCCAGTAGAGGCAGCAACCTCAGGGTGAACAACTCAGAGAAAGCAGAGGTTAAGCAGACTCTTTCTTATCTGTTTTTTTACCAAATGCTTTTACTTTTTCCCCTCCATAAATATTGTAGGTGTTTTTTCATTGAGGTGTACTTTCTCTGACATACGTATTTCAAAAATTAGGGGGAAACATCTTCTGAACTCTCTAATGCTCTCCTCCAGGTAAGATATAAATGTCAAGTGTGCTTTCAAGTTTTTGTGCTGACGCAGATGGGCTTAGATTGTCTCTGCTCTGCTAATGCTCAAACACAAGTTCCTAGCTAGCTGGCTTATTGCTATTTGATCAAATGAAATAAGTAAATGCAAAACTATTTTGTGTGCCTAATATTTAGTAAGTGCTCAACATATATTTAGTGCATGAATGGATAAATGTATGGCACCGTGGACTAGATACCAAAATTTTGAACTGATAAAAATCTGACTTAATATTGTCTTTCTCAGATTTTTTTCTTTAAAGAGGTTCAAACAGAATGGTAATACACACACTTGCACATACGGCAAAATGTTTAAAAGCTGAAATTGTAGCCTTCAAATTTGTGGTTTTTAAGTCCTATCTTCTATGCAGAGAAAAACCATAACAAGAAAATAAAAGGAAAACAAAAGCATCACCCCTTGTTTTTGAATACAACACAAACATTGATTCTACTCCATATGTGATATTGCAGCCCACTGAGTCATATCCCAATGGACATGGTCCATTTTCTCATCACAGTCTGGAAATCCTAGAGAAACAGACATCTTGTTGTTTTTTTTTTACCTAATCCAACCCAAGTTTTCTCTTTTACGTGTGTGTTGTTTCAGCATTCATACATAGCCTCCTGGTGGGCAGAGGCGGTGTACTTCTAACTCTTTCTTGCACAATACTTTGCCCATCATATTTTAAGTCCTACACCCATACAGAAGCTGTTTGACTGGCTGGATATTTGGTGCATAAAGCCTAGGGACCAGTCGCCCACTCCAATTTCCTATGCATAACTCTTTCCACTTTTCATTTTCAGAGAGCTGAACAAAATGCTTTTGTGTAAGAAGCAATACTTCAGTAATTCCTTCTTGATAATGATGATATGGCCATTTAATTATTTTTCTTGTTATTAAAAAATCCATCAAGGATCCAGCCTTCTATTTATCACCAGACAACCAGTCGACGACCAATGGTAATATAAATTGCCCTTTATTAATTTTATGCATAATTGAAATTTCATTTGAAAGTACCAGATTATAAGGATGAGGAAAGTTGAAGCCACACAAATTTGAAACTGGTAATAATTACACTACCATTTTCATCTGGAATGCATTAGAAAACTAACTACCCTTTCAAAGATTTCATTAAATCAATCTGTAAATGAAAAGTGAGTGAAGCTGAAGAATAATCTACTGTAATGGTTGGTAGTGAGCAGAGAGAAAACCCTAGGAGAGGTTGCCAAATAATTTAGCTGTATATCTGCAAATACTCGACAGAAAATGAATAGGATTCATACATTTAAAGCAAATCTTGCCCCATACTTCTTGGTGTCTTTGTATATATGGCAATAGCAATCAGAGAAGTCGTTTTGTGCTTTTGTTATTGGTATAGCAATATGTAGACTCAGTTTATGAATTTTAATATTAAATGGATTATGCAAAAAGGGATCAATAAAAATTCAATTTTATAATAAAATATTTACTAACTAAAGTCTTTATTGACATTCAGCTTTGAGATGAAGAGTTGGGGGAGTTCACTTTTTATTGATCAATAATTATTTAGGATAATTTTGCTACTTTGGTTTGTGTGTATAAATAGCTCATAAAAAGAGAAGCTTCATATGCTCATACAGAAATGTTAGACTTACTGAATCAGATTCTCAATGCCTGGGAAACAGTCAAGTACTTTTGGAAGCTATATTAACATTTTAAGGTCACCAAGGGGTCATTAGGAAATTACAACAGGGCTTTATGTAGAAAGTTTGATGGCCAGTGGATAGGTCAGTACCCCCGCCTCTAGGTAAACTAATGCTCTCAGCTACTTTCTTTTAAGTTTTGGAAGAACTCACCCATTTGTTTTCCATTCTTATACACCGGTGAGAAATTGAAGAATAAGAACTAGCACTCAATCTATGATGGCACTCATTCATCCTCAAGTGAACTTACAGTGCCCTTATATTAAGTTATACTGGCTTTCTTGTTGGCTCGTGTGTGGAATAAATTGTTATTCTTCCAGAGTAACAGAAACTCTTTCAGGTCAACAAGGTGACATTTCCCAAGCTACAGTGACAATTTATTTAATGGTACCCTGTCTGCCTAAAAGAATTAATATATACGAATTTTTTGTTCTTCCCTTTAACAGAATCTGGCCTGAGATTGTTGTGGTTTGGTTCATTCTAAAACAAGGAATAGCTGACCATTTGCTACTGTTAACAGGGAAATGTTATAATTAACATGAAAATATTTTATTAAAAATAAATTTGAAAACTTGGGGAAGAAACAATGAGTCTGTGTTTGAGAAATCCTGAACTGCAATGCTCAGGTCTTGCATATGTGGTTCAAAATGTCTCTTGGCAACACCAAATAGTAACAGTAATAATATGGTTACAGGCTATGCCTGTAATTATCCAATAAGTATAAAAAAATCACACTGGTTGACAAGTATAGAAAGGCAAGCAAAAAAGAAAAATGGGAAAAACCCATCAAGATGTATAAAAGAGTTCTGGCCCCCAAATTTAAAAATTTAAAAGATGTTTGTAAGGCAAAGAGTAGGGAAGGAAAATAGAGAAGAAGGAAATTGAAAAAGAAATATTCCTTTCCTATAGCTCCCGAAATTTTAGAGCCATATCATATCCAGAGTCATAGAATTTAGACTGCTCAAATCATTGACATTTTTTAGATTAAAAAACTAGAAATAGAGTAGAGTTGAGACCAATGAACATCTCCAAGTCAGTGGAGGGTCTTTCCACACTCCACTCCTCCCTCTTGTTGTTGCCATCAGCCTGGTTGAGCTTTGTCCCAGAGAAAGCTCTTAAGGAATAGGCACCATCAACCATTAGGAACCCCAGACTGGGGTGGGGAGTACACAAAAGATTAATGGACGGAATGATCCACAGATCCAGGCATTATGTTTTTAGCTATCAAGTCAATATAAGTTTGTATAAATAAGATTTTCCAGATGATTTTCTCACTGTGAAAACATTGATTTTCATTGTTAAAAGTAATTTCTTCCAATTTTTCTCTACATGAAACACTATAAAGTTTATTCATGAATGAGCTCGTAAAGAGAAGAGAAATGTACTGCAAAGCTAGAAGGAGATGGAAAGAACAAGGACGTGCAGAGGAGAAAGAAGTCTTAGCCCAGTGACATAGCTCTGTGTTGTCCAAACCTAAATTTCCACCCTAGTTGTGTAAGAGACAGCAGTCTCAGTGGATGCGGGCACACACACCTGGCATGACCTTTAACTTTATGTCAACATATGGCTCTGTGTGATTCTTCTTTTTGTATGCTTGACACTCCCTTAACTTTCACCAGAGTGAGGGATCTCTATCCAGCAGCCTAATATGGATATGATTAAATTTCTGATGATGGAGACTTTCATTGCAGAAAATAATTACCAAATTTTGTGTATATGTGCATGGTATGTGCGTATACATGTGCGTGTGTGTGTTGGGGAGGTAGTCTAGTCAATGCCATTTCTATTGGAAAACAAGAGGAAAAAATATTATATACAGATAGACCAGAAAATCTTCCCTTTATGCCTTCCACCCGGAACCTGCACCTCTAACAACAGCAAGGAAATATGAAAAACACTTTAGAAATACTTCTACCTAAAAATAAGCAGTTTTGAAAAAGAAACAGCTAGAACTTCTAGACATGAACAGTACAATCATTAAAATTAAAGACTGAAAGATTAACAGAAGAATAGAGAATTAGTAAACACATGGAGAATTAGTAAACTAGAAGAAATTATCGAGACGTCATTTCAGAAAAACAAAGGGAAAATAAGAGATGTTTAGAGATACAGAGAATAGAGTGAAAAGGTCTAACATATGTTTAATCAAAGTTTCTGAAAGAGAGGAGAGTGAAAGCAGAAACAATATTTGAAAAGAAGACAGCTAAGAGTTTTCCAGAAGTGATGAAAAATACCAATCTACAGTATTAGTTTTCTATTGCTGTGTAAACAATTTCCACAAATTTAGAGGCTTAAAGTCAAACAAATTTGTTATCACACAGTTGCTGTGGGTCGGGAATCTGGGCACAACTAGGCGGGTCCTTTGCTCACGGTCTCACAAGTCTCTGGTTGAGGTGCTGGCCAGGGCTGGGGTCTCAGCCAAGGCTCAAGACCCTTTTCCAGGCTCAGTGGTATTGGCAGAATTCCTTTCCTTGCAGCTGTAGGAGTAAAGTCCCCTTTACTTTTAGCTCCTAGAGGCTCCCCTCAGGTCTCGGCCACATGACCCCTCTTGGCAATTCACACATGGTTGTTTGCTTCTTCAAGACCAGCAGGAGAATCTCTCTCACTTTAAATATCTCTTTTGAGGAAGGCCTGGACCGCGTTTTTAAAGGGCTCACCTGATTAAGTCAGGCCCACTTAGGATAATCTTCCTTTTGACTAACTCAAAGTCAATTTATTAGAGACTTTAATTACATTTTCAAAATCCCTTCATCTTTGCCATATAGCATAACCTCATCATGGGAGTGAAATCCCACCAGACTCATGAAGTATAAGCATGCTAACCAGAGGACAGGAATCTCGGGGTCCATCTTAGAATTCTTTCTACTACATGCAGACTCAACAATCCAAATAAACCTCATGAGGGATGAATAAAAATGGATCCACACATCAGCAAGACTGAAAATCTTCAATGACAAAAAAGATTTTAAAAGTGGCCATAGAGAAAAGTGAGATTAACTTCAAAGAGGCAGCAGTTAGACTAAGAGTTGGCTTCTCAACAGCAACAATGGAATTCAGAACAGTGTTATGATATAATCAATATACTGAAATAAGTCAATGTCACCTAATGTGACCAGTGAAAATATATTTAAAAAATGAAAGTGAAATAAAGGCATCTTCAGACAAATGAAAACCAAGAATATTACACCAGCAAAATCACACTAAACAAGATTCTAAAGCAAAAGAACGTCATGCCAGATAAAAAATAGAGATGCAAAGAGAATGAAGAAAAAAGAAAGTTGTAATTGTGACTAAATCTAAGCAAATATTAACCATCTAAGTAATAAAAATAATGTCTTTGAAGTAAAAAAAATTAACCTACATGTTGATAGCATATAATTCATGGGACAAATAAACATGTTTTAATGTTTAAGGAGTGTAAAGATATTTATTACTATTACAGTTGGGTAAATTAATTATGTATGTTATAAGTGTAACAGTAAGGACTGAAAAAATATAATGTACAGTTTCTGAACTAGTGGAGAAAACAAAAGATGCTTATAAATACTTATTCAATCTGAAAGAAGAGAAAAAAGAGGGCAAAACCCCCTAAAATTGTCAGAAAAAATAAAGCAGAAAAAGATGACATTTATAAAGCCAAATATGTCAGTAATATTATATTAAATATAAATGAACTAAATACTCCAGCTAAAAGACAAATATTGTTAAACTAAATGATAAAACAAAACCTAACTATATTTTCTTTACAAGAGACATCTAAAATCATAGGAAAACAGAAAGGTTGAAAGTAAAAGAATGAAAAGGACAAATCAGGCCAATAGTAATCAAAAGAAAGTTTGCAGAGTTTTATTAATATTTGACAAAATAGAGTGTTTGACAAAAAAATTACTAGAAGTAAAGAAGGTCACTTCATAATTATCAAAGGATAAAACTACCAAAAATATACAATTCTAAATTTGCATACACTTACTAATACAGAAAAAAATAATAGATAATTTAAATATATCTCTTTCAGGGAATGAGAGTGAAAGTAGACAAAAAAATCAGTGTGGATACAAATGATTTCAACAATATAATTAACAAGCACGACCTAATGGACATGTTCAGAAAAATGCACTTCAGAATTAAAAAATAATTACACATTCTTTCCAAGTACATGAAGAACATTTAGAAACAAGTGATCACTTACTGGGCAAGAAAACTAGTGTTTAAAAATTTTAAAGAATTGGTCTATACCACCATCATTTTTGGACAAGAATGCAATTAAGCTAGAAATGAATAATAATAAGATAATTAGAAAAGGTCTATGGGTTTGGAAATTAAGAAACACACTTCCAATAACTCATGGTTCAAAGAAGTAATTATATAGAAATTAGAAAACATTTAGAAATGAAAATACTATATATCATCTTTTGAATGTAGCTAAAGCAGTACTTAGAAGGAAATGTATAGCCTTAATATTACATGTTATAAAAGAAAAAAGTGCTGAAGAGTAATGAGCTAATTGTTTAAAGAATTCTCAAGAAGTCAGAAAAGGAACAGTAAAATAAATCAAAATGTAGAAGAAAATATGTAACAAAGAAAACAGTAGATATTAGTAGAAAAACAGCTACAAACATAAAAGGAGAAAAAGATGAAAGCTGGTTTGCTAAAAATGCTAATTAAACTGAAAATCTCTAGGGAGACTATTTTTTAAAAGAGCAAGTGAGGAAAAACAATACAAGGAATACAAAAATGTTATAACTACAGAAGCTGTAGACCTTGAGAGGAAAATAGAAAGTTTTATGAATAATTTTATGAGAATAAATTTGAAAATTCAGATAAGTGCAAATTCCAAGCAAACCAAACTAAAATGTTTGAAAATTAGAAAATCTGATTGTTCTTTAGTGATTAGAGAAATTGAAAGAGTAATTAAATCTGCCCACAAAGAACTATAAGTTTATACAGCTTTTCTAGTGAGTTGTGACAAAAATCAAAGTACAAATAATTCCAATCTTACATAAACTTCTCCAGAGAAAAGAAAGAATACTCCCAAATTCATTTTATGAGGCAAGTATAACATTGATATCAAAACCTGTTGAGGACAGCAAATGAAAATGAAAATTGCAGGTCAATAACACTCATATTGAAAGAGAGAGAGAGAGAGAGAGAGAGAGAGTGTGTGTGTGTGTGTGTGTGACATTTATAATGCATATATTCAGGAGCTCCTTGAGGGCAAGGGACATATCTTTTTCATCTTTGTAACCATAGAATCTAGCAGAGTCTGATACTTTACTAGGAAATAAATATGACTTTTGAATGATTACAAATAATATATGTACATATGTTTTTCACTGACTCATATATATATATGTGTACATAAGTATATGTGTATGTGTTCATATATATATAAATATACACACACATATATGTATATGCTTTCACATATGTAAGAAAATGTCTGTGTGTATATATTTATATCTATACACACACAATGAAAGTACACAAATATAGTGTATAACATTCTTTTGAGTGCTCACTATGTGTCACAGACTGTGTTAAGTGCTTTAGTTGAATTAACTCCTGTGGACAAAGTACTCTAAAGGACAGGTGCTATTGTTATGCCCTTTCTACAGTGAGGAAACTGAGACAGAGCCAAAACGTCAACCCAGTCGGTTCACTCCAGAGCAATGCTCTTGTCCACTACACTGTGCTATAATGACTCTAGTATGATAATGAAGGCTAAAATGTAATGCAATTCCATTTAATTCAATTCACCCAACATTCATTGCACACCACTATTCTGTGTTTAGCTCTGGGAATACAAGAATAAATAGAGATAAGTCTTTTCCTAAGACTGGCCACCATGTATTCTTTTGAGAACTTGCCACCCCTCTCCATCCCATTAACATGTTGATTTCAGTACCTCATCACTCCATTCTAGCCAAGAGATAGTCATTGATAAAGGCCAATTGTATCCAACCACAATATCCTGTTCTCCCAGAACCAGTCATTGGTCTCTGAGTGAGCATGTAGACTAGTGGGACCAATCAGAGTTCTTTGGAGTTGAAATGTGGATGCTGGCAGAAAGAAGTAAAGAAGTTTCCTTTTCTTTGGACTGCTAAATTCAGAGGATGAGCGGGGGAGAGGGATGGTGTGTATATTAGAGGCTGTCAGCAGCCATTTTCCCCAGATGATGCTCATCTGTGGGAAGAAAGGATAAGATTGGCACAGAGTGGGAACAGACCTAGGTGCTGGGGAGAAGGAGCAAGAAGCTCAGCAATGTGGTTTAAACCCGCATTGGGGTTAATGTGGAATTCAGCCAAGATTAAAGCTCCTGGACTTTCTAGGTAAGGGAGTTAATAAATTGTATTTTCTGCTAGAACTTGAAATCTTCTTGTTCCTATGACAGAAATAAACCTCAGGAGAGCATCTGCCACTCTGCTCAAGCAGCCAAGTCAGAAGACTAAATTGCAATGTATTCTGGCTATAGATAAATAACTTATTAAGGTAAATATTCATTTCACCGTCAAAATTGTCCAAAAGAGACACCAATCATGGAGCTAGCAAAATAGCAGATAACTCATATCTCCTCTCTTGACCTATATAGAGCAATACTATGATTTACAGAGCAATAAAGGAGAGGATGTTCCCACTATTTCCATAAAAGAAAAGGGAGTTGCGGGGAGGCGAGCATTGTGGAGTGGAAATTGTTTACATTTGGGAAAATAGTAGCTCGGCAAAACTCAAGCTATCTGGTACAATACTTTGCACTGATAAAAAAATAAAAATACAAACCTCAAAATAAACACACTATAGTTAAAACACAAGAAATTCAGAATCAGGCAGTTGGCCTGGGAAATCTTTTAGGAGGAAAAAGTTCTAGCTCAGACCTCAGTCCCCTGTCCTCTAATAGCAGGAAGTGCTCAAAAAACCAAAGAGAAGCCCAGCTCTGAAGTGTTCGCGGTGTCAGGTGGGCCTCTGTGTCTCAGCTCTTACTCCATACCCATGTTTACACACGCTGTACTTCACCTCAATAATAATGTCAATACATCTTAGGAAACAAAGCTCATTTTACTTAAAATTGTCTTCGAAAAAATATATAAAACAATGATTTATTTTTGCTCTTGCCACTTGTTCATTGGGAAACGTGTAATAGCAACTACAAGTGCCTCTCCTTTTCCAGCTGCGCTTGTTTTTTAAGTCACTTGGGAAAAAGAGATCTCTGGAAAGACTAAGATCCGGGATATTCAGCAAGGCAGACTCAGACGCTGGGACCAAAACAAAGACCTGTCTACCAGACTTGGAGCACAAAATCAGAGCCAAGATGAGCAAAAGCGAGTTGAGGCAAGGACCCGGTGTGTTCATTTCCTATTGCTTCTGTAACAAATTACCACAAATTTGGTAGCTTAAAACACCATTGTCTTATTTTATAGTTCCGGTGGTCAGAAGTTCCTCTACTGCTGTATGCGGTAGGGGAGAATCCAATTCCTTGTCTTTTCCAGCTTCTGTAAGAACCCTCGTGATTGCATAGGGTCCACCTGGATAATCCAGGATAATCCTCTCATTTCACAATCCTTAATCTCATCTGCAATGTCCCTTTTGCCATGTAAAGTGACATAGTCACAGGTTCTGGAGATTAGGATTTGCACATCTTTGAGGTGTGCTTTATTCTACTTACCACACACAGATTTGTGGCTAACTTCCGGAAACCTGTCCCAACTAAGGCCAGGACTAGTCCTAAAAATGAGCATGGGCCTGAGCTGGCATGGAGGGTCAGTCCACCTGTGGGGGGTTGGGAAAGAAATCTGGGTTGGAGACCAAGTAAAATTCAGTGAGTGCCACTGCAGATTCAGTGTTAAATTGCTTTTAGCCTCTAGCTTGCTAAAATGGGTGATTTTTTAGGGTTCTGCTATGTTAACTTTTTAAATAAAATTATATGAAGTCGTTTTTACTGTCTAGCCAATATATACTGACATTTAGTTTATGATATAGTAGAAAAAAAATGGACTTTGGCATCACCTAGACTTGGTTCTGAGCCTAAGTTCTTATATTTATGGCTGTCATCTTGAGCATTACATATACGCTCTCAATCTCCACTTCCTCATTTACCAAGTGGCGATAATTTCTGCCTCATAGAATTGTTCTGAGGATTAAACGTAATAATTATGTAAAGCGTTTACTTAGCACACTGCCTGGCATACAGCAGGCATATAATTTCAGCTGTTCTTTCTTTGAAGCACGTTGAGCCTTCTGGTTCTATTTTTGGCAGGAAATCACACTTTAGAAACTGCCTGAATATTGATTGTTAGTCAAGAAGCTCTTTCTTCTTCTTCTTGTAAAGACCCTTTTCTTGAAAGTGGGAAAATTTGTAAATTCTACTTATTTAAACGTTTCTTTCATCTCTGCATTCAGAGAAGTTTTAACTCCAAAACTATTGGTGCAATGCACCAGATAAACAAAAGTTTGAGTACAGTTAGTTTGAATACAATATTTGTGCTTCCTTTTAACTGAAATCAATATCTAGCATTCAAATTGGTAGAATGACTGGATTTTGATGACTGCAGTGATACTGGTTCACTTTTATAACTGAGGGTCAGTTCTTCAAGGAATCCTTCGGGAAGTATACGGCCAGCTTCCTATAGTCCAGTTGTTGGACTGGCTGTAAATGCCTCATCCACGCTCAAGGGTGTGGGAAATCCGTTGTTTCCACAGCGTTTTGTGTTATGTCCTTGCTGTAACAAATTGAAGCTTCCTTGTGAAGAAAACATATTGTATGTTCACAGTGAAGCTCTCAGCAACCTTCTTAAGATTTTAATCTTAAAGAAAAACCTGCTTAAAGATTTTAATCTTAGCAACTTGACGTTGGATGTTTTGAAAATAAAATCATAAAACCTAACTCAGTCAATAATGGATACTTGACTTCAGTTCACTTTCAGTTCAGAGTTCACAGCCATCAATGAATATTGTTGTGGGAGACTGAAGCCTCTTGCTGGGATCTATTGCTATTTATTATAATATAAATAATAACTATCAAGCCTTGGGCACTGCTCTTCATCCTACTGGATTTTGAATGGCACACTCTCCAAGCATCTGTATTCTGCGTCCTTGACTCTTCAAGGAAAGCATCGACATAATTCTCTACAAAATGATCAGTGTTTGGTAGGGGTTTTGCTTTCCCGAAATGAAAATGTCTCTAGTTTGCTTACTCAAATGGTAAGAGCATTGTTATATATTGAAAATTACTCCTTTGATTTGAGAAAATTAGTGATGCAATTTCTTTTGCTAGATCCTTTCCCTGGATCATTAAAATTATCAGCTGAGAGGCAAATAAGAGTCCTTTGTGGGAAACTCCCCATAATAGAAGATTACACCACATATAAAAAATTCCCAAATGTTCTTTGTTGAGACAGATGGTGAAACTATGCAATGTAAGCTGCAGTGCCTCCATTTGTAATATTTAAACATCTCAGCAGTGATGGATGGGGCTTCTTTAGCAAGGCAATCATGTCACCAGCAGTCTGGTTCTGACGTGCAATAGGAGCAGAGGGAGACCCTAGTTTGCCATAAGTTTGGGTCCCCACGTAGTCAATAACACCACACTCCAATACACCTCTATGCTATTTTACTGCAAAATAAAATGAATGTCTCACAGCATGTGAATCCTAAGAAGAGTAATTTAGAACATCAAAATTTTCAGTGGGCCCCAAAGCAGCCATTTGAGGTCTGCTCCAGTTTTATTGTGGAGGTTGGATTCAATTGTTTGCCAAGACTATTTGAAAATGAATTTATACTGCCAGCTGCTGTCCAGCTTTTATTGCCAAATAAAACACGTTAT
Source organism: Tapirus indicus (assembly GCA_031878705.1). Classification (NCBI taxonomy): domain Eukaryota; kingdom Metazoa; phylum Chordata; class Mammalia; order Perissodactyla; family Tapiridae; genus Tapirus; species Tapirus indicus. The sequence continues at coordinate 11,257,184 of CM062918.1, forward strand.
CTTATTATAACTAAAAATTGACATAAATATCTTCTCTTTTTCTCCTGTAGCCTACCCAGTAGGGAGGCACCAAAAAAGAGACAAGTTAAAACAAGAAGTGAAAGGAAAAAAGAAGCTAAAGATCATGACAGTGTGCAAAATTTGGGGTGCTGAAAATAATAACATGCAGTTAAGAGAGTCAGGCCAATCTCGACCTTTGATTTTGTGGTGAAAAAATGATTTATAATGCATATTTTACTAATACAATATTGTCTCTTTTATTTATTTCTGCTTTATTTACAGAGAAAATCAAATAAGTTAAAATCATAGTCCTTATGATGGCTACTCGGTGATGTGTGTAACCTTTGGGGAAGTTGAACTGATCCATCAAGGAGAAGTGAGTTAGCTGTCTCTTAAAAGAAAACTTTAATGATTTTTTTATTTTACTATAGTCCAGTGTGGCCCTCAGTCTTGCAGGACGAGAGACTAAATTTTGTCCACACAAGTACTCAGAGGTGAATTGAAAATAACCAAGCTTGCAAGATGATGGTCTGAACCCAGGACACTTACATTTGGAAGACCAGCTTATCTTTCTCCAGTAGCAGAATTACATGTGAAATAAAATTATAATCATACTGTCCATTTATTAGCTAATAATAATTAATAGCTGTTACAGGGGCAAAAATCCTTAAAAATGTTAATTCTCTCTCTATTGGAGCAACAACATTGGAAACCAATTAATTATTAGAAGGTTGACTATTAATTATTTGTATTAGTTAGGGTACAGGCTAATATACTGTATCACAGAAACCTGTCAAAAATCCAGAAACAGTAAAAATTAAAACCAGATCAGTAAAATAGTATTTAGTGAGAGTTTATTGTGCACAAATAGTTCTCAAATTGGGGGACTTCCAAAGCTGAGATGAAGCTCAGGGGCATAACGTTATAGGACAGCTTATGAAGTGAAGAGGAGGAAGCTGTATACCCTGTACAATGATTGATTATTATTACATTGTGGGTTTCCAGATGGCAGGGGATTGGTTAAAAGTGATTACCTTACACTATTTTAGGAAGATGACTTAAGTTTCTTTACGATTATCAGAGGCATTTGCAAGAAATAACCTAAGTTTAGTTTCATTTATGTTCATGAAATAAGCTAGATTTAATTTCGCTTACATCGCTTAAATAGTTTTGTCTGCTTGGGGGATTCTCAAGACTGGTCTCCATTTTATTTTGTTTTAACAGACCCTAGAATACCGTGGCTTTCATTAACAGTCCAGGACCGACAGGCTATCTTGCTCCAGAAGGCCATCTAGGGACCTAGATCGCACTGTGGTAGACTTCCTTTTGTCTGGAGCTGCCCTTGTCCACCTGGTTGGATCTGTCTCACAACCATCTACATCCTCCAGCCTGAGGCAAGGGGGCCAGAAAAAGGATGTGGGAGAGGGGAGAGGGATACATCTTTATTTTAAAGCTATGACTAGGAATATCACACAATACCTGCTCACATCCCATTGCCCTGAACATTGTAACATGACCACCCCTAGTTGCAAGAGAAGCTGTAAATGTAGTCTCTAAGGAGGTGGCCATGTGTCCTGCTAAAACTCAGATGTACAGCAGAGGTGAGAGGTTCTGTTACTTAAAGGACAATTAGCAGTCTACTCCAGAATGTGATATCTGAACAAGCACAGTTGAACTAGATGCTTCATAGAATCAGGCTCTCCTAGGCCTTCTCGATATAACAGGTTGGAGTGCTCGATCTCCTTCTTCCTTCTTCATTGATCTGTGATGCCTCCTCCTTTGACAAGAAATAGGCATAATACATAAACATCAACAACAATAATTGTACCTGCCTCTTGAGGTTATTAAGAGGATTCATCCTCAGGTCTCAGTTTTTTCCTCTAGAAAGCCTTCCAGGTAACTTCTCCTTCTAGAGGTTCCTTATAGCCCCTTGTATACTTCCTGAATCATAATAGCCATCATGCACCCTTAAAACTGCTTGCTTATTTACCTGTCTCTGTCATTAGACTATTAAGCCCTGTGAGAACAGGGATTTAAGCTTTCTTGTTTATTCTTATATCCTAGCTCAGTGCTTGACACATTATATAGACTTAAGTATTAGTTAACTGATTGAGTAAACGACCAGTGGGCCAGGTACTAGTTTATGGGGTAAGGGGAGGCACATCTCTGAGCAGCCAGAGGCAGCAGAAGGCTCTGAGATACATGGTAGAGAGACTAGGATGCTGAAAGGAACAGTTATGGGGTTTTCAAAGAGTGGAACATGTGCATTTCACAAACTTGGTCAGAAGCTCCGTGAATGTGGATAAATAAAAATAAGGAAGAGAATCTTCAAGCTGATTAGAAATAGAAAAAATTAGGAAATAGTTGAGTTTAGTAATCAATCACAACTGATTTGCATAATTGATCCCAGTTCTTTTCCTGAAAGGAGAACTTAAGGGTAGTCTTAGTACCACCCCCATCAAGTAAAGGATTTTGGTTCTAGGTGAGCTCCACTCCTATTCTAGAAAGAGCTTAGCAATTTTTTCTTGTGTTTATGAATTATACAAGATGAACCTTAAGATGGGCCTCAGAATGGCTGTGTGTCCCTTTCGCACGCTAGGTTTGCATCCTCAAGAAAATATCACCGTGAATTGTATTCATGAATGAGCAGCAGACACATTACTGTGGAACCTGGCTGGCACAGCCATAGCTTGCCATATGAGCAGCCGGGTATGAAACAAGTAATAGGATATCCATAGGGGTATCTCTGTAGTTGTTCACTATTTTAAAAAATTCCTTGCATCTCAGAGATCTTAGAGGGCTGAAAGCTCCTACAGACACACCTTTCTATCCCCTTCTCCAATATCAATAGAACTCCAAGCTTTGACTAGGAGAAGACAGCAGTTTTATCCCATCCTCTCAAGAACTCCCCGTGGGAAGGAATTAATAGGGAGGCAGATTCCAGTGAAACATATGGACATTTTAACCACCCTCGGAGCTGTGTCAAATGAGAGTAAACTATCTCACTAATACAGAAATTCACTTCACTTTCGGACAAAGAGGAAAAACTGGATCTTAGTTTTCAGCAGTGATGGGGATGGAGAGGACATGATGACCTCTGAGTTCTGTCTGGATTATAAAATTCTATGATGTAACTTTTTCTTGGTGACTCAGAGGAACGTGATGAATGTGAATGATTGTACTGTACAAGGATGCAGTGAGGTCCTCCAGGTCTGGGAGGGAAGGTCTACTGCATTTTCCCATGATGCTTTGCTCCAGGCCACAGAGCTTCTGTTCTTATTTTGTACCCTTCTACCCCCAACCCTGTCCATCCCCCTGCCTAGGCTGGTCAGCTAACACCCTACGTATGGCCTCCTCATCTGAACTGAAATCCTTGGTGGACAAGAGACAAATCTATTTTTAGTACATAGGACAGGGCTTTGGCCTAAGGATACCACTCAATGAATATTTGGTGAATGAATGATGAGTGATTTCTTAGGAGACAATGCTACAGTTTATTTACCACTGCATAGAAAGGATCCTGCCCCATGCATTAACCCCAACCCAAGCTGCATAAACTCCTTGCCCTTCTCTGAGCAAGACACCTTGTGCTAGATTCTTCCTGTGGCTTGAAATTTCTGCTGTTTCTTCCCTGTCTTCCAAATGCCTACTCATCAGTTAAGCTCCCACTTACATATCATCTCCTGTGTGAGGCCTTCCTTGGACATAAGAACTACTACTCTTCTGCTCTCTTAGAATTTTATACATATTTTTATTCTAGAACATTAGTATTTTATTATACCTTTTTGTTCCTATTTCTTCTCCAGTTAACTCTGAGCTTCTTGAGGACAGAGTATCCTACCCCAGTGCAATGCCTGGCATATCACAGGTGCTCAGTAGACACTGGGTAGCAGGGTGACTGAATGAGGCAAATTATCGTGTCCCCTTCTGGCAGAAAAAAAAGTGCCTCATCACAGGAGGCACTTTTGCCCACTTTCTAATTCCCAACTTTGTTCTAGATCTAAAAATCTGATGTCTGAATTAATGGGTCATACCATACTACAGTGAGGTTTACTGGAGGTACACACACACACACACACCCCCCCCTCAAGTACTCCTATTAAATTTTAAATCTTTTGGGGCCGGCCCAGTGGCACAGCAGTTTAGTTCACGCTTTGGCAGCCTGGGGTTTGTGGGTTTGGACCTGGGGTGCCCACTGACACACTGCTTGTCAGCCATGCTAGTGGCAGCGTCCCATATAAAGTAGAGGAAGAGGGCACGGATGTTAGCCCAGGGCCGGTCTTCCTCAGCAAAAAGAGGAGGATTAGCAACGGATGTTAGCTCAGGGCTGGTCTTCCTCACACACACACACAAATTTTAAATCTTTTATATGTTGACATATTTTGAGGAAACCATTTGTTATCACTTTAGGAATCATATTTCTATGAGATAAATGTGTTGTAAAAGAGCCAATCTTATTTTTATATTTAAAAATATACAAAATTGTATAAGTTACAGTCTATAGGGAGCTTCGTGCTCCAAATTTGAAAGAATGTGCAACTACAGAGGAGATTTATCCAGGATGTAATAAGTATTTGGAACCATTAATATATAAATACATTAGATGTGGGCCACCACAAGCATATGCAATCAGGGATGCAAATGCTTCCTCTTCCCATCATTCTTGTCATCAAATCATTTCAAAGATTATGCTCAAAGAAGAGTTTGTCTCAATGATTGAAAAACAGTTACCAGTTTAACTGTCTGTACACCTTTATTGTGATAAGAAAATTATAGAGTGTGATCTTGAAGCCCAAACCTTAAAAAAAAAAATTGGTTCTGATAATTAATTACATCCGTTTTCATGTAATAAATGTGACTATCAGATTCTACCATTTTCCTGCCTTACTGATTCACTGCAGGGAATTTATGAGATCCTTCTAAAATATTGCTGGCAGTTCTCCCTAAGGAGGCAAGAGGAGCAGGTAGAGATGGGTTTTCACCGCCATCAACACACCCACCCTGGCTTACCCCTGCATCACTGCTGCAGTTTTCCTGTTCCAAGAGAGTTCTGCCCATGGACCTGGTCTTAGCATTTGGGGACTCTAGTGACTGAAAGGTGATTCCACGTCACTTAGGGCAATGGAAGAATTTGACAGAAAAACAGAAGTTTCTACTTCTTCCTCATTTACACAAGCTACTCATTCTTAACCATGGGTTTACAGCCACACAAGACATTTCCAATTATGTCAGAGAATAGTTTGCAAAACAAAATTCATTTAAATTCAATCTTTTTTTTTAAAATTGAACTTTTAGAGCACTATTTGGAAAAGGAAATAGTGGCTTTTGGATGAGAACAATACAAGTCTAAAGATATACAATATACTTGTACAGAGACAATAAATTTTATATAAGAAAAAGATAGAATTTCTTACCAATTGGCCTTTAATAGATGTTTCTCATTATGACTAACTTTTTTCACTTAGGAATTTAAAAACTCGGTTAAATATTGCTTCCTTAAGTAATTTCAAGTCATTTGAATTGAAAAGATAAATATCTTATAGGTTAGAGGTAGTCTTTAACTTTTTAATAGTTGGCATATTTATAAATTGATTGATTGGCGCTCAGAATGAATTTTTCCCAAGAAGATAATGTTTTACATGGGGTTTGTCCACAGGTCTACCCACAGAAACGTTCTTACAGTGCAGTGTATATGAAACACCAGTAGGCTGTATTAAGACCTAAGTATTACAGAAGATTATCATCCTCTTACACGTGATTCAAGATAATATATTGCCTTTTTAAAATGACACAAAATTTATCTACATCCAAAAAATCAAATAACCCTTCAATTTTCTGACTGCAACCATTTTAGATAACTGTACCTAAAGTGAAGATGGGTTCTTTTCATTCCTCGTGCCACAGCTGCGCTGGTGCCCTCAGCAGGGGCTTAATGAGCCCCTTGCATGATCAAGTGTGGAGCACTCAGACATACAATGCTTTAGATAAAAATGGATCTTCGGTGACACACTGGGATGCCGGGTGCATCTACTTCACAATGTGAGACAAGGTCTCCTCCAGACGGTGGCCTTGCCCATCTCTGAAGGTTTAAGTTACTGGCTGTGTTCTGCTGACCTGGAACAGGGGTATCTATGGGGAGGGGATCTGAGAGGAGAAGGTGTAGGTGGCTCTGTGGTTACAGGTTAGGATTTTCCTTACTTTCGAAGACTCATTAAAGGGATCCATTGTTCAATGGCTCAACCCGTTCCACTCCATTTTGGAATCATTGCCTATGGACTCCTTAATAATCCAAAAAACCCAGTTTGCTCAGTCAAGAAATAGGAAATCTGCCTGTGGAAGAGTGGTAAGGGACCTTAGAGACCATATGGTTCTGTCCAACCTTCCAATACACTGCCTTGCCTACTAACTCCCCCGTGATTTTGGATAAGTTTCTGGACTTTATTATTACTGGAGGATTGGACAGAACCATATCATCTCTAAGAGGGGGTAGACATTGGGCTAGGGGAATGACAAAGTGAGAAGGGATGGGAGGAGGTCATTTATTCCACACAGAAAAGCCAGACTCTCTAACACTCTTTGTTGGGTGTTTTCCAGAGATGGCACATTGGAGAAGTTTTCTCTTTATCTTTCCCAGTGTCCCTCCACTGCCATCTCACTGTTGTCTCAAAGCATGTATTTTCCTTGGCCACCAATAAGACAAGGTGGAGAAACATTGACCCAAACATGAAGAATAAGGGGCAGCAGATGAAGAGAAGAAGCAGAAATTAGGAGAGAAAGGCAGACTGAAAGGAAAATCCATAGCAGGAGGGAAGGGGAAAGATCTATGACAACAGGAAAGGAAGTTTCTGGATATCATGTAGGTGAGGAGAGAGTAAGTGAGAGGGGTACGTGAGTTAGAGATTGCCTCTACAAATACTGGTGGAATGACTCTCCCTCCTCTCTGTAAGGACTGGAGACTTGGGGGCCATTTTCTCAGCACATAAATTCAGTGATGAGCATGTAGGATTGCATATCGGGATGAGGGTTGTCACGCCAAGGTCCTTGACCGTGGACACATTAAACAAGAAGTTGTAGGATGTCTGTGGCAGACATTCCCTAGACTAATGGCCAAGAAACCTGAGAGTTAGCCTCAGCCTTGCCCTCTAGCTCCTCCTGTGACTTTGAATAAGTCTCTGGACTTCATTATCAGTGTATGGGAGGTTTGGACAGAACCACATGGTCTCTAAAGTCCCTTACCACTCTTCCACAGGCAGGTTTCCAATTTCTTGGCTGAGCAAACAGAGTTTTTTTGGATTATTAAGCAGTTCATAGACAATGATTCCAAAATAGAGTGGAACAGACTGAGCCATTGAACAATGGATCCCTTTAATGAGTCTTTGAAAGTAAGGAAAATCCTAACCTGTAACCACAGAGCCACCTACAGATTTCAAATTGCTATTTTCCTATTTAATAATTTTCACATGTCAAGTCTTATTCCTATTCTAAATATCTAGTATGAGTATAATGAGGAAGAGTTATTCAAAATAAGTTTAAGCAAATAGTCATAATACTCCTAATTTTACTGATAGAGTTATTCACTTGACTAGCAGAAGTTAGTTTGGCAGCTTATCTTAAAAAAAAAAAAATTCCCACTGTGAAAATCATTACACAAGTCCAGTATTATCAAAGTGATTTTTATCCATTAGAAGGTACATTCCAAAATCTTTATTATAATTTCATCACCTTTAATGAATCACAAAAACTTTCTGAAATTTAAACCAAAGTAAGGCAAGAGAATGTCATGCTTTTCTGGCAAAATATTAACTCTGTGTTAAAATGGAAGCTAACATTTATTGAACATTTCTTTTGTGTAGATTCCATGTCAGCCAGAACCTAGTGGACCTAGTGAGGCAGGCAGGTATTATTACTATTATTACCTCTATTCTATACCTGAGAATTTGAGTCACTTATTACATTACAAATATCCAGTAAGTGGCAGAGCTGGGATTTTACCTAGGTTCATGTGATTAAATAGAATTATGCAACAGAGGGAAGAAATGTTGGCCAATTTCTGTGGTTTAAGATTCTTCAATTCAGTTCTTGGTTTGCCCACTGATGCTCCACAGCAAGCAGTCATCTACAGCCTCAGAACCTTAGAGCCTGACTCAGGGGACCCTAGCACATCCTCTACCTGTAGACTTGAGATGCCAGTAAATGACTGGGAGTCATGAACCAGTGTGGGCTCCTTGATAATCTGTCTCCATTCTCTCACCTTTTGAGGTGTCAAAGCCAGTAAAATTTGTTCTATCTCTTCAGAGAGGCTGTGGGAAATTGAGACCCTTTCATTCTCGCAGATCCATGGGAAATCCCCGCCATTTGAGGCAGTTTTCACCAGAGTGGAAATCGGTGTTTCTCTTTTGTTTGAGGACTTCTGGCACACCCTTGATTCCAAGGGCAAGAAAGATCAGTCCAAAGGGCTCAGTGTGTTAGAGTTACAAAACGCAGGACCTGGTTTTGAAGCCAGTCTGTGACTGAGCTGTGATGTTGGCAACTTAGCAGTGGAGATGAGACTTCAAATAGGTGAAAGTGAACCTGAGGGTAAGCACAGCACAGAGACCTCTGGCATTGCCATTTGTCTCTTTTCCTTTTTAAATAATGCCAAAACAGTTCATATATTGTACTTATAATATTTAGCTCAACGTGTCTAAATAAACAGAAATGTAACTAAAGCTTAACTATGCAAAGCTTTAGCTTTAGTTATATTTAAAAAATCTAAAAGTACATTTCCTTATTAATGGTGAGACATATGAGTCACTATAGAACAAAATTAGTCATGACTGAAAGACTAGCTTTGAATAATTATATTCATGACAAAAATAATGATATTACCATAATATAAATCTGCTCAGTAAAGGGCATGTACTCACATAATTTTATAGAGCAAAGAAATCAATGGTGCAGTAGATGTTTCTCAACTGCTCCTTCAGAACAGAGCTATTATTCTTCTTAAATAACATGAACATTAAAAAATTCATACTTAATGATAGCCTTTTTCTTTTAATTTTGCTCCCAGAGAAAATTTCTCCTCATATATTATTTATTTCATATTAGACATTCAGACATTTTTATTTAACATTAGCTATGGTTAATACAAATAACTCCCAAGCTCAGAGTAATATTGGTGTTTGATATGATGGGTTTCATTGTTTACGTTAAAGAGTCATACTAATTTTCCGTAAAATTTTATGGTATGTAGTCACATCGTTCTTTTTATTTGCAACGGGTTCATGTAACAATGTGTAAGTTACTAATATTAACAGCTCTACCAATTCCCAGAGTTTGATTAGAACACCATATGATGTACATAGAATATGAAAACACACAAAAGCATGCACACATGGGGCTGTGATTTTAGAGTCAGAGAAACCTGTATTAAAACACTTTAGACACCACTAATTCACTGTGCGAGCTCACGGAACCCAGTAGTCACTGTAAAATACAAACACTGGTCCTTACATCTCTAGAGAACAGAGTGAGCCTACCATCAATGAGGTCACCATCAGGTCCTCTTGATCGAAATGCTTTTTGTGCCATGAACTTTAGGGGGACACTGTTCACTCTTTACCGAGTCATCTTTTTCCTGGTCTGCTACTATCTTTTTTAGTCTATTTTCCACTCCAACAATATAATGATACTTATGAAATATGAAAGAAGTTGTATCTCTCTGCTGCTTAAAATCCATCCATCTATCTATCCATCCGCTTATCTATTTATTCTTTATTTATTGTCTCAGGGCATTTCAATGGTTTTGATTTATAATTCAGCTCTAGCATTTAATATTATTTAATATCTTGTATGATTCAAAGGGCAGTACATGTCAGAAAGTAAAGAGAGAATTAAAAAGACATTTTCCATTCTTTATAATTTAAAGAAAAGTTGTATTGGATTATAAGGCTTGCACCTTCATTAATCATTTCGTGATCTGTTCAAGTTTTTAGATTTAGATATAATTATCTAAGATTAAATAAACCATGCCTGCATCATAATTTTTAAAAAATACAGCACAATAAGTCATTTCAAAATGAATCTCTTATACATCATGTAAAAGTAATTCTGGTTTTATCATGCAGTAAAAGGTCCAAATATGATGAGATGCTCTTGTAGTGGTGCAGACATGGACAAAGATGTTCGATGTTTGTGTGATGGTCCGTGCGTTTATTTGTTACTGGAGAAGGTTGTGCTGGGTTCTCTGGTATGATCTTGACTCTCATTCCAGCATTGGGAGGTTCACTCACATACCCTAGACCTAGTCTAAAGGACTAGGGACCTAGTCTAAAGGGAGCCAAGACCCTGGATTGCCACCATCACTGAAGGGAAGCCTACGCTTTGGATTTCAATATATAAGGCAATGCAGATTTAGAAAACACTACACAAGAATACACTAGGAACTATTTTGCACTATGATATTATTTTTTTACAAAAATAGCCTTCAGAGTATAATTTACCTAAGCAGGCAGGTTCTCACGTCCTCAGTGCATTTAAAACATACCAAAAAACAAGCATACTCTGTTCATCCTTTTCCAAAAAAGAAGCATCTATTTTACTCTAAACTCTGACAAAAAATATGCAGACTTTAAGCAATCCAGGCATTCTTACTCCAGAAAGTGTCACAAGGCTGAGGACCTGAGAAGGAACCAATAGCATATTCCCGAGTAGAGTATATTTCCTCCACCCTGCTGATGTCAAGAGTGGCCCAAGGCCGGCTGTGCGGCACTGGTGTGGAGGCCTGTCCTCCCTCTCTGCGCTCTCCTCTCTCTTCCTCAGCGGTGTTACTCTCAGCTCTTGCTTCAGAATTGTTCTAGGATAGGATCACGCAGGTTCAGATGTAAACAACTCACTAAAGAGCTTAAATATCTTGAATTTGCCAGAGATGTGCCCCTGAATAAGAGAACACCAATCTTAAATCAAAGCGGAGCTTCTCAAACATGCTAAGCTCCCAGAAACATCTGGAATCCTTGTGAAAAATGCACATTCCTCAATCCCTCTCCTGCAAATTCTGATTCAGCAGATCTCAGGTGAGGTCAAGGCACCCAGGTGACTCTGAAAATTAACCAAACTTGGAAAACATTGACCTAAAGTATGACTCTTTAATTGAAGATTTCAGGCATCAATGAGCAAGTCAAAGGTTCTTTCTGACAAGACTGTCATAAGTTTGTGGTGATGGCTTCAAAATTCTTTACTCCAGGGAATTAGGGAGCTAGAGTAGTGTGTTCTGCAATTTCAATACAAAATAATTGCATTTGATCATCTTTAAGATCTGGTTTTCAATTTCCTACTTTAGCCAGCTTTATAATTAACAAATAATAAATGATGGACCTCTCACAGAGAGCTAGTATTTCCTGCCCCCTAAAATTAAATGTGGCTACGAACATTAAACCAACTTCTATTTAAGATCATTTTACATATCAGTTAGAAGCTAGCCCCCAGTGTTTAACAAGACATTTAAAAAGGAATCTGTGTTGGAAGTCAGCATCTTAATTTTCAAAATGGAGAATAGGATGGAAATAAAAGTGATGATTATGGAAGCAAATTGAGTGTGACATGGGAACTATGTGGAGTCTTCTGGGAAATAATGGTTGGGGAGGATTATTACTAGAGAATTTTGGCTTATTCTCCTGTTTTGAGATTTGGGAGCCTGGATTTAACCTTTATGTCATGAGCTCTAGGTGACAGGGTTGCTGTCCCTTCAATATTCATAAATATTAAAAGAGTTTGACCTTGTGTGAGACCCAGGGAGATGCAGGCAAGAGGACTATTCCACTTTGCATTCATCATTTCAAGGACTTTAAAGAAATAAATGTTAAAGAAAATCAGAAAATGGCACGTCATTATTTCCTTTGCTTATTCCAAGTAGTCTAGAATTAGAAAATATGTCACATTCAACTCTCCCACATGAGAAATAGCCTAGTAAGATTGGGTGGTTTCATTGTTCATTATTATTGCTGTTTTATGAGAGTAAATTTCATTAAAAGAGTGGGAATAAAATAACATTCAGACTGTCTGTTCTTCATATAACTGAAGACTTATTAGCTCCTAACTGGCTGCCAATTAACTTGGTGAGCTGGGGCAAGTGACTCCACTTCACCAGATGGCAGCGTCCTCATCTGTGAAATGAGAGAGTGACATCAGACAATCCTTACTGTCCCCTGTGGCCGTGACCTGGTGTGAAGTAACCTGGTAGAGTCAGGGTGGTCAGCAGTGAGGGTCATTCATGGAAGGTGTACGAGGAATGCTTATGCATCGTACACAAACACACTCCATTACTCAGCTGGGGCACATTTTGACAAAACCTTTAGTACAAGTGGCAAACACTTTACTTACATTAACTCATTTAATCCTCACAACAAAACTATAAAGTTGATACCATTAATATTGTCACTACCATTTTACAGACAAGGACTTTGAAGCACAGAGAGGTTAAGTATTAAGCCCCAAGTCACCCAGCTAGTAACTGGCAGAGCCAAGATTTGGATCCAGACTGTCGGGTCCAGAGAACTTGCAGGCTTAACCACCATGGTGTGTCACCTCTCTACCAGACTGGGTGAAGAACATGTTAGATCTCGTTGCTAAAGCTGCAGTGTGGATGTGCTGAGGTTGGGACTGGCTGAGACATCGATGTGGGGTCAATAACTTTAGTGAGCAGGGAAACCATGGTTGCTAATCTGATCTGGAGAAGCAGAATTCTGCAGTCTGTTACAGAAAACCAAAATGACTGTTAGCCCAGGCACAGCCGCATTGCTGCTGAACAGCTGCCAGGGGCCCAGTGAAGGCTGTGGATGGTGAGGAGCTGATCCCAACATCCACTTCTGATGATGCTCTCAACTTCATAACCCTCCACAGGTCCTTATAAACTGCTGCATTTTGTAAAACATACCAAGACCACCAAAAATGCTATCACTCTAGCTAACACACAAACCAACAAACCCATCTGAACTGAGGGGGTATGTCTATATCACTTATGCTTTAATTGTTTTCAAAAGTTCAGGGTAAGTTAACTATCAGCATTGCTAGTGATCAGCCTAGTGTTGTCTTACCTTAATGGAATTCTTTTCATTTTTTGCTATTAAATGTATTTGATGTTAATTTCTGAATTGTGTGAGTGTGTGTGTGTGTGTGTGTGTGTATGTTTAATGCTAAGGGTATTTCTTTCTCTTCCTCTTTCCAACAATTTTTATTAGAAATGATTGTTGAATTTTACTAAGTGCTTTTTTGGTAGTTATCAAATTTGTCACATCTTTCTTTCTTTACTCTATTACTTTAATATTAATATTTAATGAACATATCTATTATTGAACCATACTTACATTTCACAGCAGACCATGTTGGTCTATTTTTAAGTATACACTAAGGAGTATTATTACAATTTTGTAAATACAAAAAACTTTTGGGGCCAGCCCAGTGCGTAGCAGTTAAGTTCGCGTGCTCGTCTTCAGCAGCATAGGGTGGACCAGTTAGGATCCTGGGCGCAGACCTACTCACCACTCATCAAGCCACTCTGAGGTGGTGCCCCACATAGAAGAACTAGAAGGACCTACAACTAGGATATACAACTATGTACTAGGGCTTTGGGGAAAAATAAGAAAAAGAGGAAGATTGGCAACAGATGTTGGCTCAGGGCCAATCTTCCTCGAAGAAAAAAAATTTTAACTTAATTCTACCAAACAAAATTGTGTTAACCTATAATATAGCAGAAACCACTGAGGCAACTTTAGAGTCATCTGTAAAAGGGATACCAGTACTTGCCCCTTTCTTCTTTGGTCTGTCAACAGTTCATTTCTTAGTAAATTATCTCCCTAATCGCTAACAATATCTAGATCCACAAAATAAAATAAAATGAAGCAGACTAACTCTGAGAATTTTGCTCTTGGGAGAGCTTACCTAAGGGAACATCAGCTTAGAAGGTTGCCTCTCTGCACAGGAAGGGTCAAGACGTGAGAAGAGGGGCTGGCCCAGTGGCGTAGTGGTTAAGTTTGTGCACTCCGCTTCAGTGGCCCAGGGTTCGTGGGTTTAGATCCCAGGCCTGGACCTACACACTGCTCATCAAGCCACACTGTGGCGGCATCCCATATACAAAAAGTGAGGAAGATTGGCACAGATATTAGCTCAGGGCCAATCTTCCTTACCAAAAATAAATAAATAAATAAAAGACGTGAGAAGGGACAGCTCATAATTGTAAAGGCTCAGCCATCACTTTTCAAGAGAGGTTAGACTAAAGGGAAAAACTGTTTCCCCTCAGTTCAGAGGTATGTTTTCTGTAAGATTAATCCTTTCTTAAAGATCTTTGCTCCTGGAAAATAGATGAAAGAAATCCTAAAGCAATAGGTTCTGGGCAAGAAATGATTTTTTTTTTTAATTTAAATTTAAAGTTTTTTTGCCAGGAAAGATTTGCCCTGAGCTAACATCTGTTGCCAATCTCCCTCTCTCTCTTTTTTTTTCCTCCCCAAAGCCCCAGTACATAGTGTATACCCTAGTTGTCAGTCCTTCTAGTTCCTCTATGTGAGCCGCCACCACAGCATGGCAACTGACAGACGAGTGGTGTGGTTCTGTGCCTGGGCATGGAACCCGGGCCACCGAAGTGGAGCACACTGAACTTTAACCACTAGGCCATAAGGGCTGGCTCAAGAGCTGAATTCTTATCTTGTCTCTTCCTTTTATAGTTGCCAGAGCCTGGACAAGTAGGCAGCAGTAGGTGGATGCTTGCTTTCTCGGTGGAAGATTAAGCGATTTTTAAGGATTTAGGAGTTGGAAAGTTTCCTCTTGGAACTCCAGATCTGGATGTGAGACAGCCTGCACCTCCTTCACAAAGAGGACAGTAGCGCATGCAGCTTGAAAACAGGGGTTTAGGAGTCAGAAGACCAGTCTGCCATTAGCTAGCTATGCAACTTTAGGTAAGTCGCTTGACCTCTCAAAGGCCTCAGTTTCTTCACCTGTAAAGTGGGGGTAATAATACGTTCTTCCCAGGTGAAGTAGACAATGTAGAGTGCTTAGCTCACTGCTTAGTATGGAGTAAAATACTCAGTAAATGTCAGCTAAACACATATACACATCCACAAATGCATACGTCACAACAGATTTTCAAACTTCGAGAAACAGCCAGAAATGCCTTGCTGAGTTCCCTGGTTCCAAGGATACAGTCAGATAAGAGCCCTGAGACACAAAAGGGATTGTAAAGTCCAACTAATCCAGCTAACCCTGCCACTTCGGGCCCAACAGGGCTGTACCTGGAAGCTTCAAAGCCAAGGGAATGATTCTCGTTATGAAAATTCACCAAAGGGCATGTCCTCCCCAGTGAACAGTCACCTTCACAGTACAAAGGTCTTCCTCACAGGAGGACCTGACTTCTTTCTGGCTTGTAAACTAAATACTAATCTTTGCTACAAGAAAGAACACACCGAATGGGAGAGGAAAATAAGACCAATATTCTGCTCCCTCCAAAAGGTCAAATAATACCATATCTACAATTAAGTATTGATCAAATTAAGTATCAATTGATGGACTTAAGTATTATCACTAAATTAGGTACTGATAAAATTAAATACTGATAAAAAATGATTCCAAAATTAATTTCTTTTTTTTTTTTTTTTTTTTGTGGGGAAGACCAGCCCTGAGCTAACATCCATCGCCAATCCTCCCCTTTTTGCTGAGGAAGACTGGCCCTGAGCTAACATCGTGCCCATCTTCCTCTACGTTATATGGGACACCACCACGGCATGGCTGACAGGCAGTGCATTGGCGGGCGCCCGGGATCCGAACCCGCGAACCCTGGGCTGCCAAGCGCGGACTAAACCGCTGTGCCGCCGGGCGGCCCCCCCAAAATTAATTTCTTTGAAGTATGACAGAACGGGAAGGCGGCCTGGTGTATGATGAGCACCGTAGTTTGGAGCAGTGGGGTTTATTCCTGGCTTCACCTTTCTGAGGCTCTGGAACACTTCAGAGACACTTCCTGACCCAGCTGCGCGATCCTGGGAAAGTCGTCTCCTTTTTTAGCTCCTGGTCTCCACCTCTGGGAACTGAGCAGGTGAGACTAAAACTCCCTGGCAGCTCTAACGCTCTCCGATTCCGCATAGTGGCGGGGTGGGCCTCATTGCGTGGCTCCAGGTGGAAAGTCGCCCCTGAAGTTGTGCAAGCCAACCGACCAGACTCTAGGACAGCCAGAATAAGCCTGAGGAAATCAGCCAGCTCTGAGCCCCACCTGACTCTGTTCCCTGCACCTTGATTTGCTCATCCATGAAGGGAAGAGGCCACCGGATTCCCTTCCAGAGCTCCTGTGAGTCCTTGCATTGACACGCTGATGGCTCAAAGCTCTTCTCTTTGGAAAAAAATTGCAGTTAGGTTCCATTTAGAACTGCCAAATTAAAATAAAAATGAATATTAAGAACCAGCATCTGTGAATCTTTTCCTAATGGATGTATAACTGGGTTTCAAGTTTCTGACACATTGAGACTGAGTGCTAAGTCACCAAACCATCTGGCTCTAGGACAGTTATGCAAAGGGCTGCTCTCCACCTGGGAATGGAGAACATTTAGATTAACATCCTGCTGGGCAGACACATGCATAAACAGAGACTGGGATTAGTCCAAGGTCAAAAACCAAAGAGATTTGAAAAACACTTGGACTGTGAGAACAGAATAAAATTTGTTTCTGGTGAAAATTATGTCTGCGAAGCAGCAAGGGTGATGTAAAGAAAAGCTAAATGGCTGCAGGAAGAGGTACATAGAGTAGACTTCAATAAAGAAAGCCTTTAGCTCAGACTTAGAAGCATAACTCTGCTGAAGGTTTAACTGTCCTTTCAAAAAGCCATCCTCCCTCAGAACCGCTGGTAAGAGATGACTTTGAAAATCTTCTTGATACGATCAACATTAACTCTGCTGGTCACCGTCACCCGATTCCATTCTTGCCAGTTGGCCTTTGGAAAAATCTGCTTGCCTGGAAAAATGTAGCCCTTGATATTTATTTATCATATATTTGTGCTTCAGAGATAACTCATACCTTTAAGTTTGATTACTTTTCCTTAATTAAATACAGACTTCTATGGCTCCCAGGTGTCTGGAATAAATCGGATAAAAACAAGATTCCCGCCCCTGTGCCAGGCTGAGAGCAGGACCGTTTCACATCGCATGTTAGTAGGACCATCACTCAGATGTTGGAATTCACAGCCACACTCGGTCCACGCACAGGGGAGCCCCTCCTGCTCCAGTTTCCTCTACTGCTCACTGGTTCCTTTAACAGGGAACACAAGTGAAGGATGACTTAAATTCAAGTGTCATTGGAAGGTGATGTGTTCACTGGAATTCAAAGGTTCAAAGGGCCAGAGAATGAATCTCCTCTTCCATACTTCACAGAAAAGAGATTTTAGGTATTGATAAAATTAAATATTGATCTTTCTTGGATATTTCTATATCATCCTGCAAAACCCCCCAAACTTCCCAGAATACCAGAAATGCATCAGATGTGTATTTAACTTCTCGATATGTCAGAGCCCATGAGGTAGGTGGGGGAACGTGCCCTCTGCCACAGTCTCAGCAATTTCACCTGCTGGGAACACAGGTTCCCTCAGCTTCTGGACTGTGGCTCAATGGAAGAGCTACTATTTATATGATCACCTGCTAATGCCAGGCATTGTTTTTAGCATTCCTCATGCATTGTCTCATTTAATCTTTATAACACCTCTGCCTGGAAGGCATGAAGGAACATTTGCTATTTTATAAATGAGGAAAATGAGGCTGTGTCAGTCTGGAGCCTCTAAGAAGCAGACGCCTAGTTGGGACTAAAACTGCAAGGATCTTATTAGGGAAGATGCCTGTGTGAGAGGAAACAGGAAAGGAGCTGGAAGTTTGAGAGAGCCATCAGGCCATGAGTTAGGTCTGCCCCTGGGTGAAGGAGAGAGGGAGAAAGCATCCCAGAGCACCGTGGGGTCTCAGGAAGGTTCCCCAGCATTGTCAGCAAGTCCCTGAGCTAAGGATGGTCCACCAGGGAGTTCCTTGAGCCGAGATCACCAAGGTGTCCCTTGCCTCCCAGGAATGGATCTGCCTTAGTAGCCGTGTGATGGATTTCAGTGGTTGGGGCCCTGAGTTAATTATTCTCCCTGAGGTGGGAGGTCTGTGAGGCTCTTTCTCACGGCTGCCCAATAGGTTCAGTCAGCTTAACTTGCTCTGGCTCTCACAGCTAGCTGGTGGCCAAGGAATAAGCCTGTGGGTCCAAGCTCTCTCCCACACATCCAGACGTGTGATTAGAAGCCTAGGGGTGCCATACAAGGGCACAGGCCCTTCCCCCATCTCCATCTCATCCCCAGTCGTGAAACCACGGCGCCCCAGGGGGCAGGAGAGAGCCCCTGTCAGAGGCAATGCTATGAATCAGCACTGCTCTCCCACTGCTTTAATAATTTGTTATAAAACAAACAAAGTCACCAGGGGGAATTGCTGCCAGTGGATAATGGCCTCCTGCTTTGCAATTAAGTGCTGACATTCAGCTTTGCCTCACCAGCCACAGTATATTGCTGCTTCCTGTCCCAATGTTCTCCACCCAGGAGAGCCTTCTGCTAATCAAATTTATTACCCTATACGGCAGATCCTGACATTCGTTTCCTTTTCAGCCTAATGGTGAGGGTTTAGAGAACATAATTTTTAAACTACCTGTTCTTTCCAGCCTGGCATTCATATGTCCCACAAAGAAACAAATAGGTTTAAATAAAGCACAAAAGCTCCGAAAGTTTATGTTGGTAAGAAATACCAGTTGTCAGTGAGATTCGGTCACAAGACAATCTTTTCAAGTGGATAAGGAAGTGGAGACTTGTGAGAGTCCTTTAATGCCACACTGAGATTACTCCCTACTGACCACTTGACTCAGGTTCAAGTCCTTTATAAACCTTGCCTCGGATATGACGTCCTGGGGGATGTGCTTCAGGATCTCTCAGTTCAGACCTAACAGCACCCTTTGGCTCTGCAATCATGTTTCAGCTCTTTTATCAGAAAGGGGTATTTCATGAACCACTAACATTTCATTGGGAGGCTCAGAATCATTGAAATACGAATTACCCCATGGAAGTTGCTACGTCCTCAGCAGCCCGGGACTTAGTACTGTACATAACCCCCAGCTCTGAAAACCGCCCCCCTGTTTCCCGGGAAGAAGGGACAGTGAGCCGAACTTCCCACAAGTACAGCCAGTATTTGACAGGTCCGTGCAGGGGCTAGGAGGAGGAATTTCCGACGTCTGAATTCCCTTTTTTGAACTTGAGGGTAGTAAACGAGCGGATATCACAAACCTTTCTAGACCATGATTCTGTGATAACCAGGAGGTCTTAAGAATAGGCACCAGGAGCCCATCGTCATCCCCTATTTCTCCACATCAATCTCTTTACCACTAGTAACAAGTCGGCCTCCGTGTCCAGCGCCTTCTCTGCTTGTTTAGGGTCCAGCTCCTGGCATCTGCTGTCCCCAGCCCACAGTCGCCTTCTCCTCCTCCACCTCCTCTTTGCCTCCCTGCTCTCCTCTCTCATCCCTTTGTTACCCTGGTAACCAAATTTACCCCCAGGCTGCCCCAGAGATCCATTTTGTCATTGCTCTCTTTCATCTTTGCCAGAGGAAAACAAAACAAATTTGCTCTACAATTAAATGCAAACAACCTTGAGAAAGTTAATAGGTTATTTTAAATTCACACTAAGTTTTAAAAGACCTAGAAAATCCTTTCCTGAGCACAGAGGGAAAAGCCTGTGTGTCCCAGAGCAGGGGATGAGGAGGAGTTGGTGAGGGAGGAAAGGAGCAATGGTTCACGGAGCATCAGGTAATGCCAGCACGTACACCAGGGGTTTTGCTCTTTAATAAATTATTATATTGTTCTTTTAGATTTCAAAAGCAATTTGTACATCTCACCTAATGCAAAGACAACGAGTTATATAAGATAAAGTCACCTGTATTCTCACCACCCCACCACCACCCTCTCCTTCTAAGAACAGCAACCAGAAGAGTTTTGTTGTTTCTTGATTCAAGTATTATTGACCGTTCACTCTTTGTCAGGCCCTGTTATAGACACATCAGAACAAAACAGACAAAAACACCTGCTTTCCTAGAGCTTACATTCTAGCAGAGGAAGACAATTAAAAACTAAATAAGTAAAATAAATGATAATGATATCAGAGATGATAAGAGCTATGGAGAAACATAGAACCAGAAAGGGGCTAGAAGGACTAGGAGAGGGGCTAGGGCAGGTAAGCATTTTTGAATGGTGCCATCCGGAAACAGCTTGCTGAGAAGGTGGCACTTGAGTGAATATATGAAGCAGGTGATGTGTGCGAAGGTATTTTTCTCTAATTTTCTCTGTGCTTATACAAACATGCCCAACAGAAATGCATGCATATGGTTTGTCTTAATGCTTCTTACATAAGGGGCCGATATTATACACATTACTTTGCAACTTGCTTTTTCCACTGCAAAGTAAATCACTGGCATCTCTCTGGGTCAATAAATATAGATCTAGCTCATTCTTTTTAATAACTGCATCATTTTCTGTAGTTCGAGTGTACCATAATTTACACAAATGTCCCTCTATGGATGGAATTCAAGTTATTTGCAGTTTCCACATCCTGTTTTATTTTCTTTGGAAATACAAGTAATGTTGTAAAGTTTTCTAGGCTTTATTTGTTCACACAAAAGTTCTAGATGTTCTAAATATTTTATTTTATTCAGCACAACTTAACTGAGAGCTAGATTTATTATTTCCTTTCCTAGAAGCAAAGAAGCAGAAGTTCAGAATACTTAGGTTGGTTTGCACTCGGCCATTTAGCCAGTGAATGGAAAAACAAAGATTTGACATCAGGACAGTATGGTGTCAAAAGTACTACATTCTTTCCAAAACCATGCCAGATCTCAGAGCCGAGGATGGGGCAGCAGTACCATCCGCAGGAGAATGGGAAGAGGAAGAGCAATAGAGCTCGTTTTTCATAGCACTGAATTTATTCAACTTAAAAATTGCCATTTATTTTGAGGTTATGTCCCTCCTATGTTTTTGGCATTAAAGTGATCTGCTTTGGTGAAATAAGGTGACATCAGATGGTGGACGGTATTTTCCAATAAACTTATTTGGAAAAGAAAAAATTTTCCTTTCTAGTTTGGTTCCCCAAATGTACAGATTTTAATGTTCCATGAACCCCTAAAACCACTGGAGTACAGAGTATGGTGTGAAATTCCCTGGTCTACGCAGGCAAAGATCTGAGCCCCACCCAGGTTGTGCCTCTGCTATCCATCTCAAGACCCACTTTCCTAGTCTGTAAAACTGAGATTATAATACTTCTCAATTCCACATATGTAGCATATTTTTATTTTGCTTAAAAATAGGCCTGCGCCTATGCGCCGATAATATCTGGAGACAAAAGATTCAGCCAAACGCTATGGATGACAACGAAGTTTCCAAGTTTGGAAGAAAACTGAAGCTGAGTAACATTTGGAGTCAAAAACTAAGTAACTCATTATAAATAATAATAGTGTTGAAAACATTTATTGAAAGTTTATTGTAGTGTCAAATATATATCCTGTTTAATACATTTAGAAAACTTTTTACTTACTTAACCATTTGATTGAGCTAAGTTTTTATGAACTCTATATATTTGAACTTGCTTTTTAATGTTAGATAAACTATTGATCCTGATGGTATCTCTAAATTGGAGGGAACATCTCTCCACTAATTCTGGAAATCAGAGTCAAACACACACACACAAATACACTCACAAAGCTAGAGTATTTTAAATTGAGATGTGAAACAAGGAAAGAAAATATAAGAAAGAATAATTTTAAGGAAATAGCCTAACAATATATAATAGCCCAATAAAAAGATTACTTTTCATGTATATATAATAAAATAATGCACTGTTAAAAAGAGATATTTATGATAATCTATATTTAACTGCTCAATCTCTTAGTAGCAAGGCAATTTGATCCAGTGTTAATACAGCATTAATTTTATCCAAGAAGCTGGTCATATGAGGAAACTACTCTGGACTTCCTGCTTCCTGTTTACTTGCTCTTTACTAGATGGAAGGTGTGGAGTCTAAGGATCACACCTTCCGTTTGACTTCATCAAGTGAATGAATTTCTCTAGTAAAGCGCTAGTAAATTTATTAAAATCTGAAAAAAATATTTATTAAAATCTGAAAAAAAAACCCAATAGGATGTAAATGTTAATCCAGGGTGACAATGCCTCTCAAACACACAAGTGATGTCCCCAGCGCATAAGGGAACCTGGAATGAATGTAATCACAACAGAGGAAATATCTTAAACAAAGGATGTCTGTAAGCAGTTTACGCCTTGAGATTTGTAGTCCTAATCTGCTCTGTTGGGTGGAGTCAGTGATGCGCCCTGACTCTGCCACTGTCAGACCTGGAGTCACTCAAGACAGAATCAAAATGCCGAAGCAAGAAAGAAAGCATTACTGGTGAAGGCAGTTTCTAGAGGTTCCAGCTGTTATCACTCCTGTCTCCTGTCCAAATTAACACGGCTGTCTCAGAAGCACCGTGATGGCTGAATTTAGCCCATGCATTGTGCAAAACTCTCCTCTGAAAAAGAAGAGCCCAAATTTGGCATTTTGCAAACATTTTATAACTAGAAAAGCAAAAGTAACGTAATGCAGTAGCTTTGATCTTGTGATTTTTAACATTTGGAAACAAATAAAATAATTGTTTCTAAAAATACTTTCTAGATTTTCTTTGTTTACACTAAAGACTGGGCCATAGACTTTGGTTGGAAAATGGGAAATAAACTTGCCTTACTTTTTTTAGGGGTTGAGTTTTGTATGGGAACGTGTTACTTCTCTCCCTACTATAAATCTGTAATTGTGGTGATGCCTGTTGTTCCAAAAATAGCCATGCATCTTGGTAACTACTTTAAGAACAAGACTTGAGAGAATAGAGAGAATGAAATTAGAAGCAGATCTAATTCCATATGTGCTTAGCTGGAAATGCTGTTAGTCTAAAGAAAAAGCTACATCTTCCTGATGGATAACATAAGATCAAGTTTAGATCCTATGCTTCCCAGCTACCTCAAAAGTCCTAATTAATCTCAGCAAAGTCAACAGTTAGATGTTGCCAGAAGTCTTCAACCTGCTTCAAGAAAATATTCATAACCAAGAGCTTCTCTCTTTACTTAGACTCATCAAAGCCCTTAGGATCTGCATATGGAAGTTGCATATGGAAGGTTCTCCATTCACTAAATCATGTAGTGGATTGCTCTACTACCTCTGCAGATAAATAGTCGTATCTGCTTCTTGGTTCTCATTGCTTAGTTACAGAGTGTCCACACATTCTAATTAAAAGTATAAGATGCCTATATAATTTCTTTAGGTAGTTCCAACAGCTCACTAGTTGGTATTTTTATATATTTATGAACTTTGGTAAATGCAGGTAACATAACACTAGCTGATGTCAATAGAAAATATGGGGACCAGAAAAACTCCATTCAGCTTTAGAGTGGAATAACTGCACAATGATGTTAACTACCTGTCTTACAGAGCGTCAAAGATACCCGAAATCTGTAGTTCCAGGCTTTGGTGTACATCAAAATCACTAGGGAAATTATTAAAACTATGAATGTCAGGAACCCATAGATGCTGATTCACATTTAGGGTGGGGCCTGGATACCAGTATTTTTCAAGCTTCCTGGCTGATTCTGATGCATTAAGAAAAATTGAGAAGCATTATTCTAAATGATAAGTAATGTTTTGTGTTATGAATTTCTTTCCAGAAAATAAAGGGTACTCTTAAAATTGTAATATTTTTTCCTCAGGATTTGAGAGTTTTCAGGGCTCATTATTGCTTTTAGAAACAAAACTCTTCTCCCCAAAAAAAATTTTAATAAAGGATCTATGTCACCCCAGTGTCTCCTCTATCACCCCACAATGCATAATGTAATATATATATAAATAAATATATATATTGCAAAATATTTTTTCTTTCACATACATTATATAATTTAATTAAAAATAGCTAAGAATATCAGCGAGAAAATAAAAAGCAAAACAAACACCCACCCAAATAAAATTATACATTGAATTAAAATAAAAATCAAAGGGAAAAAAACAGTTTTCCTCTCCTAAGGTTTATTCTCTCAAAAGCAGCAACAGTGATATTGCAAGTGGGAGGAAAACAGACTTGGATTGGACTATAGAGTAACGGTGTTCTGGTCCAGCGGAATGGAGTCCCAAGGCTTCTCCTTAGGAAAAAGTCTGTCTCTGCCCTCATTTCAGGCAAAGCTCTTTTTTTCCTAACAGTTCAATGCTGGGTTGTTAAGAAAAGCTATTTGTGCTAATAGACTGAACTTTCTACGCTTGTTCTTTATACTTTTGCAGAAGTGGGCACCCTTGCAAATGTTTATTAGGATCTAACTTCATAACATATACTACACAAGCCTTCTATTCTGTTTAAAGTCACCTCTGAGTTCATAGGTTACCTAATTAGGACAGCAGGAACATATCAAGGTATTAGTGTTTGAGATTAGTGGTACCCAAAGATTTCCAGCTGTATTCTGGGTTGCATGCACAACTTACCCTTCAATAAGAACCAGTTTCCTTTCCTAGAGAAAACCTTGCCTGGTGGCATCTGTCATTTTTTACTGCTCAGATAACAACAGTTTTTATTGTTTTCTTAAAATAGCATGCAAGAGGAATATAGATGTAAATCCATAAATTCAAAAGCCATTTCTCATGGGAATATGTAAGATCTCCAAAAATTGCATGCAACTAAAATAGAAGAGAAAAAAACAAGCTCTTCTTGATTTCTCTTTTCTTCAGCAGCATTACCACATATACATTAGAATGGAGGCTTTCGTATTTAAATTGACAACCCTGGTGTTTCAAGCCAAACTTGTGAAATACTCCTCCAGGGATACCTCCTCCTTCTTTGTTGATAAACAGTACAATCTGAATAACTTGCCTTTTCACTTGCTATCCTGGAGCCCTTTTCTTCTGAGGAACTCCAAGTGACTTTAAATCTTTATTTCATCCTTTAGGCTGTTGATGACTTGCATATTTGTTTGTTTGTTCTAGTAAAATATACATTACATAAAATTTACCATTTTAACCATTTTAAGTATACAGTTCAATGGCACAAAGTACCTTCACATTGTTGTCCAACCATCACCACCATCCATCTCCAGAACTTTTTTCACCTCACCAAACTGAAATTCTATACTTATTAAACAGTAACTCCCACTCTCCCCTCCCCACAGGCCCTGGCAACCACCATTCTACTTTCTGTCTCTATGAATTTGAAAATTCTAGGTACCTCACATATGTGGAATCACACAATATCGGTACTTTAGTGTTCGTCTTCTTTCACTCAGCCTACTGTCTTCGGTGTTCATCCATGTTGTAGCATGTGTGAGAAGTTCAATCCTTTCTAAGGTTGAATAATCTTCCACTGTCTGTATATACATTTTGTTTATCCATTCATCCATCAATGGACATTTGAATTGTTTCCACATTTTTGTCTGTTGTGAATAATGCTACTATGAACATTGATTTGCAAACATCTGTTCAAGTCTCTGCTTTCAATTATTTTAGGTATATACCTAGAAGTAGAATTGCTAGATCTTATGGTAATCTTATGTTAAATTTTTTTAGGAATCATCATACTGTTTCCCACAGCAGTGGCACCATTTTACATTCCTACCAGCAATGCACAAGGGTTTCAATTTTTCCACATCCTCACCAACTCTTGTTAATTTAATTTTGTTTTGTTTTGATAATAGCCATCCTAATCAGTGTGAATGGTATCTCATTGTGGTTTTGATTTGCATTTCCCTAATGATTAGTGATGTTGAACATCTTTTCATGTGCTTATTGGCCATCTGTATATCTTCTTTGGAGAAATGTCTACTCAGTCTTTTACCCATTTTTCAATTAGGTTGTTTATTTTGTTGTAGCTCTTTATATATTATGAATATTAATCTCTTATCAGATATGTGATATTGGATATGTGCAAATATTTTCTCCCATTCTGTGGGTTGCCTTTTCACTCTGTTAATATTGTCCTTTAATGTATAAAATTTTTCAATTTTATGAAGTTCAACTTACTATTTTTTCTTTGGTTGTCTGTGCTTTGGTTGTCATATCCAAGAAATCTGCCAAATCCAATGTCATGTAGCTTTTCCATTATATTTTATTCTAAGAGTTTTATAGTTTTAGCTGTTACGTTTAGGTCTTTAATCCATTTTGAGTTAATTTTTGTATATGGTATAAGTTAAGTGCCCAACTTCATTTCTTTTGCATGTGGATATACAGTTTCTCACCATCATTTGTTGAAAAGACTGTCCTTTCCCCATTGACTGGTCTTGGCACCCTTGTTAAAAATCATTTGACCATACATATAAGTGTTTATTTCTGGGCTTTCTATTTTATTCCATTGGTCTATATGTCTATCTTTATGCCAGTACCACACTGTTTTGATTACTGTAGCTTTGTAGTAAGTTTTGAAATTAGGAAATGTGAGACTTTCAACATTGTTCTTCTTTTTCAAGATTGTTTTGGCAATTTGGAGTCCCTTTACATTCCATATAAATTGTAGGGTTGATTTTTTTTTTCTATTTTTGAAAAAAAAAGTCATTGGAATTTTGATAGGTATTACATTCAATCTATAGATGACCTTGGGTATTATTGACATAATATTAAATCTTCCAACCCATAAACATGGATGTCTTTCCATTTATTTATGATTGTTTTTTATTTAGGTAAAATGAGTGATTTATTAGCCACTGACAAGCAGCTCTTTCATGTTGAAGATCTTGTTCTGGGAAACCCAGGACCTGCAACACTAGATATAGGTTCAGTAAATACAGAAGAATGAATCAATCAATCAATAAGTAAGTGAAGACTAGTATGTTGATGAACAACAGAATCACATTTTCTTCACATAACCCACAAATAGGTGGGTTTTGTTTTTGTTTTTTGGTGAGGAAGATTTGCCCTGAACTAACATTTTCTGCCAATCTGTTTTTTTAATGTGAGCTGCCGCCCACTCCTGGGAACCAAACCAGTCTGCGGAAGAGGAGTTTACCAAACTTAACCACTAAGCCATGGGGGCTGGCCCCACAAATAGTTTTAAGCATCCTCTGTTTTATCATTTTCCTTCACCTACAAATGTAACATAACTAATGTAGCTCAATTTCAGTGTATGGATGAGACTGAAGGTGTTTATTTGTGCCAGAGGTCTTTTCTTATAAAACTGCAGAAGGCTTGCTCTACCCACAATTCAATTCAGCAAATAGCCCTAAGGAAACACTAACACAGCCGTGGAGACTTGAAAAACAAAGTTCGTATATAACAATTCTCGCCCTTCAGGAGCTTACAGTCTAAACTGAGGGAGAGAGAAATAAGGCAGGAATACAGTTAGAGGATTGTTTGTATTTAAACAATGTGTTTCCACAAGAACTCAAAACAGCACAGTGACATCCACGTCAATTCTCTTTATCTTCACCTTTATCCCGATCACTATTGCTTTATTTGACTCTACCTCTGGTAAATCTTATTTTAAAAAATAAATGTGTTAGTAGTTTTAAATTTTTACTTAAAGAAATCTAGTAAAAGGCTATATTTGGTTTTGTAGTTTTTTTTTTTCCCCTGAGAGCTGATACTCTGGTAGTCTGGTATTTCGTTGTTAGTCTCCAGACTGGCAGTGAAAATATATTGTGTAAAGGTCCATAATATAATGGTCCTGAACTTTACAATAATTGCATTTAGGTGTCTTTTATAGATTTTTTTCCCCTCTAATATACATATAACCTAAGTTATTAAAATTTTAAAATGCAAAACTACTTCTAGAAGCTCCTTATCACTCTTCAAATAGTTTGCTGCTGATTAACATAGAGGCCAGTAGCTGCGCAGTCTGTGGTGGAAATGTTGCCAACTATGCATATTTGCTGCAGAATGGCCACTTTCATGAATAGCTTACTACTGTCCATAATTTGACACTTGGAATTGAGTAAAATCAATTACTT
Source organism: Tapirus indicus (assembly GCA_031878705.1). Taxonomy (NCBI): domain Eukaryota; kingdom Metazoa; phylum Chordata; class Mammalia; order Perissodactyla; family Tapiridae; genus Tapirus; species Tapirus indicus. The sequence continues at coordinate 11,285,198 of CM062918.1, forward strand.
TTTCATAGTTCGTGATATTTAAAAATCATTTTTGATGCCCGAGATTTCAAAAGCCATATAAAACTAAAGCATATGTCCTTTTAAAATCCCAGCAATCTGTCATTTAATTGACTTGCTTGTGATTTTTTATAGCAAATAGCAAAAATGACTAGGAAGATTTGAGAGTTCTCTGTAGTACATCATACTGTTTTCTAACATTTAATGGACAAAACTTTATATATATTTTAGAATACAGTATAGCTTTTAACTTCACTTTTTCTTTGCTTATGTAATTAAAGTATGGAGCTGGTGCACAATTTATTGATGTTCCTTTTTTCTCCCCTGGAATATCAAATTGGATGACTAAATTCTTTAGCACAGTAGACATTTGGTCTATAAAAGTATGCCTAGAAACCAAATTCTCATGAGACTGTATACAAGCTGATACGTGTTTTTGATGAAATCTGGATACCATAGCAGGCTTTACAAGTAGGTTACAGTCAGCTCGCCCAAGCTCAAAATCATGAGTGAGCCTCAGGAATACGCTTAATGGGAAACAGCCGTCTAACACCCAGACCACCAGAAAGGGGAAGCTCAGAGTCATGTGGCAGTAAATACTCAAATTCGCTAAATCCACTAGAAGAAGCATGAGGATAGGGCCTGTGTCTAAACTGCCCAAGCTAAACACAAGATTTAGTATAGTACCTTGATCCTAGTAAGTGCTAAAATCATATGATGGAGTTCTTTCATTCTATCCCTGAACAAAATTCAATCCATCAAATGTATAGTGAGTGTCTACTATGTGTTACGCAGATGCCCAGCACCAAGATAAGATGGATGGCATAGAGTCTGCCATCAAAGGGCTCATGATTTAGTGAAAGAGACAGGCACATAAATAAATTAGCTACAAATAGGTGTTATGTGCTCTAAGGGAAGGAGGTATGAAGTGCTGTAGGTATCCAGTTAAGACAGCAACAGATTTTATGATCATCATCGTCATCTTCATCTTCATCACCATCACTACCACCATCACTATCCATGCTCTATATTTAGAAATAAAATTATCTGCAGTATTACAAAATTAGAATGTCATTTTTTAGCTTTTCCAATACTTATAATGTGAAGGTCTGCACACATGTTTGAATACACCAGTGTGCGTACTATTTTTTATGGCACTTGAGTACTTTCTCATGCACCTCTTGACGAATGATATTTGTGGATGGTAAGGTTATGACAACTGTTAGTAAGTTAGGTGACTGGGGCACCATTTGATACTCCAGTCTCATGATGGCAAGTGTCATGTGCTCTAAACAATGCACCGTTTCACAGAATATTCATCCTGACAAACGGAAAAATTATGACTATTCTTCATTTCAGGTTTTACCTTTGAGAGTAGTATATGAAATACTCATCAGTCATCTCCAGATATTACATTTTTGGCCACTGAGGATTAAACAGTACAAGTAATTGCCCTGGCGAAGTTTGATTCCACTTTGACTCAATAATTTTTCAGAGTTCGATTTTGGATGCCTCATTATTTCAATTGTCTTTCAAGTCAACCCTCTACCTCCCAACAGCCATCTGCTGCTGCACCTCCAAGTGGCAGAATTTGATTGGGGATCCTTTCAGAACCTGCCATTATCACTAAGGATAAATTCGGAAGCTTTTACAATGGGATGAAATAATATTTCAACTCTCTTCCTGTCACCCTCTATTATCATGATGCTAACTACTACAGAAAACAACAGTTCTCGATTTGATCAGGGAAGAGAGAAGGTGAGACCAGAGGCAGATTAAGAGCCATGTAAGCAGATTTTCAGCATTGTAAGTGGGTGGGAAGGTATTTAGCATTTATCAAACAGAAAATAGAGGCCAGGCACCGTGGGCAGGTATGTATACAGCACACATCCTGTTAAAAAATCTTGTGAGGTTAGGACTTTTGTCTAACCTCAAATTTTAATAGAAGATGAAAACTGAATCTCAGAAAGTTACTAAGCTATTAAATAGCCAATACAGGATTCAAACCCAGTGGGACTATTGAATGAATGGTAAGTTCAAAGTTGAGGGACATGGGATGTGACAGCATTAGAGGTCTGGATCTAAACCTTGACAGGATAATATTAAAGTAAGAAACTAGATTCAAGTAGGTAGAAGTTCAGAAGGGAAGGCACACAATTGCCACAGCCCGCTATCCAGCTCTCTGACTCTTCCTTAACATAGGATTTGTGAAGATCGTAAATTAGAGTCAAGAGTAGAGTAAGAAGCAATGATGATAGTTCAATGTTCTAATGTGTTGGAATTGGGGAGATTACCTTTATGTGATCTAGAAGTAGGGAGATGTTTATTAGCTTGGAAAGAAGCTGCTGTTAGTCGGGGACTATTATGAAAACACCAATGGATGGCTGGCACTAATACCTTAGTGGGTAACCAAAGTGGACATTCCAAATGTGTAAGGAATGGTCATGCATAACAAGACCTCACAAAAATGGAGATATCTGATACTGGATTGGAACAAAATGTTGGGTTCTTTATTAATAAACCTTCCTAATGACCTCAGGCAAATCATTCATACCCCAAAGTATTGTGTCCTAATCTGTACAACAGAATGATTATTTCTGTCACTAATATATCACTGACAAGTTGATTTTTTTTTAAATCAACTGTTTTATGGGGTATTAATATGGAAGAGAACTTTCAGTGTAAGACTTTTATATCAGGTAAATGACTAGTCAAAAATATATTGATTGGTTAATCTTATGTGTCAACTTGGCTAGACTATGGAGAACAGCTGCTTAGTCAAACACTAGCCTACATGTTGCTGTAAAAGTATTTTTTAGATGTGATTAGCATTAACATTTACAATAAGTTGCTCTAAGTAAAGCAGATTACCCTCCATGACGTGGATGGGCCTCATCCAATCCACCAAAAGCCTTAAGAGCAAAGACTGAGGTTTTCTGAAGGAGAAGGAATTCTGCTTCCAGACTGCCTGAGTTTCTAGCCCTCAGACTCAAGACCACAACGTGAACTTGTACTTCAATTTCCAGCCTGCCACCTTGCCCTATGGATTGGGGACTTAGCAGCAGCCCCAATCATATAAGCCAATTCCTTAAATCTCTCTCGCTCTCTAATATATATATATATATATATATATAACATATATAATTGAGTATATAATATATATTCTAGGTATTACCCCTTATATTTTGAATTCTTTGCAGAGAGATATTTTTCAGTCTATAGTACTCTAAGAATGTTAATATCTTTTCCCCCGGTTTTTTTAAGTGCTCTATTTATAATGTTTATTTATTTCAGTGATTAGCAATTGTTAGGAATATACTGGTTCAAAAGAAAGTAGATAAAAATATGTAGATCAAAATGAAACATCAATATTTATGCATCTATGAATTAATGAAAACTGAAATTCACAGAAGTTCCTTGAAATAGTGAATACTTTATCAATCAGAGGGGGGAGAAGATTTAGTCATGTATTAGAAGGATGAATAAACTGTCTTTCTTTTTAGCAAGTAAACTATTCCATAAAGTTTTGAAATAAAAAGCAATTTCCATTTTTTATTGAATAATATCTCATATCTAGCTGATTTATATTACTGATGTCTCAAATGCACCAGCAAGCCTTTTCTTCTCTCAAATATTTGCATCAATTCCATCAACTTTACTTTCAGCTCAGTTCTTCTTTGATTTGGCATATAAAGGGAAAACATCTTTTTATTTAATTTGAACAAGAACTGATTTCTTTTTCTTTAATTCTTTAGACTTGAAAAACCCTGAAATGAGCTTTATTTGGGCTCAAATTATTCATCCATTCACTCATTCATTCAAAAACTTAACATTCAGTGTCTACGTACAAGATTTGGATCTAGAGGATTTTAAACATCAGGAGTGGGACCCAAAGTTCTAAGCCTTGGTCACTACCTGACAGGTGCTTATCATCTCTAAGAGGAGACATGGCACACATGCAGTCCAATGACTAAGGAAGCTGCACCTAAGTAAATGTCACGGTAAGTGGTAGTACTAGTAAGACCTACAGTAAGTCAGAGAAGAAATTAGTGTGTATTTGGAGCAAGAAAGGGAAAAGCATCCCCTGGCACCCAGGAGCTGGCCTGGTACTATGAGTAAGGCTTTGGTGTTGTTACAAACTGTCTTCCCACTTACAGGAAGGCTCTGGTGTTCGCCTGCTAAAGAGAAAAATTTCACAAAACCTTAACATTAGATGAGGCCACTCTGTGGCTGTGACGGATCACAGACAAAACCAAGACCACTCTGTAAGCGTGTCTGAACACAGGCAAAACATGAATGTTGTCCTAAAACGACCAAACGTTTCCCCTGTCCTGGCCAATATGAGCAACTATTGCTTCCCCCTGCTCTGCTTTTCTTTTGCAATTTATTTATTGAAGAAGACAGGTTGTTGGTCCTGTACAGCTTCCTTCCCAGTCTCGTTGTCCTTTGAAGAGAGACTGTTGCTCCTTTACCAATTGCAGCACTAGCCTTGGTATAGTTTGCCCTCTCCCAGATAAGATTTATTGAGACACTCAATCACAACCCAAATCCTCTAAGTCTTTTATAACACCTTCACTGAGACACTCCATCGTTTCTCTTGCTGCTATAGTAATTAACCCAAATTGTTAGTCAACAATAATTAACTTAATAATGAATTAACCTACTACAGGTGTGTTTTAGGTGGTCTTTGGCTGGAAAGCATTGGAAGTTAAACTCGAAGAAGGTGAGGAATTGTGAGACTGAACTTAGATCTTCAACATGTGCCATGAAGGTGTAAACAGGAGTGACAGGATATATTATCAACAATTTGGAAAAAGTAAGTCACGCACCATGGACTTAAACAGGGCATGTGGTCCTGTCCTGAGGTCATGGTAAATTTCTGAACAGTAGATGGGAGAGTTTTGGAGAAGGTAAACCTACTACCTAGGCTGGAGGCTTCAAACAAAGTATTCCAGGTAGTAGGAGTGCCATGGATAGAAGCCCAGGATGGACAGGAGTTTCTGGGACTGCTGAGGGTACCCAAGATAAGAAGTTGCCAGAAGCAAGTAACATTAGTTAATTTACCAACGATGAGGAAACCTGATGTTTGGATTGTTTGGGGACTAGCTTGTGAGTCGTACTAAGAAGACAAAGGACAAGAGGTGCGGCAGGGCAAGGGAAGGAAAGGAGCGAGAACAGAAGCATGGAAGAAGCAGTTGCCCAAATAAATAACAGCTATGATGGTTAATTGTTTGTGTCAATTTGACTGGGCCCCTCCCCATACCCAGATTAAACATTATTTCTGGGTGTGTCTGTGAGGCTGTTTCCAGATAAGATTAGAATTTGAATTGGTGGATTCAATAAAGCAGATTGCTCTCTCCAACGTGGGTGGGCATCATCCAATCCTTTGAGGGCCTGAATAGAACAGAAATGGAGGAAAGGAGGAAGGAGCCCTTGGACTGGGATTCACACCATCAGCTGCCCTGGTTCTCAGGCCTTCGGACTTGGACTGGGTTTACACCACTGGCTTTCTTGGGTCTCCAGTTTGTAGACAGCAGCTCATGGGATTTCTCAGCCTCCATAATCATGTGAGCCAATTTCTCAGATATATATATCATATTGGTTCTTTTTCTCTGCAGAATCCTGATTAATACAAAAGTCTTGGTTATTCCTCTCTTTAAATCCTCAGGCTTCTCATCTTTAAATGCAGATAATCTCTACTATACAGTGTTGTGAAGATTAAATATATAGAGTAGATTCTCAAAATATGTTGGTTTACTGGCATTGGTGGTACAGTGGTGAGCATAGCAGCCTTCCAAAATATGTTGGTTTAATTATTTATCCACTCATGTTTGTGTTTAACAAATTTTGACTAAGCACTGACTGTGTGTCAGGTGCTGTGCTCGGTACAGGTAAAGACACAACTATGGGACAGGTTTGGGTCCAAGCCACCGTGTATTCCCAGTGCCACTGTATTTCTTTACCTAAACTCCATTCTTTTTAACTGGTTTTCCTGCCTTCCATAGCTTTTCCTCCCCCAACCATTTCCAACATGCTGATGCCAGAACAGTGACAGCCATGTTATTCCCCGACTTAAACCCTTTGGAGGGTCTCCCAGCACACAAAATACAAATTCCTTGGCACAACATCTAGAACTCTCCAGAATCTCTCTCTAACCTATTTTCCCAATCTTATTTCACTACTGTCCTACAATAACATGGGACTCCAGTTAAATTAAATATGGCTTCCAAATACATCACAAGCCTTCTGCCCTCATATCTTACACTATTTTCTCTCCTTGGAATGTCCTACCCTAGATTTGAATGCCCAAATCCTACCCATCTGTTACATGAGATAGTCCCAAGTTCCCCATCTCTAAATAAGTTATTACTCTCTAAACTATAACATTTCATCTGTGTTCCCTTTTATAGACACGTTTGTATATGCCTCAATTTCTTTCTTGAACACGTTTCTTTTTTAATTAAATTTCTTATTTTGAGATGATTGTAGATTTACATGTAATTGTAAGAAACAATACAAAATGATCCCATTGACCTTTTATGCAGTTTTCCCAATGGCAGTATCTTGCAAAACTATAGTACAATATCACAAAAAGGATATTGATGTTGATACAGTCAAAATATAGAACATTTCCATCATTGCGAGGATCCCTCATATTGCCCTTTTCTCCTGCCCTCAGTCACTACTTAACCCCTGGAAACCACTAATCTGTTCTATACTATTGTCATTTCAAAAGTGTGATATAAATGGAATTATACAGTACATAATCTTTTGTGACTGGCTTTTTTGATTCAGTGCAATTCTCTGGATATTCATCCAAGTTGTTGTATGTATCAACAGTTCATTCCTTTTTATTGCTGAATAGTATTCCCATGTATGGACGCACCCTGGGTTGTTTAATCATTTATTCATTGAAGAATACCTGGATTGCTTCCTGTCTGGGGCTAATATGAATAAAGCTGCTATAAACATTCATGTACAGGTTTTTGTATGAACATAAATTATTTCTCTGGGATAAATGCCCAGGAGTACAGTCTCTGGGTTGTAAGATAGTTACATGTTTAGCTTCTTAAGAAACTGGTAAACTATTTTCCATAATGGCTGTACCATTTTATGTTCCCAGCAATATGTATGAGTGATCCAGTTTCTCTACATCCTCACCAGCATTTGATGGTATTGCTATTTTTTACTTTAGCCATTCTCATAGGTGTGTAGTGATATCTCATTGTGTTTAGATTTTGCATTTCCTTAATGCCAATTATGTTGAACATATTTTCATGTGTTTACTTGCATAACTGTAAGTTTCTTGAGGAACTTATAGTTGCAAACCTTAAGGAGCTCAACATGTCTTTTATAATCCATGGAGTTCAATAAGTTGTTGCTAGATCCTTAAATGAAATCTCAGAAACAGCTTAAGAGGCTCTAGGTGAGAAAATGAAGCATAGAGAAGTTGGATAACTTGACAATGTGTCTACCTACTGGTGGAGTTAATAGATCTAGTTCTTGTGTTTCAAAAAGAATGCTCTTTCCTTACACCACCTATTACCCCCTATGTGTGCTAAATCCAAAGGATCGTTGACTCTCTTCAACTTTCTTGACTCTCAGCAGCATCCCATGTGGTCAACCATGCACATCTGCTGGAAACTCTTTCTTCCCTTGTCCTTTATGGCACTATTGTCCCAAGTTATCCTCTTACCTCTCTGGCTACTCCTTGTTGGTCTCTTTTTAGATGTATATTCTTCTCCACTCGGGTTTCTTAAACTGCAGTCCTCAGTCTCCTCCTCTTCCTTTTCTTCACTCTCCTTGAGTGCCCTCATCCATGTCACGGCTTTGAGCACCTCCTGTAGACTGATAACCTACAAACCTCCAGCCAGACCTCCCTACCAATATATCTAACTCGCTTCTTCATATCTCCATTAGCATCTCTTAAAGGATCCTCAAACCCAATATGTCCAAAACTTAATTCATTTTCTTCTCCCCAAGCCTAGTTCTCTTTCAATGCTTCTGAAAGCGGTAAATGGAATCCCCATCTGTGTTGCACTTAGGAAGAAAAGTCATCCTAGAATTCTAGGAAGCAAGAGGGAGATATCATATTTAGATTTTCATTCTAGCTTCAGTGTGGAGAACAAATTGCAGAGGCAGGAGAGGTCTTCTTTGAGTTCCACCAGTATATCGCACTCTAGACACAACAGAGCATTGGCACTTGCTTTTCTGTCTGTCTATTGTACTCTTGCACTTCTCTTGACAGTAATTAACTCTGACTCTGCCTCCAGATCTCAGCTTATTCTTCAACTTCTTGAGGAAAGCCTTTTTTGACCTTGCTAAATCAAATTCCCGTATTATCGCCCTGGCTGTGGTTATAGCATTTGTCATAGTTATTTGTGGAGTATTTGTTTAAAATCCACCTTTAAAAAAAAGTCTTCCTTCCATCAAAAAAGACTATGCCTGCTTTTGTTCACAACTGTATTCTGAGCAATGTTTACATAGAAGGTTCTTCATAAATATTTGTTGAAACAACTAAAAGTAATAATAAATGAGTTCTGTGGAGCAACAGAGGCACACTAAAAGTTTCTAGGTCATGCCCTGGGTCAATACAAATTTCTACAATGAAAATATAATATTTATTTGATGCTTGTAATGAATAACCAGACCTACAGACAGATTCTAAATCAAAGAAAGATTCAGTGTATCTTCACTTATTTAACAGACCTTAGATTGTTTGTATGTTCCAGGTATTTCTGAGCAAGTGTAATACGTGCCATATTAATATATTTTTAAATATTTTCAAAACTGAAATAAAAATAGTATCTCAATTTTGAACAAATATTGTCAACTTACCTTCAAAATATACCTCAAATTCAACCACTTCTTACTTTCTCCTATGCCACTGTTTTATCCAAGCCAACATTTTCTCTTGCCTGAACATTCACTTGAATTAATTGATCATCCTGTTTTCTTTCTTTGTTCCCCTGAAAGTCCGGTCCCACTCAGCAGCTAGAGGGGGCCCTTTAGAATATAGACCAGGTTTACATTTTCCTGTTCTCAACTGTCCAACCATTTTCTGTGCAGATCATCTATTGCTACATCATAAACCATCTAAACCTTAGAGGTATAAAATAGCAACCATTTTATTATGCTTATGAGTTAGTTTGTAGGACAAGAAATTGTACAAGACACAATGAAGATTGTTCAACTTGCTTCCCAGTGAGCCTCAGCTGGGGTCATTGGAATGGCTGGAGGTGGCTGGAACAGCTCTACCAGGGCCATACGTCTGGGGCCTTGGTTCTTCTCCATGTGATGTCTGCTGGGGCTGGACTGACCCAGATGACTTCCTCACTCATGTCTGGTAGCTAGGCTGGAGTGGATGGAACAGCTAGGGCTGACTGGACATCTCCCTAAGTTTCTCTCCCTACCCAGCTCTTTGACTAGCTTGGACTTTTCTCACAGCATGGCAGTCTCAGAGTTGTCAGAGTTCTTACATGGCAGCTGGTTGGTTCCAAGTTGTCTGGGAAGAAGCTTTAAGGCTTCTTATGACCTGTTCTTGTTCCAGAATATCACTTCTGCCACATCCTATTGGTTAAACAAGTCACTACAGCCAGCCCAGATTCAAGGGGAGGGGAATTAGACTCCACCTCTCAATGGAAGGAGTAACCAATAACTTTTGGCCATTTTTAATCAACCACACTTTTCATATTACTCAGAGTCCTTACTTACCAAGGCTGTTTTGAGGCCTTGTACAACCTATTTCCTGCTATTTCTCCAATCTCATCTTCTATTAATCTCCATCTTGTTGTCCTTCTATCTGTTTCTTAAATATGCCAATTATGTTCCTATCTAGGGCCTTTTCATTTGTTATTTCTTCTGCCTGAAGTTCTTTGCCCCCAGATAGTTGAATAGCTCACTCTCTGCTTCAGTGTCTACCTGCGTGTTGTCATCTTTAGAGAGATCATCCTTGACCACTTTTGTCACACTCCACTCCCTTACACTTCATTTTTCTGCATTGCACTGATCTATCATATTATATTGCTTTTCTGTATATTTTATATCTGTGTACTGTATATTGAGACTATTAAGATATGGGGGGGAAACCTTCTTTCTCAAGAGGCCAACTGGAGCTGACGTAATTCAAAATTGGTCCTGAACAGACACAACACGTGTCCTGATTCTTTACCTGGTTCATTTGGGGACTGTAAAATGCAGACTAATTAAGACAAATGTAAAAGATTAAAAGGTCAATATATTTTAGAAAGATTAGATGTCCTAAGGCCTGATAATGCATGATATTTACCAAGAAAAAGATTTTATATGGCTGGAAAATCACTAATGAAATGAGCCATTCTTACAAAAGGCACAGCTATAAGAAGCAAGCTGGGTGATTACTACACTTAAGAATGTTCTTCAGAATATGATTCCAAAATATAATTAGGATGCTGATTTTTAGAATGATTTATAATTGTGACTCATCTTATTGGCTATCATAATTGCCTTTTAAATAACCAATTATATATGCTAGTAATTATTTTGTGCAAGATGTGTAGTAAAGAAGTTTGATTCACTTTCATTTATTATTTACTTCTTTGTAAGTGTCTTCTATATTACAAAACCACCTCCAAAAGAGTTATTGGGCAATAATTATTTGGGTCTTATAGGAAACCCTGTATTAATATTGGGAAGGCAATATTCTGTTTCCACCCAGCTGGAAAAATCTTTCTATCGTTAATCTGCATGATATATTTAGCCCACATTGGGACTGACCAGTCAGGAAATTGTTTATATAAATTCTTTGGTCTCTTGCCTGAAGAAAGGGGACAAATTGATTATCTGTGCATTGTATTATATTGCACTGGGGAGAGAGGTTTACCAAAAATAGATAGGCTATTAAACTCTGGAGTTACTTGCAACTGATGGTTTCTAATGCTGATAATACTAATAGAATAGATATGTCCATGTCATCATACCATGCTTGGGATAAAATCCAAAAGCTTTCCACCACAAACCAGTGCCTCACAAAACGTAGTCTTTGGATTGTCTGTCTCGGATTTCGCTGGAGTGCTTACTTAAAATGCCCCGACTAGGATATACTGAGTCAGAATCTCGGCAGGGGTGGGGGTGGGGGGGCGGGTGACCCATGCATTTCATTTTGGTCACACCCACTCCCACTAGGCAAATTAATTGTGTACAGTAAAAACAACTTTAAATTATATACTTTAAAAACCACTTTTCTATGCCAATGTAGCCGAGATGGGAAGTTAGGTTCAAATGAGAAGAGAGTAAAGATGAGGGAAAAGTCATTGAAATTTGTCCATCATTTCTTCTTTCTTGGCGAAAATTTTTGACTATGTCCCTACCCAAAGACCTAAAAAGGACAGAGTGGAGGTCACAGAAGCAGGGAGAGGACAAGAAAGGGTAAAATTTATGGATCTCTGATGTTTGCTAGGACAATGCCCCTTGCCAGGTGGCAAATCTGCTCCAATGTAGGGACAGCATAATGCGGTGGCTGTAAGTCTCAACTTTGTAGTCACGGTTTGAATTCAAATCCCAGTTTGTCACTCACTAGCCTTTTAACTTGCTCTTTTGCACTTTCTAACTCATTTTCCATGTAGGAGCCAAGTTGATACTTTTTAAATATAAATAGGATAACATCACTATTCCTGCTTACACAATCTTGGTGTTTTCTCACTCCTCTCATAAGCCATACTCCTCTGTGTGTGCCCAGACCTACTGTAGGATCTGCTTCCTGATTATCTCTTCAGTCTCATCCAAACCCATTCTCCCAGAGCTCACTATCTTCGACTCAAACTAACCTGTTTCTTATTCCGGGAAAATGCCAAACCCTTTCCTGCCTTAGAAGCTTTAGACGTCCTACTTCTTCTACTTGAAGTGCTCTGCCCCTGAATCTTTGTGTAGATTTTGCCTTTTTAACCACCTTGTCTCAGCGTAAACAGTATCTTCTTAGACAAGCCTTTGCTTATCACACTGTATAAGTAAATACTTCCACCTGAGAAAATATATCTTCTATAATTGTGGTATAATGTAATATAAAGTGTTCAGCTCTGGAACCGAGTGCCTGAACTTAAACACACCAAGCTCTAGCTAAATATTGCTATTGTTACAATTATTGCTATCATTATTATTATCAGCTATGATTCATATGCCCTCAACTTTTATTTGCATATTAATTATATTTATTTATTTGCCTTTTATCTTTTAGTGTAAGCTTCCTTCACTATAATAAGCTTCATAAGAGCACATTTTGGGTCAGGTTTGTTCACCACTCTGACTCCTGCTCCTGGCCAAAGACCTGGCAGAGGCTCTCAAACTATTTGTTAAAGGAAGGAAGGAATGAAAGGAGAGGAGATTTAAGTGGTAGCTTTTGTTGTTGGTATTATTAAGTCACTTTCCATATTATGTTATATTTAATTGGGCTTGAAGTTCTCCCTACACCCATATAGGCTCCGTGAAAAGAGGGATAATGACCGAATCATCTGAGACTCCCAGGATATTGGGCAGGTAGTTACTTAATGAGTGTCCATTGGGTTGAATAGCTCAAAGAATAACGGAAGCAAGAGGGTTGCAGCCAGCAGGGAGAAGGGGTTATCCTTTACCCATATGTAAAGCATAATTGTGTTTTGTTATAAATAATACCGGACAACTAGAAAAATGAGGAGGTGAAAAGGGGGCATGCAAAGGAATAGATATCAATAAATTCTGTAGTATTTTAAGTCAGAAGAGGCTCAACGGCTGACAAGTATGAACACTACGTTATTAGATCATGTAAAAATATGAATGATGTAATTCTTCATCATCAAGAGATTTAGGTAATATTAATATTACTATTACCAGAAGGTTTAAAACAACAAGACTAGGTTATTGTTACTAACCTATTCTTACTATCAGTTTTGCTTTTAGTTAAATTATCATCAATCAAGTCATGAGATCAAAACTTTCCAGCTTCCTATTCTTCAATGCCCATACTACACGTTTGCTGAGTCTTGTTCTTTCCACTTTCTGAATGCTTCCCTCATCCATACTCCCCTCATTTCACCGCTGCTAACCCAGCCAGTTCCTCCTTGGCTTGCCTGAGGCTCTTACAAAGTTTTCTTCTCCTTGCCTCTGGTCTCCCCACTCTCTTTAATCTGTAGAGCTCTCTTCCAATCTATCCCGTCACATTACCACTAGACTCCACCATTTGATTTTGGCACTTCCCTGTTCGTCATCCTCGGTCACTGCTCATTACCCATCACGTAAGTGCAAACAGTGTAGCACATTATTAGTTCAAACCTCACTTCCCTAGTCTATTCCCTTTCACAACACACTGGCAGCCTGCTCGCCCGCAGCTCCAGCCCTGCTTGCCTTTCTCGTGCAGTGCTTTGTATTTTTAGTTATTATTTTCCTTCTGCCTGGAATTTTTGTCTTCCCAAAGGCTACCTGTCTAAAGCACATCTATCCTTCAAGACCTGGCTCAAATGTTACTTTTCCCTGTAGCCTTGCCAGATTCCTTCATGAGAATAAATCTTCCCCCTTCCACATTTCTATAGTACTTCGAACCCTCACAGACTACCATATAGTAGAGGTAATCTTGTGTAGATCGCCTACTTGATTATAAGCCAGGCAGGAACCATGTATCATTTAGCTTGGAATAATTCACAGTGCTGAGCAAAGTGGCCTGAACGTAGATATCGATCTATTGATCAACATTCTATTTAAGCTCTAGTAATTCAGTTCCATGTAATCACCTGAATAACACTTCTAGAGCCCACAATCTAAAAGTTCGAAAATACTGGGCCATATATACTATAATTTCCAACTAGAGACAGGACATTTTTCTCATGATTCAGAAGATCATATCATTGGAATAGGACAGTGTTTTGGGAATGAAGAAAATGAATATGTTTTAATATTTCATTTATTTATTTATTCAACAAATTCTCATTGAGTACCTACTATATGCTAGGGAGAGGAGATACAATGGGAAGCACAAATGAAAATAGTCTCTGTACTTTATTATGGAAGTGTGTAGCCTAATAAGGGGAAAAGGCATTAATCAAATAACCACATAATTAAATCAAATAACCCCAAATTGTAAATATGCAAATATGGAAAGTTTTACAGACTGAGGTGCTTGTTATTATTAGTAGATCCAGTCAGAGCAGGGAGCAAGGATTCTGCATTGGAGGATTGAACTGACATCTGAAGGATGAAAAGGAGTAGTCAAAAGACAAGGACAAGTTAGAGGGAAGAGCATGCAAGTGTCTAGTAACAAAAGAAAGCCCTGAAAGAAACAAAAGAGGGTGGGCCTTGAGGGGAATAGGGTCCAGAGAAATCTAGGTCTAAGGGGAGGGGGATAATCTTGGAGGGTCCTGAGGCCATGTTAAAGATTTTGGTCTTTATCCTGAGAGCAAAAGGAAACCTCTAGAATGTTTTAGGGGGAAAGAGGGTGGGGTTGGGTTGAGAAGATGAGGACAATTTGATTTGCATTTCAGAAAAGGTCTTTCAAATGTCCATAGTTAGATATTTGATTTTCAAAAATGGAGCTGGTTCTGGTTTGAGATCCACCATACTTGTTTACATTGGTGCCAGAAAAGAAATTTGACCCTAACAAAGCCCTTAAAATAGCCTCCCTTTCCTACTTGGACCACAGACTCTTCAATCTGGATTTCATAACCCTCTGTGATCTGGCTCAACTCTATCAAGGCCCATTCTGCTTCTTATCATGTCAAATTTTCCACACCACTCAGACCACTCTCATGACTGCTTCCCACACCCCCCCATTCCCCGTAAAGACTGTGCAGACTCCCTACACCCACTCACCATTCAAGACGTACACAGTTTTTACGTCCATCTTGCTCTTATTTGCACGTGTCACTTTTCTCTGTCTCTATCAACTCCTGTAACTAATACCATAAAAATAAAGCATGATCTCACATAATTTCACACGTTGCTATTTTGTTCTTTCATGTGCACACCTACTATCTTCCCAACATGCTTTTATCTCCTCAAGGGAGGGATTGGATCATAGCCTACGTTTTCGGTCCCTTGAAGTTATTTGCACACTTCTATGAAGATAATAGGTATTCAAGACATGCTTCTTGATTGAATGTTTACAGTCCTCCACTGGGACTTGAAGGTAGTTGGGGAGGACTTGAGAGCAAATATGTAAATAATCTGGAAGATTTGTGTAAGGGTCATGCAAAGCATAAGATTAAGAGTAGAATTAAGAAACCAAAAAATGTTTTGGGTAAGAAAACTTAACATACAAATTTCATCCATGTTTTTAAATTTTTTATTTTGAAATGATTTCAGACTTACATAAAAGTTGCATAAGAGAAAAAAGTTCAGAGTCCCCATATACCCTTCACCCAGCTTGCCCTTTGAGATTATGCAAATATCCATTTTTCTCCTCCAATATCCACCGGCTAATTTTAGCATCCATCTGTGGACCTTACCTGTAACAATTATGTGTCCCTGATGATTATTTTCTATTTTTCTCATTCCTTCCATATTTATTCATTGGAATCCTTCTGTAAAGAGCTTTCCTTCTCTCCCACTTTCTTTCTCACTGTCAAAAAAAGAAGTCACTATCCATTAGAACCATTACTCCTAAAAATTTATAGTCTGCTTTTCCATGAGGCACCATCATATTATTTAAGTTTAGACTCTTAGAGATCCTCTGCTATTAAAATCAACACTCAGTCATGGTCAGATTGAACGTTCTCAGGTGACAGGACACGGTCTCATAACTTGCTTTGTGGGTGACAAGCATGCTGTGGTACTCACAGGCGCTTAATCAGTGTTTACAGATGATATCTGACAAGTAGGCACTGAGCTTGAAATGTAAATTAAATAGCAGAGAAGTATTTAGAATTAATATGTAACATTTGAGTGACCTTTCTCGGGTGTAATCACTTGGAGAGGCAAATGATATAATTTCCCTCGTGCTGCAATACTAATAATGGGCTTACTTGTGAAAATATGCTTTTGCTCTTCTGCTCAAATTTAGTGTCTATATCCTATTTATGTTTGTTGAATTATGAAATCAATGAATAGGTCAAATATTTGATATTTGAAAATGAAATTGAAAATTAGAAAAAGATACCTAGTTTTGTACATTTAAATCTTCAGTATACTTTTACCTACACCATCGCCAACCAACCATTCTAAGGCATAGAAAGCTATTGCTATCCTCATTTTACAGATGAGAAATCAGGTACAGTAATTAACTGACTTGCCTGAATTTAGGTTCTTTGTTCCTTGTACTGGGACATATGTGAATTCGTCATTATTTTTATTCTCTGACTTATTGATTTAACAATTTAACACATAGCCTGCATAACAGTTCAATTTGTCCTAGGCATTTGCACCTGTAATAGGACCGTGCTTTACTACTGACCCAAGTCACGAAGAAGGTTGAGCTGGTTTTCTCAACACCACCAAGTGCTAGGAATCCAGATCCCCAACCTCCTCTGGGGTTTGCGAGTGTCTTGTGTCATTGGGGGGCGGGGGGTGTTCACATGGATACCGGCATTCTGTACCTGGGGTGTTGTGTGGATGATGTGCTGGCTGTGTTGAGGGCTATTCTCACCAGAAACTGAAAAGAGAATTGTTAGCTTATGCCTGAGGTGTGGGGGTCTGAAGTGCTCCCGGGAGTGGACAATTGGCCATCGGTTAACACCAACCCTGCTGTGTTCCCAACCCCAGTCACCCCAGACTCCTCTCTTTCATCATTTCCCCTCTGACTTTTAGTCTGGCAGGAGAAGTGGAGTAGGGGACACTTGTCTCCTACTCTTGGGGTTTTATCCAAAATATTTTGATTACCATAAACCTTTTCCATTTCCTCAGGGTATAAGCTTTGAAACCCAAAGTCAGGAAAAGACTCCTCCCCCTCTTTTACCTTGCTTCTGTCATTTTTGTTACCTGAGGAAATGAGAACAGAATGATCTAGCTGCCCAAACAGAGGAAAGGACCAAAAGTTAAAGAAAAAGCAAGAAGGAATTTGTTAATGTTTCATAAGCATTAGCTCTCCAAACACAACCATCTATTGGCTTTTAGTATGACGAACCAGGAGAGATGACACCTCCAAAAATAGAACTAAGAGATTACCTGTTGTGTTTGACCATACTGAAAGGAATTTTACAACTCTGAGGAAAGATTTAGGAATGAAATTATGATATGCACCTACAAAACTAAGCAGATAAAATATAAGGTAATTAGTAACTACAGGAATACAAAAGTAGTATACAGCAGGATATTTCATTATAATGTACTAGGTAGCTCAACTATGAACAATATTTACATAGTAATACTAACATAAACTCTGAATATTAATTAAGACAAAGTTGTGATAAACATAAAGTGACAGGCTGGGGAACATATGTTCAGGGAGGGGGAGGCAAGAAGCAAAACGGGAAGTCTAAACCTGCAGATGAAAAGTCAGGAGACAATGCCTAAAATGAAATAACCAAGAAAAACCAACATATACACATTATTTCAATAATATATGGGTATATATCAGGTGAAACTCCTGAAGGAATGGACTAAGCTTGCCCCAGGTGACCAGGACTAGGGAGATGCAAGGCCAGGGACTTCTGTTTTTCATAATAAGCTTTGCAACTGTGCATACCTACTGTCTTCCCAATGTGCTATCATCTCCTCAAGGGAAGGATTGGATCATAGACTGTGTTTTGCAGTTGTTTAAACTATGTACATTTATTCCTCAATAAAAGTAAAAATTAATATTTTTTGCTGGGAAAGTTTCGCCCTAAGCTAACATCCGTTGCCAATCTTCCTCTCTCTTTTTTTTCCTTCCTCCCCCAAACGCCAGTACATAGTGGTACATTCTAGTTGTGGGTCCTTCTAGTTCTTCTATGTGAGCCGCTGCCACAGTGTGGCTACTGAGAGATGGGTGGTGTGGTTCCGCGCCTGGGAAACTGAACACAGGCCACCGAAGCGGAGTGTGCTGAACTTTAACCACCAGACCATCACGGCTGGCTCAAAAATTAATTTTAAAAGCATTTCAAATGTAAACTGAAGAATCGGTAGCATGTGAGTTAGTGATAGTTTCCAGTCTCTTAATCCTTTGTATTCTTAGAACAAGTGTACTATGTGTACTTAAAATGGAATTCAAAATCAGAGAATAGTATAACTTGAGAAGAGAAAGCCTCCTGGAATCCCACACCACTCAGAGAAAGCCAGTGTAGACAGTTTAATGTTTAATTCCTCCAAAATATACATATTTACCCCAAAAAACAATCATACTATAGAAACTATTTTGCATCTTGCACCTCTTCTTCCTCTAATAGGTCCTGGACATCTTTGTATGTCAGTATTCATGCATTAACCACATTTTTAATGAATATGTAATATTTCATGTTTGGAGTATATATCAAATAGAAAATATTCCATTGTATGATCTACTATAGTATATTAAATTATTTGTTTGCTGATTTGTCCCAATTTTTCAGTGAACTTGAAAGTTCCATGCATATATTTTTGTGCTGTTCTAAGAGTGCTTCAAGAGTACAAACTTTTAAAGTGCAAATACTAGTTCAAAAGGTATGAGCACTTTACATTTTAATGAATATTAAATAGTCCTTCAAAATCATTGTAGTTTTGAGTAGTCCCACCAACATTGGATATGAATGCCCAATATGCTTATACTACTGATCCTTATTGGGACATTGATAGAAAATAATGTGTTTACAAAGAATTTTCATATATGATGCTTTGGACTCAACTGTGCCCCCCCCAACCCCAGCCACCGCCCAGTTCATACGTTGAAACACTAACCCTCAATGTGACTGTATTTGGAGATAGGGCCTATGAAGAGGCGATAGAGATTAAACGAGGCCATAAGAGTGGGGCCCTGTTCTGATAGGGCTGGAGCCCTTATAAGAAGAGGAAGAGACAACAATTTTCTCTGCCAAATGAGGATACAGTGAGAGGGTGGCCATCTATAAGCCAGGAAGAGAGCCTTCACCAGAAACCAACCCTGCTGGACCTTCGTCTTGGACTTTCCAGCCTCCAGAACTGTGAGAAAATAAATGTCTGATGTTTAAGGCACACAGTCTGTGGTGTTTTGTTATGGCAACCTAAGTGGACTAATATATATGGCATTTCATTTAAAACTCCTATCAATGCAGTGAGGTACCACTATCTCTAATTTACAGATGAAGAAACAAAGGCATTAAGAACTCACCCAGGTCACATGGGTTTTAAGTGGTGCTGCAGGGCGTGGATGCAGGTCTTTTGACTTACAGGCAGGTGCTCCTTTTCACTACAGAAGAGTGGTCCTGTTTATTACAACTCCAGCTCACTTGTTAGCTTCTACTGTGGGAAACGTAATGGAATCATAAAATGATTAAGCTGGAAAAGCTTTGGAGATTATCTAGTCCAGCAATGGAGGTGAGGCTGTGAAAGATCAGGTAATTGGCCCAAAATCACACAGCTAGCTAATGGAAAAACTGGGATTGAAATTCAATTTGACTTCAGTTTAGTGTTCTTTAATTTTGACACACTCATATTTCAGAGTTACATTTTTTTAAAAATGTATGAATTATTCCTTCCTAAGGCTAAATCTATAAATACAGTTATTTTGCAGGTCACAAACTTTATCTTATAAAATAGAGGTTGCCCTTTAAAATCCCAATTGAGTTTATATTCTGATGCCCTTTGATAAAGTGATGTAGCACATAATGGCCAATGTTTGTTTCAATCTTTTTTTTTTAAACATGATCAGGTTTAATTCTTTTATATATGACTCTATTACAGTACTGAGTTCATTCAGGGACTGAAGACTTCCCCATTGCCTGTTTCTATGCTAATTAAGATGTTGGTTTCTTCAGCCTTTGGAAATGTGCAACAGGAGACTAGAGTTGTGTCTGCTTCCAGTATGTCAGCAAAATGGATCACACTGCTGCCAGGAGAGTCCCATTAGTGTCATAAATCTTAGAAATACTACACACTTTCTGAGGATGAAGCCTGATATTCAGAAACCAGTGCAGTAATTTTTTCTGACAGATACCCCCACCAGGACAAAAAAAGAAAGGGTCTCAGTGGGGAGCCACAAATTATTCTCAACATTAGCAAAGTAAGAGATGTTTTATGAAAATAATTATTTTCCCTCTACCAAGTGGTATAGATGTTGTTTATTATTTTATTTTTTTCAAAGTTAGGTTAGGCATTTATTTTCACAGAATATCAGAATTAAATCGAAAATGGCAAACAAGCTAATCACTTCAAAACCCTTTTCTACCTCCTTGCAATATAAACATTCAGTGGCTTGGTGATTTCAAATAGATTTTTAAAAATATCCAAGGGAATTAAATTCCATAAATAATGTGTTAAATACATAGTGTAAACTCATTATTTTTCTATGAAACTGTCTGTACAGTGGAATACAACTGTGCTTTAGTAGATGAACTGAAAGGTAACTTTGATTCACTATTTCCAAGACTTAGATGAATCTTTGGCTAGAAACAGCTTGAAGACATCTGACTCATGATTTTTCTAATGTCCAGAGGAAAAAAGGGACTTTTAAAAATCATTTCACAGCACCACAAATATTTACTCAATCAAGCATGAGTTGTACTTATCTTTTAGTGAAATAATCAAACACAATTATAACAGTATTCCCAGTAACACTATCCACAGGAAGCTGATTATTAAACTATTTCATTATTCAAAATGCAGTGTTTTTCTCCACTCAGAAGAGAATACAACAGAAGAAGAAAGGCAATAAGAAGTAGGTTAGTGGAGGGAAGAGAGAAATGGTAACCCTCTCTGCACGTGAGAATCACTTGGGGCTTTTACAAAGTGCAGGTCCTCACACTGCAGCCAGAGATTCTGATTCAGTTGGTCTGGACTGGGGACAGGCGGGGATCTCATACTCAGCCTGGGTTGAAAACCACTATGCTAAGAGAATGAACAAGAACACATAAAGGCACGAGGTAACTCAGTGGTGTCGGGAGAATCGCAGAGAACAGATACTCCTGTTACCTGAAGGCTGGCACTCTGGGTACATAGTGTCCTACTCACAAAGATAGATGTGCTTGGAGTCTTGGAAAGGAGACAATTGGCTTTGCTGCCTGTTGTGTCAGTTTGAGCCAATTACTTAACATTTTGTGCCTCAATTTCCTCATCTGCAGAATGGGAATGGTAATACTATCTGTCTCCTGAGGTTAGCATTAGGATAAAATGAGATGCACACAAAAAGTTTATCTCGGTGCCTAGCACATAGTAAGTTCTTGGTAGATGTTATCTGACAGCTCCACTGGGAGAAAGTAATAAGGTCATTTCTTTGACTTTTAAGCACTTACTAGCTGAGGTATTTACCCAAATAATGCTCAACCAAAATGTGCTAGATATTGTAAAGGATGAGGAATGAAAAGCAAGTAGAAGTGGTCATCTAAGAATGGAGCCCTCATCACAACTGCACTCAGATTGCAGCAGGATCCCCCACTCCAGCCGGTGCCTGGAGAGAGCATGGAAGGTGCATAACAGCCTCTAATTAAGACAAAGAGAGTATCTGGAGCGCGTGTGTGTGTGTGTGTGTGTGTGTGTGTGTGTGGTATACCTGTTTAAATTGAGAAAACTTGAGTAGATATATAGGCTGAATGGGAAAAGCCAAAAAAGAGGCAGTGGAGAAACTGCAGGTGAGGGAGAGGTCTTTGATGGAGCAAGAATCTTGAAGATGCAGGAACTCACGTCGCAGGATCAGCCTCCGATGTGCAGAGCACCGTCCTCCACTGAGCTGGAAGGAAAGGGCACTGGGAAGCCGTAAAAGCAGATAAATATGTGGGCTGGGCATGATCTCCCTTGTCAATCCTTACTTTCTCTGTGAAATGTGAGCTGAGGTCACCTGCAGAGGTTGGAGTGGGAGGAGGAGAGGAAGAGAGAGAGGGAGAGGGTTTTAAATAGCCGTTGAGGAGGTCCCAAGAGCTCCAAGTATCCCTTACTGCAATAAGTCATTTAGATGGTACTCCTGATTTGTCTTCTTGGCAGATTCTTGAAAATTTGCAGCCATTTGGAGATAATTAGTTTTCCAAATAGATCCCACTCTGGGAGAACCAATATTACATTCTTCTAATGCAGGCTTTTATAAATAGCAATAAAACATTCTGCCATCTAACCATGAAGAAGAGACCCACATAAAGCCCTCACTTTGTTGAAAGGGGAGATATTATCTTCTCAAACTACGCTGCAGGTAGAGTTCCCTCCAACAGATGGTGAGTTCCTACTAAATGACTATCTTTGGTGGGGGAAGCAGACGTTAAGAGCTGCAGTTTCTAAAACCAAGAAGATTTTTATTTCTATTTCTAAACAACTAACCTTGTTTTTCTTTTTTTGGGGAGGTGAAATAAGATTTTTTTAAATGAAAAAATTATATAGTAAATAGAAAAATAAAAGTCAAAAATGTAAATAAATATGCCAAAAGCCAACCACCATAACCATTTTTCTAACTTAACCCTTAACCAAAAAGTGTATCCCATGTAGTTGGAGCTAATGATAGAAGGCTAACGAGCTGAGGAAAGATAATAAATAGGAGCATAAAAACAATTGAGAGAGGAAAGCTTTGGTGCAAACTGCTTTGCAGATGGAGTTTGTGCTGAAGGGCGTACGCAGGCCAGAACTGGAAACACAGTTGAAAGCTTAAAAGGTACAGCGATAAGAAAACACAGCAAAGGCCACGAAACAGCTCTTCAGAGGTCTAATCACAAGTGCCTGAGAGGATTAGAGCTTTAACAAACACAGTCCTGCCTCCAAGAAAGTCAAAGCAAAATGAAAGCACTTGCCTCCAAAAAGAGTCAGATCTGGAAAAAAAGAGGATGATAATGTAGAAAGAATAATAATTTCTTTTTTATTCATCAGTACTCAGCATCTCTCTAATATTTGTTGCTACATTTTTCCTTTATGTATATAATTCAATTCACTTTAATAAAAATATTTAAATTATATGAACACAGACCATGAAAATATGTAAAAAGTACACATATACACATGTATAGAAGATATCAATTCCTTCTCTTTTTATGTTGTTTCACTCAAAGGATCTATAGGTAATAATCTTGTAGTAGTTTGTATTATTGTTCAAAAATATGGGCTGCCACTCCCTAGAGGAGGATTATACTTTCTCATGCATTGATGTCAGGTTTGGCCATGGTGAGCAGAAGGGATGTGTGTCTGTGCAGAAAGGAGTTTTAACAGCAGGCCTGAGGCTGTTAGGCTTAGAAAGACCTTGCATGGTTGGCGTTTGGCTGGCATTGGGAAACTTGGTTATGGGAAGTTTCCCATCATTCTCTGATAAGAATGGCTCACTGCACCTAAACTGTGCAAACAATGTGGCTTATGCCAAATACATGCTTCCCTCTGGGAGTCCAGAACTGTGGTATGTGCTGAGCAGAAAATGAACACATGATCATTCCCCAATAGAAAACCTGGGTGCTGAGCAACTAATGAGTTTCCCTGGTAAACAACACTGTGCACACGTTGTCACAGTTTGATGCTGGAGGAATTAAGCACATCCTGTGTGACTCCACTGGGAGAGGACTCTTGGAAGCTTGCCCTTGGTCTCCTCCAGACTTTGCCTCATGCACCTCTTCCTTTACTGATTTTGCTTCATATCCTTTTACTGTAATAAATCATCACCATATGACTATATGCTGTGAGTCCTGTGAATCTTTCTAGTGAATCACCACAGCTAGGGGTGATCTTGGAGATCCCTGACACAGTGTCATTTCAGGAAGAGCTTCATGACTTTTTCTTCTCTCCCGTGGCAAGTGTCACTGCTCCAGCTAGAGGTTGCTCTGCCTCCTGGGTCCCAGAGTGAAGATGACATGACAGAGCTGTACCCAACCTGAAGCTGACTAACATGAGCAAAAAATAAACTTCAAAGGTTGTAAGCCCTTAAGATTTTGGAGTTTCCATTGCCATGGCTAAACTTAACCTTCTCTGACTGTTATATAATCCCAGGGACACATTTGCATAGTTCTTTCATGCTCCCAAAACCTTGTCTTATATTCCTTACTTTGACCATCCCCAAACCCTATGAAGTGTGGAGGCCAGAGGGTGATATTTCTACACTAGAGACTAGCTAGATCCTTATCTTGTTCGCCAATATCACTTAACGTTAGATGAATAAATCTCTACTCAACTTGAAGCATGATTCCATGGAGTTGTCTGTGCTAAGAAGTAGATTAAGGGGCCGCCCAGTGGCGCAGCGGTTAAGTTCGCGCTTGGCAGCCCGGGGTTCGCAGGTTCGGATCCCGGGCTCCTGCCGACGTCCTGCTTGTCAGCCATGCTGTGGCGGCGTCCCACATAAAGTGGAGGAAGATGGGCACAGATGTTAGCCCAGGGCCAGTCTTCCTCAGGAAAAAGAGGAGGGTCGGCAGTGGATGTTAGGTGAGGGCTGGTCTTCCTCGCAAAAAAAATAAAAAGTAGATTAATAGCAAGTCACTGCAATTTGGGGCACTAACAATTAGGACTTTCCATTTGAGGTTCCTATCAGTGATTACTAGGTATTTTTCTATCCATAGCACCTTAATAGGCCTCTGGTTGTCCATCAGTTTAATCTTCTCTGGTGGATAACAGTTTCTTTGAGGTGATCTCATAGGACCACTAAATTAGATATGGCCTAGATAAATTATTATGCCATGTAGCCTATATTTTAAGTCATACTGAATCAAACATAACCTTCAAATTTGGTGAAACTCAACTTATTAATTCTCCATTGCAAATTACTCCAAAATATATTGGCTTAGAACAACAACAAGCATTTATTACCTCACACAATTTCAGTCGGTCAGAAATTCAGGAGAATCTTAGCTGAGTGGTTCTGGCTCAGGACTTCTCATCAGTCTGCTATCAAAATTTGGACCAAGGCTGCAGTCATCCTTAGGCGAGCTGGAGGATCTGCTTTTATCGCGGCTTGTTTACATGGTTGGAAGTTAGTGCTCTCTGTTGCCAAGAGGCCTCAGTTCCTCATCACACGTGTTTTGCCATGGGGCTGCTTTAGCATCCTCACGACATGACAACTGGCTTCCTCTAGGTGAGTGGCCCAAAAGAAAGCAAGGAGGGATCCACAATGCCTTTTATGACTTCATCCCACAAGTCATACACCATCACTCCCACCACATTTTATTCATTCAAAGTGCATCACTAAGTCCAGCTCACTCTTAAGAAGAGAGAAACAAGACTCTACCTTTCAAAAAGAACAGCATCAAAGGATCTGTGAACATATTTTAAAACCACCACATGCACGTAGGTAATTCTTGCTGTTCATCAACATGTTCAGTTCTCCCCAACTCTGGGCACACTGTAGACATTGCATTTCCTGCCTCCTCTTGTTGGTTGGGGCCATGTGACTAGATCTAGTCAATGACTTGTAAGTGGACTGTTCAATAAATACTTCTGAAAAATTGGCTATTTATAGGAAAAGACAAGAAGATATTCCTACTTTATGACATTTGCAAAAATAAAATGCAGATGAATTAAAGAAGAAAGAAGAAAAATCATTAATGTGAAAATTTTCAAAGAAAATTTATATTTTGTGACATTGGAGAAGGTGAGAATTTCTTAAACAAGACAAAAAATATAAAGATAAAATTTCTTGGGACCGGCCTGGTAGTGTAGTGGTTAAGTTCAGCATGCTCCATTTTGGTGGCCTGGGTTTGTGAGTTCGGATCCCAGGTGTGGACCTACACCACTCATCAAGCCATGCTGTGAAGGCATCCCACATACAAAATAGAGGAAAATGGGCACAGATGTTAGCTCAGGGCCACTCTTCCTCAAGCAAAAAGAGGAAGATTGGCAACAGGTGTTAGTTTAGGGCCAATCTTCCTCACCAAAAAAAAAAAATTCTCTTCAACAAAAGACATAACCAACATAAGACACAAATTAGGAAAAGACATATACAACTCATGTGATCAGCAAAGAATCCAGGTTATATACAGAAGTCATGGAAAACCATAAGGAAAAGAATAATAAACCAGTAAAAAAATAAACAATGTATATGATAAGACAAGTCACAGAAGAGGAGATGAATGATGCTCAATGTCACTAATAAACCAGGGTAATGCAAAATAAACTACAGCGAGATACCATTTCACACTTGTCAGACCGGCAAAAAATAACCAATCTGAGAGCCCAAACTCTCAGTCAGGTAGCAATTGCTGGTGTGGATGCAAATTGGTACAAGCACTATGGAGAGCAAAAGAACAAGAGCCAATAAAAATCTCAGCTGTAAATAGTCTATGACCCCAAAATTCCATATCTAGTTCCATGCTCTTTACCTTGGAGAGGCCAGGAGGGTTATGGACATGAGGAGACACGTGCAAGGATGCACTGAAGCACTGCTTAGAATAATGAGAACCTGAAAATAATCATACCATTTCTCAGATGTGGTTAATTCATACGGTGGAATACTATACAGCAGTTAAATAAATGAATCAGATCTCCATTTACCAACATGATAAACGTACCATATTGGTAAAATCTCAAAAACCAACAATGAGTGAGAAAGCAATTTGCAAATGACATTCATAAAATGATTCTATTTATGTAAATTTTAAAACATGTAGAACAATACCATATAGTGTTACTGAATGAACACATATGTGGAGAAGATAAGAAAACCTGTACGCATTTCAAAGTCGAGGTTACTTCTGGGGAAAACAATAAGCAAAGGATTGGGGAGTGTACGAGGGGCAGTTTGCTGTATCAGGCGTACTTTTTCCTATTTTTTAAAAAGAGATCTAAAGCAGATATAGCAAAAATGTTACCAACTACTTAATACTGGTAGCGAATGCATGTTATTGTCATTTTCCATACTTTTCAGGGTGTGTGGAGAATTTCAAAGTTGAACACCAAAATTTTATTTTAAGAAAACCACTGAACTAGATTATCTCAATTTCTTACTGTATTAAAATCTGTGATTCTAATGGGGAGCAGGGAAATCCCTAAATCTTAATGGGTGATTCATAAGACTCTAGTTTACCTACATTAGCAACTCCTGTTGCTAAGATGAATTCTGTACATTACATGCCAAAGCTAGTCCCTGGAGCAGGACTCGCTGATGCTTGTGGCCCAGGAAGGTCCTTGGGCCACCCAAGGTTCTGTTCCTTTACAACAAGGTAGTGCCATTATTTCGGCTCTGGAAAATACCCTTTGAATTATTTATCTGTGTCTCCTCAAAAGAACCAAGATGGTTTGCACTCTACTGAGTGTTTCTTTGATGTCAAACTAGCTGATAGAATTATCTCTTTCTTGCAAAAGAGATAAGCCAACGGATTCAATTCCCTCTTTCCCACAAAACCCATTCAATCACATTTGAATATATTAGGAAGGAAAAATACACATGGATCGCCATCACCCCGTAATGTCCCAAAGGAGGTTTTGGAGAGAGTGGAAAACGTGTGAATTAGACTTTGATTATAACTATCACTCCCTAGACACAGCTGGATTACAAGAAGCTGTGAAATTGCTCAAATTTTTAAAATATCCACCAGTTCTAGTTTTGCTGACAAGAGAAAGGTCCAACTTTCTCTCACAGGGAAGAATCTTGTTATATTTCTGACCACATTTTGGGCTGGATGGGACTGAGCGGTATAGACAAGCATCCAATCTTCCAGATGCTTATCCTGAATAAACCTCCAAACTTTGAAGGGACTGCTCGGAGCTAATCTTCCCAGCTTTGAGCTTGAGCCAGCCAATGATGAACAATGAAATGAAAAGCTGATCCATTTCCCAGTTTCCCCCCCATTACAGCGCAACACCAAGAGCAACACTAATTTAAGCTACAGTGTTTCTGCATTGGGTGGGCTTGTGCCTGTGTGAGTGAGTGTGTGTATGTGTATGAGTGTGTGTCCAAAAAGACCTTCTCCACCCGAGGGCGCAGAATCGCTCTCTCTCAGCAGCAGAGGTTTGCAAGTCTCGCCTGTAAAGGCTGCGTTTTGGATCATGGCCAAATAATCAAGGAAGAAATGACTATAAATTATCCTAGTCATAAATTGTCCATTCTAATGAGCCCAAACCTCATGATTCTTTCTTTAAATCACTTTCTTCTATTTGCCTGTCACTCATTTATTCAATAACAAATCGATGTTTACTGAGTACATACCCCGAGCAGATTCTATGCTAGGCATTTCACAATCAAGCCTATGGGATTATAAAGCAACATGTCATTTCCTGTTTTCCATATCAATTAGACTGCAGAAAAATTAAGTCACAGGATTCTTAGTGAAAGATATGATTTCAGTCATATTTTCTGAGCCCTGGTAATACTGGTGGTGACAACTCTCCATCACTGTAGTCAATGTACAACCAGTAACTCAGCAAAATTAGACAGAGTGTGACAACAAGAGGAAATGAAAATGATTTGTAAAGCAAGAATTCATCACATTTTCTGGGAAAACTACACAGTATCCTGAAATGAAAGCCATTAGACAGAAAATGCATTTCATTAGCCTGGTTTTCTAAGGACGGTTAGGTTATAAAACCAGTTTGCCTTGTTTTAATCCCTTTCTTCCACCATCCGCCATAAATCCTCATGTTGTTATGAGTGTTCCATGATTGTCTTGGACTTTTTGTGAGAAGGGAGAAAAAGGAAACCCAATACACTTCTTGGAACATTGTTGACAGAATGGATCATATTTTATCCTTCATTTCCTTTCCCTGGGATATTTCAACAGAAACCCCCAATTCCACTTGCCTCACACACTTTCATTATACAGTTAAAATTTCATGGAATGCATTTCTTGAGTCTGAGAAAATGAAAGTAAAAATCTGAAAGGTTCAAATTTTCAAGAAAAAAATTTGCTTTAGATCCATTTTGGCTGAATCCATATGCAGTACCATACAACGGCATTAATTCTCAGACTGTCACCTCTCTCATGACACAAACAGTGGAAGGTTGATAGGTTATGTGTGTGTCTCTGTGCATGCATGTGTGTGTGTGTTAGCATGTGTGTATGCATGCAGAAAGACAGACACACAGAAAGAAAGAGAAAGAGAAATAGGAAACCAAGAAGCAAGAGGAATAACAATTTGAACTAAAACAAAACAACAAAAATCTTCCAGGAATTAGTATGTATCAGTTAAAATTTAGGGAAGAAATTGTAAGGTGAAAAGAGAATGAAAGAGCTGGAAATAAGCTCTTCTTTAAATAAACGAACTAAACTGAAAAAGAATCGATAGTGCTTCTTAACTCTGGGAGTAGTTGTAATACTGTCAATAAAGTTATAACTCTATGAATGACGTGGTCAGGGGGATGGTCTTTGCATGTGGTTTGGAACGACAACACCGCCAACAGGGTGGAGGGTCTCAGTGTGTTCTCCTCCAGGATCCAAGGTACTTGACGATTATTTTCAGAAATACCTGAAGCATATGAACTGCTGTGTTTTCTGATTCTAACATCAGAGAACTGAAATAAAGAAAATCCTGAATCAGCAAGTTTTAAGGATACATGTATCCTGAAGGAAAAAATTATAAAATGACTAACACTGTAACACAATTTGGTAAAATTATTAGCCTTCAAGTCTGAGAAGGCAGTGCCATCCAGGCCAAACAGTAAGCTTCCAAAGGCTGAATACAACCAGGCTGGCCTAGGATTACCAAGAACTTTCATATTTTGGATGACAGGAAAATATTATACATGTGTAGGTGTATTTACATCTGAGTGGAAATTATCTGGAGGATATGCACCCTATCCTTTTAGTGGTGTTGTGATGTCTGGAGATTGGAATGTGATCTTGTGATTCTGTTCTTGCTTATTTCTATTTTCTGCAATGTGTATGTATTGTTTCATAGTAATAAAAGGCTATTAAAAATAAGAATAAAATAAAATCATAAAATATAAGAAGACGACAGTAGAGCACACTCTAAAAGAAAGAAAACAAGATACAAGAAAATTATGTGAATGGAATAGTCTGATTTTAAATGTAACAGACACCTATGTGTTTTGGGGAGAAAAATAGAATTAAAAAATTAAAAAACTCAGAAATAATTGGAGAAGCCATTTTAAAATGAGTGACAGTAAGCATCTAATCATTTTGAAAACAGATATAATGTTGAATAAATCACAGCTACAGAATATAATGATTCCAGTAGTATGACATAAAATAAAATGTCATAATTTAACTATCAAAATTTAGGAAGTAAGCTCTGGAAGATAGGAAGAAAAAGATTGAGATTTCCTCATCTTTCATAGGATAGAGTCAGTAGCTTCTGTCTATGGATGATAAGTAAAGTAATAGGAACTTAGGGATATTTAATTGCATAAATATATCCCCAGGAAAAGCAAAACAATGAAAATATGCAGGAACAAGGAAGGGTTGATAATATCCCCAAATTACTGTAGAAAATTATAATAATCATAACTCTGCTAATCAGAATTTTTGGAATGTAGCTAGAGCAATGCTCAATGGAAATTTGTACCATGCTATTCATGAATAAACACTGAAAATAAGTGAATAAAGTGGAAAAAATGAATGCAGAATAAAAAATACCCTAAGAAAAGTACAAATTTGAAAAAGATATAAGATAAAAGTAAAAATTATTTCTATAAAGTAAATAAAAGAAGAGAAATAATGAACAAAGACAAAAGAGGGTTCTTGGAGGAGTGGAGAAAACAGCATGAAAATAGATAAACTGCTAGCAAATCTAATAAAGAAAAAGGAAGAAAACATAAATTTGCCAAATTAGAAATAATAAATGGAAGAATTATGATTAGCAAAAATATTTTGTAAAGCTCCTCATATAAATTTGAAATATCTGGATGAAATGCATGTTTTAGAAAAAATATAACTAAAATTAATTCCAGAAAGCTAAAATTGACCACTTATATTTAAGAATCTGATCAGATTCTGATGAGTCTGATAAGAACTTGCCCTCTAATGGAAAAAGTCCAGAATGTTTTAAAAAATAAAAGACTTGAATATATTTGTAGATGGAACAGATAATGTCAGTGTTATATACATTGTTCCGGAATCCAACAAGTGAAAGCAAGTCTCTAAGTATTTTTTCTTAAAGCAGCAGAATATTGACACCCAAACTTGACAGAGATAGCCCACAAAATGGACTACAGACCAATCTCATTTATAATGAATAACAAGGGAAATATTCTAAATAAAACTTAGCAAATACATTTCAGTAGCACATTTAAAGACCAATACACCATAAACAAGTAAGTAGGGTTTATTTAGAAATATAAGCATGATCAGTGGAAACCAATAATAGAAAACCAATTAATATAATTCACCATAACAGATGAAACAAAAAATCATGCTATCATTTCTGCAGAGAACAAAAAATACTATTTAGTAAAATTCAAAAATTCCTGATTAAATCTGGAAGACATCCTTTAATAATTGGTATACATTTAATAACGGAAATTTACTAGAAGCCTACAGCAAACACTCTTAATGGTTAAACATCAGTAGCTTACCCATCAAAGGCAAGAACAAGGTAAAATGTTTAAAAAATGTCTTACTCAACATTGTTCTGAAAGTACCAAGGAAAGGAGTGGCAAAATTATCTATAGATGACATGACTGCATATCTGAAAAGCCCTATAGAATCAGAAGAAAGAAAGAAGGAAGGAAGGAAGGAAAGAAACCATAAAGTATTTCAGTCAGTCAGCCATTACAAAATTAATATTCTAAAAATCCAATCACTTTCCTATATAAAAACTATAACCAATTCAAAAATAATGTAAGGGAATTTCTATTTGCCAACACTAATACTCATGTACACACAACACTCACATACAACCTAGTAATAAACAAAAAATAGGAAGGGAATCTCAAAATGTTCTTAGAAACATAAAAATATGAACTAATGGAAATATATACCTTATTCTTGGTTAAGACCATTCAATAATAAATATTTCCATTTCCCATAAGTTGATCTAAATATTTGGTGTAATGTCATTAAGAATAACAACATTTTTTGTTGTTGAGATAAACTATTTTTAAAGTTTAATTGCCAGAGGACATTATGCTAAGTGAAATAAGTCCAGTCACAAAAGAAAAATATTGCATGATCTCACTTATATGTGGAATCTAAAAAAGTTGATTAATAGAAGCAGAGAGTAGAAAGGTGATTACCATGGGTGGGGAGGAGGGGGAAATGGAGAGACGTTGGTCAAAGGGTACAAAATTGCAGTTGTATAGGATTAATAAGTTTAAGAGACCTAATGTGCAGCATGGCAACTATAGTTAATAACACTGTGTTATATACTAGAAATTTGCTAAGAGAGAAGATCTCGTGTGCTTTCATCACACACACACACAAAAATGGTAACCATGTGAGAAGATGGATATGTTAATTAGTTTGACTGTAGGAATCATTTCACTGTGTATATGTACATCAAAACAACATGTATACCTTAAATATACAAAATTTTTATTTAAAAATTAAAATAAGTTTTAAAAATAAAGTTTAATCAGAAAAAACAAATATATGAGAATAGTCAGAAATTTCTGCCAAAAAACAGTAATGGGGGGATGGAGGAGGGAAGCCTAGGTAGCCAGACTATGGAGTGGTTACCATGAGTTCAGAAATATATGCAAGTAGATATGACAATTTAGAATAAGCAAAAGGTGGGGAAAGGAGAGATTATTTAACAAATTTTGATGGGACAACCAGTTAGCTATTTAAACTAAGAGTAAAGCTGAATTCTTCCTTCACTCCTTATACCAAAATAAATTCCAACTGGATTAAACTTTGAAGGAAAAACATAAAACACAACAATAATAAAGAGTATATCCCAATTTTTCAAATCCTGAAGTTGAATAACTTTTTAAACAAGGCTAGAAAATCCAGAAACCATAAGAGAATATGTTGGTAAATTAGCCCTCATAAAAATTTAAAACTTCAGTGTGGTTTAGGCCAAATGGTATGAACAAAGACAAAAGCCAGAAAACAAACTGGGGGAGAATACTTGCAATATAGTCAAAGGTAAAAGGCTATTTTCCTTAAAATATAAAACTCTCCTAAAAATCAGTAAGGAAAATACCCAAAACTCTTCAGAAAAATATAGATTAATAGGCATTTCACTGAAAAATATACACATATGGCTTAAAAGCAGCTGGAAGGATGCCCAATCCTTCTCATAAATAAATGCAAATTGAAGCAAAATAGAGAGCATTTTTCAGCTGCCAGCTTGGCAATAGTTTGATAGTGTACAGTCTTGGCAAGGTTGTGAGGAAAAGGCATTATGACACACTGGCAGTGGGTGGACACGTTGTCGTAACTTCCTTGGAAGGCAATTTGACAGTATCTATGAAAACTAAAACTGTGCGTATCCTCCAACTTAGAAATTTTATGTTGAGGAATGTATCCCACAGATAGCCTTGCACATGTGTGCAACTGTAGAGGTACAAAAAACTACTTTGAAGCATAGTTTGCAATGTATACATATAAAAAATACCCACTGGGAGCATCCTAAGTGTGAATATAGTTAGGGGGTTAAGTGAACATGAACCCTGGGACTCTACTGCCTGGGGTAGAGTACCTGGGTGGTTCCTTCACTTACTGCTCTGTGAACCAGGACAAGCTCCCTAAGCTCTCTGTGCTTCAGGGTCCGCATCTGTAAAGTGGTGCTGAAAGAAGCATCTACTTCAGAGAGTTAGGATTCAACAAGTTACCACACCTACAGTGCTTATGACACAACATGTGTCATATGTATATAAAAGTATATAGGTATACTTTTTAAATTGTAATACTTTCATATTATAATATTTTAAATTGTAATCTTAAAAATTATATTTGTAATATTGTGATATTTTAAAATTGTAATGTTTTAAAATTATCTTAAATTGTAATTTTTAAAATAATGTAAATTCACTGTTGATATGAAAAAATCTCCAGGATATATCATTACACTCAAAATTAAGATAAAGAACAGAGTGAGTCCTGTGCTCTTAGGTATGTCCAAAAAGACGTGTTTACATAAAGCTCCAAAATGATACATGAACATCTAAATGGATTACACATTTCCTACAGGAAGCACAAGAAACTGCTGACAGTTGTTGCCAGTGGGGAAAGATCTGAGGTCAGAAGCAGATATTTTAGTGTATATTTTTGTATGGCTTGATATTTTTACCTTGGGAACACATTAATTTTATAATTTAAAAATCTAAATAGTTACTTTTTTAAAAGAATCTGAAGCAAGCAGCTAATTAAAGAGGTCGTTGCATTAAATTACAGTTCTCAGCCTGATTCAGGAATAAGGGCACAGTCAACAACTTCCCTCTTCTACCCTTCTATTGGATGCCCCTTCTGATTACATTACCCATCATAACTCCAGAAAACAGAGCAATTGGTGTCATGAAAACACCTTGGTATTTTATAATTACAATGCTTAGCAGCTGAGATTTCCAAAAAAGTCCCAAGGATGACAATAGAAACTTGTGTGATTCTCCACGTGGTCATTTGCACCTCAAACAGATCCCCCAGTTGGTTCCTATACTCTACCCATCCACGTGCACAAACGATTTGCCCTTCCTTAGCTTTTCATTTTTACATACAAACAAGGGCTGACTATTTGCTAGTAACCTTTAAGTGAGCTATTCAAGTTTATTAAAACTGAAATCATTTTTAATTATATTAATACTCTATAGTTGTGTTATCACTCAGCTTTTTTCAACAGGAAGATGAAAATGAAAAGGATAGGTGGGCCGTAGTGTCTATATTCATTTTCTGTTGCTGTGTAACAAAGGACCACAACCATGAAATGACACACATTTATTATCTCATAGTTCCATAGGCCAGGGTGCCAGGCATGGTCTAGCTGGATCCTCTGCTCAGGATTTCATAAGGCTGCAATCAAGGTGCTGGCTGGACCGCATTCTCATCTGGACCTTGGGCTCCTTTTCCAAACTTATCCATGTTGTCAGGAAAATGTATTTCCTGGTGGTTACATGATTAAGGTCTTGGTAGCAGTTAGCTGTAGACTGCTCTCAGCTCCTAGGGGACGCCCGAGGTCCTTGCCGTATGTCCCCTCTATCAGCTGAGCCATAATATTCAGCTGAATTCTTCCAGGCCAGCAGGAGAATCTTTCACTATATAACATCACATAATCATAGCAGTGATGTCCTAGCACCTTTGCCATATAATGTAACCTAATCAAGGGAATGACATTCCTTTGCCATATTCTATATAGGGCCAGAAGTAACTACAGGCCCATCCTGCATTCAAGGGGAAGGATTACATACAAGGGTATGACTCACTGGGGTCATCTGAGGGTGTGTCTGCCACAGCATCCTGCCTGAGAGGTCAGTCAGGAAAGTCTGAGAACTGTTGCCCGTTAAAGAAGCTGCAAAGGATAAAATAAAATAGTTTAATGTGATACACTTACAGATGAGGACAACGCCAAGCTCTGGCAGAGGCTGCAGTGTTGTGATATTGGTTGATATGCTACTTGGTAATTAGGGAATGGTAAGTAAATATTCCTGTGGATGAAAATACTTGGATGGCCACGTAATGAGTTCCATAAACTGTTTTGATTTTTGTCTTCTAACCTATACCAGCAGGAATATTTTTAAACAAACACACACACATACAAAAGGCCACGCTTCCAGAAATTATCTATTTTCTACTGCAACTCAAACCTGACATTTGGATATAATCCCTTTGGGAAATTCTTGTTGTTTTTTGAAAATGTTATTTCTTCAAATCTCGACATTCAAGAAGATGACAGCCACCTGTTCAGAAATAGGTCAGGGAGATAAAATCCAAGGGCATAGGTGCTTCTAGGCTACCCCACCCCTTATCCCTTCCTCATTTCCTTTGCAGTCACCTCTAGAGACATGTCCTTTGCTGTAGTCACTGAATTTATTTGAGAAAGATTAGAATGATTGAGTTCAACTGAGCCCTGGAGGACCTGATGAGTCACTTTCCCAGAATAAGTATCAGTTTTTGCTTAGAAGATTGTTTAAAAAAAGAAAAAAAGATTAAATTCACTGTGTGCAGGAAATTATTATAGGCTGGTTAATAATTTGTATTTATTTATAAGTATAATTTAAATATCTACATAGCTTACCCTTGAGAACTACAGAGGCTGAAACAGGCCAAGCATTTCAAGTAGAGATATGAAGGAAAAACACACAGACTTCAGAGAATGAGAACACTTCCACATTTGGCTTTTCTTTTCATTTTTACAAGACTGAACAGAGTCTGAAAGGAAAGGGATGTTGAAGGCTTCAGAACATCTGAGGTCAGAAGATCCATCTATGTGAATGCTGATCACTATCGAGTTATTCAGATCTATCCCTCAGACAAAGCAAGGATTGCACTACTTACAAATGAAGTTGACATTTGAGTGAAACTCCAAGATAAAGCTAAGACATTAGCTGTACCCAAGTTATCTTAAAATAATCCCTAACTAGAATCCAAGTACTAGGATTTCCTATTCCTGGGTCTTAGGTAGATTAATGGAAGCACACTGCCTGAAAATGCCACTTACGGTGAGTTTTCTCTGCAGAATCCTCCTCACACTACCTGAGTGAAAACTCAACTCTTCCCCATTAGCCCTTTGACCTTAGGCAGGTTACTTAACCTCTCTGAGTCCCAGTTTGCACATCTGTAAAATAGGGGTAATTGCACAACATATAAAGTTTCTCCAAACTTAAAGAGACTTTGCATGCAACTGTTAGGCAGTGCCTCATACACAGTGAGTGCTCATGAAACGATAGCTATTATGAATAACACTATGCAGAGAAAAGTGATTCAGTCAGAAGCTTTTATGGACATCTATCTACTTTCGCGGACACCTCTCCACTACGTCATTAACAAGGTATGTATAATCTTTCTGGGTTTTGGTGGAGGATTGAGTCTTGAAAGACAAAATAACATAATGCTGGTAGTTATGAACGTTTCTGTGTGTTAAATTTATGTCGCTCTTCTTTAAAGGCTACCTGCATTTTACGCAATTGAAAGAAAGTTATTTTCTACAGTTTTTTTCATGACTACCGAGAGAAGGGCCAAAGAGAATGTTCAGGGGGCCACATATCTGAGTTGGAG
The DNA here is from genome assembly GCA_031878705.1 of Tapirus indicus. Lineage (NCBI taxonomy): Eukaryota > Metazoa > Chordata > Mammalia > Perissodactyla > Tapiridae > Tapirus > Tapirus indicus. Next base: position 11,322,208 of record CM062918.1, read on the forward strand.
AAGAAAGACACATGCAGCCACCTCTTACTCTTGAGGAGAAAACTGCTAGCACAGCATTATATATTATTGTCAAGTGAGAGAAGTTTGATTTGCTGTCTTCTTAATCCTATTTTGCATAGTTTGCATTCCTCTGATGACCTCCATATCTCCAGGTCTTTCTTCCTCTCTGTGCTCCTGTGAGCTCTCCATCTCTCTGCCTCTCCGTCTCTCTGTCTCTCCGTCTCTCTGAGCTGAATGGCAGCAGCTCCACACACACATCTCTCTCAGCCCCCACGGATTTGATCATCTCATTGTTGAAATACGGTGTCCTTTGTTCACATCTAAGGTAGATAATAACATTTTTATTGAAAACCAAAGGAATTCACTTATTCCATGAATTCTCTACTGCTGTGAAGGACAGAAGAGACCCTTTTGCCAAGTGCAGCCATTTCAGAGGCTATTGCATTCAGGAAGGAAAGGGTCCAGGTTAAAATGAAGTTAGCAGATTTGCTGAAGGGCATGTTTCTACACACAAGCAAGCGTTTCCCTTTCTAACACATTCCACTGTCGAACTCTGTGATCTCAGTCCACAGAGCTGCCTGTCCTAAGGCACTCAACACACTCAACAGGGGTAAAACTCCAGATCTGAACTCCTGGTGCCTTGGAGCAACAGTTTTGGGGACCGAACCAGAAAGCCCCCCATTTTATGCACAACGCCCAGGGCCGTGACCAATATTCTACTTCTTTCAGCTGGATATTTTCTGAGCCTAAAAATGATCAGGGGAACCACACTCTGGGTTCACTGTCAAAATCAAAGGGCCCAACCACAGGGTATTTGCTAGCCCTTGGAAGCAAACAAATCCTCTCAGCATGGCTACCCCCCTCCCAGAACCTTCCACAGACTCCTCTTGGAGACCTCCCTGTCTACTGGTCTGAATTAAATAGTGGAAAAGACACACTCTGTATCATCACTAATTTAAGTGTTGTCAGGTTTGACAAAATGACCCTGGACCTCTGGGAGACCACTCAATATTAGGCCTCTCTCGGGGACCTCCATTCCAGACCAGCTAAGGTAACTTAAAACACCTTAAGAAACCTTCTGCTTCTTCTCAATATCTTCCCTGGTCTAGCAAGAAAAGGATTGAATTGGAATTCAGTAGACCTGGGTTCTAATAACGCCAGATCACTGCCTGGCTTTGAATTTGCCCTCTTCTGAAACTCAAGATCCTCAATGGAGATATAACGGGTATAAAAATGCTCCTACCAATCTAGTTGAGTACTTATGAGGACCAAATAAGATAATGTATAAGAAAGCTTCTGATAAAATGTAAGCAGCATATGAATGAAACAGGGGCAGCCCCTTATACTCTATTAGATTTTCCAAAGCTGTATTCAGGATCCAGAAAGCACTTGAAATCCAGGAGACCATCCCGGATCCTCCTCAGCATGACTCCACCAGGTATACCCATGTACTCCAGGAGACTTGCAGAGGTTCTGAGCCCCACCCCATGGAAAGGAGGACCAGTGTCTGGCAAAGTTCTTGACAGATGCCTAATCAGAAGATGGCTGAGCTGGCGGTCCAGGAAGAATTTATGGGGAGAGAGAATGTCGGGTCGTGATCAGAATAGTCTATTCTTACACTATTCCTGCAGACCAAACAATTATATGCCTCCATCCTGATCTCTGAAGTTATGAAGGCAAGACTTCTTAGCTAATTTCTCTTAAATCTGGGTTATTGAACTCAAATAGGATGAGTGTACATGTGGCTTTTCTATAAGATGGCGAGGTTATTCTGAAAATAAACACAAGCTAGAGATGTGGAGGATACAGGAAAGAGAAGATTAGACTTTTCTTAAGGGAAATCTACCAGATATGCAGAAGATGGAGGCTTCAATATCGGAGTTCTTGCTTTAGAGCTTTGAATGGAAACTGCTTCCCTGGCAGCCCAGAGCAACAGCCGTTATTTTATGGGTTTGCTGATTAAGAAACATCTCAGAGGAGCCGACATCTCTTGTTCACGTTCCTTTCATTAACAGAGGTGTAGACGCAATCCTAGATGGAGCATTCTAACTTGGATGGTCCCCAGAACCCTCACACCATGTGCAGAACTGTACTTTTTATCTCCCTGTCCCATAACTTTCCCTCCTCACCGTCACAAACCCTATTGAGTTCTTTATCAAATGAACAGAACCAACTTCCCCAGCTGCCCAAATGAAAATAAAATAAACATAGGAGAAATCATCAATTTCTTCCTCAATCTCATGGTCCCAAATGCAATCAGTCATCAGATCCTGATGATCTAACTTTTAAAATACATCATGATTTCCCATCCACTTCTCTTCACCATGCTACTACTATTTTTAGTCAAGACTACAATCATTCCTGACTTTGTTCACTTGAATCTAAGCTGCCATGATGTGTAAATTGAATTATTATTTTTTGTATCACTGAGAAAGAAAATAAAAGCTTCCAGTTAATCTAAGACACATCACTAAGACACATCATTAATGACGAGTGCAGACTTCAGAGATGGTAAGATGTGAACAAAAGTATATCTTAAAATTAATGAAATACAGGATGTTTCCACCTCCTCATTGCTCTCCTTTCATCTATTCCTACCATCTTCCATTCCACTCACATTCCATCTAGAATGTTCTTTCAATAATAGGATCATGGTACTGTCTTTCTTGCTTAGGAAACTTCAAATTATTCTCCATGCAGTCAGGATAAAATCCAACAACATTAGTACAACATACGAGGCCCCGCTGACTTCTCCAGCTCCTGACACTCTTCTTCTCTTACTCTAAGCTCCAGACAAGCAGAGCTACTTCCAAATTCTGGAAACAAAGGAAAAAAGGTCTCTACAAACTTCATATTTTTGCACATACACTTCCTCCTGCTACAAAGAGCTTCTCAAACCCCCTAACTCCTCCTCAACCCTCTGGTCTCACCTAGCTCAAATGTCATTCCCTCCAGAAGCTTCTCCTGACTTCCAGAACAGGTCTAGATATCTCTTCTAGGTTCCCATGACACCATGTGCTTAACACAAATCACCACACTCTATGAAAATTGCCTCTTTATCTGTTTGTCTCTCTCTCCAAACTAGGGAGTCCTTGAGATCAGGAACTGTGTCTGGTACACTGTCACATCCCAAATTATGTGCCTGACACCTAAATATTTGTTTAAAATTGACAAGACATAAGGAACCAATGAGAGGTTACCAGCCAAGCAATTACACTAGTCATAGGATTTTTCTTAAAAGAATTCACAGTTAGTTAGCTATCTACTACCTGAATCAGATACCAAGTTTCTATCACAAGTTTCTCGTCAGTGGATTAAATATGCTGTGAACTGTAATCATATGCCCAGCTAGAGTTAGATGCTGTTGTGACTTTAGGGAGACCAGCCTCAAGTTGGAGAGAGAAATTAGGGAGCAAGCTTGAAAACAAAACAATTAGAAAGAAAGCAATACAGGATAAGTCTAGAAGTACCTAGCTATGTCTGGCAGATTATGCTTATTGTTGGCGCTCAGAGGAAAGAGAGACCACTGAAAACTGGAGCAGTCATGGAAGGATTCATTGAGGAAGTCAATCTTGAGCAATTTGTAGAAGCTCTTCATATGCATTATTTCACCTAAACCTTACAGCTACCCCCGCTGTGGAAGTTATTGTTACCACTATTATACAGAAAAGGAATCAGAAGCACAGAGAGGTTAAGGGTCTTGTTCAAGATCACACGACTTGTAAATAGTGGTACCAGGATTCAAACCCAGACCTGTTCAACTCCAACTTCACCTTTCCTCTTGAACATTTTACTGGCAATGAAGACATCCAGCTTTTAGGCAGTATTCTAAGCTTCCACTTTAAAAAGTAAGATACTCAGAACTTTCTGTACGTGTTAGAGTAACTGGGACCAGACTTCACCATAAACTACAAGAAAACCAGAAGAAATACATGAAACAATGTTTGCAAACATTGGACAACAGGCAATACAGGACTGTGATCCCTGAGAGAGGAGAAACAAAGGAGGTGAACCCTACACTTTCCTTGGCTTTCTGCCTGGAGGCATTTCTAGACCACAGTATAGGGAGGGGACCCAACCAGAACCCAGTGGTCTAGCAGAGTTGAGAAGAAAAAGATTGAAGAGTTGAGGGAGGCTGAGGTGGCTGGCATTTGCAGGGAAAATAGCAGAGAAATAACTCTGGAAATTTGCATAGGGATTCTTTTGATTCTGTTGCTGAATACTAAGACATAAATGATGCTGAAAAAGGAACAAATGGGAAGCTTTAAGCTGAAGCAATTCTCACAGCTTATGCCAGACTGGAAGACATTCAAGTTCCAACCAGCCAGAGTAGAGGGTCCTCAGTGAACACTTGGACATTCAATGGAGACCCAAAAAGGCTCATGTCTTAGTGGTAGGTCTAAACTAGACCCACCCTAGCAGAACTTAAAAAAACCTTCAGAATAATCAAGCTGATTCACAAGTAACTTAACTACCTAACAGAAAAATGTTAGACACATTTTATGAAAGAACACAAAACCTGGCACTCAACAACATAAAACTCAAAATGTCCAGCATATAATAAAAAGTATAATAAATACAAAGAAACAAGAAAATATGACCCATTACCAAGAGAAAAGTCAGCTACAGGAAACAGACACATAAATAATAGAGATATAAAACTAGGAGACTAAGACTTTAAAAGACAAAACATAGATGGACTAAGACTTTAAAAGATAGAGTTCAAAGGAATACATGAACATATGAGGGAGAAATGGAAAAAAGACACAAACGGAAATTGTAGAGCTGAAAAATACAGTGTCATAAATGACAAATTCCCTGAGTGGGATTAAAAGAGGTGAACATTGCAGAAAAAAAAAATCAGTGAACTTGATGACATAGCAATGTATATTATATATTATCCAAAGTGAAGCACAGAGGGCAAAATGTCTGCAAAAAAGGCACAGGGCCTCAGTGATCTAGGGAACAATGTAAAGCAGTCTGAAATATGAGTCAATGGAATCCCAGAAGGAAAGGCAAGAGAAGAGAGCATAAAAATATTTGAATAAACAAAGGCTTAAAATTTTCCAAACTTAATGAAAATTATAAATTGACAGATTCAATAAGCTCAATGAACTACAAGGAGAATAATACAAAGAGAACCACACTAAGGTATACCAAAATCAAATTGATGGAAATCGGGGATAAAGATAAAATCCTTAAAGTATCCATAAGGAAAACAAAATTACATATAGAAAAACAATGAATTACTATAGACTTCCCATCAGAAATAATGCAAGCCATAGGACACTAGAAAAACATTTTCAAAGTTTTGAAAGTAAAAATCATCCAATCTGGAATTCTATATCTAGCAAACAGACCCTTGGAAAATAAAGGTGAAATAAAGATTTTCAGACAGACAAAAGTTGAAAGGAATTTGTCACCAACAGCCCTGTTTGAAAAGAAAGGTAAAAAGATTTCTTAGGCAGTGCATGCAAAGTGACTATAATGATTGGTCACGGAATTTAAGTGGAATAAGGGAGGGAGAGAAGATGTCAAAGAGACAGAGTAAGGGTGGATAGTCAGTAGATTGGTTGTCCAGATGGTATCATAAGAATGTTGAAACTGAGGTTGTAGAAAGAATGAGGTAGAAAAACAGAGTTATCAAAAAATAGAATGTATAAAATGAATACTGAAGGATTTGTAGTTATTGGTAATGATGAGGTTTGCAGTTTAAGGACCATAGGAGTAGAATTTCTATTAAAAATAAATGCTTGCAGAAATGATACGGAGATATCAGAGATATATACTCCTTACTGTCCCAGGCTCAAGGGCAGTGGTGGACCACCATCCAGTTCTTACTTTATGGAAACTTTTTTCTAGTGAGTCATGGACTTGACAAAGTAATATAAGAGCAGAATTCTATACCATTTAATTGAAGTATTGTTGTTAAAATAAAAAAAAAATTCACAGCGAGGGGAAGACAGAGTTGGAAGCAGCCTTTAAAAGCTCTTTGAGGGAAATTGCAGTTCTAATTAGACCCATAGGCTGTCACCCCAGCAAACTCATGACCAACCATTCAAACATCGTGTCACCAGGGACGTGCTTGTCATTTTGACTAAGTGGTACAGAGTGACTCCTCTTCAACTGCAGGTCACTGTGACTTTTTGTCTGAGAAATTGATGGGTTGCTAACATTGGCTGAAACAGGAAAATGCTGGCCTCATGTACAGCTCTGTCAAGTGCTGCTGAAATTCTCCACTTTCAGAATAATTATCCTTAGACTCCCTCAGGGTTTACGTATATTTTTTCCTAAGCTGAATGACAACATAATGCAGGAGGAATAAGGAGGTCTGTGCTAGGATGAGAAGAGAGAAGAATGGATCTGCTTGAGAACTTAACTAAGAATGGATTTCAGATTAATTGGGTTAATCCATTTCTCAAAGATTATGATTCTAATCCTTCTGAAAAAGATTGCTTATCCACCAAGGCAGTGTAAACTGAATAAAATGACAGATGGGCCTCTTTTCGGGAGCCCAGAGGGAGCTCCTCCTAAACGTGAGCAGTCTAAATTCCGTCCGTCATTCTAGAGATTGCTCCAGATTGACTTCCTCAATGAATCCTTCCATGACTGCTCCAGTTTTCCGCGGTCTCCCTCTCCTCTGAGCACCAACAATGAACATGATCTGCCACACATAGCTAGGTACTTCTAGACTTATCCTGTATTGCTCTTTCTAATTGTTTTGTTTTCAAGCTAATTATATCAGTTTTCTCTCTCCAACTTGAGGCTGGTCTCCCTAAAGTCACAACAACAGCATCTAACTCTAGCTGGACATGTGATTACAATTCACAGCGTATTTAATCCACTGATGAGAAACTTGTGATAGAGATTTGGTATTTGATTCAGGTAGTGGATGCTAACCAATTGTGAATTCTTTTAAGAAAAATCCTATGACTGGTGTAATTGCTTGGCTGGTAACCTCTCATTGGTTCCTCATGTGTTGTCAATTTTAAACAAATATTTAGGTGTCAGGCTCCATGGGAGGCATTTGGGATGTGAGACAACAAACAAACACAAACACAGTCCTGATCTCAAGGACTCCCTGGTCTGGAGAGAGAGACAAACAGATAAAGAGGCAATTTTCATAGAGTGTGGTGATGTGTGTTAAGCACATGGTGTCATGGGAACATAGAAGAGATACCTAGACCTGTTCTGGAAGTCAGGAGAAGCTTCTGGAGGGAATGACATTTGAGCTAGGTGAGACCAGAGGGTTGAGGAAGGGTTAGGAGATTTAAGAATATCATTGTAGCAGGAGGAAGTGTATGTGCAAAAATATGAAGTTTGTAGAGACCCTTTTTCCTTTGTTTCCAGAATTTGGAAGTAGCTCTGCTTGTCTGGAGCTTAGAGTAAGAGAAGAAGAGTGTCAGGAGCTGGAGAAGTCAGCGGGGCCTCGTATGTTGTACTAATGTTGTTGGATTTTATCCTGACTGCATGGAGAATAATTTGAAGTTTCTTAAGCAAGAAAGACAAAAATGTAGCCCCACAAGATCAGGCACCTTTGCCGTGATGTATCTCAGGTGTCCAGAACAGAGTCTGACACAAGGTTATGCCCAGAAGAGATGTGTTGAGTGACTGAATGTACCTGTACATCTATAAGAAGCAGGGAGCCTTCCAGCATCATTGCCAAGACAGAGTCGATTTTAAGCCCATAGCATGTCAGCCCTATTGCTCTGCAATTTTTATGTTGCCCATTCTCCCTTAATCTTCTTGGAAGTTTTATCCCATTTGCCACCATTTGGCTGACCTTGATTTGTTCTAAGAATTTCCTTACCCAAATTTGCTAAAAATGTATCCCTTCTGTCTTGGAAAAACCAGAAATTAAATGATGAATTTGTAACGTTAGAGATGGTTTCATTATTATCCATAAGAATAAATGTATTCTGTCTCAATTACCAGCATAATCGTCTTCAGAGACTACCGTAGAGCCCTCTGCAGACTGCGAAAAGTAAAACCTAGTTAGAAGTTCTTAGCAGAACTCCTTGATCTGGATTCTCAAGGATATAATAACAGGTTTTTAAGAATGACAATACCCTACTTTGCGCATCATTTCTTATCACCTATCATTCAAAATGCACATTGCTCTGAGTAGAGTGAGTTTCCCGAGGGCAGGGGTTGGTTTTCCTCATCCTCCGTCACTAATCCCCACCATAATGCAGGGCACATTGTAGGTGCCCAGTGCGTGTTTGCAGAATGAAAGTTAAACCAACAAAACTAATTTGCTGAAGGCCTTCTGAGAGGACAGTCTCATTCAGGAGGCCAGACACACACATAAAAGGAAATTAATATAAAGGAGCGAAGCCTGGAGATATGGAGACAGTCCCCAGGGCTCTAAAACTATCCCAGTTAGCTGCACTCTGCAGGACCCCAGGATATAGTCACACTTTTAGAAAGAAGGGTGAAATATCAGAGACAGGTTTTCTGCTTATTTATACCTTGAATATACTAGGGAAAAGAATATATTTGAAATGTAGAATTAAGGAAAAGGGTGAAAAATTATGTTGACTTTTTCCTATTTCTTATCTAAAGGCAGAGTTTCCTAAAGCTTGTTAGTCAAAACAACATAAGTGGTAAATGGAGGAAACGCTGGGTGGGTTATTATTAAGCCATGACCTAAAAAGCATTGTTATTAATACATTTACTATGCTTTTCAAAGCAATGTGGCTTTTTAATTCTATCTTTTTTTGTTTTGTTTTGTTTTATCATGAAATCCTTGGAGAGTGGCATCTAGAGAAAGAACTTTGGACTGGGATTCAGAAGACTTGAATTCTAAGCCCAATTCTGCCTTAAAACATCTATGCGATTTGGGGTAAGTCTCTTTACTGACACAAGGTTATGCCCAGAAGAGCATAACCTCTTTACTGAGGGCTTCAGTTTCTTAGCTATAAAATGAGAGTATGTTTCAAGATATTACTGCGTACCTTTCAGGGACTAAATTCAATGAGAATCATTCTATAGGTCCACAATTTACAACCGCAAAGCAATTTACAAATAGAATTTTTTGAGTCAAACTCCAGGTGAAAGACATCTCGATTCATTGTGTCTTTAGGAATTCTGTTCCTTTTCCATGTAATCAAAAGTGAATGCAGCCTGAGGGATATAAAAGAACAATGCATCATCATTACTATGATTAAATAGAGAAGGCTCCAGAGCTGACCGGCTGCTGTATAAATCACAGATTAGAACTTTGTTGTGGACATTCATAGTCCAAGAATAGTCTTTCCCCATAGGATGTTCCTAGTGATCTCATGTAGAAGAGACGTGTCTATTTTAGTTAATATTAGTTGTATCGGTCAATTTTTGGCTGCATGCAAGAAAAGTAAACTCAACTATTTAAGCAAAAAGGTGGGAATGACATTGGGTTTCCCAAGGCCAGGCTTGGAGAGAAGGCAGAAACTCAAAGAGGTCTGGGGGTGGCATAGATTGGGCCACAAAGGGTCCATGCCCTACAGCAGGAAAAATCTGGTCCTTGGGCCCCCTCTGTCACCAGTCTGACCCCAAAATATTCTACCTTGAGTTACTACCTTGAGTTGCTCACATAAAAGCTCCAGGAGCAAGCACCTTCTACTCTTGGCTGAATCAGGATTTGGCCCAGAAGTGGGAGTCTGCAGTAAGGGAACAGCCATCCTTCCTAGACTACACACAATACACACAACGGAAAAGTCCCACAAAAGGGACACATGGGCCTAACAGGTATGTGTTGGGGCTCAGGGGGAGTATATGCTCAACAGTGAAAAAAAAAGCAGATATCTATATATTGTTCAAAATATTAACAGAAGAAAGCAAATTACATATGCATATTTTTTGTTTAATGGATTAGGTGGGAAGTAATAATCACAGGGTTAAAAGCAATTGTAAATATTTTAACATGACTTGTGGATTTTTTATGTTTTAGTTACATAGGTAATACCTACATGAATAAATTCTTCCAGTAAAATTCAAATATTAATTAGATACATAGAGTAAAAATTTTAAATATCTTTTTTACATCCCCAATATATCTCCTTTTCCCAAAGGTAAACACCACCATCCATATGTTGTTAAATTTTCTTAAAATTGTTCTATCTATAAATCTATATCAATGAAAATATAATTTATACACAAACATACATTTATGTGTATGCACAAATGTGAAATAATATATTGTATATATAAGTATGCAACTTGCTTTTTTCATCTAAAATATATATTGAAGATCTTTCCAGATAAATCCACATAGATCTATCTTGTTCTTTTTAACTGTTGTCTAGTATTCCATTGTACATTGTATATCATATTCAACTATCCCCATATTGGTAGATATTTAAATTCATTCCAAACTCTTCATTCAAATGTGAATAAAGCATTGAACTGTTATTTTAAAGCACTTGGAAGGATGTGTGTGTGTGTGTGTATTCCTTCTCCTTAAAATGAAGCATTATATGGAGCAGGGGTGGTATCAACACTGTATTGATCCAAGTAGCGGTTATCATTTTTTCTGAATTATTATCTCCTATAAGAAGAGAAAGAAAGACTCATTTTGAAATTTGGATTATAGGTTGAACCAGTTAGGATAACTTTAGCTGTAAGTAACAGAGATCTAATAACAACCCAAAGAAGTGGATAAGACAGTTAGGGAGTTTATTGCCTCACAACAAGAAATTCAGAGGTGGGAGGTTTCAGGGGCAGAACAATATCAGCAGAGACCCAAGCTTTTCCCGTCTTCCCAGCACGTCGACTTTGTCCTTTGTTCTGCCAGAGCAGAGACATGGCTGCAGCAGTTCTAAGGTTTTCACCCTCACACAACATTTAAATCAAGAAAAAAGCACAAGCCACTGTTTGATATCCCCTTTTTTAAGGGAACATTTCTCCAAAGCCTCCCAATGAACTTTCACTTGTATCGAACTGGCCAGGATTGTGTCACATGTCCACACTTATGCCCGTCGCTGGAAAGGGAATGGAATTATCACAATGACTTAGACCAGAAAACATGTGCCATCCCCTCCCCTCGCAGCAGAAGAGCACGTGACACACAGCCACCTGATACCTGAGCAAACACTGGGCTTCATCAGCAAGGCAGCAGCTGAGATAGAGGAGACGATGGTGCTGTAAGGAAACAACAATGTCCACAACACCAAACACCACAAACTTCCCCAGGGAGGCACACAGGTGAAGGTCTTTGGGAAGCATAAGTCACGAGTATGCTAAGTAATTAACCTCTCCTGTCCCCGAACGTCATACTTGCAAAGCTAGGGGAAAGCGACATTCCTACAGCCAAGCCGGGTGTGATCCAGAGAAAAATGGGAGCTCGAAGACCCACCTCCAGACAACAGCATCAGACAGAGGAAAAGCTAAATTCCCTGCTTTTCTCTCGTCCGCCCTTTCTCATCCCTGCCTTACTTCCCAAAACACACACTTCTGAGATAGAATCCTGGAGGGTGAAAATATGTTCCTTTGAAATAGCAGCTCCCTCCTGAGGAAAATACCCACCTGAATCTATATGCCTGTGCCTGCATGCACACAAGTATACACGTCCATGTATGCTCCTGTACTTGTGTGTGTGCTTTTGTATTACAAATTAAACATTTAGAAAATCAAGGCAAACAAAAAGAAAGACGTTTAAATCACCCAAAACTCTCCAGCCAAAACCAACCACTGTCGATATAGGATTCTATTATTTTGTACTTAAAAACTTTCCACATCAATGTTTGCTTATTTCATCAAAGAAAATTAATTCAAAACACAGATTTTTACATTGCCACAGACTCAATTTTCAATATCACTTCTAAATTTCCCTACTAAAAATGCTAAAATGTCTTCTGTATCAAAACTTCTGCACAAGTTTCATCACAATGCAATGGAGGCAATCGAGCAAAATAAAATGAAACGCAAATGGCTCCTCTGTCAACAGCAGTCCTGGTGCCACTACTCCCCCACTGTGCTGGAAAGTTATTATGAAATACACAATAATGTAAGTTCTGACTCACTGAATTTTATCGCCCAATCTACAAGGATCAGAGCCTTCCCCAAAGCAGCTGTATCTCTAACCCAGCTGTTCTATTGGCACTCTCTCATCCTGGGCCACTCTAGTACTGACTGGCACCTTCTCTCTTCCCCATTCTTGAGCCAAACCACTACCAACCCAGCAACAATGTGACATTAAACAGGAATGATACCCAGCAGCACTCTCTGAAAATGGAAATGAGAGTCTTCATTAGAAAATCCAGGACTGCATATGAACATTTTCTACAATAATTTCTCTCCCTGATTAAGTAAATGACTAAACCAGTCTTCACGGCCATGTTATGCAGACTATTTGCTTCAATCACTTACTCTGGTTAAAAGCAAGCATTTGTTCTTTCAATCTCGGGATCTAAAAGATAAAGAGGTAAGTTTAGATCAAGACAAGTAATGCCCAGTCTACACTGAAATCTAGGAGAAGAAATTCCCTATGGTCCAATCATGTGACCCGGAGCAGCACATGTGCCAATGGGGTGTGGAGAGAGAACGGACAATGCTGCTGAAGGAGGCCTTGGCCCAGTTACAACATAGATGTGGTGCCATTGTATATGTCCTATTAGCTGTTGACATCTGTTCACGGACCATGTCCTTCCAGAGCTATACTGGGAGGGTATTTATAATAAGGATATATAAACATGGTACCTTAAAGTCAAAATATTTTATCTCCACTCAAACACAACCTAATGGATCATTTTGGAAATTTTAAAAAAGAAATTGAGGGAGTGGAGTTAGAAGAACCCACTTAACTGAAGTGGCAAAAAGATAAGCACTTTTTAAAATCCCCTATTCCATAATCTATTGCCATAGTATTAAGACAAATAAGTGGTGACAAAGTCTAGTGTTGTTGACCATAAAATAAACTTTTAAAATATAGAGTTGAATAATCATTACACACATGTGTTATATATGGAGGCTGCCCTTAGTGTCAGGTTTGATGTGTGATGTGATGTTACAGGGCTGTCTGTAATTCATGCCTCACAGCAAGACAGGTCCTTTTATGTCAGGAACCAATGCAAGACTGCCTGTTCTTAAACATCAACATGCCACTTGGCACCTGAATTTAAATTGTGCATTATTCTCCTGTGGTTCAACAACCTGATTATTTTTAGACAGGAATTTAAGGTAAAGGGGACCTGGGAATGCCTTGAGTGGCCTGTGGCTGGAATCCAGCTATCACAGACAGCATTCTGGCATTTGCTTGGGGAAGATATAATTTTCAAAGGGCAGGGTCAACAGTAGCAGGTCACTAAGAACTGCTGCCAGAAATCCCTGATTCCTGGAAGCTCTGACTGGTGTCTTGACACCCTGGAAGTTTTCCCATAGGACTTGGCTAAAGCAGATAAAGTTCAATTTATGCCCTTGCTTATATGTATTTCCTTGCTGATCACGGAAGATGGGAACAAGGGAGGACAGTACCTTGGATTTGATTTTGCTGGAGACAGAGCAGCACTTTATTCCTTCGATCAGTCATCCATCAAATATTCACTGGGCATTTACTATGTACCCAGCATTGTGTTAGATGCTACAGATATAATGGCAAGGGAAAACAAACATCCCCATGTCTTCATGAAGCATAAGACTTAATGGGTAAGATTAACATTAATCAAATAATCATACAAATAAATATAACATTTCCATGTGATAAAAGCTGCCAATGAAAAGTCTATGGTAACATCAAGGCAGACTAGGGCAATTTGGCATAGTCAAAGAGGTCAGAGAGGGCTTCCCTGGAGAACAGAATATTGAGATCAAGTCTGAGAAACGAGTAAAAATTAATAAGTGAAGGGAGAGGGAAATTATTCCACACACTTGGAATAATGCGTGCAAAGGCCCTGATGCAGAAAGAGTGCACACATTTGAGAGACTGGCAGATGAGTGCGGCTGAAGCAGAGAGAGGGAGGACAGGCTATTCTAAGATGAGCCTAAGGAGATAGGAAGAAGCTCACCATACAAAGTCTTGTGCCACATCAAGGGCTCATATTCTCATCCATGCAGACAAAATCAGGGCAAACATACTTTAAAAAGAGGTAATGGATGCTTAGAAAAGAAATTAAAGTCAACACATATTGATTTGCTAGTATTATACGCAAGGAGCGATGCTAGGTTCTGAAGAGGATGCCAAAGGAGTACAACAGTCTGTGTCCATAGTGCATGAGCAATCCAACTAATAGACAGTGGATTATGTCCCATGTTGTGAGAGAACATCTTTAAATAATATAAAGATTTACTGGAGGAAGAGATCATGTGAGATGACAAGAGGGTATGGAATCTTCATGGAAAATGTTGATGAACAGTCAATAGAATTTCTACAAGTAGAAATGGAGGGCGTGGGGTTGGTACTATTGACAAAGATATCAATGTGAGCAAAGATAAAACACCAAGAGTGGACCATGTTGTTCATCTTCAGGAAAAATGGTAGACACTCCAGTCAGGTTGTGATGCAGGTTACATAGGGAGATGGTGCAACCCAGCAATGCCTTCATTTGTGTAAGGCTCTAGACTTATCTTAAACTCTTTAATTTATAATCTCAATAAATCTCCAAAATAATACTATGTGAGAAGACATAGTATTAATTGCTTTAGCAATTATTCCCATTTTACTGAAATCTGGAGAGAATGAAGAATTTGTCCAAGAACACAGAATTAGCAAGTGATTGACTCAGGATTAAAACGCAGATCACGGGTTTCCATTCCTCCACTGATTCACAAATGTCAGTCTTTCACATTCCATCTTTATGATTTCGCTACCTCTGCATATCACTTTACCATTATATACTTAACTGTTTCTCTTTCAATCAACTTATCCTTTTTCCCTAAAAAAATTTTTAAAGGAAACTTCATATCACTCCCATAAATGGAAAACCAATACCACCTGTCACAAATTAAAGGTGACCATAAACATAAAGACTTTTAAAACAAAACAATTCTAGATACTATTGTCTTTAAAAGAGTTTGAAACATGAACAAGAGAGAGATAGCAAGTATCATAAAGATATTAAAAAAACATGCTGGTGATAATTTGGAGAAATGGAAACACTCAAATGCTCCTGGTGGGTGGGAGTAGAAACCGGAACAACCCTTTTGGAGAAGAATTTGGCAATGTTTACAGCATACAGTCATTTATTCATTCATTTATTTATTTTTAAATTTTTATTTATTGCATTATTTTGAATACAGAAATTCTACTTCTAGATATATACCCTAGAGCAGGAGTCAGTGAACTTTTTTCTGTAAAGGGCCAGGTGGTAAACATTTTAAACTTTGCAGGCTATACAGTCTCTGGAGCAGCCAACTCATCTCTGCTATGGTAGTGAGAAAACAGATAATAAGTAGATAACAGGTAGATAATAAGTCAACACATGAGCATGGCTAATCTCCAACGAAACCTTGTTTATGGACACTAAAATTTGAATTTCATACAATTTATGAGTCATGAAATATTATTCTCCTCTTAATTTTTCAATCTTTAAAAATGTAAAATCTCTTCTTAGCTCACTGGCTATACAAAACAGGTGGCAGGCTGGATTTGGACTCCTGGGCTGTTTTGCTGACTCTAATATAGAGAAATTCACTTTCATGTGGAATAAGGAGAAATGCACAATACAGTATGTTTATTGCAGGCGTGTTCTGAATAGCAGCCTTAGTTTAGGTTCCTAAGAATAGATCCCGAGACAAGGATTTGAGTGCACATATTTGAGAGGTGATCCCAGGAAAAATGAGGAAGCAAGTGGAGATGTGAGAAAGGGAAAAAGGGGAAGCCAAGGGTGTGTGATGAACAAGTTCCCACCTTGGACAATGGAGGTAAATACTGGTGAAAACTCAGCTCTGAGCTGTCTAATAAGAGGTGTGAAAAGAACTGGGGTGTTTATCTACCAAATTCCTGTCCATTATTGAATGAAGGCTGCTTCAGGCTCTCTGGCATTTCAATTTGCCCTGCATGTGAGCTGAGTGTGCTCTGACTGTGCTAGAACAAAAACCCTGCAGCAGATGCCCCAGGAAGCAGCCTTCAGCCTGAAAAAGTGAATGCCAAGTGTGTAAGGGCAAAAACAGCAGCATCTGCTAAACAGTAAATATTTACAAATGTGAACCTGAAAATGGATAACTTGTCCTTAGCTCATATAAAGGAATGTTATACAACAGTTCAAATGAATGGTGTAGATCTATCCAAGATAGATACATTTCAATATACGATAGTAAGAAAAAAGTGGAATTTGTATCACAATAATTTCAATATGCAACATGTATATAAACCTTAAAAGAATGCAAAATTGTACCAAATTCCAGAATAGCAGGTGCATTTGGAGAACAGGGGAAGGAAAAAAAGAAAAGTTACACAGAGGACCTCAGCTTTATCTCTAGTGTCTTATTTAAAAAAAAAAACTTAGAAAAATGTTAAGTATGGAAAATCTGGGTGTAGTTACATGTGTATTCATATTAATAATTTTATATTTTTCTTTGTATATTTGAAATTTCATAATTTAAAAGATGCTTTAAAGAAAAGAGAACATCTATGAATCTGAGTAGGTCTTGTCAAAGGAGTAAACCTCTAGAAGAAGGGAGTGAATTTGTTGCACAAAAAAATATAAAACCTTGAGAGTATTTGGTGCAGACATTTCAATATTCAGTGTTTTTAGAAATGTTGTTGACTTTGGGAGAGAAGAGTTTTATGGATATGAGATAGCTAAATAACTTTTGCAATAAATAGTTGGGAGGATTAAAGAAAATAGCTAGCAAAGTACCTTGAAAAGACTAAGTGCCATACGTCAACAAATATAATTATTACTAGAAGGCTGTGCTATTTTGAAATGTTCAAATACTTGGTGTTAGTTGTTGAATATTTATGGAAATTATTGCCTTGTCTTTTGTCAAAACAAAACAGACATTCCTTTTTCTCCTTTTATCTCCTCTTTCACGATTAGTGGGATTTCAGTTTTTGATGAAATTTCATGCATATTTTAATCATTTGGAAGTATCAACAGCTGATACTTTTTAAAATATTGAATGTTATTTGTGCTTCATACATAATTATTTATGGCATAAGTGATAAAAAAAGTACGTCTAACAAATATCAAGTGCTTACAATATGCCTGCAGTGTGCAGAGTGCTTTAAATATATAATCTCACAGTGTCCTTATTCAGCCTTGTTATGTAGGTTTATTACTGTCCCTGTTTTGCAGGTGGGGAAAGTGTAATCAGCTCCGTGTGACTCACCCAAGAATACAAAGTTGGGACGTGGGGTGGCCATGCATTTAAAATGAGTCTTGTTAGCTCATTACAAGTCTTCACCCTCTCACTCTGCAGTACATTGTCCCAAAAAAGAAAAACATTTGTAAGTCAAATTACATTGTACAAAGCAAAGAAACATCAAACTTTATTTTAACATTTCTCAAAATAAAATGGCCATTACTAGATTTTGGAAATCTTTGGGGTCATAAATGCTCCATTATAATACATTTTATTGTAATAAGATTTAACCTATTTGTCATAATTCACGTTCACAGACACAATTGCACATTTGGAACGCCCACATGTTAAGTTACACTATGCAGGAGGGCTAAGACAATTTAGTATACTCCTGACTGCCATGCACTTACTAGAACTTGAAACACGGAGATTCACCTTAAGAAAACATCCCTTCAGAATATACAGATCGGGAGATCAAGGATTCCCCCAGGAAGGATGGTGCTGCCTCTGGCATTCACAGAACACTTCAGCACCTGGGCAGTGTCTGCCCACGTCCTATTCCTTGCCCAGCTCAAAAAGTGTTAGTGGTCTCAGCGAGAAGCCTGGCTGTCACTGTTATGCTAGTAACAGATGAACAGGTGTCAGGCTGACTCAGCACAATTCCTCAGGTTTTGGAGGAGCTAGCCCTGAGCTTTGACTGCTGTCCTTGCCTCTCACCTGAGATACAATCCTGCAAGCTGTCTGGCCAAGAGTCTAGTAAGAACAAATGGTGTACTCTTTAGTCAACTGTTTTGTGGAATTAACAAACCTAAAAATGTTGTGGCTTACAATATTTATTCCCTTACATAAGGGATGTAGGTCAGCTGCAGGTGTGTTAGTGACACAGGTGACTGGCCAGGGGCTTACCTAGGCTGAGCTGGGTCCATTGGGCCAGCTCCGTGTGTCCACTCATCTTGGGATCTAGACCGAAGGAGCAGCCATTTCCTAGGGCCTGATGTTCTCGTGGTAGAGGGCAGATGGTCAAGGGTAGGTGGAGACAGATCACACAAGCTCATTGAAAGCTTCTGCTCAGACATGGCTTACCTCATATCCACACATATTCAACAGACCAAAGTATGTCACATGACCCTGGCCAAAGTTAACCGGACAAGGAAGTATGCTCCACCTAGAGGGAAGATACTAGGAAATCTTTGGCAAAGGGCAAGAATGTAAAATCCTTTAGTGGGAGGAAAGTAATAATTGGGAACAATAGTTCAATTTACCATGCTAGGAGAAAACATCAGAGAAGAAGCAGGAAAAAAATATATACACATACACACATATATGTATACACTCACATATAAAATTATAAGTGTTGTAGCCATCAACCTTTTAGCTAGTAGAAAAAAACTTAATTCTCTAAAATTATAGCCATCAAAATTACAGTATTTGGGTAGAAATCTCAATGCCCCTCCCTCTTATGTTTCCCCATGGAGGGGCTTCCAGCCTCTCTCAACCTCCTCGTTCACTCCTCCCGGGAGAGACAATGATGGGTGCATTTAGAAGTTTCTGGGAGTGCATGACTCAGGCCCTCTGGGCTGTCTCTCTGTCTTGAAGCAGCCCAGCCGAGTGGGAGAGCATGTTCTGGTCTGTCCTCTTCCATGAGGTGAGAGGCCTGTCCCTGTCCAGCTGTGCCAGAGACTGGATGGGTAGATTTCCTCCAGAGGGAAATCATTAGCAAGCCCCCTGTGGCTCTGCTGTGGACTTCGATGTCCATTTCTCAGTGGGTTCCACCCTTAGGCAGGGAAGAAGAGTCTCTTTATTGGCTCCCCTCAAAACTCTAGTAGCAGCAGTAATAATAACAGCAGCTAATATTTATTAAATACTAACAGCTTAAATATATGATCTCATTTACTTATCACAATAAGCCTGAAAATTGTTAAGTCCATTTTATAGTTGAAGAAACCGGGCCTCAGAAGAGCTATGTGATCCTCCCAAGGTCAATGGCTAATAAATCCGTAGACCTGAGTTTCAGTGCCGGGTTTTTTGGAAGCCAGAACCTACAAGCTCTGTCCTCACGCAGATGGCCTGTGTGCCTGGGGAGGGAGGGGAGGAGAGCAGGAAGGCATGTACAGCAGAGCGTCGGAGATGTCAGGTGTTTTTATTTTCTTGGTTTCCTTCTCTCTCAGCAAATTGTATTGTTAATAATTTAGACTTTTTATTTTTTACCATAGAGTTTTTCATCTTCATGTGAATTTTGGTAATTTATTAGTATCTCTCTGATTTTTGTTAGAAGAAGATGGTAAGATAGGGTTTAATTCAAAGAAATTTGAACTTAGTGCAAATTTTACGAATATACCTCTATTCTGATAAAAAGATATACTAGTACAGGGAGGGATAATGACCTCTTTGTGGACTTTTATTCAAGGAGGGCCTCCTGGATCCTGTAAAGTTTTCTGCAATGCTTAAGCCTTTCAGCTACTGACTATTTTCAAATCGTGGTAATTGGAGATGTGACTTCCATCTACATAATTATAGAGCTCTTCGATTTAGCCAAAGTTAAATAAGACAATTTTCATCAGTGACAGATGATGGGATTTTTGTTCTTTACCTGATATTTTGATATTTACCTGATGCTTTAGAAAGGATCATTACATATCCTTTTAGGCTTCCTGGTTTTAATTTTGATGATCATGTGATATCATGTCTCTTTTTTTTTTCAACCCTGAGATTAATAAAATGTATTCCTGGAGACTTCCCATTCGCATAAGTGCTATTACCTCAAAATCTTGATAGCAGGAAACACCACAAGTCTCTATTCCTTCCTGCCCTTTCCTCCATGTTACTTGTTAAACAGTTATTGGAAATGAGCCTCTGACCTTTTTTTCTCCCACACAATTTCTAATAAAGATGCTGCCACACGGCCGTATCCTAGTAACTAGGTTTTACACTGAGGAAGACGGTTAAGAAAAAGTCCAAGATGGGGCTGGTTTCGATCATCAGCAAAGGTAATTTGCTAGTCTTGCTCTGTTTTTCGATTTCCTTAATTTAGATGAATAACTGATCTAAGGTTAATGTTCTTTCTGATTCGAAGACTGTTCTATAGACCCAAATTAGCAATATTTGCTTTTGATTACCTTGCAGACTCTATTTGCTTTCTTTTCTTAAAAGTTTAATAATTCACATAAGGCTCCAGAGGAATAAAATTAATATGTGTGGCTGAAAAATCCCCACTCTCCTACTGGCGTTAAATGGCAGGCTTCAAAGACTTTTTAAAATAAATAATCAAGATAGATACTCTCTCTTGCCTCTGAACTGCTGCATAAGCAGTTCCTTAGTCACCTGACTTTGCAGAGACATACAAAACCAGCAATCACACAGGCAGGTACTGGAGGCCAAGAAGTTCTCACTTTAAATGAAGGGCAGGGGTTGGAACTGCTCTGTAGCAGGACTTTGAGACTCTGGGGGTCCTCAACTTTCAGTGCAATAGCTTGCTTTTCTGCTCCTAAATCAAGGGCATGAAATTGGGTGAGGGAACAGACTATACTCTTTGCAGGCAGATTTGACGAGAAGAGAGGTAAGAATGCACGGGCACCCTGGAGAAGAGCCGTCTGTCCTTGGAGCTGTCTGCTGGGCGGAATAGAAAAGGCTTGGGAGGAAAGGCCTGGGTGAACTTGTTGCTGTGTTATGACACGACATCTCTGCTTTCCAGGTCACAGGAGAAGACGGGCACCCCAACCCAACTCTACTTCCTCCCAGCCCGAGCTCCACATGCCTCCATCACCTACAGTCATGAAAACTGTAATCACGCAGAATTCCAGTAGCTTTAGATTGTGGACACAGAGGTGGGTTTCCTAAGGCCACTCCTCTCTCCTATTTGTTACCCTTACCTCATCCTAGCAGCTTTAATGACAGCGACTCACTGGGCTGCCAGGTCTGTGGGAGTCAGATCAGACATGCAGTTGGATTCGCTCATCACGAGAATCACACTTCTCCAGAATATTCTTTACTGTAATGTGCCTAAAGTCAATTTCTCAGAAATGTTGTAAGTCCTTTCTAGAGATAGACTTCTCAGTCCTCTGGTGGTGGTGGTTTTTCTTCTTTCAGTGAAATCAGCCCTGCCTACACTAACTTGGGACTATGGACCCCACATTGGCCAGTGTTTCAGCTACCGTGGGGTTCCTTTTCTAAATGCTTCAGGCATCTGCTTCTTTTCTTTCTTCTTTTACTGCAAAAGGGCTCCATATGTCTTGTCTCATCACAGTATGTTTGCAGCCACAGCAGATTAAACAACGCCAATTGAGAACCATATGGCAAAATATGAAAATCCAAATCACATTTATATCTCTATCACGCAACGTTTCCCGAACTTTACTCATTCACATACCATCATCATGATTTTTGTCACGTCCGCATTCCCACTGTAGTATGAGTTATTTGATATTTTTCACAAAGTTGACTCACATATTTTACTTCTGAAAATTAATTTCAAAGGAAACTACCATAAGTGTAACATGTCACTCACTATAAATAAAGAGTAATTATAAAGTAAGTATATAATCATCAGAATACAAAAATTTTCATCCCCCTGAAAATCACAGCAAACCAGCAGTGGTCACATACCATATTTTGAAAAATTCTGGTATGCAGGTTTATAATTTACAAATTTCTCTAGCATACATTAAGCCTATGAAATACACAAGAAGCCTATGAAATTGGCAAAGCAGGTTTAACCACCCCCATTTTAGAAATGAGAAACAGGCACTGGTTCCAAAAAGAGTTTTCATGCTGAAAGGGACCTTGACATTGCTTTTATTTGAGGCCCGTGTTTTCTAATTTTTCACAGTTGACGTGTGACTTTTCCAGTCATTTGTGGTCTGAGTCTAAAATTCTAGGCTTTAGATCTTTTAGAACAATGACTCTTTAAATTGGTTCCATGCATGCCATAAAAAAATCCTTCTTGTGCCTGTCCACATTTTGATTGCACTAAAACTGTGCCAAAATGATATATTTGAAATAAATAATTGATTGAAGACTGAAAAATTCTTCCTAATGCAAAAATTTTATTTGGTAAGGCAGGTGGCATTTTTCTTTTCATTTTGCAGATAAAAAAATGAAGACGTATTTAAAAAATTTGTCCCAAGTCAAACATTTTCTATAAAATTAGAAACAAAAAAAGTTAAAATTTTTAAAAGACTCAAGTGAAGTTTAAGATAGTGCTTTATAAATTACATTGGAAAACAGCACCATTATGTGAAATTCCTCATAGTAAAAATACATAAGTTATTTAATTGGGATAAAATGCCATAATGATTTCTTTACTAAATTAATGAAGAAATAAATTGTAATCATCTAAAGCAAACAGTGAACCTAAAATTGCAGATAGATATTTAAACATGAAACAACATTTACTCTACTTACTAGTCAAAAGAAATAGATGTTCAACAAAAATATCCATAACATAAGAATAAGACTAGTGTTATTGTTATGCCATTGAACATTACAATAATTCATGCTACAAATAAATATGTCTTAACAAATGCCCATGACTTCTATATGTCTAATTTAGTTTATTTCCAAATATAAATGTAATACATGGGAATTTAAAATTTTTAAATGACAGAGAAGAATATCAAATAAATATTTCTCCCTCCCTCCTTCCACCCTTCCTGTCCCCAGTCCCACCTTCTACTTCTACTCCCCAGAGGTAACAATTGTTAAGTTTCTTGTATATTCTTTATTTTTAGGCAAATAAGATCTGAAAATATTTATATCCATGCTATTTTGATTCAATTTTTCTTGATATCAGATATCTTTTCATACCATCATATACCAATCTTTAGTATTCTTTTAATGGTAGCAGAGTGTCCCACCAAATGTGTGAGTTACCCTGTGTATCAGTAGTCGGCAAAGTTTTTCTGCAAAGTCATGCAGTAAATATTCAGGCTTTGCAAGCTATATGATCTCTTTCACAGCTACTCAATTCTGCCATAGGCAATGCATAACTGACGGGTGTGGCTGCCTTCCAATAAAACCTTACAGAAACAGGCTGCAGGCTGGATTTGGCATGAAGCTCAGTTTACTGACCCTCGATTTATACAATCAGTCATGTTCTGGTGGAAATGGTTATTCCTGTTTGTTGCTATTGAAAACAGTGCTGCTATGGAACTCTATAATGCATATACACTGCTTGATCAAGGTAGAATGAATCCATTACAAAGTATTTAAAATATTGCTTTAAAAATGAGAAAAAAAATCTCGTACATCCTGGGCTTCTTTCCATCAAATCCACTTGATCTTTCTCTGGACAAATGGATATTTTCTCTCTGGGTCCTTTTATTTTTTGATCTGGCCCCTTTCCTGCCCTAATAATGGCTAAAAGAAAAGTCCAGAGACTCAAATCTATTATTGTATCTATTCCCTATTTCCCCTGGCTTGTATTACCTGGAGATAAGTGACAGAAAGTATTATCTCTGGGAGAGAATTCTCCAACTCAAAGGTGACACGTAAAGGGAAACACCTGGAGAAGAGCTAAATAGAGATTGAATGAAAGGCCTGTCTTTTTCTTGTCTTTTTCTCTTTCTATCTCTTTTTCTTTTTTTCCCCTGAGACTCTTCATGGCTAGATGAACTTATAAGCAGAATAGTTCCAGACAATAAGAAGATTCTGGAATCAGCTTTTAGCATTTAATTAAAGACCTCAAAGACATTCCTATCAACTGCTTCAAGAGATAGAGATGTTAATACTCTCAACTGCAAGGTATTTGGGAAAACAGCAGAGCATCAGATCATGTGTAATCACAGAGGATAGTGGGCACAATGTCTTCCTCTTCCTTGAGTCAACTGTTTATACAGTGTCTGGCAGGACACAGGTAGAGTCAAGCAGAAGCCTCTGTTCCTGCTCCTTTACAAATGGTCTCACGATCAGCCCCTGCAGACATATGGATTTTCACCGATTTTTGCTTCCTTTATGGCTGAAGGGTTCACTGGGGATGTTATTATCAGCTAGAGCACCTTCATTTCTCTTTTTCACTAGTGCTTAAAAAAATAAAGTCCTTGTGTCCTTGATTCACCATCATCCCATCAGACTTTTAGGCTGAGGTTTTTGAACAAATATCTTTGTGCTTGAAATTTATTGAGTTTATGACCAAATGTCTCACTTTTAGAGGAGAACGCTCACCACCTGAAGAAGGTCCCAAACAAAGATGTAAGCACCACGAAGAATCACTGATGCAGCTGGTCATATTAATCTGGGTCTGAAATTTAGCTTGACTGGAATCCAATCAGGCTCACTGTATTCTGGCAATGTCATGGTTTGCATAGTTATGGCTTTTGTCATGAGCTAGCTTAATTTAGCCAGCGCTGGTGGTCTGGTGGTTAAGATTCAGTGCTCTCACCGCCGCAGCCCAGGTTCTTCTTCCAGTCAGGGACCCACACCACCCTTCTGTCATCTGTCGGTTGTCTCACTGTGGCAGCTGCGTGTTGCTGTGATGCTGAAAGCTATGCCACCAGGATTTCAAATACCAGCAGGGTCACCCATGGTGCACAGGTTTCAGCAGAGCTTCCAGACAGAGTAGGAGGAAGGAACCCACTTCCAAAAAAATTGGCCAGGAAAACCGTATGAATAGCAGTGGAGCATTGTCTGATAGAGCGCCGGAAGGTGAGAGGATGGCGCAAAAAGACGGGCAGGGCTCTGCTCTGCTGTCCACAGGGTCGCTAGAAATTGGCTCAAAGGCACTAACAACAAAGTTTATCTTAACCAATGGTGTCGGGCATATCCACCTCATGAAAGAAGCTGGGATCCCTTTCATTGGTCGTCCACTCTGAGCCCCTCCCACTTATCTGGAGAATGTCTTTCTTTTTTGCTTATGTCTCACTCCCCTTTCAGAATAAGTCTGTGAAGCCCGGGGGTGTTTATTCAAGAGTCAATCCTGGGAGCCGGCCCAGTGGTGCAGCGGTTTAGTTTGCGCTTGGCAGCCCAGGGTTCGCCGGTTCAGATCCCGGGTGCCTGCCGACACACTGCTTGTCAGCCGTGCCGTGGCAGTGTCCCATATAAAGTAGAGGAAGACGGGCACGGATGTTAGCCCAGGGCCAGTCTTCCTCAGCAAAAAAAGAGGAAGATTAGCAACGGATGTTAGCTCAGGGCTGGTCTTCCTCACAAAAAAAAAAAAACAAGAGTCAGTCCTGTTCATCAGTGATTCAAAGAAAAGACATCAGAAAGTCTCACCAGCCCCCTGAAATGCATCATTCTTAATCGTATTTGCTGCTGTTGCTCCCCAAAATCACTGAGTCCCACAGTACTTTAGTGATCCAGGCATGAGCTACACAGAAACCAGGTTTTCTGGTGGCAGTTTCTCAGAAAAGAGAAGAAAAAGGCAAAGTTTCTCTTCCCAGTGTTATAACTACCTCTGGTCTCCCCACAAAAGCATTACAGGAAACTGGAGAAAGTCACCCTGGGAGATGGACCCTGTATGTTAAAACCTTGCAATTATCACCCAAGAGAAATCAATTGGATGTAAAAAAAAAAGTGAAATGTGTCTGTTAGGCTAACATAACCAAAGAAAGAGGATGGGCCAGTTTGTACAGCCTGGACTAGGACACCCTGCTGAGCTCTCATGTCAGCCTTTGCTGGTAGTACCTTCAGCTGAAAAAACGTTAAGTGTGAGTTCAGAAATCATAAAAAGGCTTTTTTCATAAGTCCCCATGTTGATCCAAGAAATCAGTTTGGACTAGAAACATCTAGTTTGACAACAGATACACATACATACACACACCCCCCACACACAGAAATCACTGTTTATTATGTATGACTTTACTCCACCCAAATTGCCACAAAGCAGCTGACCCTGATGTCAACCGCAACTGGCTGCAGGTACTGAAACCATCCTTTCCAGCTGCTGTCCACATAGCCTGCCCACTGCCACCAAGGAGAAGCCCATAACCAAGGTGTTTGACAACAGCATATCACCCTCAGGGCTACAGGGGGACAAAGGCACTGCCAGGGCTTGAGGGAAGATAAAGACGTGTGACTAGGGTAACCCAGAGTAAAAGGATGCTATTTTTGCTTTTCTCTGTGGCTGAGACACAGACACAGACACACACACACACACACATATGCACGCACACACTTAGCAGACCTCTTTCTGATGCCGGGAATGCTCAGTCAGCCATCAGAACATGACTTTCCTTCCAGTCAGTTTCACATCAGTTCTGGTCCAGGTGGGGCAACCCCAGTACATCAGATAGAGTTTAATAACTTTCAAATTTAAAGGAAAAGTATCAAAGGCTAGAATACCATGTCCCTGGAAGGCTCTTTGACCCCTTGGCAAAGTTGCCCATCTCTTGCCCAGCAACTTTTAAAATGGGGACAGAAAATTTAAAGTCGAGAACAGTCAGGGTAGGATCCTTACCTTACACCTATATTACCAAAGGAGTCTTCAAGTGGTCTTCCTCAAACAAAAAGGGCTTCTCCAGAGTGTCCTGAACCCACTATTCTCTGGGAAGTTTTATGACAGCATCTCTTACTGAATATATATATTTTTTAAAGTTCCACACTCCAGGCATCCCTTTACACAATGAAGTTGTATAGATATTTAGCTGTCTATTTGAGCACATATATTACAATAAATGAATTAAACTAGCAGAGCAGAAACTTATATTTTTGCCACTGAGTTGGTTCATCACTCATATTGAGTCAACAGTACACAGCTAACAACACTAAGATATTTGTTTTGGAAATATTGAGAAAGTAAATATGAGCTTTCTGCTTCCTGTGGAAGTTTAACGAATGGAGTTCTAAGTTTTCTTCTGACTGGTAATCTCAGAGCTCATCAGATCTATAACCCTCCTGCTCATCCTCATCAAGACCTTGAGTCCCCTCTGACAAGGGTCCCTCCAGTGAGAGCCTGGACCATTTTAAGCAGCCATGTTCAAAATCTTTCCTTACCTTGAGCCCAAATATGCCTCTTTTGTGATCTACGTTTATTCTTGTCCTCAATAAGTCTCATCTCATTCTCAGATCACAGCCTTCTGAGTATTGGCAGACAGCTACCATGTTCTTCATAAGCTTTCCTTCTTCAGGTTGAATATCTCTGATTGTTTCAACTAATCAACTCATCATGTGGTTTTGAGTGACTTCACCATCTTTTTTTGCTCTTCATTAGTGTTAAAAATTAAACTGAGGCATAGTAAAAATTTTAAGAGTTTATTTGACCAAAAATTGATTCAAAGAGGGCAGCACCAAACTGGAAGTGGTTAGAAGCGCTCCACCACAGAAGCCAGGGGAAAGACTTCTATAGAGAAAGTACAGAAGCAAAGGAGGGAAATTATTCGATATGCTACAGCTTAAACCCTAGTTGGCTGTTTGTGATTGGTTGTCCTTATCATTTTGATTTTGTAACCTTGAAGCATTTACAGGCTTAGATTTGGGTTTGCTAACATAGGCTTCTACAGCATCAGAGCCACATCGGTCTAGTGGCCTCCTTGTTTAATTAATTTAACACCTGACACACTTCAGGGGAGCACAAACATTCTTAGTTGCAGGACCCATGCTTCTAGGCTATTCCACAAAGTTAATCATAATAATGATGTTAATGATAACAATAATAAGCTAGTATTTAATGTGTGCCAACTATATGCAAGGACTGCTTTGAGTGATTTACATGCCCTAACTCTCTTACTACATCAATAACCCTGATGGAAGGCTGGGTTCTCCAGAAGCTGATGTTTGTGTTTGGGGCAGGGAGGGCACAGGGGAGTAAGATGTTTATTAGGGATCAAAACCTGTAAACCGAAGGGAAATCTCTAAAAGGAAGCACAATTATACAGAGGGAGAAATCCAATTGCTATGCAGACCTGACAAAACCTCAGCCAACCCAGCAGGGGACTCTGAAGCAAATATTGCCCAACAAGGTTGTCCTGTATAGGGCCAAATGGCTGTCCTTTATACAAACTCTACACACACTGCTCAGTCACTGGATGCAGACTACTCAGGGAAGGGTGTGACCTCAGGTGATGTGACTTTGCAGCTAAGGCAACCCCAAAGGCAGTCCCTGCAGCTGGGCAAGAGGTCCCTCGTAGAATCAGGGTCTGGGCAGTGCATCTCCATATCTGCCACAAACGCAGGAGGCAAATACTTTTATTCTTCCCATTTTATACATAAGGAAACTGAGGTGAGGCAGATTAAGAGATTTACCAAGATAATACGGCTAGTGACTGAAAAATATTGATGAAAACATTCACTCTATAGTTAAAATTAAATAACAATTAAATTAAATGTACTCAAACTGAACATCTAGTTCACTCCCCTACATGGTGCCAGGCAATAGGCTAGCTGTTGGAGAAACCATCAAGAACAGTGAAGAGTCTGAGATTTTGCCCTACTTGCAATCTAACAAGTTAGCTTACCCCATTTCACAGCTGTTGGCAGAAGACAGAAGACCTTGGGGTCAGAGATAAAGACTTGATTACTCACAGCACAGCAGGCAGTATGAGCTTCATGTTCTCTCCAGTCTTGCTTCCCTTCTCCACCCCAGGTTGTTTGCAAGACTGATGTAGAGGCAATCCCATGTGGATGATGCACACAGTGGGTTTGTGTCACAGCCGAGGAACTAGGAGCTTAGGAAACCCCATTTTTAAAGGGTGCTGCTAGAAAATCTACTCAACCTTTGACCCAAAGAAGATGTTTTTATTATCCTGGTCAGAAAAAAACCTTCCCTCTGCCCTAGGATGAAATACTACATCTTCCCAGGCTGTTTGCTATACAAACATCCTTCAAAAGATAGTCCATAACAAAAATTGATAGGAGGTGTGTGGAAAAGCCATGCAAAATTGTCTCCCAAAAGATACAAAGAGGAAAATGGCATGATCTCAGCACTCCATCCATCTAGAGAGGGAAACAAAACCAAAATACAATTACAAAACACTATGAGAATTCCTATAACATGGGAAAGTCCAGAAAGCTACAGGAACGTACAGAAGAAGACACCAACAAGTGGTTACACTAGGAAAGCCTTCATCCGCTTGGTGATCTTTGAGTTGAGTGTTGTTAACTAGTCTGTGAGTTCACTCATGCTTTCCCATGTCTGGTGTTTAACTGGTTTTCTAAAATGTGTTATGTTCCTAATAACATTTGCAGAAAATAGGAAAGAAGGAAAGATACAATATCTTATAACCATAAAATTTACCAGCATGCAAAAGATATGAACTGTTTTGTGTAGTGAAAATTTGAATCTGAAAGATTTTAAACTTTGGCAGAAGAATAGTAATGGAAACATTTGCAGAACAGCCTTAAAAAGTCTAATGACCTTTTTTTCCCCTCATTTCTTTTATAGTGTCCAGTAACTGGAACATCTATACATCATACCTGATATTCAAATTAATATATTTGAATAGTTATTGCATTTTAGAAACATTTTTAGATGAATCATTATAAAATATACAACATGAAACATGCATTTTACCCAATCTGCCGCTTTATCAAGCAGAAGATCATTAAAGCTCATTTGTAACTTTAGCACTGAATGTATTACATTTGCTCCACTCAATCACATTTTATAAATTTCAAGTTAAATCTGTTGCTTTCTCTTATTTTCTCCTCTACGCTATTCTCCGCAACAGATGTGTCCCTTGGAGTAACATCTCTGACTCACTGAGTTTCAGTCTTGGGAATTTCACAAAACTCTTGAGTAAAGGTATTTCTGTTAGACTAGAGAAGGGCCAGTTGTATTGAAGATATTTAGTAAGATATAAGAAAGAAAGGGAAAACAGAGAAGAAAATTAGAGTTAAAGTTTAAAATATTCTCTATAACCCCTTCGAACCCCTCTAAGGATGTGTCTGTAAAAGAAACACAAAGACTGAGAAAGCCTATCTCCTAAATCACTCTTTACTCTTTTCTTTTAAACACTGAGGAAGAAAACATCCTCTCTTGATATCGCGCATACTTTAGAGGGCTCATAAAAAGAAGCATCTTCATGTTGGGCCAATGGCCTCTACTCCATGCACCACTGACGCTAGTCCACAGCTTTTCCTCCTCCTCTATTCTTTCCTCTATGTCCTTCTTATTCCCATCACTGACCAAGTCTCAGCTTCATGATGAAAACAGAAACCACTAGGCATGAGCTCAATTCAATCGAACAAATGGTTATTGTCTGCCTATCACACACAGTACTGTGTTGAGTTCTGGGAATTCAAAGACAGATAGGACAGTCCCCACTTTCAAGAAGCTTGCCTTCCCACCCCACTGTTCCTTCCACCTACACATTTATCCACATCCATTCCCTTCTTTCCTTTCTTTCAGTCTGAGCTTGTCTGGTACTAATCCTCCTGACAGAACTCATAATTATATCCTTCCCACACTCCCCATGTCCCTTGGTTATCACTCCATCCAATTTCACCTTATAATCCTCTTACTTTTCACTTGCCAGGGTCAAAGGTGGGTAGAGTTGGGGCAGGCCCCATGGTGTAGTAGTTAAGTTCGGTGCATTTCACTTCGGCAGCCCAAGTTCACAGGTTTGGATCCTGGGCAGAGACCTACACCACTCTTCAGCCATGCTGTAGCAGTGACCCACATATAAAGTGAAGGAAGATTGGCACAGATGTTAGCTCAGGGCTGATCTTCCTCAAGCAAGAAAAGAGGACAATTGGCAACAGGTGTTAACTCAGGGCAAATCTTCCTCAGGAAAAGAAAAAAGTCAATAGAGGTACAGATGAAACAAGGATGGCAGACTATTTACAAGTGTTGAAGCTGGGTGATGAGTTCATGGAGGTTAATTATACCACTTGCTTATTTTGTATATATTTGAAATTTTCCATTTAAAAAATAGATATGCCAACCAGAGAATTATTTGAGTATATAGACCTCTTTTTATCTCTCACTGACTCTGGTATATATAATGTAAATAAATGAAACTTTTTCCACAACTGTATGGCTCACCTATTGTGGCTGATGCTAGTTCTGGGTATAAAAGAAAATACAAGAGGAAGCAGGGTGAGTAAACCAACACATATTACATCTTACCCTTGTTAAAAATCCTTTGCTGGCTCCTTGAGGAAAAAGTTCGAACTCTTGAAGATGGCATTCATGGCTTTTTATAACTTCCCACCTTATCTCACTTATCTTCAGCTCCATCTCACTCAGTATTTGGCTGTGTCATCCTATATGGGCATTATCAACTACTGGCACCTCAGTGAATTTGCCGGGAACTCTTACACCTTCTGGACCTTACACATCCTAATTTCCTCTGCCTGGAGAGACGTCCTTATGCCCCAGGCCTCCAGGCTAATTCTCATTCATCTTTAAAACTGTACTGAAACACTACAGAATGTGTTTTGTCTTGCCGATCCTCACACTCTATTGTACTTATCTGTTACTCACATATCTTCTCCATTAGACTGTGAGCAGCTTGAAGGCGAGACTGTACCTTATTTATCTTTCTTTGCTCAGCACCAGCACCAACTTAGCAGGTGTTAAAATTTTTGTTGAATTAATTGATGAATAGATGTAAACAAAATGCCAAAGACATAGGCATATCATATAGGAATATAAAGATATATCAAGTATGCTAAAACTAAGAAGCACCAGAAAAACTTTTCCCAATGACTCACTTGAATTAAAACAAAATCTTATAGAGCCTAACAAGACATATTTTAGGGGATACAGTGCTGATTGAAACAGACAATGCTCACACAGATTACATTCTATTTAGAGTAGACAGATAATTAGCAAATACAGAATAGGGTGTCAAGTAAAGATAAGTGTTATGAAAAAGTTAATGCAAGACCAGGGTTGGCAGAGGATGACAGACTACACAAGGAGGCGAGTGTCAGCTTCTCTGACGTTTGAGCAGAGAACTGAATGAAGAGAGGTGATAAGCCAGTTGATAATCAGGACCAAGAGCAATCAGAGCACAGGGAGCCAAAAGCGAAAGTGCCCAGAACTGGGAATTTCAGGAGCCAGGAATTCTTGTGCCAAAACCTGAAATTCTACCTCCAGCAAGATGTATCCTTTGGGGTCCTACAGTCTTTTCTTTCTTTGCCATTTTTCTATCAAAAATCAAATACCACTAGGAGCAGTGACATTTCAAGTAAGGGATTAATTAACAACCTGCAGAGAATAAAACAAGAGCAAGAGGGGGCAGTAAACTGCGGAGCAGGTCCCTGAAAGGGAAGACCAGAGGGCACTAAGCCTGCCATGTTTCTGCCGTGCTGACAGTGGTCCTGGATGGAGACGATCAGGTAATGAGAGTACAGGTGAGATGGGAATCAAGTTGGGATTGCTGCCTCCTCCCTTCCCGATTGTGCACACCTGTCTTCTCTACCCACCTCATCCCCTTAGAAAGCATTCCCTAAACAGTACCAGGGTCGGTGACAACAGGGACTGGTCAGCTGTGAGATGCTATCAGTCACCGTAAAAGAAAACAGAGAATCAGTTCTATTTGGTGTTGAGCAAATGACCCTGCTATATGGCAAGACTGAAAAACTGTGGTTCTTGGGAGTCCAAGTGGCTGTTGGGTTCATAGCAGTGACTTTGCCACTGAGGCCTCTTCACAATGGCAGGGACTAACAGGATAGTAATAATACAGGCTGGGAGGCCAAGACCACCGATCCTGTGGAAGGAAGAAGACGTGCTGCTCTTCCAGACACTTGGAAAATCAACAGAGCAGCAAGAGCCAGACAGAGCAGACGAGCACTCCATCCAACAAGAGGGATGTGGCGACGTCAGCCAGGAAAACGCATCACAGAAGGAAAGTGGCTTATCATGCCCACCGGCGCACAGTCACGTTGACTTCCTGCCCGTTCTGTTAACAGAAGCAGCCTCAGCGTCCGGAGCCCAGCACACGCAAAGCCTTCGACGATGCCCCGGTGTTCTGTCCACCTCGCTTCATTTAACCCTGAGGCGCACTGGCGCGGGTCATCACGCATAATTGTAGATAAAGAAACAGGCTGGGAGCACATTCCTCTCATTTCAAGTCTCAGGGACCCTCATCTGGGATGTGACAAACAGGGTGGGGACCGCTCCTCTGCCCCTCTTCTCACCGCTCACCCGGCCTTGGTTCCCTCCCCTCTGTTCACCCACCCCAGCAGGGTGTCTTATGAGCCAGGGCAGTAGAGGCAGGCCGCCTGGGTCCTGGCTCTACCACTCAACACCGTGACATCGGGCGCACAGTTAACCCTCGCTGTGCTCCTGCTTCCTCCTCTGCGAAACCCGTGATCATAGTACCTCAGAGAACGCAAGGCAGTCGGTCGTGGTGAGCGCTCAGGAAGGGCTGCTGTTGTGATTCAAGTCCTTCCCGCGTCAGGCTTCCCAAGCCCTGGTGACTGGCTCCTCTGCTTTCCCAAATCTTCCTTTCTTTGCTTCCCTCCTCCGCCCCGAGCCCCGCTGAAATCTGCCCCCGCCGTGCCCCGGGTGCCAGCCCCCTTGAGTCTCGCTCCTCGTCACTTCCGTGTCTGTCTCGGCCTCGCGAGTGCCCGGATGTGTCTGGCCTTGCCGCCCTGCCGCCCCGGAAGCTGTGCGAGGTGTGGATGCCCTGACGCTTCCCGGAGACACACGGTTCAAAACCAGAGCCCGGAAACCTGCCGAGTGGGAGCAGCGGGAGGGCTCTGCTGACGGCCTACAGGAGTCAGGGAGCACGGAGATCTACAGCAGGGCCGCCTCCTCAGAGGCGAGGACTCCGGAACGCCTCAGGAATAAGAATGAGCTCGCGCCTCAGCGCCCATCCCCACGCGACTGCCTGGGAGCAGAAGACACCTCTGCCGGCTAGTGTTTCGGGCTCATTACGAACACGGTCACCGGCCGTCTCCCTTCCTGCTCACCCAGGCCCGAGAATGGAGGTTTCCTGCCATCCAGGCCGCATCTCCTCAGAAGCGATCTCCCGGCGCAGTGACACAGTCACACACACACACACACTCCCACCTGACCGTCCCCAGGTCTTGGACATTCTCTCTACAAGAACCACGTCTTTGATGACCCAGACTGTGGAGAGTGAAGAGTCAGTCATGCCCTGATTGACTTTGAAAATGCCTTTATTCAAGTAACTGAGAAGAGAACCCAACTCTTTTCTAAAAGATAAAACATCTAAAAAGTGAAACGATCCCACATATCTGACTCCCTCTCTCTCTCTCTATATGTATGTACTTATGGTATGAGGGGTTTTATAGTACAAATCTTTGAAATTATTCCCTTTTCTAGGGAGAGACATTTGGCAACTTTTGCATCTCACCAAATAGATTATTGTGAAAAGCAAGATGCAGTCAAAATGGTAAGTGTGAGAATAAGAAAAGGAGAGGCAAGATGGAGCACAACTGGATCAGAACTCCTGTTCCATCTGTGTGAAGTCATGCCATTTACACACCCTAGCGTCACTGAGCCATGGTCCTTGATGGTTCATAACGGTAAACGTTATACTTCCAACACTCTGAAAGTATTTGTCTGCGATCGCAGCAGAAAAAAATCTTGAGGGCTGGGCCATGTGTCTTTAGTGCCCAGGCCCTATGGAGTCGGGCACAGTGACTTCCCCCCATGAGAGGTCAGCAGCATACTAGCTCAGTGTGGTGATTCCTAGTTATGTGACGATCCTTGACGATGACGGCATGCATGGGGATTTCAAACTCAAATGGTTACTGGAGCCAGGAAATAATCCACATAAGTGAATTGGGCCAGCGAGAACTGTGACCAGCTGGAGTACTCCCCCTTCTAAGGGCAGGGGGACTACTCAGAGCCAGCTGATGTTTGCTCTGCAGGAAAATGAGCATAAAGCTACCAGATACTCCAGTTTTTCAAAAGAAGCAGAAAATAGCCTGTAACTATTGACAACTAGTTGACAACTTTTTAAAAATCTCCAGGCAGATCAAACAAAACATGCATGTAGGCCCTCAACTCACAATCTCTTACTATAAAAGGTCCATGTGCTTTATCTGACACAGGATGAAGTCATTTATCATCTCAGTACCTCTATTTCTCTATCCATAGAAGAAGGATAATGATAATACCTTCCTAATAGGATTGTTTGGGGCATTAAATATATTACTACATGGTAAGCATTTGGACTATCTGGCATACAGTAAGTATTATTATTCAAAATTATATTTTTTACACATTTGCCTAGATCCATCTGAATGAAATATGTATGTCAAAATTCCCGTGTTTGATTGTATAATCTCAGTAAACAACCTCACCAACCCCATCAACCCCTCAAGCTATCTTGGAATAGAGCCATCCTCTCACTTTCTCAATTTGTGACTGTAGAAGCTGAGACAGAAAGAAGTCAATTTCTTGTTCAGGTTCACGAAGAGTCATCGGCAGGTGCAGGAAGCATCTTGTTGTCTCAGCCACAGGTATCCTGTTAACTAGAATGGCCTCTGCCATTGACTTTTATGGTCACTGAATTTTCCTTGTGGTTCTCCGTGCTTTCTCCGTGTCAAAAAGACAGAGTTTATGACAGCAGTGAACAACTTCGGCCTGTGAGAGTCTTTAGTCTTTAGTCTTTACTATCCATTGATATTCTGTTTGTTATCTTTCAGGCTAATTTGCAGAGCTTCACCAAGCATCCATTCAGCATCACTTAAGGACACATTTTCAAATTGGATCTTTTACTCTTTGATAATCCACTAAAGGAATGAAAAATCTCCAAAGCCAGCCCTCAGCATCCATTCAATTATACACATCTAAAGATTCCAAAAATTCCAAAGAAACATAAAAATTTATCCTGGACTTGGGGATAGGATTTGCTGGGGAGTTGCTTTATGCTTTATGCTGAGACTCTGGCCAGGCTATTGATGTCAGGCAGCCTTGCTGCTGGGACCTGATGCTCATCCCTCCGAGGAGAGAAAGTGAGAACCTTGCTTTGTTGGTGTGACAGCAAAATTGGAGCAAGGTGCTAAGTCCAATTTGCCAGCAAATATCTTATCACTGACAGCCTTGCTCATTCCCAAGGGAAGACAGAAGCAGGTAGGTAAGCCATACTTCTACAAAATGAAGAAAGGAAGGAATGAAGGGAGAGAGGATAAGAAGGAGGGAGGAGGAAAGAAGGAAGGAAGGAAGGAAATAAAAATTATTATCTGGATATTTACTTGCTTCTCCCACTTCCGTCCTTCTCTTATTTCTAGCTGTTGAAAAGCCAGAGCTTCTGTGAGCCATCCTGCACTAATTATAAAGCAAGAGAGGTATCTTGTCAGTGAACCTCTTGGAGGTAGGTGAGGAGAGACACGGGGCTTTCTTTATGAGCTAGAGGCCCACTTCATATGCAGGAAAAGTCTGCCAAGCTTACTCCTCCACCTTGCTGAGCCCCTAGGCAGGCAGACCCTCTTCATTTAGTGAGGCTGTCCATCTCCAGCATGTGTTCAGGAAAGGAAGGGCAGGTGTTGGTCCATGGCTCGGTTTCTGTTCCCTGACAATTCCCTGCACTCTTCTGTCAGCATGGCTGCAGATCAGTGAACACTCTCGATAGACATCACAGCATGTGACCAGCCATGGGCACAGCCCAGTGGCTCTCACTGTAGGGAAAATGCTAAAATCTACCCTCTAGAAGAAAGAGGTTATGAAATCAGCTCACTATGTTTTAAATATTGTCTTAAATTTTTTGCTTTTGTGAAGAATACAGATATTCCTGAAAAATAGCATGTATGTCAGCACATGTATGCACACACACTCCTCATTTGAAGAAATTTCTCAGAGAAGACTTTGTAAAAATACAAGTTTACTAGCAGCTCATCCAACAATGTTGTATCCAGGCAACAAAGTGTTTGTTTAGTTCTTCAAGTTCTTTAGGTGTCATAGCACTCGACAAACAGATATTTTATAATATCTTCTATGAGTCTAGCACTCTGCTAGTTAACCTAAACCAAGTTGCTCATAATCCCTCTGGGAAGAATCAATTAGCCATGTTAATTCTATGATCAGTTTAGGAGTGCCTCTGTGTAAAACTAGCTTAGTATGGAACACACACAAATAATATTAAAAACTAAAAACATGATACATTCTAGTTGAGAGTCATTTTTTTTCAATAATTGAGCCTTCAGGAACATTTCCACAGAAAGCATTGTCCCTGTACCATAAGTCATTTAAATTGAAGAAAAGCTTTTTGTCAGCTCAACAAGGCTCCGGAACGCAGGAAAGCCCAGACTCTGTCTGGGAGTCAGAGAGCAGGATGTCAGGGTCTCCAGAGAGCCTCGTTGTGCCTGAACCATCCTTTCATCCATCATTTCTTGAAGTAACTCTTTTAGATGATTTCTTATCTGAGCCTGAGGAGGGGGCCTTGTTCACAGATCCCTCCTTTCACGAGGAGCCAGTGAGACTCCTCAGTTCTCCCCCTGCCAATCATTCCCTATCTCAGCCCCCTAGGCTCCTCTTTAGCATAGATCACAAGTTGAAACTATTTTATTTATGTGTCGGTTTGTTAACGATTGTCACTCTCCAACCCCGAAACTTCAGGATCACTCTTCTCTTGTTCCCTGTTTTATCTCCAATGCCTAGCATGGTGCCCAGGCCATAATAGGAGGTTAATAAATATTTTTGAATGAAACAATATGAATGTTTTACTTAAGCAGATCAATGCTGAGGAGAAGGTGAAGCTGTACCCCCAGCCTCCGCAGCCTTTGTCTCACTCCTCCCACTGGCCAAGACCGTGCTCTGCATGGGGGGTCAGGGAGAATGAGATAGACACTAGCATATAACCCGGTAAATACTACTGCAGTTCAGTTGAGAAGCCAAAAAATTCCTGACAGGAACGACTCCTCAAAGGGACAGCGTTATCAAATGCTCTTCTTACAGGTTTCTTGTGAGTGACACTTCCCTGGTGCTTTGGGAAGAGCCTGCAAAGAGAAGCTCTAGGTCTCTATTCTAAAACATCACAGCATTCCTTTCCAAGTGGGGCCCGTGTCATCCCCACTGCAAATGATGGAAGTGTCAGGGTCAGATTTTCAAGTGAGCCCTAAAACACTGCCCTGAGACAAGAGCCCTGAGCCTTGTTTACTTGGTCATTCTAGCAGCCAGCCCAGCTCCTGGCATGGAGGGCGTCCTGGGCAATTGACTGTGGATGAACAAATTAGGAAGCATTTTCCTAATTCTTGAGTATGTAAATAATTCTTAAATGCCAAGAAATGAAAATAATATGGGGAAAAGCTATAATTTAATACATGCAGCAAAAAACTTAATACAAAGGCTTTGTGGGAAGAAAAAAAATTGAGTCAAAAAATTGGGGGAGCCCATCCAAAAAACTAAATTCAAGGATTTTTTAAAATCCTGTAAGAATTAATGGTATATAAGGATACACCAAAAATTATGTGAATGTGTATATTATCACGTAATGTTTTGAAGCCTTGATTCTTCTTTGAATAAAGTACTTAGAGTAATTTCTCAATCTGGACCAGGCTTAGCCTGGGTTTTCTTTCCTAGGTTCTAAAAGGAAATGAATGCTTCAGGAATCCATTTTTTTCTGCTCTCCCCTGGCCCTGGTTCTCTGGTTCTCTCTGGGCCAAGTTATTCCTGCAGCCAAAGGGAAATCCATCATCTTCTATAGAACAAAGTGTAAGTATTGCAGATAGGACTAGTGGGTGTGTTAATTTACTGGATGTAAAGGTATAGAAAAGTCTTTTGACAAGATGTTTAGGTAGAATCCTACCAGTGTGCTAAAAGAAGAAATATACTGGATGAATAGGACCATCACTAAGAAGGAAAAGAATGGTGGTGCATGGTAGTCCTAACACCCCATTCCCAGGTAGAAAAATGGACTAAACATTCTAGAACAACACCAGATTAACTAAGCCACTGAATTGGGAGGTAACCAACAGAACCCCTCTATTGTGCTGCGGTCACCCCATTGTGGAGCTTTTCCTCCTCACTGTGCCTTAGAGGGTGGAGATGTGCCCTGACAGGAGTCAAAATCTCTTAAACATAGCTAAATCCTCCAACAGGTGATTCTGTGCTGCAGTAACGTAGTTTGAAACTCATCCACATATTCTTGATTTCCTGAAAAACAGTGAGAACTTTTGCTAATTTCTCTGTGCCTCAGCTTCCTTTGCTGTAAATGGGAGATAGTAGTAGTCACTACCTTACAGAGCTGTTGTAAAAATTAAATGTAAAGCTTTTAGAAGAGTGCTTGGCGTATAGAAGGCATGTGTTTGAGATCATGGTGAAGACTATGATGACGACAACGATGATGATGTTTCCTTTCCTTATAGGAAGGTACTTTCCTAACAACTTTCAATGACATAAAGAGATAACATGTTGCTTTTTAATGCTGGACTGTTGTGTAGATTGTGTTATTGATCTCAATTCTGCACCTCCTCCCTGTATCCACGCCTTATTTACCTATTTTGGCAGATGGAATGGACTGTTGGAAGTCACGTTGTGCCAGTCCCACGTCTAGGCCTTAAGAAGTCTTGAGTGTTTTGCTTGCCCTCTTGTACCTGTAACAATAGTTAATTCAGTCATAAGGAATTAATAGAAATAAGCAATGAACATAATATATCATAATATCGTGGCTCTAAACACAAAGTTTGGTTTAGCTGAAGTTGTGTGTGTGTGTGTGTGTGTGTGTATACGTATATGTTAGAACTCATGGAATTGTTATTTTTATAAGTAAAAAGTGGTCAAATATGGCAGTTCCATATGGCTCAACCTAAATATTCTGTAGTGTGTGCATTGGGATCACTACTTAAAATACAGTCATTTATCACCTATAAGAAGAGTTCCCTAAAATTAAATAAGGGTGGAGTTTTCAAAGTGTCTGTCACATAGTTGACACTCAATAAATATTTACTGAAAAAGTTATTGAATAAAAACAAAAAAAGTGAAACAACACTTGGTATTTTCATCTTATTGGAAGGAATTCTCTAAGTACCTCATACATTATATTATTTACTCACATTTCAGCCATAATCAATATTATGTATGATTTTTAACTGTTCTGTTTTTATAAACAGACTGCTGTGGATAAAGGAAAATTGGCAGATATTTTATGGATCCTGAGCAAGCTTTGCTCAATAGCAGGTAAGCTTCTAAAACCCCGGAGTTCTGTTTCCAATGGCTACTAGAAATGTTACTTCCCGTTACCTCAAATTCAAGTATGAATGTATTGAATATTGAGAGGAAAGTGCTTCCTCCTCTTCAGAAAGTAAGTCAAATAATACAAATCAGTCTTCTATATTGTCAAAATGTGGAACGAATCTAAACATCAATTTTCTTTCATCAAATGTATTTGCACCTTGTGGATATTCCCCAAATCAAAATTCTGTGGTAATAGTGGACAACAACTCAGTGAATGGAACTTCAGATTTCTGTTACTGGCTATCTCTGGAATTAGTGCTATCATCCCATTATCTAGATCCAATCTATGCCTAATAAAAGCACTAAGGAAAGCATCTTGTTCCACTTCTCTAAACGTTTGTGCCGTGCTGACATCATAATGTTTCCTCATTCAAGCACTTGTCTGCATGTTTACCAGATCTTTGCATCCCATCATGTTGTTTAGCTTAAGCATCTCATCATGCTGTTAACTTTAAAAGGATAGTCTCAGGCTGAAATAAGTTGCTGACAAACCCAGGCTGACTCTTCCATTTTTAGCTGCCATGAAGAGATTTACTATTGTGAAATGAGCAACTGCTGTCATGCAGCTCTCTCTCAGTGGATATAGGGTGCACCCATTTTAGTAACCATGGTTATTACCCAAACTGTATCCGTTTGAATTAGATGCATGTCTCCTTTGTTAAGGAAAAGGACAGAAGATCATTCACTCCCATGCCTGCATTTCATTTTTAACCCAACAATGCCTATTCCCAAAACAGGCATTAATGTACTTTTCACCTCATAGTCTGCAACTTGCTTTCTCTTCTGAACCTAAAAAACAAATGGATTCAAAACTCTGCATTCCAGTCAGGCAGGATTAACAGCTGGGACCCCACACACATGCATTTTCATATCCCTCATGGTGAGAGATAATAAAACTCACACTCATTTTCTTCAGGCTCCTAAATATCTGGTTAATCTCACAAGTACTCAGCTACTCCCTGGGAAGTTGGTGGAAAAGAGTGGCAGATTAGAACACAGCTTTAATATTAGTATGGTGCCACTGTCCCCAAGTCAAGACATTTAACTGTTCCTCCCCTTTGCACTCTGTCCCTCACTGCAGAAGTCAGGGGTCTTTACCAAATGGGCTACAATACAACAATGGCTCGGTGAGCTCCTGTAATGTGTGGTCATGGAGCCAACACAAGTACGTCAGGCCATGCTGCAGGCAGCAATCACAAGAAAGCAAAACATACCAGATGAGTAAAGAAGTAGAAAAGCTATATTTTTATTCCAAATAAGCAATGAAGGTGTATCTTTTAATTTCTTGCTATATTTCTAAATCTAGACACTAAAGCTAATATCTTTATCCGCCTGATTCAAATTATACACTCTTTATTAGGATTGAAGTACAATGCCTTAAATGTCTATAATCGTTTCCTAGTTTTAAACACTTTTGTGAACCTGATGCAACAACGATGCGAAATAGAAGTTTCTGCGGATGGTGCATTTTATAAATAAAGAAGCTGAGGGGCAAACACCAAATATTTTCCAAGATCAACTTCCTAACTCTCAAAGCCATGTTTTTCTACTCTGCCAGCATTTCCCAAAATTGATTCTGTAGAAAAACAATCAAGTGAGATCCTCCACGAAAACAGTGTTACACAACATATATTCACATTCTAACGCCTTAAGAAATCCTGAAATAAAGAAAGCTCCCTAAATGGTTTATTTAACTCAAGTTAAGTTCCTTAACTTATTGTGCACAAAACCCATTTGTTGCCGAATATTTTTGAACTTCCCCTGGAATTGCCTTTTAGGTCATATTTTGGAACTTTATGAGCTCCTCCAGGGCAAGGATTATATTTTATTCAATAGTGTATTGGGGTGATGTTATGGGTTGAATTGTGTCCCCCCAAAATTCATATGTTGAAATCCTAACCCCAGTACTTCAGAATGTGACTTGATTTTGAAATTGGGTCATGAGGTCATACTGGACTAGAGCAGGCCCCT
This sequence comes from Tapirus indicus, assembly GCA_031878705.1. Lineage (NCBI taxonomy): Eukaryota > Metazoa > Chordata > Mammalia > Perissodactyla > Tapiridae > Tapirus > Tapirus indicus. The sequence continues at coordinate 11,364,422 of CM062918.1, forward strand.
AATCCAATGTGACTGGTGTCCTTCTAAAAGGGAAATTTGGACACACACACACAAGAAGAACACCATATGAAGATGAAGGCAGAGATCCAAATGATGCAACAGAAGTCAAGGAATGCCAAAGATTGTCAGAAAACTACCAGAAACTAGGAAAGAGCCATGGAAATCAGTTCTCCTTTACAGCCCTCAGGAGGAACCAACCCTGCTGACATCTTTTTTTTTTTTTTTTTTTTGCTGGGAAGGATTCGCCCTGAGCTAACATCTGTTGCCAATCTTCCTCTTTTTCTCTTTTTTCCCTCTCCAAAGCCCCAGTACATAGTTGTATATTCTAGTTGTAAGTCCTTCTAGTTCTGTGTGAACCACTGCCACAGCATGGCTACTGACAGACGAGTGGTGTGGTTCTGCACCCAGGAACCAAACCCAGGCTGCCAGTGCGGGGGGAGGCTGAACTTTAACCACTAGGCCATCAGGGCTGGCTCGCCTCTGCCTACACCTTGATCTTGGACTTGTAGCCTCCAGAACTGAGACAATAAATATCTGTTGCTCTAAGCCACCTGGTCTGTGGTACTTTCTTACAGCAGCCCTAGGGAACTAAGACTTCTGCCTCTACTCAGTGCTGTGAGAAGAGAGGGTAAAGTTCTTGCTTTCAGAGAGACTTGTCCAAAATATAAACAAAATTTTATCCATGAGCACGATAGGGAATCCCCGAAGGCCTGTCCCCACTAGGGTGCAGCTACATGTCCTGCAAGCACTCAAGCACCATCTCCAAATTGTGTGTAGCTAAGTAACATGACATTCTCTTTCCTGGCTCTTACTTGCCAAAAGATATGAGATCTTGGCAGATTGGAAGTACTGGATTTGAAGTTGGGGAACCCGGGCTGAGTCTCTCACTTGCTTTCTGTGCCATCCATGACATCAATTTATACGTCTGAGTCTCAATTTTCTCCTATGCAAAATAATACCTACTCAATAGGATTATTGTGAAGAGTAAGTGGTGACAAAGAAAAACCATCAGAATTTATTTATTTCCTCTGAATCTTTTGTTGGCTCAACCTCATAGGTTCTAGACATCTCTCACATAAATTTGTAGTTTTTCGGTTTTGTTTTTGTTTTTGGTTGGTTGTGATTTTTGCTTGTTTGTTTTTGGTTTCTAGATGCCTAATATGTCTACTCAGAGGCTCTGGGCTTGCAACCACATTTGGGTTTCAAGGCAGGAAGTTGTTATTCTTATGTTCCATGAAATGTATACTAAAATAGCAGCTATCTCCATGCTGCCACTCTTCTCCCCACCATACACACATTAGACAGATAACTCGGGCTAACACCCTTTTTCGCTTGAGTGTGACTCATGGTAGGGATGACAGAAGGTTAGGGTTGTCTGAGTAATAAGGGCCCCCCATACATATGTGTACACTCAACACCATCTGTTTTTCCCAACTGCTGCTGTTCCCAAATATAGCGTCCATCAGTAGCTTAGCCTCTCTTAGCAACTTCTCAATACACTCTCCACTTAGCAGTTTCTCTTGCTAACAGCAGGTCCTCATGTGGCTCCTAGAGGTGTTCCCGTCAGTGTCTGCTGGTCCCAGTAAATTCTCTCTTGGTAGAGGCAGCTCCTGCATTTGGTACTTATTAGAACCTCTTCTGGATCTGCCCACTATGAATTTGGTTGTTTGTCTTTTTATTAAGCTGCAAGAGTTCTTTATTTAGTCTGGATACAAGTCCTTTATCTCATCTATAATTGGCAGATATTTTTTCCCAGAGGTGACTTGTCTTTTCAATTTCATAATGGTATCTTTTGAAGCACAAGAGGTTTTAATTTTAATGTAAACCAATTGATCAATTTCTTCCTTTAATGGCTTTCTTTTGTTTTTGTGTCTAAGAACTCTATGCTTAACCCAAGATCTCAAAGACTTTCCCTTATGTTTTTTTCAAGAAATTTCTTGTTTTAACTTTTGTGTTTAGGTCTATGATATATTTTAAGTAAATTTTTGTTTATGTGTGAAGTAAAGATCTAAGATTTTTGCCCTGTTTTGTTGTTGTTGTTTACATATGAATGTCCAATAGTCTCAGCACCATTTGTTAAAAAATTATTCTTTCTCCATTGAAATGCTTGGTATCTTTTTAAAAAATCAATTGACTATAAATGTAAGAGTTTTATTTCTGAACTCTTAACTCTGTTTCATTGATTTATATGCCTATCTTATGACAATACCAAGTTGTCTTGATGGCTATAGCTTATAAATTTTGAAATCAAGTTGAATAAGTCTTCCAATTTTTTCCCTCTTTTACAAAGATGTTTTGTTTATTCTAGGTCCATTGTAGTTCCAAATAAATTTTAAGAGCAGCTTGTTAATTTGTCTGAAAACTCCTGTTAGGGTTTTGATAAGGATTACATTGAATATATAGACCAATTTGGGAAGTATTCTCATCTTAACGATTATGAATCTTCTAATACAAGAGCATGGAATATCTCTCCACTTATTTAAACCTTCTTTCCTTTTCTCTCTCTTTTCAGTATATACAACTTACATTTTTAATTAAATTTAATCTTAAGTATTTTATTCTTTTTAATGCTATTGTGAATGGACATGTTTTCTTACTTTTATTTTCAGATTTTTTTGTCATTATGTAGAAATACAATTGATTTTGTGCATTAATCTTGTATCCTGCAATCCTTCTAAATTTGGTTATTAGTTCTGGTAGTTTTCTTTTGGTTTAATTAGAATTTTGTACATATATGATCACATTGTAGAATAGTATTTTCATATCTTATAATAAAGACTCTTTTACGTCCTCCTTTTCCATCTAGATGCTTACAGTCTTACTATTAAATATAATGGTAGCTGTGGATTATTGATAAGTGCCTTTTATCAGGTATAGAAAGTTCCCCCTTATTGCTAGTTTGCTAAGAGTTTCCATTATGAATGGATGTTGGATTTTGTCAAATGCTTTTTCTGTTTTTTTCTGAGACCAACATGTGGTTTTTGCACTTTATTCTTATAATATGGTGTATTAAATTAACTGATTTTCAGATATGGACCCAACCCTGAATTCCTAGACTAAATCCTGGTTGGTCATGCTGTATTAGCCTTTCTATACATTGCTAAATTAAGTTTGCTAGTAATTTGTTAAGAGTGTTTGTATCTATGTTCATGACAATTATTGGTCTGTAGTTTTCATTTCTTATGATATCTTTGTCTGGCATTGGTATTATGGTTACAATGACCTCATAGAATGTATTGGGAACTATTCCCTCCTGTATTTTCTGAAAATGTTTATGTATTTTAATGTTTAAGTATAAAACATTATTTTTTATGTGTTTTATACAGCTATGTATTAAAATGTTTGAGTATAATAAGAAAAATGTCATTCATCAGAAAACTAAGTTCGAAATGCCTTGGAAAGACTTGATGAAGGCAAATAGCTTTTTAAAATAATTGAAAAACAATTGTAAAACATTGAGAGGGGTGATTGCAACTGTCTAGAGGGACCCCGAGCTCAGATGGTATTGTGAGGGATCAGAATTGGCCACTTCAAGATGTGTCTCTTTACCTTGATTATTTTCACTGAAGGAGGCTTTAACCTTCCCCCCACCCCACTAACTGTCTGAAGGGATTTGGGATGGAAGGCCTGTTCCCGGGATGGGCTGTCACCGTGGATAACTCTGGGTATCGATAGACTGGGAGGGTCTTTGCTAGACCCATTCTTATCAAAGTTCCGTTTACCAGACATTTACATTTGTAAGGGAAATCTCCATTTGTCAAGATATCTCCCTCTCTGTACCAAGAAGTAGGGGGAATGGCTTTATCTTTATCTCTTTAACTCTTGTCAGTGTAGAATGCTAGGACTTAAATCTGTACACTCTTGTTTACTGTACTTTTCTTGTAATCCCCCATAGCTGACACCCCCAACCCCCAATATCCTCATTTGTCTATTTAAGAAGAGAACCTCCACAATTTTGTTGAGAGGAACTCAGTTTCCCTGGTCTCTCCCATGTATACATGTTATAAAGCTTTGTTTGATCTTCTCCTGCTATTCAGCCTCATGTTAATTTAATTTGTAGCCCAGCCAGTAGGACCCAGAGAGGGGAGAGGATAGTCTTCCTCCTCTTCAGTGTCACAAGTGTTTTTGAGTCCTTACTCCAAAGGACTGGAGGAAAATATTTGCAAAGGATGCATCTGATAAAGGAAATGTCTGTACCTTCCTCTCAATTTTGCTGTGAACATAAAACTGCTCAAAAAAATAGTTATGTTTAAAAAATAATAATAACAACATAAAATAGTTAAGTATATGTCCTTAGCATCATTTAATAGTTTAGCAAAAGCTTTGAGAAATATTCAGAATCTGATAGGATATCACTTAAGTATCGCTAAGAGTTGTGGTGCTGACATATAGGAAAAATCTGAAAAGAATTAAAAATAATAGACAGCAATAGATAAATTAGTTGATACAATCAAATGGTGAAGAAACTTAGATGGAGTTTGCAGACAGAAATCAATTTTGAGAATTAGGTAATGTGTAACTTAAATTCCAGTGACTCACTTGGAGGAGTGGAATTCAAGTCCTCATGCTCTGGAGTCAGATGGCCTGGATTTTAGATCTGCTCCCCCACACACTGTATGTGAGACTTGCAGTGCGTTACTTAACCTCTCTGTATCTAGTTTCATCACCTGTAAAACCTGCACTTACTTCATGAGGTAGTTGTGTGGTTTACGTAATGCTACAGACTTGAGGGACTTAGGACAGCACTCCACACATAATTAAGTGTACAATAAATGTTGGCTGTTGTGGCTGTTATTTATTATTATTATTATTATTAGCAAGACAGGGTTATGGATATCCATTTCACTCAGATGTTCTCAAGGAGGTTTAAGTGATTATTGGTAAAAATTTACCATGAAGTCCTCTATTTGGGATACTCCTAAATACAGCTTTCTCTATTTCAATCACTATGACTTTCCGATAGCCCAGGGCTGATGATTTAGCCTGAGGAAAATACCTGGCTAGAAAAAAGCATTTGGCATTAACCTCTGATTTCAGGCTTAAACCCTAAGGCTCTGCAGATCCTCTTGTTTCCAGTACTGAGGAGATGAGCAGTTAACAGACTAAAATCCTGCTGCTTTTTGACATTTGTTTGAAGAGCAAAAACAGCCCTAATGACTTTGCTGAGATTGTAGGTGATCTGTCTCTTTAACCGTTTGGCCCTTGAGTGTGAGGAGCAGCACAGAGAAGACAAGTATTTCTAATAGCTACTTTTGAACAGCATAATAGCAATGACTTTTACAGCACTTGCTATAAGCCAGCACCATTCTCATACATTAACTCTTTAAGTGTTGTTCAGAGTACTGATTTAGAGGTACTAACTTTATTCATTCGTTCAAATTTTTCCCCCCTGCAAATATTTCAAGCCAGGTATTTCAAAGAATATAGAGGCTAAATAAAGTTCCATAAAGCAAATCTGTATCCTAGGGTACTCAGAGAAAGAGGGCATGAAGTAGTAAGCCTGGTGACTATTAGAGCTCATTTATAGCTGGTTCGGAGACTGAAGCTGAAAGGCAGATCCTGCTTTTAGCACTAAAATGCGTGATGCCTAAGTGGTCGCCGTGACTCAGACCCAATCCGCATAATGAAGCTGAACTCAAACACGCTCTTTCTGCTCCAAGGAGCCAGTTCTCATTTATTCTTCCCTCTGCCCTCTGGAAAAAGAGAGAGCTCAGGGGAATTTTTGTGTCAGGAAATGAAAAATGTTCTGAATTTTCCTAAAGATTGAAGGTATTTCTTTAACCCGTGGTTAACATACAGAGATGGTCAATCTGGATTATGGAGAATGTGAGTGACCTCAAATGTTGCAAAAAGAGCAATAAACTGTCACATGTTCAGTGCCCCCTGGTGGAGTAAGATGAAAGGTACCCTCCTTTCCTTCTGTCCCTTAAAAAGTGGCTAAGATCTTAGGATATGCGTGTCATATATCCATTTCTCCCTGGCTTCATCTTGTCTTTCCTACTTTCTTTCTTCCTTTAGCCAAAATTTTTTACCTATGTTTACATTTATTTTATCTTTTTGTAATTTGTAAACAAACTTCATTCGTTCTGGGCAACCAACATTTCATTGGTAAATGAGGCTGATAGCCCGTGGGGCACCTGCTTGAGTGCCTAGGGTGTTTATGGCTAGCATCCATTCTCTCTCTTCCAATCAGTGAGTGACTGTGTCACACCAGTGTTTAAATATTTTTCATATTTTCCCTAAATATAAGTATACAGATGTAGGTATGCTTGCATGTAGAGTCAACCGGTGCTTTTAAAACTCTGTGTTCCTTAGAGTTCTCAAAGACTAAAGAATGCTAAAGAAAATCACCCTAAAATTGAAAAGATGTGTCCCAACTATATTCACACAAATATATCATACAAAGTACCTATTTTTTAATGGCCTGTAACTAACAGTGGTGATTTCAGGTACTCAACAAAGAAATGAAGACCATTAAGAGTTCGTTGTCACCTTCAAAAGCTCTATTGCCACTCAAAGTCACAATTGCTCAAAGGAGGAAGATTCTGCATCTCTGGTCTGACTGTGCCTCATGATTCCCCTCAGGCCCAGTCCCATCTAGCATCTGTAGATTTTATTTGTCCACATCTTTTAAAAGGGATCTTCTCACTGGTTATGCTCATAGAGTTATAGTAATGTCCTGATCAAGGTTGATTTGCAGAAGACAGAAATTGCTTTCAAAAGAAAGGAGTTTAAAAAAAAGATTTGGGTGCTTGCAAAATCATTGGCAGAGCTAGAGGAACAGGCTCTAGGTTGGATTTTGAGGAACAGCTCCCATAAAACCACTTCAGAACTGACCTGCCATGGCACAGTCTTACTGATGCTCCAAGCTCTACCTCTCAATGCCTACAAAGCTGATGATTGGACACAAGAATTCCACTGTAGAAAAACCCAGTGTCTCCATAACTCTGCTTTCCAGAGGAAACAAGAGAGAAAATAAGTTGAAATGTGGCCTCTAATTTCATGCAAATGCATTTGATTGACTAAATCTTATCACATCTGGACCCTTATCAAAGGAGTCCAGGAAATGAAAATTTTAGCATTCTGTAGTTTTACCAGTCAGGAAGCCATATTAGAAGAGCATTTTTCAAATTCTATGTTGCAAATTACTTGTGAGTCATAAAATCAATTTATTTAATGGGCCATGAAATCAATTGATTTTTAATGAATTGGAATAGAATAGAATATATTCCTATGTAGTAAGGGAGGGTTGTTTTGCAAAGCCTTTTATTGCAAGGGTGTGTGTGTGTGTGTGTACTGGGTTATGATGTAAAATGATCGTATGTACCATATAAGCTAGGGCCAAAAAAGCTTGATAGCCACTGCACTACAAGGTGGGCAGAATGGATTTCGAACACTAACACCCCAATATCCAACATAAACTCTGTGAAGAAGAATTTATATCTAAACTAACTGCATTAGCTTTCTGCATTAGCTTTCTATGGCTGCCATAGCAAATTATCACAAATGCAGGGGCTTAAAACAACACAAATTTATTATTACAGTACTGTAGTTAAGAAGTGCAAAATGGATCTCACTGAGATAAAAATCAAAACACTGGCAGGGCTGCATTCCTTTCTGGAGGCTCTAGGGAGAATCTGGTTCCTTCCCCGTTCTGGTTTCTAGAGGCTGCCCACATTCCTTGGCTCACGGCTCTCTTCTTCCATCTACAAAGCCGGCAACATCAGGCCAAGTCTTTCTCAAGTTGCCATCTCTCTGGTTCTTTGCTGCTGCCGTCTTCTCGTTTTAAGGACCCTTGTGATTACATTGGGTCCACCTAGATAATCCAGGTAATCTTCCTATTTTAAGGTCAGCTGATTAGCAACCTTAATTCTACCTTCAACCTTAATTTCCCTTTGCCATGAAGCCTAACATATTCGCAGGTACCGGGATTAGGACATAGTCATCTTGATGGGAAGGGGACGTTATTCCATGTACCACATTAACCAAACCAAATTAAAGATCGGGGAATGTCTTTGTGTGTCCTGTAAAATAGAGAGGAAAGGTGATTTGCAGTGCAGATCTCTCTCTTTTCTGCTGCTTTCAGAGCCAAGTTAGATGAGGAAAATGCATGAGTTTCCTACAAGAAAATGCATAAAAAAATATATAATTTCATTAGTCCCCTCATTTTAGGATGCTTCCTTTTGGTTCCCTACTATAAGCAATACTGAAAATAGCTAGTTAACTTTTATATCTCCTCTCCCCCTCCCCTAGCGTCAAAGTTGAAATACCATTTTACTTCAATTTAATACCAATAAGTCCATCAGCAAATTTATACTACATTTTATATATGTACTCCATTCTTCTACCGTTTGTTAAATTTGTGCCATATCTACATTGTCAGAGCATTGCTCTCATATACTATAGTGTTCCCTTTATCTCTGTCATGTAGTCTCTGTTTTACAAGTCAATGTGTATTCGATATTCACAGATAAGTATGTAGTCAATGCTCTCCAGTCACTTTAGCTGTCTGCAGATTTCTCGGGAAGGGATGTTGGAAACAAGATCCTCTGAGTTCTTACATGTTCATAAGAGTATCTATGGCCTTTAAGCTTAAAGGTCGGTTTGGCAGAATGCAAAACGCTTGACTTACATTTCTTTCCTTGAGTATAGTAAATGTTACTATTTTGACGTAAAGCATTGCTAAAAAAAAAAGAATAAAACATTGTTTTAACTATAACTTTTTTCCGTTTATAAGTGCCCCAAATGTTTGCCAGAAAACCCAAAGAGTTTTATTTCTTTTTCTTCTCAGTCCAATAGTTTTATTAGAATATGTCTAAGTGTTAGCTGTTCTGGGAGTTTTCCCAAAAACATAGTGGAATTTCAAGACTCCTTTTATTTCATAAAACTATTCTTGAAACATAGTTTTTAGTATTTTTGGTCACATTGCTTTGCTTTGTGGGGACTCATAATTGTGTATATTGCATATTTTTTGTCTATCTTATATATCTATAACGTTCTCTGAAGTCTTTTTATTTTTGTTTTCAAATGTTTAATCTTTTTATTTTTCTCCTTTTCATCATCTATCTGTCTAAAAGTATTATCCATGCTGGTATTTTTAATTTCTTCTAATTTAGTCTAGTTCTAAAATGATTTTTTTTCTTTTTTTTTCTAATTAGTTTTTAGTTTGGTCAGTTTTCTTTTCAAATCTTTCTTTTATCCAATCATTTGGTCTCTGAGTTTTTCTAATTTTAATTTATGCTGTTCTTTCAGAGCTTCTAAAAATATTTTAATTTCAATTTGTTTTTGAAAGATTAATGTTTTGTACGTAATTGTCCATAAAAATGTTGTTCTGCTTAGTGTTCTCTTTTTCTTATAATTAATCTCTATGGGATGTGACTAAAGTCCTTTACTGCTCCTCATGTTCAAACAAGATGGGTTTGCCTGTCCTTTTAGATGTCCCTAACTCCAGTGGGTTGCTGGGGTGACTTTCATATCTTCACAACTTTAGGGCTTCCTTTGGTGTTGCTGTTGAGAAATTTTAGCAAGTATGGCTTCATACTTGCCCCTTCTCTGTCCCTTTCCCCCACTTTTATCTGGACTTTCTCTTTCCTTTACTCCTAGAATCCCTGCCCTGCTCAACTTGGATTCTACTCCCAATAGTGGGTCTTCAGTGAAAATCTTTGTCCAGAAAGGACACACGGGTCTACTAATTTTGAGAGTTCACAGCACCCAGAATTTGCAATCTAGCCTTCTTACAGCTGCCCCTCCATCACAGGAGCACTGACACTTGCAAAGCCTCATGCCAATTTTTGCTGCTATTCTCAGAGAGGCCTATTGAGCCACCCTAAAAGGGAGCATGTTAATTTCTGACTTCTCTAGCTCTCTCTTTGCCCTCCCCACTGTCTCCCACACAGTCGCTTATATAGCATAGTTCTTGCTGCTTTTATTGGTTTGCTGTTGGCATTTAGGAGTTCATGGAGTGTCTCACTCTTCCTTCTTTGTAGAAGTTTCCATATTTTTTGTTGTTGTTGACAGTGATGGTGTTTTTTATTTACCCTTTTTTGCTTGTTTTTGAGAGGAATTTAGAGAGATTCAAAATCTATGTCATCACCATTTTGCCTTCTTTCTTGCTAAACTGTGCATGAAGAACTCAAAAATTCCCTTATTCTTCACTGGTATCTTTACAAGACCTCAAATTCCACATGTCAGAACATATCCCAGAACCACAATGAGATATCATCTTACGCCATTAGGATGGCTATTATTTAAAAACAAAAAATTCTGAAAATAACAAATGTTGGCAAAGATGTGGAGAAATTGGCACCCTTGTGTATTGCTGGTAGGAATGTAAAATGGTACAGCAGCTATGGAAAATGATATGGCAGCTCCTCAAAAAATTGAAAAGAGAATTACCATATGATCCAGAAACCCACTTTGAAAGCATCTCAAAGAAGTATTTGTAAACCCATGTTCATAGCAATATTATTCACAATAGCCAAAAGATGGAAGTAAGCCATGTGTCCATCAATGGCTGAATGGATAAACAAAATGTGGTATATACATACAATGGAATATTATTCAACCTTACAAAGAAAGGAAGATCTGACACACTACAACGTAGATGAACCTTGAGAACTTTATGCTAAGTGAAATAAATAGTGGTTTATTTCACTTATATGAGCTACCTTCCTAGAGTAGTCAAATTCGTAGAGACAGAAAGTAGAATGGTTGTTGCCAGGGACTGGGGGAGGGAGGAAAGGGGAGTAGTTTAATGGGTATAGAGTTTCAGTTTTGCAAGATGAAAACAGTTCTGCAGATTAGTTGTACAAGAATGTGAATGTACTTAACACTACTGAACTGAACGCTTAGATTAAGATGGTAAATTTTATGTTCAATGTCATTTGAACAATTAAAAACAATCTTTTTTAGCTTTTTAATATCACGGAGCTGGTACGTCCTCCAATGTTCCTTCTCTCAGTGAGCAGCACCACCATCTACCCAACTGCTCAAGCCAAGGAGGGGTCTAGGAGTCATTCTTGACTCTCCCACTTCACACCCAATCCATCATCCCATCCTGTGATTCTAGATAACTCCTAAATCTATCCACTGCTCTCCATCCCCACTGCTTTAATCTTAGTTCTCTTCCCTACATTATTTGTCTCCCTTCCACCAATGTTTGTAACAATCCGCTCACCATACTTCAGCCAGATAGAATGTTCCAAAACTGAGAATGGATCACATTACTTCCTCAAAAAAGTCCAAACTCCTTAAACAGGCTTCCAGACAAGGACTATATAATCTGGTCACTGTTGATCTCCCCAACTGCCTCATCACTCCCTCCACCCTCACTTCTCATTCTGGCCTAGTCGTACCACAGACCCTGAGTCTGGGTCTGGGCTCCAGGTGAAGCAGGCACTCATGGTTTTGAGAGATGTTCATACAGCTCAAGGCCATCGCTCTTCTGCCCTCTTGCACTATTCGGCTGTGATCTTCATTAAATGCTTTTTGATTTGTGCTGCAAAGTCTTCAGCCATGATTCACCAGGCCCAGCAGGTACATTAATATCAAGAAAGAAGCTATAATGGGCTTTTAACAATGTAATTCCCCAGAAAAACAGAACATATTTCAGTCTCTGAAATGTTAGTCTTTTTAAAACGCAGTAATGAAAAGATAATTTGATCTTCCAGACATTCCAATCATATTTTCCATGATCTGCTCTCTCACGCTCTCTATTGGCCTTGCTCTCTCTTCATATATTAATAATAAAAAATAATAATAAAAATTCCACCCCTCATGCTTAACTCCACATTACTCCAGTTCAAAAGGTTCCTTTTGCAACTTTGTCTTATTTCCTTAGGTTTTATATTTTTTCCTCTTTCATCATTTTCCATTAATCTCCAAGTCCTCCCCTTAGTGCTGATGCCTCAAGATTAATGTGCCTCACTGAGGACAGCAAGGGACTGGTCTTCTTGACCTTTCTTGTCCTTCTCTTGACCTGATTGAGATGTTATACTTCGCTTCGTGAGAATAGAAATAACAAGAAAAAATATGTCAAATAAATTAGGGAATTGCTTAAAATTGCTGAACAGAGGCTCCTAAACTCAATACTAAACAGTGGATTTACATATACTTCTCTTTTCAAGGAGCTCTCTTGTGGGGACTGACAGTTTGTAGTCAAACCTTCTACTCTTCCTCTCTTATTCCTCATTCTCCTCCAATCTCAGAACTTCAACTCTATATCCCATCCTGCCAATTCACAACTCTATATCACTGGACCTGACATTTCACCCAAGATCCAGTATTTCCGACCATAGTTCAGACATTTCTATATGAGGCTCTAGCCGTTTCCATAAACATAGAATTTCTAAATTTCATTCCTCCCCCATCTAAATTCTCTACTTTGTGTTTATAATATTACCATTCTTCCAGATACCCAGATTCAAGTTATCCTACTGAGCACCTAACATATACCTCTCTGATATGTGCTGGGAACAGAGAAATGGATGTAATCCTCACTCCAACATGTTCCCAGTCCAGCCAGGGAGAGTGACAAATAAATCGGAGGGCGGGAGCCAAAGTCTGAAAGGGTTGCACTGGGATCACAGTTTACTTTTTTCTTCCCTTCACTCCTGATTGTCAACTTTTCACCAAGTTCTGCAGTATTTTAATCCAACATTTATAAGATTCATCGCTGACACCAGTCTTCTTTCCAACTTGAAATCTGTAAATTGTGTTTCCCACATTTTCCTGCATTCACTTAGTCCCAAGCACAATCTGTGCTTCCTTGGTTTGGCTCACAGGTGACTTCCTCCTCTTCACAGGGCTGCCAGGTCACCATCTCCTGCCTTGGCTACTCCAACATCCTCCTCTCATTATTTCCACCTCTTCCTATCTGTCCAGGACATCAGACTGAATTTTCTACAGTGCTACATTCCCAAAGCCATTCCCCTACTCAGGAGCCTAATGTGGACTTGATCATATGCAGAGTGGGAAGCCTTCACGAGGTCCCCTTGCTAGAGGCAAGCAACTCTAGCTCGCCAAGCTTATCTCCCACTCATCTCCAAAACTCTGCTCAGGAATGACAGCCAAGGCTCCTTTCCAAGTGTGTGCCTTTAGTGAGCCCCCTTCCCCTGCCAGCTCTTATGCCTCTACTCAAACTCTGCCGGGCCTTTCAGGACAAGCTCAGATTCCAGTGCTTTTCCTGACTACTGTGATGACACCTAACTGTTCCTTCTCTGACTTCACCCAGAGCTAGCCCACATTCCCCAGATTGCTGAAGGCCCAAGGCATCTGCTGAGGAATGGTTCTGTCTTCTACGTTGCAGAGGTGCAAAGGCCAGTTGATGCCCTTATATCCTTTTTGTTGTATAAGTTCTTATAGTAAATTTGGGGTTTTCAAATTGAATAAAAAAGAAGAAAAAGAAATTGCTCAGCCTTAAAAAGACAAACATTTTTGAACTTGAGGTATTTGAGACAATATCAGGTACCTCCCAGGTTACAAATGGAATCAAGAACACACTGCCTCACCAAGCCAGCCCCCAGAAAAACGATTAGAGTAACAATCTCAGCCTCCCTTCCTCTCCCTCCTTTGCTCTCGGTTGGCCTTTCTTTCCTTGCATCTTTAAGATTTTACCTTTCCTACCAAAACATGCTCTCATGAAAGGACCTCATGAGCGATAGAAATAGAAAGAATGCTGGACTAAGAGTCTTAAGATGTGTGTTCTCGTGCCAGTTCTAACAGAAGGAGTCAACATCAAGAGAAGTCACTTCACCTCTGTGCCTCATTTTCTTTGTCTGTGAAATAAGGAAATTGAATGAGATGATTCTCTGAGGTTCCTCCTATTTCTAACATTTTTACATACATGGCACTATTTACATGGTGATTAATTAACCAGTGATTAATAAACAAGTGCTAAGTAGTTACTTCTTCTTGGAGTAATGTATTTTAGCAGACCTAACACTCTAAGCAAAATAAATGAATCTAACTATATTTCCTCCAGCTAACACAAACTCCGTCTCTCCATTCTTCAAAACATATAAAACCAAAATCAACTCCATCAATTTCCAGAGAGAGAATTTGAGAAAGGAAAAAGAATTGAATGCTGAACCCAGCTAGCTTCTTCCTCCTGAGGTCAACCTGCCCAGGATTATCCCTCCACAGCAAGAACATGACTATCAGGTAAAAAAAAGTCAAGGGTTAATAGTTTAGTCATATAAGAACAAGAATTCAAACAAAACCTTCATTTCCAAACATCCATTCATCCAACTATAGCTCAAAGTTGTTTCTGGGTCTGATAAATAACACCGTGGTTGGGCAAAGGCATTTTTGCGATTCTTTTTCAAAAACTGTTTGAGAGCTTCCTGCCATGTCAGGGGGTTGGAGGAGCTGACTAACAGCCAGGAGGTCAGGAAGTGGAAAACAAAATCCTGAACAGAAATGTCACAGCCACTTTGCTTTTTCCAAACCCCAGGGAAGGCCAGTGAAATCCAGTGTTGGCCTCTGAAGAACAGCTTCCAGAGAAGTTGTAACCCAAGGGCTTAGTAATACCTCCTGGAAAATGAAAGACTCAGTGGCCCACAGGGGAGAACCCAGATCCAACATCCCAACCTGAAGGTAAAGGGCAAGATGATATATATTTCACTGGAGTGACAGGTACAGCTACTACCCGAAAAGCCATCTTGTTGAATCAAATTTTTCTTTATCACCCCTTATGTTACAGGGGTGAGACCATGAACATAAAACAAAGGAAATTATGAGGGAATATTTTCAATCAAGAGGCACCCAGTGAAGCATGTAATTAAGTGGAAAACTGTCAGTGATTGCTTATTGTATCTGCACAGGACAGGACATTGGTTTAATGGCTTTATATAAATGGGGAAAGACAACTTGGTAATTGACTTAGTACAACAGTAGACAAAGTAGAAAAGATACCTCAGGAGGCAACAGCGCATTGAGTGCAATCTTAGGGGTGTGGAGCACTGAAAACTGTAGACAGCTGATCAGAAATTATTCTTTAAATAATATATGTATTTTAAGACAACAACAATGATTTATAAAATTGGCTGACCTGATAACAAACAACTAAGTTCATCTCTTCCATTTCCAACAAGAAGCCACTTTTTCTTCATTCTAGAAAAGTCTGAAGAAAGTTTCTCTGGACAGTCTTGCAGGACCAGATGCAGGAGTGCAGGAAATCAGGAAAGTTCTGAAATCTAAGACAAGTGTTTGTACTCTTTCTTCATAAACAACATAAATGCCACTTTGCCCTACAAATTAAATCGCGCTATAACTCCAAAAGATAGTGTAAAATTTTTAAGTAGTTCAGGAGTTTTATTGCATCTAAGTCTACCTGCAATAAATAGATCCTTGATTACAGATTGCAAATATTTCATGATGCATTAAAGCTTGTTGTAATATGAGGAACTGAAAGCTTTGCCTGCTTTGCACTGTCTCAGACTATAGAGAAGGAAAAGAAATGAGGTGACATTAAAACTCAGAGCCAGAAAATAATGGCGTCATGATGACATCATGTTACAACTTCCTGTTCCAACCTAAGAAGCAGTAAAAAAGTAGTGGCAGTAGAGGGTTAGCAAGTACTGGAGCTTGGTAGTGTGGGGTTCCCTGTCCTTTCCTTTCTTCCTCCCCCTCCTATGAGGCTTCTACCCCTTGTTACTTTACCCCGTGCCAAAGTCAACTGTTGTTAGTCGTGTTGGGAATAGACTCATAGAAAACAGACTGCTAGTGAAGGGAACATGGTAGGGCCTATGGCTTCACCATATGAATCCATTTTGTAGCAGAGCAGAGAACTAACCAATGAAGGAACAGAAAAGATTGTGTAAAATGGAAATAATTGTTAAGTTACTCTTCACCCCTTAATTTCACCACCTCAGCTTCTCCTCTGTCTTCACAGTGGGATGGAGAAAAGTGATATTCATTAAACAAATTATTATTATTATCATTATTGTTGTCATTATGTGTGACACCTTGGCCATTACAAAGATGAAACATGGACTCTCCTAAAAGGATCTGTACTTTAATAAAAAAAATTTAGACTCTCCTTCCTGAAAAATTTTGTCTTGTGGCCTCCATAACATCAGCCTCTTGTTCTGCTCTCACCCTTCTAAGCACATCATTTTTGTGATTTTCGTTAGCTTTTTCAAACTTCTTACATTACAAGCTTGAGGGAAGGCCTTCTTCCATGATTTCAACTATCACTTTTTTGCAGTTTACTCACCAATCCAGAATACCAGAGCCCAACTATTCATTAAATTCCATTTCCTTATTTCCACTGCATTCTAGACCATCTCTACTTGAATATCTCAAAGGCATCTCCCCCTAAAATGTCTGAAATAGAATTTATTTCCTTTCCCCTTCCATACTCTCTTAGTTTCATTTCTTCCAGAGGCAAACCCTGAGACAAGATTAGCCAGTGCAAACTGTTTATTTGGAAGGTGATCCAGGAGCATCTATTCGGGGGTTGGAGCAGTGAGACCAGGAAGGGAAGGCAGTCGAAAAAACTTAGTAATCAAACAAGTCACCAGTATGGGAACCTAGGACTGCATCCTACTGGGACTCTGGGAGTAGATTACAAACCTCACAGTAATCCCGCCTGTGGTGCAAAGGTGCCACAGTAATTACCCACAGCTCCTGTCAAATAGTGGCTAAGGGCTGTTGCCCGGACATTAATTCCCCAGCACTTCCCATCTCCTTTGCGTCATCAGCAGGGAGAGCCCTTGGCATTGGAAGCACACTTCGTCTGTAAGACTGTGCTGCAGTCACAAGTGGGGCACCAGCAAGGTCTCCTGACTCTTCGTTCTGCCTCTTGGTCAATGGCACCACACCACTGGTGACCCCAGTTAGAAACCTTACAATCACCCATGATTTCTCCCTCTTCTTCATCTGTTACATTTATTGAGACACCAAATCCTACTGATTTGACTCCCATCATGGTGTTAACTTTGTCTGCCCTTCTCAATCTTTATGCTATTGCCTTAATTCAGTGTCAATGCCCTCCAAAAATATTGCCATCAATGGATTCCTATCTGGTCGTTTGTCCTCCAGGCCCCTCCTTCAAGCTGCCAGCAGAGTCATCCATCTTTAATACTACTCCTGAGGGATAATAAGAGTAACAACAGCCAACATGTACTAAATGCTCGCCCTTTCTGTGCCAGGCACTGGACTAAGTATGTTACATGCATTATCTCACTTAATCTTCACAACAAACTTATAAGACAGGTAATGATTTTCATCCCCATTCTACAGGTGAGGTCACTGAGGCTTAGAGAAGCTAATAAAATCAGAGCTAAGAAGATCAGAGGAGGAATCCAAACCCAGGCAGTCTGACTTCGGGACCCTGGTGCTTGACAAGCATACAATATCACCACTGTGCTCAGTCATCAGTCTAAAATGCAAATCCAGTTACGTCACTCCCTCAGTTAAAAGCCCAACCCCATCTATGATTTCCTAATACTTTAATGATTAAAGTCTTAACTTTTAAGCATGACATGACCCCACGTCATATACTGGCCTCAGGTTCCCTTTCCAGCTTATCTTTCTCCACCTGCACTCAAATAATATTTGTTCATAAATTTAAGCCACATGGAAGAGGAAGTAGTGTGTTTGACTAAAACATGCGGTGCTTTGAAGAGAGTCGTAGAAGATAAGCCTGTGTTCATATCACAGAGGCCTTCTATAAATCACTAGATCAAAGAAGCTATATATCCCTCCAGGAGACATCCAGCTGGCCCAGCCATCAACTTTTCTGAAAAAGCAGTCAGGACTTTCAACTTCACACTGTTGGGAATGGCCTGAGCCAGCTGGGAGGCTGCATGACCTCAACACCAGTGAGTGAGTCCTTACAGTCGTGAGAAGGTGTTGTCTGGCTTCCTGCTGTTCCCTTCACCTGCCTACCTAAGCCCTACCCTTCTTTCCATGCCATTCCAACTGCTTCTTCCTCTACTAGGTGTCTGCCAGCTGCCTACGTCACTCTTCCTCCGCTCTGAACTCGAAAGAGACTCACTGTCTGTTAACCAGCACTGACTTGTGTTCTAGTGAGGCCACTTCATTTTCCCCTGAAAGCAGAGCCTGAGTACGTAAGGAGATAGAAGTCATCTTCTACTTCACTGAATGCCCTTCAACACCTAGCACGTAAATGATTTGCAATAGACAATTGAGTGAATAAATTAGATGGCCTACCAAGATTCTTTCCAAGCCTATGATATTTTAAATCCTAATATTCTCACATTTTGAATGTATGCTACCATGTAGTAAATTATACATATCACTCTTGAGAGAATATTAAATTCTGAAGGTCAACTCAGGTCTAATTAATAATAAGCAATAGGCTATATTTCATATATGAAAGTGACACACTATCAGTAAAGCAAACATTGTGGAAGTTAAATATTCACAGGGCTGGCCCTTATCAGACTAAATGGTGTTATGGGTGGTTAATATTGCACAGGACAATTCTGTTATTCTTTTCACAGGATACTAATCGCCCAACCACACCCCCGCCAGTTCCCCTGCTCCACCCCTCTTCATGATTTTGCAGGTTAGCACTTTGGATGTAGACACAGTGAGGCCTATTTCTCTGACAAGGAGTGAAAAATGCTGGTAGGTAAATAAGGAAGTCACGTTTCACAGAAGAATTCATTTCCCAATGTTGAAAGCATATGCAGATCATTGTAGGTTTGTCACTATTCACACTGTTAATACCTTCATATGAAATGATTAAAACTTTCTCCCCTCAGGAGAGAGATGGATATGGAATTATATTTTCAGCATGGGGTCAGCATTTTGTCATCAATGTGACCAGAAGAATTATGTTACAATACAGGGCATATATTTCTGCTGTAAAACATTATGCAGCACAGAGATGGGAGAAATGGAAATTGACCCTCTTTGAAAGGATGACGTCAGCCTATGCCTGGAGATGGAAGACGACCTTTGTACCCTGTAGAGAACTTCAATGGTGGGTGGGAGGAAGAAGCTCTTGGTGGCCAACTCACAGTAGTGCACTGCAGCATAATTAAATCAGCTCCAAGTTTCCTTGGTTCAAAATCAATTTTAGGGAAAACTCTGTTTCAGCGAAGACAGCTCTATTCCCCTGGGGTGTTCCCACTAACATAAAATCCAATATCAAAAGACACACTTAGTTAACTGTAATAGGTGGTTCTCTTGTAAAGTAAGGTTCTTAGAAAAGGATTTTATTTATTTTGATTTATGTATGGTAGTAGTAATCTACTATTTCTAATTTTACACTAATTGCTAAAGTAAAAGATATACTCTTGAAAAGAGGGCTTTTTAAATTTAATAACAATAATCTAGGCTTCAAATTCCATAATATATTCATGAAGAAGAAGAAGTTAGTATAAGAAAAATTAAAGAGGAAGAGAGTATAAGAATGTCTTAAATAACTATTTCGTAGGCTGGTATCAAATACAGACTGAAAAATTATTTTGAAAATCTAAGGAGAGCCACTAGTAGAATGATGCATACCCTCCAAATAACTAGAGAGATTACAGTAAAGAAATCATAGTTTATATAGAAATTTGTTTGGATAAACTATTTGGAAATATTAAATATTGTAGAAGATATTTATAAATAAATTTCATACCATGATCCAGCAAATTCATTTCTAGGAAACCAACTAGGAAAATAATTACTGACGCACAATTGTTGGAAAGGACTGGGGAAAATAATCGATCCATATGATGGATTATCAGGCAACCTTAAGGTGAGGACCATGAGAATGTGCCTCATAGACCTTCAACAACAGGAAATATAACTGACCAAGGGCCCACCTGGCTGCTGCATTTTGAAATCCATAGTTGAGCTTGCCCTGAGGCCACCCCTCCCAAGGCCTGCTCCCAGCAAACGACAAAGGAGACAAGGTCCTAGGGCAGACCCATTCCTGGCCAGATGTGCATGGCTGTGTGATGGCTATCCCAGCCTTATCTGACTCCCTGCCTATTTTCTCTCCCACAGGCACTTCTAATCAAATCCTTGCCAGTTTAATCACATCTTGGTGTCTGCCCCTTGGAGAACTCAGACTAAGACACATAAAAAAGATTAATTTCATAATCTAATTTTAAATTAAATGGTTATGAAACATGACATTTTTAAAAAGCAAGATGCAAACTCTATGCCCCAAATTAGCTATAGACTGTGGGAAAATAAAAGAAAAAGACTTATTCACATGAAGATACATAGCTTATAGAAATATACTAAAGTGTTGAAACTGGGTATCTTTGGGTAGTGATTTTATAGATGGTTATAATTTTCTGAATATTGTAAATTATCTAAAATGCGATTATTTTATTTTTAAATTTAAAACCTGATATAAACTTCATAATTTAACAAAATACAGATTTTATAGAAAAATAGACAAAATATAATTTGGCTGCTTATAGACTGACTAGTTGTGTCCCCCTCAAATTCATATGTAGAAATCTAATCCCCAGTGTGTTGGTATTAGAGGCAAGGCCTCTGGCAGATGATTAGGTCATGAGGGCAGAGTCCGTGGGTAGGGATTAGTGAGTTTATAAAAGAGACGGCAGAGAGCTCCCTCGCCTTCTGTCATGTGAGGGCACTGCAGAAAGACAACCACCTATGAACCAGAAAGTGGGCCTTCACCAGACAGTGATTCTGCCCATGCCCTGATCTTGGACTTCTCAGTCTCCAGAACTGTGAGAAAACAATTTCTGTTGTTTACGCTACCCAGTCTGTGGTAATTTTTCTTACAGCAGCCAGAATGGACTAAGACTTTGGATAAGGATTAAAAATGGTTAAATTGAGACACGTGATGCTTTCCTAAAATAATTTAGGGTTTTTGTTGGTTGGTTTACTTTAAATGGGAACTTCAAAGAGAAAGGTAGGCTTCTTGATTCCTCAGTACTTTGACAAATTTGAATATATCGGTTGGAATCACTGTCTTCTTAACAATAGATAGATATAAGCTACCTTTTGCACGTTTATGAACAAATGTGCCCCTACTGGGAGAATCTCTAGAAAAGCAAGAAAAGACATGGAATCCCATACTTCCTTTTAAGAGCAAGGAAAACTTGCTCTTGATTTAATTTATGGCAAAATGGGATCTTCTACCAAGAAGTTACCGCATTACAAGTTATATGGACCACTTGTTTCTGAAAGCTTGGGGAGTTGGAGGAGGGAGAGAGAGGATGTGTACATGACAGGGAGGGATGCTTTTTAGTTGGTGTGGGGCAGGTATGGTAAGTACAATTTCATTCTCAAGCCAACTCTGGTAGATTGGTAGTGACTATCCTTGTTGAAAAGGATTCTGAGGCGGCATCTGATTTACCTGGGAAGAGTGGTGTGATCAATGAATGATGTCCTAAGTGGAGAAGGGAAGGTATTTGTCATCTCTGGGGTAATATGATAGACAATGTACCGTTATCTAGTAGTTTTTTTGTCAATACATTATGTGATTTCTGTATGAAAACTGTATTTAAGTTCTGTCAGCCTATTATTGGTCAAAAGCATTGTGCTTTCATGTTTTATTGAAAGTATGTTAATTTTGAGGTTGATTTGTAATACAGACTAATGTAGTTGAGGAGTTGGTGATATAAAGTGAGAGAGTATTGGTTGTAGCCCATAAACAACCTGACAATCTTAAACATTTGGATACTAACGAGCTATGTTTTGGGAATTGATCGATTTTATGGGGCAGGGGGAAGTAATTTGTGTACTATTAAATTTTAGTAAAACATTTTTTCTGTATTTGCACATCACACTAAAATCTTTATTGTAATGTAAATTGTCGTGTTGCAGTTGTTCCATTTGAATGTTCAAATATAATTCATGTTTCGTTTTGTTTACTTTTAAGCTAAATGTGTTGATGTATTGTGGTTTGAAAAGGACACTACCCAGGGACACAGAATGAGTGTATTTTACAAGTTATTATTATTCAGAGTGTAATCTAGAAGTATTAGCATACAAGTCAAAGTTAAGATGGGATCTCCAGCATTTCACAGTGTGGAACCTGGATCAGCTGATCAGAATCAGATGGGGAACTTCTTGACAATGCAACTTCCTGGTCCCCACTCTCTACCTTCTCAATCAAAATCACCAGGGGCTAGCTTCTAGAAATCTACATTCTTAACAAGCACACCTAGTGATTCTTGTGCACACAAATTTCAGAACCACTGATCACTCCCAGGCCCTCTCCCTACCTCCCCACCACCACCAATGCCCTCATCTAAAAACACCAGCAGCACCTAGATTAGTCTCTATTCCAAACCTAATTCTCCAGGCCGACTTCTGAGAAACAAGCATACTTACTCCTAACCCTGAATATTAACAGTTTTCCCGAGAGACACCAGCAACATGCGCCAAAAAACTTGGAAAAATGCTGCTAGCTACTTTACTAAAAATTAGAGGTTCCTCTACTCTTGCATTCTTACCAGGATGACCTACACTCTTGTGGAAACTGTGGCATCTTTCACAGTAAATGTAAAAACGGCCTCAGGAGCACTTTCATTATGATGGATATGAATTATGAAAGGTACTTTTATGACTCTGATTTGAAAAGCAGTAGCAATCACAGGAGCAGGAGCGCTGGTAGATAACGAGTGACTGTACTGACTGCTTCCCTCTCTCAAGTCCTGTGAACCTTATATTCTAACATCCTTGGACGTGCATTGTAGATGTCTGGCTTGGTAGTTATATTTAGGCTTTCCTGAGGCTTAAACCACTTCTTTCACGTAGCTACCATGGTGCTTTACCTCAGGCAAAACACTGTTCCTTCATATCCTGCCCCTCGCTCTCACTCCTGGGCAGCAGAATGTGGGTTCGAAGGAAGCCTTCCTCTTTATGGAGTCTCAGCTGAAATATAATGAATTTCAAATGACACTATAACAGCAAATCCAAAGGAAGATTCCTAAAAAGGATGTGTCATCCGAGATGATTTATGGCATTGGTTATTCTCAGCTGAGAGAGGGAAACACACATCACTTGAGAAAGGCTGACCTTGTGCAGTTGCCATAACAGCACACACACAGGCTCCAGGGCTCAGCCAAGACCCTTCCGCCACTGCGAACCCTGTGAATTTCCTACCAGCCACTACAGGGGGTGAAGTTTGGGTCCTTTGACACAGATAAAACTTTTATCTAAAGTTTTGAACATATACTAGCTCTGGTAAAAAGACAGATGGTTCCATAAAATATGCAATAAAAGCAGTCTCTTGGGTCTTTTGAAAGTTAAAAAATGTGAGAAATAATTGTGCTGCCATTTGGCCCCTGAGGTTGTGGATCTGTCAGTATTTCATTTCCTAACTTCTGCTTTTTTGTGTTCTATTTGAGCAACACTAGTGTCCTACATCATAGAAAGGAAAGCTCCATGCAGAAAATTGCCTTTTACAAAAAAAAAAAAGAAAATGATTGTATTCATCTGGGGATCACAAAAAAAGTTTTCTCTCTTAAGCGAGAAATACCTTATTTATTTATTTTTTTTTTTTTTTTGCCTTTAAAATTGTGTGTGTGCTTTTTGGGGGGCACTGTATTTAACATATTCATTTTAATCATGAAAACACCTCGCTAACCCCATATTTGTTTCTAGCAACTCTGGCAAACAAATTTTTAACTCCCTTGAGATAAAGTGTCCATTAGACCTTGTGTGGAGTTTTCAGGCCAGAAGATAGAAGTGGAGTTGGAGTCAGGGTCTGGAATGAGAACTAAACCAGTAATAAAGGTACTGCCCAGGGAATCAGGAATCCTGTGTTCTGACTCTAACATTAACACACCATGGATCCTAGGCAAGACCATGGATCCATCCAACCAAAATCTCTCCCGGCTCTCTGTAGGTGGCATACTGCTGTGGAAACACACACCACCCAATGGCAATATTACAAAATGCTCAGTCTCCATCCTCACCAGTGTTCAGTAATATTATACTACCACAGAGAGTGAAATATTTAAGAGTTTAAATTAAAAGAGAAGGAAGGACAGATGGATTACAAAATTGAATGAGATGTCAAAGAAGGACTTGGTCAGAGAACATGGCATTCACTACTCTGATGCGTGAAGTTCACAGCCTTCTGCCATCAATCCTGAGTACTGTTGCATTCCTGGTGGGATGTCTCAACTTGAGGGGCTCCACAGACAGGCATCAGGTGGCTCTGCATCCCCTTAAACTGTATGGAAAACTAGGGGCTTGTGTGCCTTTTCCTGGGGAGAAAGATCATTGATTGCTTCCTTAAGATTCATTGACCAAAATTATTTTTATGTACTATATAAAGAAAGGAAAGTGACACATTATCCATACCAGCCTGGAAGATGGTCTATTCATCTCTGATTCTACAGTTCTGTGCGTATGATATACTTACCATATAATATACACTAAGAAAGGGCTTCTTGAATGAATGAATGGATTAATGAATGAAAGAACAAATGGATAAACTTCATCTGGAGATCAGTTGCTGGGCACTGAGAAGCACCCTGCCTGTCTCAAGCACAGCTAATCAGAAGCCTTGGTTTCTCAAATGAGCCATGATCTCTGCTTCCCCATAGCCATTTGTGAACAACGTCCCTCTGCTTTTCTTTCGACTAGATACAGTGCTTAGTATTATTGCCCATGGCCAATTAACTTCAATGGAAAAATGAAATCCATCATAATATTCATTTTTCTAATGGAAAAGTTAGAAGCAATCTTCTCTGAAATAGAGATGCATGATATAAGACTTACCGAAATAGAGTTGAAAAGGAGAGCACTATTCTTGGGCCACCATGTTAGGGTTACAGGAGCTAGTACCAAGCCAGAGACACTTGTCCATTAGGCCACAAGCCAGGCCCTTGGGTCCCAAGTCTGCCCACTTATTTGAGAGCCCATTAAAGTGACTACTTTGGCTCCTGCTCATAACCCAAGAATACAGGTGTCTTTGGTTTATTTACTGCACTTGTTCTCACTGTGGTCCCATTCCAACCAGGAGCTGTCTTTTTCATGCTTCTATGGCTGATGCTCTGTTACCCTGATCATGTTCCTGGCAGGCCCCACTGGTAGAGCTCTCAGAGCTGCTTTGGTTATATGTCTGCCTCTCCACATTCTCCAAAGAGTCCTCATGCTTGTTATGCATAGGAAAGCCAAGTTTCTGCCTCCATCTTCCTACCCTGAACACAAGACCACTGCTGGAGTCCCATCCAGGAAGAGGGAAGGTTCCTGCCGCTTCCGTGAGGATGCCATGAGACTTGCGCCGCAGGATGGCTGTGTAGAATCTACAAAGCACTTAGACTTCTGCTACTTCTCCTCTGTGTACACTGTCTTTAAAATTTTAAAGCTCTGTCTTCCAGGATAGTTGGGCAGGAGTGTTCCCTCGCTCCAACTGACCTGAGACAGGCCCGAAGGATATAGCTCTTTGGGGGCCCAATCGTGGTCAAGAATTATAGGTTCTAGCCATGGGACTCACATTAGACTTTCATGGGTCCGATTAAGAGGCGCTTTTACCCCCTATGACATTCACGGGTACTCACCTCACATAGGCTCATATATCTGGATGGGGAATCTGTCTACCAACCTCAGCTCAGCTTAGTCCACCTTACTCTGCGTAAATCATTCAACAACTATCTTTTGAGTACCTATTTTATGCCTGTATTATGTTAGACATGAGGAATAAAAGTCCAAGAACTTTATAGTTTAACAAGACAATGAGGTAATTATGGTAAAAAAAAAATAGTCTATTGCAATAGTGTATTCTATTAGTTAATATTTTTCTTAAAAAGATTGGCCATTTTCATTAGGCAAAAGAAATAAATGAGGCAAAAAATAGAACGGAAAAGGTAAAATTATCATTATTTGAAAATGATATGGTTATATAACCATAAACTCAAGAGAGACAACTAAAAAACTATTAGGCACGATGAGATAATTCAGTAAAATCTCTGGTTACAAAAGCGACCTCCCAAAATCAATTGCTTTCCTCTATATACAAATAACTGCTAGGAAAATGCAATGAAAAGATAAAATAGCTAAAATAAATATAGGAAGTATGTTGAATCTATGTGAAAAAAAACTTTTTAAAATTCTAGTAAGAGATACAATGCAAGATGAATAATAAAAAGACATCTGTTCTTAGGCAACATAAATATTATAAAGACATCAATTATTCTTAAAATAATCTATGCAATTAATGCATTACTATTTTTAATATACCATGTTTGTTAGTAACTTGCCAAGCTTTGAAAATATGAAAAAATTGTTACTGGCACAGGAGTAAACTGACAGATCAATGGAACAAATTTGAGAGTTCAGAAATAGATCAAATATATATTTCTTTAATTTAGTATACAAAAAAGAAAAGTTATGTTATACCAGTGGGGAAAAGATAGATTTATCCAAAAAATGGCCTGGTATTTGGGCAAAAACAAAAATGGTTGGCTATCTCACTCCTTTCACCAAAATAAATTCAAGATGAATCAAATATTTAATTAATAAAAAGCTATAAAACTACTAGACACTAAAAACAAAGAAAAAAATTCTCACAGAGCTCCACAGGAGACAAGTGCAGTATGTGTACATGGGGTGGTAGGGAGCTGAAAGTGAGGAGAGAAAGAATGGATAAAATGTGGTAGAGATATGTCAAGCCCATTAAGAAGCAATAGATTAGAGGTTAGTAGAATAAAATTAATAGGTCATTAAAATGGACTTACAGGGAGGCCCGTGGCGTACTGGTTAAGTTCATGTGCTCTGCTTAGGTGGCCCTGGGTTCCCGGGTTCAGATCTCAGGCGTGGACCTATGCACCAGTTATCAAGTCATGCTGTGGCGGCATCCCATATAAAGTACAGGAAGATGGGCACAGCTGTTAGCCCAGGGCCAATCTTCCTCAGCAAAAGAAAAAAAAAGAGGAGGATTGGGAACAGATGTTGGCTAAGGGCTAATCTTCCTCACACACACACAAAAAAATGGACTTACAGTTTCAGATATGACATATAAAGAGCTTGGAATTCTTCACTCTATCCTTATAAGAAAAAGCTGAACAAACTGAAAACTAATGACTTTTTTTGGACCCATGAAAGAACTGAGTTTGCAGGGCAAACCGCCACTCCCAAATCTGAAGAAACAGGCAAATCCAGAGAGTCACAGCCCAAATCTGCCTATCTGTGACAGAAACCACTGGAGCTATAAACTTGCAGGAACACTTAGATGGTAATTTTGAAGAAGTGGAAAGATCACTTTGTGTCTCCTGAAGGGAGAGGGGAAGAATAACCCTTGTGAAATATGCCAGATCCTTCTGTGTAATGAAGGCCTACTCTTCAGAAGAAACGATTTTAGCAGAGCTTGTTTCAGAGCCCTGGGACGCCAGCCCTGACTGGCCTTCCTGTCTCACCTAAAGGAGGTGGAAGGAAAGGAAGAAGCTGTTTTAAAAAAGCCACTTGTGAAGATTCAGGCCCCAGACACAGGCCCACTAAATATCATCACACCAATGAGACTTCAGAATGATAACAGAGGATGACAGCTGAAGGAACTTCAAGACACAGATTCTCTCTGAGGAAAAGTAGTTAGGAAAACCCAAAGTCAGAGGGGAGACAAAAACAAGGGCACCAGAGGAATTTAAAGTGTCTGGCACCTTTAGCAACAGCAAATAGAGCCCAACTCCAAAGTAACATAAATCCTCATAGTGGAGACCTAGTTCCTTCAGTTCCTATTCTCCAATACAACATGTACAGCTTCCAACAAAAAACTCCAAGGCACATGAAAAGGCAAGAAAAAAATAGTCAGAGGAGATAAAGCAAGCATCAGAGCTGATACTGATCTCTTAGAGAAAACAGAAGCAGAGGGAATATTTCTTAATTCATTCTATGAGGCCAGCATTACTTTAATGCTAAAAGTAGATAAAGTGTTACAAGAAACAAAAACTACAGACCAATATCTCTCATGAATGTAGACCCAAAAATCCTCAAGAAAATATTAACAAACTGACTCTGACAGTGTATAAAAAGAATTATACACCATGACCAAGTAGTATTTATTCCGAGAAGACAAGGCTGGTTCAACACTTGAAAATCAATCAGTATAACCCACCAAATCAACAGGCTACAGAAGGAAAAATCATATGATCATGTCAATGGACACAGAAAAAGCATTTGACAAAATCCAACACCCATTCATGAAAAATAAAACATTCAGCAAACTAGGAATACAGGGGAACTCTCTCAACTTGATAACATCAAGTTGATTAACTTAACATTAACTTAAAAATGTAAGTTAACATAATATTTAATGGTGAATTAAATACCGGTAACTTGCCCCCCAAGACTGGAAACAAGGCAAGGATTTCTCTCTCATCACTCCAATTCAATGTTGTGCTACAAGTACTAGCTAGTGGAATAAAACAAGAAAAGGAAATAAAAGGTATACAGATTGTAAAGAAAGAAAGAAAACTGTCTCTACTCACAGATAATAAGATTATCTATATATAAAATCTCAAAGAATAACCAAAAAATTTCTGGAACTAATAAACAAATACAGCAAAGTCACAGGACACAAAGTCAATCACTAAAGTCAATCGCTTTCCTATATATATATGGCAGCAATAAACAATTGGAATTTTAAATTAATAAGACAACACCATTTACAATAGCTTCCTCCCAAATGAAATACTTAGTTTCAAATCTAACAAGATATGTTCAGGAGCTATATACAGAAAACTATAAAACAGTGATAAAAAATAAAAGATCTAAATAAATGGAGCATATTCCATGTTCATGGATTTGAAGACTCAATATTGTTAATTAAGATATCAATTCCTCCCAACTTGATCTAAAGATTTAATGCAATCCCAATTAAAACACCACCAAGCTATTTTGCAGATATCAACAAAATGATTCTAAAGTTATATGGAAAGGCAAAAGACCGAGAACAACCAACACAAGACTGAAGAAGAAGACGATGACGAGGGAAAACAACATTGGAGGACTAACACTACTCCATTTCAGGACTTATTATAAGCCTACAGTAATCAGAATAGCATATTCTTGGCACAAGGATACAAAAAAATAACAGAACAGGATAAAAACCCAGTCTAGACCCACACAAATATAGTCAACTGAACTTTGACAAAGGAGCAAGAACAATTCAATAGAAAAAAAACTGTCTTTTCAGTAAATGGTGCCAGAACAATTGGATGCTCCCATCCAAAAAAATAAATACATAAACCTAGACACAAATCTTACACTTTACACAAAAATTAACCCAAAATGTATAATAAACCTAAATGTAAGCTGAAAAACTATGAAACTTCTTGGAAAAAAACATAGGAGAAAGTCTGCACTAGGTGAGGTTCAGTGATGAGTTTTAATCAATGGCATGATTACAAAAGAAAAAGTTGACAAACTGAGCTTCACTAAAATTAAAAGCTTGTTCCACTGGGAAAGACACTCTTAAGGGAAGAAAAGACAAGCCAGAAACAAAGAGAAAATATCTGCAAAAAACACATATTTGATTAAGGACTTGTATCTAAAATATACAAAAAAACTCTTAAAAGTCAACAAAAAAGAAATAAACACCTCAATGAAAAAATGGGTGAGAGATCTGAACAGATATCTCCCTAAAGAAAATATACAGATGGAAAATAAGCATATGAAAAGACCCTCAACATCATGTATCATTAGGGAATTTCAAATTAAAACAATAAAGTGAAACCACTAAACACCTTATTAGGATGACTAAAACCAAAAACTGACAATCCCAAGGACTGGTGAGGATGTGGACCAACAGGATCTTCCATTCATTGTTGACGGGAACGCAAAATGGTGCAGTGACTTGGGAAGACAATTTGGCAGATTTTTACAAAACTAAACACAGTCTTACCATACAACTCAGCAATCGCACTTCTAGGTATTTTCCCAAATGATTTGAAAGCTTATGTCCATGCAAAAACTGCATGTGACTGTTAATAGTAGCTTTATTAATAACCAACAAAAACTGGAAGCAACCAAGATGCCTTCCATTAGAACAGATAAATAAACTGCGGTATATGCATAAAATGGAATGTTATTCAGCAATAAAAAGAAAAGAGCTATCAAGCCACAAAACGACATGGATGATTCTTATATGCATACTGATAAGTGAAAAAAGTCAGTCTGAAAAAGCTATATATTGCATGATTCCAATTATATGACAGCCTGGAGAAGGCAAAATTATAGAAATAGTAAACAGATCAATGGTTGCAAAGACTCAGGATGGAGGGGGGATATTGAATAGGTAAAGCACAGAGGATGATTTGTTGGTGTGGTAGAACTATTCTGTATGAGATGTAATAGTGAAAGCAAAACACTAAGCACTTGACAAAACCCATAGAACTTTACAGCACAAAGGGTAAACTTCAATGTATGTAAATTTTTTAAAAAAACAATTTGTTGGATCCCAGCAGAGAATGCAGGATGTGACAAAAGAATCTAAATGTGTTACAAATGTAGGAAACAAGCTTACTGATGTGGGAATAAGGTGCTGACATTAGTAACTTTGGAAATGAATGGAGTCTGTAAGACGAAAGGCAATAGGAACTGTCCATAAGCACTGTACTCTACCTGATAAAAGTTTTTTCCCATTGGAGTATGGGTTAACAATTCTGAAAGCACGGTACCTGTATACCAGATTTGAACAATTAAGTAAATGGATGGCAGGTGGTGGGAGTGGGACATTACAGATAAGCAAGAGGAGAAAACTAGAAAAATCCATGCAGTAATGAATTAGAGCTGAAAACATCAGTATGAATTCATTAGATCAACTGTATCATAAAGATACAGTTGGATTCATATAGAAGTATTTTTAGATAAGTGCATATACATAGGTTAGAGTACACACATATATCTTCTTTTTCTTTCAGCTGAGAGAGCCCAGTACCAAGGAGCACACCCAGTGTCCAGATCTTGGTTTTAAATACCATCCTTCAATAAAAGGAACCAGAGCTCCTGGGAAAAATGGTTGATTCTAGGACTGGGGCAGGAAATATACAAGATGAGCCTAGAGCATCTTGTGTTATCAGAAAGTAAGGAGGTGCTTTAAAAAAACCAAAAAAACAATGATGAGGGTATGTCAAAGGGATCCAGGAGCCAAGTGAAAGAGCTTCCAATGGAACTCTGAGCAACAAAGCTGGAAAAATTTGAGCAACAAAATTAATAAAGTAATATTAGTATAAACTATAAAATAAAATATATATAAAAGTATATATATAAAGTATAAAAGTATAAAATAAATACCCATGAGTACCCATTAATCTATACTGATGTAAGTAAGGGATTGAATAAATAAGTTAGGGAGAATAGACAACTTTCCCAGCAGAAGAATTCCAAATAATTTGTGCAGATATTCCACAGTCAACGAGATGGAGCCAACACTGACCTCTTAAGTGTGGGCTGCGCATAGTGATTTCCTTCCTTTCCTCCTTCCCACAGTATATGGAAAGTGGGGAAAGAATAACTTTGTAGTGGAGAACTCTGGAAAACACTACCTCAGCCAGATGATCAAGGTTAATAGCAACAATGATAAGTCATGTTGATAGTATGTACTTTTGATATGATGTAATAAAAATGGCACTTTATCTCAGTGGTCTTCCTCCCAAAATCACATAACTTCAATCTAATCACGAGAAAAACATCAAGCAAATCCCAATTGAGGGATATTGTACAAAATACCTTGCCAGTACTTCTCAAAACTGTCAAGGTAATTGAAATAAGTAAAATCTAGAAAACCACCACAGCCAAGAGCAGCCTAAGGAGACTAAATGTAATGTGGTATTCTGAATGGGATCCTGGAACCAAAAAGGACATTAGATTAAAAGTGAGGAAATTGAATAGTAATGTATCAATATTGGTTCATTAATTTTAATAAGTGTACCATGCTAATGTAAGATATTTATAATAGAGGAAACTGGGTGTAGAGTATATGGCAATTCTCTGTACTGTCTTCAATTTTTCTGTAAATCTAAAATAAAAAGTCTAATTTTTAAAAAACAAAAACAAGAGAAGATGGTGTCATTAATCATTAGAGAAATGGAAATTAAAACCACAATGAGATACTACTACACACCTATTTGAATGGCTAAAAGACTGACCATATCAAGCATTGGTAAGAATGTGGAGCAACTGGAACTTCATACCCTACTGCTGAGAATGTAAAATGGCACAACCTCTTTGGAAAACTGGCAGTTTCCGAAAATGTCAAATGTTTACCTACCATTTGATCTAGCCAAACAGTTGTAGGTATTTATCCAAGGTAAAAGAAAGCATATGTCTGTGTAAAGACTTATACACAAATGTTCATAGAAGCTTTGTTTGTAATAGCCAAAAATCGGAAACAACTCAAATGCCCATCCATAGGTGAATGGATAAATAAATTGTAGTAATATCTATACAATGTGAAAGTATTCGGCTATGACAAGGAATGAAATACTGATACAAGGAATAACATAGATGAATCTCAAAATATTTTATGCTGATGAAAGAAGTCAGATGAAGAAGAGTATATACTGTATGACTACATTTATATAAAACTTTACAAAATGCAAACTAATATTTAGTAACAGAGAGCAGACCAATTGTTCCCTGGGGCAGAGTGGGGAAGGGGCATGAGCAAATTTCATGGGGGAGGGTGGCAATATATATATTCACTATCTTGATTGTGATGGTTTCATGGGTATATACATATGTCAAAATTTATCAAATTGCACACTGTAAATATGTGCCAGTTATAGCAAATATATATGGACTATACCATTTACATGAAAAGTAAATATATAGTTAAAACTAAAAGAGCTTCAAGTTTGCTGAGTGAAAAAGGAAAAATCATCCACAATATGATAATTTTCATGATCCACAAGAAAATTTCTAAAATTCATTTTAAAAAGCAACAGCTGGCAATGACTTTTTTCCAACATACTCTTTCTGGATTTTACCTTTCATGTCTTTGAAAAGTGAAAAATATCTGTGCACTTCCAAAAATGCTTTTCTAATGAAAGAAACAAAATATGCAAAACACAGCAACCTCTCCCACTGCCCCCACATTCTCTAAATACCAAACCACACCCACAGAACAGTTGCAAACCCTGAAAGAAAGGATCAACATCATGTGTCTCTAGATTTACCACTGAGTGGTGAACGAGAAGGACAAAATTAATTTGGTCAAGCAAGAAGTGCAATAAGTATAAATTCCTCCCTTGCTTAAAAGAAAAGAACAAGTTCATTTTAATACTTATCCAACCATTCTTGCAGGAAAAAAATTAAACTAGATGTATTGGATCCCATGAGCTTCTCTGTAAAAAAAGTACATAATTTATTCAGCATTTTATAAAATGAAAATCTTAATGGATTAAAGTATTCAGAATTATATATTTATCTTGGGA
Organism: Tapirus indicus; assembly: GCA_031878705.1. Classification (NCBI taxonomy): domain Eukaryota; kingdom Metazoa; phylum Chordata; class Mammalia; order Perissodactyla; family Tapiridae; genus Tapirus; species Tapirus indicus. The sequence continues at coordinate 11,397,757 of CM062918.1, forward strand.
AACAGAAAGTCAAAATAAGTTAGCAAATGTGTATCACTGGGGCGCTTTTCCTTTGTTGGGTCAGTTACACGCTTAAGATGAAATTTTCTTTGAATTTTTATGACTTCTTATGGACAGACACACTATTTAGTGTTGAAGTTGTTACCCAGGTAGAATTTTAGTACATTCCGTGTCTTTCTAGGGATTGACTCAAACTGAGCCGGAGAGAGATCCAAACAGATTAGAAGGAAAGATGCTAAGAGATACTAAGGGAGGCCAAGCAGTAATTTATCCTTGATATCCTGCTTTCAGATTCTGTTTCAGAGTTCTAGCTCACTCCCATTTATTGAGTCCAGTGCCCTCAGACTGAAATGTAAAACCCACTCTTAAAGAAGGGCAGTGTAGTAATAATAATAGTAGTTATTTTAGCTGATGTTTCTTGAACACTTAGTGTATGCTAGGCAATACTGTAAACTTGTTTAAGCTATAACAGCCTTATGATTTAAGTATTATTGTCCCCATTTTACATCTGAGGAGTGGAGAAGCAGAGAGCTTAAGTGACTGGCCTAAGGTCACACAGCTAGTGAGTGTGGATTTGAGCTCAGGCAGCCCAGCTCCAGAGCCCATGCTCCTGACCCCCCAACGCATACCGGTCAAGGCATTGGAGTCAGACAGTCCTGGACCTGGCTTCTTATTCTGCCATTCTCTGTTAACCACACAGAACTTCTCTCCTCTGGCTCTTCGATGAGTCCACTCCTGCCTACCCCTCAGGCTGGGATGGGAATTCAAAGAGATCAGGTAAGTCCCTGCCACAGATCCAGGTCAACAGGAGGCATCTGATTACAGTTAGGCAGGCACCAGAGATGGAAGATGCTTGAGACAGGACCCTGGTCCTTGAGGAGCCCACCTTGGAGAGGAGGACCTGCAGGACTCCTTTGCTGAGGACACATGGAATTATCTCTGTATCCTTTCCACAGCTGTGTGCACACTGGAGACATCCCTCCGAGTGACCATTGCTTTGTTTTGTGACTTCCTCATGAGGTGGCACGTAAGTCTGGATCATTGACCTCCAAGCCTGTTCTGCCTTCTTCCAACTACACAGCTGGTGACAGCCTCCTAATCTGGTGAAAACATATTATTATTATGTGGTGCTTTAGAAGGCCAAAGGATATTGAACATGAAGTGAACCTAGACAGTCGGGCTCATCAGCTCCACTTCTGAAGTTTAATGGTGTTACACAGTGTTAAAAAACAAGACAACAGGGGCCGCCCGGTGGCGCAGCGGTTTAGTCTGCGCTTGGCAGCCCGGGGTTCGCAAGTTCGGATCCCGGGCGCCCGCCGACGCACTGCCTGTCAGCCATGCCGTGGCGGCGTCCCATATAAAGTGGAGGAAGATGGGCACGATGTTAGCCCAGGGCCAGTCTTCCTCAGCAAAAAGGGGAGGATTGGCAACGGATGTTAGCTCAGGGCTGGTCTTCCCCACACACACAAAAAAAAAAACAAGACAACAGACCCAAAATGGAGTTGCTTATGCTAAGACCCACTCAGCAAACCAAGACTTAATTACAGTTTCAGCTGTCCCAGAAATGGAATCTTAAACCCGTAATCAGGCATCGCCTGGTCAGCACTAGGTAGGTCATCTACCTGAGAGACCCCTGCTGTCCGCTAAAAGGAAAGCAACCTTGCAATAACCAATTCATCTTTTTGCCTAGAATAACTTCCTTGTTCCTGCTCTCTTCTGCCTATAAACGTCTTTTCATTTTGTACAGCTCCTTGGATGTCCTTTCTATCTGCTATCTACTGGATTCGATGCTGCCTGATCCAAATCAATTTCTCTTCAAATAAACTCAAAATTTTTTACATGCCTCGGTTTATCTTTTAACAACAGGAAACATCATGATGCCACACAGTGGGGAATCCATTCCCAACAAGGACTCTCAGAAACTATTTTAAAATGTCCCTCCCACCACTAGAAAAACTGAACACCAATTGTGACTGAGAGAGCGCTGGCCCCCACAAAGGTGCACAAATACGTACAGAAGAGTCAGGAGCCAGAAGACCTCAACTTCGTGAAAACAAGAACCAGTATTGCGCAGAACACACGGAGCAAATCTAATTTTCCACATAGGTTAATTGTTATTATGAAAGGCAATAATTCATCTTTGATATTCTATAGATTCTATTTTCAGAGTACTCACCCCTCCCATTTATTAGGCCCAGTGTCTTCATACTAAAATATGAAACCCACTCAATAGAGAGGAGCAGTGTAGAAATAATCGTAGTAATGGTAATTTAAGGGATATTTATTGGGCACTTAGTATGTGTCAGGCAATATTGTAAACTCATTTAAGCTGATAGCAGACCTACGAGGTAAGTACTATTGTCATTCTCATTTTACATCTTAGGAATGGAGGTGCAGAGGGATCTAGTGCATCAACTACATAAACCAGAGCAGGACCTTTGGTTGAGGTTTCAGTGATGTGACACGATGGTATAAGGAGGTGCAAAGAGACTTTCAAAGTGAGTCACCCAGTAAACATTCATGTTTTCTTTTGTCTGGGTAGCATCGATCAGAAGAGAAATCTATAATGTTAAAGGATGGATACCAGGGTTAGTTAATAAAAATACAATGGTTTTGCACAGTTGGCAAGATTTTAGGGGGAAACAAAGCAATAAAAAGGAGGAGACTGCAAAGCACTTGTGGTCTTGGGCTCTTGGGCTGAAAGGAAGCTGATCAAATGAAGAGAGGATTCCAGGTGAAACTGCATCCAGACAATGGCCCCCTTCTCATGCTAACATATTAAAATTAGAGGATACAAATGCAAATGAAGTAATTAGGAATCAGGGCAGAGCCTCAAATGCCACTTCGGCAAAAGACCAGGGCAT